>OY728151.1:1827519019-1828854376 GCA_963277665.1 Viscum album | reverse complement strand
GCGCCCACACTGATTATAATAAATATCATTTAAAAAAACAATATTACATCATCAAAATCCTGACTAGAAATACTACTCGGCATGTAATCATTAATACACGGAATGTATTCGTTTTCCCTAAAACTACACTGCGTGTATATTTAATATACATGGCATGTGCTTTTATTTTCCATTTTCATTTATTTCTTCCACCACATTTATTAGTCCTGGAGTATTGGCTATTCATTTTTTAAATAAATGTTACTTCATTACTCACTAATAAATATATATTATTTCTCCCACAATATATTCTCTCAAATAACTAGTGTCTAAATAAATGCAATCAAGAATTTTTAAATAATTATTAAACCACAATCGGGAAAAATATTTATTTAACTTGTTAAATTAATATTTAACTGAGATACATGGACACACTTAGTGTGTGACCCTCTAGGCCCCTTTCCCAGTGGCATTAGGTGGAGCCTGCCTAAAGTTGAAGGTTAGCTTCTAGAAACACGTCCAGGCACCAATAGAGAAATAAGTTAACGCCGCAATGATGTGTCACCTCCTACGAACGTTTTCCGTGTAATATAATCCCTTTGTCACGATATCTCGATCAAGTTGGTTGCATGCTAGTTTCATCAACCCATGTACTCAATTATTCTTTCTTTGACTTTCTAGAATTGAACTCACTCATAACTTACCATGGACATATATTTCTTTAGTCTATATCAATTCAATCAAAGGGTGTGATATATCTACTTCTGTTATGAAATAGAAGGGTCAAATCCTTTATCGCATTATCTATTAATGCAGTATTACTTGTTGTAACACCCTGAGATTTTATGAAAAAAATATTCTTTTAATTTTATTGATATCTTGTGTTCTAAGCTACAACAATATTACCTTTCTCTATACGCAACACCGTATGAGCTTGCAGTATACACAACACTATTCTTGGATCATGTTACACACAATTTTGATAGTAGTTATTCTACGAAACATTGAGTGTGTATATATATATATATTCACTGTATAAATGAAATATGGTTGGATTCTGTTATACGAAACAACAGAAGAGTCTTACACAAAACGCAAACCATACTTGTCTTGCATTAAACGCAATCGCGACCTTCCTCAATAGCGTGTGTTGTACGCAATACCGGGTTTTACTAAACAACGCTGTATTATTATAATATTATTATGAACTAGCCGTTATGAATAGTATTAACTAAAATTTGAATTTTATAACAATATTATTCATCTTACACATTTTTTAGAACACGGTATAAGAACAAAATAATTTTTTCGGTTAAAATAAGTATTTTTCAAAAAAATGTAGATTTGCCGCCTTTTGATGGAGCACCCACTTTCAATATAGTTTTTGAGATGTTTATAAGTTCAATTTTACAAAATAAAATTATTATCTGGAATCTGGATATAAAATTTTACCTTGGATAATTTTTCATATTATTCTGATAACTTTCATATTTTAATGAATAGTAAAAACACGCTATATTTTAATTAAAAAAAACTTTCTTCATCGTAATAACTTATGTGATTAAATTATAATATTGAATGGTTTAAAACTATAAATAAAATATATTTTTACCATTTAATATAATGTATTTCATTGTCCTTGATTTTATATTTAATTCGTAGGTTAAATAAATTCAATCTTTTGCAATGTTTTAAACAAAAACCCATTTTTTCGACAACGGGATAAATTTTAATTTAATTTCTGCAACTTATGTGTATTGAATTTGGAAAAATGGATTCCATATTTGGAATCAGTGGGTCCAAATTATATTAATAGACTACTTTTTATTTTTGGGCAATATGAATAGTAACTACAGTAAATTTTATTTACCATAGTTAAAGGTAAATCGGGTATTAAGGGTAAATATAAGATTATAAAATTACCCTAACACCTGCCAAAATCCTATTGGATGACTAAAAGTCGACCCATATCATCTAAGGGTCGGATTATAATCATTTAATGGAATTTTGTCCCTGAAAATAACTTAATTATTATTAAAACCAAAGAAAGTGACAACATGTCACTCTCTTAAATCTTATAAGTATATTAATTTTAATTTAGTGATAAACTTCATGAAACTTCGAACATGAATAGTCTCCAGAAATAAAATTAAATTATATACATCATATGAATTTATTTATAATTTTTATGGATTAAATAATTATCATTAATTGTGACACAATAGTGTTGCAGAAATTGTTTATCTAGTGAAAAATCAAGAATATAGTTTTTATTAAACTAATAGTGACCATAAAAGGCACAAAACCCTGACCAAAACTTATTGGTCATGTAACTTTAAACCATAATCATCCAATGGTAGAATATTTGACAATTTGGAGCCTTATAAAAGTGATTATGACACTTATATTATTTTATTTGAAATGATGACAAAGTTGTCACCTTCATAATTTAATAAATATAACAATTTACATATATGTTATTTTAAGATGATAAATTCGATTAAAAGTATTATTGTGAAAGTTAATATATTTATATTCATCATAGGAGTTTATTTTTAATTTTTATGCAACAAATAATTACATTAAATAATTATACAAAAATGATGTAGTAATTATTTTATTAAGAGATAATCCAAATAAATGGTTTTAAAAATAATAAAATAAATATTATATGAACAATTTAATGTTCTCCACTAATTTTATAGATACATATGACCTTTTATGAATCTATTAAAGATTTTAGTTCGAACATATCTTCTCTATATATTTTATTTAAATTCAAATAAATGATTAGAGTCAAAATTGACACTATTGTTATTTTATAAAAATAACATATTATAAAATTTTTTAAAAATCACAAAAAACTTTAAAAATTTTAAATTTAAATTTATATGGTATAAAATGTTATAAAGTATCCAATTATGGAAAATTCACAACAAATAAGTAATTATTTGTTATAATTTTAAATTTAGAATGTTATTACCACAAATAAAATTAAATTGATTAAATAAGGATAAATCAAGTTGATAATGTTGAAACTAAATTCCTTTCATGTCTAAATTTTATTGGTTGATGAGATTACAACCCTATATCATCTAATATTATAATATTAGTCGTTTTTGGATGTTTTTAAGTGGGGTTAGATTTATTATAAATTACTATTTTTAGGATTTCCAAAGGTGCCCCTCTCCTCCCTTATAAAAGGGCACCTCCTCCCTCTCTTACTCACACAAATTTGAGCATTTAATCTCGGAAAAAACCTGCCTATTTCCCTTATCAACTTCCCTAGAAACATCCTATAGGTCCTGGTATTCTTCAAAGACCAATTTTAGTACCCTAAGAGGAGGATTCAAAGAGGCGTGTCAAAGAAGAGGTAATATCTGTTACCGGTTCATTCAATTTTCTTTCTTCTTCAACTTCTTCTTATTTAGTTTTTTCATTATGAAGTAATAACATCAGTATCCCTCATATACTGATATGTTATTATAAATATGAAACAACCCTATTTCACCTTCTATCCATCCTACGGAAGACAAAATCACCGCGCATGCGTACGTACGGAATATCATCTCCACATTGGGGTGTAATCTGTTTTTCCACCAACACCTTACATGGATGGGTATAATGGTGTAAATAATAACTATATATGGTTATTATAACATCATACTGATTCTGATATATTATACCATCCACTCCAATTCTATAATTATGGGAATGATAACATCGCTCGTGCGTACGTACGGACTACCGTCTCCACGACGCGATGAGATTCATTCTCCATGATTAACCATACATGAATGATCATAAAGTTTATATAATGAATAATAATGAAATATATGAAATAATAATACTTCTGGATTTATGTATATATATTTTTATGTCATATATTTAGTTTCATTCAATTCAATAAGGAAACGAAAACAGCGTTCATGCGTACGTACGGCCTACTGTCTCCATGAACGGTGTATTTCATTCCTTTTATCGATCTATAATATATATGTATATAATGAATATATATTATATATAAATCATGTTTTACATTATGTAATTATGTAAATCAGGATATAAGTAATAATATCAAGAAACGACAAGTCGAAACACATACGATAAATGAAATGATTTTACCCAAAACGCTAATTTAACGTGGAATTTACAAAAGAACGGGTAATATAAAGTCATAAGTGAAACATATATGATATCATAACAATGAATATGATCATGTAATAAGTCAATGACATTATTTAAATCATTATACAGGAGGTTCTGAACCATACGAAGCATATCGGACCTAAGGTAAGGGATAACATTTCCAATCTCGTTTTTATCCGAGATTGTTTATTCGTAAGTATTTACTGGGGTTATTTCTATCATCCATGTCCATGTTTTATAAAAGTGTTTTCATGTATGTTTAAAGTCATTTTTACCCATTTTTTACTTTTACTACATGGTATGTTAGGAGTCTTTCTTTTGTTTACGTTACGAGGTACTTTTTTGACTTTTTCGACAAAAGTACGAGGAGAATGTTATTTTTAACTTATACGGCATGAACGGATTTCTATGGTTTTATAAATCCTTATTTTCATAAAGCTTCCTCAAAAATATTTCATGAATATTTTCAACAAAAAACCTTTTCTTCTAAAATTTCATGATATTTTGTGGAAAGAAAATGATTTTGAAGAAAAAAGGATATTTTCCTCAAGAATTCATTTCAAGTGTTTTATCAAAACCATTTTCATCTAAGATGACATTATTTTACATGTTTATGTTTCAAGTATCATGTATCTATGATTTACATGGTTTCACTTTTCTTATTATGAAATGATATCCATTTCTTTTATATGGATTATGTGATGATGGGATGATGTTTATGAAACCCATTTTATTTATTGGGTTATTATGAATGATGTATTTTTATTTTGTGGAACAAGTAAGAATGATATCCTTATGAGATGGGTGGGACATATATCTCCCTCCAATGCATTGGGTAAAGATTTATATCTCATGAGATAGACATGGCTGGAACGACAAGTTAAACCGGTTCAGTAATACAGGACTGGAACGAGGAGTGAACTCGATTCAGAAAGGGACTTTATCCACTAAGTTGGTCTTGGCAGAAATTCCTTGGCTACTCTGGAAATCATATAATGTGATTAATGATTGCCATAATTACATGTTTTATTCCCATGCTATTTTATCTTGATTTATGTTCCCTTATAATATATGCCTTACGTACTTCCAAGATTCATGTCTTTGCTCAAGATTTTGATGTTTAGATTTTATGTTCAAGTTTTTGCATTCAAATGTTTAAGGATTGTTTTATGTTCGCTATGTTTACCCTTACTGGGAATTTGAGCTCACCCATTTTATGTTTTCTTTTCCCCAGGATATAAAGAAAGGTTTTAGGTAAGAAAAAAGGGGGAAGATCTTTATTGGGAGATGTTGAAGATCTTTCACAACGATTAGAAGATTTTATTCCGAGTTTCCAAAGACACTAAACTATTACGGTCCTTGTGTGTCTGCTTTTGTTATGTATTAAGTATTCCTCAAAAGTAATGTAATGTCCATGTACTTCAAGCTTCGGTCCTATAGACTCGTGATGCACCCAACGTGTCCTACCTCGCTGCGAACAGTGTTTCGTCACAGTTTTCATCAATACATCTAAGTGTGTGAGTTGTAATACCCATTAATAATAATATTAAAGTCTAAGGGCCAATACACATGTCTGAAGATAGGAACATCCAATGAGACTATTAAATGTGGATTACCTACTGGCAGGTCTTGTTCTCATAATATTCTCCGGGATATTACCAAGGGCGCAAACCATGATAAGGTGCTTCAATGTTTTATGAGTCCTTACTCCTAATGGCCTGTATTATTTGTGTCCCTCAAATAACATCATCTAGCCATAAAACATATATTCAAGAACAATGTTATGGAACTTCTAGGTTCTCATCATAGTAGGGATCCGATATGACCCTTTAATGCAACATTTGTCCTTAGGACATTATCACATGCATTGTCACGCATAAGATCAATCAAGATGTGATAAGGTCTTTATTAATGAATAAATTACAAAGTATTTGGTTCTAGGACACCAACTCCAAAACTATTTGGGTGATAGTTTACTAGTATATGAAGACAACCCACTCTATAGCTATTCGGGCGTAGATTTTAGTAGAGATCTTGGGAAACCTATACATGAAAGAGATTGTTCAACTCTATGTATCTCCATCGATGATAGTATTATATCATAATGCTCTATTTACATCCCAAATTTTTAATTGATTTCAAGAGTCCTTTGTAATATAGTTATGGTTGAGCACAATGTTTCACCCCCAAATGGACTGCTAGACTTAGCAGACCATTCAGGTCATGGAGGATATTTTGTAAGAGTGAATGTTGGATTTTGTCCATATTTAAGAGGATCACCTACCACTGGTGTATTTTTTATACATCAAGCACTGTCACACCACAATTTGTATGGCACCATTTGAGGCCTTGTATGGGAGACACTATAGGTCACCACATTTATTGACTACATATGATAGCCAACAGTCATGGACCTCAAGTTGTTGAGAGCTACCATAGAGAAGTTTTAGATCATCTAGGAGTTAATGAGAACCACACTTAGCAGATATAATTCTTATGCTGATAGTCATATGATGACTTTGGAGGTTGAGAATGATACCATGTGTTCCTTTGGGTATCACATTGATGTTGATTATGGAGATTTCGCTTAGGAGTATAGATATTTATGAGGTTCAAGGAACTTTTCTGGATACTATGTAGAGTTGGAGATGTGAAATACCTCTTGGATAAGCCTCCACTATTAGAGAAAGAACATGACATCTTTCACATGTCATAGCTAAGGATATTGTGAATAACCAATCACACATAATTGATTGGGGTGAGCTGGACATCGATGATGGGGTGACTTTTACTGAGTACCTAGTGGAGATCGAGGATCGATAGGATAGGGTCTTTCATGGGTGGACGATTCCTCTATTGTGCATCCAGTGAGAGAAGTGGAATCTCTAGGAGAGAACATTGGAGCTAGAGGCGCATATTGTTACTTAGTTCCATAATTTTTTGAGTATCCCTTTATAATGGATTTCAGTGATGTAAAGCCCTAATGTGGGGAGAATTTAATTTATTAAATTTTCAATGTATTATTTTTAAATATTATATAGATGTATTTTTAGACTAATCACTGATATGGTGTGCAATTCCGATACTTGGTGTTCCAGAAACATGTTTTTAGAAAATATGAAACTTTTTTATTGCACACACTGATGATATTTTTGAGAAAGTAGAATGAATCCTAAATGGTTTCCTGAATCATAAATTCTAGGGCAACATTGATCTCAGAATGCGTGTTTTACCCTAACTGTGACTTCTGTTTTGATAGTGTGGGTTTTCTCTGCAAAAACTCTAGAATGATGTAATGGACATTAAATAATTTAAATAAAAATTATTTTATGTGATGAATCATCTTGTTTCATGTTAATTATAAATTTTTTAGTAATCTATGGTTACCACCATAACCATATAATTCCATTCATACAAGGAGAAATAATAATCTTGTATGAACAATGACAGATCAAAGAATGGATGATGGATCATCACCCCAATGAAGTTGGATGATCTCATCAAAGACGGAAAAAAAACTATTCCACATCAACGACTGATCAAAACTTCTGGTAGGGTTTTTTTTCATTGTTTCATTTCCCTATTATTAATTTCCATGATGAACACGGGTCAATCCAAAATCAAATTTATCTAATGTTCATTCATTGTTGTTGGATGGGTTATTGATGTAGGATTGTTGGGAAATTAGTTTATCCCGTTTGTCTATATTTCTAATGATAATGAATTGAGGATGACATGACAAAAATCCAATGTTAATTTATATATCATCTATTGTTATTTTCTCCCCATTTTCTTAGTTTTATTCATTGATGGATCTTTGTGACTCTGAATTGACTTTTCAGGATGCTCTGAACATGATCAGACCCTTGAATTAGAGGGAAGATGAAACATAGGTTGGATCAATATAGATCGGGACCCGAGGATCATAGAGGTGATTTCATTTTAGAGTGTTGAGAACCTATGTAAGAATAGAGGATCGCGCAAGAAGTGGGGTTGGTGAGTGGAGTCGGGTGGGACACATTGGTGGACATGTGCGAGCAAGAAGATTTAGTAGGATTGGATTACAAGGGACATGAAGCGACACCATGTGGGACATAGCAGTGATCACATCAAAAAAATGCGTGAGAGTACTGACCCAAAAATGGTCCAGGTCAGGTGAGTGGTATGGGATGGAATGGGGGATCGGGCCAAGTGGGCTGGGTCCAATCGGTGGACCTGGTTGGACCCCGTGGGTTGGGGCGGACCCAGGTCAGACCTAGGAGGCTGAACTGGGACACAGTCAACCGAGTTGCCTCAAGGATATAGAAAATGGGGCATGTTCAACTGTTGTGGATGCTTGAGCATCCATGGAGTACTTTACCATAGGGGGTTTTACTTGGTGGGTGACATCCATGCTTGATAAACTCCCTAGTGAACCACTTATGATATTTTCAAATAGACATAACTTTCAAACCGAGCATACGTTTGACAAGACATTTATGGTTTTGGGAACATTAAGAGAAGATAATTATTTTGATATTTACTAAGTTGATTTTGTGGGAGTGTCAATAATACATCAGGGAATGAAGAGTGAGTTCTCCCATAATGAGTGCACTTCAAGGAAACATTTTTGTATCCAGTTGTTACCTAGAGATTGAATGTCTTATAGAGACTGTGTGTCTTATGGAGACTATTTGTCTTATAGTGACTACGTGCCTTATATATACTATGTATCTTATAAAGACTATGTGTTTTATTGGGACTATGTGTCTTCTTATATTGAGTATATTTTGATTTCTATTATATGCTTTTTGTAGACATATATCTTCGTGGAGCTTACTATGCATTCCACTATGGAATTCCACTGTAGTAGTCCTTCATCATATTTTCTTTTTTTATTCATTTTTAGTATTCCTTTACTGTATTCCATCGTGGTATTCCTTTGTGGATTTTTTTTGTGTTTTTCCATTCCGTTATTCCTTCTTGGTATTTTTATTTTGGTATTACCTTTATAGTATTACTATCTGGTTATAGGTTGTCCTATAGAGTATAGTACTACTCACCCCAACATGGGGTTTTCCTGCGTGTGTCATGTTTTGTGCAGATGATTGACTTTTTGATGGTTTTCTAGGTTGACTCAGACCATGTATTGCCTCGTGAGATAGGAAAAGTCTAGGTGTGTTCAAATTTTTTTTCACCAACAAATTCTATTACCTCTTACTTTACATGTTGGAATTGTGGATGAAAACTATTTTTTTTGTGGGCGTGTTTTCTCCCTATTTACATTCTAGTAATTTCACTTTTGTTCTCTGGTAAAGGGATATAGTGTTTTTCAGGAATTGTTTACTTAGTGTTTTTAAAGTTTAGCAGTTGCAGCTATGAGATGTGTGTGTGCGTTAATGTACTATAGGATAATCCCTACCATTTTTGGTATATACCTACTCGGTGTCAATAACCAACCCCAACCCAATTGGAGGCTGGCATGGGGTAGTCACAGCAAAGGCCGCTCTATGATAGGTTGTGATAAGTTTACTATGGTCATAAACACATTATTTGACTATGGTATCACATTTTTTGATTTATCATTATATTTTTGCTTAGCTGGAATGAGAATATTGCCTAAGAATTCACTTATGACAATATATTTATATGTTTATTATTGGGGTAGCCTTATAAGATTAAATTTTGATCCCTGTAGGAGAAACATGGAGTGTGTTCTAACCTTATATATTCTTTCTTAGGTTGAGCATAATTTTATAGTGGTTAGGGCTGAGGCCCAGTGTTACATGATCGAGTCGAGCTACTAATGTAGTATCTTTTTAATGTGATGATATAGTTTGACAGTGTCATGAAGACTAGGTATTTGGTTTGGATCATAGTTAATTTTAGATCCATTTATATTTATATCAATTTCAGTATATACTCTTGCAGGTATCATCAGCTATGTGGGTGACCTATGTTGTATGTATGACATAGTGGTTTGGGATTTTATATAATTTCATTTAGTATTAAATCATTCCCTATTTCATCTTATTTATTGATTATCAAATATAATTATTAATTATCATGAATATGTCTAGAAATTTATTCTAAATTTTACTCTAATATAAAGGCATAAACTCTCTACAGACACACCCAAGGCCCTCGTTGTAAGTTGGTTTCCTCTGGATTAGGGAGGGGGGCTCTTGAGGGCTTTTAAAAAACCAACTTGGGTAACTAGTATAGTGGAATCTAGGTTCGAACATTGTAATGTTGTATCATAGGGTTTTATTTTTTATTCTCTTATAATTTTGGATATGGTAGATGGAGTATTAGGAATTTGTCGAAACTTATGATTTATATCGGATTGGTTCTTTAAGAAAAACTATTCTGGTAGGATCTCGTGGTTTTCATGGATATGGGATTTCTATTATGAAATTTTTTTTTACAATTGTAATGATTTTATCATTGTGTGATAAAAATTTTGTGTGTATGAATTTATTTATTATGGATTACAGGATCTTGGCCATTGGAAAGAGGCCAATGATAGACTTTTACTTTTGGTTGACAATACTAAGAGGCATTTCATGAATCATATTTTTCATGTAGGATTCACATGTTAAATTCATTATAGTGTGTGGTTTTTTTTATGATAGAGAAAAATTGTTTAAACTATCAAAAGAAAAGAAATGGTGTTCTCTGTTATAGATTTTTTCAAGAATTCTACTCAATTGAGCCTATATGAATATATACTTCCTTGTGATTGAAGGATATGCAGATCTACATTGAGACATTTGATGGTGAGTATGATTACATAATCTGTATGACCTGGTGGTGTAGAGACCCTAGTAGGTTTATAGGACCCATGATTCCCATGCATTATACCCCTTGTTGGTGGTGTTGATTGTTTAGACCTTTGTAGATGAGTTTTCTCTTTACCTACCTTGGCGATGTTTGACCATAAATGCTAGGTGGGTATATATGATGACCCGGTTTTGAGGCATGATCAATAGGGGTATGTGGGATACCTAGATTCCCTTAGATTTGACGAGGACCTTTATAGGTTTATTTTTATTTTTATTAAGGGAAATCTATGAGTGTGGTTCACCCTGGTTTTTGGATACCTATTTAGGTTGTGATCTTAGTAACATTCTCAATTTGAGATTATTTCATAGTAGGTGATTGTGTTTTTAGATATAAGCATGTTGACATTGTTGTTTTTTGAAAAGATCCTTGTGTGCTTTGGTACAAAGACATGATTTGACATGAAGGATTATTCAGGTTCCAAGATCAGTCGAATAGTTTTTTCATTGTTGCTAATGATATCAAATAGTGGGTTATCACTCATGAATGAAATCATTTGTGGAGATGTTTGGTCATAGACTATGTTGTGTCACATGTGGGGTGCTTGATTTTGAAGATATGATCCATGTATGCTTCTTGATTAATGATGTTAACATGTCATGCCGAATTGTTAGCTCAACATTGTCGTGGAAGACTCATGAGATCCTGATTCGAGTGATAAATGTACAAATAGGAGGTGCATGGTACTGTTAAATTGTAAATTGATGAGTGTTCAAGTTTGAGGTGAGGTTCGGTATTTTCAAAAAATTCCATGGGAATGGTTTCCAATGATTTTTGGTTAAATGATGAATGTGCCTCCCTGGTTGAGGAGAAATCAAGATTAATTAGGGTACTTCAATACATTTGAATCAATTTTGGACATAGACATGTATTATTGGGAGATGTGTTGTTTTTGTTGGTTAATGTAATGTTATCCAATTTTTTTGAGTGTAGCTTAGAGATATATATGAATTACTTTTATATTATCTTATTTTACTCCTTGTTTTAGATGATCAATCTCTAGCTTGACATAATATTTAGTACACTGAGAGTGTGTGGAATCTGTACTGAGCTTTTTTTTCTTTTAAATGTAGTTTCTAACTTTTTAATAGAAGCATTTTAGGTTGATCTCTAGGAGATGTATATAGAAATACTTATGGTGGAGAGTTCACAGATGATTTTTTCAGCATGATGAACCTTGTATATTGTTTAAATTTGATGTTTTTCAGGATCTCTTGAGATCATATTTTTGTTTGGAGATGACTATAAGAGAATTCTGATGGTAATGAGTACTCGATCGGTAAGAGTTAAGAACCTTTCATATACGAGATATTTTTCGACTCAATGAGAATTTTCTTTGGATATTTTGGATAGTATGGATGTGCAGGCACGCAGGATGAGAGAATGATTACTAGTGATACCACTATTCTTCTTGAGTAATATAAGGTTTATGGTGGGGAGATTATTATGAACCATGTTTTTTTAACTAGATTTTTTTGTAAAAATTATATTTTCTTCCCTCAAATGATTTTATGGGGTAAAATGTTCTTTCCATCAAGCATGTGACATTAACTAATTTTCATAACTACACATTTTGTCCCAAAAATGGTTGTTTATCATATGATAGGGGTTTGGTAGATTTATGAGATAGTTGAATTTTATAAAAATAATTTATATTTAATATTAAGGTATATAAATAATAACATATTCATTTCGGTTTATTTAGTTATATATTTTGAATGGATATTCATATTTATATTCTCTCTTCTCTACTGAGTCCCTAATAGGTATTCTTCCCTTGGTGGGTCATAAAATTGTGTTGGTCACTAGGGTTGTTCAAGGCCCAACTTTTATTTTTTATTATCTTTATTACTTTTATTTTATTCTTTTCATTTCACTGTTTTATAATATCTTCTCACATATTCCCCCTTTGGGATAGCATCATCATATGACTGAGAGAAAAAATTGTATAGGTATAGAGAGATTCGTGTGAGAGGTTTAGAGGTATTGTCGCAATGAATGGGACGTTCTAGATCATGGTTAAATAGTAGTGGGGCATGGAAATGGTCAAAGCATCAACTGATTTCACCCAAGGGTATGTAGTTTTTTGTTTTTTTCATCATTGAATCATATATATTTTCTATTTTTTAGTTTTAAACTTATATTAATCATATATATGACACCATGTGGATCAATGTATTAATTTGGGGTAGAAATTAAGGACTTAGGTTATTTAAATGGGTTTGCATTTGGAAATTCCAATCACACTGTTGGGAAAAAATCCCTCAAGGTAACATTGAAGTATTTTTGGGTTGATTGTGTTTGTTGACAAAGCAGGTTTCCCTGGAGAATTTTTGAATTCCCAAGAAGTTGTTGACAATCCTTGTTGACAAAGAATGATGACAAAGGAATGGATGATCTGGAGGCGGTACAAAAGAGCAGTACAAGGTGGCGCTGTTTCCCAGTGTTTTCCAAATTTTTGGGGTCCAAAATTTGGAATTTGGTGAGCATCGTGAAAAGAGGATTTCCATGAAGATCATATTTTTTATATGGAAAAGGCTTGAGTTTCGCGAATATGGGATGCATGGATTGGATTTCACGAAGACCAGAAAAATGGAGGCGGTGATTCTTCACGATTACGTCAAGCTTCGCGAATGGCAGACGCTGGAGAGCTTTACGGCGATGAAGGGATTTGCGAGGGAGCTACGCGGGGAAGGCGCGAAGGAATGTTGACAGTGATGCTTCACGATTATGCCGAGCTCCGCGAATGGAAAATTTCCGTGGTGCTTCGCAGTTTGGACAGAATTCCGGCGGAAACTTCGGAGCTTCGTGATTTGAGATGACGTGGCGTTGACTTCGCGCGGAAAGATTGAGGGTCGGTGGAATCGCCTATAAATAGAGGCTGACCCCCTAGAGAGAAGGAGAGATAATTTTCAGAGAATATCATTTTCTCTCGATTTGCGAAGGTGGTTCGCAGAGCCAGTGTGCTTCGCGAAAGAGGAGCTTTGCGGCGGCTATTGTAGCTCCGCGAAACCTGCGAGATCCGCATTGGCTTCGTAAGATTCACGATGGACATTGCTTTGCGACGGCTTGAGCTTCGCGAAAGTTCTTCACGAAAGTGGTTCGCAAAAAGGCAGGAGCTTCACGAAGGCTTGTTTGAGCATCACGAAATTGGGAGCTTCACGAAGTAGGGTGCTTTTCGAAGATACTTTCCAAAGGTAGTTTCCCAGTGGTCAGAGGCAACTTGGTATTCATCAGTGGATAAAAGTTGGACTTCAACAGAGCATCTATAAACAGTTAAAGATGCATTATTTCATGCAAATGAAGAGACCTGCATGTCTATAGACTGTGAGTGAATCCCTTAATAGAGTAGTGAGCTTAGGAAGAGGAAGAATGTGATCCTCTCCACTAGCAGTGATCCAGAGAGAGAGAAACAGGGAGTGACCCTTGGGAAAGCAGTGAGCTGACCCTAAACCTTGTAAAGAAAGTGAGCATGGGCATAGAAGTGATCTAGCCCGAACGTTGTGAACATTATTGGCAGTGAGCCTTAGTGGATTTGGTATAATGGAACATCGTCGTTGTATGCTCCTTGGACGTTGCCCAGTGTGGGTGAACCAAGTAAAAATCTATGTGTCTGCCTAGTCGCTTCCCTGCATTGCATTCAAAGAATCATCATTAGACAAACCAGAAAAGAACTGATCATAATAGTCGTACAAGAGCAAATAAAGTGAACATTGTAATAAATTGGTCAAGATCCAGTGGGGCAGGAAGAACTTTGAAAAGAATATCCATACCCTGATTCACCCCCCCCCCCCATCTCAGGGTATATAGGCCCCTATTAGCCCTAACAATTCGTATCAAAGGGAATGTTGTTGTTATCGGATTTTCTTGCTCCGACTTGGTGTAGTTGATCTGTGTGGTTAAATTATACGTCTGCTATTATCTAGGTGTGCCATGGCAAAGGGAAAAACATCAATGAAGAAGCAGAAGTCAGGTGGTATTTCTCAGTGTGGAAGTGTGTATGGAAAAAGTTTGATTCAATTAAAAGAATCAAACAGCTTACTGAAGGAAGGTCTGGATGAATCTAATAGGGAAAAGATTGATTCACTCAAGCATGATGCAGGAATGAGTGAAGTACATGAACTTCAAAGTGATATTGAAACAAATGATGATGAAGAAGAAATAATTGAAGGAAGAATAGATATGCAAGCTAAGTTAGAGGCTGCTCTTGAAGAGATAGATGTTTGGAGAGCCAAAACCAAGAAAGCTAACAAAGTGGTTCGTGATGCCAAACTCTATATGCGGTAGCAGGAAGAAGAGAAGTCTGATTTGATGGATAAAATTGAGAAACTCAAGTTATCAGCACCAGAGAACTCAGAATCAGTTGGTGAGTATAAGCATAAGATTGAAGAACAGAAAATGGAGATAGATGGATTGAATAGAAAAGTGAAAGATCAAGTCAACTGCATCGAAGAACCTAATATTCCAAGTTATGTTGGAGAATCCGAAAAATTAAGTCTAAAGACATTCGGATCCAAGCACTGGAAATTGAGGTCAACAAGATAGGAGGCTTAAATCAAAGGCTTATTGATGTGGCAACTGACCTAAAGGAGAAGAATGATTCTCAGCGTGAGGAACTACAAAAGCTATCTAAAATAAAAGGAAAACAAAAGGCTGGTGATTATGAAGAGAGTCAAAAGTCAGATGAAGTTCAGAATCTGAATGCCAGAAATGTTGATCTTGCTACACAACTATCTGAGCTAGTTCAGAAGAATCAAATACTACAAAAAGACAATGTATGTTGTTCTGATTCTATTGCTCAAGAAAAATTGAAAGTAAAGGAGCATGGTGACATGTTGGATAAGCTGACACGTGAGTTGGAAAATTAGATGAGTAAAGGGAAGCTTATCAAGGGAGAACTTGATGTCCAACTTGAATCAAGGGATATGAATATTCAAAAGTTGGAAGAACAGCTAGAATCAGTAAAGAAGAAATTGGAGAAATCCAATACTAAAGATATGCCAAAAATGAAGGATGCCTTACACTTGCTATTTGATCATCCTTTGACATTTGATGATAAAATGAAGAACAGATATTCTATTTCTGAAGATAAACAACAGAATATTTTCTCATCTCAAAGACCAGCATGTTTCGGAAAAGCTGGTATCGGATTTGATAAATCACCTCCCATGCATGATAAGAAGAGAGTCGTGAATAACTCCAGAAATGGGGAAAATCATGTAGGTTCTGGAGATAGGCCTAAGAGGATAGCTACAAGAAGAAGTGATGACATGTTCTATTTCTACGGGATTCTTGGCCACACATCAAGCTTTTGTTCAGTGGCTCAAGAATACATTTCAGGCTGTGAAAAGAGAATCTGTAATAAATCTGAGAATAATAATAAGCATCATGAGAAATTCGAGAGAAGAGTCTCTCAGAGTAAAGCACTTATTATATGCTATTACTGTGGAAGAATGGGACATTCCATGAGTATGTGTCAGGAAGCTCAAGAGTACAATTTCAAAAGAAGAACTCAAGATGCATCAACATCTCGATAGAGAAATGATTAAATGAGGTTTGCCTTTGGTGTAAAATGTTTTATATGTTCTGATTATGTGAATTTGGCAAGACAATGTAGCAAGGAGAAAGTAGGAAAGGAAAATGAACTCAAAAAGAGATTCTCAACATCAGGTGTTCATGATAAGAAATTATGCACTGGAAGAAAAAGTGAACAGCTCTTGTGGAGAGAATGGGAATAAACCCGGAAGATTAAGTGGATATCTACTTCAGCTGTGTGTAAAAAGAATGAACGTCCAATGGAGGACTCTCCACCAGTGAAAAAGTGTGTAGTGACTCAGAAATATGATAAAAGAATGATGAACAAAGAATGTATTGAAAAATTCTCATGTCGTATTCCACAGCAAGAAGTGGAGGAAAGAGAACTATCCTTGCAATGGTAAAAGAGGCAAGGGAATATGGAAAGAAAAGAGATTCCTACTCAGAGAAATAATCAAGGAAAATGGAATTTTGGGGGAACATCAAAGAAATAAATGTGTACTAGTGGGTTTAAACGCCAAATGGTGATAAAGGCCAAGCCTGCAGAATCTACATATCAGAGAAAGGCTCAGCATATGGGTAATGAATGCTTAGTCATATGGCCAGAGCAGTTAAAGTTGGCTAGGCAGCTAGAAGAAGCAAGGAAAGAGTGTGATGCTCTGTAAGAAATAATCAAAGGGTTGACCCATCAGGATCAACCACAATCATCTTCTTGAGGATTCCAGAAGAAACCCCTCTCCCTATGAATATAAATTCTATGAACTGATGATTCGTGTGTCTCAGGTTTTAGGGAGATACGATCCAAGGGGAAGTGGCATCTAAAGATGCAAAGTGGAGAAGTGATATTCTCTGGAGTTTAAATTGATTCAAATTAGGTACCATTGTTGAAGAATAAAGTGAGAAATAGAGCACAATGAGAAGTAATTGTGTTATTAGCTTTGTGATTCTCACTCAAATTTACCCAAGAGATGAAGGTAGAACGGTCCTTGTAGTCTAGCTTGGGTTGTCGAATCCATAGAGACCTAAGAAGTAACCTATAGACACGCACATTATATGGACTATTTTAGGCTATGAAGTGGCCAACATGGATTGATTTTAGATGGGTTTAGAGGATATCTAACAGATTTAAGTGAATTCAATTTAAAAGAATGAGTTGATCCTAGGTTATCGCTCGGGTTGGATTGGACGTATTTCCTTTTCAAAGATTTCAATTTCTTATATTTGAGATGGGTTCATTTAAGAAGATAAAACAATATCATCACTTACTGGTTCAATGCCTACACCCTTTAATACTAATCACCTATACACTTGAAGGATCAAAGTTTTTAGCACTTCAAGGTAAAGGTTTGTATTAGCACATGAAGTGTATGGCCTTAAATTCAACAAGGACTATGGAGTTTAAAAATCATCAAATAAAAATCTCAATTTAAAAAGTGATTATACATTAATGGGGTGATAAATAACATCCAATCCATCCCCTTTCTACTCCCTTTGATCAACCCATAAGTGGGTTAGCCCTCCATTTATTCTACTGTTTCAATGGAAAAGGAAAGTAGACTCATGAGGGAGGACATGGAGAAGTAAAGAAAACAACAAAAATAAAATGATCACTCCACCGTTGTGTGAATAATTTCACAAGATTTGGTGTGAATAAATTAACACCTTGAGGAAACGGTATCAAAGTGAGATTTATAACAACATAATAAGAGGATAATAATAACTTTTATTAATAAACTAAAGTGAATTGAACAACTTACAAGTGAAAGACAAATTTGAGACAACAAAATCGCAGCATAACATTACAATTTAACCAAGCACCAAAGATTCCTAAATACTCCAACACCACTGCCTTAAATAGGAATTTTTGAGACCTTTGGTCGATCCTCCAATAGTACAAAGCATCTCAATTAATTTTGGTAGGCCATAGGTGGTGGAAATCTTGTGGAATTTGGACTTTTCCACATTTGACCCGAGGTGGCAGCCATCTTTCATCCACCGAACACAAGCGCTTGGAAGACCTTCTAGATGGCCGAATCAGAGTGGTCCATATAATAATAAAATGGAGCCTATGAGGTCTTATAATCTCCTGTAAAATCTCATCCCAAACAGAGTTATTATTTTCGAGATATGGTTTAATTTGTGGCCTGTTTTTCTGGGCCGCAGAATCTGGCCCAGAATTTTATCTCTAACTTGGGCTGCCTAAATGGACACCATGGAGGATGAATTAGAATTGTATCATGAAGCGTTATTTGTTACTCTACATGTATTCTAGCATCCCAAGAAATTTGGGATTCATTGGGCCTTTATTTTGGGACCCACAGTCTCATCAGTGGGCTGGTGTCCAATCTGCCTTCTCCAGAATTGCTTCCTTTCATTGCCAACTATCTCCATCATCCTCCATGAATTATCCATTGATCCTGAAATGAAACATGATCATATTGGATTGTAGATAAATTTACAAAAATATAAAATTAAAATATGTATAATCAGATGATTCATTTTGTTCATTAAATGATGTGTAAAAATGTACCACATAATAGTGCATTTTAAGAAGGTATTACAATCATAATGTGAAATGATGTTCAAAGTGTAAAATGCACTAAAATGGTTTTTATGAATAATAAATAACATGAATATTATATATATATTTACAATGAATATTAGCCTCATTTAGTGGCTATTAACGTTGTCTCTTGTTTCCTACACCGAGTTCCAACTCAGTAGGATTAGAGATTTTGTTAAGGGCTCGATGATGAGTGCCAGATTAGAATAAATGGTGCATGCGGAGAAGGATGGTTATGAGTCTATACCATTTGTCCTAACAGATAGAAGTGTTGTGTAACACAAGGGGAGAATTCTATATCCTAATCAGATGCATGATCTCAATATGATATAAAGGATGAATGTTTATGCTCATGAAGAATGATTGATGGAAAAGCAGCAACACACAAGTTTTCATGATTATCTATTTTGTTCTAACAATGTGGTATCAGCTGACTGCCTTCAGGATACCAAGAAGCTGCGAGAGAAAATCAAAGGTCTGTCAACAAAAATATGAGATAAGATGTTCAAAGAAATGACATCATTGAACAATGACCCAGAGAAATGTAGCTGAAATAAATGAAGCCACTAAAGAATGAGTCATTGAAAAATTTCTGAACGAATGTGTTGAGGAAGAAAGCAAGACAAGGGAAGCAGAAGTGGCTTATGCTGATTTAGAATAAGACACCGATGATGAACAATAAATTCTCTAGTCTGTGCCTACAAGGAAGCCAAAGAGATGAGCTGAAATTGATAGACAGAATATCATTGGTCATCAGTGAGCTCCAATTCAGAAAAGGGAAATGAAATCATTGAAGCATGCCTCTTTTCTATCTTAGGTTGAGCTGAAATGCATTTCTGATGCAGCTGATGATGAAAACTGGGTTCATCCATGAACGAAGAGATAGATCAGATTGAGAAGAATCAGAAGTGGGATATTGTTTCGAGGCCAGAAGATAAAAACGTCATCATGACTAAATGGGTCTATCAAGACAAAAAAATGAATGAATATGGCACAGTGATTTGGAACAAAGAACGAATGATGTGCAAAGGAGACTCTCAGGTAGAGGTAATAGATGGTGATGAGACATTTTCACCAATTTCAAGGCAGGATACAATCAGATTATTCCCAGCCATTCTAGTGCAACGAAAGTTCAAGGTATTCCGGGTGGATGTCAAATCATCATTCTTGAATGGGATTCTGGAGGAAGAAGTGCATACTGAGAAACCATATGGTTCTCTTATTCATGAGGATGAGAACAAGGTTTTTCAGATGAAGAAGGAATTATGCTAGTTGAAACAAGCACCGAGAGAATGGAATTCAATGCGGAATCAATATTTGCAGAATCTGTGATTCAAATGAAGAATAGTGAAGTTTTATTTCAAAAATATGAAAAAAGGGTTCTGATGAGGTTTGGAATGGAGAAGTCCATGGACATGAAGACTCTGGTTGCTACCCGGATGAAATTATCAAATGACGAGGATGGCAAGGCAGTTAATATCACAGAATACAGGAAAACTATTGGAAGTCTATTGTATTTAACTACAACAAGGCCTGATATTGTTTTCGCCACATGCCAAGCAGTGAAATATCAGTGTAATCCTAGGGAAATCCACATGCTTGCAGTGAAAAGAATACTTCAGTATATCCAGGGAATAGTGGACTTTGGCTTGACATATACTAACAAATCTCAGACAGAGTTATTAGGATATACTGATGCAGACTGGGTTGGTTTTGCAGATGATAGAAAAACAATGTCAGGGGGTGCATTCTATCTTGGTGGATTGTGTATTTCTTAGCTTAGAAAGAAGCAATCTTGCATTTCATTGAGCACCACAGAAGCTGATTATATTGCGTCCACTCAAGCGTGCACATAGTTATTATGGATGAAGCAGCATCTTGAAGATATGGGAGTTTAGGTGAAGTCTCCAATCGGAATACAGTGTGATAACTCAAGTTCTATAAATCTCAACAAAAATCCCATACATTATTCAAGGACAAAGCACATTGAGATAAAATATCATTTTATCAAGGAGAATATTGAGCAGGGAATCGTGAAGATGGAGTATGTGCCTACAGAGCTACAGGTTGCAGACATTCTAACAAAGGCCTTACCCAAGGAATCATTTGAAAGGCATCGACTGGATCTAGGAGTTCAGTAGACTCCCCGCGCTTGAAATAGTGGGGGTATGGAACCCCCCCTCTCCTCGAGGTATGATGTGTTTTTCCCTAATGTGCTGATATGTGTTCTCTACTCTGTTACAGACTGCGAAGGAGTGACCTTTGTGTTCGTTGACAAAGGAAGAGAAAATAGTGATTGTTAAAGGGGGAGACAGTGTGGATATTTGCGAAATCATGACAGATACAAGGAGAAGCTGACCAGTGGAGCAGCCAAATAGGGGAAGAAATGAGAAAGGGGGAGATTTTTAAATCTGACGATGCTAGAAGTGATCAATCAAAGAATAGATATCACGACAGCTGAGGATCGTGATAAAATCATAACAGTGGTGTTGGAATGGTGAGAGAAGGTTTCCAGCTATCATCAATTGGGATCAGCGTGTTTCAACAATTGGTATAAATTTATGAATTGGTATCAGGTTGGAATCGACAATTAGTGTTTGACATGAAGTGATTCATTGATGAACTTTTCATACTACTCTTGTTTCTCACGCCGAGAATTACTCATGTGGGCTTAGAGTACGTGTTAAGTGATTCCTTGAATGCTATCATAATCGTAAGAGGCGAATGGTGGTAGCAGCTGGAAGAAGACTCATTGAGGTATCAAAGTGCAGAAAATCACTCTGAGCAGAGTTGTGAAGAGTTTTCCACAAACCCAAAGGGGGAGATTGTTGGGAAGAAATCCCTCAAGGTAACATTGAAATATTTTTGGTTTGATTGTGTTTGTTGACAAAGCAGGTTTAAATGGAGAATTTTCTAGTTCCCAAGAAGTTGTTGACAATCCTTGTTGACAAAGAATGATGACAAAGGAAAGGACGATCTGGAGGCGGTACAAAAGAGCAGTACAATGGAGGCGGTGATTCTTAGTGATTACGTCAAGTTTCGCGAATGGCAGAGGATAGAGAGATTCACGGCGATGAAGGGATTTGCGAGGGAGCTACGTGGCGAAGGCTCGAAGGAATGTTGATGGTGATGCTTCGCGATTACGACGAGCTCCGCGAACGTAAAATTGTCGTGGTGCTTCGTAGTTTGGACAGAATTCCGGCAGAAACTTCGGAGCTTCGCGATTTGAGATGACGTGGCGTTGACTTCGCGCGGAAAGTTTGAGGCTCGGAGGAATCAACTATAAATAGAAGTCGACCCCCTCGAGAGAAGGAGAGATAATTTTCAGAGAAGATCATTTTCTCTCGATTTGCGAAGGTGGTTCGCGGAGCCAGTGTGCTTCGCGAAAGAGGAGCTTCGCGGTGGCTATTGTAGCTCTGCGAAACCTGCGAGCTCCGCGTTGGATTAATAAGCTTCGAGAGAGATGTTGCTTTGCGACGGCTTGAGCTTCGCAAAAGTGCTTTGCGAAAGTGCTTTGCGAAAAGGAAGGAGCTTCGCGAAGGCTTGTTTGAGCTTCGTGAAATTGGGAGCTTCGCGAAGTAGGGTGCTTTTCGAAGTTACATTCCAAAGGTAGTTGCCCAGTGGTCGGAGGCAAAGTGGTATTCATCAGTGGATGAAAGTTGGGCTTCAACAGAGCATCTATCAACATTTGAAGATGCATTATTTCATGAAAATGAAGAGACCTACAGGTCTATAAACTGTGAGTGAATCCCTTTACAGAGCAGTGAGCTTAGCAAGAGGAAGAAGGTGATCCTCTCCACCCGCAGTGAGCCAGAGAGAGAGAAACAGGGAGTGACCCTTGGGAAAGCAGTGAGTTAACCCTAATCCTTGTAAAAGAATTGATCCTGGGCATATAAGTGATCTAGCCCGAACCTTGTGAACATTATTGGCAGTGAGCCTCAGTGGATTTCGTACAACGGCACATCGCCGTTGTATGCTCCTTAGACGTAGCCCAGTGCGGGTGAACCAAGTAAAAATCTCTATGTCTGCCTAGTCACTTCCCTGCATTGCATTCAAATAATCATCATTATACAAACCAGAAAAGAACTGATCATAATAGTTTCACAAGAGCAAACAAAGTGACCATTGTAATAAATTGGTCAAGATCCAGTGGGGCAGGATGAAATTTGAAAAGAATATCCATACCCTGATTCACCCCCCCCCCCCACCTCTCAGGGTATATAGGCCCTTATTATCCCTAACACACAAAACATATTATTCAGGAACATGTGATGTTTTTTCGTCCTATTTTTGGATAATGATCATTTATTATTACACTATGTGTATTATGTATAAATTTCACTTATAGGGGATTGACCATGTATCTGAGTGTCGATTTTGAAAACCCACATAGGGTCACATATCATTATTGATTACATGACTAGACATCGGGTTGTTGGAATGATGTATAATGTATCACTAGGCTATATACATAACCAGGGCATGTGATATACAATGGATCATACCCCGTGTAGGTTACTTGTTATGTAACCCTCCGTTACTTCACTTTTTCGGGGCTTCACACATTTTTCTATCCTTAAAACTAGTAGATGAAAATAGAAGAATGAGTAGTCAATTATGATCATCATACCATGTAGATTATGATGGTGAAACCATTAGGGTGATTTGAGGACTTTGATGAGGAATTTCATGATTTTCTTAGATGAATTTTTTCATTCACCTGTAATTGAATTTAGTTGTCTCCAAAGAGGGAGAAAACAATCTGAGATGGTCAATAAGAAATACTTCATGACAATGAATATAGATTTTCCCTTGAGAAAATATCTATTTCGATAATCTCCCTTCTATCCTATGTGGCTATGAGGTAAGTAATTTTAATATTTCCATTTTAGGATTTATCTACATACGCTTCAACCTAGACGATCTCACGAAGTTTGCCTCTATTTTCTCCATATTAATAAGTTTCCCCTAAGGGATACCTTTACATAATGATGACTCAAGGAATCTATTGTAGTATCCCCTTACATGTGTACCATTTTTGAAAATCTAATTATGGATTACTCTACTTACTTACAGTTATAAAATCCCTTATAAAATTCTTATTTTACCTTTTTTGTTGCGGATCTCGATTAGGATTCATCTCCAATGGTATGACATGAGGGACCCAGTGGGTGCCCTAATTTTTATTTTACCCTCAACTAGTACATTGTGTTTTGGTATAAATGGTTACATGTTTCACCATAAATCCCATAAAGAACAAGTAATCCCACCCGGTTGTGTCATTATTGGTGGGTTTGGGTGTTCATACACCATCACTCATTTATTTATACATTCACATGATTTCTTATAATGCATCAATGATCACTATAGGTTATTCCTGGTTTGTGGATGACAATCCTTACGAGATGTGTCTGTTTTTGTATTTGGGATCCCAATACATTTTTCATGGGATTCATCTTATTCGAATTTTTGGTTGACTAGATGTTCTTCCAAGGATCCGCCTTTTGATCCATGTTATTTTTTTTCTATTAATTTATCCAAATGTACAACTTGGGATATAGATGTTGATTTTTACATTTGATTGAAATATGATCTAGATTTTGAGAGTTTCTTCATGGGATTTGTATTTTCGTACTACAATTATTATATATGGTCATGGAATCCCAACTGATTATACACAGGGATTATTACACTATCCCAATACATAGGGATGATTATGACCCCACAAATTGATTACTTGAAAGCTTTAATGGACCTAAAATTTCACCACTTTAGATAAATGTGAATGATTAATCTCATTCAGGTGATAGATATTATTCCTCTATCCAATATTAGAGACCTTTAGGGGTGGGAATTATGTCTCACCCATGAGATATCATTACAGTTCTCATTATGTGTAGACCCTTAGTGTTTATCTGACTCATAATCTCATGAAAACTTAGGGATGGAAGGTACTACTCAGAAATTGGATTGGATTTATATGGAATGAGCAACATGGAATCCAAATATAATCTATTTACATGATATCAATATGTAATTCCATAGAATCCATTATTGCATTGATTGGAGGAATGTTGGACTGAACCCATAGTTAAGATGAGTATCCCCCATGTGGTGAAATAACTTGTCAAAATATTTTCTATCATTGGATGATCCTTGTATTTTTTATTGGTATTTAAGACCCATAGATCAAATAAATTATCCATGTATTTAGTTCCAAGACTCTATCTCAATTCCCTTTTCACAGGACGTCATGGTGGTTAATATTATAGAGTCAAGGATCAACTGTTGTCAAGATATGTTATTTCATTCACCTTACGCATGTATATTCACATTTACGTATGTATGTATATGTATGGATATATATATATATATATGCATATAAATATGTATATATATGAAATCACTTGGTCTTGTTAATTTGAGTCATAGTTCAAGGGATTGATTTTGGTTTCATATTTATTTTATTTCTCTTTACTATTGTGTCTTAGCGAGACTAGTAATATATCAAAAGCATTCACTTATAACCATGGATTTTTATGTTCGTAATTTCATTGGACAACTGAGATTATATTATCGCCAAAGTACATGCAATTTTTTTATCTGCAAACATTTTGTCAACATTTTAGTTTGAGAAGTGAAGAATTTTTGTTAGGGATGAGGTATAGGGTTACATGATTGAGCGATGTTTCTCATGTGGATTCTTATGTTTGGGATGGTGTTGTTAGACAGTTCAATGTTGACCAGGTATGTTCACATTATAGGAGTTATTAGTAGTTCCTTGAACTATTATTCCAGTTTCATTATGTATGACTTCATTTATGGTTATCCCAAATGGTGACCAGTGTTGTATGTGTGACACAACTATTCAGGAATATATAAGATTTCATTAATTAATATAGAATGCTATGTTTTTATTTATTTATTTCTTCAACACCAAGTTTATTTAACTCTTTTATTATATCTAGTTGTTTACATTGGTTTTTACTTATATATTATGTTAGAGTCTCTCCAAAGACACACCCTAATCCCTCTATACTAGTCGTTAGCCTATGGTGTTTAGAGAGGTGCACTTGGGTCCACATAACAAACATGATTAGAGAACCAGTTTAGTGGAATCTGGGTTAGGATGTTACAAAATTTTGGGATAATTAAATAATATTACCACATAAAAGTGTTACATTTAAGATTCATTCCAACTAATATTTTTTAAATACGGATATTAATATTCAATAAAATATAATTTCAAACAACATATAATAAATATACCATTAGAACCAATAAATCATATGTCATAAATGTCTTGTAATGAAGATGAATAAAAGATCATGGAGAAGGAAATCCTTTAAAATATTTAAATATAAATTCATTGAAAAACAAAATTTTTAAAATAAAAGTGAATCTTTTTTAAAATTTATCAACCTGAATAAATGGATCATCAAAGATAAAAATAAATAGATATTTCCCCAGGGAATAGTGAAAATAATTCAAATGTATGAAAATGGTTATGAGGGGAACTTCCATCTAAATGAGATTGGTATTATTAATATTAAAAAAACAATTTTATTTTGAGAAATAGAGTCATCAAGAAATAATTATTTAATGTGAGACATGATTTCCACAGAAAGGTGGGGAAGTGATATAATGACATCATTATAAGGTAGAATAAGTCAAAAATTAATGATTAAAGTCAGACTGGAGTGATTATTACAGAAGGAAAATATCATAGATAATAAGACTCCTTCCCTTTTATCCCTTGTAGTGGAAAATAACTCTAACCTTCCATACAGAAATAATAACAATCTTAATATTCTATTTCAAAACCTCATTTATATATATTACGTTTCATTTGATTCATTTATGACCATTAATTACTAATATTTTATTTATTTAAATAATACATTTAACCTTCTGTGTTAGTAACATTAACTATTTCACGATCGTTTAAAAAGGTTGATATTCATTCCCATTCAATGATACAGTGTTCACTATATTATATAATTTTTTGGTACTAAAATAGATAATATATATATATATATATTATAAATCTCTTATCTAATTATTTTCATTTCACGTTTATATTATTTTAAAAATGTATCAATGGTGTCTTATTACTATAATAATTACAATCAAAGATTAAATATTAATAATAAGTTAAATATATAATATAACATTTCCAGTACCATTAACTAATTATTATTTTCCAATTAAATTATAAACATTTAATAATTATTTTACCCATAGTAAATTATGGTTGAGTATTATAGCATATTTTATATCGATTGTTAAAACCAACCCAAAATGTAAAACAAATAATACCTCAATGGGTGTGTTTGGTTAAGGAAGAGTTGTTTTTTACATAAAAAAATTATGATAGATGAGTAAAAAATTTATTTATAATATTTAGAATTGAAAAATATGTTTTCCTGAGAATTGGGTAATGAATGAAAAAAATATGAAAATAAAAACATGTTACATCATTGAGTAAGTAGTTTTCATACTTTATAGATGAAAAAACAACATTCTTAGATTATTGAATTGAATAAATAAATACTATCACATTAACATAAAAAGACTCTATCAAACACATTATACTAAATTAATAAACTTACTCTTGTTATGGTAAGTTAGCATTATGATGATAACAATGAAAAAATGGTACGGAGTAATTGATAGTTAGTACATGAAATTAAACTCCCTCTTTATGATCATATTAAAATTGAATGATATAGGATAACACACAGTTAATAGGGGACTATAAATGGAAAATTGCCTTATAATAGCGTAAAATTAGGCATTTGTTCATTAATATTTTAATAAAAATCAATGATAATTAACCCTACCAAAATTTTATATTATGAAATTTAATTTTATATTTTTGTTATCATACATAATTAATATATATGATAATATTAACTATTAAATTACAACATTTTAACATAGGAAAACCATTTTTTATTGAAACAAGTTGTTTGAGTTATAATGCATTCTAAATTTTTTGATCATTTATTAGAAATTAAATTTTTGTTAATATTATTATATATTTTTAAAAAATATCAAATTAAATTTGATATTTTAAAAATTAATTTAATTGATTATTTTAAATTTAAATATTAAAAATAAATATAATCATTGGGATTTAATGTGACACAATTATCTAGGTAATTAAATTTTATCATCATAGTCATATTTTGATGCCTAAAAATAACATTTTCAATTTTACATAATATGGACCTATAAAATAACAATATATATTATTTTATAGTAAAATATTTATAATGTTAAGAAAATATTAATTTTCATATCAGTACATTATTAAGTAAATTGATTTTAAGTAAAAATGAATCTCTAGGAATAAAATTTGCTTCATTTTTTAATTCTTAGGTATATTAATATTTATGTGTTTAATTCTATTGATACGTAAAAAATTTTAAATTTATGATATGAAAATAATATATATTATTTTAAATAATGTAGTGTGATTTTCCTTTTAGATGGATGTATTGTTATCGAGATGCTACATACACGATATTTAAACAATGAAATGTGTTTAATAAAATCATGAGCAGCTAAATTATATGCCATTAAATATAATTTCATCCTGAAAAATTTATTATTTAATGAAAACCAATTTGGGAACTTTTTTCTCATTTCATCATTAGTATCCCAGATTTCTTCCTTATAATTTTGAATCCTCCATTGAACATTGACAAATTGTGTTTTGTGGTACCAATGAAATTAATCTCTTTAATAAATTATCTCCACTGGTTGTTTTTTATAAGAGATATCATGTTTTTATTTCACTTATTTCGATGTTAGTTAATGTGAATGTTCGAGCATGTGATTTCAAAAAAACTAATACATGGAAGACATTTTTTACTAGAGACCATAACTGATTTTGATCTAAGAGATAATATATTTCACTAACATGAACAAGGATCTCAATGGTACCAATTCACTAAGGGATCACATTCCCTACAATTAAAAATCTCAAAAATACTCTTCTATGGTGACATAATTAGGAAAACATTCTCACTAATATTAAATGTTAAACCTCATATAAATATATGATCCCCATTTTTTCAAATTCATTCCACTATAACATTATTCTTAATGGATAATTTGACCCTTCTCTATAATTTCCTAGATAAGGTAATGATATATCATTTTCCGTTCTATAAAATGTCCCCAAAAAATAGGAGTCCTACATAACATCTCATAAAGAGCCTCATATGGGCACATTAGAATGATCAAAGGAATCTATTCTTATTTCAAAACTCTAAAATGTAGAGTTGTTGATAAAAATTCACTAGAATTCCATTTATTAAGATATCTGTGTATCCTATCGAGTTCGAATGGTCCACACTAATTAAACATATATCTAAGGATAAAAAGGTGTACAAATATGAATATCTATATGAAATTATCTCTGAAAATTTATCAATGACCTCATTGTATAACTCTTATCATCATTAGATATAATATGGAGTTTTACTCCACATACCCTTATAACTTCACTGGTGTAGATCATGGTGAGTCAATCACATGTTAAATCTTATTTTAATGAAATAAAATGTGTCTTCTTTGTAATATGATCCAATATAACCAAAATTATCTTATGTACCATTGAATATATAGGGTTTCCTATGATGAAATCCTCAGTTTAATCCTTAAAAATCCATAATTTCAAACCTTTTGATATGTATTATATGATACGGAACTTCTTTTTTTCACAACATATAATTTAATTTTGATATTTTTAAATCATCACACTTATTTGATGAAAAGAGAAGGATGAGTAATGACAATCATTAAAATTCCAGATCTTAGTATCCTGTTTTGATGAAATATATATTAATATTCCTAAAATTATAACTCCATCATTATCAAGGATGAACTCAACAATACTTACTATAATTTTTGTAATTTTTCATCATATTTTAATTTTCTATGAATATTCATTTTAATGGATGTTTGATCTTTCATTTTAGTAAGTGTGGGTTTCTCTTCATCAATTATGATTCTCCCATTTAATATTTATGATTATTTTGTCTTTGTTGATCACCATCATGGATATTAAAGAATGATATTTCCCACCCATATATTAAATAATGATTTTAAATTCAATTATTGGAAATATATTGAACAATAAATTTGTTTTGTCATTTCCAACCATCTCCTCTATCACATATTCGACTCATTTTGTGTCGATATTTTTTTCAATAAAATTTATCAGTGTGTAAAAATCACATTTCTATATGTATAAATTCTAAAAAAAATAATTAATTTAATGACCCATATATATATATATATATTAAATTTCTCAATTGATTCATTAATTGTATTATGTCATAAAAAAATACATTATCATTCAATTTTAGTATGGGACTTTTTTAGAATAAAAACATTATTATAAAACCATTCTCCACTACAACGTATTAAATATATAGGTGCAGATACCAACCACATCATTTGTACCCTAAATAATTCTTAACCTTCTATTATCTATAGTAAATTCTCACCCTTCAATGTTATATTTGTTTTTCATGGTGAATTTCTCAGAATGTGTCTGTAATATCCAGTAAATAAGAGAAAATAATAAGTATCATTTTTAATGTCAATCATTGGACATTGCATGAAATAATTCATATTAAAAGGATCTAAATACATGAAATTAATATGTATTACAATACCCAAGAAAGATAATTTCTGTACCTAAAATTACATCATGAAAATTATTTCATATTGTTTATCAAATATTAATGTTTTCAAAAAAAATGATCTTCATGTTTTTTCTTTTATCCTCTAAAATATATATATATATATAACCCAAATAAACTATACAATGAATGTTTCATTATAGTACTAAAATAGTATTCTAATTAAATCTATATTTATTTAATGAGTACTCAAAACACCAAATGGAATCACTATAAATTCTTAATATCCAAAACATATAGAAAAACCTATTTTTAAAATATCCACCCTTCTAAACCAAAATAGTTAATATCTGAATCAAGGTTAAATCGTTTGTAATTATTGATCGTATGTGAGTTTATTGAATAGATCATCATTTTATGGTAGAGGTTACAAGTCCATGATTTTTATTTTAGTATGATCTTGATAATCAATGTAAACATTCACTATTTCATCCATAAATTTGAAAAACATTAAAGGTTCAATAGAATGTGAGGCTTTATGAACTATAATACCCTTTTCCAAAATGAGTTGAAGTCGATTATTAATTAACATCAAATCAACAAGGGACACTCTATATGGTCTCTACGATATAGTCATGGAACCAAACATGTGTTCATTCAAAAAAACCTCAATCACTGATGTAAGACAATATAGTTTATCTAAAAATACAATAACATATTTAATTATAATATTCATGTATTCAATGTTGACATACAACCTTATCAATTTAGTTCAAATTACCTCATTGATATGTATAGGATTAATATAATAGACGTTGATTGTAAAAGCATCTCAGGATAATACTTTTAATTTTTTTCACGGGACGGTCTGGGATATGATAAGACTTTTCTTTATATAGAAAATTTATATGAGATCGATATATAGATAACCATTTCACACTATAAAAATTTCAAATTGAACCAATGGAAGAATAGATAAATACTTAGAAAATACCATCAAATATTTTTATTTAATAATGAAATATCATAGATTCTATAATTCATATTTGAGGATATTTCATAGACATTTCATTTCCAAAAGATCCAGGTATTGAATCAACACACTTTGGAATGATGTGTGATACAATTTTATGTTATAAAAAGAAATTAAATATATATTTTATAGATACGTATTATAAAATTAGTTTCCCTTTCACTACATCATTATCATGCTCTACCTTAGTAGTTGTGATCGAATATTATAATTTTTAATACATTAGTATAAGATATATCAAGGGTATATTATTATCAATACATCATTGGATATGTAAGATATTTTCATAGTGACCAAACTCTTCTCCCTTATATAATTTCTGTGTGGGTGGTCCATCAGTTGGGGCCTTCTTCTTGTTTTTTTATAAAAATTATTATTAATAAATTAATAGTTTTGTACAATATGGACATGCCTACAAAACAAAAAAACATTTCATAAATCCCCTAAGAAAATTACATTAGTCCCTTCTTAATTTTTTTAATGCCTAGATAGTTGGATATTATAATGACCCATACTTTACATACATGGTTAATACTTCAAAATTGAAGCATACGTATTACAACATTTAACAAAACCATGAAAAGACCATATAGGTATAGTGTCTTTAGAAACTGGGAAACATAAACAACTGGTTCATAAAGCATCTAAAATGTCTCCCATTTATTTCATCATATCTATAGTCCCTTTTTGGAATATCTTACTTAATACCCTTCTTCCTGACCTGGGGAAAGAAAACATACAAAAGGGTGAGCTCAAATGCTCAGTAGGGGTAAACAAAAGAAATATCAATTACATCAAATTCATAAGAACATAACATTTTGAAAATCTTACCCTGCAAAAGAGATCATAATTTCATAACATGGGATAAATCATGGTAGTGAAATGTAGTCCCAATAATCATAACATAAAACATGAAACTTTGTGGCATACACAAATAATCATAGAGAATCGTTTCTTATTAGTCAACACTCATTTCCAAGACTATCTTAGTGGACAAAGTCAATTTCTGAACCGAGTTCACTCCTCGTTTCAGTCCTGTTTCACTGAACCGGTTTAACCTGCCGTTCTAGCCATGTCTATCTCATTAGATATAAAATATTTACCCAATGCATTGGTGGGAGATACAGGTCCCACCCATTTCATAATGATACCATTCTTATGTGTGCCACAAAATCATAAATCATACATCATTACATAACCCATGTAATAAAAATGGGATTCTTAAACATCGTGACATCATAAAACAATTCATATAAGATAAAGTAATTCATAAAAATAAATCCATCAAAACATAATCAAATCAATGTTATAATAGGGATAGAAACAGAAACCTGTATTATCTTAGATGGAAAATAATTTTGATAAAAAAAACTTGAACTCCATTCTTGAGGAAAATATCCTTTCTACTTCAAAAACATTTTTCCTTTCTCAACATGTCATAAAATTTTAAACTAAAAGAATTTGATTAAAAATAAACATGAAAACTTGTAAAGGAAGCTTCTTGGAAATAATGTTTTAAAAATCCATTCATGCCGTATATGGTAAAAAACATTCTTCTTGTACTTTTGTCGGAAAAGTCAAAAAGTAATTCGTACGAAAGATGACAAAAGATTCCTTTCATATCCTTTACTAAAAACTCACCGAAGGGTAAAATTGGATTTAAAAAAATTGTATGCTGATGGAAACAATATTACATATTGAGTTAACATGGATGTGGATGATAAAATACACCCCAGTAAATACCAATGTATAAACAATCTCAGATAAAAATGAGATTGTGATATTTTCCCCTACCTTAGGTCCAATTTTCTTCGTAAGTGTCCAAACCTCCTATATAATGATTTAAATAATGTTATTTATTTATTCCAGAATCATAATTATTTTTATGATATCATATACGATCATATTCTTAGCTTCTTATTAGTAATATTTCATTATTACTTGTTATTCAGGTGTTTATTACTTTTTGTTCTTATGCGTGTTTTGTCGAATAAATTCTTATTCTTCTCTTTAGGTTATAGATACCTAATTTATAGAATGGTATTAGTGTACTATATATCATATTTATTCATTAAATTCATTTATATAATCATTATGCAATGAAGATCATGTAGAACGAATCGCATCACATCGTGGAGACGGTATTCCGTACGTACGCACGAGCGATGATATCGTTCCCATGATCGTGGAATTTTATTGGAGTGTATGTATACTATTTTAGAATCAATATCACTTTACAATAATCATATATAGTTATTTATTTTCACCATTATACCCATCCAAGTATGGTGGTGATGGAAAATACATTACACCACGGCGTGGAGATGGTATTCCGTACGTACGCACGCGCGGTGATTTCATTTTCCGTAGGATGGATGGATGGTGAAATAGGGTTGTTTAATACTTATAATAACATATCAGTATATGATTTATACTTATGTTATTAATTTATAATGAAAAAAATAATGAAGAAGAAGTGGAAGAAGAAATAAAGTTGAATGAATCGGTAACGGACATTACCTCTTCTTTGAAGCGACTCTTTGAGACCTCTTCTTAGGGCACTAAAATTAGTCTTTAAAGAAGACCAGGACCTCTAGGATGTTTCTAGGGAAGTGGGGAAGTGAAATGGGAAGGTATTGGCTGAGCTTGAAGGCTAAAATTAGTGTGAGGATGAGAGGGAGGAGGTTCCCTTTAATAAGGGAGGAGAGGGGCACCTTTGGAAATATAAGAAATATTATTTTATATTAAATCCTAACCCCACTTAAAAACTTCCAAAATTACTCATATCCGAATATTAGATGAGATAGGGTTGTAATATCATCAAAAAATAAAATTTAGACATGTTAGGAATTCATTTTAAACATTATCACCTTGATTTATCCTTATTTGCCAATTTAATTTTATTTGTGGTAATAATATTCAAAATTTTAAATTATTATAAATAATTACATTTGTGTTGTTAATTTTCCATAATTTGACACTTTATGAAATTTTAGACCATATAAATTTTAATTTATAATTTTTAAATATTTTTGTGATTTTTAAACAATTTTATAATATTTTATTTTTATAAAATAACAATTGTGTCAATTTTGACACTATTCATTTATTTGAATTTAAATAAAATATATACAGAAGATATGTTTGAACTAAAAGCTTTAGTAGATTCAAAAAATGTCATATTTATCTAAAAAATTAGTGGAGAACATTAAATAGTTCATATAATATTTATTTTAATTTTTTTTAAACCATTTATTTGATATTTTAATTAATAAAATAATTTCAACATCACTATTGTGTCATAATTAATGATAATTATTTAATACCTAAAAATTATAAATAAATTTGTAGGATGTATATATTTGTATTATCTTTCTATAGACTATTCATGTTCTAAGTTCCATTAAGATTATCACTAAATTAAAATTATTATACTAATAAGATTTAAGAAAGTGACATGTTGTCACATTCTTTGGTTTTAATAATAATTAAATTATTTTCATGGGAAAAAGTCCATTAAATGAATCTAATCCGACCCTTAGGTGATATGGGTCTACTTTTAGTCATCAAATAGGATTTTGGATGGTGTTAGGGTAATTTTATAATCTTATATTTACCCTTAATTACCTGATTTACCTTTAACTATGGTAAATAAAATTTACCGTAGTTACTATTCATAATGCCCAAAAATAATGAGTAGCCTATTAACATAATTTGGACCCACTGATTCCAAATATGGAATCCATTTTTCAATATTCAAGACATATAAGTTTCAGTTATGAATTTAAAATAAATCCCGTTGTTAAGAAAACGGGTTTTAAAAGTTAAAATATTGTCAAAGATTGACATGTTTTTACCTATGAATTCAATGTGAAATTAATGATAATGACATAAATTATATTAAATGGTAAAAATATATACTATTTATACTTTGAATCCATTCAATATTATAATTTAACTATATAAATTATCTCAATGGAAAAAGTTGTTTTTAATTAAAAATTAGCGTATTTTTAGTATTCATCAAAATATGAAAGTTATCAGAAAAATATCAAAATTTTATCCAAAGTAAATTTTTATATCCTGATTCAAAACAAGAATTTTATTTTGTCAAATTGAACTTATAAACATGTCAAAAACTAGATTTAATGTGGGTGTGTCATCAAAAGGCAGCAAAACTGCATTATTTGAAAAATACTTATTTTACCTGAAAAATTTATTTTGTTCTCTTACCATGTTATAGAAAATGTGTAAGATGAATAATAAAATTCAAAATGTAGTTAATACTATTCATAACAGCTAGTTCATAATAATATATCGTTGTTTAGTGAAACCCGATATTGCGTACTACACACGCTATTGAGGAACGTCGTGATTGCGTGTAATGCAAGCCAAGTCCGTATTGTGTGATGTGAAAGATTCCTTTGGTGTTGCGTATAAAATAAGACATAAAAAAAATTCATAAAATCTTAGGGTGTTAAATTCTACCCACCTGAAAATGAATTTGGCCCTCGAAATTTATCACTTCATTACAAACAGATGAGGATACATCTCCCTCATTATATCCTCAAGTTCCCATGTAGCTTCTTCTAATTGGTGGTTCCTCCATAAAACATTCACCAAGAGAGTGGTCTTGTTTCTTAGGACTTTTTCGCTACAATCCAAAATATCTATCGGTTGTTCTTTATAAGAAAGATCTTGCTCTAGTGGTATAACTTCTGAGCTGAGTACATGTGAAGGATCAGGTATGTATTTTCTCATGAGATATACATGAAAACATTGTGAACTTGAGAGAGATTTGGTGGAAGATCCAATCAGTAAGCTACCTTCCCAACATGATCCAAAATTTCAAAAGGACCGATATATCTAGGGCTCAACATTCCCTTCTTTCCAAATCTCATGACCCTCTTCTAGGTAGATATTCATAAGAACACTTTATCACCCACTTCAAACTCTAGTTCTTTTCTTCGGTTGTCGGTATAACTTTTCTGTCGACTCTGAGCTGCTCTTATTTGTTGTTGAATAGATCTGACCTTTTCTGCCATTTCATCAACGAGATCTGGTCCTAATAGATTTCTTTCCCCAACTTCATCCCAGCAAGTTGGATTCCTGCATTTCATTCCATAGATAGATTCATAAGGATCCATCTGAATACTGGAGTGAAAGCTATTATTATAAGAAAATTCCACCAAAGGTAGGTGTTGATCCCAACCACCTTTGAAATCTATAGAGCAAGCTCTCAACGTATCTTCTAGTGTTTGAATTGTCCTCTCGGACTGACCTTCTGTCTGAGGATGGTAATCACTGCTGAAACTCATCTCTGTATCCAGAGTATGCTGAAGACTTCGCCAGAACTTTGAGGTAAACCTCGGATCCCAATCAGATATAATAAAAAGTGGTACTCCATGAAATCTTACCACATACTTTACACATATCCTGGCAAGCTGATCTAGAGAGAAATTCTCTCTAATAGCAATGAAGTGTGCAGACTTTGTAAGACGATCAACTATGACCCAGATAGCATTATTGCCTTTGGATGTTTTAGGAAGTCCAGTTACAAAGTCCATAGTGATGTTTTCCCATTTCCATTCTGGTATGGGTAGTGGTTGTAACATCCCCTTAGACTTCTGTCTCTCAGTTTTAACTTTCTGAAAAACCAAGCATCGAGAGACATATTCAGAAACATCTCTTTTCATGCCATCCCACCAGAAGTACTCTTTCAAGTCCCTATACATATTTTTGCTTCTAGGATGAATAGAGAATGATGAACTATGAGCCTCATCCAGCAGCTCCTTCTTTAATTCGGGGATGGGAGGAACACAAACCCAATTCCTGAACATTATTATCCCATCACAATCAAGGTTGAATTCAGGAACATTTCTCACCTTCTTTTGTAGCTCGACATCTTCTTTCTGTGCCTCCTGAATCTTCACATGTATAGATGGTTGAACATTCATTTGAGAAAGATAAGATTTCTCCCCTTCCATTAAAATTCCAAGATCCATCCTTTGTAAATCCATAAATATTGGATCTTTTTTGATCCCCATCATGGATACGCTAGCATGGTCGTGTTGACTTAATGTGTCTGCTACCTTGTTTGCTTTCCCAGGGTGGTAATGAATTGAGCAGTCTTAATCCTTAATCAGCTCCAACCATCTTCTTTGATTCATATTCATCTCCTTTTGTATGAAAATATACTTTAAACTTTTATGATTAGTATAAATATCACACCTTTCACCATAAAGGTAATTCCTCCAAATCTTTAATGCAAAGATTACCGCTGCTAACTCCAAATCATGAGTTGGGTGATTTTTCTCATGGATTTTCAACTATCATGAGGCATAAGCTATCACCAAATCATTTTTCATGAGAACACATCCCAGTCCCTTCTTGGATGCATCACAATAGATCAAAAACCTTTTTCCACTATAAGGTAGTGTGAGCACAGGTGCACTGGCTAACCTTCTTTTTAGCTCTTTGAAATTTTCTTCACATTCCTCCGTCCAAACAAACTTAACTCCTTTTCGAGTCAACTTGGTGAGTGGGTTAGATAACCTTGAAAAATCTTTCAAATAATTTTGGTAATATCTAGCCAAACCTAGAAAACTTCGGATCTCAGTTTCTGTTGTTGGTCTCGACCATCTTTCAATAACCTCTGTTTTTGCTGGATCCACAGATATCCCCTCTTTTGAGATTATGTGACCCAAAAATGAAACTTTTTGAAGCCAAAATTCACACTTGGTAAATTTGGTATAAATCTTCTCCTTTCTTAGGGTATTTAATACAATTCTCAAGTGATCTTCATGTTCTTCCTTTCTCTTTTAATAGACAAGAATATCATGTATAAAGACTACCACAAGCTGATCAAGATAGTCTCTAAAGACTCTATTCATAAAATCCATGAAGATAGCAGGGGCATTAGTAAGACCAAATAACATCACTATAAATTCATAGTGTCCATACCTTATACGGAAAGCCGTCTTTGGTATATCCTCCCTTTTGACCCTTAATTGATGATACCCTGAATGAAGATCAATCTTGGAAAAGTATTGAGCTCTGCGTAGTTGGTCAAATAAGTCATAAATTCATGGGAGAGGATATTTGTTCTTGATAGTGATCTTGTTAAGTTCTCGATAATCAATGCAGAGTCTCATTGATCCATCTTTCTTCTTAACAAGCAGAACAGGTGCTCCCCAAGGTGACGCACTAGTGCGTATGAATCCTTTATCAAGATTCTCTTGGAGTTGCTTCTTCAATTCCGGCAACTCAATTGGAGCCATTTTATAAGGTGTCTCTGAAATAGGCAAAGCACCCGGTACGAGTTCTATTGAAAACTCAACTTCACGATTTGGTGTAAGACCTGGCAATTCCTCCAAAAAGACATCATCAAACTCCTGTACAATGGTAATATTCTTAATCGTGAGTTTCTCACCAACCATTTGAGATAAATAACCTTCATTTAGTGGAATCAAGACCCATATAAAGGAAGAAATTTCCACTGGAAGGTTATGTTCATCCTTGCATCGATAGACGATCATATATTGATTTGGAATATGAAATGTGACTTCTCTCCTTTGGAAATTGATATGAGCTCCATATAAAGAAAGCCAATCCATGCCAAGAATCACATCAAATTCCACTATAGGAAGGACCACAAGATTTTCAGGAAGCACTTTCCCACCAACTTCAATCGGAGAAGAATTGTAAACTTTTGATGTGACTGTTGTTCTATTAGTAGTTGTCACAGACAACTCAACATCTAATTATTGAGGTAATACGGTGATGCCCTTAGAAAATTCTTCAGAAATAAAAGAGTGGGTGGATCCAGAATCAAATAAAACATATTCTACTTTAGAGTGGATGGTAAGTGTACCTCTCACCACTTCGTTGTTGTACTCCACATAGCCGATAGTAATTGCATGTGACATTCCTTTGTCTATGGACTTAAGAGTTTGTTGACGCCGATCATCATCATCAACCCTTGGATTTGGGACACTAGTAGAATACTAACCTATACCAGCGGTTTGGAACCGTTGGTATAGGCCTCCAAACCGTTGGTATAGCCTATACCAACGGTTTGGAGAACCGTTGCGAAGTAAGCCGTTGGGATAGGTCTATACCAACGGTTTTCCCAAAACCGTTGGTATAGACCTATCCCAACGGTTTACAAAACCGTTGGTATAAGGAATATGAAAATATATTCCAACGGATATAAAACCGTTGGTAAATGTATTTCAAAAAAAAACATGTGCTGGGATTTGATCCCACGACCCCTTGTTTATAATCGAAAGACTTAACCACTAAGCTAACATCACTTTTGTAAACATAATTTCATAAATATATATATGTATTATCATAATTATTTAAAATTTAGATTTATATAATGTTCTCGGGTAGCAGACCTGGAAGAAATGAAAGAAGCTATCCCAACGGTTCTCAAAACCGTTGGGATAGACCTATCCCAACGGTTCTCAAAACTGTTGGGATAGGTGGAAATTTCCAGGGGGTGGATGTTGGTTTTGGAGGTGAGTTTTCCTAACGGTTCTCCCAAACCGTTGGGAAAGGGGCCTCAAAACCCCCCTTTCCCAACGGTTCTCTCAAACCGTTGGGAAAGGGGGGGTCTTTCCCAACGGTTTGGGAGAACCGTTGGGAAAGGGGCCTCAAACCCCCCCCCCCCCTTTCCCAACGGTTCTCCCAAACCGTTGGGAAAGACCCCCCCTTTCCCAATGGTTTGAGAGAACCGTTGGGAAAGGGGGGTTTTGAGGCCCCTTTCCCAACGGTTCTCCCAAACCGTTGGGAAAGACCCCCCCTTTCCCAACGGTTTGGGAGAACCGTTGGGAAAGGGTCTATATAAGTGTTGGGAAAGATCCGATTTCCAGTAGTGTGAATTGATTGGAATAATGCCCCATCTCCTTGAACTTGAAACATTGAAGTGTTGTAGGTTCATTCTGTGTATCCCTTTATTTGTTTGCATCATTAGACATCTTCTTCCCATTATTTCGACATTCAATTCCCGATGACCTTCTTTTCCACACTTATAACATTTTCTTATCCCCTTAAGACAATTTCCTCCATGTTTCTTTCCACACATTGAGCATATGGGAAAACTCATCTTCTTTTGAGTGTGGTCTTTAGATTTTCCTTTGAATTCCATTTTCCTCTTCTTATCAAACCCATGTGATTGATGGGTTACCCCAATCTCCATCTCAACCTTGAGAGCACATCGAACAATTTACTCGTATCTATTGAAGTCCCTTATCGCTAACGCCCTTCTAAGACTTGGTTTTAAGCCACTAAATAGTTGATCGATCTTACTCTCAGGTTGGATAATAATTCTTTAACCATACCTTGCAAGTCTTGCAAAATTTGCTTCGTAGGTACCAACAGATTCATCATCCTTTTTCTTTTGTTCAAGAAACCGTTTCTCCATCTTTGTTCGAATAATACGAGGGAAATACTTATTGAAAAATAAGTTCTTGAAGTCATCCCATTACATGGACTCAATTTCATCCATTTGCCTCGTATTCTTAATAAGATTCCACCATTGATCAGCATAACCTTCCAAACGATACACTGCTAAGATGACTTTATCATGTTCGGAACATTGATTAACTGAAAATATCTTTTTAGTAGTACTGATCCATTGTTCAGCCACTAATGGATCAGAAGACCGGATGAATAAAGGTGGGCATTGCCTCATGAAGGATTCGACAGAATGTTTCTCCTTCATTTGCTCATTTGGAAGTCCAGCATGATTCATAGCTTGAGAAAGTTGAGTGATAATGGCTTCAAGATTTTGTATTCCAGCTCCCATAACATTTGGTTACTCATGGGGAAAATCATTGCATTGCCCGTCGCATTCCGCATTAACACAGTTTTTTCATGTTCCAGCCATTGACTATAACCAAGAAGAATAGTGTGAGGAACACTAATTATAATAGGAAAACCACATAATCAAGAATAAAATTTCACACTTAAGGTCTTATCATAGGTTGTTCATGGCCATTTCTAAAACACTAAGATTGTGTTCTATGCTTAGATATATCCTTAGGTTTCTTACTAAGGCTTTCACATCCTAGTTTCCAAAGGTTGACTATACCTTTCCTCTGATACCAACTATAACGACCCATACATTACATACATGGTTAATACTTCAAAATTGAAGCATACTTATTAAAACATATAACAAAACCAAGAAAGGACCGTATAGGTATAGTGTCTTTAGAAACTGGGAAACACAAACAACTGGTTCATAAAGAATCTACACTATCTCCCATTTATATCATCATATTTATAGTCCCTTTTTGGCATATCTTACTTAATACCTTTCTTCCTGACCTGGGGAAAGAAAACAAAAAAACGGTGAGCTCAAATTCTCAGAAAGGGTAAACAAAAGAAATATCAATTACATCAAATTCATAAGAACATAACATTTGGAAAATCTTACCCTGCAAAAGAGATCATAATTTCATAACAAGGGATAAATCATGGTAGTGAAGTGTAGTCCCAATAATCATAACTTAAAACATGAAACTTTTTGTCATAAACACATAATCATAGACAATCATTTCTTATTAGTCAAGACTCATTTCCAAGACTATCTTAGTGGACAAAGTCCATTTTTGAACCGAGTTCACTCCTCGTTTCAGTCATGTTTCACTGAACCGGTTTAACCTGTCGTTCCAACTATGTCTATCTCATGAGATATAAAATCTTTACCCAATTCATTGGAGGGAGATATAGGTCCCACCCATCTCATAATGGTACCATTATTATGTGTGCCACAAAATCATAAATCACACATCATTTCATAACCCATGTAATCAAAATGGGATTCTTAAACATCATGACATCATAAAACAATTCATATAAGATAAAAAAATTCATAAAAAAAATTCCATCACAACATAATCAAATCAATGTAATAATAGGGATAGAAACAGAACCCTATATTATCTTAGATGGAAAATAATTTTGATAAAAAAACAGGAACTCCATTCTTGAAAAAAATATCATTTCTACTTCAAAAACATTTTTCCTTTCTTAACATGTCATACAATTTTAAACTAAAAGACGTTGATTAAAAATAAACATGAAAACATGTAAAGGAATATTCTTGTAAATAATGTTTTAAAAATCTATTCATGTCGTATAAGTTAAAAAACAATATTCTCGTACTTTTGTCAGAAAAGTCAAAAAGTACTTCGTACGAAAAACGACAAAAGATTCCTTTCATATCCTTTACTAAAAACTCACCGAAGGGTAAAATTGGATTTAAAATTTTTTTTGGTGGATTGAAACAATATTAAATATTGAGGGAACATGGATTTGGATGATAAAATACACCCCAGTAAATACCAAAGTATAAACAATCTCGGATATAAATGAGATCGTGATATTTTCCCTTACCTTAGGTCTGATTTGCTTCGTAAGTGTCCGAACCTCCTTTATAATGATTTAAATAATGTTATTTACTTATTCCAGAATCATAATTATTGTTATGATATCATATATGGTCATATTCTTAGCTTCATATTAGTAATATGTCATTATTACTTGTTATTCGGGTGTTTATTAATTTTTGTTCTTATGCGTGTTTTGTCGAATAAATTCTTATTCTTATCTTTAGGTTATAGGTACCTCATTTCCAGAATGGTATTAGTGTACTATATATCATATTTATTCATTCAATTAATTTATATAATCATTATTCAATGAAGATCATGTAGAACGAATCACATCACATCGTGGAGACGGTATTCCATACGTACGCACGAGCGATGATATCATTCCCATGATCGTGGAATTATATTGGAGTGTATGTATAATATTTAAGAATCAATACCACTTTAAAATAATCATATATAGTTATTTATTTGCACCATTATACCCATCCAAGTAAGGTGGTGATGGAAAATAGATTACACCACGGTGTGGAGATGGTATTCCGTACGTATGCACGCGCGGTGATTTCGTTTTCCGTAGGATAGATAGATGGTGAGATAGGGTTGTTTCATACTTATAATAAAATATCAGTATATGAGTGATACTTATGTTATTAATCCATAATTAAACAACTAAAGAAGAAGAAGTGGAAGAAGAAATAAAGTTGAAACAATCGCTAATGAACATTACCTCTTCTTTGAAGCGCCTCTTTGAGACCTCCTCTAGGGCACTACAATTGGTCATTGAAGAATACCAAGACCTCTAGGATGTTTCTAGGGAAGTTGGTAAGTGAAATGGGCAGGTATTGGCCGAGCATGAAGGCTCAAAATGGTGTGGGGGAGAGGGAGGAGGTTCCCTTTTATAAGGGAGGAGAGGGGCACCTTTGGAAATATAAGAAATATTAGTTTATATTAAATCCCAAACCCACTTAAAAACTTCCAAAATGACTCATATCCTAATATTAGATGATATAGGGTTGTAATCTCATCAACAAAAAGAAATTTATACATGTTAAGAATTTATTTTAATCATTATCAACTTGATTTATCTTTATTTACCAATTTAATTTTATTTATGGTAATAATATTCTAAATTTTAAATTATTATAAATAATTACATATGTGTTGTGAATTTTCCATAATTTGACACTTTATGCCATTTTAGACCATATAAATTTTAATTTATAATTTTTAAATATTTTTGTGATTTTTAAAAAAATTTATAATATGTTATTTTTATAAAATATCAATAGTGTCAATTTTGACACTATTCATTTATTTGAATTTAAATAAAATATATAGAGAAGATATGTTTGAACTAAAAGCTTTAATAGATTAATAAAATGAAATATGTATCTAGAAAATTGGTGGAGAACATTAAATAGTTCATATAATATTTATTTTAATATTTTTAAAACCATTTATTTGATATTTTAATTAATAAAATAATTTCCACATCACTATTGTTTCATAATTAATGATATTATTTAATCCCTAAAAATTATAAACAAATTCCTATGATGTATATAATTGTATTATATTTCTGTAGACTATTCATGTTAGAAGTGTCATTAATTTTATCACTAAATTAAAATTATTATACTTATAATATTTAAGAAAGTGACATGTTGTCACATTCTTTGGTTTTAATAATAATTAAATTATTTTCATGGAAAAAAGTCCATTAAATGAATCTAATCCGACCCTTAGGTGATATGGGGAGAATTTTAGTCATCCAATAGGATTTTGTAAGGTGTTAGGGTAATTTTTTAATCTTATATTTACCCTTAATTACCCAATTTACCTTTAACTATGGTAAATAAAATTTACCATAGTTACTATTCATAATGCCCAAAAATAAAGAGTAGCCTATTAACATAATTTGGATCCACTGATTCCAAATATGGAATCCATTTTTCAAAATTCAAAACATATAAGTTTCAGTAATTAATTTAAAATAAATCTTGTTGTTAAGAAAAATGGGTTTTAAAAGTTAAAACATTGCCAAAGATTGAAATGTTTTTACCTATGAATTTAATGTGAAATTAATGATAATGACATACATTATATTAAATGGTAAAAATATATTCTATTTATACTTTAAAACCATTCAATATTATAATTTAACCATATAAATTATCTCAATGGAAAAATGTGTTTTTAATTAAAAATTAGTGTATTTTTACTATTCATCAAAATATGAAAATTATCAGAAAAATATCAAAAATTTATGCAAAGTAAATTTTTATATCCTGATTCAAAAGAAGAATTTTATTTTGTCAAATTGAACTTATGAATGTGTTAAAAACTGGATTTAATGTGGGTGCTTCATCAAAAGGCGGCAAAACTGCATTTTTTGAAAAATACTTATTTTACCTGAAAAATTTATTTTGTTCTCTCACCATGTTCTAGAAAATGTGTAAGATGAATAATAAAATTCAAATTTTAGTTAATACTATTCATAACAGCTAGTGCATAATTATATATCATTGTTTAGTGAAACCTGTTATTGCGTACTCCACACGCTATCGAGGAAGGTCGTGATTGCGTGTAATGCAAGCCAAGTCCATATTGTGTGCTGTGAAATATTCCTTTGGTGTTGCGTATAACATAAGACATAAAAACAAATTTCTCAAAAATCTCAGGGTGTTACAGATATTATACTTCCCATTAGTTTTATAATCGGAGGATCATTGTTACTCACACTTTCATTTCATCTCCACATAACTATAAATTCCATAAATTTCCCCCTACACCATTAGAGTGAGTTAAAAAAATATCATCATGGACTTGTTGTTATGTTATTTCTCAAACCTCTAGAATAGTTTTTTAATCCTAAAAAGAAATGATCCCAATTAAGAGATATATCTAATGGCATACATTGAAATAATAATAAATTTTTTAACATAACTGACCACAAACATAGCCATTGTTTGTTTCATCCATAAGAATATGATACCCATATTCATGAAACATGTTTCCATAAATTTTCTGATGTAAGATATTTTATTTTACTCGTCCTATTCTATAGACATTATTTTATACTACCATATTTTGTTATTAATGAGTTTCTACCACTGTTCAACAGGTCCTTACATATTATACAAAACTGTTATAACCTTCCCATTCCCCAAGAACTTTTTAAATTAGTATTTCATATATATATTTTAATGTTATTTTCAAATGCTGAGATAATTCATCGGCCACCAAAGATATTTTTCATAAACCCATTTTTAATTTTATGATAATTTTTTTATAATTGTGTGAGAGGCAATTTTTTCCCCATGAATGTATTTCACCTATTCTTTATTATTAAATAATTGGACAATTCATCATACTAATATATATTTAATCATTATTATATGTGGATAATTATTATAGTGTTTACATCTTGGGAGTATGTGGGAGTTTGATTTTTTTTCAAGTGATTTATATTGGATGTATTAGATTATTTATTTCCCACCTCTTCTTGATTTTCCGAGGGAGTCATAAGTTATATTGTATAACCCATGTATGTAAAAATCCAAGTGTAGTAAGTGGGTTAAATAGGATTCGATTATTTAATACTCTAATATAATCATACCAAAAGGTGTATTAGAACTCCAGGCCATAAATATTTTTTATTCCTATAGATTATGAAATTTTGGGAGATTATTTTTTCGATAATAAAATTCAAATTCTGAGGACATGATAGTTTCAGTTGTGATAGCCTTGGATAATTATTTATATTTCCATTATTTTATTCCTATATATTATGGAATATTAATATTACTCTTAATTAATTCCTTGGATATTATAGGAATTTTGTATAGTAATTCTACTGTATCCCCAAGTCTTATAGACTATATTTGTACCATTACATGGTAGTTTTTCCTTTATTTCTGGGTTACACATTGTTGAATATGTCTGAAATTGAGTATGTGTATTGATTTACCATCAACAATGTATTTTTCTATGTTTTTGGTATATCATTTTGCAAAAAAAAAATTTATATTTCATTGAAATAGTCTAAACAAATGTATTTCCTTAAAATATTGTAAATAGGCTTTCTTTTCAGATTCTTGATTATTGGGAAAATGTTGAAATGGTTTATTTTATTTTTCTTAAATTCCAATTTCATTGGATAAATGTTTTATTGTTATTATTTTATCTAAATTTTATTTATTTAAAAAATGATATTTTTTATTAAATATAATCATGTGTCATATTTCATATTTATTTATTCTAAATCATAATAAAATGGAATTTTTAATTTTTCATAAAACTATAATTTTATAAAATATTATACAATTTTTTTGTAAATTTATGTGTTTTTAGCATCCAATAATTATCTTCAATGATTATACCTATTATATCAATGATTATAGATCTTGGAGCTAATTCATAACACTCATTAATCGTTGATTTATCCTGTAATTTTAGATGAGTTGTTTATTTATTAGCTTTCTGCATTTGGTTCATATTACAAATTCTAGATGGACTACATTTGAAAATTTTAAAACATACATCATTTTTCACATTTATTATTTAATTTATAAATTTATGAATTTACTTATTTTTATTGTGATAAGGGAGTGTTATATTAAATGGTGATAGAAAACTCATCTTGAGGATGTTTTTTATTCATTTTCTTCATTGTAGGGGTTGGTGAATGGTGTGTGAATTATGATTTTATTTCAACATGTATTTAATAATTTTTTAATTTCATCAGATATAAAATATTTGAATGGGTTATGCTGGCATTTTTTTATATTTTTCTAATGTTGTAACTCTGATTTTGGGCAGAAACCATTTTCAAGTGTCTTCATGTGATTCCTTTGAAACATTTTCTCGACTATAGTGATTGGAAACTCCCTTCAGGCTATTGGTGGGATAGTTATGTGTCCATATGATTTGTGTCCATGGGTAGTTAGTACAAGATAACAAAAAACATCATTTCCCATGAAATGATCCATTTGTTTGGTAAAAGCAAGGAAATGAAAATCCACTAATGGTGGGTAGATATTATCACATTATTTATTTAATATGATAAATATTCTAAAAAATTTGTTATATCAACAGGTTCTTTTTTAATTTCTCATAACTTGAGTTAGGTTGGTGAAAATGTAGGACCCCAAGACGCCCTGAGATGGGAGGGGTGAATCAGGGTGTCAACTATTTCTTTTAATGAATCTGATCTTGATCCCATGTTGGTAGGAAAGTTTTAAACATCTATGGTGGATATGAACAACAATTAAACAATCACATGAAAAGATACCACACAACACATTTACATCATTCACCAAAAATGGCTACATTTAAGGAGTGTATTCCAACAGTGTGTCGGTCATACCAAAATCCATGAATCTTTAGTAGTTGTGGAGTAAAAGAGTTCAGACATAGTCACTCTATTCCAGGAAAATTTCCATTATAATAATTCAAGAATAGTTCACTACATCCCTCTGAAAACTTTCATTGACTCCCCCTTTCTCACTACCATGGGAGAAATCTAACTTATTTTATTGACTTGAGGGTCACTTCACCAAATTTTCATTAATGTTTTTCTCTCAGTCTGACTGGAGACACTTCTTGCATCGAATTCTATAATTGATGCACTTGAACGCACTGATCATACAAACATGATATTCAAAAACCTATTAGAAGTATAACACCACACTTTCCTACAATTCCTTAACTTGTGCGCATGATTTTGGAATTTTCACAAAAGATGACATTCACGCAACCCCTAATTTCCACACAACCTTTATCTTTCACACCACTACACCGAAGGGTTCACTTGGACTTTTATACTAATGGAACACCTTGCATTCAAGATTAATTATTTGTAATTCTTTCATGTGGAAATATTTCATGAATTAGAGGAACCGGATTTTCATTAGAAAATAATTAAGTCTTTTATGGGGTATCAAATTATTTATAGGCCTCTATGACCCTACACTAATGTTTTTTAAGTAACTTTTCTGGTGCGCATAAGATCCTTCATGAGGTTGCAAAACCCCTTTTGAAGTCGCATTGGTCGTGCAAGATTCGTCTCCACAACCTCATCTTTCTCACATAGTTATGTCTTTACACACTTGTTTCCTATTCCATGTTTTTACATTCTGATCATAAAATATTCCTTTCATGCAAGTTTCAAGGACACCGACAATCTTATACCCAACATCCTTTTCCAAACACACATTTCTCAATTTTCTGATTTTCAGGCCCAAAAATTTGGAAACACTGGGAAATGACACCGCTTTCAATATTGTAGGAAACTTGAACTGTATGATCCTATTCCTAAAAAACATCCTAAACATATAATGAGGATTAAAAAAAATACAAAACATACTCCATTTCCATCATTGAATGGTCATAGTTCAAATAAAAAAATTAAGTAAGGTTTTGTGTCCTATATCTGGTCACATTTGGTACCTATTTTGAAAATTAACTCATTAACAATCGTACCCATTCTTAAATTGAAATATATTTATACCAATAATTTCATATAAAAACAAATAGGATACTAATTCCTAAATACATAAAAAAATTATAGGTATTAAAATAAACGGGATGAATAATGAATGATATGAAATCATTAACATAAAAATTTTATTGTACATATTAGGTTATTCATTGTGTATATCTTATTAGGATCCTGAAGCATTCTGTTATAAAATTGTAAAATAATATTTAACAGTTCTTAAGGATAATATGGATAAACCCTATCATTTATCCTATGTGTGTATAGTTAGTTGTGAAGTCTGAGGTCTACTCATTATATAGTAGGGTGAAGATTGAGTTGATATTTAATATTTTGTTTTTGAGTGATTACCCTAAGGAGGATCGTTTCCACTATTTCATTCAATTTACATTATACAAATGTTAATAAAATTAATTATAAAACCACATAATATCTACATTAACAAAACATAATGATTTTACACTATAAAACCCATGATCCTTAAAAATATACCTAGAAAGTTCAATAAAGTTTATAATACTCTTCCACTAAATAACTGAACACATAATTTATAAGAACATGACCACCTATGTAAAATTAAAAATCATATTTCATTAATATAAGTGAATAATAATTAAATTAAAAAATATATTCACAAAATAGAGGAGTAATGATTTACTTCAATTTTGATTTGGTTAAAAAAATATTTTTTTATACTTGTCAAAATATCTTAATAAGAAATCATCTCAATATCCCCTTTTAAAAATCCATTTGGAATGACCCATTTTCAAATACTATAGAATGAAGTTATTATAATGAGTTTGTCTTGAACACTTAGTAAGTGAATCATATGATCTTTTCATAATAGCTGGACCATAAACACCTGTGAAAATATAAATAACGTAAAATTATCCATAAATATATCATTGAATGAAATTTTACAATCATAAAGCATAATATTATAATTATCAATCATGAAATATTATAATAAGATAAAAAATTATAATTTGAATCATCGCATATAATCATATAAATAAATTTAAACAAATCTTGGAATCAAATCATGAGAAAAATATATATCCTTAGAATACATAATGTCATAATAATTTTTAAAATATTTTAGTTATATGATATTTTAGTGTATTGTAAAAAATCATTGAAAATATTGTGAAAAAAATAAAGGTACATTATTCATTTACTTTTATACAAATCCATGTATGCTGACCAATTATTTTTTTAAAATATAAAAGAATCATAATAAACATGTTTTGTAAAAAATCAATTTCTATATAACATTTAGTATTATAAAAAAATTAATTATATATCCATTATTTACTATATAATGTTGTTTAATTAATTAAAAAATAATTAGTGATAAATATAGAACCTAACCCATAATTATTCATACATATGACAGATACATAAACTAAAAGAATTCATTATTCCATAACAAACCATTGGGAAGAAAAAAAATCAATACATTTCCAAATGGAGTCACATAAATTTCATTTTAATACATGTTTGATTGATAAAAAATCATGATCTCCTAATATGAGTATTTAAAAATATAAAATTTATATTTATTTGAAAAACATTACTCCACTAGCTAACAAATCCATATAGAATTGTAAGAAGACGTGACATCTGAGTCACAATCCAAAAACTAATTTATTAACCATGATGATGAAACAACTTAAAATAGCATTTTTTTAAAATATTCATTAAATGTTTAATTTTATATTAGTAATTCATATTTTAAAAATATTGAGTATAATGGAAGATTATAATTATATGGAATGTAAAATCAGTTTAAATATTTTATTATGCCTTTAGGGGAATCTGATTTTCATAAATAAATCATGTATTTAATATTTAAAAAAATATGAAATATAATGACTATAGGTGATGAAAACAATTTAATTTTTATCTAGGATAACGTGAACATAAGTGATAAGTAGAGACATGGATATGGGGGGAAAATACTTCTACAATATAAGTCAGTACTAATACAGAGAATAAATATTATTTAATTATTAGATTAATCAAGGAATAATTAAATGATTTGAAACATTATTTCTCATTAAATATGGTTCAAATATATAATAACAACATTATAAGTTATAATAAATAAATCTTGAATTATTATAGTTAAAAAGTAATGATTATGGCCCATAGAAAATATTTATTTAAAAAAACACCATACCTCTAATCATGATTAATCGAAATGTTGTCTAACCTCATATAATAATGAAATTCCTTCTATAATACTAATTTTCAGAACCAAATTCCTACAAATTACCTTATATATAATTCATTTATGATCACTTATTTTGAATATAATAGGTATCAATATATTATTTTCACCATCAGGTGTTAGTAACTTTATTGGCCCCATGAATTTATTATAACATAATTGTAGTTTCCAATTATTTGATACCAAGATAATTTGTATTCAATAATTTTAAAAATTATAATAATAGACATATATTTATTTATAAACAATTTATCTCATTCAAAAAAATTATATTATATGACAAGGGTATCAATATAGTCTTGGAGCGTTAATTTTAATGTTCAAAAAAGATTTTTTCTTTATTTAGTTAAGTACATAAAATATCATATAATAAAGAATAAAAAATATATTATTTTAGCATATTTATATAATATTATGAGAATATCTATTCCAAATATTTATCCATTACATCATTATATGTTGTCTTTTTAATAGGTTTTTCAAATTAACAAAAACAAAATAACACACTATAACTTGATGGGTGAGTATGGTTAAGAAACTATATATTTTCTATATAATAAGAATTAATATTTTTCTTAATTATATTATAAATATATTTTATCTTTTTTGGAATCATATATCAGATTTTTTTGTTTAATAATTAGAATTATTAATGAAAAATAAAAAATATAACTTTGTTGTGGTGGTGGCCAATACAATGCATTATCGATGTTATTTAGTGGAACTTATTTTATATAAATGAATAATTAATTGTTTTTCCATCCATATAATAACTCCTATTTATGATAATGATACTGAGTTAATTATATTTCATTGTATAGGGTAGGATTGAATGATGAATGTTTTGAAGAAAAAGGTATTGTGTATATAGTACTTACGTTGAGACCTTTAACGTCCACATTATAAACATTATATAATAGAATCAAATAGGATAGAATTTTGTCTTTAGGAAATTTAAGAGGTGAAACATAATTACCTAGGCATTTAATTGGATTGGTTTTCCATGAAACTTTTAAGGTATGGTGGATCATTGAAATGGTGAAATTTATCCACTTTTTTAAGTGAAGAAATGGGTACATTTGGGAACACCCTATACATGTCAATGAAGTCATTAAAATATCCAATGTTTAATGACTCTAAATGTACTAAATGATTATGTTTGGGCAATCTTGGGAAAATAAATCAATTAAAATTTATGTCAAAAAATGATTGATTCATTTTAAAAAAATTATTTTTATATTTTTCATTCCGCCCTTTTTACTAGGTTAACGATGGATTATACAAGAAACATATGTTTTAATAAAAAATATTAAATTATCCATTATAAATATTTGGAATAAAAATAAAATAAATATATTCTATATTTAATAAAATTCAAAAAATTACCTTATTTTTAAGTAATAATTAATTATATTCAATACATTTTACCGAATTAAATTTAAAAATATGATTATTTTTTAATTTTTTTCAACACTATTAATGTATCCTAAATGTTTTTAGAAATACTGATTCTTAAAGATTAAAATAAAAATATATATTTTTCCTCACTATATAGTTGTTATGAACTATTTAAAACAATTTATACCTTCCAATTTATTTGATACCATATAATTCCAATATATATTAATTTTATTAATGTAACATAGTTTTTAAATTTATAATGTTATGTGAAAGAGAAGATACTCAAAGAATTTTTATTTATAGAAATATATTTAATAAAATTTAGGGAAATATAATGCATGATTGAAATAACAATAATATGAATATTTGAAATGAAAAATTATAATACTACTCTTCCACAGAAACACATCATGCACAATTAATTCCTCAAAAATTTGAAAAAACATATATCTTAAAAAATTAGGGATTCAATACTTCATTGAACCTCCCTTGAAAATAAAATCCTCAAGTTAATAAATTAAAGACAATAAATAACATTAGTGGGTAAAGATAATATATATAAAATAAGATAAAATTAATTCAAAATAACACTATTTTTAAATATAGATGACTAAAATACAAAATCTCTAATCTAAGAAACCAAAAAAGAAGAGGTGATATTATTTCCAACCACTAAAATGGAATTCGGGATAGTTTAAATATATAGTTGGAGATATATGGTGTTCATGGTTATATTTCTATTAATAAATGTTAAGGATATTATTTTTTCCTTATAAAAGGATTCCAAATATTTATCTTTTTCATTATTCCCTAAAAATCATGTTATGATATCTCTTTGGTAATTTTTATTAATTATTATATATGTTTAAATGATTATGAATATTTTATTCTTATTGGAAATTCTAGGAATATGACATTATCCAATCATTCTGGATGTACTTTTAACATTTTATTGGTTAAATTTTGATCTTAAAAATAGTCTCAATTGGTCTTCTAAGAGGTTCTTCGATCCTACTTTGAGATTTTCTAACTCTGAATTACATAGATTCATGAATCTCATATGATATTCATGCATAGTGATTTATAGATCGTTATCTGTTAATGAACATCAACATCATTGATTGAATTATCAGAAGTGGAACGTAGAATTTTTAGGTAGTTCCATTAATCCTTGAAATATATTATAAAATATGAAATTTGTTTGGATATTATAGATAAAAATGTAAAACTAAGTATCCCATACCTATAATGGGAAGGTAATTTCATAGAGTATCGGCTATGAAATTTAGATTTCATTAAGAGTGAAATGAGATCATTTGATAAGCTATTAGGTGGGATATATAGCTTGATTTGTCATTAGAGATAATGATATGTGACTCCATGAAAAATATATATTTCCAATTTAAAAATGGAACTAATATTATAATATTTTATAATAATCTTACATAGAATTTAAATCCATGGGGTTAATCCCAATTAATTCATCAAAAGGGTTGTTTCATCTGGAATCTTTCATAACCGAGATAGATTAATTTCATTAAATAGTGTATTAAAAATATTTTTTCATTAATTTGGTTAATATTCATAATTTTTCTCATATTATTTCATTTTAATCTCAATAAACCCATCACATTTTCTAGTTACTCATATTTAAAGAGAATATGTTTTGTTTACCCATACTAAATAGTGAAAATGTGATGTTATTCTATCACATATCAACATTCTCATAGTTTACTATGACTTGAGCATTCTAAATTGTGACTAAAAACTATTTTGGAAATTGGAATGTGGTGTAATCACACTCAAGATCTTATTAGACCAAAACAAATCATACATAGCTACCAAAAATCCATCCAAATCAACTCTATCTAAAGATATCCATTCAAAAATTATGAATATTTATGGTATTATTAATAATTTAAAAAAATGAAAAAAAAATCGATCATTAGTCAATTAATCACTATTTTATTCTCAAAAGAGTTTTTTTATTAATGCACAAATAAATATAAAAATATATAGAATTGATATATAATATTATATAATAATTTTTAGGAATATTAAGATCACATAAATCCATTATACATAAAAAATATAACTCTTATATTCAAATAATTATTTATAATTAAAATCCACAACGATTTCTGAATTCAAAAGACATTCAATTCATCCATGGAAATGTAAATTATCCAGAAACATTCATAAAAAATATTTTCATGTATTTTTGTAATATGAATTTTTAAATTTATTATATCTCAAAACTTCACCAATTATAGAACAACATCATACTTAACATTTAAGTTCACAGGATTCTCACTCAATAAAATATATAAAATGGAGTAGTGTATATACATTGGATGTATATTCTATCATTATTTATGTATGAACTGTAATCTCTCTAAATTGTGACATAGGAAAACTATAATCATTCATGATGCCTTTTTAAGGTGTTCCTAGACGATTTTTTGTACATGGATAATAATGAATAAAAAAATATTAACTTTTTTTTTGCGAAACTACTAAATACTATGAATGTATATTCAATTATTTCTAAGAATTTTTATTAACTAAATTCACCAAAAAAAACTATTCCCTCCCATTACAATTTTTTTGTGTATGAGTGGGACAATGATGCATAATTACTGATAAAAAATCATTATTACACCCATTTACATTAATTTTCAAATATTTATTTAAATTTAATTATTCATATTTAAAAACGTTATTTATTTTTATCAATATTTTTATTTATTTAATATTTTTCTATTTCATTTCAATGTGAATGGACTGAAAAATTATGATTATGAATGTGAAACATGAACATTTATTTTTCCATGAAAAAAGTGATATCCCCATCTTTCCTTTCTGTCATCATGTAATTCCATACAATAAATATGCATGAATTCATGCCCCAAAATAAAATATGAAATAGTTATTCCAGTATATTTGGAGTTATAGTAATGTAATAAAAAATAAAAAGAAAATTTTATAAAATTATACGATCATTCATTTCTTATAATGGATAATCTATGTTTTTTGGAAATTATCCCCCAAGTAAAAAATGGGTTTTCCAATGATGTGATTCATTTGAAATAAAAAGTCATCTAAAATATTATTTATAAAATTAAAATAACATTATCTAGTTTACACACAAAATCATGGGATTCATCAATAATGTGATGGTAAAAAAATTATGACATCAAAATAGAAAAAATATTTCTTTTCATGGAATTATTTATTTTACTTATTTATTATGGGATTAGATCAAAAAATATTGTTAAACAAAAATATATGATTGACAATAAATGTCTAAGAAAAAATTTTCGTCTAAATTATCATTAAATATCTATATCATTAAGAATCTTGAATAATTTATAAAAATCAACTAAACTATAATAATTTACATGAATATTCTCTTAATCTCTATAAATCCAAAATAAAAATAAAAAATAAATGAAAAATTTGGAAATCACTTTATTTGATAGTATTATTCAAGTCACACATTTTCATTTACTAATAATGTTTTAGAAAAATATTTGATTAATAAATTTTTATATGAAAATTTTGAATAAAATATAACACCCAATTTATTAGTATATGATCTTGTGTCATTCATTAATAAAATTTCAGAAAAAAATAGTAAAATAATATATAAAATTAAAATTATTCATGAATGGGAGATAATAATGATCCTTGGGTAATTGAGAATTTAGTTATTTTTTCTATACATAATTTAGGCATGAAGTTTTAATTTATTTATCCATATAATAAGGGGTATTGATTTGTTATTAGTATCCAACAAAAATTATTTATATGAACATACACACATAGGCCTATATAGTAGAGATCCCGACCAAAATACATTTATCACCTAATGATTAAAAAATAATAAGTAGAGTACAAAAATAAAATGAAAAATAGTTAATCATCGTATATTGTTATGTATCCACCCATATGTTATTCTATGTGTGAGGAGGAATTATATTCTTTAATATAGGTCAAATGATTGTAATGTTTCGATCTACCCTTTCTTCCATGTTGGGGTTATCTACATGTTCATCATATTATTTTAATATGATTGGACAATAAATATTTGAGATATCAATAAAATTACAGTTAAAATAAATTCATTAACCTAAATTTTAAATGAAATTTATTTTTGAAAACCAATAAATATATAAATTGGGTCCTCTATGAGCTAATTTCAATTAATAAATGAAATTCATGGAGTTGTGTGATATATTGGGGAAATTTTTTTAGTGTTACATACACATATGTGATATATTTTTTAGAAAAATATATTGTAAGTTGTTAATCCTATCAATCATTCTATGAAACCTATGTAATTTACTCAAGGAGATTTGTACACATCATTTCCATTATATAATTTTATTCGCTTATATTATATTGATTCACTTTAATTTTTTATTCTATATCTATGTCAATAGTGTTGATCATTTATTCTTAATCAGTTAGTTGTTCATATACCCATTGGGGGCATATATTTGTTCATAACTGAGCTCTAATTGGTACATTAAAAGATTTGAATCCATAAACACACTAATTAGTGTACACAATGAGATTTCTTATTTGTTATGTTAATAGGAAATTATCTTCAAATTCATTTGGGAAGATGAAGTAAGGATTATAACAAATTTTTGTATTGTAATTTGTATTTGAACAATGATTTTGTATCATTGAGTTACTTTAACTATTATTATAATTGAGGATATATTATTAATGAATGGTCCAGCAGTTATCCATTACTATTTTTTTTAAAGATAAAATGTGATGAAAAAATACAGTAAAAAATAACAATATCTCAAAAGGTAAATCTTTACAATGTGAAATGTGTAAACATACTTAATGAGAATCACTAGAAAAGGATCTAGATTGATAATAAATCTAATTTAAGGGTATTTATAAAAATTAATTTATAACCCGGAATGTATCTTGTGAAATGTAATGGGTTATACAATGTATGGATTTTCAAAATATAGTAACATTATACTAAATTATTAATATTATTTTTTAAGTATTCGTGTTTAAATACAAATAAATATTGAAAATGGTCTAATGTGTTGAGCCCACATTGATTTTCTATGGTATTTTTTTCTTAGTAGGGTTAAATGTAATTAAAAAATGTTATAAGAATTAACATATTGAGGACACATTATCTTATATCAATGTAAAATTTTACAATAATATTTGTTATATGATGAATAGTGTGGTGGTTATATGAGACTCGTACCACATGGAGATACATTCACCTAACAACATTAATGTAGATAATGTATTTTCACAGTTTATTTTAATTATAGATAACCTGATTACGAGTTAATGATCCATAAAGGTAGTTTATGTGTTTTTCCCATAATCATATCTAAATGATTAATTGAATATTATGTCTAACTATTTGTCTGATGTAGTGAAATAAAAAAGGACATTACTACTAAATATATATCTTTTGGATGTATAGTTCATATTGAAACAAATTAAGAAGATCATAATATTAAAAATATTTCCAAATTAATGTAAATCAACCACTAGGGAAGATTATATATGTTAAAGACTCATAACCAAGATAATATATGTGATAAAGACTTTAGTGTCATATTAATTGGGAAGATCATGTGTAGGCCACCACTAATAGGATATGTGTGCAGAAACTAAAGAGGCTGAACTACCATGTGTTATAGCACAAGAGACCAAACATGTGTCATGAACCCAAGGGATTTGATTTCCCTATTTTAAATCTCAATATTTTATAAATAAATAATGTTTCACATAAATCTTTTATATGAGAAAAAAATACAATTTCACCATTCAATAATATCTAGAACATGCTTTTTTGATTATATGACCCATAAAAGTCTTTTTCCTCAATGGACCATTTTTCATTCTCTCAAATATCATGGGAAAAAAAATTAAATGCTAATCAATTGTAAAATTTATTGTAAAAGGATATAATAATACACTATAATAATTATTGTCTATAATAACTAGACATGATGTTGGGTTTTATATAACATATATAAATTTTGAATGGATGAAGACATGGTATGAAATGACACATTATAGTATTTAAAACCTATACAAATACTTTCTATTGAAGATCATTGAGGATAGAATTTATGAATTGGGATCAAATAAGATGATTCTACACTAATCAATCAATGTTCAAAATGCCTTGTTGATATGTTGATAAGTTTTAGTTCCTGAATTGAAACATGAAATTTAAATAAAGTTACACCCTTTAGAGATTGATAGTTCATATGGTATATCCATAAGGTATGAGTTATGATCATTTAAGCATTTTGGAATGTAAATTATGTTTATGGTATCATAGGGTACCAATGAAATCCTCATATGTATTAAAAATACTAATTAAAATATAAGTCACAACCCGTTGGAACATTTCTAGACTGAGATGATATAACCATCCCCTGATAAAATGATGAGAAAGAAAAGGAAAATTAATTTTGGGACATATATTTTATGTAATGACATGTAATAATGGATAGATATACACAATTGGGTTAACAAGTAAGACATCATGGAGCTATTTAAATGTATTCTCTTCTAATGTATCATGGAAAATGGTATTGTATGTGATGAAGAATGAAAATAATATATTTTTTTATAAATGTTTAATTTGAAATAGTCTTGTTTTTATTTAATTATGGGGATTAGAATTTGAATATAATTTGAATAATATATATCATTTTAATCAAATATCAAATAAAATTTGAAAAAAATCTATTTTTCAATATAGATTTTTTGGGATGACTATTTTAAAAGTTGATTGAAAAAAGGGTCAATTATGAGTGTTTAATAAGGATATTTAATTAGTATAAAGAGAAAAAAAGTATTATTTATGATATTTTCTATATCTATTACCATAATACATCATATGAGTTATAATAACGAAAAATGGGAAGAGAGATAAGCTCTATATTTATTAGAATAGTTTATTTATAGGCAGAATGAGGTAATAAATATAAAATAATGTAGTCTTTTATAAAAAACAATAATAAATATTTTAGAACTCATTTATTATTTTGTGTATGATATTCCACGTGGATTATTGTAAATGATGAAACAATAGTCATTGACACGCAATTAGTAAGTATATCATATTAGTTTTTTTATTTTATGATCATAGTAGAGTTTTTTATGACACTTTTTATGGAATATTTGAATCATTTATCTCTATAATGGGATTTTTCATGTTTTTGACTTTATTATATTTTTTGTATTCCAGGATTAATATTATATTACCATGCCCTAAACCGTTATAATGTTTCCAATAATATAAAAAATTCCTATCTAAATAGAATAATAACAAACATTCCCTAAGTACATTTAAATCCTAGGAGAGGTGGTCCTTTTCAACAAAATCTAGGTAAAATATATTATTAATTTAATATTTTCATCAACGTGAATATTGCAAAAATATGACACCAAATTCTATTATTTTAGGTAATTCACTTATTTTCACTTTTTCTTTAATAATTGGTTCAATCTTGGACTCATATAGAAGGATAACATTTTATTAGAAATATTACCTAGAGGCCAAGGATGTATTATTGTTTGAATTTATGGAGTCTGGGTATGAACATGTAATAGATTAACAGGTTTCTCCCCATGTTTCAAGAACACATGAAATGGTTTTCATTTTTATGTAATAATTTGTTGTTTATGGAGTCATATGGGTGATAACATGCCATTATTCTAGTTTCGAAATTATGAATCTGATCATGAAGATCATTACATAAGTTGATTAATTGGTGTGAAATGTTACATGTCGTGTAATGTTGACAATATGGTTTTTAATAATATGGCCATAGGTTTCTTGGTATATAAGGACCACATGGATTAAATGATTTTTTAATGGAATACTATCTATATAATTCTAAAAAGGATGGTATTTGGGGTGATTCTCATACGATTGTTTTACTATATAACCATAGAACTCCTTATTCATAACCTAGAATCATTGTATAGAGATTTTAGAGACCTCCAACCCCTTTTAATGGATTCATTAAATGTTTTATCATTAGGGTTGTGTGAAGTATCTCTCTATATGAGTAATACTTACTAATTCTTCATTTTATTTTATAATGGTAGCAGTTTTTCATTAAATTCATGGATATGTTGATCATTGGTGATAAATTTCATTAATTCATTTTTTGATCTCTTGTGCGATCTTGTTCTATGGGATGATCCTTTGTTTGTTGTGGAACATAGGGTGCGCTTTCATGGGGAATGTGTTATCCCTCTTCTTTGACGACCCTTATATTATATTGAATTAGTTATAAGATGATTGTGTTAGATTATTTTTCCCCCATCATATTTATTCATTTCTTTCTTATAGTCAATATCATTTAGAGATTTTGTGACATGAGTTTTTAGGCAGTTGGTTCTATCATTTTCCTTTTTTGTTAAACTATATTACCCACATTTTAATAATTGTTTTATTAAATTAAATGGAGTGATTGATAATTTTTTTTTCGAATGTGGAAACATTTTTTTGATAAAGTATGGTTTTCTCATAGATTTGTTAAATTAATATGGGTTTTAAAATAATTATTAAATAGTTTTATGAAATTGATATTCAATCATGATATAATGAAATGGTTTTATTATATTTTTTATAAAATATAGAATATGTGTTAGGACCAATAAGGGCCTATATACCCTGAGAGGGGGGTGAATCATGGTATGGATATTCTTTTCTTAATAATTCTTCCTGCCCCACTTGATCTTGACCTCTTTATTACAAGGGTCACTTTGTTTTCACTTGTGTGTATATTATGATCACTTATTTTCTTCTTTATCTAATGATGATGCTTTGAATGAAATGCAGGGAAGCAAATAGGTAGAGGTAGAGATTTTCACTTGGTTTACCCTAACTGGGCTACATCCAAGGAGCATACAACGACAATGTGCCGTTGTACCAAATACACTAAAGCACACTACTGTTTACAAGGTTCGGGCTAGATCACTTATATGCTTTCCCAAGGGTCACTCCAGGTTTCTCTCTCTCTGGCTCACTGCCAGTGGAGAGGATAACCTTCTTCCTTTTCCTTTTCTCACTGCTCTAGAAAGGATCCACTCATAATTTATAGACCTATAGGTCTCTTCATTATCACTAATGAATGCATCTTTAACGATTGATAAATTCTCTGTTGACGTTCAAATTTCACCCGCAGATGAATTTCACTTTTCACCAGATGTACTGGGCAACCCCAATTTTTACGTGCAACCCTTATGGCACCTTGGGCGTAATTCCCTTTCTTTGCGTGAAATACAATTTTCGGGCAATACCCCTTTTACGCGCCATCGCCAAATTTTACACGTAGCCTATACACTGCCTTGTGCATAATTTTCCTACCTTACACAAAATCCACTTTTTGTGCAACACCCCATTTACGTGCATTGACTTATTTTGCATGCATCCGCGAGTTTTACGTGCAGCCTTAGCTTTTCGCGCAGTACCAGACTTTACATGAAAACTTAAAGTTTATGTGAAACTCCCTTGCAAACTTCAATTTCGCGCACCAGATCTCGGGTATTTTCTATGTCTTTTACTCTGCTGAATGGATGGGGTCACTTCATATTTATAGGAAAAATAGACCCCATGCGAAAACACCCTCCTTGAGCGTGTAATTCACTTCGAGCACGAAAAACAAAAATTCCACACTACACCATTTTTCGCGCACCTCATGCCTTTTCCAATTTTCGAGCTTCAGACCATGAAACACCTCTTGCGCGAAAAATTTCATCCCTCTATTTCACACAACCTGCTGATATTTCACACACCACTTTCATATTTCGCGCACCGTGCAATTATTTCATGTATCCCGCTGTTTTTCTGCGCATGCGGCTGTTTTTCACGCGCCATTTTATTTTTTCACACACCTCTTTCCTTTTTCGCGCCTCCAGATCATCCATTTATTTGTTAAAGTTCTTGAATCAAACATGGATAGTTAACCACATCCCTTGAACTCACCATGCCACCATGAAATCCCCTTTGTTAACAAATTTGTATGTCATGGTTTCCATTGTCAAGAATCACAATGCAGATGTCCACTTTATCAACAAACGCAATCACCTAAAAATGCTTCAAGGATGCCTTGAGGGATTTTTTCCCAGCAATATGTGAATACATATATACATAGGTGTATGGTGAGGTAATTGGACTCATCCACTATTGGGGTGTCATCGATGGGGCATTCCTCTACACCCCAGGTCTTTTGTTCTAAGGACATGTTAGACATGTGGGGGGGTTCACATGAAAAGGAATTCCTCTACTCTCTTTAATTGATACATATTTTTATAGGCTTTATGTGTATGGTATTTTCTATGTTTTAATATTATTGTTATATATATCCTAACCTATTGTGATATGTCACATGATGTTACCTATTCTTTGGCCATATTAGGTTTTCTTGGCTTGTTATGTTTTGGTTGTACTATAATGGATTTGATATTATATGTGATACATGAATTGGTTTAATTATTTATATATGTGTGTGTGTGTGTGTTTTGATATATTTGTATGAAATTATTTCAAACTAATTTAAATGTTTTATTTCGAAATGTGGAAAATGTTATATTTAATGTTCTACCGTGTTTCTAATATAGAAGCATCTAAATGGTATAACATTACATGTTATCATTTAATTTTTCCTTTCATGGATTATTGTTTAGAGACATGACAAGGAACACCTCGGTGGGACCCTAATGAGCCTATTAGCTCACACCATGTATTCCCATTTAGTGTTGCAAAGACATGGTTTTATCTTTCAATGCATGGAAAGGCAATGATTCATAGTGGGGAGGCAAGGTTTTCTATCATGTGGGTTTTGGTAATCATGATTGTGTGATGGTATCAGTTGATCCATGTTATTACATATAGACTATTGGAGTTTCTATTTAGATTTCTTTTCCATTATATTTAGAATTGTATCATGGGGATTTTTTTCTATTGATTCAATGGTGATGCTTCTGTTTTTATCTTTCTATTATGTCATTTATATATATTCATGTTTTCATCGACTATTTATTTCTACAAGTTTATATATGGAATGTTTTCTGCTTCAGGTTGGGAGGAATTGTTTACTTTATTTTTTATTTATTGTAGGGTTTCAGATGCTTGGAATTAGGGATCAGGAATTCCCTTTTAGTATGTGAAAAAACGGGTCTGGTACTAGTTTTTGAGGGTATTTAGGCCTGGTTATTCAATATTTGGTATCAAAGGAGAAATTTCCTCATGATTTATTATTTTGGGAAATTTTTATATGGGATATAGGATTTTAGGTACTTGAGGCGTATATTGTGTTAATTACATGGACAAATCATTCCATAATAAGACTCAAATTACAATGGGGTGTTGGAATGTGTGTCTTTTTTTAGATATTGAGTTTAATATCTTCTTTTTATAGTATGTTTTCAAGTTTAATCTATGATTATTATATTATTCAATCATTTTTTTTTGTTTTAGTGTGCAGTGGTTTGTCTCTTAAATGTGTTCCGTTAGTTCCTCAGGAGGGTGCAACTGATGATCCTCAAGACAATCCTCCTATAGGTAAAAATTATATTGAGGATATTATGAAGGACATTCATATTGTAGATCATAACGTATCCCATTCTTAGAACATGGTTATTAAGTAATATTTGTGGGTTATAGGAGATAATGAATGATCAATAGAGTTATCGGATTGTAAGCCAACATCCTTCAATGATATGAATTAACCTCATGATTAAGAGGGATATCATGAAAAGATTGATCATATTTTTGACTTCTTAGACACACTTGTAACTCCCCAAACCCATAATATCATATAATGTGCATTATTTTATTACATTGTAATGATAATAAGGAATAAAATATGAAAGGACCAATTAGATTAGCAGTATTAGAAGGACATATTACATATATAGAACACCTTTTACACTGGGAAATAGAAAATAAGACATGATAAAATGAAATAAACTACATCATTAAAATCATAGGAAAAAATTTATTCTTCATAACCTATAGAAGGGAAACAAAATATGGGTGAAATAAATTTATTTTTAAGGGTATATAAAATGGAAGAAATAAATAATCAACGGGAATAAATGAACATAAAAATATAAATAACTGAAAATGCATTCCATTAAATAAATAAAATTAGAATGAAATTTATCAATATATTTGTCGACGAATAATATCATAGATGAATAAAAACTGAACCCAAATGAAGTAAATTCATAATTATAGGATGTATTGTTTCCTAGGTACATGGTACCTTTACCATTAAGACCATTCACAATATTGTTTACAATATATCAGCTAAAAAATCATCTGATTTGCCCAACTTATTCATCTCATGAGACTACTGATTCATTGAGGGGCTATCTATAATCGGACCCCAATTTTTTTTTACATGTCGAAAGCATTCCACATATACTGAATATTTGATAAAAAAATGTGACCTAGAAAATATCTGTATTTAATAAAAGATACTGATTTATCAAAAATTCCCATGTTGATCATACAATTTTCAAAGTGAACAATGTATGTAAAATGGTATATTGTTTACAAAATAATAATATCTATTACATGAGAATATGGTTATTCAAGAGAAATAAAATGAAAAATAAAAATTGATGAATATTAAATTATTGTTTCAATAGTAATTTAACTTTTATAGAGTAAATTTACATTGAATAGGTAATCATTAAACACAATATTGTGGAAAATAATCTTTAAACATTTCAAAATGTCTCATACCACTTTGAAACAATTTATAACATAATCCATTTGAAGGAATAAAATTAAATGAAACATAAAATATCATGAAAATTAGGATATTCATGATATAACATGTAAAACAGAAATATATAAACCATATAAAATTGAAGTGGTTCATAACATTAAATAACTCTCAATGGAATGTAAATCGAGACAAAATTAATTACCATCGGTTTCCTTTTCTGTTAGATGTATGTTATCATCATGTATAATGGTTTTAAACATTTCACTAACAAATCACCAAAACATAATCATGTTTATAATATCATATAATAACTTCTTATAATATATTGTTAACTTTTTTTAGTAATCGTTTATTATACCTTCTATTTTGGGTGATTAATTTCCTGGTTTGTTGAGTATGTTTTGAGGTGTTAATTTTTGTTCATATTGACTAAATTACAGTTTCATCATCTACAAAATTTGAACCATGAATTAAAATCATACATATCATGTGTATATGTGTTTATAATAATCCATAATATTTGGTGATATGAAATGAAATGCACTATTCATGGAGACGATAGTTCGTATGTACACATTAATGCTACAATCATCTCTCTTTCATTATAATAGAATGGAAATGAAATTATACATATATATATTATAATTAAAATATAATATCTATGATATATATGTTACATAGTTTTATTAAAACTATCTTTTATACATTTCATGTATAGTTTGAACTAATCGCATCGCATTGATTTGGTGGTAGTCCACACTTCCCCAAAACAATGATATCATATTGTCACAAGACTGAAATAATAAAGTAATGCCATATATAAAAATTAAACAAGAATAATAACATTATAAGTATAATATATATAAAATATAAATATAGTGAACATTGTAATTCCCACCATGAGATGTTGTAAAGTAAGAACAAATATCTTTGTTTCAGGAGGAAGTAGTTCACCGTACACATAAACGGTATGTTCATTACCCACTAGATACAAAGTGTGTGTAAGTGTAGGTCAACACATTAAAATAAAAAAACAGTATATTGAGCATATTAGTGTTTTTAAATAATATCTTAATAATAATAATTTAACGGGTGGAAAATATAAACAACAAAAGAGGTTGAGGAATGATGTTTCCTCTTAATCGGGTAACTCCATTTCGATTGAACCAAAGGGATTCCTTGGATTGATTTCTGACCAAGGTGATAAATATATATGAAGGGTAAGGATGTTGAGGGGCTATTTTTATAGGTAATTATTTATCCAAAGTGGAATTAAATGTGTGAGGAAGTGGTAGGAGATGATTCTTTTTTATAGTGGAAGAGGAGTGGTTATCCTATAAATACCAAAAGGAATATATTATTGGTAGGTATAATATACCTAATGTGCCACCACAATGAAAAAATAATTGTAAAAAGGGGAATAATTTTCTATAGAAACATCTTCAACAAAAAATATGTTCACATTAATAATTTTTTCGTTATCTTCTACGATTCCCCAATTTATTAATTTTGGTTTTCATTAAAGTATCAATTTTTCTAACATATGTAATTATCCATTAAAAATAATTTAAAGAGAGATTTTTTATAAACATTAGTACAAATATATTATAAATATGATATCTAATTTATAACATAAAAATTCCTTTTATGTTTGAAATTAATTTTAAAACAAGCGCATGTAATGTAGAACAACACTACTTTAATACAGACCATTCTAACAATGGATTTACAATCTATGGGTCAATTAATTAACTATAAAATGTTAATTGGTCCATTAATATAAAATATTTTATATTTATTTACACATAAAAATCCATTCTATAAATATAATACTTATATTATTTCCAAATCATTTAATTAAATATCATTAATTTTAAAATAACATCAATGTTTATTTTGACATTATTTATTTAATTTTTAATTAAATGTCATAGAAAATTAGAATTAAAATATATTATGTTAGTAGTTTTGTAACATTATATATTCATCAAATAAATAAAAAATAATCTAATCTAATCAATATAATTATTTATTTATATTTATAGTAACATTTATTTAAGTTATTTATTAACTAGATTATAACTAGGTTAGCATTTCATAAGCATTTTAAGTAACTAATTCATCTGTAATAATTAATAGTAAATTAATATGATATAAATAATCAATCTATCTTTCATACGGATATATATAACTAGTAAAATGTTATTTTTTCATATCTCAAGGATTTATAAATGTCAAAGGTAAGGAGGGTTCCACTTTTTCTATCTTTTTCCACACTTATATTATAATATAGATAATTTCATTAAATATTATCCCAATAACCAATAAAATTAGAACCAATAGGGGAATTGGTTCAAAATAATTTCTACCATTGTACTTTTTACAACTATCTAGGTCATTTTGACGCTTATATTTAGGGTTTAATTCTTTATTATGCTTAATTTTCCTATAATCACTATAATTAATTTTATTCAATTTCAATAATATTTTGGGTAAAATAATTAATCGATATTATTAAAATAAACATATCATACCAAATACGACCTTGTATGCCCATTTTAAAAAATTAAATTCATAGAAGCGGCTAAAAAATGTTGAACACTAATCACGCATACATGGCACAAAAGATGGTAAAATCGTTCAAAAGATCGATAAGACTGTATATCAAATTTCTATGTAAAAATGATTCCTATGACCTAAATTGGATTAATATATATATATATATATAACTGATATAATGGTACTTTAGAAACATTTTTAAATTATAATTTAACATCAATAATCGTTTACACAATAATAAACTTTTTAACTAAAATGCAGCATTTTTCACAATTCATCAAAAAATGAAACTTCTCAAAAAAATAACCAATGTTCATAATTATATAATTTTATAATTCCAAAATAAAAACGATTACTTTTTAGAAAATTAAAATTTAAAAAAATATAAAAATTTCTTCTTAAAATAGATGCTCCATTTAAAGGTGGTAAATCTCTATTTTACATGTGTCTAAAACTAACTGAGTGTCATTTGTAGTTTATGCATAACATGGTTTTGTATATAATCATGTTTAAAAAATTAAATTCATTTTAAAAAAAATTATTTTTAGTTTTTTGGGTGTTAAATTTTCCCCACAATTACAGAATTTCATCCTCTCAAACTAAACATGATCTTTATAAAATAGGGTTTGATATTGGAAAATGCTATTGTTGGAATCACACACTGTGAGAAGATGAAATACAATATCATCTCAATAAGAGGTTACGATAAGTAAAAAAGGTCTCATGGAATATATTATAACTAGGTCTCTATATAAGAGAATAGTAGTGACAACGATAGATACATACAAGGAGGAAAATGAAAAAAATATATATAGGGTGTGATTAAGGTCATCAAGATAAAAAAGTGTTTGTCAATTGAAATTTGAGAGACTCAAAGCCTTAAATTATTGTTAATTTAAAATACCATCAGATCAATAAAAATTAAGGTATTATGATTAAAAATTAGATCTTTTTCCTAGATTTAAATTATTTCACTCTATAAGAATGTAAGAAAACATAGTTACTTAAGATATTTTTATTTTATAAAGAAAATATTATCCTTTGGTTGTCAATTGAAATATTTCAACTTCATCTATTATCATAAGATTATTCATAAGAGACTTGATATATCAATCTTTAAACTCAAATATAATTTTCTACTTAATCTATTTCATTTATGGTTATCTTTTCAAAAATATTATGATCCAACAATTTAGAAATAACTTCACTGAATTTCCAAAATGAACTTATCATTAACCTTTATTCAACAAAACCCCACTCTAAATTATCATATTCCATACATGTGAATAGCTTTATCAATTTTTCTCTAAAAATATGGTAATAAACTGGATTACCTTAAAACATTCTTGGAAATGTGAATTTTTCCTTATTAATTATTTAATACATGTCTTATTAGATATATTCCTAAAATCCGAAAGAGTGGTAATCTCTTTCAATGATAACAGAATCCACAGTGTCAATAAATTAATACTATTTTCCATGTTAGTCTAAAATTATTCTATTTATGTTGTCTAGGACTATAATTTCTTTAACCAAACCTTATTTTATTGGCATTAAGAAAATATTAAGGTTTATCTTCCCTCGACCATGTGTTTTCCAAAAGTATTAAAATTATATTAAATAGTTTTTCATGATAAAATTATGAATATGATCTCAAATCAGAAAAAAAAAGTAATATAGAAAAATCCTTATATATTCCATAATTCTTATAACCATTACATCATTTATGAAATTATTATTGAATCCAAATATATAAACACGTTTATTATTCATGTTCATAGTTAATGAATTAATAAGGGTACATCATCATATTACTTAATACCTCATTCCTTTCATATTTCACCTAAAATATCATCATTGTCAGCAATATAATGATTAATCGTACAACCTTTCTGAATATCTTCATGATATTTACACTTTCAACCTCAATTTTTTCAAATATCATTCATTGCAAACATAAATTATTTGACCATAGATAATATATTAGGGGTGAAGATATTCACATCCAATGCACTAACACAGCTCTTAATTTTTTTTCTTTTGTATTTACATGCTTTGTGTCTTTATTTCCCTTGTCAAAACATATTCTTGTCCCAAAAATACATTCACTTGGGTGATTCTATCCTCATTCCTAACACATAAGAAACTGAATCTTATTTCTCATATAATTTCTGCTACTTGAACTCTTAGTAAACTCTTTCCTTCTCATCCTTTGTGAGTCTGATTATTGGTTAATGTAAAAATTGTTAATCATGATACATGTCAATTAATTATGAATAATCACAACATATTTCACTCAAGTGATCATTCCATTTAATTTCCATTGGTAAAATTTCCATCACATTGAATGTTAACCCTGTTCTTTCTGGTTTCCACCATTTAATAAAACTATAAAACATAGTTGGAGAAACACTTATCATATTATAAAACCACATAATCATGAAAAATTTAATACTATATTCCTAAATAATTTATCATACATCATAAATCAATAAATCCTTATATTTATCCTAGGATATTCATAGTTTTATGCTTCTTAAATATTTTATGATGGTTCTTAATAAAAAATATGTATTATCATAAATGTATCCCTAGTGAGTATCAAAACATGTGTGCATTGAAAACAATTATTGTGTACCACGTTGCACCAAGCTAGACCCCACACAACTTATCAGAGTTGTTACTCAAAGTTATATTTTTTCCATAAAAACATCTACATTTAGTTTCCATATAGGTATGTATTTGTTAGAATAACTACATAACACCTAACTTACAAATATTATAGGTTTGTCTTATATACTTTTCATCAAATTATAACTTAATACTATGTTCTTTACTTCATATTTTCAAAAAATAGTTTCCTTGTTTTTTGAAAAACATCCTTTGATACCAACTATAATGCCCCAACCCTAGAAGCTTGTAGCTGGTGCATTATTTTAATACATTTTCATGACTACATATAATCAATTCCTAGCGGACTGATCAGTTAGAAGTCTTGAAAATCCTGATTAAATATATGGACCCCATTTTACATTTGAAAATAAAAAATATGACAAGATAAAATGAAATAAAATACATCATTGAAAGATTATTCAAAAATTACTTCATCATAACATGGGGATAGGAAAAAAATAAGGTTAATATCAAATTCTTGATAAGGGTTAGTACAACAGAAACAATAATGAATCATTCAGAATAAATTAACATTGAAATGTAAATAATTTATAACACATTAAACTAAATAAATAAAAAGATATTGAAATGTATCCATAGATATATATGATGTTTCCAAGGATCTTATAGTCACATTGAGAGGGATTGAAGAAGGTGTGACCAATTTTATTGAATTATTTTTTAACCTTCTAATTCAAACCTTTGTCACATGTTAAGATTATTGAATCATGCATGAAATAAAGCAAATAATTGAAACATATAACACATTATAATTACATGGTTTGGTACAAATACCTGCATCCTTAAAATGTTGGTTAGTCCCCCCAACATGGATTCTCTACTATATCAGAAGGTGATTACAACATTAACTGGTTAGACCCCCCCCCAATAAAAATTGGTTATACCCCCCCCCCCCCTCAGTTCCAATTAACCTTGAGCAGTTGGTTATACCCCCCAAATGTACCTTCTTCAGATAGGGTGGTTACCCCCCCCCCCCATCATAATCTCCAGAAACAAGTTAGACCCCCAACTGCAACATTCAACAACTCCCTAAAGCTGATCCACGGTTAGGATTATCAGCTGATCCTTCTCCAAAAGATTTTTGGATCACACATGCTTGTGTACAAATCAATTACCTTTACAATGATGCTAGTCTTTCTCAGATAATTTTGATTACTATATTCACTCAGATACCTCGATACAACACTTAAAGAGAAAATATTCATTCTTCATTAGAGGACCCGACCTCACTAACTACTAAAGACATGGTTGAAAATATTATTTTGAATAAATGATATTCAAAATTCTCTGGATTTAGTCTCAAACATCACAATTCCCACATCTTTTATGCTACCAAATTACATTTACTTTATTCTGTCACTTACCAAACACACACGGTTTTACAATCATGAGATTACGCATGATGTCTAAAAACTCACTTAAACAAAAACATATTCACATGTATTGTACAGATATTTTACCTCATGTATGCTATTCACATTAACACAACCCACTATCCCTCACTACATAATCTTCCAATTAAATGAACATACAAAAATGGACATAGGCTATAAAGGTGTGCAAGTACACATCAAAAAGTACAGTACATGTACACACTGTCTACCTTTTCAATACATTCACTACATCGTACTACTATCCCATCATGAAAGATACACATAGTATTCACTAACACATCCAAATTAGATGTGTGCATGTTACTCACTGTATACTATTATTCTCATGCAATATTGTGTCGGTTTGTCTTCATGAAAACTCAACACACACTATCCATGGATTCTTCAATACCTTCACTCATGTTAGTAAATCATTGATTACAAATTCCTTATGCATGAAGGTAATAATAACTCAATGACTTTGAAAAAAAAATTATTGATGCATTATTTCAAGAGGCAAGATTATATTCATAATGTTCTTTGTGTAAGCAAAAGAATAACAGATCATGCTATCCTGAATGCTTCAAGAAACCAGTTCATCATGAAGCAGAACAAGTGTGACATGTACAGATCATATACACACACAATTCTTCACCTTCTTGCAACCAGGAGATGCACAGATCCTTTGAAAACCTGAAAGATCATGAAAATCATTATCTCTCAAAAATTGGTCTCGAATGTGGAAGAAAACAACAACATCAAATATGTTCAGCATCCGCTATTCATAGGTGTCAAAACATTTCATAGATCCTTTGGGAATCCCTGGATTCAGATTAATGATGAGGATCTAGAATGAAATTACTGTAGCTTTGGATGAATAGGATCTCTATCAAAGAGAATAAGCTCCTTGAAAATCTCGGTGGAGAAGAAAACCCAGCGAGATCGAGTGAACGGTCCAGATGAAATTCAGATAGATCAGACGGTTCAATTTCTAACCATTTATTTAAAACATTTGAATATACGTGATAAAATAGATAAACTGATTGAATGCTTATAATTTATCCTAAATTAAAAAATTTGATCACACATTGAAACAACATACTTTCAACCACTTCCTTATATTACTCATCTCTCCAACCCCAATTCAATTAATTTTCTTTCTACTTAACTGGTAATGAAATGTACCACTGTTCTCCTATTGGAACACTCTTCATGCCTAATCAATTATTCCTTACCACACCGCATGATGGCGCTTCCGCCATTTCTCCTATGCTCCCTTGTGGGAGTGCTCATGGGTTCCCCATGCCACCCTCCATGATTGGCTGGTTGAGGGTTAAGCTCAATCATCAGTAATGCGGTGTGTTCTGCTTCCCTTGACTGGCTAGGTGTGGCTCATGTTTTTAATAAACTCATTTATAAAGTTAAAATAAAATTTCTCATAAAATAGAAATCTACACATGACAAAATTTTCCTGAATGGGCCCTCCTACAAATAAAAAATCATTTTCATTCACAGCCTCTTCTTGTTTACTCTTCACTCCATTCATTATTCTAATCATTGTGCTTATCAAGCTCGAATAATGACACATGTTCTAAGAACATCTTACTAGATCAACCATCATTTTATTTAGAATTCATTGAACTTTTTAACTTCTTATCTAATTAACCAAACTTCCTACTTCACCAAATCACTGGACCACTTCAATATTATCAAAAAAATATCATGGATGAAAAATAATAGAATTTAAATGAGGTAAATTATTAATTATTTTATACCATGTTTTCTACATACATGTTATAATAACATTCAAGACCTTTGACAAGATAATTTACAACATATCGGGAAAAACCCCATCTGACATGGCTAACTGATTCATCTCACGAGACTACTGATGCATCTTGTGGGTATCTATAACCGAGCACCACCCGTGTCATGTCTATCCAAATCATTCCTCATATATCAAAAACCCAATTTAACAATTATCCTTATAAAATATTTGTATTGAATTTTAGATATGAATTTATCATTAATTCTCTATTTGATCAAATAAATTTCAAAGTTATCACTATATTTAAAATGTTATACAGTTTAGGCAATTAAAATATCCATTACATGATAATATGGATGTTCAAGATAAATGTAACGAACAATAAAAAATGATCATAAGTATGTGATTTTTTCAAGAGAATGATAACAATCACAAAATAATGTGAGATTGCAGAGGTAATCATTAAACACATTCTTGTGGAAAATAATCATAAAGCATTCCAATGTGTCCAACAACACTTTGAAATATTTTAAATCATAATCTATATAAAGGAATAAAATTATATGAAACTTAAAATATAATTAGAATAAGGAGATTCATAATATAACATGTCTATTTGAAGTATATACATTTAGTTTTGAATGATTTAATATTTAAATTGTTACACATTTGACATATATTGTTGAATCATATTCTGAATACCCTATTATAAATATTATTCTTCTTTGAATAACATACAAAGGTACCCAGAAACATTTTAATTTATGAGATTTTATTTATTTCCAATTGAATGTAATATTTATCAAATAAATAATTTTATCAACATCAGGTATGATTGTAGCACACCATGGTTTTAAAAATAAATGAAATCCCTAATATACTAAGACTATAAGGCCCTGACCTTAAACATTACTTAATCTTGAGTTATTACAAGAATACACATTGAGGATCTTTTCAGGTTTAGAGTTTTAGAGAATTAGATCATAAATCAGGCATTACATTCCACATTTAAACAAGGTGGTTACTTAAAAGACAGTATTCATTTTTCCCATCAAAGGAAGCATATTTAAAATAAAACATGGATTCTTTCTTGAAACTTCCTCGACACTATCATAAAATCATGTACTTTTCCCTTGACCTGTGAAAAACATTTCAAAAACATGGGATGAGCATAAAAAGCTCGGTAAGGGATATAAAAATACGGAATGAAAAGATAAGTCTGTGTATACATAAGAATCAATGAAATCATACTTTACTCATAAAACATAAGCACTTTAACATACCTCATGAAATCATAAGATTTATGAATAACTCATAGAAAACATAAGACCTAAAGTTAACTTGACGCATTCATAACATTCTTACGTAGGGAGTAACCCTCTTGGGTACGTTTGGAATACACATCAAAATATATTCCCTAAATCTCTTCAGAGAAACCTTAGCATTTAACCCCTTCACATTACCCAATGCATTGGAGAGCTATCACGGGAGCACCCTCCCTTAGTTTATCATGGAACCACCCATCTTCATAAACAATTCCCAAGAATAATAACATAATCATATCATATAAAACATGCATAAAAGAAACATAACATTTCCACATTTCAATCACAAGATATCAAAAACACATTGATATAATCAAAACATTATCAAGACCATTTTCAATACCAAAATAAATGAAAATTAAATCATGGTATTTACTTTTAATTTAAGAAAATGTTATTTTTTGTAGAGGAATCTTAAACTCAAATAATGGTCACGGTGGCAGAGAAGTCATTGTCGCTGTATACATAAGACAAAAACATTCCCTTTTGTCATTTAGTAAAACGCTTCGTATAAAAAGATTCCTTCTGAATAAAATTAAAATTAAAAGGATTTTATACACCATATAAAATAAATTTGTGCATAAAACAAAATATGCCTTAATGAATGTAGATTGAGACGAAGTCCCTTACAAAGACGGTATCCTTAGATTAAGGATAAATCAATTACATAATTATGTGTGAAAAATATAAATTCACCCAATATAAGTGGATATTAATTGTAAACCAATCATAGTTCATCCACACATATTCATAGAATGACATAATCTATAAGTAAAAGTTTTACCCAAAGAATCGAAATTGGGTTAAGAAGTTCCCTTGAAAAAATTTGATAGCCTAACGGCGTCACATAAAATTTTAGAAAAAGAGTTGATGAGAGAGATAAAGGGTATCTCATCACTTAGACATAATATTTACATAAATAAGGATATATAAGAACATATACCAACATAAGAAGATGTAAATTAAAAGACATAACAAAAAGAAGTCTTTTAAAAATAGGAGGGTGAAAGGTTCCCTTACCGACTTGGGTAACTTTCGAAACGTACACCCCATGAAAGAATGACTATACAACGTTGATGTAAATACCCATTAACGAAAGTATATTACAAAAAGAGTATAATAATGGGAATTACATACACCACTAAATGTAAATAGTGGCAAATGTAGCATAAATCTCACGGTAATAAAAGTGATAAGAAAAATCCCTTACGAAAACTCGGCAGCCTAACAGCGCAACTTAAAACATTAAAAAAATGGATTGATGAAATAAAATAGGGTTTCTAATAATATGAACATCAAATTTAAAATAATAGGAACATAAAATAACATCCCCCAACATAATAAATAAGAGCTTAAAATAAATGACAAAAAAGATAGTACTTAAAAAAGAAACAGACAGGTAGGATCCCTTACCTCAAGTCTGACTTGTCTTGTTCGTTTCTCTATATTCCTGAATAATAAACTTTAGTCGATTTATAGTTTCTTAATAACCTCCTTTAAATTTTATTATTCAATTCATATCACAAATTATAATTTTATAATAATTAGTTAATTATGTTATTTCATATCAGATGTTTTTGTCGATGTTCGGTACATGAGTAAAAAATGAACATGTTTGAAAATAATTGTCCTTGTAGTTATATGTAAACCATCTTCAGAATAGTATTAATGATTTAAATATGATATATATCCAGTATATAATAATTTTATAGTATTCCATAACATTTGGAGATAAAATAAATGAAATGCACCGTTCATGGAGACGGTAGGCCGTACGTATGCATGAACGCTACTTTCATTTCTTTGTCACATTAATGGAATTAAAACTAAATGAGATATATATATATATATATATTATAATTACAGTATAATATATATGTTATATATGTCACATAAGTTCATTAGTTTCATTATTTATACATTCCATGTAATGCATTAACGAGTCACATCACTTGAGGGGGCGGTAGTCCGGAATTCCTTAAATGAAATTACCGCATTTTCACAACAATAAAGGTATATTTTAAATATAAAATACAGAAGCATAGAGAGGAAATAAATATAATATATATCATTAATAAATATGGTGTCGTCATAATTTCCACGATGAGAGGTGGTTGGAGAAGATAGAACAATCATCATTTCGTGAGGCAGTAATTCATCATCCATGGAAACAGTATGTTCTTTTACCATTAGACGGAGGTGTGTGTAATTTTATCTCAAATAATACTCATAAAAACATCCTATTATATTTAATATACTATTTCTATTACAAAATAAAGTAATAAAAAGATTTTAAGGGGTTTCATAAGCAAAATAAAACAAAACAACATAAGAGAAGACATTACCTTTAAATCGGGTAACTCTCTTTGGATTGAATCAAAAGGGTTTATTGACGAGATTTCTGCCTAAGGTAAGGATTATAGGATGAAGATATGGATTTAGAAAGATATAATGGGCATATTTTTTCCGAGCCAAAGGATTTAGAGGTGTGTGTAGGGGGGTAGATGTGGGGGCCTTTTATAAGAGGGAGGAGGGGCACTCATGGAATGTTATAAAATTTTACTTTATTATAAAATGAGTTTCGGATTTTAAAGGTCCCAAAATGGTATATATCTTGGGTAAGGTAATAAGGGTTCGAAATCCACCCATACAATTGCTTTTAGACAAGTATAAATCTTTGATTTCACCTTATCTTTTCATTTTATTTAAATCGTTCATTAATGAGGTAATCACTGCATCATCATTGTGTCATAAATTAATTAATTTATTTAATGTCTAAAAATTATAAAAAAAATACCATGATGTAGGAAATATTTTTATCTTTCCAATTTCTATTTATAGTCTAAGATATCGTTTATTTAGACAAAATTAAAATTGTTTTACTTCGGTGTTACATACTTTGGTTTCGTTTTCCTTTCTTTAAAAAAAGATAAAAGGTCACTATCACACTAATGTGATTCCATGGGGTCCCTAAGTTGGCACAAGGCATCCCATGGACGTCCATGACACAACCAATAGAATTATGACACATTTTGGGGTCATTTTATATTATTATGATATTATTTTATTACCCTTAACTACCCGATTACTAATTAATCACGATAATTAAAGATAATTATCGTCGTTACTATTCATAATGTCCAAAAACAAAAGAGTCTTAACTAAATAATTGGGACCTTCTGATTCAAAATATGTAATCCATTCTACCAAATTACAAAAACAGAAATTTCAGTAATTAATTTGAAAATAATTCCCGTTGTCAGACCCAAAGACAGGTTTTTAAGATGTAAAATCTATCAAAAGATTGATTTGTTTTTACATCCAATTTAAATGTGAAATTACATCCAATTAACAAAATTCTATTAAATGATAAGAACATAATTAAATTAAACCTTAAAGAAATTAAAATGACAATCTAACTATATAAATAAATTGGATGAAAAGGCATTTTCGAATTAAAATGTTGTATTTTTCACTATTCATTAAAAATGAACATATGTCATAAAAATACCTAAAATTCACCCTAAGATATATTTGATATTCCAAATTCAAAAATGATATCAATTTTACCAAAGTAAAAACAAATAAGTTTCATTAATTAATTTTGTAATCAATTCTCGTTGTCAAAACAAATACCGTGTTTTTAAGAAACAATATCTATTAAAATATTGACACTTGTTTATGTCCAATTTCAAAGTGAAATTAATTAAAATGACCAATATTGGATTAAATGGTAAAAATATATTTTAATTAAACTTTAAAACCAATTTAAAATATAATTTAACAATATAAATATATTATATTAAAAGGAGGTTTTGAATTAAAATACAGCATTTTCCACTAAAAATGATCTTTATCAGAAAATAACAAAAATTTACACTAAGTAAATTTTGATGTCTTGATTATAAAGAAGGATTTTATTTTTTCAAATATAACATATAAAAGTGACAAAAAGTATATTTAAAAATGGTTCTCCATTAAAAGGTGGTTAATCGGCCTTTTAAAGAATATTAGAATATTTATTCTTAAAATTGGATTCATTTGCATTTTAAGCCTCTATCATTTATGGAATAATGTAAAAACATTTAACAAACATATATAATCATATTTTAGTAAGTTCTGTTCATTCCGGCTATTCCAACGGCTAGATGTTATCTACCATTTAAAATATTATTATTATGTTATTAGTGTGCAACGTAAGATTTCAAGGAAACTCGTTGTTGCGTATTGGGTACGCCATCGAACATAGCATCCCCTTTAAAGTAATATTAATATTTTTTTCACAAATATTAATAAATATGAAAATGTCATATTTATGATTTACCTGGGATGTTACATCATTACCCCCTTTTGGGAATTGTGTCCTCGCAATTTTAAAATTGGGCTTGGAAACTTAATTGAAAGCCCCACATCAGAAAATGAGCCAGAAAAACTATCACATTAAAAGAAAGAAAGAGAAGTAAAAAGGTCACCCGATTTAACCCACAAAAGGATTCCATGTAAGAAAACATGGATATGGAAGAAAAAACAAAGGGTCATGTTCTGATTCAGAGTGATAGAAAACATGTTTAGGAGAAAGTTAACCACTAGAAAATCACAAACTTGTGATGGGTTAAACGGTATTTGATCCTCTGGTAGGAAAAGTTAACAGACAACATTTTTGTTTTAAGTTACTTTTCATTGATGAATTTATTTATGATCTTAACTAAATCATAATGAAACATTCTTACTTTTCGTGTATAATTTCATCTCTTACTAGATTTCTTACACAAACTCATATGTTTTCCAAAAGCCGAGTATTTAGGATTACTTGTTCACATTAAGAGTGCTCTAATCAACTTCTAGAGAATCACCTAATCCACAAAAGAGAACTATATATTTCCCATTTCTTTCGACCAAAACTAAAACAAAAAATTTTAGTATGAGATCTGATAATACCCAAAAAGGATAAACCTTTATAAAAAGAAATACTACTCTTAATCTCAAAAATCTGTCAAACATTATCCAAAGTTCAAAAAAGACCATTCAATAAACATTTATCCATAAAATTCTTCAAAGTAATCCAAACTATGAATTAAACCCAAATCATTGAAGGATTAAATCACATAGTCTTCCAAGATAAATCTTGACATTTATCTCCAAATAACATCAGTTACTCTTAAAGTCTCATACTGAAAAGTAATTAACCCAATCACATATCCTCCATGATAGGCTAATAATTTCCATAGATAACCCAAAATCAACTTATTCCTGATTTGTAAGATCATCTAACTAAAATGAATTAGTAATTCTAACCAGGGACTTAACATAGTCCAGTGGTAGGCGATAAATCCCAGTCACACTTTGGTTTTGGGTTCTATTCTCGTTGCTTCGTCCGACGCGACGGTTTGTCACATGGTCTACGTGTTATCCTTTTTCCAAAACTACATAATTCTTATAAAATTCTCCAAAAAGAGATAAACTTTTCAAAAATAACCATAACATAATTTAACCACAAAGGATATCTAATAACATTCGTTTTGCATCCAAAAATGTATTAACCAATAATTACCTCAAATTCAAGGATCATGTAAACGCAAATGGTTCTTTTTAACTATATCCACAAAAGAACATATAATTATTCCTTGAATAAAATTTTCATATATCAAAAATAAGGGTTACGCATACTATAAAAAGCATTCTAATGTAACCCCATCATCAAAATAGCCTTAATACTTTTAATAATTTCACCATCCTAAAATCTACCATAACTCTTGAATCCCTTACATGATGACTTCCTACTCATTCAACATTATTCATGATTTATTAACCATTCCTTTCCAACTTATTTTGAAATACTTCTTTCCCACAAACAAAATCATGAATCATATCCCAATATTTAATAATAGGAAAACATAAGTTAAGAAATAATCCATACCTTTCATTGGTCATTGTCCTTTTTTTATCCTCAATCGGAATGGAATTAAGTATTCATAAATGAATATTTATACAATCCTGGTGATCCCATTCTCGAAACTTATTCGTAGGAAAAGTTTTTCCATAATTACCATTCACACCACATTTAAAACAGTTAATTGATCCTTTAGAAAGAAATTCTTTCCCACTCCTAGAGTAAACTAGAAGCTTCCTTTTTCCATGGTAGGTTCTTGCTTTATGACCTTCACTTCCACATCTATAGCATCTTTTTGTACCTTTGAAACATTTTCCTATGTGTTTTTTCCCCATCTTTAACACATATGTTTTTGAACATACTTACCTTTATGATTATTACCTGAACTACCATAGGTATTTGTTTCTTGCATATATGATGTCATATAAAAATCACTAAGGTTCAGGTGGTCAATCATGAATCTAGATAGTTGGTTGAGAATAAACAAAAGAGTTCTCACTGCAGCTACCATATCATTCAGTTTCTCATTTAGAAAACTATAGTAGTTTCCTTCACATCCACTTTTACTTTAGTGCCTGCTAGATCCAACCATTTACTAAAACCAAAAAGGTCAGTGTGAGTATATCAGCAAAATCATCATGTACTAAAGAGGAAGATAAAAACCAAGATATAATTTTCCAAGTTATCTCAATCTCATTCTAACTTTCAAAAATAACAGTGACATCATCGAATATACTGACCATTGTGGTTATATACAACTTGTCACCTGTGCTTGAACAACACTCTAACCTCTAAAATTATCTAAACTGACCTCTGAAACAAACTATAAGTCCCCAGCATTAAAAATTACTTAATATTGAGTTATTACAAGAATACACATTGAGGATCTTTTCAGGTTTAGAGTTTTAGAGAATTAGATCATAAATAATGCATTACATTCCACATTTAATCAAGGTGGTTACATAAAAGACAATATTCATTTTTCTAATCAAAGGAAACATATTTAAAATAAAACATGGATTATTTCATTACACTTCCTTGACACTATCATCACATCATGTACTTTTCCCTTGACCTATGAAAAACATTTCAAAAACTTGGGATGAGCATTAAAAGTACAGTAAGGGATATAAAAATACGAAATGAATACATTAGTCCGTGTATACATAAGAATCAATGAAATCATACTTTACTCATAAAACATAAGCACTTTAACATACCTCATTAAATCATAATATTTATGAATAAATCATAGAAAACATAATACATAAAGGTAACTTGAGGCATTCATAACATTCTTAAGTAGGTAGTAACCCTCATGGTTACGTTTGGAATACCCATCACAGTATATTCCCTAAATCTCTTTGGATAAACCTTAGAATTTAACCCCTTCGCATTACCTAATTCCTTGGAGAGCTATAACGAACTCACTCGGCCTTAGTTTATCACGGAACCACCCGTCTTCATAAACAATGCCCAAGAACCATAACATAATCATATCACATAAAACATGTATAAAGGAAACATAACATTTCCACATTTCAATCACAAGATATCAAAAACACATTGATATAATCAAAACATTATCAGGACCAAACTCAATACCAATATAAAAGAAAATTAAATCATGGTATTTATTTTTCATTTAAAAAAAAGTTATGGCTTGTCGAGGAATCTGAAACTCAAATAATGGTCACGGTGGCGGATCACCGCATATGTAAGACAAAAACATTCTCTTTTGTCGATTAGTAAAATGCTTCGTATAAAAAGATTACTTTTGAATAAAAGTAAAAGTCAAATGTGTTTATACACCGTATAAAATAAAATTGTGTATAATTAAAAATATGCCTCAATGAAAGGAGATTAAGACAAAGTCCCTTACAAAGATGGTTTCCTTAGATTAAGGATAAATCAATTAAATAATTATGTGTGACAAATATAAATACACCCAATATAAGTGGATATTACATGTAAAACAATCATAGGTCATCCAAACATATTCATATCATGACAGAATCCAGAAGTAGAAGTTTTACCCAAAGAATCGAAATTGGGTTAAGAAGTTCCCTTGCAAAAATTCGATAGCTTAAGGGCGTCACATCAAATTTTAGAAAAAAAGTTGATGAGAGAGATAAAGGGTATCACATCACTTGTAAATAAAATTTATATAAATAAGGATATATAAGAACATATCCCAACATAATAAGATGTAAATTAAAAGACATAACAAAAAATAAGTCTTTTAAAAATAGGAGGGTGAAAGGTTCCCTTACTGAATTGGGTAACTTTCGAAACGTACTCCCCGTGAACAAATGACTATACAATGATGATTTAAATACCCATAAAAGAAATTATATTACAAAAATAGTAGAATAATGGGCAGTACATGCACCACTCAAAGGAAATAGTGGCAAATGTAGCATAAATCTCACGGGAATAAAAGTGAGATGAAAAATCCCTTAAGAAAACTCGGCAGCCTAACGACGCCACTTAAAACTACCAAAAAATGGATTGATGAAATACAATAGTGCTTATAATAATATGAACATAAAATTTACATTAAGAGGAATATAAAAGAACATCCCCCTACCTATGAAATAGGAGCTTAAAAGAAATGACATAAAAGAGAGTACTTAAAAAAGAAAGAGAGAGGTAGGATCCCTTACCTCGAGTCCGACTTATCTTGTTCATTTCTTTATATTACTGAATAATAAACATTGGTAAATTCATAATTTCATATGTACCTACATTAAATCTTATTATTCAATTCATATCACATATTATAATGTTATAATAATTAATTAATTATGTGAGTTCATATCAGACGTTTTTGTCGATGGTTGGTACATAAGTCAAAAATGAACTTGTTTGAAAAGAATTATCCATGTAGTTATAAGTGAACCATATCTAAAATATTATTAATGATTTAAATATCATATATATCCAGTATATATTCATTTTATACTATTCCATAACATTTGGAGATAAAAAAATAAAATTCACCATTCAGAGAGACGGTAAGTCGTATGTACGCATGAACGCTACTTTCATTTCTTTGTCACATTAATGGAATTAAAACTAAATGAGATATGTATATATATATATTATAATTCCATTATAATATTTATGTTATATAGGTCACATAAGTTCATTAATTTCATTCTTTATACATTCCATGTATTTCATGAATGATTCACATCACTTGAGGGGGCGGTAGTCCACACTTCCTCAAATGAAATTATCGCATTTGCACAGCATGAAAAAAGTAAAGGTATGTTTTAAATATAAAATAAAAAGGCATAGAGAGGAAATAAATATAATATATATCATAAATAAATATATTTACATCATAATAGACACCATGAGAGGTGGTAGAAGAATATAGAACAATCATCATTTTGTGAGGCAGTAATTCGCCATCCACGGAAACAATATGTTCTTTAACCATTAGACGGAGGTGTGTGTAAGTTTAGCTCTAATACTTCTCATAAAAACATCCTAGTATATTGAAGATACTTCTTTGTTTACAAAATAAAGTAATAAAAAGATTTTAAGGGGTTGAAGAAGAAAAATAAAACCAAAGAGCATAAGAGAAGACATTACCTTTAAATTGGGTAACTCCCTTTGGTTTGAACCAAATGGGTTTCTTGAAGAGATTTCTGCATAAGGTAAGGCCTCTAGGATTAATATAGAGATTTTTAGAGATAAAATTGGCATATTTTTGTAGATCAAAAGTCTTTAGAGTTGTGTGTAAGGGGGTAGAGGTGGGAGCTTTTTATAAGAGGGAGGAGAGGCACTCTTAGAATGTTATAAAATGTTACTTTATTATAAAATGAGTTTCTGATTTTAAAGGTCCCAAAATGATATCTTTATAGTATGAGGTGATAAGGGTTCGCAATACACCCATATAGTGGGTTTTTGGAAAGTTTAAGTCTTTTATTTTACCTTATCGTTTCATTTTATTTAAATCATTCATTAATGAGGTAATCACTGCATCATCATGGTGTCAAAAATAAAATTATTTATTTAATGTCTAAAAATTATAAAAAAATACCTTCATGTAGGAAATTGCATTAGATTTACAATTATTATTTATATTATAAGAGACCATTTATGTAGATAAAATTAAAATTGTTTTACTTAGGTGTTACATACTTTGGTTACATTTTCCTTTCTTTAAAAAAAAGATAAAAGGTCACTATCACAATAAAGTGATTCCATGGGATCCCAAAGTTTTCACAAGGCATCACATGGTCGTTCATGACACAACCAATAGAATTAGAACACATTTTGGGGTCACTTTATATTATTTTTATATTATTTTATTACCCTTAACTACCTGATTAGTAATTAATCCCGATAATTAAAGATAATTACCGTCGTTACTATTCATAATGTCCAAAAACAAAAGAGTATTAATTACATAATTTGGACCTTATGATTCCAAATATTATATCCATTCTACCAAATTACAAACACAGAAATTGCTGTAATTAATTTAAAAATAGTTCTTGTTGTCATAACAAAAGACGAGTTTTTAAGAAGTAAAATCTAACAAAAGATTAATTTGTTTTTACATCCAATTTAAATCTAAAATTACATCCAATTACCAAAATTATATTAAATGATAAAAAAAATAATTAAATTAAATCTTAAAACTAATTAAAATGACAATTTAACTATATAAATAAATTGGATGAAAGGGCAGTTTTGTATTAAAATGCAGTATTTTTCACTATTCATTAAAAATGAACATTTGTCAGAAAAATACCAAAAAATAACCCTAAGATATATTTGATATTACAAATTAAAAAATGATATCAATTTTACCAAATTCAAAACATAGAAGTTTCATTAATTAATTTTATAATCAATTCCCGCTGTCAAAACAAATAGCGTCTTTTTAAGAAACAATATTTATTAAAAGATTAACACTTGTTTATTTCCAATTTCAAAGTGAAATTAATTAAAATGACCAAAATTTGATTAAATGGTAAAAATAAATTTTAATTTAACTTTAAAACCAATAAAAAATATAATCTAACATTATAAATAAGTTAGATTAAAAGGAGGTTTTGAATTAAAATAGAGCATTTTCCACTAAAAATGTTCTTTATCGGAAAATAACAAAAATTTACACAAAGTAAATTTTGATGTCTTGATTCTAAAGAAGGATTTTATTTTGTAAAATATAACATATAAAAGTGAAAAAAATTAGATTTAAGAACGGTTCTCCATCAAAAGGCGGTTAATCGACCTTTTAAAGAATATTAGAATATTTATTCTTAAAATTGGATGCATTTGCATTTTAAGCCTCTAACATTAATTGAATAATGTAAAAACATTTAAGAAACAAATATAATCATATTTTACTTAGTTTTGTTCATTCCCTCTATTCCAATGGCTAGACGTTATCTACCATTTAAAATATTATTATTATATTATTAGTGTACAATGTAAGATTTCAAAGAAAGTCATTGTTGTGTATTGGGTATGCCATCGAGAAAAGCATCCCCTTTATAGAAATATTAATATTTTACTCACAAATATTAATAAATATGAAAATGTCATATTGTTTATTTACCTAGGATGATACAAAGTCTCTATGAAACAAAACATTGTTTTATAGAGATAATTATGACGTATCCTTTAAAACATAATTTTTCCTATTCTATGTTTTTAATTTCAAAAAACGGTCATCTATAATTGTGATCAGTGTGTTATTTGGAGTCTGATGGAAAAAATGGTTTTTGAAGAATAGTAACATAACATTATAAATATTAATATGAACCTAACGAATAGTAAAATGTATTAATATTTTATTATCTTAAGACTATAAGATAATGACATCTTGATTAATTTTTCAAGGTGATATAAAATGAGTTGTAGTTTAAAATTTGTTAATTTTTTTATAAAGTATGATTTTATTTAAAAATTAAATTAATCATATATATATATATATAATTATTTTCAGAAAATGGAGTTTATTTTTGATTTCTACACATCAAGAAATGGTTATGTTGATTTTTTGGTGTTTTTCTAAATTTCATGATTTTTTTGAATAGTGAAATAATGTAAAATAATGTATATAATAATTATCAGCTAAATACATTATTTTTTACATCATGCCTGATGTAATACCACTTTTTTCGAACTCACATTCTCTATTTTCTATATTTTTCACAATAATGATGTCTGTTCATAGTCTTGGAGAAAAATATTAAAATAATGATTAAAATAATGTAAAATCCCTCTTCCCCTCCAATATAAGGACCACCCTCATTCCCCTCTTCCTCTCACACCAATAAAGCACTGAGTCTTGTCTATGTTCTTCCAAATCATCCCCTAATTATTTTCCTCACTTACAATACTTTTTGGTCTCACCAAAATCTCAAAACCAAAGGCCTTTAGGAGGATCTCAAGGGGTAGAGATCAAGATTTAAGAATCCTCTTTCATGTTCATGTGTTTTCTTTTCAATTCCTTTCTTTTTGTATACTCTCTTCCCCTCCCCTTTTCCAGTAGGTATGAAATATCCAGAATCTTATATAATTTTTATGTTATAATGTTCATGTAAATAAATTCAACAAATTTCATCCTCTCTTCTTCCTCTTATTCTAAAAAATTAAAAGCATTGTTCCTAATGGGTCATTTACCAAAATTGAGGATGATGTGCTTTTAATTCAAATTAGTTCAATAAATTATGACATAAAACAATTTTAATTGTTGAAAGAGAATTTAAATTGTATTATATAACCTATTTTATGATTTGGAGTGAACTTTTAGGCATGAAATTTAATTATATAATTAAATAAGTTCATGATTATCGACGAACCGCCAAAATTGATCTAAAAAATCATTAATGTTTTATCTAATGATTCATCTTCATATATGATAACAAAATGTTATATGGTATCATTATATATTATGGAATCCTATGAATACAATTTCATTCCACTTTTGGAATTTCATTCCCATACGACAATAAAATCAAATACAAATCTGCCATGGAAATCATTTAAAGAACACATATAAAAAATGAAAGGAACAAAATAATAATAACTAAATGGTTAAATGATGTTTTTAAATGATCATATATGGTTCTATAAACAAGAAAATGTTTCTATAAAATGCTATAGAACTCTCTTCACCATTATACCAGAGGTTTAGATACGTTTTTTGTTAGATAAAAATGTGGTAAGGGAATTCTTAACCCAATTTCCATTCGTTGGGTTAACCATATACTTCATTAATTTTGTGGTTTTAAGATCATTACTGTGATGAATATTTGATTATATTATTTTTTATAATCTTTATTTATAGTTTATAATCATATTCCATCCACTTTATTAAGTATCACTTCAAATATATGATTTTTCTTGGGTACTTCATTCCAATCATCTTTTATTGAGGAATATTTTGATGTTATATACCACATTATTTTAATTAGTGTATAATAAATCCCTTTGAATTTTAATTTCATTTAAAGGGAATATTTTTTCTATGAAGGGTCTTTCTAAATGATAAAAAGTAATGTTTTCACATCTTCGGGGACAATGACACAGTAACCGTTATTTGATATTTTTCTTTCTTTATAATAATTAATGTATTTAAAAGGAAAGGAAATCCCTTATTTCATTTTTTGGTGTCTTTCTGTTACAGAATATTTTGAATGTGGATTTACTATTTCAATATATTTAAATTATTTCTTGTGATTACAAATGAAATTTAATGAATCAAATATTGATAATTTCAATCATTGACATGTTATGCTTGTATAATGGTGCTTGGACGTTTGATGGGTGGTTACGTGATGAACTAAAGATGGGTGGTTATGTGATAAACCAAAGACAGGTGTTTTCATGATAAATCAGTGAAAGGTGGTTACGTTATAACCTCCAATGCATTGGGTACATAATTCTGTCGTGTGGCTATTCCATTTAGTGGTAAGTGTAGAAGTCGACCTTATAGTTATTCCATTTAATTATGTTTACATCCAAAGATACTGTTATATGTTATATGTTGCATTATACGGGCTTTATGGTAATCCATTGGTTAAAAAGGGAATGAAATTATCTTAATGTTTTTGAAGTATATTTACTACTTCTTAAAGGTTAAAAGTATTACTTTATGATAATGTATTCATAGTTTTCATGTTTTCCAAACACTAACAATTTTCCATCTTTGTGTATCCCTTACTAATCTTTTTATGCTCATACCATGTTTTTAAATTTTTTCACATGAATTAAATTAGAATATAGTCAAGGATGGGATCAAGGAAAATTTATTCTTTTAACACAAGAAAATAATTTTAGAATATACCAATATTATAACTCCTACAGTTATTTAATATGACCTCCGATACCAACTATAAAACCCCAGCATTAAAAATTACTTAATATTGAGATAAGTAAACAATTTACTCTAATTGACTAAATATTCTCATTTAATTCCTATTCTATATAATCTATCTCTAGATCAAATTTTACAATTTTTTATTAATGATATAATCATGTTACATGGATTTCCCATCTCCATTTCATCTGATTGTGATCACATGTTAACCTCTATCTTTTGGAAGGACCTTTAGAAGTCATTGGGAACTAAATTAAATTTCCACAAAACATTTCATCCTCAATTAGATGGGCAGTCAGAACGAATGATTGAAAATTTGGAGGATATGCTTTGATCCTGTTCAATGGACTATCTGAGAATTTGGAACAAACATCTCTCTTTAGTTGAGTTTTTTTTATAAAAGGAGTTTTCATTCCGTTATACATATAGAACGGTTTAAGGAATTGTATGGGAAGTGGTGTTGAACTCCAGATTTTTGGGATTATTTCTGGGAAAGGACGTTTATGGGACTAGAAGTAGTAGAGGATGTGGCTGTGAAAGTGATGATTCTCCAAAAACACATGAGGAGAGCTCAGAGAAAGTAGAAAAGTTATGTAGAAAAGAGGAGGAAATACTTTTCTTTTACGGTGGGTGATCATGTTTTTCTATGAACCTCTCCATGGAAAAGTGTAATGCATTTTAGTAAAAAAGAAAGATAAGTCCACTATCCATTGAACATTATAAAATACTAGGGAATTTTGGAAAAGTCTTCTACTGAGTAGCTTTTCCTCTGAGTTTATCTCAGGCACATAATTTTTTTCATGTTTTAATGTTGAGAAAGTATATGCCTGGTTCTTCTCATGTCCTGATACCAGAAGTAGTTCAGCTACAAGGGAACTTATCTTATGAAGAGAAACCATTTCAGATTCTTAATTGAAGGGAACAAGTATTGTGGAATAATGTAATCCACTAGGTATAAGTTTTTATGATAAACCACATGGTTGAAGAAGAAATATGGGAGTCTGAAAATACAAAGAGGGAAAGGTACCCTCACTGGTTTAATATGAAAATAAATAAATTGAAAGGGTTAAATTTCATGATGGTAGGGATATTGTAACACCCCATGGTTTTATAAATAAAATAAATGCATGAAATACTAAGACTATATGAAACAAAACATTTTTTTATAGATATAGTTATAAAGTAGCCGCTGAAATATAATTTTGTTGGTTTTATGTTTTGATTTCGAAAAAACATCTTCTATAATTGTGATCAGAAAGTTATTTTGAGTTTTATGGAACAAAATTGATTTTTGGTGAATAGTAACAAACCTTGATGAATAGTAATATGACCCTATGAATAGTAAATTTTGATATTATTTCATTGTATTAAGGCTTTAAGATATTGACATCTTGATTACTTTTTAATGTGATATAAAATGAGTTATAGTATTAAAATTTTTAATTTTTGAATAATGTATGATATTTTTTAAAAATTAGATTAATCATATTTAGAAAAAAATTCAAAATATGGAGTTCATTTTTGAATTCTACCCATCGGAAAATGGTTAGGGTGAATATTTTGTATTTTTATGAAATTCATGTATTTTTTATGAATAGTGATATATGGTAAAATACAGTATATACAAATTATCAGTTAAATACACTATTTTTGACATCATGGCTGATGTAATACCACATGTTTCAAACTGACATTATCTCTTTACAATTTTAATCACATGAATGTAGAAAATTCATAGTCTTGGACCAGAATATTAAAATAAAGATTAAAATAATGTAAAATCCCTCCTCTCCTCCACTATAAATACCACCCTCATTCGTGTCCTCCTCTCACGCCGCTCAAGCATTGATCCTTGGATATGTTATACCAAATACCCTCCCCAAAGAACTTCCCCACATCCCAGACCATTTGGTATCCTAAAAAGTCAAAAACCAAAGGCCTTAAAGAGGATCTCAAGGATATGAAATCAAGAGGTAATAATCCTCTTTCAATTTCATATGTTTTCTTTTCAATTCCTTTCTTTTCTTATACTATCTTACCATCTCTTTATCTAAGTGGTATGAAATATCTAGAATCTTATATTGTCTTTATTTTATAATGTTCATGTAAATAAATTTATTAGCATTCTTCTTCTCTTCTTCCTCTTATTCTGGAAAAAAACATCGTTTGTGATGTGTAGTTTAACAAAATTCTGGTGATGTGCTTTCAATTTCCATTGCATCCTTGAAATATAATAAAAAAAACATTTTAATATATGAAATATAATTTAATTTCTATTATGTAACCTATTTTATGTTCTAGAATGAACATGTATGCATGAAATTAAATCATATAATGAAATAAGTTAATGATTATCGAGGAACCCCCAAAAATTATCTAAACAAATATCATTAATGTTTTATCTTATTATTCATCTTCATATATGATAAAAAATGAATTGTGGTATCATTATATATTATGGAAACATATTAATTCCATTTCATTACACTTCAGTTATTTCATTCCCATATGACAAGAAAATCAAATACAAAATGGCCATGGAAATCTTGTAAAGAACACACCCGAAACAATATAAGGAACTAAATACCTATAATTAAATGGTGAGATGACGTTATGAAATGATGATATAAGGTGTTTTAAAAATGAACATTTTTATGTAAAATTCTATAACACTCTTTTAACCATTATACATCAGTTTTAAATAGGTTTTTTATAAGATAATCCTTAGGTAAGGGAACTCTTAACCCAATTTCCATTCATTGGCTTAACCTTCTACTTCAATAATTGTGTGGTTTTATGATCATTTTTATGAAGAATTATTTTTTATATTATATTTCATTATAAATATTTAAATTTAATACACATATTAATTTCTAAATATGGATTTTCATATCCATCATATGTTATTTGTAAGTGACTTTTCTTATAAAATCCTCTTTTAAATTTCTTTTTTAACAAAATTCAAAGTGAATGTTTTTATACAAGTATTATTTTTTTTATGATTCTGTTATGGTTCTTGTAAATTGTTTGAGATTATTTTTGGTAACTTTATATCCCTTCAATGCATTGGGTATATGCAATTTGGAGGTCAGATGTGTGGTTACTCCACTTGTAGTTGTGATGGTTACACCATAAGGTTTCCATGAGAGTTAAATTGTATGGTAGTTACGAGGGTTAAAAATACTAATATATCTGCAAGGGATAAAATATAAGTAATTAATTCACCATGATACATTTATGGTTCTATTTATGTTCTTTATGTATTGTGTAAATCTTGTGTAAATCTCAACTTTCACAAAGTATATATAGTGACAAGTGTATATTTTTGAAAATGATTTCATATGTTCATGGTTTAATGTTTTCTTTTTCTTCTTTTTATATCTCTTACTAAAATTTTTTTGATCATCCCAAGTATTAAAATTATTTTAAAAGTTTATTAGGATGTGTAAGAAGAATAAGGAATCCAAGTTAAATGTTCTGAATATTTGTCAAAGAAATAATTTTTTATTTGAAATGTTTTATATTTTGAATGAAATGGATATTTTTTTGTGATATATTCTCTCTCTCTTTATATATGGAATGATATGTATGTATTATATCCAAATTCATTAAAACACCAAACTTGAAAAGATCCCCAATATGAAATGATTTTTTTCTTGACTAAAATTAAAGATTAAGAAATGATATAAGGTCGGGTCCTTATAATGATATAATATATATTTATATACTTTTTATGAAATGAATAAAATAGTCATTATATTTTTTATTTATTGGTGTTGGGATCTTGTTCCAAGAATATTATACCAATATTTTAGAAAAAATAAATTTTATTAGATAAAAAGTTTTATATATATATATATATATATATATTAGAATGTTATATAATGTGACAAATCATAAATAAACTATTTCAAAACAAATATCACATTTTATTCATAAAATAGTTTGTTAAAAAAGAAACTCTTATAATAAAAAAGATAAAGTAAAAATAAAAAATCGTTTTCATATAGTCCTATAAAAATTAAATAGTCATTTTCAAACAATATTTGATATAATAACACTTTAGATTACAGTTTGACTTTAAAAAATAAAAACTACTAATTTTTAACTTTATTTTGAACTCTATTAACATAAAAAACCCCTTTTAATCAATCAAATATTATCATAAACTTACATGTATCGACGAATAAGTTTTATAACACTGATTTGTGACATGAAAATTACGTGGAGTTTATAAAAACCCAATAGGTACCATAAAAAATTCCTTACAATGGAAATATTTACCTTCCTTTTTGACATATATATTCAGTAAATATTACATTTACTATTATCCTAATGAAATAATTTCAGACATTCAAATTAATAGTTCATTATCATTTTTTACATTTTTCAATGTATACTATCAACATATTAATAGAGCGTAGACATTAATTACTAATTTCAAAAATCTACAATACTATGAAATAATTTGGTACACATTTATTGAAAACATTATCATTTTCATAATTATTTCATTATATATTATTAATTGAATTCTATATCCAAAACAATCATCAATGTAATTTCTAAATATATCCATGTCATTAATGTACACAATGTAATAATATATATGATTATATATTGAAAATGTGTTACTTGTCTTTCATCTATATAGTCCCCAAAATCCTTAATAGAATATGTTTATGAATCTCATATATATCTATATTATCATGTTGAACTATATAAAAAAATAATTATTTTTCAAGGATAATTACTACAAAAATTTAATTTCAAATTTTCAAAATATATTATGTTATATTCATATAACTTACAAGAATATATATCTATAAAAAATCTCGTACACAATCATTCATATCAGAATATTTCTTCATGATAATGAATCCATTTTATCTAAAATATAATCTGTTATCCCATTTTTATCATCTTTTGAATTCATTTAAGCATGAATTTTACTATGTTTTTTCAAATAAAATGTTTTCCAATTTTTTACATGAAATTAAATAATGATTCAACATAAATATTTTACTAAAAATTTTTTATAATAAAATTTCCATGAAACACATAGCTTCATAGGTGGTTCATCAATATAATACAATCATTTTTTACTATTTAATGATTGAGTGGGGGCTTGTGTTTCCTCATCTATCATATAGAGAAAGAGAACTATATTTCTTTACAATCTAATATCATAGGTCTTATATAGTAATTGAAACCTACTGAAATAAAAAAATGTGAAAATGACACTTAGGCTCCCCTTATTAATTATATTCTTTACCCATTGATTTTCTAGGGGCACCTAGATTTAGTATGAAACTATAATATTGGATAAATATTTTATGTAAAAGTTTCTCCTTTTGAAAATATTTAATAATTATTAATTTTAATGAGGATTTTATATCTCTACCTTATTATATAATAGACCCTTTTATGAAATAATTATACTAATTAATTAGCATGGAATCAATATTTTATCTGAAAAATAAATATATTTAAAAAAAACTTGTAACTCTTTCTAAAAAATATGTAAAATATATATTAATTGTTATAATAAACTATTTAAATTTACATAGTAATAATATATCACCATACATTGATGAAGATAACATAATGAATTTTTTTATAACCCTAAACTATAGTATACAACTATTAAAAATAATAAAAATATATTTTATTAATTAATAAAATAGTATATAATGAAAATAAATTTTTAATTCAAATATTCATACAAGGGATTAGTGTTTTTAAGTGTTCTATATGAAAATTTAAAATAATTTTAATTTTAGAGCATACTAACCTGATAATTTCATGTTTATTCAATATGAACATTTCATTTTATTATTTACATTATTTTTATATAAACACATTCATATTTTATAATATTTTTATATTTATGAATACATTTATTATAATATAGTTAAACTTTTATTAATTCTACGAAATAAAAAAGTCCCACCTTTTATTGAAAAATACTTACAAATATTGAAAAATTATACATACATTAAAAATATAAACATAGATGAATATAAATAATTTAATTTTTCACCTTATTATAATAATGTTTGTAATAATTAATGCAATATCCTTTCAACCAAATAATTTTTTATGTGTTATTTTCCCATCTTGGATTTGGGATAAGATTACTAGATCGATAATATTATTGGTTTTTAGTGTGTTTATTAAATAACTTCTTCGAATAAAATTCCATTCTAACAATAATAGGCACAACTTTTCCTTACACATATTGAGAATTCCTACTTAGATATGATGGTTGTTGTTTTTATATCACCTTGAATCTGGTCAATTTATTTTAGGATCTATGATTGCTTTTACTAATTTACCATTATATCAAACATTCGAAAAACAAAATGGCTTGTTATCCATCAACATTTGGTGTTCTATATTCATGGATCCCAATTCCATGAAAATGAAATCTATGGACCTTGTTATATTGAAAAATATTCTGATTCATTATTTTTCAGAAAATTTTAAAACCTACAATAATATTTATTTTAGATGATAAATTGCATGTAATTATAACATTTATAATTCATTTTTCATTTTCTCACTCTATTAGGTCATATTCAATCAATATAATGATGTAAAATACATATTACAAAGGTTTTTGTTCATGTTACCTTGAAAAAATAATTTATAAATTTCTTTATTCATTATAAAATTGATCCAATCATTAACATATAATATATAATTCCACTGATGGGTATGAAATGGATCTATCATCTAAAAGACTATGTGAGAAGAACTCCAAAACATCATTTTGCTATATATATCAATATAAATTTTAAAAAATCAATAGAAAATGATTAATATTTGTAACTATAATACATATAATATAAATATTAAAATTGGTTATTGGTTATTGGTTGAGATAACTAAAGGGAGATAGAATGGTTCCCCCCTCCTAGAGTACCAACAGATTTTTGGAATCTCCAAACACTAGGGTGGAATTATTCTCGACAACCTAGTCATCTAGAACCCTTTTTTATAATTGGAGATATGATTGAGTATGAAAATATAATCCTTGAAATGTTATTTGAAACCAACTTGACCCTAAAAACACTAAACTGGTGCCTCGATCTTGGTCTCCACATGACCTCAAGTGCACCTCCTTATATGCCAAAATTTTTCAACTAGGATTGAGGGTCTAAAAGACATTTGGATATACTATACCCTCTTTAGAATAGTAGGAAACATCATAAAAAATATAATAAGGGAATAAAAATTTGATAACTAATGAACATTCATGAATAACCATCTCCCACACTAGGTAAAAACCACAACCAATAGTATATATGTCATGTCATGTAACAATTCTATGTGAAAAAAAAAACCCAAAATACTGAAAAATAGCCAGATACCAAAAATTATATGGACTCTAAGTTATAAACCACATTGATGGACATCCCAAATACGACTCACTTCCCAAGCGTGAGGCGTTTTTCATTTACATGACCAGCAACCTTGAAATCTACATGGGTACCCAATGGTGGCATGTTCAGTGTGTGGGTACAACGCACTTGGCCACCCCCAATAGTGTCTACAGAATATCTAGTCTAATCATAAAGGGAATGCATGTATTGAATAAATGAAAAGCTAATAAAATACAGTTCAGGGGACACTAGTAAACAATCTATACTTGACTATAATTATCCATAGTTCCAAATTTACTATGTTCATCTTATTCATTACTTAGATCACAATTAACATGTGATCCATGGGTTGGGAATTTATTTCATTCACACATAGGTTCATGGAATTTAACTTTCTGCATAAGGGAATAAGTCATGTCCCCAACTCACTAAGGATAATACATCACAACATAAAATATCCTCACCTTGAAACCATAGCTTTGGTGGAATTAAACTATTATGGGAATAGAGATTCATCCCCTTCCCTAACATGTTCATTGTTGGTGGATTTAGAGCATCATTCCCACTTGACCCATGGGAGGAGCCCCATCCCTTTATCTCACAACTCAAGACACATGTACATGATTATTCATCCATTAACCAGACATAAACCATATGAAAACAAAACACAATGAATACTTATAACAAAAATAATCCACAATAATCAACTTCGGAATTTAAATTATTCCATGACCCATTTACAATACTTATCCCATTTAACCTAATTAACATTCTCATTACTAGATGAGTAAGCATATTAAATAATTCTTTTATATCATCCCATTTCACATATTCATCAATTCCCTTTTGAAATATTATTAAACATATTTTTCATTCCTCATTCCATTAAAAATTTATCATTTTAAACATTTCTTATATAGTAACTCTCTTTGGAATTTCAAATATAATTCCTAACCCTCTTGACACAATCTCAATTAACCAAATTAACCCATTCTCATCCCATGCCAAAAAAACCCCTTAAGACACTACCATGGATATAAAATTTACCAATATTTCATTTTCACTTCCATTAATCATATCAACATACTCAACAATGTATCTATATTATCACACTCTAACCTTGCATTTACATAACCAATTTCTAGTCTCGAGAATATTGCTACACCCCATGGAAGGCCCTAAATAGGTCAAATCAAACTTGATGCATCCCATGAGGACCATGGGGGTTTTTTCATCATTTAGGCAACTTTTTTACCAAACCTAAAAAAATTCCACATTTTTAGAAGAGGATACAATCATTAAAAAAATGAAAAAATCTATAACATAACTATGACATATAAATTGTAGACCACCTACTTTGAATCCATTGACGAACACACCCATAAAAATGGTATTATGTCCAAGTTAAAAAAAATAATTAAGATTCAACATAGATCACACCCAAAAGAACATTTTTAGTGGTTTAGAAGAAAATTTTCCAAGCTGTAAACCTTAATTTATAAAAAAGAATAAAGGAGGATATTAGACTTACCCGAGGATTAAATCCTCAAATGACCGCACACCAAACAGCCTAGAGATAAAGGAGAATAACCCTGGGATTCCCCTGAGGGTTATTTTTAATCACTAGGGTTATGGAGAGGAAATCAGGTGAGGAAATAAGATGAAGTATTAAAATCCCATAATGCCAATTTTGTAATTTTTACAATTTTCCTAGGGCACACAGTTTACCTCAACAGTTTGTCAAACCGTGCACAAACCGTGTTCTACCCACTATTTATGGGAAGTTAGTTTTTCTAGTTACCTGTATAGGTCACACAGTTTAGAAAACCATTAAATATATGTGTGATATGCCACTATCTAATGATACATTTTTATGCTATACATGTCACATGGTTTGCTTAACCATGCGCAAAAAGTTCTCCTTGTACTACATGGCCATATTTTCCTTCCTTTTGTGTTCCAAAGAAATAGAACACCCCAGATTCCCCTCATACTCTAAGGAAACATTTCACTGGATTAAAATAATATATTAAAACCAAATATTTAATTAATTACATACCTCCATGAAGTCTGAGATATTACAACCTCTCCACCTTATAATTGATCTTCCTCGAGCCACTCTTCCCGATCATTACTATGCTTCAAAATAAAAGAGATCATGCCACTGGGACCAAATATATAATTATTTCTCTCAAATTTATTCTTTAAAATTTCTGTGTTTCTATAATCCTCTGACTAAGGGAACATTCTTTCCATGTATGACCTTCTCACTTTAATCCACCAGACAAACCGGATGCTCCAAAAAGGACGCATCAGCCTCAAACACTACATCCTCAAAATTTATCAATTGAGATTGATCTGGGTGATACTGCTGAAGTTGTGATACATGAAAAACATCACTCATTCCCCAATACCATTGTGGTAGAGGCAATGGTACATGAAAAACATCATGCAAGACCCTATACCACTATGGAGGAGACAATCGGTAATCGGCCGGTCCAATCCTCTCTATGATCTCAATGACCCCACATACCAGGATGATAACATTACATGTTTTCTAATTTGATGATGTCCAAAAAATGGAGACACCTGAGGAAATAAATAATGAACCTCCCTAAACTCAAGGGTTCTATGAGACTGGTTTTTGTATAAATTCTTCCTAACTTGAGCAATTTTCATGCAATTCTAAATCAGTCAAACCCTTTACAATGTCTCCCAGATTAGACTCGATCCTAACAACTCAAACCCCCGGCTACTTAACCAATACAATGGGGATATACATGGTCACCCATATTGTTCCTCAAATGGTGCGATATGAATTTTACCATAAAAGATGTTGTTTTAGGAAAACTAAAAAAGCAGAATGTGATTTTCTCATGAATCACGTAAATCTACGACACATGCTGTCAATATAACCACTAATATATAAATCATAAACTCAGTTTTCCCATACATCTATGGGTGACAGTCCATACTGGAAAACATGTAAGTACCAAGATCCTTCTATAACCCCTTCCAAAATCCTGATGAAAAATGTGGATTACGATATAAAACTATGGTTCTTAGAATAGCATGCAACCGCACTATCAATCAAACATATAACTCTCCCAACAGATCAACTATGTATGTTTTCTATATCAGAAATAAATGGTACTACTTATTCAATGGACTCCAAACTACCCAAAATTTTTAATTCTTCTAAGTAATCCTTGTAATACCAAATATGAATTCCATAGTTATATCATTCAACTTCCTCTACAGAATAGGAAATGGATATAATAAATAACCTGGATGATAATGCTCAACCATCACCTATTGATAGGTAAGGCATGGTTCCATAAAACCCAAAACATCTATCTTCATTCCCAGTGACAAAAACTATGCAAAAAGACCATGATACATCATAGTAAAAATAAGATGCACTTCCTACTTAGATGAATGAAACTCGTGCATCAATTCTTCCTGCATACCCACGGTCACCACCACACTACCACAAACATTGATAATCCCATTATCACTAATAGCCCATCTAGATGGTGACTCCCCACCTTTAAGACATTCTTTTATATCTAGACTCACCAAATCTTCCACTTGATTTTCACTGACCCCGATCAAAAGCACGGACTCAACTACTATAGATTGTAGGGTCATTTTCATATGCCCATCATGTACATCCATGTTCATCTCAGCAAACACATCCATCATTCTCCACTCAGATTTGGATTCTGGAACTACCTAATTTTGAGTATTCTAGTTCAAGGCATCTGAAAAACTATTCCCCATTCATAGTTAGTAAGATAACTTGAAATCAACGGTTTTTTGGTACTCGATCAACCTTCACTATTGAAGATTCGAATCCTATTGATAGAAGATTCACTTAGGAATTTTAAGGTCGGTATACATGGTAAACCACTCTCTAAAAAACTAATGTATCCAACACATTAAGGCATAGACTATAGTGGATAACTCATGATCATGAGTATGGTAATTTTTTTCTTGAATCATTAACTATACTGACTAATATTCCACAAACTAATCATATTGAATCAACCCTACCCATTTTTTATCACCAGACCCATCACAGAACGAGCTTTATATATTTCCCGGTTTAGGTAAGATCCTGATTGGTGTGGTTGTTAACTACTTATTCAATGCTTGAAAATAATTCTTGCATGCATTTGACCACTCAAAATCAACCCCCTTGTTGGTTAATCTAAAGAGACTCACTTCAAAATGGTAGAAATGCCTAATGAACCTTCGATAATAATCTATAAAACCCTTAAAAATTCCAAACATCAGAAACATTCATAGGCTATTCCCAATACACCAAAGCATGTACTTTCTCTAAATATACAGACACACCTCACTCAGAAATTATGTGACCCATGAAATTTAATTTACTAAACGATAACTAAAATTTTGATACCTTGGAAAAACACATATGCTCTATTAGTGTACTCAGGGCAATGAAAATATTTTTGGCATGATCATAGTGAGTTCTTGAGTACACCAAGATATCATCAATGAAGATGACTTTGAACTAATCTAGGTATGGGTAAAATATATTGTTAATTAAATTCATGAACACAATCAGTGTATTGCTCATCCAAATCGACATTACCACAAACTCATACAATCTGTACCTACTCCTGATTGTTTTTTGTGGTATGTCAGAAGGTCTCACTCCCAATTAATGGTATCTCAATCTCAAATAATTCTTGTAGAATACCTAAGCAACCCACAGTTGTTCAAATAGGACATAAATTCTCAGAATTGGGTACCAGTTCATAACTTTCATTTGATTTAACTTTCTATATTCAACACATAATCTCGATGATCAGTCTTCCTTCTTGGAAAATAGTATAGGATACCCCCAAGGTGACATACCAGGGCTAATGAACCCCTTTCTCTCCAAATCTGACATGACCCAACCCAGAGGGGCCCGCCCCATGACTCCCCAAGCCCGCCTCCAATAGGCCAGGGGCTGGTGACTAGCACCGAGTAGGCATATCACTAACATGGGAGGCATTGCCTAAGTACCTGTACACACGCACACATCTCCAAGCCCACAAAAGCTGAAATGTAAAACACTAAGGAACAAAATGCATGCATACAACTAAATCCTCACCAACAGAGTACGACGAAAGGTAGAGTGCTGTAAAAGTAAACTGGGCCAGAATATAATCCCACCAAAAAGAAAACAAACAAGTGTCTAAAACTGCAAAGTCCAACCTGTAAGCACAAAAGGTACTGGGACTACTGCTCATAGCCGTAGGAACACCTCGTTCTGTAGGGAACTCAGAAAGTTTGGTCCTATCCTGGTCCGCCCTGGATTCTGTCAAAAGGCTGCTCGTCTGCATAAGACAACAGACGTGCGGGCAAAACTTGTGCAGGGGTGACTATAACAATACTCAGTAGAGGACCCCAAAAACCAAAAAGTAATACAGAAAGTAAAGGTACAGTCAGCTATGCACAGTATATGTCTACGAAACATATAGAACAAACCAGATATACTCAACACCTAGACTCGTGGTCTAGAGACAATTCACACAACTGAATACCCCCGTAACGGATTCTGTTCGAATATTACGTGATGCGCTCGTTCCGGGAGAACACACTCCACGAGTCTTATAGCACTGATGACATCCATCCGAGAAGTGATGTTTGTCGGGAACCATAATGAGAGATAGCTACACTCATTACGGGAGACAAACTCTTGAGTGGAAAAGTTACGGCAGATAGAAGCACTCGTTACGGGAGACACACTCCTGAGTGGAAAGATCTCGATACACAGATGACGATCACTGTCAGGGCCATGGCGGATACCGCGACTCATCAGGAATTCACCTACTAGGTAGAGGATCAACGCCCGGTAGAGTTGGTCACGTCGATTCTGGACTCTACCTAGGGTCTGGAATGGATAGAGGATCTTGATCTGGGCCTCTCGAATGGATGCCTGACTCTATCACATAAATTGCTGCTGAAGGAATCATAATCCTGCGTGAGGGAAAGATGCCTGACCCTCAGGGAAACAAGAAGAAGGGAAACTAACCCAAATGAAATATGTTCAAGGCATGGTGAACAAAAGGACCAAGACGTTTTCAAAAAAGTACACGGCGTGTAGAAATGATACACGTCGTGTTGTCCGACCTCGGGTACTGCCCATGTACAACGGATCATGTCATGAGGCTGGTCGTGTTGAAAAACATAGTACATGGTGTGTAGTATGGAGTACATGTTGTGTATGGGTAACTGGGGTTGGCTCTATGTACTCTGGCCATGTACCCGTACACGATCACCAACCCATGTACTCCGACCTGTGTAAACTGTACACGGGGTGACCCGCACTGCTGCCCCCATCTGGCCATGTGATGGAGTACACAGTCATGTACTCCATCCCGTGTCCGGGTCTCCCCGGGATACACGCCGAGCTCCGCGTAGCCGCCTCTGCCAAGCTGTACACGCCATGCCGCATGAAGCCGTGTAGATCATCATGTGTCCGTGTACTACCCAAATTACATGCCGAGCTTCGGGGAAGGTCTAACACACCGTGTGACCAGGGTCACATGTCGTGTGATTCTTCTCTTACCCCGAAACCCTATCCACCACCGCCAGTACTACACGGCATGTTCTTCGAAAGTACACACCGTGTATTTTGGAAATTTCCAGAAATGGCGCTCTTCACCGGCGCACCTCTCGTGCTGCTCTGATCATCAATCCTACCATCTGATCACTGCAAAACTTCTAGTTTCTGGTGACCCCAACACCACGAAGCTGCTTCCATCATTTTCGGTCCTCTGATCGGCTCCGAAAATGTGTTCTGATCTTTCCGCACGAAGAACGCTCGAAGAACGCTCTTTCTGATCTGGTCCGATTCTTTGTCTGCCATCGTCGCCTCACCTCCATAAGGTCATTGCAATTTCGAGCCTTCGATTAGGGATCGTTGTGTCGCAAAAAGGATGTGAAACGATCTGTTGTTCGTCTCCCCGTGAATAATGCGAAGAACGCGCAGGGAAAAAGGAGGAAGAAATCCAAATAAAAAATGAAGAACGGACCTCTGACGTCATTCATCACTGCGTTGATCTGCTCCCGTTAATAGGCTTAAACGGAGCAAGAATCAACAACAACATAAAGCTTGGATCAAATCCCCATAATCATCCCAAAGAAAATCCCTCCCGTAAGAATGCACAAATCTGCGGATCAACTTGTTCGTGGTTGATCCACGTTTGTCATATAAACTCAAATATGGGGAAAAGAAATCGAAAATAACAACCCCTACCTTTCTAAAGGATCGATCATTGATGAAGGTGTCGTGTTGTCGTTGTCGTCGAGATCCTTCAACGTCAGTGAAACGATCTTTAGTTTCGATCTGTTGTCATTCGTCGTTGAGAATCTGCTCCAACGTGTTGTGGATTCTGCAGAGGTTCCTCTCTCTATGTTTCCAATGACATAAAATTGCTTAACCCATTAAAAGGGGAAAAATGTTGGCATTTAATTACACGACAGTATTAATGGCACCGACATGCCATTTTCAAGTCATTAAGATGTGCCATTAATTTAGGAAATAGTTGCCTCGTTACTGCGTTGCAGCGGATGTTTCCTTAAATGAAATAAAATAATCTTGTTAATTTATTTTATTTTATTTTATTTTACTTAAAACGTCTGTAAATTAAATTTTTCCCTCGACCCGTGCCGGTCGAGGTTGGCCTCAATTTTAGGTAAAGTCTTCGTCCGGGACGCAATGGTGTGCTCAGATTTTTAATCCGGGCATCCGTTTTGGAAACTGCCACAGCCGCACACAAGTGCCAACTCACTTAACTAAAAAAAGTTCAAACCACCATTCCGGGCTCACTGGACCTCAGAATGATGTGCCTTCTTTGCGCCCGGTCTCGAATTAATTCCATATAATATTTAAAATAATAAACAGAAAAATCTGAGACATTAAATTCTCCACACCTTGGGGCTTTACATCCCCAAAAAGACAAAACAAGGGCTACTCAAAAAGATGAGGGTACTGGGCACGGATCGAAGCCTCCCACTCCCACATGCTCTCCTGAAGATTCTCGTGCTGCCACCGGACGTACACCAAGGGAATCGATTACCCGCGAAGGATCCTTTCCTGCCGATCCTCGATCTCCACTGGGTACTCAACAAAGGTCACTCCATACTCGATGTCCAGCTTGCCCCAGTCTATGACGTGTGATGGGTCATGCACGTATCTTCTTAGCTGTGACACGTGGAATACATCATGTACCCAATGCAATAGTGGCGGTAGAGCTAGGAGGTACGCCACCTCGCCAACTCTGCACAGAATCTGCAAAGGTCGATGAACCTCAGAGATAGCTTGCCACCTCGGCCAAATCTCGCAACCCTCATCGAGGTGAGACCCGAAGAAAGATGTGGTCTCCCTCCTCAAACTCCAGAGGTCTCCGTCGTCTGTCAGTATAAGATTTCTACCGGCTATGTGTAGTCATCATCCACTCCCGGATGATCTACACCATCTCTGTGGTAGCTCGCAATAACTCTGGACCCATGAGTGCTGACTCTCTGGGGTCGTTCCTAGAAAGTGGTGACTGGTAGGGTCTCCCATACAAGGCCTCAAACGGTGCCACACCAATGGTGGAGTCGTAGTTGTTGTTGTACGCAAACTACACCAGTGGTAGGTGGTCCCCCCAACTATGACCAAAGTCCAAGATATAGGCTCGCAACATATCCTCCAAAACCTGAATGGTCCTCTCTGTCTGACCATCCATCTGGGGATGAAATGTTTTACTCAAGCGTAGATGAGTCCCAAAAGCCTCCTACAATCCCTTCCACAACTGGGATGTGAAGCGGGCATCTCGGTCTGAGACTATAGTCAAGGGGATTCCATGAAGCCGAACTATCTCTTGCACGTAGAGGTGTCCCAAACTCTCTATGAAACTATGCTCCCTGATAGCTAGGAAGTGGGCCGACATGGTGAGTCGGTAAATGATCACCCAGATGGAATCATGCCCCTTGGAAGTCAGTGGTAAGCCCGTCACGAAGTCCATCGATATTCCATCCCACTTCCACTCTGGAACTACGAGGGGTGAGATAACCCTGCTGGAACCTGGTGCTCAGCCTTCACCTGCTGGCATGTGAGGCATCGAGAAACGAACTATGCTACTGCCTTCTTCATGCCTGACCACCAGAACTGTCGTTGGAGATCCCGGTACATCTTTTCCACTCCAGGATATACCGTCAAAGGGGATGTATGAAACTCCCTCTGTACATCCTCCTGGAACGCCATAGGTACAACAGTGCATCCTCTGAAAATAAGTATGTGCTCCCCACCTTGAGAATATCCATCCGGAGCATGTCCTGTGGATAACTAAGCATGTAAAGCCACATAGTCAACATCCCCAACCTGTGCCTCCCTAACTCATTGTAAGAGTGGAGGGGTGACAACCATCGACTATAGGTAAGTTGTATCCTCTCCATCCACGAAGGATAACTGTAACGTGGCTAACTGTTATGTCACCTCACTCAACAGCTGTGAGCTCAACCTTCTGGTGAGGGAATATACCACCTTGTTCCCCTTTACAAGAGTATATATGATCTCAAAATCATAGTCCTGGAGGAACTCTAGCCAATGCCTCTGCCTATGATTCAGATCTTTTTGTGAGAAGATGTACTTGAGGTTCTTATGGTCAGAGTAGACAATAAACCGCTTGCCCATAAGGTAGTGTCACCACATCTTCAATGCAAATACTACCGCTTCTAACTCGAGATCATGGGTCGCATAGTTATACTCATGTGGCCTAATCTGGCGTGAACTATAAGCAATCACTACATGCCACTACATCAGGACACATCCGAGCCCGTTCCCTGATGCATCGCAGAAAACTACGTACTCGACACCTTCCTTAGGCAATCTCAAGACTGGGGTGCTCGTCAAACTCTATCTCAACATCTTGAAATTCAGCTGGCACTTATCCATCCACATGAAGGGTTTCCCCTTCTTGGTGAAGTCTATCATCAGTGCTGATATCCAGGAGAAATCATGGATGAATCTCTGGTAATACCATGCCAACCCAAGAAAGCTCTGCACCTCTGTCACGCTTCGAGGTGGCTCCTATGCTAAAACAGCCTCCACCTTCACTGGGTCCACAGATACTACATCTGCTGAGATGACATTTCCCAGAATGTGGACCTCGTGAATCTATAACTGACACTTTGAGAGATTCCCATAAAGCTGGTGCTCCCGAAGTACATCCAAAACCATCCGCAGGTGTCTCGCGTGCTCCTCTTATGATTCCGAGTACATAAGTATCTCATCGATGAAGACCACTACGAACCGGTCCATGTAAGGTTGGAAGATATGGTTCATCAGCCCCATGAACACTGCGGGGGAGTTCGTCATGCCAAAGGGCATCCCTAAGTACTCATAGTGACCATAGCGACATCTGAAAGTCGTCTTCGGTATATCCTCATCCCGCACTCGTAGCTGGTGATAGCCTGATCGAAGCTCAACCTTCGAGAACCAATGTGCCCCTATTAGCTGATCGAAGAGGTCATCAATTCTTGGAAGTGGATACTTGTTCTTCACTGTCACCTGGTTCAGGCATCGGTAATCCACGCACAACCTCAGACTCTCGTCTTCCTTCTTGGAAAACAAGACTGGAGCCGCCCAGGGGGAGACGTTGGGTCACACGAAACCCTTCTTCTGCAAATCCTCCAATTGCACCCTCAGCTCGCGAATCTCTACGGGGGCCATCCGATAAACCGATGAGGAAATCGGTGTCGTCCCGGGGTGTAAGTCGATGCGGAAGTCAATTTCTCAGCAGGGAGGTAACCCTAGAACATCTTCTGGAAAGACGTCCTCATACTCCACCGCCACTGCTTAGAACGGAGATCTCGCAACAACTACTGCTTCGAGGGTAAGGATGGCCAACTCATGAGTTATTGGCTGCACCCTCTTATGCATGAGCCCATTTTGTGCTTCGTGGGTTTCCTTTTCTCCGACAAAGGAAAACCTTGTTCCATCATGGCGGACACACCGCACCCTTCGCCTAAAACAATCAATCTGGGCATGGACTGAAGATAAAAAATCTATATAAGAATGACATCGTAAGGCCTCAACGCTACAACCAAGAGGTTCCAACCAAAACTCTCACCTATAAGGGTATGATCACACTATCTGCAAAGGTGCGTGATCGTCGAGTCTCCTCCCATAGGTGTCTCCAAGCATAAGGATCGAGTCAACGGTTCTACCGGAGTCTCGAGATTTTGTACAAGACATGTGGCTATAAGGGAATGATTGGCACCTGTGTCTATAAGTACGGTAGATAAGGTAGAAAAGACATAGATCGTACCTCGAATCATCCCTGAAGCCCCTGGGTCATACGCCTCGACCGCATGCAGCTGTCCCTGTCCCTGTCCCCTAGCTCCCTGAGCCTGTTACGGACCTCCTGGGGGTAGTGGTGGAAGTAAGTCGAAGCGTCTGCCCCCACCTGCCTCTCTCCCTGCTCCTCTGCCACATTTTCCACCTGGCGGATCTGCCTGCTCCGTTCTTTGCCTCTGCCTCGGTGGTCCATCCACATCTTCCCTGTCAGTAGCTTGACGTGTCGGGCAATATCTCGAGAGATGTCCCCTACTGTCGCATGTGTAGCATCGCATCTCCCTAGGCTGACTGGATCCAGCCTGAGATCCATGGACTGTCGATCCCCTATCTTGGGTCCTCCTATGACGTCTCGCACGTCCAGATCCTTGTGCCTGATGTCGGCTCCCTATTTTCGGTGTCTCTGCACCTGTCTGCCTGCTGCTGACTGCCGGCGACTGTCTCTGCTCCACCAAGAATCTCTCAATCACCAAGGCCCGCTCGAGAACTCCAGCATAAGTCGAAATGCATAGAGACACGACACTAGCTCGGATGTTACACCGTAACCCTCGCTCGAAGGTCCGATCTCTGAAGTACTAATCCCTAACAATATCCATCGAGTACCTGGCAATGTTGGTGAACCTAGATGAATAGTTAGCCACTGTCATACTGCCCTCCTGGAGATGAAGAAGCTCCTGGATGCGCACAACTCTTAGTGTAACTGGAGAGAAATCCTCCCTGAAGAGCCACTCAAACTCCGTCCACGAAAGATTATCCTCTTCGTGAGTCTGCGTGGTCAGACTCCACCATCGTCACGCCTAACCCTGAAGAAGGCTCGCTCTTAGGTTCACCATCTGGTCTTTTCGTGTCCTCACTAGATGGAAAACTCTGGTCACCGCCTCAAGCCAATCCTCAGCTACCTGAGGGTCAGGCTCACCTCGGAACCTGAGGGGTATCTATCTCTGGAACCCATAGAGCGCGCTAATCCTGTGCTCCTCGTAGGTCGGTACTACAGGTACTACTAGTTTCTCCACTGGTGGTGGTATAGAAGGTGAACCACCTAGTGGCAACGCCTGGGGAGCTGGTCCCTGTATCGAACCCTCATCACTAAAGAGGGTCATCCTAATGATCGCGTTGCTGAATCCTAGTGGGTATGCATCACGGAGGCATCCTGTAAAGATACAAGATGTGTCACGGTCAATGAGAATATCTGGATAGATGACACCAAGGACATGGAAAACACAACACATTCCTATATGATGCATGTACCATTTATTTCCCCGCAACTAGTGTTTTCGTGAACCAGGTCGAAAGGCAGGTTATCAGAGTCCTGGTGTATGGATACGTTATTTGTCGCACCAACACTGGGGTCTCTGGCCTGAAAGCCGAACCCGAGACACTTAACACTATTTCCCCTAACCAAACTCACAAACTCTTGGTCCTAAGGTAGAACCGACCAGCTCTGATACCACTCTATCACGACCCGTCCCAGAGGGACCCGTGCTGTGACTCCCCAAGCCTACCTCTAATAGGCCAGGGGCTGGTGACTAGCACCGAGTAGGCATATCACTAACATGGGAGGCATTGCCTAAGTCCCTGTACACACACACACATCTCCAAGCCCACAAACGCTGAAAAGTAAAACACTAAGGAACAAAATGGATGCATACAACTAAATCCTGACCAACGGAGTACGACAAAAGGTAGAGTGCTGTAAAAGTAAACTGGGCCAGAATACAAGCCCACCAAAAAGAAAACAAACAAGGGTATTAAACTACAAAGCCCAACCTATAAGAAAAAAAAGGTACTGGTACTGCCGCTCGTAGCCGTATGAACTCCTCGGCCTATAGGGAACTCAGAAAGCTCGGTCCTATCTTGGTCCACCCTGGATTCTTTCAAAAGGTTGCTCATCTGCACAAGACACCAGACATGCGGGCAAATCCCGTGCAGGGGTGAGTATAACAATACTCAGTAGAGGACCCTGAAAACCACAAAGAAATACCCAAAGTAAAGGTACAGTCATCTATGCACAGTATATGTCTACAGAACATATAGAACAAACCAGATATACTCAAAACCCAGACCCATGGTCTAGAGACAAGTCACACAACCGCATACCCCCGTAAGGGATTCTGTTCGAAGATTCTGTGATGTTCTCGTTCCGGGAGAACACACTCTACGAGTCTTATAGCACTGATGACATCCGTCCGAGAAGTGATATTCGTCGAGAACTGTCACGAGAGATAGATACACTCATTTCGGGATACACACTCTTGAGTGGAAAAGTTACGATAGATAGAGGCACTCATTACGGGAGACACACTCCTGAGTGGAAAGATCTCGATACACAGATGAGGATCACTGCCAGGGCCATGGAGAATACCTCGACTCATCCGGAATTCACCTCCTAGGTAGAGGATCAATGCCTGGTAGAGTTGTTCGCATCGATGCCTGACTCTACCTAGGGTCTGGAATGGATAGAGGATCTCGATCCGGACCTCTTGGATGGATACCTGACACTATCACAGAAAGTCCTGCTGGAGGAATCATAATCCAAACCGAGGGAATGATTCCTGGCCCTCAGAGAAATAAGAAGAAGGGGAACTATCCCAAATGAAAGATGATTAAGGCATAGTGAACAAAAGGACCAAGCTATTTTCCAAAAAGTACACGGTGTGTAGAAATGATACATGCCGTGTTGTCAGACCCCGGGTACTACCCGTGTACAAAGGCCCGTGTCATGACACTGTTCGTGTAGAAAAACATAGTACAAGGCATGTAGTATGGAGTACATGTCGTGTCTGGGTAACTGGGGTTGACTTCGTGTACTCTGGCCATGTGCTCGTACACGGTCACCAACTCGTGTACTCCGACCTGTGTAAACTGTACACGGGGTGACCCGCACTACTAGCCTCGTCTGGCCGTGTGATGGAGTACATGGTTGTGTACTCCATCCTATGTACATGTCTCCCCAAGATACACACCGAGCTCCGTGTAGCCGCCTCTGCCAAGATGTACACGTCGTGCTGCCTGAAGCCGTGTAGATCATCCCATGTTCGTGTACTACCCAAAGTACACGTCGAGCTTCGGGGAAGGTCCAACACGCCGTGTGACCAGGGTCACAGGCCATGTGATTCTTATCTAATCCTGAAACCCTATCTGACACCTCCAGTACTACACGGCATGTTCTTCGGAAGTACACGCCGTGTATTCTGGAAATTTCCAGAAACGGCGCTCTTCGCCAGCGCGCCTCCCGTGCTGCTCCGATCATCAATATGATCATCCGATCGCTGCAAAACTTCTAGGTTCTGGTCTCCCCAATACCACGAAGCCACTTTCTTCATTTTCAGGCCTCTGATCGGCTCCAAAAATGTGTTCTGATCTTCCCGCATGAAGAACGCTCGAAGAACGCTCTTTCTGATCCGGTCTGATTCGTCGTATTCCATCATCGCCACACCTCCACAAGTTCGTTGCTATGTCGAACCTTCGATTTGGGATCGTTGTGTCGTAGAACGGATGTGCAACGATCCTTTGTTCGTCGCCCCACGAAAAACATGAAGAACGTGTAGGAAAAAAGGAGGAAGAAATCAAAATAAAAAAATGAGGAACGAACCTTCGCCGTCATTCATCACGGTGTTGATCTGCTCCCGTTAATAGGCTTAAACTGAGCAAGAATCAACAAAAACATAAAGCATGGATCAAATCCCCATATTCATCCCAAAAAAAATCCCTCCCGAAAGAACGCACAAATCCACGGATCAACTTGTTCGTGGTTGATCCGCGTTCGTCGTTTAAACTCAAAAACGGGGAAAAGAAATCGAAAATAACAACCCCTACCTTTCGAAGGGATCGATCGTTGACGATGGCACCATGCTGTCGTTGTTGTTGAGATCCTTCAATGTCTATGAAATGATCCTTGGTTTCGATCTGTTGTCGTTCATAGTCGAGAATCTTCTCCAACGCGCCGCAGATTCTCTAGAGGTTCCTCTCTCTATATTGCCAACAACGTACAATTTATTAACCCATTAAAAGGGGAAACATGTTGGAATTTAATTACGCGGTAGTATTAATGGTGTTGACTTTCCATTTCGAAGTCATTAAGATGTGCCATTAATTTATGAAACAGCTGCTTCGTTTTCGCGCTGCAGCGGATGTTTCCTTAAATGAAATAAAATGTCTTGTTAATTTATTATATTTTATTTTACATAAAATGTCCGAAAATTAACTTTTTCCCTCGACCCGCGCCGGTCGAGGTTGGCCTCATTTTTAGGTAAAGTCATCGTCACGGACGCAATGGTGTGCTAAGATTTTTAATCCAGGCATCCATTTTGGAAACTGCCACAGCCGCACACAAGTGTCGAATCACTTAACTAAATAAAGTTCAAACCACCATTCCGGACTCACTGGACCTCAGAATGATGTGCCGTCTTTGCGCCCGGTCTCGAATTAATTCCATATAATATTTAAAATAATAAACGGAAAAATCTGAGACATTACAAAATATTCCATTTTAACCTTATTTTTATAGAGTTTTTCTGGTTTCATTCGATATAGAGGAATGGAAACTAATTCATCCCCTTGGAGAAACTTAATCATAAACTCAACATACCTCTCCGATGGTATCCTAGAAAATTCCTCAGAAGAAACATCCTGGAATTAAGCCATAATGACAAGGAAAACTGGTTATTCCATTCCTCATTCATCATGTAGAAGACAAGTCACATTGGATATCAATTCTCCCATTTTCTAACAAATTGGCCTGGTGTGGCCTGCTCGAACATCCCACTCACCAGGAAAGAAATAAGTTTATCAATAGAGAGGTGTGAATGTTTCCCAACATTGGTAATATTCGATATGGTCTTGATACAACACCATCCAATCCACACACTAAACCAGGTCAAAACCTTACATCTCAAGGAAAAACATGTTCCATAGAAAATGATATACAACAAACTCCAAAGAAAAACTGTTGCACTATCAGATATCCTCAACTCACACCACCAAAAGAGTATCAATTGATATAAGGCCCCGACCTTAAACCTTAATTAATACTGAATTAAATGAATAATTCACATTGAGGATCTTTTCAGGTTTAGAGTTTTAGAGAATTAGATCATAAATCATGAATTACATTCCACATTTAAACAAAGTGGTTACATAAAAGATAGTATTCGTTTTTCCCATCAACGGAAACATATTTAAAATAAAACATGGATTATTTCTTGAAACTTCCTTGACACTATCATCATATCATGAACCTTTCCCTTGACCTATGAAAAACATTTCAAAAACTTGGGATGAGCATAAAAAGCTCAGTAAGGGATATAAAAGTACGAAAAGAAAACATTAGTCCATGTATGAAACCATACTTTACTCATATAACATAAGCATTTTAACATACCTCATCAAATCATGAATAAATCATAGAAATCATAAGACATAAAGGTAATTTGAGGCATTCATAACATTCTTACGTAGGGAGTAACCCTCTTGGTTACGTTTGGAATACCCATCACAGTATATTCCCTAAATCTCTTCGGAGAAACCTTAACGTTTAACTCCTTCCCGTTACCCAATGCATTAGAGAGCTATATCGGGCTCACCCGCCCTTAGACTATCATGGAACCACCCATCTTCATAACAATGCCCAAGAACCATAACATAATTGTATCACATAAAACATGCATAAAGGAAACATAACATTTCCACATTTCAATCACAAGATATCAATACAACACATTGATATAATAAAAACATTATGAAAACTATTTTCAATACCAAAATAAAAGAAAATTAAAACATGGTATTTATTTTTCATTTAAAAAAGTTATGGCTTGTAGAGGAAGACGAAACTCAAATAATGGACACGGCGGCGGAGAAGTCGTTGTTGTCGCATACGTACGACAAAACATTCCCTTTTGTCGTTTAGTAAAATGCTTCGTATAAAAAATATTCCTTTTGGATAAACATAAAATTCAAAGGGGTTTATACACCGTATAAAAGAAAGTTGTGTATAAAACAAAATATGCCTCAATGAAAGGATATTGAGATGAAATCCCTTAAAAGACAGTATCCTTGGAGTAAGGATAAATAAATTACATAATTATGTGTGACAAACGAATACACCAAATATAAGTGGATATTAAGTGTAAAAAATCATAGGTTATTCACACATATTCATAGAACGACATATTCAAGGAGTGAAAGTTTATCCCAAAGAATCAAAATTGGGTTAAGAAGTTCCCTTGCAAAAATCCAACAGCCTAACGGCATCACTTCAAAATTCAGAAAATGAGTTGATGAGAGATAAAAAGGGTATCTCATCCCTTGGACATAAAATTTACATCAATAAGAACATATCCCAACATAACAATATATAAATTAAAAGACCCAACAAAAGAATTCTTTTAAAAAATAAGAGGGTGAAAGGTTCCCTTACCGACTTGGGTATCTTTCGAAACATACACCCCATGAAAGAAGGACAATACAACATTGATGTAAATACTCATAAACGAAAGTATATTACACAAAGAGTAGAATAATTGGTAGTATATATACCACTCAATGGGAATGGTGGAAAATGTAGCATAAATCTCACAAAAACACAAAGTGAGATAAAAAGCCCCTTATGAAATTTCGGCAGCCTAACAGCGCCAATTAAAACTTCCAAAAATGGATTTATGAGATCAAATAGGGTCTATCATAATATGAACATAAAAAGTACACAATGAGAAATATAAAAAAACATCCCCAAACATAAGAAATATGATCTTAAAAGAAATGGCATAAACGAGAGTACTTATAAAGAAAGAGAGAGGTTGGATCCCTTACGAAAATTCGGCATCCTAATGGTTCCACTCAAAACATCCAAAATGGATTTATGAGAGAAAATAGTGTCTCTCATCATATGAACATAAAAAGTACAGTAGGAGTAATATAAAATAACATCCCAATCATAAGAAATATGATCTTAAAATGAATGACATAAAAGAGTGTACTTAAAAGAAAGAGAGGGGTAGGATCCCTTACCTCATGTCCGACATGACTCGATCGTTCTTTAATCTCCTGAATAATAAAATTTGGTCAATTTATAATTTCTTAAGTACCTACTTTAAAGATTATTATTCAGTTCATGTCACATATTATAATGTTATAATAATTGGTTAATAAAGTGAGTTCATATTAGATGTTTTTGTCGATGTTCGGTACAGGAGTAAAAATTGAACTTGTTGGAATAGAATTTTCCATGTAGTTGTAGGTAAATCATATCCAGAATAATATTGATGTTTCAAATATCATATATATCCCGTATATATTCATTTTATACTATTCCATATCATTTGGATATAAAAAAATTAAAATCATCGTTCATGGAGACGGTAGGCCGTACGTACGCATGAACGCTACTTCCATTTATTTTTTTTTTCTTTTTTGGTATTCAATGGAATGAAATAATAATGATATAAAGGTATATTATTATCCCATTAGGATATCATATGTAATTACATTAATTCCATCCTTTATACGTCCCACATATGGCATTAACGAATCAAATCACTTTGAGGGGGCGGTAGTCCGCACTTCCTAAAATGAAGATATCATGTTTACCCATAATGGAGACCATAAAGGTATGACATAAATGAAAAATACAGAAGCTTAAGGAAAAAATAAACATATCATATATCATATATAAATATATTGAAATCTTAATGGCCAGCTTTTAAGGTGTTAAAAGAATATTGAAGAATCGTCATTTCGTGAGGCAGTAATTCTCCATCCACAGAAACAGTATGTTCTTTAACCATTAGACGGAGGTGTGTGAATGTGTAGCACGAATATATCTTATAAAAACATCCTAGTATATTTAAGATACTGGTGATGTTACAAAAATAAGTAATAAAAATAGTTTAGGGGTTTGGAGAAGCAAAATAAAACAAAAGATCACAAGGGAAGACATTACCTTTAAATCGGGTAACTCTCTTTGATTTGAGCTCAAAGGCTTCCTTGGAAAGGATTATGCCCAAAGTGAGGCTTCAATGATGAAGATAGGGATGTGGAGAGATGAAATGATTAGGGGTTGGCTGAGCCAAATGCTTGAGAGGTGTGTGTAAGGTGGTAGAGGTGGGGGCCTTTTATAAGAGGAGAGGAGGGGCACTCTTGGAAAGTTATAAAATATTACTTTATTATAAAATGATTTTCGGATTTTAAAGGTCCCAAAATAATATATTTAGAGGATATGGTGATAAGAGTTATAAATCCACCCATCCAATAGTTTTTTGACATGTTTAGGTCTTATATTTTACATTATCTTTTCATTTTATTTAAATCGTTAAACAATGAGGTAATCGCTGCATCATCATGGTGTCATAAATAATTTAATTTATTTAATTTCTAAAAATTATAAAAAAAATATCATGATGTAGGAAATATTTTTATCTTTCTAATTAATATTTATAGTGAAACATATGCTCTTTATAACCCCATTTAAAAAAAAATTTAAACTAACTCATGTTTGTGACATTTTTATTTTAACTTTAAATAAAAAGTTATTTATGTCATATTCCAACCAAAGTGGCTCCATGGGGTCCCCAAGATGACCCATGGATTGTCTGGGTCTGCCATGACACATCCAATGATGGTAGGACATGTTTCCAGGTCATTTTATATTATTAAAACATTATTTTTACCTTAAATTACACTAATTACCTTTAATCGCGATTAATAAAACTTAAAAGTTACTATTCATCAAAAATTATTTTCATCTTATTGAACCACATTTTACTTCTTAATGACAACAATGTATGTCGGATTTTTGAAAATCAAAACATAGAAGTTGCAAAGTTTCATTTAAACGAAAAATCAGTTTCTTTAACTACGACTTAGTGGTTTCACTATTCATCAAAAATTGAAGTTTTTCTGAAAAATACCAAAAATTAACCCTAAGCTATATTTGATATTCCGAATTCAAAAATGACGTCTATTTTAAAAAATTCAAAACATATAAGTTTTATTAATTTATTTAATAATTAATTCCCGTTGTCGAAACAAATAGCGTGTTTTTAAGAAACAATATTTATTAAAAGATTGACACTAGTTTAAGTCCAATTTCAAAGTGAAATTAATTCCAATGACCACTATTGGATTAAATGGTAAAAATATATTCTAATTTCACTTTAAAAACAATTAAAAAGATAATATAATCATATAAATAAATTATATTAAAAGGAGGTTTTGAATTAAAATACAACATTTTTCACTATTCATTAAAAATGAACTTTATCGGAAAAATACCAAAAATTTACACAAAGTAAATTTTGATGTCCCAATTCTAAAGAAGATTTTTATTTTGTCAAATATAACACATAAAATTGTTAAAAAGTGTATTTAAAAGAGGTTTTCCATCAAAAGGCGGTTAATCGACCTTTTAAAAAATATTAGAATGTTTACGCTTAAAATTGGATTCATTCTCATTTTTAATCCTCTAACATTTTTTGTAAAAAGTAAGAATATTTGACAAACATATATAATCATTTTGTAGTTTGTTCTGTTCATTCCCTCCATTACAACAGCTAGGCATTAACTACCATTTAAAATAATATTATTTTATTATTAGAGTGCAACATAAGATTCCCAAGAAACTCGTTGTTGCGTATTCGGTACGCCATCGAGCATAGTGTCCCCTTTAAATTAATATTAATGATTTATTCACAAATATGGATAAATGTGAAAATGTCATATTCTTTATTTACCTGGGGTGTTACATCATTCCCCCCTTTTGGGAATTGTGTCCTCGCAATTTTAAAATTGGGTTTTGAAACTTCATTGAAAATCCCACTTCGGAACAAGAGTCAGTAAAAAATCACTTTAAAATAAAGAAACAGAAGTAAAAAAGGCCACCCGAGATAACCCATACTAGGATTCCATGTAGGAAAACATGGATATGGAGAAAAAAAGGGTCATGTTCTGAGGGAGAGTGATAGTAAACATGTCTAGGATAAAGTTGACCATAAGAAAATCACAAACTTGTGATGAGTTAAATGGTATTAGATTCCCCAGTAGGAAAAGTTAACTGAAAACATTTTTGTTTTAAGTTACTCTTCGTTAAGGAATTTATTTTTGAGCTTAACTAAATCATAATGAAACATACTTACTTGTCACGTAGACTTTCAACTTTTACTAGATCCCTTAATCAAACTCATATTTTCTCCAAAAGATGAGTATTATCCACAAAAGATAACTATTTCCCATGTCATTAGACAAAAACCAAAACCAAAATTGTTAGTATGAGATCAGATAATCCACCAAAGTATAATCCTTTATAAAAAGAAAATCTATTCTTAATCTCCGAAATTTTTCCAAAAAATACCAAAGTTCAACGAAGACCATTCGATAAACAATTATCTATAAAATTCTTCAAAGTAAACCAAAATAAGATTGAAACCCAAATATTTGAAGGATTTAATCACATAGTCTTCCAAGGTACAAATAAACTTTTATCTCCAAATAACATCAGTTGCCCTTAAATTCTCATATTGAAAAGTAATTAACCTAATCACATATCCTCTATGATAGGTTAATACTTCCCATAGATAACCCAAAATAAACTTACTCTTGATTCCTAAAATCATCTAACTAAAAAGAATTAGTCAAACTAACTAGGGACTTCACGTAGTCCAGTGGTAGGAGATAAATACTAGTCGCACTTTGGTTGTGGGTTCTATTCCCGTAGCTTTGTCCAACATGACAGGTTGTCACACGGTCTACGTGTTGCCCTTTTTCCAAAACTATATAATTCTTAAAACATTCCCCAAAATGAGATAAAATATTTAAAAATAATCATAACATATTTTAACCTCAATTTTATCTCATTCCTTTCATTTTCCATCATAACATATAATTACCCATAATTACCTCAAAATAAGGATCATATAAACTCTAATGGTTACCTTTATAATTATTACCTAAACATCCACATCGATTGGTCATCTCGTACATGATTAATTATAGAACATACCAAGGTTCAAGTGGTTGATCATGACTCCTTGATAGTTGGTTTAGAACAACCATGAGTTTCCTCATTGAATCCCCTATTTCATCCAGTCTCTTAATCAGAGAACCACCACAGTTTCCTTTAAACCTATTGTCACTTTGGTGCCTGCTAGATCCATCCACTCATTAAAAATATAAATGTCAGTGTGAGTATATCAACAAAACCATCATGTACTAATGAGGAATATAAACACTAAGATATACTTACTCATTCACTTTATCTAAAACTAGGACTCTTTCTGAAATCCTAACCATTATGGTAATGTCACTTATGCTTAGAGAATACCCTAACCTCTAAAGTTATCTAAACCGACCTCTGATACCAACTATAAGGCCCTGGCCTTAAACCTTACTTAATATTGAATTAAATGAATAATTCACATTGAGGATATTTTCAGGTTTATAGTTTTATAGAATTAGATCATAAATCATTAATTACATTCCACATTTAAACAAAGTGTTTACATAAAAGATAGTATTCGTTTTTTCCCATCAACGGAAACATATTTAAAATAAAACCTGGATTCTTTCTTGACACTTCCTTGACACTATCATTATATCATGCACCTTTCCCTTGACCTGTGAAAATTTTTTCAAAAACATGGGATGAGAATAAAAAGATCAGTGAGGGATATAAAAGTACGAAAAGAAAACATTAGTCCATGTATGAAATCATACTTTACTCATATAACATAAGAATTTTAACATACCTCATCAAATCATGAATAAATCATAGAAATCATAAGACATAAAGGTAACTTGAGGCATTCATAACATTCTTACGTAGGGAGTAACCATCTTGGTTACGTTTGGAATACGCATCACAGTATATTCCCTAAATCTCTTCGGAGAAACCTTAACGTTTAAATCCTTCACGTTACCCAATGCATTTGAGAGCTATATCGGGCTCACCCACCCTTAGTTTATCACGGAACCACCTGTCTTCATAATAATGACCAAGAACCATAACATAATCGTATCACATAAAACATGCATAAAGGAAACATAACATTTCCACATTTCAATTACAAGATATCAATACAACACATTGATATAATAAAAACATTATGAAAACCATTTTAAATACCAAAATAAAAGAAAATTAAAACATGGTATTTATTTTTCATTTAAAAAAAGGTATGGCTTGTAGAGGAAGCTGAAACTCAAATAATGGTCACGGCGGCGGAGAAGTCGTTGTCGCCGCATACGTACGAAAAAAAATTCCCTTTTGTCGTTTAGTAAAATGATTTGTATAAAAAAGATTACTTTTGTATAAACATAAAAGTCAAAGGGTTTTATACACATTATAAAATAAAGATGTGTATTAAAAAATATGCCTCAATGAAAGGAGATTGAGACGAAATCCCTTACAAAGACGGTATCCTTGGATTAAGGATAAATCAATTACATAATTATATGTGACAAACGAATACACCAAATATAAGTGGATATTAAGTGTAAAACAATCAGAGGTTATTCACACATATTCATATAACGACACATTAAAGGAGTGCAAGTTTATCCCAAAGAATCAAAATTGGGTTAAGAAGTTCCCATGCAAAAATTTGACAGCCTAATGGCAACACTTGAAAATTCAGAAAGTTAGTTGATGAGAGATAAAAAGGGTATCTCATCACTTGGACATAAAATTTACATCAATAAGAACATATCCCAACATAACAATATGTAAATTAAAACACCCAACAAAATAAGTCTTTTAAAAAATAAGAGGGTGAAAGGTTCCCTTACTGACTTGGGTATCTTTCAAAACATACACCCCATGAAAGAAAGACAATAAAACATTGATGTAAATACTCATAAACGAAAGTATATTACACAAAGAGTAGAATAATGGGCAGCATATATACCACTCAATGGGAATGGTGGAAAATGTAGCATAAATCTCACGAAAACATAAAGTGAGATAAAAGGCCCCTTATGAAATTTCGGCAGCCTAACGACGCGAATTAAAACATCCAAAAATGGATTTATGAGATCAAATAGGGTATCTCATAATATGAAAATAAAAAGTACAGTATGAGGAATATAAAATAACATCCCCAAACATAATAAAGATGTTCTTAAAATAAATGACATAAATGAGAGTACTTATAAAGAAAGAGAGAGGTTGGATCCCTTGCGAAAATTCGGCTGCCTAAGGGAGCCACTCAAAACTTCCAAAATGGATTAATGAGAGAAAATGGGGTCTCTCATCATATGAACATAAAACGTAAAGAAGGAGTAATATAAAAGAACATCCCAATCATAATAAATATGAGCTTAAAAGGAATGACATAAAAGAGTGTACTTAAAAGAAAGAGAGGGGTAGGATCCCTTACCTCATGTCCGACATGACTCGATCGTTCTTTAATCTCCTGAATAATAAAATTTGGTCAATTTATAGTTTCTTAAGGACCTCCTTTAAATATTATTATTCAGTTCATATCACATATTATAATTTTATAATAATTGGTTAATAAAGTGAGTTCATATCAGACGTTTTTGTCGATGTTTGGTACATGAGTAAAAATTGAACTTGTTGGAATAGAATTTTCCATGTAGTTATAGGTACATCATATCCAGAATAGTATTGATGTTTCAAATATCATATATATCCAGTATATATTCATTTTATACTATTCCATATCATTTGGAGATAAAAAAAATTAAAAGCATCGTTCATGGAGACGGTAGGTCGTACATATGTATGAACACTACTTTCATTTCTTTTTTTATTTTTTTATATTCAATGGAATGAAATAATAATGACATAAAGTTATATTAAAATTCCAGTATGATATCATATTTAATACCATTAATTCCATCCTTTATACTTCCCACATATGGCATTAACGAATCGAATAACTTTGAGGGGCGGTAGTCCGCACTTCCTAAAATGAAGATATCGCATTTACCCATAATGGAAGCCATAAAGATATGCCATAAATAAAAAATATAGAAACTTAAGGAAAACATAAACATATTATATATCTATTATAGATATAGTGACATCTTAATGGACACCTTTGAAGGTGTTAAAATAATATTGAACAATCATCGTTTCGTGAGGCAGTAATTCGCCATCCAAAAAACAGTATGTTCTTTAACCATTAGATGAGGGTGTGTGAAAGTGTAGCTCGAATATATCTTATAACAACATCCTAGTAAATTTAAGATACTGGTGTTGTTACAAAAAAATGTAATAAAAAGAGTTTAGTGGTTTGGAAAGCAAAATAAAACAAAAGATCACAAGGGAAGACATTACCTTTAAATCGGGTAACTCTCTTTGATTTGAGCTCAAAGGATTCCTTGGAAAGGATTCTGCCCAAAGTGAGGCTTCAATGATGAAGAGAGGGATTTGGAGAGATGAAATGGGCAGGGGTTGGCCGAGCCAAAGGCTTTATAGGTGTGTTTAAGCTGGTATAGGTGGGGGCCTTTTATAAGAGGAGAGGAGGGGCAGTCTTGGAAAGTTATAAAATATTACTTTATTATAAAATGATTTTCAGATTTTAAATGTCCCAAAATTATATGTTTCGAGTATAAGGTGATAAGAGTTCTAAATCCACACATCCAATAGTTTTTTGACATGTTTAGGTCTTATATTTTACATTATCTTTTCATTTTATTTAAATCGTTAAATAATGAGGTAATCGCTACATCATCATGGTGTCATAAATAATTTAATTTATTTAATGTCTAAAAATATTAAAAAAATATCATGATGTAGGAAATATTTTTATATTTCTAATGAATATTTATAGTGAAACATATGATTTTTATAACCCCATTTAAAAATTGTATTAGTAAACTAACTCATGTTTGTGACATTTTTATTTTAACATTAAATAAAAAGTTATTTATGTCATTTTCCAACCAAAGTGTCTCCATGGGGTCCCCAAGTTGACCCATAGATTATCTTGGTCGTCCATGACACATCCAATGAGGTTAGGACAAGTGTATAGGTAATTTCATATTATTAAAACATTATTTTTACCTTAAATTACACTAATTACCTTTAATCGCAATTAACAAAACTTAAAAGTTACTATTCAATAAAAATTATTTTCGTCTCATTGAATCACATTTTACTTCTTAATGACAACCATGTATGTCGGATTTTTGTAAATCAAATCACAGAAGTGACAAAGTTTCATTTAAACGAAAAATCGGTTTCTTTAACTACGACTTAGTGGTTTCACTATTCATCAAAATTTGATGTTTTTTACAAAAATACCAAAAATTAACCCTAAGATATATTTGATATTCCAAATTCAAAAATGACTTCTATTTTAAAAAATTAAAAACATATAAGTTTCATTAATTAATTTAAATATTAATTCCCGCGTTCAAAACAAATAGCGTGTTTTTAAGAAACAATATCTATTAAAAGATTAACACTAGTTTAAGTCCAATTTCAAAGTGAAATTAATTCCAATGACCACTATTGGATTAAATGGTCAAAATATATTCTAATTTAACTTTAAAAACAATTCAAAAGATAATATAATCATATAAATAAATTAGATTAAAATGAGGTTTTGAATTAAAATACAACATTTTTCACTATTCATTAAAAAAATTAACTTTATCGGAAAAATACCAAAAATTTACACAAAGTAAATTTTGATGTCTCGATTCTAAAGAATAATTTTATTTTGTCAAATATATCACATAAAATGGTTAAAAAGTGGATTTAAAATAGGTTCTCTATCAAAAGGTGGTTAATTGACCTTTTAAAGAATATTAGAATGTTTACGCTTAAAATTGGATTCATTTGCATTTTTAATACTCTAACATTTATTGGAAAAAGTAAGAATATTTGACAAACATATATAATCATTTTTAGTTAGTTCTGTTCATTCCTGCCATTACAACGGCTAGGCGTTAACTACCATTTCAAATAATATTATTTTACTATTAGAGTGCAACATAAGATTCCCAAGAAACTCGTTGTTGCGTGTTGGGTACGCCATCGAGCATAGCATCCCCTTTAAAGTAATATTAATATTTTATTCACAAATATGGATAAATGTGAAAATTTCATATTCTTTATTTACCTGGGGTGTTACAATTGACATAACCACACATACACATTTCATGGTATGTCCAAACTCAACTACTAACTCTGCCTAAATAAAAGAATTTGTAGCACATATATCAAATAAAGCACTATCATGCATAGAATCAAAAATAATCATACCGAGAACTATAGTTAGAAAAGCCTAGCCACATAAAGGTGTAGAAATGAATATGTGAAGATGAACATCCCCTCTACCCCGGGTTCCAACCGGAGTACATTTCATCACACTTTCTGACTAGTTTGGACAATCATTCCCTGAACTTCCACAACCACCTCCCCTCCTGGTACGACCAAGGGAAATCAAATTTTCATCCTAATGTAGGGATATTGACTCCCTACCATCACTTTGCGTCTGCCTTTGACCTTCATATGTACCTTTCTACTGGGGGTTCCTATAGAACCTATTTATGTCTCCCAAATTTCCACATGCCTGATACTCAACTAGTGGTTGAGAAAACTGACCATGTAGGTGCCCTAACCTGCAACGCTGGTAACATAACACTTAATCACCACCCTATGGGTACGTCCCTCTCAAGTAAATATTCTTCATACTTTCTCCCTATTGGAAATTTCAAAAATTAATCTTCCTTTCCTCATAAGTTGTATCTCCATTCCACCTAGCTGGAACCAAAAATCCACCACATGATGTACCATTTAGGTTCCCTTATGATATAATGGCCTACTCTACTACCTCTTCAAACTTCTTCAGATGGATGATATTAACTATGGACCAGATCTCAAGCCAATTTCCATCCTATAATCATTTCCCCATAGCCACATTGTATCTTACCAATGTCATAATGATTTTTTGCAAGTTGCTGAAATGACTTGCATAATCCATCAAAAATGCAACCCCCTCAGTAAAACTCATAAATTCCCGACCCTTATCTTGCCATAAGGTCTCTAGGTAGTAGTGTTCCAATATCCTTTCCTAAAAATCCTTCAATACCATTCCTTTAGCTTACTCTGTCTGAACTATAATGTCCAACCAGTGTTTTTTCAAGCCGTACAATATATATGTCGCTAAATTGAATCGCTTCTCAGAATGAGTCTTTAGATGAAAAAACATTATCGGGATGGACACTATCTAAAACTCGACTACCACAAAACCACCCTGTCTAGCAACAGTCAGAGGGTGTTGTAGGTTAAACTCCCTAGTCAGCTCGAACATACTCAGTGAATCCTGCCATGGGTCTTATTCCATCATTTGTATAAAACATGAATAGTTTTCCTAGAACTTATATTACTTATTATCTTGAACCAATGTATCTACTTGATCCACTAACCAGGGATCATTCTTAGAAACATCCTCTTTTTACCCTACCATCACATGTCTTTCTGGTAGAATTTTTCTACAATTCCCTACATGAGCCTTAGAAAACAAAACATAATTATTTACCAAAATATAATGGAAGTATCACCTTTGGAAATAAATAACCATTCATGAATACTATCCAAATGGGCCTTATCTAACCTAGAACAATACCCTCAACCATCCCTACAGATGAATATTGTTAACAAAAGGTAAATAACTCACACGGTTAGAAACCTTACCTTTTACACCATTTCAAAATTGTTCCCATGTCATATCTTACTTGAAAAAAAAACATTCAAATACAACCCCTTATTAATAACAATTATTCTATTATTATTTAACATTTTACTTCCCTTTTTACCAATTTCTTTTGCTTTATTAGACATCATTTTTATCACTTTTATGAAAATAAAATGCATCCAACACTCTATGTTCCACATACCCGTCCTGGGTGTCTTCCTACCATGATTCATGCCACATACATACTTAGATGACTAGAATGATTCATGAATAAAAAGTATTTTCCATTCAAACCACAAGTAAAATACCATAAAATTTCAACATCACACAACACGTACAACACATGATGGTGAAATATCATCAAATATAATAACTCACAATAAGAAAAATAATTCCCACCCTAGGTGAATTGTGTTTTCCCTCATAAATGGGTTAGTTACTCCTAAGAAAAATCTCATTACCAAGGCCTGAAAAAATACTAAAAAATCTTATACATTCTCTAAATAGTAATTCATAGAAAATTACCCCTTTGATATAACATTATAACATCCTTCATCTCGATTCCACTAAATAAGGTCCCCAATTCAACTTGCCCCATAACATCAAGCATGCCTCCCAATATGCAAGAGGTTTCCATCTAGCGACGAGGGTCTAAAATTAACATGGGGGAGACTATACCATCTTTACCAGAGTAATAAACATCAAAAAAATATAATAATTTAAAAAAGATGGGATAACCAATGAACATTCATAAATAACCATCTCCCAAAGTTTGTACAAACCACAACCAATAGTAAATACGTCATATCACGCAATAGTTCTAGGTGAACAAAACCCCAAAAATAAAGACAAATAGTGGAATCCTAAAAGCAGTTCTGACTTCATGTCTAGAACCTCATCCAAGCACATCCTAGTTCCAGCTAACTTCCCAAGAATTCATCAGTTTCCCTTATCTATAAATACAACCATGAAATATTCTAGGACACCGGATGGAGTCCTGAGAAAGGTGCAAGTACAACCCAGTATGACTCCACAAACAGTGTATGAAAAATATCTAGTCTAATCAGATATGGAATCCACATATTGAAAAAATACAAATTAAATAAAATACATCTCATGGTCCACTAATTAATAAAATATACATGACTATTACTAACCATATTTCCAAATTCATTATGTTCAACTTCTTATTTACATATCTCATCATCATCATGTAATCTATATGTTAGGCATTTACATCATTCAGATAAATGTTCATTTCATTTATCTATATAAATATAGGAATAATTCAAGTCCCTAAATCACTAGGGATGATAAATCATCACATCACAATTTCCTCACCTCAAATTCTCAGTCCTAGTGGAATGTAACCATTAGGGGAAAAGAACTACATCCCCTTCCATAACGCGTGCATTGAGGGTGGAGTTAGAGAATAAATCCAACATGACCCAATAGAGGAGCCTCGATCCTTTATCCAACACCTCAATCCATGTTCACATGATTATTCACCAATTCAATGCACATAAACCATATTACGACCTAAAACATGAAATAAATATAAAAATCATAATCCATAACAATTAACATGGGAATTAATATTATCCCATGAACCATTAACACATTTCCATTAACATTACATACCCCATTTATCCAAATTCCCATTCTCATGCTTAACACACTAAGCATATTCAACAATTCCCTTATATCATCCAATTTAACATACTCATCAATTACCATATGAAATAACATTTACCAAATTTTTATTTCCACATGCCATTACCAATTTAACATATTCATTTTTCATATTCAGTAACACTATTAGTAATTTTTGTCATAATTCTTAAGATGCATGTCACAATATCAATTAAAAAAATTAACCCATTTCTATTCCATTCCAAACAACCCCTAAACTATTACCAAGTCTAGACACATTTACAATATATCAACCTTGTTCTTTTTATTACATTTATACAGGATTTAATTACATTAAATTAAACTTAATACAATCTGAAATATCAATAAATCCAATGTCTTTGTAAATTTGGTTCATTAAATATCAACTTGAAACTTGAAATAAAACATCTTTATTGAAAACATCCTTTGCATCAAAACAATATTCCTTCGTACTTAACATTACATGGGAGTAAGCTGATGACATAGATAAGAAAACAGTGAGCTATAAATCATAGTAAAGGAGTAAACATGGAATAACATAAGGATAGTAATAAATTTTAGGAAAGTAATATAGATGGGCCCTAAAGGAACATTAATCATAAATAATGATGTGACATTATATTCATAACATGGAAATATGGAAAAAACTTTAAACATTCCATCATATGCAAAGGATAAACTACAAAGACATCATAGTGGAAAATGTCCCACAATGGAGTCTGGAAAACCCCTGTCCCAACATCATGTATCATGATACTAAACATTACTCAATGAATTGGAGCACTAGATAATTTCGAGCACACTTGTCTCTTTCATTTCATTATCATGCATAAGTATGACACATAGATCATAAAGTATGGATTCATTCGAAATCATAACTTATTCCACGATCAAGGAATCTGAAATAAATACATTAAAGTCCATAATAAATAGGAATATTTGTATAAAATTTAAAACCATTTATATGTAATGGTTACGATATTCACAACACAATTGTTTTAGAATTGAAACTCATGGTGTGATTTCAGCAGCCTAACGCCATGACATAAAAATTCATAAAAAGGGTTAATGAGAGAGAAATAGGTATCTCATAATATATTCAAGAACATTAAAGTAATATTGTATCATAAATACATTTCCAAACATATGGAATTTGGAAATAGAAGGCATAACAAAATAAAGAAACATGAAGAAAGAGGAGAAATAGAATAACTCTTATGAAATTTCATAATTGTAATGGGTGTAAGTGGGTGGGATTAATGAGAGAGAAAGGAATATATCATTATTAAAACACAATAATGGTTGTATGGGTAGGATATAAAACCAAAAACATCATTTTTAATTGAAAATAAAAGGGTTAAAAAATATATGTAAACTTGGATAAAATGAGAAAGGAAGGAATCCTTTACCTGAGTGTGGGACTTCAAAAGATTGAAGTAAGGATTATTAAAACCATGGGGCTCCAAGGAAGGATTATAGAGACTTTTGGAATGATTAAGGACGTTAATAAATTATTTTTAGTGAATATAAGTGGGATATGGGGTGGGTTTATATAAGAAATGAGAGAGGAATTCTTTAATATTTTAAAAACATAGGTTTTTTAATTTATATAATTAAATATTCAAACCCACATACCTTACCATCCTCTTTCCAAAGGTTTTTTCCAAATTGGAGAGGAAAAAATTATCTTATAAGGACAAGGTATTATGTTACAAAAATATTAGCATTACTTATGTGGAGGTGAGTCACAACATTAAATAAATGAATTTAAAATAATAAAATATATTATACATTTTAGAGGATTCACTAAGGATTTATATAATAAGTCAAAAAAAATATAATATCACATTATTTTAGAGTTATAACATATATTTGGCCGTATATCCCTTTTATAGTGTTTATTACATCACTATTGCGCCATTATGATGTAATAAAACACACTATATATTTATATGGAATTTAATTTTTATCAAAAAATTATACTGCCTCAGAAAATTATAAAAAACACACTGTTGGATAATTTGGACATCCTGATTCCAAAAATAATATTCATTTTATTTGAACAGTTTTCTAAATATGTGAATATTCACTTAAAAAATTAAAACCAATAGTTATTGAAAATTTATTGGGTTTGACAAAAATGGTTTTCAACCTTAATGAAGACTAACTTGGACTTCATAAAAATTATATGATCATTTATATTTAATAAAATTAATTTAATGATAATATTTTATTAAAATGTTATTTATTTAAAAAATTCATTAATTCATCAAAATATATTTCTTCAATCGATTTGAATATTATTCAATAAATACTATTTGTTCTTTAAAAAAATTGAATGTAAGTATATACATTATTCTATATGAAAATATTATACATAATCATAATGTTAGGGCCTTCATTCACATCCCTTTATTATCACCATACGCCCTAAGAGTAAGATGTGTGATGGTGGAGATTTCATGGGGATATTCAGTGAATATGGTTTCGGTCGTGATCTCAATGAGCTTGAACATCTCCCATAATTGATTTCATGCATGCATAAGATATTGGATCTTGTCTTGGGCATGGTCTAATGAAAATACTCAAAATGAAATCTCCCTTGAAGCTCTGATAAATTGGATTCATGGGTAACAATCCAACTAGTTGAGGTTATCACCTCCTTTGTCTGTGTAGAAAGTAATTGTTAAAACCCTATATTTATACTAGTCATGTGATCACTACTCAACGGATGTATTTTAAATGGTAATGATACTTAATGGTCATTTAAACCCAATTGGATATAATAAAACAAACAGAGTGAACTATTTTGCTATATCTATTTTAAAATTAAGATATTTAATTAAATCAGAAGGTAAATTTCATATATAATTATTTGGGATGTTACAATCCTTCCCCCTAAAGAAATCATGCCCTTGAAAAAAAATCCCACATTAAAAAAGACGACGGTAACTTTGTTTCACCACCTCCTTCGGTTCCCACATTGCTTCTTCAAACTTTTGGATTTTTTCCATAACGCTTTGACCAGGTGCATTTTCTTATTCCATAGAACTTTGTCTCTAGAATATAAGATCTTCACTAAATTATCCAGACAAGTGAGTTCATTCTCCAATGGTGCCACCATTATATTCAGTACATGAGAGGTTTTTGGTATATACTTTCTCAAGAGGGATACATGGAATACATCATGAACTTGAGATAAGATAGGTGGGAGTGTTAGTCGATAGGCCACCACTCTGATGCAATCAAGGATCTCTAAAGGGATAATGTACCTTGGACTAAGCTTACCCATCTTCCCAAAATCTCATTACTCTCTTCCATGGAGATATGAAGAGGAATACCATGTCTCCAACATCAAACACTAGTTCTTATCGATGATTGTCAGCATAGATTTTTTTATTGACTCTGAGGATCCTTGATGTGTTGTTGAATGTTCTTATCCTTCTCAACAATTTCTGTGACCATTTCAGAACCTTGTAGTTTTTGTTCCCAAACTTCATCCCAGCATGAAGGTGTTCTTCACCTCTTCCCATAAAGGTCTTCATAGGGAGACAATTGGATACTTGAGGGGAAACTGCTGTTATAAGAGAACTCAATGAGAGGAATATATTGATCCCATTATACATTTAAGTCCATTGAACATGATCAAAACATGTCCTCAAGTGTCTAGAAATTCCACTAAGATTATCCATCAGTTTTAGGGTGATATTCTGTGTTGATGTTTTGCTCTTTATTCAAAGCATGTTGGAGGATCTTCTAGGTATTAAAGGTGAATCTTAGATCTTGATCGGATACAATCGATAGTGGTTAACCTTGAAGAATAACCCCTTATATGATGTTTATCCATGCATGTTAATCAAATTAGAGATCCTCTCGAATCAAAATGAAGTGTGAAATATTTGTAATATGATCAACTATAACCCAGCTAGCATTGTTTCCTCTATATTTCATAGGAATCTCAGTGAAAAAGACCATGGTGATGTTTTCCTATACCCATGTAGGTATGGGTAATGGTTTCATCATCCCCATATATTTTTTCTTTCTACCTTCACTTACTAACATATGATAAATCTTGATGTATATTATATGATATACTTCTATATATTATCCACCCAAAAGTGTTCCCAAGATCTCAATACATCTTTATTCTTCCAGGGTGGATAGAGAAGGTTGAGCTATGTGCATCATCAAACAGCTCCTTCTTCAACTCGGTATTGGGTGGTACACATAGTCTTGACCCAAATATTACAACACCTTCATAATTAACATTGAACATCAATGATTTCCCTTTTATAAAATTTTCTGCTTTCTTCTGAATTCCCATTTCATATCTTTGATCATCCATTAACATGTCCATAAGAGATGATTGAACAATCATTTTTGAAAGGATTTATGATGTTCCTTCTATTATGATTCCCATTTAAATCCTTTCCAAATCTAATAAGATCATATCCTTCTAAATTCTCATCAATGAAAGAGTTGACTGGTCCTTTCTAATTAATGAATATTCCACCTTATTCGCTTTCCCTGGATGGTAGTGAATTGAGAAGTCATAATCATTGATCAGCTCTAACCATCTTCATTGGTGGATATTCAATTTTTTCTTTGTAAATATATATTTGAGTCTTTTGTATCTGTATATATTTCACAGTTCTCCCCAAAGAGGTAATTTTTCCAAATTTTAAAAGAAAATTACATTACATCCAAATCCAGTTGATGTTTTGGATAGTTCTACTCATGAACATTCAACTTAATTGATGCATAGTAAATGACATTTTCATTTTTCATCAACACACAGCCCATTCCTTACATCAAAGCATCATTGAATAACATGAAAATATATCCACTTGTGTGTAGTGTGAGCATGATAATAGTGATAAGACTCAATTTCAACTCCTTAATTGTCTCTTCGAAATCATAATTCTAAGAAAACATGACTCCCTTCAGAGTAATCTTGGTTATAAGGTTTGAAAATCCTATGAAATTTATCAAAAATTGACAATAATACCTAGCTAATCCAAGAGAACTACATATATCTATCAGAGATGTTAACCTCAACCATTCTTCAATTTCCTTAGTCTTTGAAGGGTCCATAGATATCCCATTGGTTGTGATAATATTACCCAATAAAGAGACTTCCTTTAACTATAACTCACATTTACTATATTGGGCATAAAATATTCCTTTCACAAGGTCTTTATCTAAGTAATTAAATTCTCCCCATTCTCCTTATGAATTTTGGAGTATATTAGAATATCATCAATAAAGACTGCTATAAATTTGTTAAGGTAATCTCTAAATACTCTATTCATCATGTCCACAATGATTTTTGTATCATTAGTTAGTCGGAAAGACATTACTATGAACTCATAATGCATGTACCTTATACAAAAAGAAGTATTGGAGATATCCACTTTCTTCACCCTTACTTGGTTATATACTGAACATAGATCCACCTTGGAGAAGTAATGAGCTCCATGTATCTGATCGAAGAAGTCATCAATTCATGGAAAATGATAATTGTTATTTATCATGCTTTTTTAAGATCACAATAATCAATACAAAGGCACATTGCCCCATTCTTCTTCTTGAAGAAGAGGATTGGTTAACCCCATGGTGAAGCACTTGGACATATAAACCTTTTATCTAGATTCTTCTGTAGTTATTTCTTTAGATCACTATATTCCACAACAACCATTCGATACATAGTATAGGATATTGTAAATTCCCTAGGTATAAGACCAATCAATAATTAAACCTATCTAGTAGGAGGAAGCAATGGAAATGCTTTGTGTGATCATATGGTAGTAATATCCATTCTTGTGATGATGGTGCTAAATAAGATTCCTCCCCCACCTTTTACATGTATAGAATTGGTGGTTGATTCGCCATATAGACAGTGATTTCCGTCTCACTTTTTTTATGTTGGCTCAATATAGAGAAATCCAATCCATTCCAATAAGTGCATAAATTCTATAGGGGGATGTATGATAAGGTTTCTATGAAAGTTAAATCTAAAAATTGTGACTGGATAGGAGTTATATACATGGGATTCAATAATTTCCCCATTTGTTGTTTTCACCGACATCTCTGCTTCCATTATTTTTGGTGATTTTTTTATTGTTCTTCTAAAATCTAAGATATAGAAGAATTCTTGGAAGCCGAATCAAATAGTATGTTCACTATTCTTGTTTGAATAAGTAGTGTACCTATCACCGTTTTATTTTAGGGACTCACTTCAGAAGTAATGAGGGAAGAACGATCTCCCTTGATTTCAGGTATTTTGTTGGTTTCCTTTGAAAACTATTGGATTAGTGCATTGTCTTGAGAAATACCATGGTTCATTGCAGTTGTAGCAATGATCAATGCAATTAGGGTTAATCAAAGAATTCCATTACTCCATTGTAGTAGCTGGATTTTCTTTCTGAAGGTCGCTGGCTAGGTGTCCTTCCTTCCATCACCTAAATCATTTCATCGTCCCCTTCAGGAAATTTCTAGGGTTCTTCCTTCTTCACCATTGGAAAGTAGGATGTTGAAATTTTGTGCCACTATTAGATCTCTCTATTGGACTGCCAGAATTTACCTCCACCATCTTCTTCTTATCCAGGTGATACCCCTAAGACACACTGATCTCTATTTCAACTTTGAGGGAACATCGGACAATTTTCTCATAGATATCACACACATAGATCACAATTCATTTATATAATCTAAGTTTTAACCCACCAAAGAGGTAGTCAACCTTGGATTTGGAGGTATTAATAATTCCAAAGGAGTATCGTGTAAGCCTTGTGAAGTTTTCCTTATATGGTCCAATGGATTCATTTACTTTATTCTTGAGAGAAAGGAAGTCCCTTTCTATCTTATGTGGGAGGGTGCGAGGAACATATATATCAAAAACAAATTCTATAAATCTATCCATCTCATTGCCTAGATCTCTTCCTCAGACTTCATTTATTTAATCAATGTCCACCATTGATCAGTTTCACCCTCCATATGATAATCATACATAAGAAACTTCTCTTATTTGGATCATTAAAGGATAGAGAAAATATTCTAAATGGATTTTATCAATTGTTCGACAATTGAGGATCAGATAATCCATAGAAAGAAGGAGGTCTTTGTTAAATGAAGCTCTTGATTTTCATTTGTTCATTCATAGGGGGGATGTGCATTCCTATTGATCTAGGTTTCTATTCAAAATGTGAGTTAACTAAGAGAGTATCTTAATGATTTTCTCTATTCTCACTCCCATCAGATTTAGCATCTCATTCGAGAAGTCATTACATTGATCTTCTCATAGGTTGGTATCTTGATTCCTCCAATTATCCACCATTGGATAGAATGAAAGGAAAATCATGAGTGATTATTTTAAACTATAAAAAACATAAAGGGTAATACAAATAAATTAAAGTTATAACATATAAAATTCATTTATTCACTTAATATATGAATTTCTTGGCTTGAATATAATTTATCCATGATCTATTTCCTAACATGTATTCATATGGGATTTTTTGTATTCCATTAAAAGTAGTTCATACTAAGATTATGAATCTACAAAAGTATATAACCAAGGAGAGTCAATCTAAGAGTGTATCATGTCCCCTTTTCATGCACCAGTTCCGGTTCGATTGTAGCTCAAAGCGGTTCATTCCAGGTTTACCCCAAGATACATCTGTGCCAGAGCCACATCCCCTTGTTTGTATCTATAAAGGGATTTATTTTCTTCCTAAATCATATAATATATAATCACCAAGATTATGGAATGTTCTTCTTATACTTACCTATATATTTAAGGCTTTCACTTGGGTTTTCCAATATTAATCCCAAAAATGACTAAACATTCCTCTAATACCAACTATAACTACCATGTTATTTTTATTACATTCATACATGATTTAATTACATAAAATTACAATTAATGCAACCCGAATGGTTGATAAGTATATTTTATTTGGGTATTTTGTGCATTACATATCAACTTGAAACAAGAAATACAACATCTTTATTGAAAACATCCTTTACATGACCGCAACACTCTTTCACACTTAACATTTCATTGGATAACCTGGGGACATACATAAGAAGGGGGTTAGTTATAAATCCCAATATAAGAGTAAAAATGGCATTACATGAATATAGTAACTCATGTTATTTAGGTAATATTGATGATTCATAAAGGAAAATGAATCAAATAGCAAGATATAACATGATATTCATAACATGGAAATGCGGCAATAATGTCACATACATGAAATATTTAGAGGTATTTTTCATTTAATTTACATCCTTGATTTGTTTTGGTGGGTTTTTCATGCATTTTTAAAGGAAATAGTGGGTTTCCAAAATTTGGGCCAACCTAAGATCCCATTTCCATTTTTGAAAGTATATTTTGTTTCTTTAATAACTCCTTCGTTTTTCAACATTTCTCAACCATTCAACTTCCAAAATGACCTTCATTTAAATATTAAAACCACAAAATAATTTTGGGCCCCTTAAAAATTCATTAGAATCATGGATTTGGGTGATAAAATTAGGTATTGGGCCAACCCGAAAGCCCATTTCCAGTTTTAAAATTGTTTTGTAATTCTTTCATAAAATATTTATTTTTTATCCTTTTTCGGTGATTCCACCTCTCACACATTCCCATCGAACCCAGCCACACCCCCCACATTCGGTTCAGCCTCTTTGGAGCTCATATTGGTCGCGATTTAGGGCAGAACTTCTGTAGCTCCAAAAAACGTCCAGATTTCTCAAGTAAGTTGTTTCTCTTCCTTATTCCTCCCTTCTTATTAGGGTTTATTCCTTTTTTATTGAATCCCCAAATGTCCAGAAGATGGGGTTTCGTACCTAGGGTTTTAGTTTTGAGTTTCTTGGTCCAATCCTCTGGTTTTAGGTTCAATCTTACTCCTTTGTGGTGCGGCGGAGGTGCGGTTGAAGTGACGCACAAGGATTTGGGGGTTTTGACTCTTTTGGTAGGTGATTTCATATGTAGGTATTGTATAATGAGTTGGCTTGCTGTATTTAGGTTTCAATTATGTTCATAATTCAGTATTTTGATTTCAGAAATTGATTTGGGTAGCATTTTAAAAGTGGTAGATTTTTAAGTGCCAATCTTGTGTGAAAATGGGTGTTTTACATATGTAACCCATATTGTGCCTCTTGGTGTTGTTTTATAATTCAGGGATTGGATTAGAAAAATGTTTTGATGATGAAATTTATGTTTTGGTATAATATTGGTCTCCATTTGGTTTTAAATATGGGATTTTAGATGAATTTGATGTGCAACATTTGATTAATTTTCTTGAAATTGTTTTATGGAAATTATAAATGGTTTATTGAGTTATGCAAAAGGTGAAAAGAAGGTGTAGATACTATTTTGAATGTGTGTGACCAAAACTGAAATTTATATGTGAATATTGATTTCGGTAGCATGTGGTGACTATTTGAGCACAATACGGGAAACCCGGGTATCTAGGTGGGCTAACGTGTGCTAGTACGCTAGTGAACGGAGGGGTTTTGACCATGGTTCACTTAGCAAGTCTGACATGGATAACACTAACAAAACTATAATGGAGATGATTGTAGACCACTAGGTTATGGGTATCCTCCCTACTAGTGGATCGTGCACGAGAACGAATTTCGTTATGGTTACTTTCACTGAGGTACGAGGTACTTGGGGCTCACAACAAACTAGTACCTAGGGGGGGTTCCTACGTTTGGTGCTCGTGGCCTTTTTGGCATTTAAACTTTATTTATGGTATTTTGGGATGTGAAAACCAGCAGCTATAATGTTTTATTCAATTTCATTGATTCTTATAGTTATCCCCATTGAAAGTTATTTTCTTTTCAAAGTTGCACTTTTAGAAATAAATGCCACTATTATCTATTTATAACTCTTGCAAGCCTTTTATTTTACAATGCCTATCACTTGAAATCCTTGGGTGATATCTTATTGGGATTAGTCTCACACCCTACTTACACCTTTGGGTGTAAGTAGACTTGATCATGTTTGACACAGGCAAAGGAAAAGCCTTGGGCGATGGCGGTTCGGGTTGCTAGTTTCTCTCGATGGTGCGGTGCTGTGGAGACGGCTTGTGGGTGATGACCCCTTGTCGTGTGGAGTCTCTTGGGCTGTTTGCTGCTACTTTTATGTACCTTTGGACCTCTTGTGTCTTGTTTAAACTCATATACTAAGTTCTGAATTTTTATTAATTCTTGTTTGGCATAATTTTTCAGATTTGTTTTGTTGTTTGTTTTTGGTTATCTTATGAACCCAAACTCGGGTAAATAGTTCCCAAATGAATTTTTATGATACCCGGGCACTTGTGCCAGCCCGTGGGGATGGGGAACGCCCTTCGGGTCATGTCACGGGCTGGGTTTAGTGCCGGTTTTGGCGGTGACCAGATTCGGTTCGTGACAAAATGGTATCAGAGGAGGTTAATGTTTTTGGGTTGTATTGTTATTTTGGGATGAGTCAGTATAGACAGGAGCTAGGACTGTCGGGGCTCGGGGTTTTGGTTGTGAGTAGGGTGTCTGGACCACACCTCTCATGGCATACCCTGAGTCACCAGGGTATGTTGGAATTTAAAGATTGACTTCACTTCCAGGTGAGACGTGTGGGCTGCAGACCACATGTGGACATCATGCAGATGTGTTGTAGTTGTTTATTTTATTACTGAAATGTGTTTTGATTATCAATATTTGAGGCATTTGATTAAAATTTTCAGAATTGTGGTATTGATTATTATTTTGTGACTGTTACATTTTGTAGCAACATGCCTCCCCGTAAAGCTCTCACGCACCCACGGGAGGAAGCCAGAGAGAGTTCTCCCACACCAATTGATCAGAGGCTAGTTGAGGCCGTGGTCCGGCCTGTCCAGGCTCTAGGATATGGACCAGCTCCAGTTCCAGCTCCTATTAGAGATGATGAGACTGGTCCTAGAAAGGAAAAGACCCAGGAGTTCCTGAAAAATAAGCCTCCAACCTTCCGAGGCAGCTCAGAACCCCAAGAAGCAGAGGAATGGCTCGAGAAGATCGAGCGTATGTTTGAGTTCCTGGAAACAACCAAGGAGCTCAGGGTGAAGTGTGCCTCCTTTCTGTTGGAGGGTCCCAGCCGTAAATGGTGGGAGTCAGTGCTTCAGGCTGGGAAGAATGAGCAGATGCGCTGGGGAGATTTCAAGGCTGTCTTCAATGAACAGTACTTCCCTGAGGTCTTGGCTTATGCCAGGTCTAGAGAGTTCATGGAACTTGTTCAGGGAAATCTATCTGTGATGGAGTATGCCAACCTTTTCGCTGAGTTGGTTCGTTATGCTCCGGAAATTGTCTCTAATGAGCAAGAGAAGGCCCAGAGGTTTGAGAAAGGCTTGAGACCAGAGATATACTCCCAGGTGTTCTTGTTTAATCTGAGGACCTATGCTGAGGTCGTTGATCGGGCGTGCATGGTGGAGATTGATAGAAAAGGAAGGGCTGGTTTCTTTGGTTCTGTATCAGCAGTGGGAAGTGGAAGCTCCTCAGAGAAGAAAAGGAAGCGGGAGGATCATGTGAAGAAAGGAGGAGGTAGTTCAGGGAACTCTTCTAGGCAGTTGTCATCAGCGGCTTCTGATGCGAGATCGGTCGTGTGCCACCAGTGTGGGAAGATCAGGCACATCCATCCAGCATGCCCTCATCCTCCGAAGACCTGTTTCCAGTGTGGAGGTATAGGACACGTGCAACTCTTTTTCGGGATGGCGCGTCCACTTCAAAGTGGGGCAGGATCCATGGCTCCCAGAGGAGTGCCAGCACAGTCTGAGCCGTCGAGGACTGGGGGATCTTGATTTGGCAGCCGTGGTGGTAGGGCTGGGTCATCTTCTGGGCAAAGCCAGTTCAGGGCACAACCACAGACTAGCGGTCGTCTTCAGGCAGAGACTGGACATATCCATGCGGTGGATCATGCACCACCAGGATCAGAGGCGGGACCGTCGACTGTTCGAGGTACCGTTTTGATTTCATCTTCTATAGCTACTGCTCTTTTTGATAATGGTGCCTCTGTTTCATTCATATCTGCCCATTTTGTGGACATTCTAAATCTGCCAACTGATTTGATGTCATTCTCAATGGAGTTGGTGACACCGCTGGGAAAGAAGAAGGAGCAGGGTCTCAGGTGCCCATCTTGTGTGCTTTCTGTGTCAGGGGTTGAGATGGAGTGGGACCTCATGGTCTTAGATATGAACCTTTTTGATGTCATACTCGGGAAGGATTGGCTAGTACACTTCCAGGCACACATCGATTGCTATAGACGGCGTGTGAGTTTCTGGGCACCTGATGGGAGTCGTCAGGTTTTTCATGGAGAATGGGATCCTCGGTCAGGTCGCGCAGGGCCTCCACTCCCAGAGTTGGGAAGTGTTATCTTCCAGTTATCTTCTCTTATGCTAGAGGATGGTCTTTCCCCTGAAGGTGCACTGCCTCATGTAGTGAATGAGTTTCCGGAGGTATTCCCTGATGATTTTTCTGGTTTGCCCCCGGAGCGGGATGTGGAGTTTTCGATTGATCTGGCGCCGGGAACACAGCCGATATCTCTTCCCTCTTATCGCATGGCCCCCACCGAGTTGAGGGAATTAAAGATACAGCTGGACGACTTAGAATCCAAAGGATTCATTCGCCCGAGTGTCTCTCCTTGGGACGCTCCTGTGTTATTTGCAAAAAAGGCTGATGGATCCCTCCGGTTGTGCATTGACTACTGGAAGCTGAATAAGGTAACAATTAAAAACAAATACCCTTTGCCCAGAATAGATGATTTGTTTGATCAGTTGAAGGGGGAAAAGTGGTTCTCAAAGATAGACCTACGTTCAGGGTATCATCAACTCAGGGTAAAGGAGTCAGATATCCCTAAGACAGCCTTCCGAAGCAGGTACGACAACTTTGAGTATTTGGTCATGCCCTTCGGATTGACCAATGCTCCAGCAGTATTTATGGAACTTATGAATAGGGTGTTCCATCAGTATCTCGATTCCTTTGTTGTGGTGTTCGTGGATGACATTCTGGTATACTCTTGCTCTGAGGAGGAACACGAACATCACTTGAGGATCGTTTTGGGTCCATTACGAGATCACTGCCTCTATGCAAAGTTGTCAAAGTGCACTTTCTGGATCAGAGAGGTGAGATTTCTGGGGCATGTGATCTCAGAGCATGGAGTTTCAGTGGACCCTGAGAAAATTAGTGCAGTCATGTCATGGGAGAAACCGAAGAATGTGTTCGAGATCAGGAGTTTTCTTGGCTTGGCCGGTTATTACAGGCGATTCGTTCGAGATTTCTCTCGGCTTGCTTCACCGATGACTTCCCTCACCCGGAAAGGGGTGAAGTTTGTATGGGGTCCAGAATGTCAGGCATCATTCGAGGAGCTAAAGAGGCGATTGACTACTGCCCTCGTGCTGATTTTACCAAAGGCTGGAAAGGGATATGTGGTTTATTGTGATGCTTCAGGTATGGGTCTTGGGTGCGTGCTTATGCAGGATGATCATGTGGTGGCGTATGGCTCTCGCCAACTTCGGGCACACGAAAAGAACTACCCAACCCATGACTTGGAGTTGGCAGCAGTGATGCATGCTTTGAAGATGTGGTGTCACTACCTCTTTGGGGAGAAGTTTGTGGTCTATTCTGATCACAAAAGCTTGGCTTATATCTTCTCACAAAAGGACCTCAACATGAGGCAGCGTCGCTGGATCGAGTACTTGGAGGGGTTTGATTTTGACATTATCTATACCCCAGGTAAGGGTAATGTAGTGGCCGACGCCTTGAGCAGAAGGGTTCCAGTGCAGGCTTTGAGGAAGTCTAGTGATGAGTGTACATTGATGGGGATCTTTTCTCAGATGTATGTGGAGACCAAGGAACATAGTGGAGGGGCATTCTTGGCGAGCATCCAGTTGACTCCTTCTCTGTTGGAGTTGATTCAGCAGGAACAACCTAGTGATGAGATTTGTCAGCGATCGAAGCAGTTTCTTCATGGTGGGGAGACATCCTCTGATTGGTCGTCATCTCCCGAGGGCATCTTGTGCTTCAAGGGTCGTTCGGTAGTGCCGTTATCTCTACAGAAGGTGGTGATGCAGGATAGCCACCAGTCTCAGTGGGCTGTCCATCCGGGTGCCACTAAGATTTATTATGATGTCCGTCGGCAGTTTTGGTGGCCTGGTATGAGACGGGACATAGCGGACTTTGTGTCGAGATGATACACATGCCAGCAGGTGAAAGCAGAGCACCAAAGGCCCTCCGGTTTGCTCCAACCACTACCCATTCCTACCTGGAAATGGGACGAGGTTTCCATGGACTTCATTGTTGGATTACCTCGTACACCTCGAGCTAAGAATGCCATTTGGGTGGTGATTGATCGTCTAACCAAATCAGCCCACTTCATTCCGATCAGAGATACATCTAAAGTGGATGAGTTGGGACGTTTGTATCTTCAGGAGGTGGTGAGACTCCATGGTGTTCCATCAGCAGTTGTCTCAGATAGAGACCCTCATTTCACATCTCGATTCTGGGAAGGCCTTCAGAAGGCCTTGGGGTCCAAGATTAAGATGAGCACAGCATACCATCCACAGACGGATGGTCAGACAGAGCTGGAAAATCAGATTTTAGAGGACATGCTTCGTGCATGTGTCCTAGACTTCGGAGGTTCTTGGGATACCCATTTGGGATTGGTTGAGTTTGCTTATAATAACAGTTACCAATCCTCGATTCGAATGGCTCCTTTTGAGGCGCTCTATGGTCGGCCTTGTCGGTCCCCCCTCTGTTGGGCTGAGGTAGGTGAGACCTCACTGCTGGGGCCGAGTATGGTGCAGGAGACATCTGAGAAGGTAAAATTAATCAGGCAACGTTTATTGACAGCTCAGAGTCGTCATAAATCATATGCTGACCGGAGGCGTCGAGACCTAGAGTTTTCTGTGGGTGATAGAGTATTCTTGAAGGTGGCCCCTCGTTTAGGCCATCGTCGATTGGGGAAGCAAGGTAAGCTGACTCCGTGGTATGTCGGGCCATTTGAGATCATTGAGAATATTGGAAAGGTGGCATACAGGTTGGCCTTACCTTCTCAGTTGACATCCATCCATGATATCTTCCATGTTTCTCAGTTGAAGAAATACGACTCGGATTTGTCTCATGTGTTGAGTTGGGAAGAATTGGAGATAGAGCCTGACTTGTCTATTGTTGAGAGGCCAGTGAAAATAGTGGACTCCCAATAGAAGATACTTCGAGGGAAGTCTATTCCATTAGTCCGGGTTCTATGGAAGCATGGTAATGATACACATGAGACATGGGAGCGAAAGTCGTGGGTCGAGGAAGAGTACTCGTTCTTATTTTCCAATCAAGCCTCATGTTGACTTTCCGGGGCAGAAAGTCCTTCATGGGGGGGAGAATTGTCACATACATGAAATATTTAGAGGTAATTTTCATTTAATTTACATCCTTGATTTGTTTTGGTGGGTTTTCATGCATTTTTAAAGGAAATAGTGGGTTTCCAAAATTTGGGCCAACCTAAGAGCCCATTTCCAGTTTTGAAAGTATATTTTGTTTCTTTAATAACTCCTTACTTTTTCAACATTTTTCAACCATTCAACTTCCAAAATGACCTTAATTTAAATATTAAAACCAAAAAATAATTTTGGGCCCCTTAAAAATTCATTAGAATCATGGATTTGGGTGATAAAATTAGGTATTGGACCAACCCGAAAGCCCATTTCCAGTTTTAAAATTGTTTTGTAATTATTTCATAAAATATTTATTTTTTATCCTTTTTTGGTGATTCCACCTCTCACACATTCCCATCGAACCCAGACACACCCCAATCTTCGGTTTCGCCTCTTTGGAGCTCATATTGGTCGCGATTTAGGGCCGAACTTCTGTAGCTCCAAAAAACGTCCAGATTTCTCAAGTAAGTTGTTTCTCTTCCTTATTCCTCCCTTCTTATTAGGGTTTCTTCCTTTTTTATTGAATCCCCAAATGTACAGAAGATGGGGTTTCGTACCTAGGGTTTTAGTTTTGAGTTTCTTGGTCCAATCCTCTGGTTTTAGGTTCAATCTTACTCCTTTGTTGTGCGGCGGAGGTGCGGTTGAAGTGACGCACAAGGATTTGGGGGTTTTGACTCTTTTGGTAGGTGATTTCATATGTAGGTATTGTATAATGAGTTGGCTTGATGTATTTAGGTTTCAATTATGTTCATCATTCAGTATTTTGATTTCAGAAATTGATTTGGGTAGCATTTTAAAAGTGGTAGATTTTTAAGTGCCAATCTTGTGTGAAAATGGGTGTTTTACATATGTAACCCATATTGTGCCTCTTGGTGTTGTTTTATAATTCAGGGATTGGATTAGAAAAATGTTTTGATGCTGAAATTTATGTTTTGGTATAATATTGTTCTCCATTTGGTTTTAAATATGGGATTTTAGATGAATTTGTTGTGCAACATTTGATTAATTTTCTTGAAATTCTTTTATGGAAATTATAAATGGTTTATTGAGTTATGAAAAAGGTGAAAAGAAGGTGTAGATACTATTTTGAATGTGTGTGACCAAAACTGAAATTTATATGTGAATATTGATTTTGGTAGCATGTGGTGACTATTTGAGCACAATACGGGAAACCCGGGTATCTAGGTGGGCTAACGTGTGCTAGTACGCTAGTGAACAGAGGGGTTTTGACCATGGTTCACTTAGCAAGTCTGACATGGATAACACTAACAAAACTATAATGGAGATGATTGGAGACCACTAGGTTATGGGTATGCTCCCTACTAGTGGCTCGTGCACGAGAACGAATTTCGTTATGGTTACTTTCACCGAGGTACGAGGTACTTGGGGCTCACAACAAACTAGTACCTAGGGGGGGGTTCCTACGTTTGGTGCTCGTGGCCTTTTTGGCATTTAAACTTTATTTATGGTATTTTGGGATGTGAAAACCAGAAGCTTGAATGTTTTATTCAATTTCACTGATTCTTATAGTTATCCCCATTGAAAGTTATTTTCTTTTCAAAGTTGCACTTTTAGAAATAAATGCCACTATTATCTATTTATAACTCTTGCAAGCCTTTTATTTTACAATGCCTATCACTTGAAATCCTTGGGTGATATCCTATTGGGCTTATTCTCACACCCTACTTACACCTTTGGGTGTAAGTAGACTTGATCATGATTGACACAGGCAAAGGAAAAGCCTTGGGCGATGGCGGTTCGGGTTGCTAGTTTCTCTCGATGGTGCGGTGTTGTGGAGACGGCCTGTGGGTGATGACCCCTTGTCGTGTGGAGTCTCTTGGGCTGTTTGCTGCTACTTTTATGTACCTTTGGACCTCTTGTGTCTTGTTTAAACTCATATACTATGTTCTGAATTTTTATTAATTCTTGTTTGGCATAATTTTTCAGATTTGTTTTGTTGTTTGTTTTTGGTTATCTTATGAACCCAAACTCGGGTAAATCGTTCCCAAATGAATTTTTATGATACCCGGGCACTTGTGCCAGCCCGTGGGGATGGGGAACGCCCTTCGGGTCATGTCACGGGCTGGGTTTGGTGCCGGTTTTGGCGGTGACCAGATTCGGTTCGTGACAAATAACATAAAACATTGCATCGTAAGTAAAGAATAAATTTCCAAGACATTATAGTGGACAAATTCCTATAACGGAATATGGTAAACCCATGTCCCAAAATAATTTATCATGATACTAAACATTACCTAATTCATTGGAGTGCTATATAATTCTTGGCGTACCCATCACATTCATTTCTTTCTCATGCTTAAGTGTTCCACATAGATCATAAAACATGGGTTCATTCATTATCATAATTTTTTCCAAGATCAAGAGTTGTGGAATAAATAATATATATTCATCAATAAAAAAGTATATGTGAAAAACATTAACACCTTTGATATGTAATGGGTACTTTATTAACTACATAATTGTTTTCGAATGCAAATTCGTGATGCGATTTTGGTATCCTAACGGTGTGACATAAAAAATCATAAATTTTTTTATGAGAGATAATGATGTATATAATCATATATAAATGAAATTTAAATTAATAGGTTCATATAAATATATATACCAATATAAGGGATTTTTAAATAGAAAGCATAACATAATAAAGAATGTTGATGGAAGAGGAAAAATCGGATACCTCTTATAAACTTTCAGCATGGTAATAGCTATATGTGGGAGAGATTAATGTGAGAAAAAATTGTCTATAATCATTAAAAAATAATAATTTCAGTATTATGGAGATGCAGAAACATACCCCATCATATTTAATTGAAAATAAAAGGTTGTAACAATATAAGAAATCTTGGATAAAAATAATAGAGGGAATCCCTTACTTGAGTGGGTGACTTCAAAAGATTGATATGGGGATTTTTGAGAACTAGGGTCCCTTGTGTTGATTATAGAGAAGGGATGACATAGTAAGGACGTGCTCCATGGTTTTTTAGTGAAGTGAAGTGGGATATTGGGTGTGTTTATTTTGGAAATGAGATGTGAATTCATTAATATTTTACAAACTTAGGTTTTGGAATCTATATAATTAAATATTCAAAACCACAATCCATCCTATGTTTTTTGCCTATGTTTTTCACTAAATAGGGTAGATAAAAATATTATATAAGTCCAAGGGATTATTATATTAAAATATAATGCTTACATATGTGGAGGTGAATCACATTATTAAAGAAATTGATTTAAAATCATAAAATATATTATAAATTTTTGAGTATTCACTAAGGCTTTATAAAATAAGTCAAAAGAATATAAAATCACATTATTATAAAGGTAAAACAAATATTTGATTCATTTTCCCTTTTATAGTGTTTATTTCATCATTATTGGGCCATTATAATGTCATAAAACGCACTATATATTTATATGGCAGTTAATTTTTACCCAAAAATTTGGCTGTCTATAAAAATTATGAATAATTCACTTTTGGAAAAATTTTAAACATTGATTCCAAAATAATTATTCATTTTTATAAACAATTTTTTTTTAATATTTTAATTTTTACATTTAAAATGAAATTTGTTTCATTTCTTGAAAATTTTTTGGTTTTGACAAAAATAGTTTTCAAACCATCATAAAAAATACCTCTCACTTCATAAAAATTATATGATAATTTTTATTTAATAAGATTAATTTAATTATAATATTTTATTAAAGTACTTTTTATATAAAAATTTCAATAATTAATCAAAATAGATTTCTTAATTCAATTTGAATATTAACCAGACATACTATTTTTACATTAAAAAACAATATTCTGAATGTATATTCATTATTATATACAAAAATAATGTACATAATCATAATTCTAGGGTATTGATACATAACCCTTTATTACACTAGCATACACCATAAGAGTAAACTATGCGATGGTGGGGCTTTCATGGGGTCGTTTCGTGAACATGGTTGGGTTGTGATGTCGATGAGCTTGAAATTCTCCCATAAATAGTTTTTCTCAAGCTTACGTAGTTGGATCTCGGCTTCATATTGGTCTTGGTAAAATCCCAAAAATATATATATCCCCTATAATCCCCAACAAATGGGATTCATAGGGAACAATCCTACTAGTTGAGGTCACCACCCACTTTTATTTGTCAAAAGTATTTGTTAAAACCCTATATTTTTACAAGTGATGTGATCACAGTTTAATGGATGTATTATCAAAAACTATATTGTCAATGGTAATGGTACTTAATGATCATTTAAATCCAATTGGATATAATAAAACAAACAGATTTCATGTGATTTCTATATCCATTTTTTAAAATAAGTAATTCAATTAAATCAAAAGTGAAATTTCACTTATAATTGTTCAGGTATTTACAAAAAATATTCCATTTTCACTTCTATTGAACATATCAACATACTCAACAAAGTATCTTCATTATAACATAATGATCTTGCACTTAAAAATCCAATTTCTAGGCCCAGGATTATCAATTCACTACTTGGTGCCTTAAATAGGTTAGATCATCCTAGATGCATTCCATGGGGGCCATGAGGATTTATATTCATTATTTAGACACCAATTTTACCATGTCCCACTAATGTAATAAATATCACATCAATACACAACCTATAAAAAAACTGAGCATGCACAAATCTACAACAAAACTATGTGATTTAACTTGTAGACCACCTACCTTGATTCTGTTGATGAACTCAATCTTAAATTTGGTCTTAATTCCAGATTCAACCACATATCTATGCTTCAACATAAGTCCCACCTGAAAATAATGGTTTTAGATATTTGGATAAAGATTTCCCTAGGTTAAAACCCTAATCTGGAAAAGAGAATGAAAGAGTACATTAAACTTACTTAGGGAGTTGATCCACCACCAAGGACATTAAAAATGTCATAGAGGTGAAAGAGAATCACCAACATATGCCCTCGAGGTTTATAGATTATCACATTGGTTTAAGGGAGTAAATTAAGTGACAAAATAGGGTGATGTTTGTGAATTCCTTAATGGAAATTTGGAAATTTGTCCCTCTTTTAAAGGGGCACACGGTTTACCAGTAGTGTCTTCAAAATGATCCACAAACTATGTGTTTACCACTATCTTGGGGAAGTTGGGTCACACAGTTACTTGGGCTGGTAGAACTGTTTGAAAAACTATTATCCAGCTATGTGATATGCCACTATCTATTAGATTCATCATTTTCCCTAATACGCTACACAATTTACTTAACTAAGTGAAAACTATGCGCCTTGCGTGGTATGGACAGGCTTTCATTTCTTTCATGTCCTAAACCCCCATAACACCCCTAAGGCCCCACATACTACTGGGAAAAAATTAATTGGATGAAAATAGGATATTTAAAACCAAAATTTAAACAAGGACATACCTCTATGAAGTCAGGGATCTTATATTATCACCATACCATCATTATTGTAGGATAAGGAATGTTTCTATATGAATAATGTATGATCAAATTATTTCTTATTTTACTATGAAATTAAACAAAAAAACAATGGTTAATAACTAAAAATGATCAACATAAAACTGATATTGAACATGTATTATATAAATAATAATTCCATTTACTCAAATTCATCATAACAATAATAAAATATTTAATAACCAAATTTTATATCCATAGGATATAAATAAGATCAATTAGACACATTATAACTAAATGTGATAATATCACCCATGATCTTCCATTGAATTTTCTCTCAAATTGTGTGATGGATCCTTTTTTTATTTTTAACTATGTGGTCTAAATCCTAAATTTATGTTGTTTCATTATTTACACAAATCCATCATATAAGAGAAATAATTTCATGCATACTTTTTTAGTATTATTATGGTTTATGATTCTTAATAACCCCACAAATATATGTTTAGCATGATAACCTATATTTGAACCAACATATTGTTATATCATTCATATGTCATCCCTATAGTGGAGTAGAATATAAGGTATTTGGGAATTTTTTTGATCTTGTGTTTGATATTTATTAAAATAGATGGTGTTTTTTATCATAAATTTCTAGTATTAAATGATGAATCTTAAGGATAAAAACTACAAGTGATTATAATAAAACATATTTTAGTTTCATCTAATATAATAACTATTAATATGAATACCAGGTAATATATTACTCTAGAAAATGAAATTTGATGTATTAATTTTTCTTAGTTGTTATTTATGCTGAATATACCTAATGGATGAATTATATTACATAATTATGATATTATCCGTGTCTTGTGGTTAAAATTATTTCTGTTGAAAATGGTATATATTATTATACATAATTATCAAGACAAAAAATGTGAATGTTTTTATATTAATATATTTTCTCTGTATATATCCTTTGAGATTCCTTTACCACATTATTTTCTATGATAAATTTCAAGCATGTGATTTTTATATATGTTATGAAATTAGGTATTCGTATTCAATATAATTTCTATAATGGTATAAATGGTTTGAAATTTTTATACACTGCAATGCTTTTCAATAGATTAAAATATTCATCCATAAATAAAATTTTAATTTAATATGATAGGAATAATTTGTTTGGAGGATGCGAAAAAGTGAATTTGATATGGATCAAACAATTTTTATATATAATATTACATATTAGTGTTTAAATTTGATTCCATGTTACTAAAAATAAGATATTTTTTTAGTTATAACCTATTAAATAAATCTCAGTAAATGATATAGGAAGAATCACTCATTGTAATAGGAATTCAACATATATTTTTTTACTTCATAGAGTCGTGTACTTTTAGTGGAATGAGTTATAATTTATCTCCTCATATAAATAAAGATATATTTTTATCCAAAATCACTTTATATTAAATTTAATCTGTGAAAATTAATTTTTAAATATCATTATTTAATGTTCATAGATGTTATTATAAATCATAATTATGGTTTAATCATAAAATATTTATGTTATTTATAATGTCACTAATTTAGTATTTGTTAATAAGGATGTATCATATAAATAATTTGAGGAACATATAAGGAAGACACATGAAAAATGGTGTGTCTAAGTGTCCCAAATGTTACTGCAAAAATATTGGGATAATATAGGTGTTACATTAAGCATGTAATCATTAAACATTGAAACACCATTTTCCAATAACATATTTGTTGATCTGAGGTACTATCATAACATAGAAAACTAAATAACGGTCAAAATTATTTTACATATCAAGTCATTTGGGTGATGTATATGATGAATAGTGTCTTATGAATTCTATATAAATAGATTGATCAAATTCATTATAAAGAAGAATATTCCTCTTGATAGTAATCATGTATAATTTATTAATAGTTTTCCATCTTAACCTCAAATTTATGATCCTATGTAATATGTTATGTATATTTTCTTAGTCACATTTGTTTGTAATTAATAATAATAAACTGAATAACATGTTCCTTCATTAGTGGAAATTACTGAAATCACTACTATAAAATGATCTTATACCCACGGTTCAAAACTGTGGGTATAGACCCCAAAATCGTGGGTATAGGTTATACCCACGGTTTAGGGAACTGTGGTCGTTTGTGGCATCGGTATAGGTCCATGACCTATACCCATGAATTTTCTGAACCATGGGTATAGGTTTTTCCACAGTTTCATAACTCTATACCCACGGTTTGTAAACCATGGGTATAGCATATTTTACAAAATAATGGCCCGCGGGATTCAATATCACAACCACTTCTTCATTCACGAGCATCCTTTCCACTATCCAATCACCGCATATATGTATATATATATATATATATATATTATAAAATATATTTATTTAAACTATGGGTATAGAGGAATAAACTATGGGTATAGAACTCCAGCCAAATGTTTTTTGTTCCCGCACACACGCGGGAAACCTATACCCACGGTTTGTCAAAACCGTGGGTATAGGTTTTTTATCCAATGACTATAGAAATGGTTTTGGGAAAACCATGGTTATAGGGTACCCTATCCCCACAGTTTTGGGAAAACTATGGGTATAGGAATTTTTTGTGACCCTAGGGTAGCCTATGCCCACGGTTTGGGGAAACCGTCGGCATAGGCTATGAAAAAATGAATATACCCATGGTTTGTCTAAAACCGTGGGGATAGGGTGACCTATCCCCATGTTTTTTCCCCAAAACCGTTGGTATAGGTCCATTTTCTAGTAGTGAATATTTCTAGGTAATAATGTTTCATTATTTTACATGAATTTTTGTTGGGAACTAATATTTGTTAAGTTATAGTATTTTACACACTATGTTATTAAAATCAATTAGAGTTTTCATTGAGTATTAATTATTAATTTCCCAAATGAGTACTTTCTACTCAACCCCATATAGGTATACATGAGTGAAATATCTATTAAATAACATTATAGGTTATTCAAAATATTTGTCGAAGGTATTTTATAATGATTAAAGAGGGAGATATAGTGTTTTAAGTCTATCTTTTTATATTTTAAACATCATTTAACAATTTTTATATTATTTATTTATACCATAATTAATATATAAATATTCATTTCTCCACAATATAAAAAATTATAGTCTATTTGGAATATATTTATCAAGATATGTATAATATATATATATATATATATATTTGGTTTTTGATATTTTCTAAATATTTAAATGTAAATGCATCTATTCTTTGATTTTTTACTATTACTACTCACATACATCCATTTTCATAGTTGAGTTTAAAATTTAATTTCATGAATTTTGGGTAAAATAGTAATTACATTTACGAGTAACCATTAATTTATAATTTTATTAATTATTTTTTATATATTTATAACACTAATTTATGCCACTCATGGACTAGGTAAACCAAAAAAAATGTGACATTAATAATACATTATTATGGTATAGTATGCGGATCTAAGAAATATAGCGACAACAATTCAATTATTTGAATTTTTTTATTTATCAATTTAATGTTTTATAGTTTGATAAATTTAATAATATTTTTTATGATTTATCTTGAATAAAAATGGATACATTATACAAAATTAATGATAAAATGGAATTTCATCAATTAGGGATGGTTTTAGAATGATTAAAAAAAATTTCATATAAATGAATTTGTATATAGAAACTAAAATGTTATTTTAGTGAAAACCTTTATTTGTTTGGGATATAGTTTTATTATGTAATGAATATATATATATATATATATATATTATTCTTAATAATTATAACTCAATATTTTGTATGTACAATAATAATTAGATTTGATGAATATATATACCTATATATATACGTCTACGTGTGTGTGTATAAATATATAATTGGAAAGTGGTAAAATTGTTTTTTACATTAAAATTATTATGGGAGTAACAAATTTTTTAAAAAAGTTCATAAATCTATATTTTTTTATGCATAAAAATTTATTATAGTGAAATTATAATTATTTAATGTATTATTTCACCGATAAAATCCAATAAAAATGTAATAGATATGTTATGTAATAAAATAATTTAAACATAAATATAATGAATAATATTATTACTATTGTGTAGATAAATTTTGAATTATGAATGTTATCAAAAATTAATATTTGTTTCATGATTCCTGATATTCAATGATTTTTTATATAATAAATTTGTAATTAATTTTTGAATTATAAATTTTTAGTGATCTTCGACTATGAATAGTGAAATTTTATTTTATTATAATTTATGTTTTTAATTTGTTCACTATACCGTTATAATTATCTTTATTTTGAAAAAAAATTATTTGTGAATTTCAAAGAATGTCCATGATTTAAGTCAAATATTTATTTTTTGATAAATTTTAATAAAACATAAATCCTAATGATTAATGATATATTATCAACTCAACTCTATAAATTGTGTATGGACATAAATGTGTTATCCATTAAAGAATTATGAATATGTGATTTAATAAAATTATATTTTGGTAAATCATGACTCAATAAACTATTATTATTATTCCTGAATGTTCTTAATTATTAATTAGATTCACGAATATAGTTAGTTGAGTTTCTTGGATTCTATTTTTTAAATAACTTTTATTATGAAGAATATTTAATTTTATATTATTATTTGAGAATAGTAGACATTATGTATATTGTCTTGAGGGAATCTAAAGACTCATGTCCATCTTCTAAGGTGTTTTTAATTTAACAAATCATCATTCTTTTTATTTTTAATGATAGTAAGTTAGAATAATGAAAAAACATAATGGTGTTGTAATAAAAAAAAATCATTTAAATGTCTTAAAATAAAAGACTTATAATTCTCTGATTTGTGGATACAAAATGTTCATTTTCCCAGTCTAGTGTTAATTCCTCATCTTATTTCATTTAAGAAACTAAAATATTATTTATAGTGGAATAGTGGTAATTTCAAAATTTCATGTGTTCCCTGCCACATAAATGATATAATCATGATTATACCCCTTTTCAAAAATACATTTAATCATATTTTAATTGTAATGAATCATTTCTTTTCAATATATAATTTTCCCTTAAACACATAAATTATCCATTGATATGATATAAGGTTTAAAAGAAAATAAAATATATATATATATAGTTGGACTTACATAGATTATGTTTATTTATGGATTTAATAAATATGATATTCATATGCATTTAGTTACTTATGTCATGACATGATTCAACATAATTTCATTACTTGTACAGAATTATTAATGACTTAATGGAAGATTATGGAGTTAAAACTATTTAATAATTAAAAATCTAAAAAATTGAGCTATTATGATTCATAATTGTTAAATGGGCCAGATGAGTGAATGACTAACTTATGACATTGAGTACAATAATTTATCTTAGATGATTATATATTAAATTAAAAAAATAATTTTACATTTAATTTTTCTCATGGAATCTTTTTCAGTTTCGAGTAATAAATATTATTATAATTTTTTAAAGGTAAATTATTTTCTTGAGGATTTTTATTTGATTTGATATCTGACATTTAAATCATGTGTGATACCTCATGATCTATTGATCTTTTATAACATCATATACATCATTTATGGGTAATAATCATTAAATAAGGTGTCACTTTATCTTTTGATGTTTGATTGTCAACTAATGATGTGGTATTGTGTGACCAAAAAATAATTTTTCACACATCAAGACAAAGACACAGCCTATGGATGGTTTTTAAATTAATAAATTAGTTGTTGTAGAAAAGCCTTGTCAACCTCATTAGATGGATAGCAGAATAGGACACCACATCCTTAAAAATTCTTCACTTCATGTCATGTTACCAATTTTCCAATGGATTAATTAATTTTTTTTAAATCAGTTATTGAAATATTTTAGATATGCTCTATTTGGCCTATTAATAATGTGGGAAAAATTCACTCCAACGATGAAAATGTGTGATTTGTTCTATGCTAACATGTTAGTTTAGAAAAGGTACATTGTGGAGAGAGAATTTTATATTACATTCATGGCTATATTTTTTATAAATTTCCATTCCTAGGGGTCATGGAATGGAATAATGATAAATATAGTGTATTAATTTTTATATTTACATTTTTATCATGATTATCACCAAGAAAATGAATCATATATGGTAATATAATATCAATGTAAAATCATTTATAAATTATAGAATGGATTGACTTTTTATCCTATATTGATTTTTGTTGTAGAAGGCTTCTGGTAATAATGTGTTGAAGGATTTAAAAAATCCAATTGGGGTAAATTGTTAAAAAAACATATTGATCCATGTTTTGGTTGTAGATTTTGTAAAATATAATGAAACAAAATTTAAAAAGGTTCATGGAATGATGATTAATTTATTCCATCATGATATGATGTCATTAGAATATGTTCTAAATGTTATACCAATTTTTATGATATAATGAACGATTTAGTTTCACATAATATTAAATTTCATATGGATAAATGGTGAATTTATCATTGTAAAAGGTGATAAAAATATTTTCATATCTTTTTAAGAATAATATGTCATTCAGGATGGTTGGTTGTTCCAAAAAGGAATATATTATGCTGTGACATATCATCCATGGGATTAAATCAAGGAAATGTAAAATTAAATATTTCCCTAATGTTTCATGATAATTTATAATCATATGATATGTTGTATTAGATTATTATTAAATAAGTTGTTCATTTTCATTCTTTATTCCACAAAATAAACATTTTGAATAATTTTTTCATCATTTTATTTATATCTATGGTGTGTCATGGTACAAATTTTATTTTAACAAAATAAATTAATGCATCATTTCATGAGTTACTAGACTACACATTAAATTATAAAATCCATGATCTAGTGTCCAATATGAAATATGGATTGTTCTCCTTGATTGATAGAATATAAAAAATTTATTTTTAAAATTTTAATTTCTAATTATTTCTAATTTTATTGAGCATAGAAGTCCAATACCTGAATAATGAATTTCTAGGGTATTACAATATATGTTATGTAATCATCTAATTGTGATTCCAAGAATGAATGAATAATATTTTAAATTTTTTTGGGATATAAGTAATTTCACCATGGTGATGATGTTAATTCCAAAATAAGTTCATGTGATATAGAATTTCAATAATTTGACATTCCTATAATTTTTAGAATTTTTGTGAAATATGCTTTGGAAGGCTCAAAAATATTTATAGATATGTAATAGATTAATTTTTCTATACATATTATGAAAGGTTTAAGGAAAACATTAAGGGAAAAAACTATTTTTTGAGGATTGGGGAGATATATTTTTGTTAATAATGGGTATTTAAATTTAATTATAAATAAATTTTGATGATATATAGATAATTTTTAGACCGACAGAATGTATAGGAATTATATATCTTTTCTAGTGAGAATTAAATTAGGGTAATTCATGGTCTATGTTAATGGAAAAAAGAGTTAGGTTAATAATACACATATTTATATCTCATTTGTTGATTGGTGAGTGTTTATACATTGGATTAAGGTGTAGTATATTTATAAATGATTACTGGAGAAACATTAATATTTATTCATGGGAACAACATTGGTTTTTTTGAAAGATTAGTGAGTATTTGAGTGATTGTGTGTTGTTTGTAATCTAATTTTTTGTGTTTCTAAACCCAGATGTTCGGTTAATAGACCAAAAATTTTAATATTATATGAATTATACTGAGAGGTTTTCTTCATAAAAACATGTCTATTGTATACGACTAGTATATAACCTAGTGTGGGAGAACTAAGTAAAAATGGTTGTGTCTATGTTATTTTTCATTATCATATACAATTTATCTTGAAGAAGTAACTATTTACTAATTTCATTGGAATATGATCATTGGAAATGAGAATTATAAAAAACATTTCGTACCATGACTCACCCCAACTCTTAGTATATTTACCATGTTTGAGGGAAACATATACTATTCAAAATGTGTTTAATGAGAAAATGTAACATGAAAATTTGATGGTCCATTATGGGTTTCATTAAATTATGAAAAAAAATTATTTTAAATTGGTATACTTTTCATAAATGATATATATTTAGTTATAATATTTTTATATTATGTTATCAATGTAATAATTCACATATATAATTCTAATGTTATATATTATAGGACTTAGTTATTAATATTTATCGTCCAATGCCTTGAAATATGTGACTTTGAAACATTTTTAATAATAGTAAACCCCTATTTATTGGATAAATTCATGATGAATCTCCCAAAATTTTATTCAATATTATTATAGATATAGGTTGGAATATAATTTCATTTATATTGTTGGTTATTTTGGATCAGTCCACCTGTAACCGTAAACCATGTGTTTTATTAACAAACATGACCACAAATGTGAATAGTATAACACTATATTACCTTATTCTGATGTGGTATCAATATAAATCATTTCATCATTAGAATTTTAGTTAAGAGATACAGTCATAATATTCTCCATAACAGTTATGTCATCTTAAAAATAGAGAGCTTTATATGTCTCATCCTCCATGTAGGAATTTTTCAAATAAAATAAATTTATATGCTCCATTTTTTTCAATTATGTGATATACTTTTTTTCATTTAATAACCATTATTTATTATCTTCATATTAATTTCATTATTTAACAAAGAACTGTTCTATGAAAATTAAGTATTCAAATATTGTATGCACAATTTGTATCCATTAAAAACCATTATTTTAGTAAACATCATAAGATATAAATTATATCTTCTCCGAAAATAATGATATAATTAATTCATTAAAATATATAGATATAGGGCTATATTTTATCAATTATAATAGAAATACTAATAAATAATAATTGATAACTTCTAATAGTCAAAAAATCATATGTTGAAAAAAATACATGAACAAGAGATTGAATATGTGATAAAAAAATTAATGAATATTCTCAAAATATTAAAATAAAAAGTATGAAACTATTATATTAATATCAACTTAAAATACAATGATTGGTGAATTATTTTTACAATCTATGTCCTTAGGATTGATAATATGTGGATGGAATATAGAAATGATGATGTAAGTTGGTTTATGAATAAAAATAATCTATTTGATATGAAAAGTAAATTTTTGAGAAGAGTTGTGAAGTTTTTTTTTGGATGGTTTTTTAGTAGATAAAATGAATATTTATTGTTTTTAATAATAATTTCATCATTAAAAGGAAATATTTGAGGATAAATATTGATTTGAAATTCAATGTGAATTATATGAGTATTGTTAAAATTTAATAGATGTTTAACATAGTAAAATAATTATAAGATGATATTGATTACCACTAATAATGAGATGAAGGATATATTCAATATATAATATGATCACCTAGGTGTGGATGAAATACATGGATTAAAAAAATTTATATGATAAAAATTGACAACAAAACTTACAAAAAATTAAATCGATGATGTTTAAAAAAATTCATCAAGGAGTCTTAAGGAGTAGTAAATGATTAAAATAATTTATAGCCAAGTAATTGTGGTTGTTTTATTTTTTTTATGATCAATATATGAAAATTATATTTTAAATTCGATACAAATAAGCATGAAAGGATTCATGGGAAAAACATTATACTGCATATCATTTAAGTAACCTTCGTATAAGAAATCTAAATATTTGTATTAGTACTATAGATGTGTGAGACCCAAAATGACTATTTATAATTAGTACTCTAATTTTATAATTGTATGAAAATATGACAAAGCCAAAATTTTAGAAATCTAGGAAATATATATATAATTTATATGTTTAAATCATAAATCATTTTAAGCGTGGAAAATAAATGTGATAGTGTGGGAAGGAATATGGTGATGGTTTTAGGAAAAATATAACAATTAAAATCCAAATTAAATAAATATTTTCAAAATATAAAATCCATTAATAATAATGAATATACTCATAGCCTTAATAAAAAGATTTATTTGAATGATATAATTTTTGATCGAATCACCAATACTACTAATAAAACATAAGGAATGTAAAAAAGAAAATATGAAATATTGGAAGTCAATTAAATATACTAAAGTCCAAAAAATGATATAAATGGTTATGCAGGATATAAACTCATTAAAATATTTAAATTAATATCATATTATATATAAAATGTATCGAAAAATGATAAAATTAGTGTTTGAAAATTAGAAAATAATATGAATAAATAATAAGAAGGAAAATAAATATTTGAGGCGTCATATGTAAAATGAATATAACTAAAGGATTGGTGTTATGTGTAAAATTTAGCAAAATAATGACAACCATGATTATTAATATTTTTTATTAATAAAGTTATATAATCATTATGGTTTGGATAATGTTGAATGTGAGACTGAGGAGGATGAAAAACTCTTTTAAAATTTAATGTTTGATAAAAACATCAATCTCCCAAATAAATATATTCAAAAAATTATTTTTTACTGATTTTTAAATTCATCATTGATATTAATATCAAGACTGACAGTGTATATCATAATTATAAGGGAAAACCATTATGATCGTAGGCTGTGATATCATGGAGAAATTTTATATGTGTTTCATGTATTTTAAAGATATGAATTTGATGATCATGATGTGTTACATATTAAGAGTCCATATTTCTTGAAAAATACAAAAGACTGAAATTATAGAAATATATAAAGAAATATGTGAAAGATAAATTGGAAGATAAAACTTATAGTGATGATATTTTATATAGAAAATATAATTTTTTCGAATAGCTAAGATGATTACGATCACATTCCAGAAAAAATTATTTTTTGAAAATTTTATAATGTTATATTAGATTTAAAATAATGAATAATTTATTATAAATTGGATGGGTTAAAAAATTTCTCTAATTATGATAAATATAAAATTTAATATTTTTTAATAATTAATATTTTGAATAAAAAAATATATATCATTTAAATTAGTTAATTAATTTGTATCATGTTAAAATAACAAGTATATCCTTTTTTATGATATATTAGATATATCCTGATTTAATATACATAATTTAATCGATGAAGAGATTTCATTTTTCTGATTAAAGAGGGAGAGGATAAAAAATTTATGGATTGGAGCGAACACAAGTGGTTTTATAAAATTTCTCAGAATTATTTTTCCTGAAATAATTTTTTTGAAAAATAATTAATTTCTATTAAAATTGAGACATCAATGTGAATGTATAGATAGAAATATATATCCATATTTAATTACTCAAAAACAGATGACTAAGACTGATTTACGCTCTTACATGATAAATTTGTATTAAATACATCACTAATTTCATTCTATTTTATGAATTACAACAAAAAATTAATATGTAGTAATTTAAAATTTCATTTATTATAATTTTTTATAATTGTATATTGGTATGAAAAATTTTAATTTTCATATTTTGTTATTGGGGAGTAATGAAATATATACATTTTTTCTTTTTGAGTCTAATTATATTTTGGATGGTAATAAAATTATATATTTAATCTCTTTTGATAAATAAAATTAAGAGTAGGTAAATGTTAATTCAAAATTTTGTTTTGGAATATGATATTTTTTAAACCATTTGTTAAAATTAAAAATATTAACAACTAAATAATGAAGTCGGTATTCACCATTATAGTTTTATAGATCAGTAGATGGATTAATAACCTTCCATATTGGAATGTAATATACCCATACAAAAGTTGTCATTCATTGTTATAGATTTTTATATAGAGAATAATGTTAGAAATTAGGGAAGAGGAACATTTATATGAAAAAATATAAAATGTTCCATGAAGATAAATTCAGAATTTAACAGAAAGGAATTGTAACATCCTGTTACCGATCATTCAGGTATGTCTTTAAACTCACCATAGTTTTCATTTTCTCATTGTCTATATAGGGAATCGAAGGAATTTGGAGGATACCTATAATATTACAGTCATAGTTTTTTTTCAATCACTTATTTAACTATATTTTTCTATAGGATGTAGGTGGATTTCATGCTTTGTAAGTAGGTTAAAAGACATCTAAGATTTTCTGGATACAAGTCATGAAAGTATTTATTCTTTAAAAGGTTACACAATGTGAAGTTATCTTACACATTTTGAGTTAATTAAAGGTCATATTTTAATCTGGGTGATGGGTTTGTTGTCATATATGAGGCTTTGGGAGTTACATGACATAAAACTGGGTTACAGGTCATATAACTGGGTTACACATCATGCAATTGGGTTACACATTGTATAATGCCCTGTGTATAGTTTTTAAAATAGGTGGGTGACCATTTTTCCTTTGGTTATTTTACAAACATCATTTCATTGAAAATAAGAAAATTTCCAGGAGATTTTTTGAGACTCTACTCTTTTTAGACCGATCTATTTGGAATTTGACCTCCATTTCAGATGTGGTGAATCTCTCTGGGTAAGAGACCATTCTACTTCTTCATTTCCATTGATCATGGTAGTGTCCCTTTTTTTGAGTTATCAGATCTATTGATCTTAATTGGTGTTTCATCTAGTCTTCATCAAAGATCTAATGGTAGATCTCATTTTGGAGGATGTTCCTCTATTGTTTAAGGTGCGGAGAGCACTTTTTCGTGAGGTATTTGGGTTTCCTTCTATCCACTAACCTCATTGTTTTCTAATTTGGATCAATACTAAGATGTGTGGTTTAGATTAGAGTTCCTTCATTGATTTCATTCAGTTTTTTTTGTGGATCACATTATGGGTATGTGTGACCCATGTTTTGATGTTGGTGGGTCAATCTCTAGCATGTGTTTGAAAAACTGTATTGTTAATTTTATTATAAATTGGTTTATAAATAAATTGGAATTATTTTTTTATTATTTTTTGTTTGTTTTGAAATTATATTTTGAATACAAGTTATTTTATATTGTTTTTTGATAAATGGAAAGAATATTTGTATTTTCAAAACATTGAAAAGAATTTTTTAAAGTGGTTTCAAAATGATTTTTGAAACATTATTATGATTGTAAAAAAGAGAACATGGGTTACCATGGCTACTAGGTGGAAGGTTTATCTTAAGGCCATCATCCATTGTGGGGGTTCACATTCAGTGTGTTCCTCTTGTCCTAAAGTATATATTATTGGATCAAGGTACAAATATGATGTCGGGGTTTCACATTCTAGGGTGTGTCCCTGCTCCTGGAGTGTGGATAATTGGATTCAGGTATGTAAGTGCATTGTTCATATATTTTATTGTATGAGTACTCTACTGCATGTCTTGTTTTATTCCTTGGTTTTATGATGCATGTGATACTACTATTGTTTTCTATTTCTTGGATTTGTTGTTTAAGCCTGGATATGCATGTTGATTCATGTGAAATATGACATGGAAAATGTTATTTCAAATTCATATACATACTTTTTATTTAGAACTATGATAATGATTTAATGTTTACCGTGTTTTCTATAAAAACTGCATTACTACTTATCATGCAAAGTTTTATTTAATATGTGAATACATGAATTGTTATACAGAGACTTTTTATGGAACACATAGGTTGGATCATATTGATCCTATTAGATAAAACCAAGTGAACCTCTTTGGTGGTGTTCATACCTATGTTTATCATCTAATAAAAGTAAAATTAAAGGTGTCATTGTGAGGCAATGATATTTTGTTTCTACCAAGTTGGGTACCTTGTGGTGAGATGGTTGGAGTTCTTCAATGCCATCACATTGAGTAGTTGTTCCATTTTCCCCCTTTATAGTTGGACTTGTATGTTGGAGTTTTTGGTTACTTTTAAAGTCCTCTATTTTCACTTTTATAATTATAGTTATGGAATATATTTATTGGCATTCCACTATACCTTCTTACATTTTTTATTAATATTACCTGTGTTTGTTTCGAAAGGGTGAAACTGTCCCTTTGGTATGTCATTTGATTCCCATCTGATTTTCATCAGCCCATGGTGATCGGGAACACCCTTTAGGTATGGGATAGATCAGGTCGGGTGCTAGGCTTTACGGAATCTCAGGTCAGTTTGTTATAATTTGGTATTAGGTCAAGGTTATTCTTTCATGATTCCATGTCTTGGGAAGTCTGTTAGACTGAAGATATGATTTTATTTACCTTTAGAGGTATGTTTTGATAAGTGCATGTCCATATTTTTTCATGATGAGACTCTAGATGCAATTGTAAGTTGGGATAAGTGTCTCTAGTGTTGTGTTTTATTTTGAATTTATGTTTATGATTTTGTGAATTATTTTTTAAGCTGTGATTTTTTTGTTGTTGTCTAACCATTATTATGCTTCAGTGTACAGTGGAATGCCTCTGAGATGTCTTCCCCCAGTTCCTTAGGAAGGTGGAGCTAATTCAACCCAAGGTAATCCACCTAAAGTATAGAATCACCATGAGAGTATTTTATGGGAATTTCATCTTGTTGATCAGGATGTACCACAAGTTTGAAAATATTTTATTGAAGTACAACGAAGTGCTCGAGGAGAGAGAGACTGATCAGGAGAATCCTTGCCTGATAAGTCACCGTCCTTTAATGGAATGAATGAACTATAAGAGGTCGACTACTTGATGGATAAGATTGATAAAATATTTGAATTTTTGGAAACACCTGATAATATCAAGATGAAATGTGTAGCGTTTGGGCTCGAGGGTTTCAATAAGAGATGATGGATTTAATGGTCCAGGAAGAAAGATACAAGGAATTGTATTGGAAGGGTTTCAAAACCTTAATCCTCCATTAGTTTTCTCTAGAGTTCTGATTCATGAAAATCCTCTACACTTTCTTTCTTTCAAATATAGAGTGACTTTGGTGTTGTTATACACCAACTGGTTTTCTGAGCTTGTCTATTTTTCTCCAGACAAGGTGAAGAATTTATATTTGAAGGCTAAGAAGTACCTATAGGGTTTGTGATTGGATACAAATCCCATTTATTTATGTTGGAAATTTTTACGTATTCTAATATGGAAGACATGTATATAATTAAAAATATGGATATGGGGGTAAAGGATGGTCTTCCCACCCATTATCTTCTGTATAGTGGCAGTTTTAGTGGCATGCATGGTAAGAAGAGGAAGTGACAGGATCATTGCAGAAGTAGTGGATGTGGGTCTCAGCAGTAAGCCTCCTCCACACCATCTGTTATAGATTGCAGTGTCCCTATGAATTTCTTTCAGTGTGGAATGGTCAGACACACAATACATTTTTTTCAATTCCCATGAAAACATTCAACATTTGTGGATATATCAGTCATTTAAAATTCTTCTGTCAGTCTTTTACTATGCCTCATTATGATCATCGTTTATCAGCTCCAAAGGCTACTATGGTGTATTCAAAAGCTTCAAGGACTATAGATATCCAGCCACAAGCCTCATTAATGAATCCATTCCATGCAGTAAATGTGTGCCCTATGGAATTTGATCCAGGTCCAGAAATAGTGAGAGGTATGATCCTTGTTGCATCTTCTATATCATTTTCTTTATTTGATAATGGTTTCTCCATCTCATTTATATTTTCAGGTTTTATTGATACTGATAAATGACCAATCGAACATATGTACTTTGTAATGAAGCAAGTGAAACCTCTTGATAAGAGGTAAGAGAATGGGTTTTAGTGTCCTTGTTCATTCATGATAGTTGATACAATGTTGGTCCAGTATTTTCCTTTAATTGATCAAGATCTTTTTGACATCATTGTTAGTATATATTGTCTTGCTAATCAGCTAGTGTAGTGTGATTGTTATCAAAGGTGTGTTTCATTTCTTGATGCCTATGGGAGCTATTTTTTGTTTCATGAGGAGTGGGACCTGATGTCTGGTCATTTAGGACCCTCCCACCCAAAGCTTGAGAGTTTATTTTCTACTATGCATTTGAACTGACAGAAATATATCCTGTAATTGATCTTATTGTTTTTATTTTGAGACATTTCAGAAGTTTTACTAGAATAATTCTCTAGTCTTCCTTTAGAGAGGGAGGTAGAGTGAATGATTTCTCTAGTTCAAGGTATGAAATAGATATTTATGCCTTCATGTCATATGGAACAATTGGATCTGAAAGAGATGTTGATTTAGTTGGATGTCTTTATGAAAAAGGGTTTTTTCACCCTATATTTTCACCAGGTGGAATAACTATACTCTTTTCCATGACGGTAGATGGTTTGATTCATTTTTGGGTTAACCATCAAAAGATGAACCGGGTAATGGTCAATAGAATGTATCATTGTCCTCATTTGGATTATTTTCTCAATCATTTAATGAGGGGAAAGTGGTTTTCAAATATTTTATTTCATTCGGGTTATCATCAGAACAAATTTTGGGAGCCTGATATACTAAAGATGACTTTGAAGAGCAGGTATGGACACTATGAATATCTTGTGATTTCATTTGGTCTAAAAAACGATCATATAGTTTTAATGTTTTTGATGAATCAGAAATTCCAAAAATTTCTTGAAACTTTTTTGGTAGTTTTTTTTGATATTCGGGTTTATTTCAAATCCATGGGTGTCTATGAGCACCATTTGAGTATGGTTATGGAAATTTTGGAAGATAACCATTTGAATAGAATTATCTTGAAATGTAGTTTTTGGGTAGAAGAAGTGATGTTCTTAGGGTAAAAAATTTATAAACATTTTTTGTCAGTTGATCCTGAGAATTTGAAGGTTTTCTGGTATTTGAAGGACCCATTGAATGTCTTTGAGATACTGAGCTTCCTTGGTCTTCTTAGATACTTATAACAGTTTTTATGGATTTCTCTAATCTAGTTATATCATTGACTGCTCATGCTTGGAAAATGGTAAAATTCACATGGGATGTGATGTGCCAGTCTTCTTTTGATGAACTGAAATGACTTCAGATATCGGCTCATATTCTGATAATATATAATCCTATTAAGGGGAACATGGTGTTTTTTATTCTTCTGGTGCAGGCTTGGGATACACGCCTATGTCAGATGACCATGTAGTAGCTTATGATTATGATTAGCTTCAACCACATGAGAAGGATTTCCCCACTCATGATTTATATATTTCAGCAATTATGAAAGCAATTAAATGTTGGTTGTACACTCTTTTGTGGGAAAGGATTGCGGTCTTTTATGATCAAAAGAGTCAAAGTTATATTGTTTCTTATAATGACTTTCATATTAAAAAGAGAGGATGGGAAGGATTCCTTTAGAAATTTGACTTTGATATTGCCTGCACCTAGGGAAGGGGATTTTCATTGTATATGCTCTCAGTAAGAAATTACTATCATATTATATTATGCAATCGAAGAATGAGTGGAACATTATATGGTGTTTCACTCAGTTTCACGATTATTATCAGGAGGATGCTTTGGGAATGGTTATGACTAGTGTTCAGTTATCATCACCTTTCCCAGAGTTGATTTTACTAAGTCACCTATAGGATGATGAGTTTATTAAAGTTTTATAAAGCCATTATAGTGGGGAAACCATTTCTGGTTGGTCTCTTTCATCAAATGGTATGCATCACTTTATGAAGTAGGTTGTCATCCTAGCATCTGTGAGGAGTTTAGTTTGGTTTAACTATCCCATCTCTTCATGGGATGCTCACCCAGGCACTACAAAGATGTATTATGATATGATAAGTTGATTTTTGTGTCCATTTATTATGTGTGAAATTTTAGATTATGTGTCCCTTTGTTACACTTTTTTACATAAATAGATAGAGAACTTGAAACCCTCTGGTTTGATTTAGCCTCTTCTAATGCCAGTTTGGAAATGGGATGAGGTATCCATGGATTATTTTTGTTAAATTACCATAATCCACCTGAGGTAGAAATTCTATCTGGTTGGTTATTGATTGGTTGATGAATTTATCTCATTTCATTATAATCAAGGATACCACTAAGGTTGATGAACAGGGTAAGATATATGTATAAGAGATTGTGAGGTTACATGGAAGTAATTTTATTTTTATTTCATATATGGAACCTAGGTTAACCTCTAGGTTCCTGAGGAGACTCTAAGATGAAATTGGATCTTCGGGCTGGTTGATCACATCTTACCATCCATAGACAGACAATTAGAAGGAGCAAGAAATTCTAAACCATGACGAGATGCTTTGTGAGTATGTCATAGATTTCAGTGGATCATGGGATAGTCTTCTGGAACTGTATTAGTTTGTCTATAACCAAAGTAATAAGTCATCAATCAGAATGGATCCCTTTGAGTATTTGTATGGTTTCCCATGTAGATCACATCTTTGTTGGGATTAGGATGTAGCTATGGATGGACCATGATTGGTTCAGGAGATGTCTGCAAAGATTTAGATATACATCGACATCTTGTTACATCATATAGGTGACAATAATTGTATATGGAGTGGTGATTTCATCCTCTAGATTTTCCCATTATTTACTATACTTTCTTGACATTTTCTCCTTGGTTAGGTTACTATTGGCTTGGAAAAAAGGTAATGTTGGCTCTGAGATATGTTTGATCATTTGAGTTCATTCAGCGACTCAGAAAGGTAGCTTATCACTTATCACTATAGGATCAATTTATAGGTATTCATTATGTTTTCCAAATATCTCATCCCAAAAAGTATCATCCTAATCCCACTCATTTTATGAGTTGGGATGAAATTTAGTAATATAAAGTCATTTTGTTTTGGAGGAACCTGTTGAGATCATACACTCTTAAGTGAAATTATTCTGTGGGAAGTTGATTCCATTTGTCATAGTGCTATAGTAACATATATTGGATTCTAATGAGACATAGGAATGTGGGTCAATTATGAAAGAGTAGTGGAATCATCGTTTTCTAGAGATTATATATTCCACCTAACTTGCTGGTGATATGAAGTATTTTTGGTGGGGAGTTTGTTACATCCCATTACTGATCCATCATATGCATCTTTAACTTCATCAGGGCTTTCCTTTTTTATTTTTATTATAGGTCCAAGAAGGAATTGGGAGGATAACTAAAATGTTGAAGTCCTAGATTTGTTGGACTCTTATATTTAACAGTCTTTTTCTGCAAGATGCAAGGGGATTTTACGCCGTGTAAGTGGGTTATACGACGTATATGAGTTATTAGACACAAGTCATGAAAGGAATCACACTGTGAATAGTTACACAATTTGAAGAGATCTTACATGTCGTGAGTTAATAAAAGGTCATATTTTAATCCTAGGTGACAGGTTTTTCTTTGTATTTAAGGCTTTGGCAGTTACACGTCGTGCAATAGGGTTACACATCATTTAAGGCCCCATGTACTATTTTTAAACTATGTGTGCCGTTTTTTTCTTTTAGTTCCTTTCCAAAATACATTTCCCTTAAACCAAGTAAATTCCCATGTGATTTTGGGAGATTGTGATCCTTCTAGATCAATACATTCTCTGTTCGATCTCCATTGTATTTGTGGTGTGTCTCTCCGCGTAAGAAACAATTATACTTCTCCATTTCCATTTATTACGGTAGCGCCCTTGGGTTTTGTTATCAGATAGGTCAATCTAAACTTGAGTCTCATATTTTCTTCTTCCAATATCTATTATGAGATCTCCTTCTAGAGGCCATTCCTTTGTTATTAATGGTGCATTGAGTGTTCATTCATAAGGAAGGTAGGTTTCCTTCTTTCCATCAACCCCCTTATTTTATAAATTGGATCAATCCTATGATATTTTGATTAGAATCTATGGATTTCATTGATATCATTGGGTTTTTTTTTGGATCCCATTGCAGTCATGTGCGACCCATGTTTTGAGGTAGGTGGTTCTGTCTCAAGATTGTGTTAGAAAAACTATATTGTTCCATTTTTTTTAAATGGGCATGAATGTTCTAGGATTGTTTGTATTTTTGGGAATAATATTTTGAGAAATATTATTTTTACCTTGGTTTTTTATAAATATATTGAAAAGGGGTATTTTCAAAGTATTGAAAAATATTTTTTAAGATGATTTTATAAACATTGTGATGATTCTGAAAATGATCACATGGGTTACCTTGGGTACTAGTTGGTATGATTATCATGATTCCATCATCCATTGTGGGGGTTCACTTTTTGGGTGTTCATCTTATCCAAGAGTATATATTATTGGATCTAGGTATATATATGATGTTGGGTTTTCATTTTATGTGGTTTCTCCCTGGTCTGGGAGTAAAGATAATTCGCTTCAGTTACCATAATTAATTTTTCATAGATTTTTTGGTACAAGTAGTTTTTTTCCTATATTATTATATTCCTTAGTGTCATGAATCATGTGATGTTTTTTTGTTTTTTAATTCATTTATTTATGGTTTTATCCTTAATATTCATTTTTATTCATGTGGAAGATGATAAGAAATTGTTCTTTGAAATATATATAACCTTGTTTAAATTATAACTATGATAAATAGGAAATGTTTACCATGTTTTCTATAAAACTTCTTTATTTATTATCATAACATGTTTTATATAAGATGATCGTAAATGAATTATTATATATAGAATTATTATAGAACTCCTAGGCGGCATCCTATTGAGTCTATTATCTCACACCATGTGCACCTCTTCGGTGGTGATCATACCTACGTATGTCTTACAATGCATGGAAAGGGAATGCTCTGTAGTGATGTGGTGTGGTTTTATGTTGTCTTGGTTAGGTAGCCAGTGGCGACATGGTGGGATTTCATCCACGACATCACATAGAGTAGCTATTCGGTTTTGGTCCTTTATAGTTGGACTTGTCTCTCAGAGTTTTTGGCTACTTTGATAGTCATTCATTTCTGATGTCTTTTTATAGTTATGTCATATCTTTATTTCCTTTCCTTCATTCCTTATTTATTATTGTATATATATTCCATGTTTTTTCTGGTTGGGATAAATCAATCCCTCTGTTTTTTCATTCATTTCTCAGGTTCATGTCACCAACCCATGGGTATTAGGAGCGTCATTCGGGTATGTGATGGATAGCGTTGGGTGCTAGGTTTGTGGTCATCCTTGGTCGGTTTGTTATAGAAATTATGAGAAGATAAATACTCTATCAAGATATTGGTGGGGATGATAAAATATGGATATCAAATGTGATAAAAGAAGTATGGAATGTGATTTTGAATAGGTTGAGTCTCAATGATGAATTTTTTGGAAATGGATTTCATAGTCCACAATGGTATGATTTTTTATAGATATATTAGTGGTAATAAATTATTACTAATTTTTATGGATTTTAACAGAAAACCTTTGAATTATTTATTAAAAAAATTATTTAGGTAGAATATTCATATATCAATTTTTAGAAAATGACATGATGATAAGTTCATTTCAATGAAAAAATATTCTATAAAATAAATAATGAATTATGTATATTCCAATTACAATATTTCAAAAAAAATCAAAAACATATAAACTGGATTTATTTTCCATATCAACAATGATAGTTCATATTGAAATGAGTGTGAATGAATGACATATTAGTTTTAATTTAGGACTACTATTTCTATAAAAATAGCATTTTTAGGTTATATGAATACTGTGATTGACATCACTGGGAAGAATAATATATTATCTTTAGTTTGTTTCCATGAATTATAGAGTATAAGCATTAAAATTCACTATATCTAGTATAATATTCATACTATATTTCAAATATTATAATATTTATATCTAATACATTGAATATAAAATAGGGATACACTATATATTGTAAACAAATTGACATCAATCGGTTCATTGGAATACTCAGACAATATATAATTAATAGAATAGTGGATTCAATTTTATCATGTATAAGATTGTAATTATTTTCATGTATCATATTCAAAGAGAAAAATTATTTATTATTAAAATGAATGGATAATTATTTTCTATTTCTGCTACAAAATTATGTAATTACAGAAATTGAGATTATTTTAGTGTGTATTATATCTTAATCATGATGATGGTGTGTCGTTTAGAATCATAGGTGATAAGTAACTACATGATATAATATTTTTTTCATTTTTTTATATCAATTATATATAATTCCATAGGCCACATAGTTATAAATAAAAAAATTGTATCATTCTATTAAATTATACTTTCTAGTACTTTATGATGTGTATATATACCCATTGCATTGACAAAATCAATTTTTACAATACATTGATTTATAGTTTTTGTGTTCAAGGGTAACATATCAGGAAGTGTTATAAAACCAAGTGTATCAAGGTAGATCAAACACATATGTATGTGACATTACTGGACTCTTTTTTTATTAAATAGTAGGGATACCACAATGTCTTACGTTTTTGGGATTATACAAATATGGTTTCATAATTATGATCCAATTTTTTATATTTTCATATATTAACACCCTATATCAAGTATTTGTTTCTTGATCAAATTAATATTTTTGTCTTTAATACATTAGTGATAAATGAAAAACTAATTAACATAATCAAAATTGATGAACATAAGAAATGTAACATCCCAACCAGAACCATAAGGTCTATGCTTGAATTCCACATGTCCTCACGCATGCCTCCCCATATGAACAAGGCTAAAACCTAGCAGTGAGGGTCTCAAGTTGGACTATGCAGTGACAATACCCTCAGTATCTTTTCATAGGATAGATAATGAACAAAAAAATAAGATAAATAATCAGAGGAAATATACAGAAATGTAATGATATCATATATTTCATAAAATAAATTGGTTCTTAAAGTGGAAAGATAAACCTATGAAATTATTTTTTAGTACAAGAAAAGATAAACATGGGGTCATCCACAGTCGATTCGGTTCTACCATTATCCATGTGATTCATTTATTAGTCGTTCATTATAGGGACCATTTCTTTCACTAGTCCCTTCATGAAATATATAAGCACATCAAAATTCCCAAGTAGGGTGTGAGTACAAGACTGAACAGGACACCAATAATGTGTCTTTAACCAAATGTGAAATGGTATAAAAGATTTTTCCAAAATAAAACAATTGAATAACTGCATAGTAACAGAAAACCAAAAATTGAGTGATTGTGTGCTAGCCATGATGCTACATTCCTCCAAGTGTACCTTCTTCAAATCTATACCATATTTATAATCAAGATGTTAGAAGAATCAAGGATTATCCATGAGGCTAATGAATCATACTACTCATCATAGTGAGATTTTCATACTCATAATAACTGCTCAATATTATTATGTTCTCGTCATGTACAGGGTATCAAGTTCTAATCCTAATACCATGGACATCAAGTAACATTCTAGTGATCGAGAGATAATCAGTATCCCCAAGTCATTAGGGGGGACTAGGGATCAAGAGATAATCATCATCCCTTAGTCATCACGGAGAAAAATAGGCATGAGATCTAATCATCATCCCATATTCATCAATTTCATCACATGGAATCCCTAAGGCATCAATTATGACAACCCCATACATAGGTCCATAATCATCATTGTCACAATACATGTGCACCCCCCCCCCCCAAATTGGATAACATGTCACGACAGACTACCGGTCATTGGTTCTAAGAACATTACTAGAAAAAATATATATAATGTTATGATACAAGACAAAACGTAACATATCATTATAAGAAATATAGAACCTACAATACATGTGATCAATATCAAACATGAATAACAAGCTATAGGTACTCATGGAATCATGTGTAACATTAGGGTTCCATGGCTACACACAAACCAACATGTGATCATAATCTATCAAGGACCTCAAAATATTTATACACATTATAATATTAATTAAAATCATGTGTACATAAGCCAATAGAGTTAAGAAACATCCTACATCAATAGTTTTCAATTTAAGAAATGCAAGGAAAAACTAGTCAAGAACACTTCCTCGTAGACTTACTATAAAAACGTCAACACTCGAGGTTCACTAAGGGTCTGTAAAATCCAAAATGCCATTTTACTTCAAAGAGATAATAAAATATCACATCCAATGATAAATTATCTCTCATGGTGAATTTCCATATTATATTTTATAGTTATATATTGATAATCTATCATAAATTATTATTTTATAGTTATATTTTTACAATTTATCTTAATTTTTCCTTGTATAATTATCTCTCAACAATTTCTCATAATTTTCCATTTTATAATTATATTAGAAATTTTCTCTTAAATTATCCATTTACAACTATATTTTTACAATTTATCATAAATTACCATTTTATAAATATATTTTGAACATTTTCCTTTAACTTATTATTTTATAATTAAATTCTTATAATTTCTCCTAAATTTTTCTTTTTTAATTATCATTCGATAATTTCACATAAATTATCCCTTAATATTTTCATGTCGATAATTTTTCATCAATTATCCTTTTATAATTATCTTTTGAAAATTTCTCATAAATTATCATTTTATAATTATATCATGATAATTTCACTTAAATTATCCTTTTATAATTTTCTTTTGATAATTTCTCAAAAAATAACTTTTGATAATTATATTTTGTTAATTTTTATTTAATTTTCATTTGGTCATTTCTCATAAATTATCCTTTTAAATTATATTTTGATAATTTTTCATCAATTGTCCATTTATAAATCCATGACATTATCCTTTGATGAATTTTATTCCATAAATTATCATTCAATAATTTAGAAATTATCATTGGATAACATTGAAAATTTTTCCATGTGATAATTAACTTATAATTATCCTTCAAAAAATTGAATAATAATATCTTTGATAAAATCATACAATTATTCTTTGATATTTTAGTTTTATTATCTATTTTCAAATCATCATTATTATCCACTGAAGATTCCTTGAAATTATATTTTTATATTATTAATAGTTCACCCTTTCATAATATTATTTAAATTTTCATTTTGTATTATGGTGTAATTATCATTTATAATTAGATAATTTTAATAATTTTCCATTTATAAATTTTTCAATATTATCCTTTACAGTAATTTTTAAAAAGAATATCATTTGACAATTTCACATAATTTTTCCATTTAAAATGGGAAATATCATATTTAAAAAACCTCGTTTTCTTCAAAATCATTGATATGATTTAGGTTCTACTCATCGAAATAGACCCAATGACATTGATGTCATGTCAATCAAATTAGTGATGGAGTACTTATCTAAGAGATAATTTTATATGAAAAAATAATAATATATAAAATCCAAAAAAAAAACAAAAACCTAGTTAAGAATTACATAGTGAAGAACTCATCGCATGGATGACTCAAAAAATCAACCAAAACTAAATTAGGTAATCTGCAACATCACCAATTATGTTCAAAGTAGTCATTGGTCAGGTTAGATTCTACAATATCAACAATAATTTGGGATATTTTCGAATATAAAATATGAAACGCATTTTCCATCAGTAAATTTCTGAAATCCTAAATTTTAACCACCATTTCAACTAAAAAGTGATGAAGGAGAAATATAATTCACCACTTTATGTCATTTCTAACTGAAATGGGAACAAATAAATGAATATTGAAGTGTTTATATTCAGGAATACATTTTATTGGATGTTACTTTTAGCATTAAATAATACCATAAAAAATATATTAATAATATAAATATAATAAAATATTCAAATAACATTACTTTATGAGTTGTTTGAACCAATGTCCAATGCACCTGAATGTTATTCCCCGTCTATGGTAGAGCCCACTTTCCAGACCTAAACATGGTTTCAAATTTTTCAAATGACACACCATTTGAGTGGTATTAATTATTTATTATATATAAGAACTGAATAATAAAATAATAAAAAATTGGGTATTTTTTCATGTGATGTGGTCAAACACCTAACACACATAAAATTTATACCCCATCTAGGGTAATCCCCATGTTTCATAAATGATGTTGGTCTAATATTTTTTTGTATGATGAACTATATGGGATATATTTAATTATTTAAAAAAATAATATAATAAAAACTATTAAATAATTTATTCTTCTGAGTGAATCATACAAATTTCTTATTCCTACAATTTATATACCCTACTTAGGGTAAAGAATTCACCCCATTCCAAACATTAGTCTCATATTTATCATACAATGCATATTTTTTTAAGTTTTCAGTTATTTTGAAGAATTTAGGTGTGAATAATATAATATATTTAAAATTATTATTTAATCTTCCTTGATTCATTATGGGCCTCAAAATCACACACTTACTCAGTACCTGACTACAAAAATATTCAATAGAATGCTTCAAGTTGTTAACTAGGATTTTACCCTTATGAGAAATCTCTAAAAACATTATCAAATTATTTTTATTGGAAAAATAATTTTTATCATAAAAACACTTATAATTTATCAAAAATATTTTTTTAATGGGGATATTACAATTCTCCCCATATATCAACATATCATCCATGAGAAGAATATCTTGTAGCATTTCTCAAAAAACCTAGGCCACTATGCTCATACATTACACTCACGTACCCATGTTTTTTCATAGATTAATCCATGATACCCCCAAATCAAAACTTGTGGTAAGCACTTATCACATTGATCTATGATCCGTACCGTATGGTCATCATAAAATGTATCAGTCTCTAGCACAAAATCCAAAAAATAAACAATATTTTCATGGTCAGTATGTCCCACTAAAGTTGTGACACATGTTACATGCCATTCGTACCATTAGAGAGACAGAAGGAAGGTCTAGATGATATTCCATTATCCCTATCTTCTTGTTGATCCCAAGGGGTCAAAAATATATTGTTCTAGCTTCTAAATCTTCTTTAGATGCCTCCACCCCAACCATGGAGTCACTCAAAATAAAACCTAGTCACCCATAGAGACCACCAATGGTCTCCTCTAATGGATTACATAAGATATTTTTATTTTCTGAGTGGTAATTGACCTATTCGCAATCAGATTCACTCTCTTGGAGGCCTCCTGAATTAAACTGGGCACATAACTACTGCCTCATCTTCTTCATACCAAAAAGTTTTGATAGACATCTTATCTCATAAGGATCCCCCTAAGGCATCATCTAAATCAAACCCTGGTAAATTTTGTTAATATTGAACACATTGATGGATAGGTGATCATTCCACACTTCATTATAGTCATGAACACGATATTGAAATAAATCCTTCTTATTCTTATTGTCTTCTCAGATCGTCTATCTATTTGAGGATGTTACACCATGCTCAATATCAGATACGTCCATATGGATTTTTGCTAGACCTTATAAAATAATGTTGTAAAATTCCATAAAAACCAATCCATTTTTCTCATGTTTGGTTCCCCTTGATGGAAAATATAGTGAATGATCTTATGATCTCTATAAACAAAAAATATCTTACTAAATAAATAGTGTCACCGACATATTAGAGAAAAATCACACTTTTCATATTCATGTCACGTGTATGGTATTTTGAAAAAATGGATCATAGCTGATGATACCAATAGGAAAATACCTATTCATTTTGCGTACACATCACACCCAAGTCGATGCATGATGAAGCACAATATACTGCATAACCAATCCCAATCTCTAGGAGTGTCCATAATGGAGTTATATTCAATCTTTTCATTGGATAAAGGAATACATCTTCACACTATTCTAACCACTGTAATTTCAATACCTTTATTTTCCATTCAATTAATTGTGCTAATAATTAGAATAAATAATTGATAAATTCCTGGTATTGTCTTGATAAACCCAGAAATCTAATAATCCCAAAATCATTTCAGGGACTTTTTAAAGACATGACTACCTCGACCTCCAATTAATTTTATAATACCACAGCCTCAGAAAGCACATTTCCTTGTAACTTCACTTCTTTAATACAAAAGTCATATTAGTGTAAGGCCTCTTTGCTCGAATTATATATAGGAATATATCTAGGATTTTATCTTGTTTCTCTGGTGTAACTGAGTAGATAATGATATCATCAAAAAATAGTATTAATAAATAGTCTATTTATGGGTGGAAGACATGTTCCTGAGGGCCATAAACACTTATGATCTATTCTTCCACTCAAACAACATCACAAAATACTCATACAATCCATATCTACTTGAAAACATGGTATGAGAAATATCATCCTCCCTGAATAATAATCGGTTATGGCTCGATTAGGGATAAATATTGGAGAAACACTAAGATACCTATATATAATTGAAAATATAATCAATAAAGGTAAATGTATATTGGTTTCTAAGCATGATCTGTTTTAGTATCCATAAATAAACACATAACTAAATACTACTATTCACTTTCACGGAAAACAACATTGGAAAACACCATGGTGAAGTACACATGATTCCCTTTTTCTCTATGTTATCCCATAGAACCTTGAGCTCCTTCAGCACAGTTGGATTAATATGATATAGTTTATTGAGATGGATTCACACTTGAGAAGATATCCTTTTAACATAACCCATCATTACATTAAATTTTATTTTAGTTCAAAGACCGATAATAATTTCAACTCATTAATAAACATCCTAATGGCCTCTAGTGCCTATGTAGGATTTAGGATTATTGAGTGGAAGTAATGGAATATTTGACCATATTTAATAAATTTATATGGATAGGATATGTACTAAGAGATATATATCTATGTTCAAGTGTTCCTGCTCCCCTAACCACATAGAAGGAGTGAGAGGATGCTAAACCACATTCTCTTACTCATCTAATGGTAAGGTAGAAACATATTATTTAATAGAATCATTCTAGCTATTCTTCACTTGTACTACTCTAAGAATACATCGAGGTGAAATATTCAATAACATAAAGGAACGGTAGGAATATAAAATGATCATATTCAGTCTATGGGATCACTCAATGGTTTCCCTAGGATTCTACCTACAAACCTAGGTATAACCCTTGAAGAAAAGCCTTATATGTGTTACATCGCATTAATAAGAATCATCATATATATACTAACACAACAACATACTCAGTTTAACTAATTAATTCCAGTAACAATATTTTACAACATCTTGAAACATAGATATATGACACAAAGAAACTATCATGAACAAATATTGTAAAACAAGGAATTTAATTGAAGAACTACTATGCAATAAAACAATAAGTATATGTATGTAATTTTAACCTACATGCCTAGTTATGATAAATGAGCACATATAAAATCCCATTAATCACATATCTACATGATTTACATCAATCAAGGTGAATTTAATAAATGGTAATTGAAAAAAAAAATGGGAACTCATAGGTCCACTATAAAGTGTTTTCTATGCACTCACATAGGTCACATGTCGAAGTCCCAAGGTCAAATATCCTATCTAACTTTTCCCAAACCAAAAAAATGAGAATAAAGAGTTATTTTTTCCTGACCAATGATACCATTTTAAAAATCCCAATTCAAACCAGTGGGTTTGTGCTACAATTCCATATGTCCTCATGCACTCCTACCCTTATATAACAGGTCTCTCACTAGAAGAGAGGTTATCAAGTGGAACTGTGTAGAAAATATAACTTCAGTATTATGTCATATAATTGATAATCATAAATAAATAAAAAGATAAATAATTAGAGTAAATATTTTGAAATTTAAATATTTTATACATGTAATAATATAAAGAGGCTCCAAAAGTGGAAAGAAAAAAGGTTAAAAAGAAATGGAATAGAAAAATAAAAAATAAATAGTGTGACTTCTAGAGTCCATCCTAGTCTACTACTAGCTCTATGGTCTACTGCACAACATTCCATTATAGGGACCTTTCCCTTGGTTGGGTCCCTCATGAAATTAATAAGAAAACATAAATTCCCAAGTAGACTGTGAGTAAGAGACTCAGTTGGAAACTACCAATGAGTCCTTAACCCAATGTTCTAATGTATAAATGTGTATTCTGTAATAAAATAAATTCTTAATAGAATAGTACCAAAAAATAAAAAACTGATAAGTCTTGAAATAACTAATCTGCCAAAAACCCACGGTCGTACATGCTTTGGCTCTATCCCAGGTAGATAATAAAGGTGTTAGAAGAATCAATTATCAGACACAAGTCTAATGAACCATGCAACTCGACATTGTGAGATTTTGGAAATCAATATCACTGCTAAAGAAGGTTATGTTATGGGTTTTTACTATGGATTGAGAGCTAATCAACATCCGTTAGTCATTGAGTAACAAAATACAGATCGATTGATAATCAACAACCCTTAGTAATCGAGTAAAGTCTAGGGTTCAAGAGATAATTAGCATCACTTTTTCATTGAGTAATAATTTTAGGGATAAATAACTGATCGACATCCATTTTTCATCTAGTGTATCACATGACATCCTAGTGGAATAATCATATCTCTACCCTATGCATGGGTCCCTCGTCATCATTGTCATAAGAAATGTCCCCCCCCCTCCAAGGGCTAACATGGTCCACCTATCTTGGGTTCCAACAAAAATACCACAATGCATATATAACATGGTTGGATACAGGATAAATCCTAACATACAATCACATCTACTATAGAACAAACAATACATGTGATAAAAATCAAACGTAAATAACAATATAATGGTACTCATGACATATAGTGTAACATAAGGTCTCCAAGGAAACACACACATCCACATTTAATCACATTCTATAATTGTTATAAAAATATTTCTATGAATTATCATATTAATTGAAATAATTTTAAACAATCCCAAAATGGTATTCAACTTCCTACCCATAAAGTCATTAGTGTAACAAGGCTAGAACAAACCGGTGAAGAACACCTCTTCATGGCCTTATTAAAACATCAACTCTCTTGGTTCACCAAGGGTCCCTAAAAACCAAACCAAATATTTTATTCCAAAAGTAAATTAAATATCACATGAAATGATACGTTCTCTCTTGAGGATAATTATATAATTATAATTTAATAATTTTTTTATAATTTCCCATAAATTATACTTTTATAATTATATATTGATAATTTCTTATAAATTTTCTTTAATAATTATATTTTGATAGTTTATCTTAAATTGTACTTTTATAATTATATTTTGATTATTTCTCATAAATTACCCTTTTATAGTTATATTTTGATAATTTATCTAAAATTTCCCTTTTATAATTATGTCGTGATAATTTCTCATAGTTTTTCCTTTTTATAATTAACATATTTATAATTTCTCATAAATTATCCCTAATTTATTACATTTTGAAAATTATTAGTAAGTTATCCTTTTAAAATTACTTTTTTTGATATTTTCTCATTAAATATCCTTTGTAGCATCCAGAACTGAGTCGCCGAGTTTGATCTGGAATTCTATATGACCTCATGTGCATCTCCATGTACACATGATTTTATAGACTAGCTGTAAGGATCTGATTCCATCAGTGGGGAGACAATACCCTCAATACAATTTCATAGGATCAATAATCATAGTAAAAAAGATGAAATGTAAAGATGGAATACATGTAATGAAAGCATAGAAACTTATGTATGTGGAAACCATGACCAGAGGAAATAATAAGGATAAATTAAATAAATAAATTGTCAATTTTTTGAAGACTATCATGGTTTAAAACTATCTCCACACTCCTATTCTCAACTCTCCACCACAGGGCCCTTACCCTTTTCTAGACCCCTCGTTAAACTACAAGCACATCAAAATTTCCTTGCAGGGTGGAGTACAAGACTTATTTGGAGACCACCAATGTGTCCTTAACCTGATGTTATAAATTATACAATTGTCTCCCAAAACAAGAAAAATGTGTAACAAACCTAATAACACACAATCCATAACTGTTAGGATGTGTGTTTACCAAGACACCACAAAACCCTGACCACACATGCTTCGGATCTATGTCAGATTTTTAATAAAGGTAGTATAATAATCATGGATTAGCTTAGAAGATAGTGAATAATTCTACATGGAGTAGTTTAATCATGCAAATAAGCATCACTACTCATCAAGAAGGTTATGTTCTCAACATAAGTGTGGGATCAAGAGGTAATCGACTTCTAGTAGTCATCGTGGCATATACTGGGGATTGAGATCGAATCCACATACATTATCCCTTGAGATATATAATAGGGATCAAGAGCTAATTAGAATCCCTTATTCATCAAGTAAAATACCCCATAACATCTTCTAGTCATTGAGTGCATCAAATGGAATTCCTAAGACATCTTCATGCCCCTACCATCTAAAAAGGTCCCTTGTCGTCATTATCTCAATTCATGCTCACATCCCCTCTAATGGATTCCATGTTACGATGGTCCACCTCTCTTGGGAACCAAGAAAAATACCATAAAATCAAACAAAACAATGGTGGATACATGGGAAGGCATGCCATTTCATTATAAGTAAGGTAGCACACATAATACATGTGATCAAAATCAAACATGGGTAATAAGAAACATGGTACTAAGTGTAACATAAGGATTCAAAGGATGAACAGACACACATTCAATCATAATCTAGAAAGATCATAAAAAATATGTCTATGAATAACCATATTAATGGAAACCTATGTAAATGAGTCCAAAAATGTACGGAACTTCCTACATTAAAATACTTCAATGTAAAAAGGTGGTAAAATAAACCAGTCAAGATCCCTCTTCATAGTCTTATTATAGAAAACATTGACCTGTTAAAGAACAAGGTTTTTCAATGGTACCTATATCCAAAACGTGTAATTTTATTTCAAAAATAAATTAAATTTTACTTGCAATGATACATTCTCTTACCTGGATAATTTCCAAATTACCTTTTTATAATTTCCTTTTGAAAACTTCTCATAAATTTTCCTTTTGTAGTTATAGTTTGTCAATTTATCTTAAATTATACTTTTATAATTATCTTTTCATAATTTCCCAAAAAGTACCCATTTTTATTCTATTTCTAAAATTTCCCGTAAACTATCCTTTTATAATTACATTTTGAAAATTTCCCATAATTTTTTTTATAATAATATTTTTATAATTTCTCATAAATTATTCTTTTGTAATTATATTTTTATAGTTTCTCATAAATTATCTTTTTGTAATCAGATTATTATAATTTTCTTAAATTATCATTTTATAATTTTCTTTAGATAATTTCTAAAAAGTTTCCTTGAATAATTATATTTTAATAATTTTTCTTCAATTATCCTTCTATAATTATCTTTTTATAATTTCTCCTCATTTATCTTTTTATAATTATCATTTTATAATTTATCCTAAAATATACTTTTTTAATTATTTTTTGATTATTTCTCTTAAATTTACTTTTTATAATTATAATTTTACAATTTATCCTAAATTATCAATTTATAATTATATTTTCATAATTTCAAATAAATTATGCATTTATAAATCCATGTGATTATCATTTTATAATTTTTATTCCATAAATTATCCATTGATAATATAGAAATTGTAATTTAAAATTTTTATAATTTTTCCATTTGATAATTTCCTTATAATTATCTTTTAATAAAATTGATGGAGATTATCTTAGATAAACTCATACAATTATTCTTTGATAATTCATTGTAATTATCACTTGAAATTTTTTCACGATTATCCTTTGATAATTCCATCTAATTAGGTTTAGATAATTATAATAATTCATCCTTTGATAATTATATTTGAAATGATCATTTGATATTAGGGTGAAATTATCAATAATAATTTGATAAAAGTATCTTTAAATAATTATAATGATTATCCTTTGATTAATTGTTCAATATATTCTTTCATAATAATAATTATAAGGTAAACCCTGTTATTATTTATATAAAATTATCATTTGATGATATTTTCAAATTTCCATTATTGAATTGGTTTTTATCTTTCTAATAATTAACCATTTATAATTAAATTTATTCATCATTTGTAAATTAAATAAAATTTTATATTATAATTTCATTTAAAAACTAACCTTGATAATTTCAGGATTATCATTCTCTATTATTTTAAATTTATTTCTCCATATAATTAATTAGGGAAATAAAAATAAAATAATAATAAATAATTTAATTAAATTACTAAAAAAATACCCTTCTACTTCTTCTATGAGGTGCATTATGGGGAGAAACGATCACCCATTATGCATTGCCTGGTACCCAAAGAAGAGGAATGAGGAAGGTGCTTTCTCTGATCTGGTCTATGGGATGATCTAACTCAACTAGATCCATAGTGAAATGGATTTGATCATTATATGAATCCCATTTTCATACATGTCTCACATTCCGAAATCGAATAAATAAATTACCCAAATTAATCCACCATTTTAACTGAATCTTAATGGGAAGTTATTAATTTCTCCCATTTATTTGGTTGATGAAATATCTAGGTCAAAACACATTTAAAATATTCATTCTTATAGGTTATAGGTGAATTAATGGGGGTTTTGGGTATTTTTTGGGAAGATGTAAATTACTTCATTTGTAATTTAAATTAATAAATTCAATTATTTAACCCAATTATCATGTAAATTGATTTACTGGGAAACCAAAACAAACATCAGTTTCATATGAAAGTTATACTGTACCTAAGAAAAACCCCACATTTTGGTCCTAACAGTGGTCTCTGGTTTCTCATCTGATACACCATTTGAGAGAAATTGTTTATTTATTAATTGAAAATTGGAATAATTAAATATAAAAAGGGGTTTTATTGCATATTACTTTTTCAAATGCACAACACATATAAAATTTATAGCATATCAAGGATAAAAATGATGTTCTGGTCCTAAAGGTGAACTAAAGATTCCCATATGGTGCACCATTTAAGAGATATTAATTTATTATCAAAGAATAATATAACAAAAATATTAAATAACTTATTCTATTGAGATACCAGACCAAACGTCAAAAATCAAAAAAAAATATTCCCTACCAAGCATAAACACCATATCCCGGACCATATTATAGTCTCATATTTCTCATATGATGCACCATTTGGGTGTTTTCAAATAATTTTAGATAAATCCTCCCACGGAGAAAGTCGGTTCGCCATCTGATCTATTGGCCAACCCATTCTATGGCATGGCTAGAAAGGTGTTCTCAATCCCCACGGGCTGGAATAATTTTCCAAGAGTCATAAAAAAAATCTTGGGAATGATTAACCCAAAATAAAAAACATAAAACAAAAACTTATTTAAATAAAAAGAATCTGGAAAAAAACCAAACAAGCCTTAATCCATCACCATATATATTGTTTTCTATTCATCCAAAATTCAAAAGAGGACTATAGTGAAAACAAAACTAAAACATCATCCTAAACCTCCAAGTCACAAGAGAAGCAACATCATTAAGCTGCCACCATCGTGGTCCACACTGAAATCCACTAGAAACTCAATATTTTAATACTAGATAACCTTCCTTTACATAGAAGAAACACAGAAAAAATTTCTATATACACCAAAAGGTGTATTTAGGGTGTGAGAAAAATCCCAATAAGATTCCACCCAAGAAATATGTTCCATGAAAAAACATCAAAAATATAATATAACATGCTACTTTATGTTAATTATTTTAAAAAAATTACCTAAAATGATTTTGTGAGTACAAACATTAATGAAAATAAAACACTTACAAAGAAGGAAAATATATATATCCATTATCTTGAAAGAAAAAGGTATTTCTAAAAAAATACACACACACAAATGGAAATATAAGAGGTCCACCATATTCCGACGGATGGAAGCCCATCCCAAAATGTAGAGCACCATGGTTAATACCCCTAGGGTTAATCTTGATTAAGTCAGACTGTAGAACCTCGTGCCTCTGTGCAAGGTGGTATAGTAACCACAACCATCAGTTTCCTCATGCATGATCCACTAGAGAGGAGAAACATCCAATGTTCTATTAGTGATCATCCATCATCATAGTTTTTTTGGTGTTCTAAACATCATTATAGTAATGTGAAACCAGGAAAATCCACTTTTTTATCACTAGCGCACTAGTTTAAGTCTTCCCACCAAGTTACATGGGGTTCCCTTATTCTTTAATTAAATTTCAGAAGTTGCACATACCAACAATTTCACAACAAAGGCCAAATATTTCTAGGAAATTATTGTTTCCCATAAAACAAACCATTTTCCATTTTACTCACACCAATACCCCCTTATGGACACATTTTCCATAACTCACACAATTCATAAGTCCCTCCTTAACAATCATGAGAAACACACATTAAAAACCAACCAACCCAATGGGCCAATCCATTTCACTAACCCAAACATTCCTTAATACCATTTTCAAAACATAGTCATCATCTTTCAAACAAATTCTTATTTATACATAAAATGTATAATATGGATAACATGCCTAAAATGATCCATTTTACATTGAGAATCCTCATTTAAACATTTATATACCTCAATGGACTTTGAAAATATATTTTTCACCTTCAAAAAACCCCTTAAACCCCTTTTTAGAATCATTACAAGATAATACACACGAAACATATCCATTTACTTTGTTAATGTTCATTTATAACCAATAAATGCACCATAAATTTTAAAAACACTATTTACACCACATAATCGATCCAAAAAACAAATTTATAAACTCAAACAAACATATTAAATTCATTTAATAATGTTAGGGCATATAACTACTTACCCCTAAGGAATAAACTTCTAGAAAATGGTACGTAATGGAAATTGCACCTCAAGGAAACCCTAAGAAGGAAATATAGAACATAGAACATCAAGATCAAACCCAAAAAAAGATATAACCCTAAAACAAGCCTCATACCCTCTATAAAAAAATCCCACAAAAATAGAATAGAGAAAACCCTAAGAGAAGAGGAAAACAATAGACAAGAGGACTTATATGAGTGATCTTGAAGAATCCTAACAAAAGACACACAAAAATTGAATCCCAATGATAGGGAGAGATGAAGGGAGGCATGCCTAGGGTTGGAGAGTCTATGGGGGTCCATAAAGGGGGGGAAAGTAGTTAAAATCAGGGAGAAATAAAAATAGGGGAAATATTTTTAATGAGTTGGAATGACCGTAAGGTTTTCCAAACCCTGCGGACACCATGTGGTCACCTATGATGAAGGAGACACCGACTGCACACTTACATCGGTAGAGGCACATGAACGTATAGTATCCATGTAGTAGGTTATCTATCCTACCAAACGGTTACCGGGGTTGGACGCATGGTAACTACTAATCGTGAAACAACCATGTGTCTGGCCTATCCACCCCAAAACTCTCCATTTTTAACCCAAAACTCAGAGAAAACTCAAGGGATAAAGCTAGGAAAAATATGGAAGTGAAGAGTACCCATAAAATGAAAATAAACCAATCACACCTAGTTCCCCTGAAAAAAAAACAAAGAAAAAACCAAAACCAGAAAAAAAAAAAAGAGGATTCAAAAACCCAGGTGTGACAATTCTACCAACCATAATGCTTTACACTCCCGAAAATCCATCCCAAAGATGATTATAAGGAGAGAACTGGTACTCCTTTTCAACTCAAGTAGATTACCAATTACAAAAATGCTACCAACAAGAAAATGGGATTTAATAGTCAAACTCAAGATGCTAAAATAGACCACCCGCTAAGTGCCCCTCTCCCAAAAAGCTAAGACACATCCAGTTGACCAATCTAAGGAAAGGAACTCTCACCACCTAAAATTTATGCCCATTTCCTGAATGAACAGTGAATTAAAATGAGTCTACCACTTCTTTTCTTAAATAAAACCATTGGGAACATTCCAAAACTGGCATTTAATCAAGAGATATTCCTAGGGATATATCGCTCTATACAATACTACCTACCGTCAGGACTACACCAGGAAAAGAACTGAATTACAAAAATTGGGAAGCCCGAACAGACTACCCACCATAGGAGGAATAGTAACACTCTATACTAAACTAGAATACCAACCCTGTGAAGACCGAACAAACTCCCCGCCCTAATAAATAGGCTAACACCAAATTACTCTAGAATGATTTCATCGAGACCCATGGTGGGTCTCCCCACCATTAGAACCAACCTACCCATCTACCATTCGTATGCTAGAAGGGGGATCCCATCATGGGCCTACATTAAAACATTATGCATGAACTGAATCTACACATCAAAAGTAATTCCAAACCAAATGGAAACACAATAAAAAAAATTCCACATCCACAGTACTTGACTACTTTCAACCAGATCAACCAGAACTAATGTTGACTTATAAGGCTGTCCAGACATGGAAAACCTCTATGAGATTCTCATAAAAAAATAGTTACAACCGCAATGGTTGGAGAAAATAGGACAATCATGCATACTTAAATCTATGATGGAACTCTTCCACCCATATAGGTCACATCATGGGAATGATTTCCTCACACCACTTTCCACTAAACAGGGCCTCACAAAATGAAATAGCTACACAGAACTCTTAAAATATCTCCATTTACAACATTAAAGAAAGAGACTATACCAAGGTCCTTTACATCCCCGGGGGTACTAATTTTGTTCCCAGACCAATTTCTGGAGCTCTGGTAATTGAATCATCTCCTGCCTTATTTTCAGATATCAAAAACCACCTGAATAGGACATCCCCTACAGGTGCCACAAGCAATCATACCACGACCCAGACAACACTATCATACACATCACACTTCGACACCCACTTACTCCCATATAACACTTTCACCACAATAAGGTATTGTAATATGCACACGCATAACCCCATGTTACCTTGAACGAGGAATGTCAGGAGGAAGGAAATATAGAAGACAACATCCCCTAAAATAGAGGGACTCTAAATTTTCAGAAGTGAGACACACTTCTGTCAATATAGTGGTTCTAGAAAGATTACATAACCTTTACCTGTGAATTTATAAGGAGACACAATAAGCACTAATCACCACCAAACGTGACCATTACAACCTAAGATTCATTACAATGAGTAATTTAGATTGAGTCCCAAGCAACACATGATTATAGAAGTGACCATAATATCCTCTTACAACCAGACTCGCCACAATAGTGTCCAATAATGAACCTTTTCCGAGTAGAAACTAAACAATTTCCCATGTCCCATTTAACATTAGCTAACACAGATGCCATTGGACTACATCCACACTTACTCACTAAAATTCCCTTCACCTTTTCATAAATACGACATTCAGACACATTGGGGTCAGATTTCACCTTTGATGACCCATGAAACCCAAGAAACCCAGGTCTCCTTCAAATTTCCACATACACTCTCCTGATGCGAGAAGGATCAAATAATCGACAATGAAGAGGGGTAGACTCAATATTCAAAGCTCAAGAAGGATGTTCCAATAATGATAAACTAAATGATATTCTAAAATCGAATCACATGTGGCCGCACTCAAATCATACATTAATTTTCAATGGGGGCATACACAAGCAAATGAGGACAACTGAGGACCCAATCAGGATGATCCATTGAAAAAATGAGTCACAAGCTTGAACCGAACATAGAAGGGGAACCAACACAACAATGACTTTTCTAAACTCTTCTAAAAAAGACAAATCACCAACACTTAAATACATCATACTAATAGAATACAAAACCCATAACATCGTTCAAAAAATAGGGGGTTCTTGAACTCAAAACAACCCACAACAACGTTCCCAATAGTATAAAGACAGAGCATATAATCTCCAGTTTTCAAAACACTAAATTTTCCTTCAAGAACATTTTTCAATGTAAACAGGATTATCGAATCATGTATTCACCAATGGTTCCCCATGGTCCTCACACATGCATGATCAGGTTCCACACTGAGTACCCACAACATGTCCATAACGACACTCACCCCATAATTCGATTAACTATCCACCTTCCCATATATACCAATGAAAGTGGCCACCCAAGAGAATACCAAAGATCAAAACCAAACCATTCCACATTTCAAAACCAAAACATTGAACCCACACTTTCTCTTCCTCAAAACGACTAGAAACAAAATCAAAACCAAATATAAATTTCATAATCCTCCTAAGGAAATTTCCAAAAATTTAGGCAAAAGTCCCATTCAAAACATAAAAATAAATTTACAAAACATTCCACCCCTTTTAATAACACTTTCAGTCACACAACATACCTCATTTGTTCAAAACTCATTTATATTTATTTAAATAAAAATTCCAAAACCCCTATTCAAAAATAAAATCTTTTTTATCTAAAAACAAATCTCTCATCATTCAAAAAAATATCTAAAATATTTTCAACAATGGATTTCATTTTCCAAACAACCCATTTTCGATAATTCACATGTTTTGATTGTAAAAATACAATTTCATTGGAATCACTCTCATTTTATTCAAATACCAGTTCATAAAATTCAACCTTTATAAAGGTTCATTATATGATTCTAGAAACCCATTTTCCATCTAATAAATATCAAACCATTTTTAAATTAAAATTCGGTTTTCACAATTTTCAAGAAAGGGTTTTCAGGAATAATTTTTTAGAATCCAAGGAGACATAAGTTGTTGCAAGAGGAAATTAGTTCTGATGGGTGACTTGGAAATATGGTTGTTAGCCACACACCAATCACCCCAACAAAATGGAGATTGTACTAGGTCAATCTCATAGGCTACACCTAGATTCCTAAGCCCCGTGATATCATTGAGTCTATTGTACCAACTCTCTTTTCATTTCCATCAATCAACAAAAAAACACAAGATCCAAAAGACTCACATGAAACCCATCTTATCCTAGTAACTTGTGTCCCATAATGAGGTGTGTTGGCCATGCACCTTAATCATAACCAAAACGTCAAGTCCCAATAATTGTAGCTATGTTCTACCCAGAATCTTCTCCAAGGAACAAGACCCAAAATAGTGGGACCACCTCTGATTCAATTTTGTTACGAACCAAGCCATGTCTCCATCTAATCTGGCACTTGGCCCGATTTTTGGCATGGCCTGAAGGGAATTCCTGATCCCCATGGTTGGAAATAAGTTCCTTGTTTTCATAATAAAAACATGAGAATTATTAAATCAATATAATAAACATTAAACAACTGAAAATTTAAATAAAACGAATTTGGAAAACACAAACAAACATGCCATAATCAGTCACTATATTTAATGTTCCTAATTTAAACCAAATCACAAAGTGGAATACTATGAAAATGAAACTAAAACATCATCCCAAACCTCCAAGCCACAAGAGGAGAAACATCATCAAGCCACCACCACAATGATCCATATAGAAATACATTATAAAAAAATCTTCCCACACTATATTACCCACTTTTAGAGGGAACAAATATGGAACAAAGTCAATATACACCCAAAGGTGTATGCAAGATGTGAGCCAAATCCACATAGGATGCCACCTAAGAGAAAGGTTTTATTCCAAAACATATAAAAGATAATCTAACATGATAATTTAAATTATTGCGTTTAAATCATTTCTAGGAAATCATTTATCAATAAACATTTTAATGAAAGGATAATGATTACAAAGAAGGCAAATATATATATCCATTTTGTTGATAGAAAAAGGTATTTATAAAAAAATACACACAAACATCCACACACAAGGGTTAATATAGCTCTAGTGAGACCCTATAACTCCAACGGTTAATCTAGCTCTATTGAGACCCTAGAACCTCATGCCTTAGTGAAAGGTGGTATAGTAACCACAATCATCAGCATCCTCATGCACGAGCCATAAGAGAGAAGAAGCATCCAATGTTATATTGGATATCATCCATCATCATACTTTTTTTAGTGTTGTAAACATCAATCCAGCTAAGTGAAATTGGGACAAGCCACTCCTGAATCACTAGCACACTAGTTTAAGTATGCCCATCAAGATACTTGGGGTTACCATGTGCTTGAAATAAAGTTCACATGTCACACATACCACCACTTTCAATACAAAGGCCAAACATTTCATGGAAATTACCATTTTCCATAAAACAAAACAATCTCCACTTTACTCACATTAAAACCCCTTTTTCAGAAACATTTTCCATAACTCACACAATCCATATGTCCCTCCTTGACAATAATTAGAAACACACATTAAAAACCATTTAATTAATTGTTCCAAACCCCTTAACTTACCCACAGATACCTTAACATCATTTTCAATACAATCTTCTAATCTTTCAAATAATTTATAATTTATACCCAAAATTCATAATAAGGATAACATGGCCAAAATGATCAATTTTCCATTAAAAATACCCATTTAAACATTTACTCACTTCATGTTACTTTGAAAATAAAATTTTCCGCTTCCAAACAACCACTTAAACCCTTTTTAGAAACATTACTTTAAAATACACCCAATGCATAGCCATTTCAATCGTTAAAGTTCATTTATGACCTATAAACACACCAACCATTTCAAAAACAACATTACAACCATATAATAAAACCAAATAAAACATTTATAAACTTAAACAATCATATTAAATTCAAAAAATAATGTTATGGTATGTACCACCAACCAATCATGAAGAACCTTCGAGAAAAGGCTGAGAAACTGAAACCACACCTCGAGGAATCCCTGAGAAGGCTAGATCAAACTTAATTCATCAAGATAAAACCTAAAAAAGATATGTAACACTAAAATGAACCACATACCCACTGGAAAACTGAATCCTCAAAAGAGAAGAGATAAACACCTAAAAGAAGGGGAAAAAAGAGATAAGTATACTTACATGAGAGATCATGAAGAATACGAACCAAAGACACCCAAACATTGAATCCCAAGGGGAGGGAGATATGGAGGGATTCATGCCTAGGGATGGGGAGACAATGGTGGTCAATCATGAAGGGCCAAATGGGTTAAAATTGTAGAGAGAGAGAAAAGGAGGGAAAATATTTTTAATGAGATGGGACAACCACCCGGTTAGTCGGCACGGTTTTTCAAACCCTGTGGTGACTATGGAGCTTACTCATCCAAAAGATCCACTAGTTGCATGCTTACCTGGGCAGAGTCACATGGATTTCTAGTGTCCATGCAATAGGTTTTGTCTCCTATAGTACAATTACCTGGGTTTTGTGCATAGTTACTGCTAATCATGCGCCAACCATGCTCCTAGCATATCCACCCAAAACTCTCCATTTTTAACCATAAAATCAATGAAAATACAAGGGGTAAAGCTAGGAAAATGACGAAATTGAATAGTACCCCCAAAAATATTCAAACATGTCACACCCATTTCTCGAGAAAAACAATTGAGGACCAAACCCGAACCAATACAAAATAAGATTCAAAACCCGAGTTCTGAAAAATCACTACACAAAATATAATATTTTTAATATATTAATTTTTTTATGTTGAGTCTCTGCGGGCCTCATATTCTTCCACTAACTCAGTACCAAACATTGAAAAAACTCCATACAATATTTCTTTGTGATAACTTCCATTTTGGGCATTGTAAATGATTTTAAGGCATTTATTATGAAATATTTATTAAAAGTTATAATTTCATAAAAAACACATATAAATAATAAACAAGGTGGTCTTAGTATTTTTAAAAATTATAGATAATACTATTCCCCCCCCCCCCCTCTATCAAATTCTTATCCTCAAGAGGTATCTCTAGTATTATTTCAGGAACAACATTGGTCACTGAGCTCGATAATGAGACTCATGTTTCCATGTTTACTCTTGGATTCTTCCATGATACAACCGAATAGGGACTAATTTTACTATATTTACTCACAAAACCTACTTCAATTGGTCTATGATCCATACTCTATGCTCCTTATAAGAAGCATTAGTCTACTGCTTAGTGTTATCATAATCAATAACATGCATAGGGTCAGGTATGTACCTATAAATCTATTACAAAAGGAGCATGTCATGCATATCTTGAGAGTGAGAATATTTCTCCATATGATATTACACTACCCTTCTATTCTCAGTGATCTCAAATGGTCCAAAAAATATATTTTTATATTTCCCTAATTCCCCAAATGTCTGTTCCCCAAACGAGGAGCCACCCTTAAGAAAACTTGATCTCCCACATCAAACTCTGAGTGTCTCCTCCTACAGTTGGAATATGATCTATATCTATGATTAGAAGTTATCAATATCTTATGTATTAGACAATATCTCTCATATGTGTCCTAAAAAATACTAAGAAAAATAGTTGCTACCTCACCCACCTCATACCAACATAGTATTATGTGACAAAACCTCCCATAAAGATCCCCCACAATGTTCCATCAGAATCATAGCCTAATAATTTTTATTATATGAAATATTAATCAAGGTTATGTGATTATCCCATTATCCAAAAAATTTAATCACTCAAGATAAAATAATATACTTCAATATTTATATAGTGTGTTCGAATTATCCTTCTTTTTCAGGATGGTACATGATGATCACACCGAAGTGAGTCCATAAGAAATTCTGCATGCCATCCCAAAAATGTGGCATAAACATTTCACATCAACCTAGTGATTTTGTCTCATGTTTATGTCCTCCCATGTAAATATGTATCAAAGGTTCTTATGTTTAATGAAAATTAAAAATCTATCCAAAAAATATAATGTCACCAACACATCAAAGCATGGACCATGGCTGCCACATCCATGTAACCTATAGGGTAGATCCACTTAATGCATCATAGATAACGAGACCCATAATCTACTACCAACTCTATTTCCATTAGTACTACTCTAAAGATGATGCACAATGAAACATTGTACACTAAATAACCAACCCCAAAATCTGGGAGTCTCAGTACTAGAGATATTTTCAATATTCGCTTTAGTGTACTAAAAGCCTCTTCATAGTGGTGTGGACCCAGAATTTCAATCCCTTCTTTGATAGTGATATTAAGGGTGATGATAATAAGAATGAGTCTTATATAAACTATAGGTTATATCATAAGTAACCTATAAATCTCATAAACTCAGAATTTTGGGGTCATTTATGATAAATTAACACCTTAAAATTATCTAGGTCAATAGATATATCATTCATAGAAAACACATGTCCTAGGAACGTCACCTCACAAATAAATGAGTCATCCTTTAGTAGATTTTCATAAAACTTGTGTTCTCAATGCGTACTCAAAACTATCATTAGGTGCCTAGCATGTTTCTTTGGTCTTGGAAAGTAGATGATGATTTCTTTTGATGAACCCCATGAAAAAAAAGACTAGGTATGGATAGATAGTCTTGTTAATTAGGTATATAGAGACTCTAATGGTGTTTCGCAGCCCAAATGTCATTTCCATGTACTCATACAGTCTATAACTACTCCAATATAGATGACTTTAGAAAATTATCCTTTATAAATCACAATAGGTGCTAGTTGGATCAATGATCAATCATTGAAAACCACTAGAATCCATGTCGATGATTAAAATATTATCAATTGAGGGAAATTGATATTGGTTTTTAACCATCACCTTGTTTGGCTTTCAATGATTAATGGATAGCTAAAGACTATTATCATCCCTCTTTGAAAATAACATTGGTGAATCCCTAAGTTAAGTAATAGGTCAAATAAGTCCCTTCCTCTTTACGATGTCAAGAAGAACCTTGATCTCCTTCCTCTTGGTTGTCACCATACAATATGGGGTATCAAAATGGAAACAATCCAAATATGATCACAATTTTAGCATAACATGTCAAACCTTTATAGTGTCTACCATTTCAAATATTCTCCCAATGATTTCAATCCATTTATCAGTATCCTAAAGGAATTTAGTTCACTGGTAGGATGGAGAATTATGTAATTGAATGTCATGACATGCTTTACCATAGATCTTGACTCTTATTCCTATGTGCGACACTACTTGAAAGTCTTATAGATAAAACAGATCTTCTTATTAAACTATCTAGCTTTTGTGGGAGAATTTTTAACTATATTATCCTACACATCTTGTGGTAAATTAAATACATAATCCCTTGTATAAGTATTATTTCCAGCTTCATAAGTATCAATATAAGAATATTATGAGGTGACACCCCCATAACATGAAGGAAACACACCAGAAATGAAAATGAGTCTTTGGGATTAACCATAATTAGTCTATGAGATCACCCAATGTTTATCTAAACGAGTCTATGGGATCCGACAAGTTTTGTCAAAGATTCCACTCTTAACCCAGGGTATACCCTTCCTATCACTGATTTTTATTTTCTTCCCTAAAAATTATTCATAGTCATCATATATATATTTACGCAAAAATATGCTAGATTCAACTAGTTCATTCTAATAAATATATATAACATATAATGACAACACTGATATATCACACTATGAAAACTATCCTAAACAGATAGCACAATTTTCGTAACACAATTAATGAACAACTATTCATGAAAACAAGAGGTATATATATGGAATATGAAACTATGTGCCCAGTCATGATGTATGAACACATCCGAAATCTACTGAATCGCATATCAACATCTTGTTCATCAGCCAAGGTGAGCATAATCAATATTAATAGTAAAACATAAATTCATATTTATGGAAACTCAGCAGTTGACTACACAGTGCAGGCCAGGATCTAAAATAGTTCTCATACCTGAGTCCCAATGTCCTATCTCATGTCAAATAATTCCCAAAAAAATTTTAAATTGCATCTTTAAATGGATTTCCCACTCCCTACATGATAATGTTGAACAATATATATATCATGTGATACCATACAAAAAAATTGATATGAAAAAGTATTCATATTTTTCACATACACCCCATAAGATCAAAAAATAATATATCTCATCCAAAGAAACATAATCTCAGAAACTATAAAAAATATCACTAAAATTATTATTCATGTTGTCCACCAAATAAATACTATCTGTCAATAAAACACACTTTTAATAACATTAGGAAAAAATAAAATGTTTATTATACAAGATTGAGTAATAATACTCATTGTGATAAAAATGTTCCATTTCCCAAATAATTAATATATAAATATATTTGTGTATATAAATAAAAATACAACTAAAAACATTAAACTCATATGGGATGATATCGATTTAGAAATGTGTCGACGCTTTCTGGTTATCGTTCTCTCTATCGAGAAGGATAAACACAAGAACTCTGGTTCCAGATCATGATAGAGGAATACATGAGTGAAAGCCCGGTATAGGTAGTGTGGCTAGAATAGGGATCTTATAGAACCTATTAGGAAAATATTAATTCATGTATGAGGGTGTGATAATGTTTTACCATACAAAATAATTTCTTATTTAAGGATACATAAGGTATTCTTGGAGATATTAAACAACTATGTATAGATAATTCTATAGATATGTGGGAATAACTTTTACTAATCAATACAACATAAAAATTGAGACGGGGTATTCTACTTGAAACCATATGTGACCATGTTTAATGGGATATCACTGTGAATAATTGATGAAGGTTCAATTATTTGACTAGATAAGAACCACTATAAATTGATGTGGTAGGACCACATTCCATTGAAAATGTAAGATATTTCATTCTAAATTACTATTTTTGTTTTGTTATTTAATCATCATATGGTGCATTCAATATTAATTAATGTTGTAATGTTATCTTTTGGATATATGAATAATATTTAAACTCTATAAATAAATAAATTTCATATCTTTTTGTTTCTCATTTCTTCATTTTTTTATTCATGAAGTTATGTGTTTTTTAGTTTTAGATAATTTTTTGTGGGGATGGGGTACTTTTTTCTTATTCATTGTGGTATATCAATTTATGAAATCCATTAATTCAGAGAGTTATAGACAATTTTTTGTTCATTATGTTATGAAGAATTTATTTTATAATAGTGGTTCCATGGATACCAAAAGGTTGTATTTTATGGACTATAAGGAATTATTCACTAAGATTCCAACACTGCTGTAACTCCATTTCCTCAATGAATTTAAATTTTATTATGAGTTAAGTATTTAAAATTCAATAATATTAGATGAATTTATGGTATTTATTGATAATATTTCTAGGATTGAGTTAGATTCTTCCATGGTTTTGATATAGAACTGGTTATTCTAGAGCATCTTTGAGGTCCTTTTTAAGGTATTGAAATCAGATGAAATGGGTAAATCCAAATGGGAATGTGTTGATAGGAAGGAAAATGGAGTGATATAGATGTACTTGGTGAACAAGTATTCCTACACCATTAAAGAGCTGAAAACATAGTGTATTTGATGATTTATCTGGAGGATATTTATGACATTGAAACAAAAAAAAATATTTTAGATACGATACACATGTTATTAAGAATAATAATTCAAAATTAAAGACCAATGGGTAATCATCTCATTGACTTCAAACTTTTTTGGTTTCAAATAATATATATTATATTAAAATTATATGAATATGTGAGTTATTTTTTTTAAACATTTCATTGAAAATAATTATAGAAAATGGTGAAATTCATAGGAAATTAATTTTTTTTAAATCCTACAGACTAACATTTTTCATGATCTTATTCTAAAAAAAGATATTAGTATAAGAAATGTTTTTTAATGTAGTTGAACCAAAAAAAATGTGAAATAAAGAGTATTTTCCATTAAATATAATGTTAAAATGAAACTAAATTATAGATCAACAATAAGGAATCAAGGAATAGTTATAAGCACTAGACCCAAATACTAGAATTATGGGATAATGGGGAAATTTCTAATTCATTGTCGAAATTTATTAGGGGAATTCCCAAAGGGGTGATTCACAGAGGTCATTCTCTATAATGATCATTAGTAACTATGAGAGTATATTAATTATGAGGGTTACCATTAATTTTGAATCGCGTATAATAGGATATGTGGCTTTGTTTCACTCTATGAAATATAGGGGATTCACATGATATTATTTTTCTATAAGGTTCTTATGGCATCATCACGTTGATGATGATGATATATAAGTCATGGAGAAGGGAAATGTGAAAGTATAAATTTAAAACTAAATCTTCAAGTTGTTAAAATATTTTTTTCACACATATAGATTATATAAGAATATAATTTCAATTTAAATGACGGATATATATGGTATCTCAGCATGTGTTAGTGATATATTATGACAGATTACATTGTGTTCAATAGTTGTATCTATAATATTAAAATACAATTTGATTTATCTGACTAATGTTTAGTGGGAGTTAGTATTTATGAAATGATAACTTTTGAATGTAATCTGTTTTGGAATTTTTCTCGTGAGAACCAATTTGAGCAGAATATATTGATCATGTGTCTTACTGGGTAAAATCTATCGTTAAAATAAATTTTATTTTTTTTGAAAAAATATCCTATAAATGAAGTGAATGTTGATTCTTATCCAATACATAAGTACACAAAAGTCTATGTAGATACAACTCAGGAATACATATGATTTATGGCCAATTTTAGTTTATTATATGTGTCAGGCAGTAGGATATGTCACATTTAATGTTGTTTCACAAATAAAAATCAATGTATAAATACATAAGTGACGATATTATATCTTCATGGTGTTTGTCTAATAGAGATTTATAGTTGGGAAGGAAGCTAAAAAGATAAATGGTTTAGGATAAATAATATAGGGGAATATGTTAATATGGAATATTGGAAGAATTAATTCAATGAATTAATGAGGTTAGGGATGGATATTCCATGAACACAAAAATATCATGTAATATGTGGGATGAATTAATAACTAGTCGAGAATTCAAGAAGGATGATGTTGTACACATGTTTCACTATGTATTTGTTGTTAAATTTAATTTTTTGTGTCACCTGGGTTGTGAAAATATGTCCTTACACACTATTAGAATTGAAAATTAAGGACTACTATAGTATAGGAAAAAATTAAAATTTTCATAGAGGAATGATTTGTGTTGTCTCTTCTATTTTAAGGATCATTCAAAGGATTTGAAAAACACAATAAAAAAATTAAGAAGCCATTATATTTATTGGTTATTTTGAATAAGAAAAATTGTTTGGTATTCAAATAGTGAAAGTGATAAATTAATTACAAGAAAATATTTTAGTTAAATAAGGACACCTTTTCAAAAGATTAGAACATGGGGGAAAATATACATGAGGGTAATGAACCAAATTTCCATATCTATAGATGGCTATATAGAATAAATATATATATATATATATATTCTAGAGGGTATGAAAATATCTACAAGTATAAAAGAGAATTTTTTATTGATTTAAGTACAATAATACTCAAGGAATTTAGAATTTAATTGTATATTAATAAAATTTTATGTCCCAAGATATGTAATTCCACAAAAGTTAGAATGGTAGGATTGGTTGTGAGTGATTATGAGGAAAATCTAACAAGTTCAATGTGTTGTAATTTTTATTCCATATTCTATTCATATGGATGGAATATATCTTGAGATCAATTATTTACCATCCAATGTTGGTGACTGTATAAAGTTAATTTTAACAATAAATGATGAAATTGATTAATTTTATTACTATGGTATGTTTGACCTAATTGAACTACCACATGAAATGACAGAACTTTTGAAAAAATTGAAATATATATTGAGGAGAAATTATATACTATTAAAATATAAATTCATATTCTATTTTGAAAGGACTATAGTTAATTAAAAGATTTATTTCTAAAAAGGTACTTATTTTTTCAAAAATAACCAAATGATATTTTTTTGTATTTAGTTCAACTGAAATTTTTCATATTGAATAGATGGATATGAAGAAATAATTCATTTATGAATAAAATTAAGAGGAATTATCAATGAAATTTCTATGTTCATTTTGTTAAAATATAGATAAGGGATAATTTTTAGAAAATAGTGGAGATATTATGGTTTCCGAGAAATTCAAATTCTAGGAAACAATATTTTTGAATCCTTTATGGTGTAAAATGGGATCTTCTAGAGGAATTAAACACATTGTTACCATTTAATGGTGTTCAATAATATAAGGATTCGTCATCAATATACTATATTAGTTTGAAATACTCATGTTTGTACAAGTCATTAAATAATTAAGAGGTTGAAGAAAATTTTTACAGAATGATTATGATAAAGTATCGGGAGGAATCTAAGAAAATTTTATAGATTAAATCTAAACATTAGGGGATGGTCAGAAATTTTTTCCCTTAATTGGATTACATCTAAAAGTTTCAATAGATTTATTAATTGCGTATATGTAAGATAGTATCAATCCCATTTTATGGAAACATTATCTTTCTTATGGAAGATTCAGTGAAAATTGATTATTTGGTCTTGGATATGGATATTTTTCTATGTGAATAATTTGTTAGAATTGTGATGTAAGACATGATTTTTAATATACTATAATGTTATCATTAAATAAAGGTTATGAACATGTTAACGGAGAAAATGAGAATGAATGGCATGGAATTGATGAAGTAGATCTTTTGATATCATAAAAAATTGAATGTACTTGACCTATTACTTAGAATTATTGATCCATTATAGCATTATCGACACTATATAATTTATTAGTGACATGGATATATGGATCTAAACCATATTATATATTTTTACTTTCAAAGGAAAACCGATATTATTTTAATCAAGATTATAACTGGTAATAGTACTATGCACATAGGGTTATATTATATAGTTGTAATTTTGGTAGGGACAAAGTTTACCATTTTTATGTTTTTATTGATGGATCATTGATGGAGTTGGGAAAGTTATTTTTTTCTACTATGAAATTAAAATATCATATAATATAATAAAGAATCTAGTTTTTTAAAATAACAAAACAATTTGGACTATTATATAATTTCATATTTGATATTTTTGGGGAAGGGATACAAAAACAATGAATGATTATTAAAAATTATGATTTAGAATAAATTATCACCAAAGCCTTATTCAATGAAATATTTTGGTAGAATTTGTTTTCTATTGGAAATGGTGTTTAAATAGGGGAATTGATATAGTTAATACTATTGTAAAAATTAATATATTAAAACATTACTTATGAATTGATAGTTATGTCAAACCCTTGATTTTTTTTATTCATGTGAAATATTTTTTGGAAGTGAGAAAAGTATTTCATTTGGTTATTGTCAATATCATTAAGGAGTTATACAAGTCATTGGGTATTTAAAAATTAAATAGTATTTTGATAGAAAATATATTACAGAGCTTTTTTGGTCCCTATGGTAACATTTTATACGTAGCTAAGAAATTGGATGTGTCATGATGATGGAGACATGATAACCTATCTTTTTTAAGAATTGCTCTGATTGAGTTTTGTTTTGTGTTCCTATAAAATTTATAATTGAAATGTATAAATATTGAAATGAATATGTGGGAATGCAATTTATTAATCAATATATGTTAGTTGTTAATTAATTTTCAACTTCAAGAAATTGGTGTTGACCATTATTATTAGTGCACTACCATGAATCTAAAAATTCAATAAGACCATTTTAAAATCTAGATATTACTACAAATAAATAAAGTGGAACCATATGTATCTGATATTAAAATTATAGAATCATCTGAATTTTATTTACTGTTATTTTAATCTTCTTACAATTTACATTATACAGAATAAATAAAAATAATTCTCTCATTAATGTTGGTTTAATTTCAAAACAATTTAAAACATTGTGTTTCCATATTAATGATTGAATTGTCCCATTTGGATTATTTATTCTGAAATATGTTACTTTTTGAGCATAATAGAATCATTATAAGGATTTGAATTCTTTTTTATTCTCTGTTATTGTTCATTGTTTCATTTTAAAGTCGTATTGTATGAGATTTGGACTTTCTAAAATGCATGGTGTTCTTGTGGTATGCTTCTAGATCAGTGGTTTCATGGATCAAAATAAGATATATAGTTATTCAATCATCATTAAACACATTTCAAAACTCAGAAAATAATGAAGTATTCATATACATAAATACAAAAATATTTATATACACATAAACATACACACACAAGAAAATATTTTAAATTTCATCAAGAATGATGTTCCATAAATAATGATTCCTTTTAGAGGACACAAATAGTCAATAATTTTTCCATTCATTAGATTATAACATTATTCTCAAGATGGAGGTAATTGTAACATCTACTCACCCATTTAAACAGAACACCATATTAAACATACGTTAACATATGTTGTAACAATTATAAAATAGATATATTTAGTATTCATGTGGAATATTTTAAATATTACTAAATAACATTACATATTTTAAATATTATGAAACACACAATCATAAATCAAATTTGAATGGAAAACCAAATCATAATCTATATCCTATTTAAATAAAAAACATATATAGATCCACAACCTCAAACTCATATATTTTTGGGAAATTTTGGGTAAATATTAGGATAAATAATCACACTGCTTTGATCTTGAGAAATATAATTGAAATAGTGTAAACATTCATGACCATCATCTTCCATAAATATAGGGAAATGTGTTAGAAATTGATAATGATTTGATGCATCATTTTGATTCATTAACCATTGGAAGTGGGTAGAATATAAATAATGATTCAAATTTACGGTCTCCATCAACATTAATAAGATAAATAATTATTTTAAACTCATATGTGTATTTATTGATAAAAAACACTAATCATCAAATAATCACTACATATAACTATATGTAATTTTACCTTATATCGAAGAGATATTATAATAAACACCAGTTTCTACACAATTATGAATGTATCATAATATGTCTTATTATTTACATTATATTTAGGTAATATATGGCAACAAAAAATTATATATGATTGTTGATGTAAAAAAAGAGTATTAAGGGACGGATAAAATGATATGATGGCCAACTAGTGAAAATAAAGACCCAAAAGGGTATAAATCTCCACTAATGGGGCATGGTTAACAAAGGTCCATTATTATGAAAACACATGTTATTGAATCATGAACCTATATACTTTAACAATATAGTTATATTCTATAAATAGGTATTCCATGACAACAACGCCTATAGATACCCCATCATCCACCAATTTTAGGGGGTCTACATTTTGACTTCCAACTGATACTCTAAAATTGGAATATTGTGACCTTCAAAAACTTTTTTACACATGATTTCTCATAGGTAGTGATCCTAGATGAATGATAAATCATAATACCTTCAAATTATACTCTCATTTCATTGTTAATTTCACAAAACACTCATCCATGATGAACACCCATCACTTTAATGGATTATAATACACACAACTCTGATCCATTAAAGCCATTCATATTTCATGAAATGCATTAAATAGAAATCTATGTATAGAATATATGGAAGTGACCAAATAATATTAATACAACCAAGTTTGATGAATCCTTTAAATTTCAAAAGTATTTCACCGTAGGCCTTTTCCTGATGAATACATCTATTAAACAGAAATATGTTAATATTGAGTGCTTAGGATCTTAACATTCATTTGATATTGTTTGACTTATAATAAAGCCATATTAACCATTATTATAACTGAACATAATTCCCTATCCCTATATATCTTATGTGGTATTGAATATACCATTCACTAATTCTCCTATCCATATAAACACTTGTTCTAGACCCCCTACATGCTTCATAAAATAGATAGTTACCCCACATTTTCCCTTAAAAGGAATATATATAGTGAGTACATACATCATTTGAAGGAATCATAAAGGGAAACCACAAAGGTTTTCCTCATTTAGAACATAAATAATACACTGATCATTACATACTACCACCATAACATGGAATATAAAATAATAAACTATATAGAATCATTTCCCGGTCATTTTATGTAAAACTCCATGACAATTTCCTCGACACATGAAAATGAACTAGAACCTTATTATGTGTGAAGAACATAGGAGTCCCTATTTAAAGAACCTATTATTCCGCATAAAATAAGAATCATATCCCATATATGAAATTCATGAGATGGAATGCCTATATGGTCTTCATGTATCCCCAATGAATTATCCCCATTATATCCCACAGATTCTATCCCATTAGGACATGACTGTCCTTAATGAAATCCACTAAATGCATTACCTGACCCTTTTTCAGATTCTCAAATAGTGCTCTATGATCTATGTGAATTTTAACTCCATCTCAAATCAAGATCATTATTATGCCTCTTCAAGGTCCAATCCTAACACCCATGTAACCACATTACCTCTTTTCATTGACATGCCTCATATATTGAGAATGTGATTGATCTTCCATCTCCTAGACGACAATCCATGATCCATCTCACCTCCAACTTGGGGGGGTAACTATGAATTTAAGTATTTTTCATTGAGTATACCAAATCTCCTAATACCCAAACCAAAATCCTCACAAGATAGTGGTGTATCCATGTGATGATAACATGTGACTCACCTAATATGTGGTGGAGATATATGGTATGTATCCATACTAGACATTAAACCTATGATATAACCCAATGGTAATGGTCTTATGTTTTTTTATCAACACTAGACACTATAGACAAGATTACCAAATCTGAAAATCATTATGTCGACTATTTTCCAAAGACTCTAAATATTGTAAACACCTTTTGTGGGAATTAAATCTATAAATACTCCTGATATTTTAGATACCTAAAGCTTGGTTGTGTACATTGAGTGATGTGTTAACAAGCCAAAAAATCCAATATGATGATCCTTTTATTCTATTTCCCTTTCATTAGGTTAAAATACTACTTTTCTCATCTAATGAACATGTGAGGCCTTATGTAAGGTGAATGAGAATCATGTGTTATTATTATTAGATCTATATGTTCCCCACTTATGTTATAAGGATAATATTCTTAGCATATGTGAAAAGCATTGGACTCTATATGATATTAGATTAGGAATCCTTTTGTGATGAGAATGTGTTTCCTTTTGTGATGATAACTAGATTACAATGTGATATAAGTTATTTAGACTGTGAAATAGGTATAGGATTCCATTGAAAATGAGATTTGTATAACTTTATAACTAATAATTAATTTCCTTGGAAATTTCATTTGATTATGTGGGTATTTAAACAAATATACCTTATCCATAGAGTATAAGATACCATTAAAAATTTATTTGTGGATTGTATTTATAGAGGCCCATAATTCCCAAAAAATTAAACTTCCCCAATTGTAAGGTAGTCTCCCTATCAAAAAAAATAGGAGGTGTAAAAATACAACACCCTCTAGAAGATGTTGTGTGAAATAGGCTTCATGAAAATGTATTGAACATTTTGGGAAATCTAAACAAATAAATGAGCTCCATGAAGAAATTAATGGATTGAAAATTGGAAATCACATTATCCTATTTGGACAAAGAATATGACGACATAAACATAAATTGTTTTGGACACCCTCATGTGTAAAGTGGGAATTCATGTATGATAGTATCTCAACCAGACCATGCATGTGGATCCTATATGGGAATAGACATCCTAGTGGAATTGTTCAATAACTGAATAGTAAACACAATACGAGCCATGTGTCATATAATAATGAGAAGCAATGGATAATTTGAATACACTGGTCCTAGAAATCACTGATGATGTGATTTATCTAAAAAACCCATCACGAAACCCTTTCCCCGTTAACAGAGAAGGTTTGAGTAATGTATTTCATGATTGTAATCACATAAATCATACATGTATTGAAAATTGTATCAATATGATTTCATAAGAAACTAGATAATAGGGATTCTGAATAGGGTTCCACTTCCCAAAATAATGTATTTGGTGGAATTAAATCCAATCATGTAGAGATACCACACAAATTAACTATTTTGGAATCAAATACCTCCCCCGTGGATCCTGACCACCAATTCCCCATATCTCAATAATAAATCATATAGTGGAGGGTTATCAGTGCCCTTTTTTCAAAGACTAAGAGGATAGTTTTTTCGTAACACACATGATTTCATGTTATGACATAGAGGCAACCACACCATGATAGCACGGCCTCCACCAAAGGGCATACATGGGGAATACACCACCTTCTATTTAACCTACCATAAATTTTATGTGTGTCTTCGTGGAATTCCTTGATAAATATCCCACATGTGCTAGGTAAGCAGGGGATGTTCATCCATTAAAAACTATAGCTACATACTAATATATTCCTTGGAGGGTTCCTGCCAATTGTTTAAGAAATCATATGAGGGTCCAAAAAAATTTAACATGTTAATTCAATCCCTTCTCCACATACAAGTAATAATATCTACATCTCGCAAAGTAGGGGTTTTCCATCTTCCCTCAATGTTGAGGTTCATCTCTGATAAGTACAGTGATACCTGACACCACTAATGCATCTATTACCATCCCCAATGTAAAAAATGAGACATATTTTCTAGGATGGGAACAAGACACCACCCACCCACTTGGAATAAATGGGTGACTCCCCTGACCAGTATAATGACTAAAAAATGTCTTGTATTTCCTCCACATAAGGATGAATCCAACCTTATAGGTCCTCCCAAATATTCTCTATAGCATTAATGAATTCATTATCATTCAATATAATTGTAATTAATTAATTGTAATTCCAAGGGTAGAGGGATACCAATTTTAATAGAGGCCATTATCATATTACCAATCATAAATCCCATGGATATAACACTTGTAACTGTAAAAATCATGTGGTCGGGGAACCCCTTCATCACCACTAGGGGTAGGATCAAGTGCATTAATTCCATCACGTGCTCAGTATTTCAAAATCTGGGGAATCTAATAAAACTGGAGGCACTCTCCAACTATATTAGAGAGTAGGGGGTCGTCATTTGAAGGTTTTTTTCTTGAGGATGATTTTTACATGCTTCCTAAATCCCTCTATAATTACATAAACATGTAAGATATTTTGGATTAAATCAAGTTAATCCTGGGGAAACTATCACTTTCATCCTTGTTTTATCTCCTCTATATCACTATACATAATATTGTGAAGACATCAGTTCTGTTTTTGTGTCCTGAGGGGAGGAATGGAATTTAATTTATCCTCTTAATTCTGATGAAACCCCATTCCAACATGATGGTGAGGATTTTATATCATACATATATATGTTCTTAAAGATTACCCCACATCTTGAACCCACTCCCTAAATCAATTGAATTATTTCACATGTGATGTATCTTATTCCTAAAAAGAAATATAGGTGTATTCCATGATTATTAGTCCCCCAGTTTCTCTGCAATCTCATATGGGAACCGCAAGTTATTAAGAGAAGGATTTCCATATTGATTTTGAATAGGAGGAAGAATGGATTTCCAAAAAAGGAAAACTAGTCACATGGTGGTCATTCTCTAGCCACCCATTGTTTTGGATATGTCAATCCTTGACATTATTCCTAGGGATTAGGTAGTATGCATCAAATAAAAAATGTGAACAATATTGAACCACCATAAAGGTAATGGTTTGGTGTACTTTATAATATATGAAAACATTTACACCCACCAATAGAAAATTGGATGAGTTTATTTCATATTTAGTCATATATCCCAACATCTCGACTAGTATTCACATCATAAGATTTTCTATTAGAACATTCTTTGATGCCACACTCTGATTCATTGGATTATGGTGGAGGATTCCCCCATTTTAATATTTAATTATTAAGGATAATTACTTTCCTTTTATTCTACACTATTCTACAAAAATAATATATTCTCTAAACTATGACCTCTAGTGATGTAAGCTATTATCCATTTCAAGCACCAAAACATGGAATTTCATCACCATTAGTCACGAAAATAAGTGGGAGTATGGTGTTAGGAATGAGTTACATGTGTTTAATGGTCCACCATAAGAAGAATAATTGTATCATTTGAACAATATAAGTTTATCCTATACCTATTATAAATTGTAGTATATTGTCCTTGGAAGCCCCATCAAGGCACTACTAGTGGTTCATCAAAACCTTGACAAGGGAAATATAATTTCTAAATCCCCTGGAAAAACAAAGGCTGCACAATGAATAAATGAAGATTAATGAATTAAGGCTTTACTAGGTAATCTCAGAAGATACAAGAGGATCACTATAGAAATTCTACATGAATATTTTCCAATGTGGGAAATTATTCTAGAGGACACAATCATTCTCCTACGGGAACACTAAAAACAAATATTCCTTTGTCAATCATATAGGGATAAAGTGGGAAGATCCACCAATAAAATAAGCTTGGAACTTTGTGCCTCCAACCACATGATTCATATCTTATAAATCTCTATAATTCCACTAATTGATATTCCTAATGTTGGAAAACTATCCCCTTATTTTTTTACATCATGATTGGGTATAACATTTAGTGGGTAGACACATATCCACCCTCCTCTAAATATTGTGGTAAGTACTCATAACTATCCTCTCAAAGGTATGTATACATAGTGATATTATTTAATTTTGGAATAGAATCGGCATCATTATTAGGGAGGTCATAGTGCTACACCCCTATATTTTAGTAACCAAAGATTCACCTCATTCTGTGGTACATGTTATCAATAAAAAACACCTATATCATTTTTCAACCTACTATGTCATGATATAGGGATCCTCATAATTTTTGGAAATCCCTATGTTGTTAATCATTTTATGGACCTTGGATGGAACATCAATTATATAATTTTTTATTTTGGAACTATGATCCTTGAATATGCAGAAGGTTTTCCAAAGGAAATTCCACTACTAATTAATCTTTATTGAGCACCAAATGAGTGCCATTGTCCTCTCTATGTGCAAGATCTAGGATAATGAGAGTTTTAATGACTTCATTATATAATTTATGGGGAAATAATATTCACTCTATGTGCATATCCCTTAGGATTATTTTTTGGTATGTGAATAGATAATTTCTGATATGATCAGTTATGGATCGTTTTTTATTTGATGTAAAAGTTGGAATTCAAACATTTTTATAAAAGACCTGGTCACATAGGGAAAGATATGAAATCGATCAATAAAGTATCTTAAAATATGCCAATTTTTACTCATTCATGAAATCGTTCTAGAGTAGAGACAATAGTTTCAATGTAGACTACTCTCCCAAGCCAATCCTTTATGTAGTAACCAAGAATAATAGGCCACACCAAGAACATTCCCCCTTGGACAATATCTAGTAGAAAGGGACCCAAAATAATCATTATTCTAGATTAACGAACATTTCAAACTACTATCCCTACCAAAATGAACTTGGAGACCCTATAAAAGTGTGTTATATTTTCCTTGATAGGATACAATAATTGGGTAATCAGGTAATATTTTTGTTCTGTGAAACTATGGAAAAGTATACATAATTCTATAACCCAACTAATGATGATGATTATAATAGGTAATATTAATATGCCACTAATAGAGTAACTCATGTATTCAATGACTAGATGGATATAAAACAACCACTCAATCCTAAGAGATAATCAATTCCCCACTCAATAATTTTTCACCCATCATACTAACCATGAACTCATTAGATCCCTCATTTTCTTCATGTAATTTAATTTCATATAAAATATGGAACTGGTATCGTAAAGAAAATCAGTAGCCTTTTTCTAATCATGTGTTGGTATTCACCCTTATAAATATCATGACACCTACACTAGGTGGAGTTTATGAGACCATTACTATCTTGGGGGGACTTCTCTAATGGTGAAAAAGGATATAACATTGTCAATATCACTAGTTTTGTCAATCATCTCACATAATTTAGTTATGAGCCTCATGAGTCAGTATCATCAAGAACTTATAGATGGAAGTATCATAGAAATGGATGACGTCATTAAAAAAAGTAGAATACTTTAGAAAATAGATAAAAATATGAAATACGATGTTCAAGTAAAATAATAATCCTTATATATGGTTCATGAATATTAATATTAGTATACTACACTTTATAGTGTGCCATCAAGAACTATCACATTGGGTGATAATATATCTTAGTTATATAAGGATATGGATCATCCATAACTAGATATGGCTCAAAAATTACATTCAAGGGATTAACAATATGGATTCCATGATTATCCATAGTAGCCCAAAACTCAGTCTTAAAAAACATAACAACAAATTTGGATAAGTACTATCCATTCCCCACACCTCATCTACACACACCCCCATGATTCCTAATAACGAGTGACCCTAGGGATAAAAAACATCACTCTAGCTCAAGAAACATGATTTTTTAAGGTTGATAATAAGAATAAATTCACATCTCTCAATCCTTGACATGCTAATCCAATCAATGGAGCCATATGATTCCATCCCTAAGGATTTGAAGACACATATCTAGTTTGCAAATGAGGTAGAAATCAATAATTCATATTATTGAGAAGAATATGAGTATGAATTATTGTAATACATCATCTCATTCTCCAATGATGTTTAGGGTTCCATCATTGTGGGTCACATCCTCCAACTCTACGAATCAATATATTTTGAAACTGAGGAAATCCACTAGTTCATGAGTGAAACTGGTTCGGGGATAAATATTTTCATTACTAATACATTCTACATATTTGGACTCACAAAAGTAAATTTCACCCCATCTAATCTTATGATTCTTTTTCATAACTAGATCTCACTGAATACATGTTTTTTTGAGTTGGTATTTAATAGAAAAATATTGGTTTTCATATAAGAAACAACACAAATAACATTAATAAGAAGGTCTTGGATATATATACATGTTGGGGTATCCTCTTTATATGCCTAGAGAATAAAATAATCCATCAATTGTACAGAATTTATTCCCTACGGTTATAAAAATCCATTTTACTACTATAATTTTTAATACCTTGATGTTGGGTATAATAAGAGAGAAGGAATGGGAAAAAAGTTAATAAAATTAACTTTTTCAATGCATCTAATGACTTAACAAGCACACTGAATGACCCCTAGGGGGACATGAAGCACAACTTCATCCTTCCAATTCATTTTATGGAGGTGAAATCTCATTTTTGTGGTAACCACTTCATCATTCCCATAAATAAAATGTGTTAATATATCCCCTTATATTCCTCAAATTGTCATGTGGTTTGAGGCCTATAATTCCTAACCACATAATATACTAGATGTTTTGAACAATTATTATCATCTTACACCATAACCATAAATTTTGGGGATTTAGTCATACTCAATGTATATTGAACAAAAATTAGTTATTTTGTTTCAAGGGATGACCCCATAAGTGAATAACCCATGGAAATGAGACTTTTTTATATTGTTTTGGTAAAGTTAAATTGTAAGGAACCCATTTTTAAGGATACTTCTCCCCCACATGGTGATAAAATAATTGCACAGTTACCCCTACCTATAAAATACAATGAATCCCCTTATGAATATGAGGAAGGATCCTCAAACACTATTTTATAATATAAATTTTGGAAACATATTACGAGGCTAGATTGAAGGATAATCATTTAGAGTATCATCATGTATCTTCATGATATATAATATTAAATTATGATAATGAAGTTTTATCATGATGCAATAACATTGAATAGAAAAATATTCCAAATTATAATTCCTCAAGTATCTGTTCAATTCCTTTGTTTTCCAACTATACAATATGGATTCCAATAGGCACTATGGAAGATGCATCACTCCCATGGTTCTATGTTCAGGGATGAAATATGTAACCCACTCAAATCCATTATCATCAAGTACATATAGTATTGGAAATAGTTGACTAAAATTACATAATTTGTAAAAAAATTGATACATCATAGTCTCAAATGAAATCATGGACCTCTTTTATATATGATGAAACTCATGTCCCAAGTAAAATGTTGAGGATTTATAAAACCTCTCCCTTTAATTTATGGGTGCAAACAATAAATACTACTAAAATTACATAACCCCTAAAGATGAAGAACCCACAACAATATTCGGGCCTCAAGGAACATTATGCTACATTTTTATTCCATTAAATTAATATAATTAATTTTATTCTGAGAATATTTCCACAAATCACATCTACAAGAGCCACCATTGAAACATGAATTTTTTTTGTTAAACTCCTTTGAAATTTGGTTCTATAGTACAAAGATGATTTGATGGTAAAATCAATCCAATTTAAAGACCATATGTATCAAATTCATAAATTGTTACATTGGATTTTTTTCCACAACATGATAATGATCCCCATTTGATGCGCATTCAGGTTTGGAATCAGTAAATTTCTCAAAATTGTTGTCTGATAAATTGGTATGTTGCTGAACTCGAATATGATCAATAAAACTTGTGAGATACATTGTCCCAAACATCATCTAAGGGTTTTGAGGCCTTCAAAGCTGTATATCATACAAAATTAATTACTCTCCAATATGGAAATAAAATTTCCAACCATTTTAAATAAAATGAATAAAAAAATTCCTACTAGTGGGAAGCAGAATGCCTCACCACATTCGATGAAATTGTGCAGTATTTTTTATTTCCATGGTATTGATAGTTCCAATACATGAAAAATACATCCTAACCTTCATGAAAACCTTGGAATTATATGTTAGTTCCCTATTGTATCAAATTAGAAAGTTAGGTAAGTATAACTGTAAATGTTATATCAGTCACATGATACTCATCATTGAGAAAATACATTCTCATATCAAAATTAACAACCCCAACTTATGTTTTATATTTCAGAATCTATATCACTACATGAAGCACTATAGAATACCACATATCACCTAAATTAATATAATAATTTACATCCTCAACCATCCCATACTGACTATGTACTAGGAATGATGTGCAGTAATTCTACATCAGTTCAACATTTGGTTAATCACCCAGATGGTTGTAAAGGGATAAGAACTCTTGGATTTCCTTTCCACACTTCAAAATATTATGGAATATTTTTGCCTATATATTGGATACCTATATGAATCCATAATCTCTATTGATAAGGTGATGTAGTATTAGAAATATATAATAATAATACATCTTGGATCCTGACCAAGTAAAGACATAGAAACCCTGAAATTGATTTGGATAGCCATGGGATAATTTCCATCGATCCGTCAAAAGTTCTCATGATGAACACATTACTATTGTTAGAGGGATTCAAAATTAATGAGGTAAAACAATATTCCCTCATCACTGTCCACAAAATATCCCGTGAGATTTATATTATGACATCGCATGTGAAAAAAACTCAAATATCGTATTTAAAATTTCCACTAATGAAAATAATATAAGAAAATAGGTTCTCATTCGCTTACATATGTGAACCCAATATATTTATTACTATTTAAAAAAATAATGAAGGTGTTTCATATTCCATGATGTCATAATAATTGAAAAACCCACCTTCATAATTCTAGTTGTGGCTCTCATAGTTCTATATCAGGATAATTTGATCATTCTCTTAGAGAATTAGAATTCCATTGCACCTATAACCATTGATAAGGTCAAACATTATGTGATTAAACATGAATTTAACTCATATGGGGAAGGTTACATAGATTTTCCCCTATAGAGTAAGAATAATTTGATTAGGTATTTATTTTTAATAGGTTACATTAGAATAAAATTTTTATATTAGCTTGAGTTGAGCTTGATAAATTCCACTTGTGTGATCATGTCTCTTTTTCCATTAGTATTACTAAAACATAAAGAACATACTATAAAGTGAAATCATGAACATTTATACATATCTATAGTATTAATGGAAAATATACCACCTGGGTTCTCATGGGTGTTATTTTATGCATGTGTGGACACCAACTTTTCGGATTGACAATCTCTCACATGATTCAAGGACTAGGATATTTTTATAACACCATGGTTCATGAATACACGTAATTCATAATTTTTTTATTTACATATTTACTCAAACATAGGTCATAACTCACTACAGATCATCAATTCAACCATGGTTTATAGTCCCATTGCATTAATGGGATTATAGGTTTCAGTTCCTTTCCTTGCTAACCATAACCTAACATTTCAAGTTTTTACTTTGTAGAAATAACTTTTTCTTAATGTGGAATGAATCAATAACCCATAAGGAGTTAATTGAACATTATTTTATTGAGTTCATAATGATATATATAATTTATCATTGTGGTATTCCTGAAATCATTATCATGCTTAATGACACCGATATATAAGGATTAGAGTTAACCAATATATATGATGATTATGTTATCTAGTCAAGACATACATCATGGTACCATATAGATGGAAATGGAATTATCAAGGAATTGAAAATATCCATCTATATCATTTTTTTGGTTACGGGTATCCGCACAAGAAAACCATACCTAACAAGATTGTTAATAGAATTTAGGTTCAAGTAATGATGACTCAAACATCCACCTAATAAACTACATACAACATTTTATATAGATTAAAAGTAATAATTATTATAGAAGTACATATTAATAGTCTCCCAATTTCCATCTACGACAAGATAAACCAAAACAAGATATCAAATGTATTACTCAAAAAAATTATAACTACTATGAGAAATGCCTCCAACCCATTAAAAACATTTAGGTGCACTATAAATGGTGGGATAGAGATTTAACTAATATGGTTCTACTCCATTAATTCCTCTAGGGTGAATCAGTTTTGGAACTTAAAGAACCTTTAATACATGGAAGAAACCTTCCAAATATAAGGAAAAAATTTCTATACCCTTTCCCCATGCAAATAGAACACTTCTATGGTTCTTATTCACTTATCACCATGTTTGGTTAGTCTATTACACATCCCAAAAATTTAAGGTTTTTTAAGAGGCAATGTAAATGATTTCCTTGTTGGTTTATTATTTCTTAGTCAAAAAATTTATAATTGCTGACAACATACTTGTCACACATCATTAATATTCACAAAAATATCCTAGAAGTAGGAAGTTTAACTTTATGGTTATTTCCAGAACCATGTTCTAGAAAAATTCATATTTAATACCTTGGTTATGTGATGTAAAACTCTAAAATGTTGTCTTATATTCATTACCTAGAAATGATATAAGATGAATTTTAATATAATGTTCAAAATAAAAAAAATGTATTCAAACTAACATGAGGATGTGATGCCTATTATATAGTAGTACCATACTAAATCATTTCCTATAATATTTTATATCTTGATTCCAATTTCCTAAAAAATGTATAGATTCTCATATGTCTTATCCGAGGTCCAAAAAAATTTCTATCCTCATTCCCCCAAATTTTCATGATGACTAAAATCATTTCATTGGGTTTCTAGTCTTTAGTATATTTTGAAATAACACCACCCCTTTGGAGAAAAAATTGACTCTCATGACAAATATAACCATTCAATGATCTCAAATGCATTATGATATTGCTCTTATTGGGTTAAACTCTATCTAAACATGACTTTGTTTCACAACTACACCTTTACCCATCCTTGATATAAATCCACTAACCACCAATGTCATGAATGGCCCCCTGATTTGGTAGATAATGGAAATAATAGGTTCACCACCTTCCAAGTAAATGTTCCTAGAAATAATATATGTGAAAAATTGTTGGTCATGTTTGTCGATAATTTTCATTGGTCGATTAGAGATTTCATGTAATGCATCCATAATGATGAAATGATAAATCTCATTTCTCAAATGCGGTCAATTTTTATCCTCTAGATTTTTTCCACCATCTTCTATATTCATATCCAAATGGCCCTACCATATATCTTTTTCCCATCCATTATTCATATAGATTTTCATTCTCTTTTTTATTTTGACCCTCATTTTCATTAATAAGTTCACCAATGATGTTTTTTTAAAAATATCTACATCGCTCACACTAATTTAATTTGTGTATCCAACCCTTAATCCTTGATTCTCTCAATATGAATGACTATAATGGGATTAGTAGTAATTGAATTTTATCCCTTATTGTTATTATGTACATATATGTTCTTAAGTACATTAAATTTTGTTTTTTACACATGTATTTACACTGATCATCCTTTATTCCCCCCCCCCATAAAATTCTCTAGGAAACATGGGCAACTTTGGTCCATAGACTATGGATCAAGAACCTAACCTATGTGAACCCCTTTTTTAATTAAATCTTTGAATAACAAGGATTTTTGGGTCCACCATGATGATAATATAGACCAAATAATATACCATGAATAGTCAAAAAAATATTATTGTAAACATTAGTAGACCCCTTCTCATTTATCCCATTTGAATATAAACAAAATAGTTTTTACCTTATAAAATTTAAAACAAAAATGTACCTAGAGTCATATGTTGAGAGGATATTGTGTATAAAAAAACTATGTATGGATTAATTAACACCCTATAAGATATTTTAGGATGAATAGATCTCCACTATCAAGCCAATACATAAACCCCTATCGACCTAGGATCATCCTAAAACCTGATTCTCATTATCATGGTTTCATAGCCTTCTGATGCATCCAAAAAGTGAAAAAGATGGGTTTAAATAGTGTAAAATTTATGTTATTTAAACTATGTCCCTATTATAGTAATAACATCAATATTATAAATGGGGTGTTCATACATTGTGGAGACACTCTATTTCATTATTAATTCCTTCAGGACCGCATGAATTCCAATTATGATGGGATTTTCTTTCATATGAAAAATAAAATATCTCACTCGTAAAAGGTATGAGATCTAAAACCATAAATAGGTATCAAATTACCATAAATTTTTTATAATATTAAATCCCAAAATTAGTCTTTTTGGAGCATCATGTGAAAATAACAACTGTGGGATTCCACCTTGTATTCCCCCATTTCATATTGGGCATGTCTCTCCCATACAAAGTATACTTATCTCCACTACAGTTAGATATTTAAGACCGTAAAATTTTATGAAATTTGGTTTTAGGATGATAAATAATGAATATTGATCATTAATATTTTTAATTTTTATCAACATTAAACCATATCCGCAAATAGTTTAATAATAATGACTCTAAAATACCATAGGTAATAGGAACAATGGATTTCCCTATAAAGTAAAAATTGGGTTACCAAAGAAATAATCATGCCTCTATTTTTATGTCACCCCCATGACTTAGGAAAATGTAAAAGGGAAATTAAATGGTAAAAAAGGTCATTTTAATCTTCATTGATCCCTAGAGAATGCCTTTTTATTCTTGTTGAACTCAGTGGTTCTGGAAAATGTCATTGACAATAATTGGCAGTATTAACCCCCTTAGTCACCACTTTATTACCTTAAAATAAACTAAATATATTCCTCACCACCTGATGAAAAATATGTATTCTTATTAAAGGATAAAATAACATAAAAGTCATGCCCCTACTAACAAATAAACAGGAGATAAAAATGTGTGCACACTGTATGAGGTCACCTGTATTGACAATGGATTAAAAAAATTCATATTAGGGTTTTTATCTTCATATAACACTATATACACTACATATACATATATTATGATATTTATTAATTTAAAAAACATAATACAGGGATCAATTTTGTGTTTCTTGAGTAATATTCCAGCCTCTCTTATGTCTTTGTCGGTTTCACTGCCCTTTAAAACCCAATCCATCACATCGATATACTTAGTATAAGATAGTGTGACAAAAATATACTTATATATATAATTGTGAATCACAATTAAAATACACCCATTATTTATAATGATTTTTAATATCCAGATTACCATTCATGTGAAAAATGAATCCCTTATGGTTGTGGTTCACTGAAAAAAGTATGCTAAAATCCTAACATTAGTAAAAGCCTTGAAGGATTCCTCAATATAAAATGACTATTATCATATTCTAAAAATGGTTAACCATAAATAAAAATGGTCTTATCTATCAGTGATTATGTGTCGATGGAATATATATACAAAAAAATGGTCAATGTTAACATTTATCGTACTCATGTCCATCCCAAAAATATTCGATTTATAGGGTACTATTTACCTACCAAAAATCCCACTTTTCCCATGTGGAGTAACATCACCATTGATATTACCTTCCATAAAATTTGGAATTTCATCTGATAGAACCAATATTTAGATATCATGATTAGATAGTCCCCAAGTTTTCATGAGTTTCCTTTGTGGTTGATCTGTCATTCTGACACTCACCCAGTCATCCCTAGAACTCTCACATTACTTGAGTGACCCCCCTATTTCCCCTTGTTTATCACACTAAACATGGCTTGCATTGGATTAGGTATTTTGGATTATTTCTCTCACTAACATGATTTTTGTACAAAATATCTTTTCAATACTATACATAGGTAAACTATGTGATCTATAACCATAACACATGACATTAAATATATGGTATGTACATGTCGCTAGGATTTAAACTAAATGATATCTTTTTCCATCTTGAGTGGTCACCTTAAATGTCCTATTACCCTTCAACAAATTTCCAAAATTAGTGATTTTACCTTACCACACATTGTTCATAACTATGTATATATTTATTTCCAATCAATCATATATGTAGTGATATAGAAACTATTTGTCACTAGTCCTGGCAAAAACTCATAAACCATCTGTGAGGTCATTTCATATATAATCTGACCCATATGGACTATTTAATTTATGTAATGTTTTTTCATATCAATTTAACATTATTTTACCACCAAAAATTGAATAATACTCATTTCCTTCATCCATATTCTTTAGGTCCAGAGTTCATGACCTCAAAATGAACACCCTTTCTCTTAGGTGAATGAACCTGAAAGGCACGCCATTATCTCTATCTACATAACCTTAAATATAAATCCCCTATAATTTAATGGTGTTTTAAATTAAATAAAGTGATCCCAGATATCACTCATCTCCTATATGGAGTGATATTTAATACCCCTACCATTCCCATCACCCTGTTTTCAATTTCATATTCTCCCATGTCCTATATGAAATCACTCAATATGGTGCACCTCATTGAAATTCTAACATAATGATGATGTGATCCAAAATGTTTTTAAAATATTTTTTAGAATTTCCATCAATAAATAACCCGCTCTGTGAGCATTTTTATACAGATATAAATCTATCTATCATGTATCAATGGGATCACATCGGGTTTCAGAAACATGAAAAATAAGATTTCCTACCTTCCAGGGTACATGGCCCTAATAAAAATATCCAAATGTATGATATGGATCCCCTCTAGTCATGGATCATGGATAAAATATTCTCACCTCCAATTCATGGTACAATCCTTATATAAACAAAAAAATTTCTCTAAATGGGATCCCCTGTGATTGTGGGTCATTGAAAAAATAGGACCAAATATTATCTCAAGAATACTTCATCAATGGGATAACTTCATGATCATGGACTTAGAACTAGCTGTGAAAGTGGGAAATGATATTATTCCACCCGTTGGCATCTTCCACCAATTAAACCATGTCTATGGAGTCACAATTTTCACATTATACTCTTCCAATTATCATGTGGAACCATTAAAACCTTGATTTTTTACCCATATAACCCTTTACAATTATTGGGGAAATCGATCTTATGGAACCACACCATCCTGATTAACACATATTTATTGTATCCCAATGTTTATTGACACATTATTTTTATCCTATAACATATACCATGTCTTTAAATCTTGTATAATACGAAAATTATTTATTTATTTCATGTTTCTCAAATAAATCATCACTCATGAGGTCCTAGGCATTTCATTTGTTAGTTTAATTTATGATTTTATGATCATTTATCTAAACAAGGGTTTGAAAAAATTAAATCATTATAACATTGTGTATATATGGGGATAGTAATAAACATATTATATATTTTATGTTATTTTATAATAGTAGAGATGAATCCCACAATTATATTTAGATATATCTATATACGCCACAAGCTCAACCAATTTCTGATGAGTTGACTCGATGAATTTTCACTACATGCAACAATCTTTCATCTACTCTTCTATAATGGGATTAACCTCACCCATATTCACATAGAACCTTTATTTATTAACAAATCTATCTATTATTATATTTTCTAAATGAGATGACTCATTCTTATCAAGTTATAGTTCATAATCAAGATGATGAATGGTCTCATTGTAGGAAGAATGTATTATCAATTATTGGAATGGTTTCTAATCTGGCTAGGAATACTCTTCATGTCTTGTTTTAAAACATAATAATCCTAATGAAATAGAATCACACATAGTAAGAAAAAATAGGTTCCACACTAGTCACATAATTTAGAATAAGAAATTTTGATCGATGACATAGATTGCATGGTAGTCCCCTCCACCATTCATCTAATCCATGTAGTCATAGCCTCATCACCATCAAGATATATGTCTGCTCTTTTAATGAAAAATATCTATTTCCATTTCATTTTTTTTTTGTTTGAACATACTAAGTATTCATGAAATATATGTTTTCTTGAAGTGATGTTGAAAAAACTACGATTCACTATGAAACCCCATGTTTTTTATCAATTATTATTTTTTATTTAATTTAATCTTTTTTATATTTTGTTTTTCATGTATCACTGAATATATATTGTGTTATATGGAAGCACTAGGTTTTTTTCATTTCATTCAAGAAAATTTTAAACATGATCTATGCATAATATATATATTAGTTTTTGGTACACGAAACACTATTATTGGATTCAATTACACAAAATATTGATTTCCTTTGAGAGCATGTATTACACACAAGACCTATTTTAATCAATATACAATTTACTGTGAATATTATGGTTAAAATATAATTATAGTTTTTACCTAGACATTGGAATGGGATTATGAATGAGATGAATTAAATTATAAAATTATGTTTTACACCATTATATATGAAGAATTATTTAGTGAACAATTAATTATTATTTAAAATAAAACCATTTTGAAAATATAGGAAATCTTTTGTAAGAAAACTAGATTTATGAAATTAAACACATTTTCCTCAATAAATTTTTTAAAACACTTTTGATATATTATTTTAATTAAATACACACACACACACACACACATATATATATATATATATATTATTTAGTAAACTATTTAATTTTCATCTTATGTGTTTTCTAGACTTGAGATAAGTGTAAATAGAATTTTTCAAACAAAGAAATATAATCTTTATAAAAAGTAATTTCACCACTTTTTAATGGTTCGCCTATTTTAAATAGAATTTTTTAAATTTTTTTCAAGTTTATTTAAAAAATTAATATTCACTTTTGTATGAAAATTGTCAAAATTTTCTTTGGGTGAATTATTTGTATTATTTTGAGAAGTAATATATTTTTATGAATAATTAAAAAAATGAAATTTAATTAAAAACTACATTTTCATATAATTTATTTATAGAGATTAATAACATTATAAATTTTTTCAAAGTTTATTTACATAAATTATATATCTATCCATACAATTTAGGATATTTGAATCAACATTCACATTGAAATTGGAAAAGAAAACTTTTCAAACTTTTCAACATTTTCACTTTGAAACCCAGTTATCTCATCTTATATGATGGATTAATTTTAAATTACATTATGAAACATAGATATTTAGAATTAGGATAAATTGATTCCAAAATGTGAATCACCATAATTTATAATTTCTAGTAAGTTCAACTTATTATTTGACAATAATTATTAGTGGATGTAATTGAAATTAGTTACAGTGAGTATGCTAATAATGACTTTAATTAGTGGTTAAATGTTATCTTAAGGGGAAAATAACATAGAAACTTGTAAAAAATTCATTTTATGGAAATATGTCGCCCATAACCTCTATTTTTGTGAAAATTTTCCATCATTTGAGTCACGTTATGTAAAATATACCTCTCAATATTGTTAAACTTTTTATATTTATAAGAATTATATTCCACTATAAAAGGGAACTCACCCACATCACCTATTCACACATCTAAATCCCTTTGTATCAGTGAAATACTACTAAAATAATCTCCCAAAGTCCCTCCTCTCATCCTAGAAGACTCTCTTTTATCATAAATCAATCCATGTTAGTCCATTGGTGAAAACAAAAAGTAATTACCCAAATAAGATGTAAGATTCATCAATAGGAACTTTTTATTTATTGCTTTATCAACCCAATGAATTCATAAAAATACATAATTATATAAAAAATCATTATTCTATATATGCTGATATTTTTTATGTTATTTTTTATTCCTAAACCTATACACACTTCCATCAAATGGGATACGCAATGACATTTCTTGTGTACGACGGTCTACCGCCTCATGAACTGATGTCGTTCATTCTTCCATTACCACATCTCATAGTTGGGAACAATAATAGAAATACTATTTTTATAAGATATATATATACATATGTGATATTTATGATTTATTTATGATTCACTAATATTTATTATATCACATACCATCATGCTTTCCTGTTTTAAGGAATATAATTACTTTGTATGGGGATATGTGAACTGCCACATCCTCAAAGAGATATGATTTGTTTAAAATGTTCATAGAAATTAATATTTGATGGGTTTATTATATGTATATTTTCATGACCCATCATAGTGGGGCCCACTCTGCGACTCCCCAAGCCTGCCTCTAATAGGCTTGGGGTTGTTGACTAGCACCGAGTAGGAATGTTACTGACATGGGAGGCATTGCCTAAGTACTAGTACACAGGCACCCATCTCCAACAAAAAGAGGATGAAATGTAAAAAACTCTAAGGAACAAAATTCATGCATACAACTAAACCCAACTAACAAAGTATGATGGAAGGTAAAGTGCTGAAAGTAAACTGGGCTAGAATACAAGCCCACCAAAAACAAGAGTCTAAAAACTACAAACTCCAACATGTAACACAAAGATGTACTCGGACTGCTACTCGTAGCCATAGGAACAACTCAGTCGGTGAGGAACTCTGAAAGCTTAGTCATTTCCTGGTCTTCCCTGGACTCTGTCAAAAGGGTACTTGTCTGAACAAAACATGAGACATGCGGGAAATTCCCGTGCAAGGGTGAGTATAACAATACTCAGTAGAGGACCCCGAAAACCACAAAGAAATACAAAACAGAATGGAACAGTCAGCACTACATAGTATATGTCTACTAAACATATAATAATAGAACAGAATCTAGATATACTCAAAACCTAGACCCGTAGTCGATAGACAAGTCACATAACAACATAACCCCACTAGGGATTCAGTTTGAAGGTTCCAAAAAACACTCTTCTGGGAGAACTCATTCCACGAGTCTAAAAGCTCTGATGATGTCCATCTGAGAAGCACTGTTCTTTGGGAAAATTCACGAGAGATAGATACATTCATTACAGGATAACACACTCCTGAGTGGGGAAAGATCATGATACACAATTGAGGATCACTGCCAAGGCCTTGGAGAATACCGTGACTCATTCGGATTCACCTTCTAGGTAGAGGATCAACGCTTGGTGAAGTTGTTCACATTGATGTATGACTATACATAGGGTCCATAATGGATAGAGGATCTCGCTCCGGGCCTCTTGGAGGGATGCCTGACTCTATCACAGAAAGTCCTACTGAAGGGATCATACTCTTGTAGTAGGAAACAATGCCTAAACCTTCTGTGGAACGAGAAGAAAGGGCACTAACCCAAAAAAACATGTCCAAGATACGGTGGAAAAGAAGACCAATCCATGCACATAAAATTTCACAGCGTGTAGAAAGGTCACACATCGTTTCCTCTAACCCCAAGTACTGCTCGTGTACAACGGCCTGTGTCACTAGGCTGGTGATGAAAAACAAAACTACACAGCGTGTAAAAAGATAACACGTCGTGTTTAAGTATCTAGGGACTTCCCCATGTACGTTGGCCATGTGCCCGTACACAGTATCAACCCATGTACTCCAACCCATATAATAGACACATGGGGTGACCCGTGCTACTATCCTTGCATATACGTATGGTGGAGTACGTGGTTGTGTACTCTACATCCTTTCTATGTATCCCCTATATACACGACGAGTCATGTGTATCTTCTTCTTCCATGCTACGTAGAGAGTACATGCTGTGTCTCGATGCCGTGTAGTTCTTCTTGTGTCCATGTATTTCCCAAAATACACACCGAGCTTCAGGGAAGGTCTAACACGTCATGTGACAGGGGTCATAAGTCATGTGATACATGTTTAATGCCCAAAACCCTAGCTGCTGTTGCCGGTACTACACAGCATGTTCTTCATAAGTACACGCTATGTATTCCGGAATTTTCCAGAATCTACACTTCTCACAGGCACGCCACCTGTGATTCCTCGATCTTCATTATGACGGTCCGATCACCACAAAACTCTAGATTTTTTGTCACCCCGACATCCTGAAGTCATCTCCATTGTTTTCAGGCCTTTTATCGGCCCCAAAAAAACATTTTGATCCACCCGCATAAAGAACAGTCAAAGAACGGTCGAAGAACGGTCCTTCTCGATCCAGTCTGATTCATCGTTCGCTATCATTATCTCTCCTCTAGTAGGTCATCGTGATGTCAGATCCTCAATTTGGGATCATTGCATCACAAAACGAATCTGCAATGATTCGTTTTTCGTCGCCCCATGAAGAACGTGAAGAACGCATGAGGAAAACGGAATGGGAAAGATATCCAATAAACAAAAATCGGGGAACGAACCTCTGTCATTGTTCGTCATGGATTTGATCTGCTCCCATTAGTAGGATCAAACGTAGTAGGAATCAACGACAATTCAACATAGATATAATTCTCCAAATTCAATCCAAAAAAACCCTCCTATAAGAACATACGAATCCGCAGATCAACTAGTTCATGGTTGATCCGCGTTCGGGATTCAAGTTCAGAAACAGGGAAAGGAGAATCAAAATAACAACCCCTAGTTGAAGAAGGAATCAATCACTGATAAAGGGGTCATGTTTCCATCATCGTCGAGATCCTTCAACTTTGTTGGTGCAGCGATTCATGGCTTTGATTCATCATCGATCGTCGCCGAGAGTTCTCACCAAGGTTCCAAGATTCCACCAGAGTTTTATCTCAAACTTTTCCAATGAGCAACATATGATTAACCCATTAAAAGGGGGAAGAATGTTTCTGCATTCAATCACACTGCAACATTAATGAGTTGAGTTATCATTTCTGAGTCATTATGTCATTTCATTAAATATTGAAATAGTTTCCCCATCGTTGCGCTGCAGTTGATTCTTCCAAAAAGAAATATAATAAACTTTGTGAATTTATTTTATTTTATTTCACTAAAAACATCTGAAAATTAAATTTTTCCCTCGGCCCACGCCAGTGGAGGTTAGACTCGTTATTAGGTAATGTCGTCGTCACGGACGTAATTGTGCCCTCAGATTTTTAATCCGGGCATCCAGCTGGAAATTGTCACAATCGCGCCCATAAGCCGACTAAAATAACATAAAAAAGTTCAAACCTCCATTCGAGGATCACTGGGCCTTGGAATTATGTGTCATCTCTTCTCCTGGTATCGCAATGATTCCATATAATATGTAAAAATAATACACGGTAAATCTGAGACATTACATTCTCCCCACCTTGGGGCTTTACGTCCTAAAAGGCCAAAACAAGGCTACTCAAAAAGATATGGGTACTGGGAACGGATCTGAGCCTCCCGCTCCCATGTGCTCTCTTGAAGATTCCCATTCTTCCACCGAAAGTGCACCAAGGTAATTGATCGCCCATAAAGGATCCTCTCCTATCGATCCTCAATCTCCACCAGGTACTCAACCAAGGTCACTCCATCCTCGATGTCCAGCTCGCCCCAGTCGATGACGTGTGATGGGTCATGCACTTACCTCCTTAGCTGCAACACGTGGAAGACATCGTGTACCTGATGCAACTGGGGTGGTAGATCTACGTGGTACATCACCTTGCCGAATCTATGAAGTATCTGAAAAGAACCGATGAACCTGGGATATAGCTTGTCGCCTCATCAAAACCTCTGTAACCCTCGTCGAGGTGAGACCTGAAGAAAGACATGGTCCCCCTCCTCAACCCCAGGGGCCTCCATTGTCTATCAGTATAAGTCTTCTACCGGCTCTGTGAAGTCTTTATCTGCTCTTGGATGATCTGTACCTTCTCGGTGGTAGCTCGCACCAACTTAGGACCCATGAGTACTGACTCTTCGGGGTCGGTCCAGCAAAGCGGTGACCAGTAGGGTCTCCCATACAAGGCCTCAAACGAATCCATACCAATGGTGGAGTGGTAGATATTATTATATGAAAACTTCACCAGTGGTAGTTGGTCCTCCCAACTGCGACCAAAGTCCAAGATACAAGCCCGCAACATATCCTCCCGAACCTGAATGGTCCTCTCCATCTGACCCTCGGTCTGGAGATGCAATGCCATGCTCAATAGTAGCAGTGTCCCAAAATCCTCCTGTAATCCCTTCCAAAATGGGGATGTGAATCAGGCATCTCTATCTGAGACTATTGTCGATGGGATTCCATGAATCCGAACTATCTCTTGCATATAGAAGCGTCCCAAGATCTCTTTGAAACTATGCTCCCTGATAGTTAGGAAGTGGGCCGACATGGTGAGTCGCACAATGATCACCCAGATGGAATCTTACCCCTTGGACGTCTATGGTATTACTATCACGAATTACATCGATATTACATCCCACTTCCACTATGGAATGTCCAGGGGTGAGCTAATCCCACTGAAACCTGGTGCTCAACCTTCACCTACTGGCATGTAAGGCATCGAGAAACGAACTCTGCTACCGCCTTCTTCATGCCTGACCACTAGAACTGTTGTTGGAGATCCTGGTACATCTTTTCCACTTTAGTATGTACCAAAAAGGGGGATGTATGAAACTCATTTAGGAACTCTTCCCACAATGACACCGGTACAACAGTGCGTCCTCTGAAAAGAAGTATGTTCTCCCCACATTACGAATATCCATCTGGAGCATGTCCTGTGGAAAATTAAGGATGTAAAGCCTCACATTAGACATCCCCAAGTTGTTCCTACCTAACTCACTATAAGAGTGGAGTGGTGAGAACAATCGACTGTAGGTAAGCCATACCTTCTCTATCCATGAAGTACAACTGCAATGTGGATAACTGCTCTGTCGCCTCACTCAAAAGTTGTGAGCTCGACCTTATGCTAAGAGAATCCACCACCTTTTTCCCCTTTTGTGGAGTATATATGATCTCAAAATCATAATCTTAGAGGAAATCTATACAATTCCTCTTCCTCAGATTCAGATCCTTCTGCAAGAATACGTACATAATTCTCTTGTGGTCAGAGTAGATGATGAACAGCTCGCCCATAAGGTTGTGTGGCCACATCATCAATAAGAATACTACCGCTGCCAACTCAAGATTATGGGTCACATAGTTCTTCCCATGTGTCCTAAGCTGGAAAAAACCATATTAAATCACTTCCTACCTCTGCATCAGGACACATCCATGCCCGGTCCCTGATGCATCACAGAAAACTACGTACTCGACACCCTCATTTGGAAATCTCAAAATTAGGGCACTCATCCAACTTTGTCTCAACTACTCAAAAGCCTAATGGAACTTCTCTATCCATTTTAATGGTTTACCCTTCCTGTTCAAGGCTGTCATTGGTGTGGATATTCGGGAGAAATCCGGAATGAATCTCTAGTAATATCTTGCCAACCCAAGGAAGCTTCGCACCTCCTTCACGCTTCGAGGTGGCTCCCACGCTAACATTGCCTCCACCTTGGCTAGTTCCACAGCTACTCCATCTTCTGAGACGAAATGTCCCAGAAATTGGACCTCCTAAATCCAGAACTGGTACTTTGAGAGCTTCCCATAAATCTAGTGCTCTCGGAGTATATCTAGAACCATCTTCAGGTGTCTCACGTGCTCCTCCTCTGACACTATGTACACAAGGATGTCATCGATGAAGAACACTGTGAACTGGTCCAAGTATGGAAGGAAGATCTGGTTCATCAGTCCCATGAACACTGTAGGGGAATTTTTCATGCCTAAAGGCATCACCAAGATCTTATAGTGACCGTAGCGGCATCTGAAATCCATCTTTGGTATATCCTCATCCCGTACTCATAATTGTTTCTAACATGATCGAAGTTCAACCTTAGAGAACAAATTCGCCACTCCTAGATGATCAAAGTGTTCATATATTCACAGCAGTGGATACTTGTTATTCAATGTTAGTTGATTCAAGCATCGGTAATCCATGCACAACCTCAGACTCCCATCTGCCTTATTGGAAAACAAGACTGGGGACACACAGGGTGAAATGTTGGGTGTCACGAAACCATTGTTCTGCAAATCCTCTAACTGCACCCTCATCTCACGAAGTTCTGCGGGAGCCATCCGATATGCTGGTGCAGAAATTGGTGCCATCCTGGGGTGTAATTCGATGAATAAGTCGATTTCCAAGTGGGGAGGTAGTCCTGGAGCATCTTTGGGAAATACGTCCCCGTACTCTGCCATTACTGCTGGGAACTGGGAGCTCATCACATCTTCTACCCCGAGGGAAAGGATATCCAACTCATGGGTGACCGGCTACATCCTCTTATGCAAGAGCCCATTCTATGCTGCATGAGCCTCCTTTTCTCTAAAAAAGGAAAACCTCATCCCATCACTGATGACACACCGCACTCTTCGCCTAAAATAGTCAATATGGGCCTGGAGCGAAGTTAACCAATCCATACTGAGAATGATGTCGTAAGGCCATGACGCTAACACCAACAGGTTCCAACCAAAACTCTCCCCTCCTAGGGTAATATCACATTGCCTTCAAATGTGTGTGATCATCGAGTATCCTCTCATAGGTGTCTCTATGTGTAAGGATTGAGTCAACGGCTCTACCGGAATCTCAAGGTTTCACACAAGACATGTGGAGATGAAGGAATGATTGGAACCTATGTCTATAAGTATGGAATATATGGTAGGGAAGACATAGATGATACTTCAGATCATCCCTGGAGCCCTTGGGTCGTACATCTCGACCACATGTAGTTATCCCCGCCCATGTCCCCCAACTCCCTGATCTTGATGCAGAACTCCTAGGGGTGGTGGTGGGAGTAAGTTGAAGCATCTTCCACCACCCGCAGCTCCCACTGCACCTCTACCACATCTTCTGCCTGGGGGGTCTATCTTCTCAACTCTCTACCTCTCCCTCGGTGGTCCATATACAACTTACCTATCAGTATCTCGACGGGTCGGACAATATCTAGAGAGATTTCCCCTACCATCGCAAGTGTATCACTGCTTCTCTCTAGGATGACTGGATCCATTCCAAGAGCCTTGGACTGTTGACTCCCTATCCTGTGTCCTCCTATGACGTCTCCCACATCCTAATCCATATGTCCAATGTCGTCTCCCCACTATCGAGGTCTCTGGACCTGTCTTCCTACTGCTGACTATTGGTGGTTGTCTCTGCTCCTCCAAGAAGCTCTCAATCACCAAGGCACGCTCGATCACTCCATCATTAGTTGAAATTCATAGAGGTATGGAACTAGCTCGTATGTCTTTTCATGGACCTCTCTCGAAGTTCTGAGCTCTGAAGTACGAATCCCTGGCCATATCCATCGAGTACCTGGTGAGGCTTGTGAACCTCGATTAATAGTCAGCTATTGTCATACTGCCCTGCTGAAGCTAGAGAAGCTCTTGGATGTGCACTTCTATTAGTGTAACTGGAGAGAACTTCTCCCTAAGGAGTCTCTTCAACATCATCCAAGAAAGTGTCTCCTAATCGTGAGTCTATGTGGTCAGACTCCACCATCGTCATGTCGAACCCTGAAGAAGGCTCTCTCCTTGGATCACCATCTTGTTTGTTAGTGTCCTCACTAGATGGAAAACTCTGTTCACTTCCTACAGCCGATCCTCAGCCACCTGAGGGTTGGGCTTGCCTATGAACCTGAGGGGTATCTGTCTCTGGATCTCATGGAGCACGCTCAGCCAGCGCTCCTCATCAGTCAGTATTGCAGGTACTACGGGCTGCTCCACTAGTGTTGGTATAGCAGGTGCACCACCTAGTGGAAAAGCATGGGGAACTAGTCCCTGTATCAAAGCATCATCACTGAGGGGGTCATCCTCGTGATCGTTCTACTGAATCCTAGCTTGTATGCATCGCAGAGGCATCTTGTAAGCAATCAAGATGTACCATGAGTATATCTGGATAGCTGACTCAAAGGACATTGAAAACACAAATCATTCCTATATGATGCATGTACCATTCTTTTACGTCCCCGAAACTAGTGTTTGCACATAAAGAGTTGTAAAGAAGGTTATCAGACTCCTAGTGTTTGGATACTTCAGCTGCCCACACCAACTCTAGAGTCTCTAACTTGAAAGCTGAGCTCGAAACACTTAACATTATTGTCTCAAACCAATCTCACATACTATTGGTATTATGGTCGAACCAACCACCTCTTATACCACTCTGTCATGACCCGTCCTAGTGGGACCCGCACCGCGACTCCCCAAGCCCACCTCTAATAGTCCAGGGGCTGTTGACTAGCATGGAGTAGGCATATTACTGACATGGGAGGCATTTCCCAAGTACTAATACACATGCACCCATCTCCAAGCCCAAAATGCTGAAATGTAAAAACCTCTAAGGAACAAAATGCATGCATACAACTAAACCCAACCAATAGAGTACAACATGAGATAATGTACTGAAAGTAAACTAGGCCAGAATACAAGCCCACCAAAAACAAGAGTCTAAAAACTTTAAAGTCCAACCAGTAACACAAAGAGGTACTGGGACTTCTGCTCATAGACGTAGTAACACCTCGGCCAGTGAGGAACTCATAAAGATTGTTCCTATCCTAGTTTTCCCTAGAGTCTATCAAAAGGCTACTCATCTTCACAAAACATGAGACGTGCGGACAAAGCCCGTGCAGGGGTGAGTATAACAATACTCAATAGAGGACCCCAAAAACCACAAAGTAATATACAAAAGAAAGGCATGGTCAACTCTACACAGTATATGTCTAATGAACATATAATAGGAAAACATAATCCAGATATACTCAAAACCCAGTCCCATAGTCAATAGAAAAGTCACATAACTGCATACCCCCACTCAGAATTCAGTTCAAAGGTTCCAGAAAACACTCATCAGGGAGAACTCACTCCATGAGTCTGAAAGTTCTGATGATGTCTGTCCGAGAATCACTATTTGTCGAGAAAAATCACGAGAGATAGATACACTCATTACAAGAGAACACACTCCTCAGTGGGGAAAGATCATGACACATAGATGAGGATCACTTCCAGCGCCTTGGCAGATACCACAACTCATCCAGATTCACCTACTAGGTAGAGGATCAATGCCCGATGGAGTTGGTCATGTTGATTCTTGATTCTACCTAGGGTCCAAAATGGATAGAGTATCTCGCTTTGGGCCTCTCAGAGGGGTGTCTGACTCTATCACATAAAGACCTGTTGAAGGGATCATACTCCTATAGTAGGAAATGATTCCTGACCTACTGGGGAACAAGAAGAAGGGGACCTAACCCAAACGAAACATGTCCAATATATGGTGGAAAAGTAGATCAATCCATGTACTGAAAAGTACACGGCATATAGAAAGGTCATACTGCATATCCTCTGACCCCTATTACTACCCACGTACAATTTTCCATGTCTCTAGGGTGGTCATGAAAAATGAAACTACACAATGTGTAAACAGATAACATGTCATTTCTATGTATCTGGGGTCTGCCCTATGTATGTTGGACAGGTGCATGTACACGGTCTCAACCCATGTACACAAACCTGTGTAATCGACACACGGGCTGACCAGCGCTACTGGAATCGCATGGTCGTGTGGTGGTGTTCACTACCATTTACTCCACCTCATGTCTATGTCTCCTCTGGATACATGTTGAGTCCCATGTAACTGCCTCTTCCATGCTATGTAGAGAGTACACGCCATGTCTCAAAGTTGTGTAGTTCTTCCATTGTCCATGAATTTCCTAGAATAAACGCCGAGCTTCGGGGAAGGTCCAATAAGTCATGTGACTGGGGTCACATGCCGTGTGATACTTGTATGATGCCCGAAACCCCTGCTGATTCCGCTGGTACTACACGGTGTTTTCTTCAGAACGACATGCCATGTATTCCAAAATTTTCTAGAATCGATGCTTCTCACCGGCGTGCCTCCCGTGATGGCTCGATCTTCATTTTGACAGACCATTGACCACGAAACTCTAGATTTTAGGTCACCCCGACGTCCTGAAGTCATCTCAGTTGTTTTCGAGCCTTTGATTGGCCCCTAAATAACGTTTTGATCCACCCGCATGAATAACAGTCGTAGAATGGTCTTTCTCGATTCGGTCTGATTCAGCATCCGCTATATTCGTCACACCTCTACTAGGTCGTAGTGATGTTATATCTTCAATTTGAGACAGTTTCATCGCAAAACAAATCCTCAACAATCCATTGTTCATTTCCCCATGAGAACCTGAAGAACGCATGAGGAAAAGGGACGGGGGTAGAAATCCAATAAACAAAAATTGAGGAACGAGCATATGTTTTCGTTCGTCACGACGTTGATCCGCTCCTGTTAGTAGGACCAAATGGAGAAGAAATCAACAACAATTCATCATGTATTTAATTCCCCAAAATCAATTCAAATAAACATTCCCATAAGAACGTACGAATCAGTGGATCAACTTCTTCATGGTTGATCCGCATTCATCATTTAAGTTTAGAAATGAGGAAAGGATAAACGAAATAACAACCCCTACCTAAAGAAGGGATCGATAATTGAAAAAGGGTCCATGCTTCCATCGTCATCAAGATCCTTCAACTTTGTTGGCGCAGTGATTCACAACTTTTATTCGTTGTCGATCATCATCAAGAGCTCTCTCCAAGTTTCCAAGATTCCACTAGAGTTTTCACTCAACCTTTCCTAACGAGCATCAAAAAAAAGGGGAAGTGTGTTTCAGCATTCCTTCTTGCTGCGATATTAATGAGTCAAGTTATCATTTCTGATTCATTACGACATGGAATTAAATATTGAAAATGTTTCCCCTACGTTGCGCGGTAGTGGATGTTTCCAAAAAGAAATAAAATAAACATTGCAAATTTATTTTATTTTATTTCACTAAAAATGTCCAAAAATTAACTTTTTTCCTCGACCCGCGCTGGTCAAGGTTAGACTCTTTCTTAGCTAAAGTCATCGTCCCAAACGAAACAGTGCCGCGGATTTTTTATCCGAGCATCCTTTTGAAAATATCCACAACCACGCACATAAGCCGACTCACATAACATAAAAAAGTTCAAACCTCTATTTCGGGATCTCTGGGCCTCGGAATGATGTGTTGTCTTTGCGCCTGGTCTCGTAATAATTCCCTATAATATTTAAAAATAATACACAGAAAATCTGAGACAATACATATATGATATATATGAAATGATAATTCTAATGTAATGATAGTATATATATATACACATATATTTCATTTACATTCTTACTTTCAGAATGAAAAGAAAACCAAAACAACATTCCTGAGTATGTATGGTCGACCGACTCCCTGAATGGTTTATTCAATTTCATTTATCTATGTTTTATAAATTTTAATAAATACTTATATAAGAAATATATATGATATTTATAGTATGTTTTACATTGTTTTAAAAATTAAATCCTGATATAATTAAGAGGACCAAGAATAACATGAAAAAACATATATGAAAAACAAAGTGGTTATTGCCTGAAATGTAACTTTAAAATAAAATTGTTAATAAATGGGATATATAAAGTCATAATAAAAAATATATATGGTATTATATAAAATAATATGGTTTATTTTTGGATTTAAAATAAAATTATATTTATTATACGGTAGGTTTGAACATGTAAAATGAAATTAAAGACTTAAGGTCTTGGTTTTCTCATCTAAATTTTATTTTTGTGATATACATGTTATATTCACAACTTATTATTGTTGTGTAGTTTATATAATATCGTATAACATGTTATATCATGAATTTAATTTATTTAATGATATTAATCATTTTAAATGATGTTATTCTTCCATGTATCTCATGATTGAAAAGTTACTCCGATGTAGTGATGAAATTTAGTATCACTTTTTATATTTGTGACATATAGTTCATATTCACCACACATTTCTTTTGTGTGGTGTATATACAAGACATGAGTGTATTATATGATTTTAATAGTTATAATTATTTATTTTTACATAAATATTTTATGATCTCTATTTTAAGGTGTTTTGTGGTTAAAAAGTTATCAAATCTGTAATGTAATGTTATATCAATTTTCATCTTTGAGACAAATGTTTTGTTATACACCTATATTCCTTTACATTGTGTATATACTTCCATTTTAATTTTATATCATAAATCTCATTATTTTAATGATATAATAAACATCATGTAATTTTATTTTCCCCTTGGAATTTTGATTCAAAATTACAAAACTTGTAAAAAAAATTGTATGATCTCAACTTTATTATGATTATTTATGATTATCTTTCTATTGGTTAAATATTATGATCCATCTCTAAATAACTATCATGAAAATCAATATCCTCTTGATATAATAAATATAATCATTCATTGGTAACATTTTTCCATTCTTTCGTAATTATGATAATTAAGAAAATGTTTTTAAGAAAATACAAATTTATTTCTCCCTTGTGTCAAAAATTTGTTTTTTTCCAAAACCATATTTTCTAAAATTGGTTCCAAATTATTTTTAACTGATATTTTGATATTATTTGGAATGAAAAATAATTTAAATTATTTTCAAATATTACTTATAATTTTTCAATGATATTTTCAAATAAAATTGTTTTTAAAATGTTTTATATTTTAAAGGGAAGTTTTCAAAGAATAAAGGATAATTCCATCATTAAATGTTTTTAAAAAAATTCATAATTATTTTCTATATTATAATACATATATTGGTGTTAAACATCAATTTTTAGGGATATTATCCAAATGTACCATTTATATTGCTTCTCTAAATGGTTTATGTTTTGATGGAATGATGTTTGTAGAACTTGTTTCTTTTCAACGAGTTATGTGTTTGAGGGAACCCATTTCTCCATAAAAATATATTGTTTTGTAGAAATCAATTATAATTAATGGGTTATATGATTATAAAGCCCATTTCCCATTCACGTGTTATATTCTTACAATATTATCTTATTTTCACCAGTTATAATTTGATGAAATAATTATGAAACATGTCTCTTTTCTATAGGTTCTTATATAATGACATGTGTATGATACATGTTTCATTTCATGGGTTATGATATGATTATTAAATATTATCTTGTGTCACACATGTATATTATTTTATTATGATAATTTTGGTACTTATATATCCCACCAATTCATTATGTAGAGACTTATATATCAAGACTTATACAAGGCTAAAATGGGGAGTGTACTTGGTTCAATATGATAGGGCTATAATGTAGAGTGAACTTGGTTTAGAATGATAGGGATGGTATGAGGAGTGAACTAGGTTCATTATTGCAGGTCTGGAATGAGGAAAGAACTTGGTTTAGTATGATAGGGCTAGAATGAGGATTGAACTGAATTCAATATAAAAAGGATGAAGTGAAGAGTGAACTCAATCCAATAATACATGGCTGGAATAGGAAGTGGACCCAGTTGAGTAATATAGGGTAGGAACGGGAAGTGAACCTAATTCAGTAAAGAAATTTATCCACTAAGAATATATTGGGAGTGAACCATGACTAGAAATATGGTTTGGGGAGTGAACTGATTCTAATAGTATTTCATTTTCCTTAATCCTTGACTACTATGGAAATCATTTTATATGTTTATGTGTCTATAACAAATTTGATGTCATATTTCAATGTTATGATTTCATGGATTATTCTCCTTATTTCATTATGATTCATGTCTTATGAGCTTAAAATCTTTACGCCATAATTCATGTTTATAATCTTTGATATGTAGGGAATGAACTTATAATCATATTATCTCTTTCTCATACCCTTATACTCATGATTATACTTACATATCTCCATTGGTTAACCTTATTGAGCTTTTGAACTCACCCTTTCATATGTTTATTATCCCCAAGATCTGAAAAATTGTTTTTTATGAGGATTACTAAAGGTAATGATATCTGTGAGAAACATTGAAGATCTTTAGCCCTATAATGATATTATGTTCCATATTTCCAAAGACACTAAACTATTAAGGTCCCGAGGCATATAATTTTGTAATGTTCTGAATATTCCTAAACAATGATGTAATATCTATGTATATTAATTCTAGATCACTATTTTGGTATCAAATGAATGGTTTAGTAAACCATTGGAAATTAGGATGAGAAAAAAATAGTGAGATGCCTGTGGACATTTTTAAGGATATTTATCGATATGAATCTAAGGATAATACTAAGGATTTGTATATTTAAAAGTAGGTGTCATGATTTTGACATCCAATAAGTGATTATTATCATTATGTCATTTTTTAAAATGATATATTTTTCAAAAAATATTATTTATGGTCTTAGTCAAAAGGGGGAACCAGAAAGGACTAGGAGAACATTTAATGTTTTAGATGTGGAATTTTTGGGCATTATGAAAATTTATTTCCATAGTGAAAAATTTCATGATGAGATTCTGGATGGTGGCATGAGTATTGGATATATTGTTTTAGGTAAAGACGACATGAATGAAATGTGAACAGTTTGGGATGTACTAAAATTTTTTTTTACATTCAATATAAGAATCATGCTTAAATTTATGTTGATGACATTAATAAATTATTCATATTTAACATTATACAAAATGGACTATTAAGAAATAAGATGATGGAGACTGTGCATTGGTTTTATAAAAAAGTAGGATGATGTAAGTATATATGTTTTTGAATTAAATGATTTTGTTTTATAAATAATAAAATATATTATTTTTTTGAGTATACATTTTCATTAATTATTTTAAAGTACATGTTGAATAGTTTTGATGACTTGGAAAAGTGATTTAATGGAAAGCTGATATTTTGATTAATGTATGGTTACCCTTACTATGTTCTTGATGTTGAGAAATTGTTTTTTCCATGGTTAAATAGATTATTGATATGGATAAAGTAGATTCCATACTACGGATTACCAAGGAAATTATTATTTATTTGTTTAAAAAGTGTTCGTTGGTTCATGTATGAACATTACAACTTTATTTCGGATTTAGGGAATATATCCAGTAATATTTGGAATAAGAAATCATGCTTGTCTTTAAAAAGGATTTATGATGATTTAGGTTATTACCATGCTTCAAGGGAATTCATGATGAAGGTATTCAAATGGTTGGTATGTGACAATTAAGAGTTAATTTATTATATATGGGGGGTCAATGTTATTCTGAATTTGAGAAATTAAGTAATCTTATTTATAAATTTTTGGATTTTAATATCATAGAAAAGTTACATAGTTATCCATTTATGGAATGGTTTACAATAAAATATATATAAGGTTTCATATATTAATGTATTATCCTTCCATATAAGGATTTATGAATATTGTAAAACTTGTGAAAAAACAATTCCCGTGATAAATATGGATGTAATAGCCTATCATTATATTTATGGATCTAATTATCTACTAATGCTTTAGTAATAAATAATTAACCTTTATTTATTAGATGAGGTGATGGTGCGTAAATTAATCAAGTCATAAAAAGGTGATATTGTTTGGAAATAAAGTAATTATATCTTATCAGGAATATTATTCAACTTTTGTAAAAGGGTTCGGAAATAAAATATTATCACGTTATCATTATTTTTTATGATATCAATGACCTTTTAAAGCCTCTTTATGGATTTGTGATCACTTAAGTTATCCTAAGAACTTTATAGGTCTCTCTCCATCAGAACATGATAGTTATATTTCTCTTACTTCTTCACATTTTCACTTTCCAACCGTGTTATTTTATGTGGAAACCTAGATTAGAGTTACTTTGGTTAGCTATTATGTTTTCAACATTCCCTTTTTGAAGGATGTTTTTGTATTCGTTTTTATGATCTAAGTTTCTATTATTAAATATTTGATATCCCCTAGGAATTTAATGGGATAAATTTATTTTAATAGGGGTAGAATGTAATACCCCTAGTTTTTTTGATTTAATTTTATTTTGATTTAATTTTTTCTTTTTGATGTTTTTTATTTCACGTAACATAGAATATAGATTATCTTATATGAAATAACTATGTTTGGTTTGAGTTTCATATAACATAAACATAATCTTACGATATAAACAACAATTAGATTTTTATTCAGTACACATAATACTATGCTCATCTTGTGTTACACCCAATGTTGAGTTCCTTTTATAGAATTTGTTACACACAATACCTAGTTTTAACATACTACAATCCATTTTTAATAATATTATTAAAATATTATTATCATTTTCACATTACTATTTCAATTGATGTTATGAATAATATTAATTAATTTATCAAAATATGGTTTAAACAAGTATATAAGAAGAATTATTTTGTGACCAATTAACTAGAAATCAAAAAAAAAACCCTTTTGAAAACATAAAAAAGCGTTTTCTGAAAATATATATATATATATATGAAAATAAATTGATTTTACATTAATAAATTACTTAAACCACTTTTTATGAATTATTTTAATGATATATATATATATATTATTTATTAAACTATTTCACATCCTTATTATGTTTTTTCTAGAAAATAGATAAGGATAAATAAAATTTTAGAGATAATGATATATATTCTTTCTAAAACATAATTTTACCTCCCTTTAATGGTGAACCAACATTAAATATAATTTAATAAAATTTCAAAAAAAAATATTTTTTTAAAAAAACATCATTTTTTAATATAAAATATAAAAAATTACTTTGGCAGGATTTTTGGTATTTTTATGAGAAGTTTTATTTTTTTGATAAATATATAAATGCACTAAATTTTAATTGAAAACTTCATTTTCTTATAATTTATTTATATTATTAAATTATATAGTATCATTTTTTAGGTTATTTTTTTATTAATTATACATATATTAACACAATTTAGGTGATTTTATAAATTTCACATTTAAAATGGATATAAAAACATTTCAACGTTTTGAACATTTTCACTTTAAATACAAGTTGACTTGTCCCGTCCATGGGAATAATTTAACTTAATTTCTTCCAATTCTGTATTTTGAATTTATAAAAATGGATTAAATATTTTTCATCAGAATAATTTTTAATTTCTAGTGAGTTAAAACTAGTTCTTGAATAAAAATATTTATGAAATTAAATAAAATTTATTACAATGTTTAAGGATAAATGAGTTTAATTAGTGGTTAATCTTTAAATTAAGGGAAAAATAACATATAAACAAATAAAAAATCCATTGTATGGACATATTGGGACAATATACTCTCTTTTATTAAAAATTTACCATTATTGGTGGAAAATTATGTAAGGGATACCACTAAATAGTGTTTTCTCTTTTATATATATACAATAATGCCACTCCTCCTCTACTATAAAAGGGAACTCGCACCCCTCACTTATTCACACCTCTCAAGAAATTTGTCTCATCCAAACCTAGAAAAACTAATCTCTAAAAATATCTCATCTCCTAATAGGATCCTCACTTCGGTAATAAATAAAACCAATCTAGTCCTTTGGTGAAAACCAAAATGAATTGCCCAAATAAAATGTAACATCCTTCAACATACAGTTTTTGGTTTATTTATTTCTTTACCCCATAAATTATTCTTATTGCCTGATTATATAATAACCTAACTATCTTAAATATAATTATATTTTTTTGTTATGGTTTGGACCTACACCAAAACACACTTCGATCAAATGGGATATAAAATCATCATTTTTCAGTATGACGGGCCACCACCTCGCGAATCGATGTCATTTTTTCTTCCATTACCACCTCTCATGGTTGATAATGATAATGGACTTACTAATTTAATAATATATATGATACTAATGATGTATTTAGGGTTATGTAATTATTATATAACAAAAAACATTACTCTATCATATTTTTGGGAATATAATAACTTCATTTGTGGACGACTGGACGTCCACCTCCTCAATGTGTTGTGCATCATTCACATACTACATAGAATATATTAAGAATAGTTTCAAAAAATATATATGATATATATGAAATAATAATTCTAATGTAATGATAATCTATATATATATATAAATATTTTTTATACTCTCTTTTTTTGAAAACTACATGAGAACGGAGACGAAATTCGAGAATATGTATGGCCTATTAACTCCAGGAATGGTGTATTCCATTTTATATGTCAATCATTGAAAAAAATTATAAATATTTATATAATAAACATATAAGATATTTATATCATGTTATAAATTCATTAAATAAGTAATTAATGATCTATGTAATCGGATCAATATTAAGATATCATAATATATATGATGAACCAAGCAGTTATTACCAGAAACGTAACTTTAACTTGAAATTGTTAATATATGTGTAATATAAAGTCATAATAAAATAATATATGGTATTATTTATAATAATATTTTTATTATGTATATTTATAATAAACTTATATTTATTATACAGGATTTATGATCGTATATGAATAATGTTATGACTTAAGGTAAAGATTTTGTCATCTAACATTTATTTATGTGAGATACATGCTATATTCACCAGATATTCTTATTTCATGGTGTATATAATTACCTATGAAATTTTATATCATCAATTTCATTTATCTCATTCTCTTAAAAATTTAAATTTATTTATTTGTTCTCAGATATATTGATTCAAAAGATACTATATTAGTATGATAATTTCATATCAATTTTTATATCCATGAGATACATGTCATACTGACCAATTGTTTCTTTTGAGTGGTTTATATAATTACCATGGATTTATTATATTATAATTATATATAAATTTATTATATTTACAAATCCATTTTATGATAACTATTTTGGGGGATTTTAGGGTTCCAAAGTTACCAAATCAAAAAAGTAACTTTGTCTCAATTTACCTTCTTTAAGACACATGTTTTTCTAAGAACCTATATTCTTTTACAATGTGTATATACTTCCCATGGATTTGATAAATCATGAATATATTTATTTTACTAATTTTTTAAACTTCATTTAATTTTTTATCTCATGGATATTTTGATTCAAAGTTACCAAAGTGATAAGAGTGTATTTCCATAATCTCATCGTTATCGTGATTGTTTATGATTTTTCTTCCATTGATGAAATATTATGATCCATATCAAAAGAAATAAAATTAATTTTATTATATTATAGTTACTCATGATATAATCATGTATTGGTACCATTTTTTTGAATATTTGTTACTTAAGATAAATAAAAAATTGTTTTTAAGAGAAACCTTCTTTTTTCTCCCTTCAGTCAGAAATCTATTTTCTTAGAAAACCATATTTTATAAAACTGTTTTGAAAAAAAATTAAATGATATTTTGAGAATATATTCAAAGAAAAAGTTTTAAAATTATTTTCAATGCTTCTTTTATATGTTTTCGATGATATTTTTAATGAAAATAATTTAAAATATTTTATGTTTTCAAATGAGTATTTCAGTTAAGAAAGGATATTTTAGTCAAGAAATGTTTTGACAAAAGATATTTAAAAATTATTTTCCATCTAAGATGACATAATTGGTGTTAATAAGGCCTTTTTTGTTAATTGTATCCAAGGTTATCATTCATATTCCTTATTTGACTTGTTTGTGTTTTGATGGCATGATATTTATTGAACCTATTTCTCTTTCATGGGTTATATGCTTTATGGAACCCATTTCTCTATAACGAGTTATATAATTAGGAAACTTGTTTGTCATTCATGGGTTATATTATAATGGAGCTAATATATCATTCATGTTTTATATGATTATGGTAACCTCACTACAACACAAATAGGGTTTAGCGGTGGTTTTGTGGTGGCGGTTCACAAAACCGTCGCTAAACGTTTTCTGTGAAAGGTTTCGCGGCGGTTTTTCATAAACCTCCGCGAAACCCTTTTTTTAAAAAAAAAACTGCGACCCTTTCCCCCACCCCTATCGCGTTAACCCCACAAACCCTCGCCCCTCTTCCTCGATCCCCCCCCCCGGCCCCAACGACACTCGCGCCCTCCAGCGACCCCTGCACCCCCCGCGCCCCCCGCGCCCCCCGCGCCCTCCGGCGAACCCCGCACCCCCCTCGACCCCCAGCGACCCCCGTTCCCCCCACTCCCCCCGCGCCCTCCGGTGACCCCCGCACCCCCCGCGGCCTCCGACGACCCCCGCACCCCCCGGCGCCCCCCGCGACCTCCTTCGATTTTGGTAAATTTTAGTTATTTCTTGGTTCTTTGATTCGAATCATGACTTTGTTACACAATGTGAATCTACTGCAGGGTAAATACTATGGGTTTGGTTTAGAGCTTGAATAATTATAAGTCATAAAACATTTTAAAGTTTTTAATGGGTTGATTAGGATTAATTCAAACTAAGGATACTTTTTTGGGTTTTTTTATAAATCGTGGAATTCACACCATGAAAGGGGTTCATGACATGAATTATTTAGAACCAATGGTTTTTATCCTGATTTACATATTACTCTTCTTCCATTCAATGTGAAGACCTCCCTCATAAATCCTAGAAATATTTTAGATAATATTGGGTATCTTCCTCTACCAGATTTCTTTGCTTATGGCATTTGATCACTAGTGTGGTGGGCTGTCTTCCTTTGGGTACGTGTAATATCATTCACTATCTTTATCATTTATGTTCTTGGTTTGGTAGTGTTGTGTGATATGTTTTCGATGGTTTCATAAATAAGATGTGTTATCAATCAATCCATTGTGTTTTTCCCCCATTCCTTTTCTATTTGAGGAATATCTGCTTGTTTCCAATTTATGTTGTCGAAGGATCTTAGGTTCCTTATGTTTATAAGGTAGGTGTATCTATACAAGTGGTTCTAATTTAAAATTTCCTTATATTATTATTAATTTCCTTGGCCTGTTTCATGAAATTAATGGATTTAAATGGGTTTTATGGAAAATAACATGTTTTTAAAGAGGTCCTTCTTCAGAAATGGTTTTTCTCACGAAAAGTGGTTGACTAAATTCTTTAAAGGGTGGATTTGTTTTTAAAATGGGTTTTCAAGCTTTAAGTCGAAAGGATTTATTATTAAAATTGTTTTATTATATGTGATCATGGTTTCTAAAAAGATTTTGAAAAACTTGGAACATTAGGTGTCCTTGGATGCATTGGAAATATACTTCTCACTCCTTTTTTATGTAATTCCACAAGAGGTTTTACGACACTTTTTTGTGTGTAATTCCACTAGAAGTTATATTTGTTGAATCCACCTTAATCTTGGATTGGGGATTCTCTTTCATGTCTAGAACGTAAATCCATAGTTTGGATCCCAAATGGTGGGTTTTTTCATTGATGATTTGTTTATCACATGATGGTATTTTCATGGTTACTTGCTCACACAGTTATATTATAGTGTATCTATGGTTGGGTTTTTCTATGACTACCTGATTTCTTTTATAATTAACATATTCCTAGATTTTTTTTTATATGATTTTTTTATGAAAATCGAAGTATTATTTTAAAAAATTGTTTTATTTTATGAAAAATATATGTAAACTGGATTTATTTTTGTATATGGTTGTTCTATGATTTAGGAATTTTCTCATGACTAAAGGGGTTTTCATCTTGTATTTGTTTGACGATTTGTACTAGAAGAGGTCTTATGAATCTAAGTGATGGATTTGTGAGACGGGTTTAATAGGAGAATCCCTTAGTGGTATCTTCTTTAGTGGAAGTTATAATATGCATTATTCATACTTTGGTTATGAAGGTATTAAAAACCTAAGAGGATTAGTGGATCATGACTCATAATTTACTAACAAGAATCCACCTATCTTTCATGGTGATAATGGAATCTAGAAATATGAGGAGAGGATTGAGTAGATTGGTAGGAGATTTAAAATTCTAAAGATTCCCAAAGAATCTAAGGGGTGGGGGTCAACATATATTCTTGATGGATTGGGAAGAAAATGGTGAGACTCAGTTGTGCGTGCTATATTTCATGAGGATCTTACGTGGGAATCCTTCAAGAAAATATATAAACTATAGTTTTATCCTAAAATGTTACATGTGGAAAATAACCGATACTTTCTAACATTATAAAAATGGGAATATATTGTTATAGTGTATTCCACTAACTTTTCTAGGTTGGTGCATTTCAAAGTGGATATTATTACCAATGTTTACATGAAATCTATAAGGTTTGAGATTGTGCCAAGTGTCTCCTACGAAACCTGAGTGTGACATGGATTTATATTTATAGTGACACTTAATTTTGATATACCTTCACACTATTGTTTGTTTTATATTCATGTACTAGATTATGCATTAGAAACCATTAGTGGTGGCCTACTTAAATTACCTCACACCATATTCAGTACATGGATTGGTACCCAGATAGTCTTCTTTGTCATAGGAAATACGACTTTGATATGGTTGGTTGTGTATGAAACCATTGAGAAACATCATTACTCTTGGAGGACATCTAAGGTCAAGCCTAAACAATCACATAATGTCTCAGGTTTAAAATGCATTATGATCAGTTTTGATCACACATCAATGGGGTGTTGTTTGAGGCAATATAAATGTGTGATCGATAGTGTTATAAATACCGACTGGTATCCCATTTCTAGATATGGAAAATAAAATAAAACATTTAATTGAGATGACCAAGCATGTGAGTACATGAGATGTTCAGGAAAGTTGTAGAATTTTTTGTGAGGGTGTGGAAGTAATCTGAGGGGACCAATGTATCTCATTAATGTAGTGGGGATATAAATTGTTTGAGGCAACATAAATGTGTGATTGACAGTGTTATGATAATTGTGTATCTCGATATTCTTACTGCTCCTCAATGAGGTGTTCACGCTGTCTCCTAAGGACCAGACTTGTTTGGTTTGTCTGGGCATGCTAAGTAAGTGGTAAATGTGATCAATGAATCATCTTTATTATATTATGCATTATTTATGATCAATTGGTCATCTTTATTATATTATGATTCTGCAATCTTACACTATCGTATATTTTGTGTAGGCACATTGTGATATACATGGATAAAAGCTGGATCACATTACCGAGGAACACACCTTAGTATGTTAAGGGTTTGAATGAGTTTTTAGATTTTGCGATTTCTAATCGATCCGTTGAAGGGAGAATAAGATGTCCATGTCCTAAATGTAAATTTAGAACATGGTTGAAGAGAGATGAAGTTTATGAACATTTAATACTGAAACAATTCCCTGTCCAATATTTGTGTTGGAATTGGCATGGAGAATCGAACAATACAGAAAGATTGAGCACTGATGTTAATCCATAGAATGAGGTCCCAAGTTCGTCGAAAATGGAAAATGAAATGAAAAACCTCATAAATGATGCATTCAGCACTGCAAGACACCACTACCAGCATCAAAACATATCAGAACAACCAGAAGAGGGTGCTACAAATTGCAATGTGACAAGTGATGTTTTTGAGACTGTAACACAAGTAGATCAAGATTGGAACATATCATTGGATCCTCCTCTTGATTCTGTAGAGCCAAATGTAACGGAAAACTTCACTGATAAAAATGTGTTTCATGATTTAGTTGACGATTGAAATCAAGAGTTGTATAGTGGGTGTTTGAAATATTCAAAGCTTTCATTTCTGCTGAAGTTGTACCATATCAAATGTCTATGTGGAATTAAAAATAAGGCGATGTCCATGATATTGGAATTGATTCGTGATGCATTTCTTGAAGCAAAAATCCCAGAATCTTTTTATGATATGAAAAAAGTTGTTAACAAGCTTGGTCGGAATTATATAAAAATACTTGCGTGTCCCAATGATTGTATGCTTTATTGGGGAGAGGATTCAAGTAGACAGAATTTCAAGAAATGTTCTTCTTCTAGATGGCAGTCAAAGGGTGATATTGGAAGTCTGACTGAACATAATTTCATGAAGAAGAAGAAAATTAACACACCTGCAAAGGTTTTGCGTTACTTTCCTTTGAAGCCGGGATTGCAAAGATTATTCATGTCATCAAAAACCGCCGAACACATGAAGTGGCATTCTGTAGATAATAACAATGATGGGTTAATGAGACATCCATGAGATTCCCAATCATGGAAGACATTTGATTCATTGCATCCAGATTTCTCAGCTGGTCCTAGGAATGTTCGATTGGGATTGGTTGCCGATGGATTCAACCCATTTGGGACTTTGAGTACAAGTTATAGCATTTGGGCAGTTGTTTTGATCCCTTATAATCTGCCTCCGTGGATGTGTATGCAACAATCATCTTTTATCATTTCAATGATTATTCCTGGAAAACAAATGCCTGGAAATGATATTGATGTATACTTGCAGCCTTTGATTGAAGAATTGCAGGAGTTATGGAGTAACGGTGTTGAGACATTTGATGTTTGTTCTAAAACAATGTTCAAAATGCATGCTGCTTTACTGTGGACCATTAGTGACTTCCCTGGGCTTGGGAATTTATCTGGTTAGAACACTTATATGGGTTTGTCTTGTCCTGTTTGTAACTCTGATTTTGAGCCCAAATGGCTACCTCACAGTAGAAAATGGTGCTTCTTATGCCATCGAAGATTTCTCGATGCATCTCATAGATTTCGGCTGAACAAATCAAAATTTAATGGTTTCATTGATCGTAGACCACCTCCAAAGTTGTTAACCGGTTCTGAAATATTGACACAGCTTGAAAATGTTGAAACAGAATTTGGGAAGGTTCATCATTTGAATGATAGTGGAAAACGGGTCCGAAGTGCATCGTCAAGTGAATGTAACAATGGAAGAAAAAAAGTATATTCTTTAAACTTTCGTATTGGTAATTTAATTTGTTGCGCCACAATCTTGATGTGATGCATATTGAGAAGAATTTCTATGATAATTTGATTTTCACATTACTTAATGATCATGGAATGTCGAAGGATCATCTTAATGCTCGCAAAGACTTACGAGTAATGAACATAAAATGCGATCTCTGGCCAGATGAGAATGAAAAGTATGCTCCGTCCATTTTCGCAAAAAAAAATAGGGATAAAGATACGTTCCTTAGAATTTTAAAGAATGTGAAGGTATCTGATGGGTATTTGAGAAACATCTCAAGGTGTGTTGACTTGAATAATCGTAAGTTACATGGATTGAAAAGTCACGATTCACATATTTTGTTACAGCAGTTACTACCATTGGCATTGCGTACATTATTACCTGAAAAAGTTACTGCTGTTGTACTCCAATTCTGCACATTTTTTAGGAAATTATGTGAGAAAGTTGTACATCCATTTTAGCTTGACAACCTCCAGGAGAGGTTTGTATTGACTCTTTGTGCAATGGATATGATCTTTCCTCCATCGTTTTTTACTATCATGATGCATTTAACTGTGCATTTGGTTGAAGAAGCTAAATTAGGAGGCCCCATTCGTTATCGATGGATGTATCCAATTGAGAGATATTTTATTTATATGTTTTCAAGTTAAGTAAACAATTTTTGACATTTAAATAAATTCATAATATTATTATTTTATTTCACAGATTCCTTGGGCATTTGAAATCATACGTGAGAAATAAAGCTCAACAAGAAGGCTCTATTGCTGAAGGATATTTGGACGAGGAATGTCTTACCTTTTGTTCCAGGTATTTAGATGATATTGAGACAAGATTTAATCGAGTTGGACATGTTGAAGACACATCAACTCAATATCAAATGCATCAGAAATCAAAAATATTTCCTACTATTGGCCGATCAGTTGGGAGGACCTCAAATGTGACACTGACAGAATTGGAATTATTACAGGCACATAGATATGTGCTGCTGAATAGTGATATTGCAGATCCATTTATTGAAGAGTTTAGGATACAAACAAAGAGATGAATGAGAGTCTGAACACGAAATGAGAAAGATATAAAAAAAGTTGTGAATAAAGAGATTGTAGAATGGTTTGCACGACGTGTAAGTTCATAAATATTGCAATAAGTAAGAATATTAGTTTGACACATACAATTTGTAAATCTATTAAATTATATTTCTCTTTTCAGATCATGAATACTGATACTCGAGCAGACTTGTCAGAAGATTTGAAGTTTCTTGCTATAGGTCCTATAAAGCAAGTTAGAAAGTTCGACGCTTATAATGTGAATGGATTTAGATTTCGTACAGTTGATCGAGAAGTGGGTTTGAAAACACAAAATAGTGGTATATTTACATTTTCTGAAGTGGGATACTATGGAAAGATGCATGATATTATTGAATTAAACTACCATGGACATTTTTCTGTTGTTTTATTCAAATGCAAATGGGTCGATATTATCAGAGGTGTTAAAAGAGATTCATTGCAATTTACTTCTGTGAACTTCTCTCGCATGATGGATGTTGGTGATCGTGAAATGCATGATCCATATATCTTAGCATCGCAAGCAAAAAAGGTATATTATGTGAATGATGTTTTGGATGAAGGGTGGAGTGTAGTTACTCACGTAATACAAAGAGATTTGTATCATATGGGTGATGAAGTGGAAGATTTGACCTCTGAAGTTGAATGTCATCAACAACAGGAAGCAGAATTATTTTTCCATCATGATATTGAAAATATTAGTCTTGAAAGGATGAATGAAGTGGATGAAGTAATGGAGCAGGAAACCGACATTATTGAAGGGGAAAATGATTGTATGTACAATTATTCATTCATGCAGCAACCACTTGTTTCATTTCTACAGTCATTCATTATCATTGTTATATATATTTGGTTTGTTAGTACTGGGCATCTATTATCATTTTTAATTTTTTTTTCTGCATAATTTTTATGAAATATATATTATGAACTTAATTTTATTTGATTAAATGACAGGAATTCCAAGGAGGAAGCGGTATACTATTTCTTCTAGTCCTGCGATGGATGCTGATCCATCTGGGTCACTCCCCATGACATCTGAGGCGCCAGCTGCCTACACCCTCGCACCATCTCCCCCTACACCATCTCTCACACCATTAGAGAGCCTCCCATTAGAGTCTAATTCGTCGACTCCCCTTACAGGTGCCTCATCAGTTGGGCGGCAACATACCCCTTCTAGTTCATCCCGGACACTCTGGAGGGTCACAGTCATAGGTATAAATTTTAATTAAATAAATTTATTTCATTTTGTTTATACTAATTCTTTTCTCATTGAAGATGAAAAAAATAAAACTGTGGAGAAACAATTAAAAAGCTTAGATGTTTGGAACTTGAATGGAAAAAAGATATTCATGCCATTTGATTCTTATGGGGTCCCTATAGATGATGTCGCGGGGTTACTTGGCCAGATTATAGGTCAGTTGGCAGCGGAGCCCATTTCCCTTCCCATTTCATATGATGATTGGAGACATATGCCTCCAAACGGGAAAAATGAAGTTTTCGATTCTCAAATAAATGTAATTTTATTACATTATGGTTTAATTGAATGTCATGTTACTAATATGTTCAAAATGAATTTCTGTATACAGATGTTCTTCCACTTCACAGTTGTTGATGTGATAGCACGGAAGTGGACTTTGAAAAATCTTGGTAAAAAATGGAAAGATTTCAAATGGAGATTGTGGTGTGATTTCAATGGTACTTCGTTGACCTTGGAACAAATGTATGACAAGCTACCCAGTGGGGTACCGAAAGAGCAGTGGAAAGTTTTTGTTGACAGACATCGTGATGAGAAGCGGATGGTATTGAAATATATATTATTATATTATCCTCATTTTACATTAATACATGTATATGAAGAAGATATGACATTGGATACATTACTGTTAAATTTCAATTTATTTATTTCAGGATCTTTCACGACAGAATGCATCAAACAGGGCGAAGCAAGTCATCCCTCACACGGCGGGCTCAAAAATCTTTTCTAAAAGCCGAATGTCATTGGTAATATTTTAAATAGTTTAAATATTTATAATACAATATTATCTATTTAATATATTGAATTTTTGATTTATCTTTGCTTAATGCAGTCATAGAATTTAGGGCATGAAGCCTCTCGGAATTTACTGTGGTTGCATGTTCACAGAAAATCAGATGGCTCTTTTGTTAATGAGCCTACCAAATAAGTTGGGGTATGAAGTCAAATTTTTAACTTATTATCAGTTTCTAATGTGTTAATATGTATTGATATTTGATTTATAGGTAAAAATTAAAGAACTATGGGATGCCAGTCCTGGGAAGTCCTACTCAGTCTCCCAGGATGACCCGGTTGCTCAAGTCCTTGGGAAGGAGCATCCTGGTAGAGTGCGTGGGATGGGTTTGGGAACCATACCATCTGAGGTCTTTAGCAGGACATCAGGGATTCCAGCCGCATCTACTCCTGGTTATGGTCAGCCCATACCTGAAGATGCTCAGAGGGAGATTTCTTCTCTACGAGCCACAGTTCAAGACCAAGGGGCTTAGATAGCCACTATGCAGAAAGTGTTGACTGATTTATCTCAGCAGATGAGCAGATATGCCCCCATTGGTAGTGCACCGAGTGGTGGTGAGCAGGTAAATCACAAAAAATCACAATCATTTAGTTTGAAAACTTTTATTGGTTTTAAGTTTAATTATAAATATGCAACAATATTTAATTTTCAATATAATGTTCTTACAGGTGGTCGCAGGAGATGGAGGTTGAGAGGGTGACGATGCCTCATCGGACCATGAGTAGTATTGTTGATGTGTTGAACAAATATGGGAAAGTTTGGTTTGTATATATAACATGTGTGGTGTATGGAACCTTTAAAAAACCATTGGTCTTGGAGGAGCTTCAGTGGCTAACCTTGAATGATCGCAATAACCTCAGGTGGTAAAGAGAATGATGTGTTTGTTTCATTGGTTAGATGATCTATGGTAATAGGCTCTTTGATGTTTCTGTTGTAAATTCAGCATTGGGAATTTGACTCATTAGAGTTCTTCATGTCCAAACAGGGGGTGAGAGGCTGGTCATTTGACCGGTGACATGAAGCTCCATAGCTCTCAAAATCCTATCTCTCGTGCGTTTGTTTTGCAAGACAGCTTTGCATGATCTCATCACAAGAACCATACAAGAGACCTAATCATGTGATCATGTCACTTGACCTCTTTGTGTGATCACCTTGTCTAAATATCTGACGTAATCAATCCATGAACTAATCAATGGTAATTTATTAGAACTTTGATGCACACCCTTGTCTAAATATCTCACTTAATTCCGGACATGATATTCAAATTCATTATGTGTAATAATAAATGGCTGAGGATACATGAAATTCATGGGAATTTTGAAATATGGGAATTCATGTCATGAATTGGATACACAATGTGAATTATCCGAGTTCAATATTTTAAATGAGGTTTTATTATATTTTTTCTCTAGTATTTAATACATAATACCCAACTATCATTCTGAGTGAACACTAGGTGTCTTGAGGAAAAAATATATCCCACTTAATCCTTTATTTGATTCATGGGATATGGTGGATTCCTCTTGGCGATCCATGGTGTGTTCTCCTATTTTTATATTTCTTTTATTATGTACCTATTTTGGAGATCCAATATAGAGGTGGTATTTTTATTTGGTGCGTGAATGTGCATGCATTTCTACAACCCCTTGTTTAGGTGTAGCTTCATGCATGGTTTCCATGTGTGGTTGTGGTTTTTGAGTTTATTTTTCATCATCCTACAGTGAAGAGTTAGAAGTGACTGCTTCCATGTGGTAGAGGATACCCATTATCAATCTTCTATATTATATGTGTGGTATAATCAAGTTCTTTCTCTCTTTCAAGTAAATATTAAGGGTTTTTTAATAATAAAATAATTTAAGAAAAATATAAATTTATGATAATGGGTAATTTTCTCATGCCTTACTGCATTATTATATGTTTTTGAGATATCTATGCATGATTACATCCAAATCCAAATATAAGTACTATTGGGACCCTGTTTGTAATATAGTTGTAATGTTTTGAGGACACTTTCAATGTTGTAATGTAATTTCTCCCTGAATAAAAATACGAGTAATATATTTTTGGATAGTAATTGGTGTCCCATTGATGTATTTTTTTGTGTGGGGATAACCACGATTAGTAAAAATGATATGTGATAATTCCCATGAATATTTATTGAAGTCGTTATCTGTGATGTTGTGGATAAATCATCTTATTGTGTTTCACTATATGGTTTAGGAAGTTGTATGGTGATGTTATTGACCAGATTGGTTGTGTAGTACAAGGGGATGTGATTCTTTGGTCAATTTTCATGTATGTGATTTTGGTAGTAGTGAAATGTGCTATGAAGAGGTTGTGGTACATGGTTATGGGGTCATGGATGTGGTGTATTGGTTGTAGAATAATGTTTTTGTAGCAGATTCGTTGATTTGGTATGTGGTGATAGAGTTTCATGATGTTTTTAAGGAGTATTTCATTTTGTGATATGGGTTGGGCAATGTGGTGTGGAAACAATAGTGGATGTGTGGTGTTGTGGTGATAGTTTTGTGAGTTGAATTAGTTGTAGCATGAAGTGGATATGTCAGTTTCTCAGTAATCCATGAGATGAACTATGTTGATAATGTAAATGATCTAGGTTAGTAAATAAAAAATATTTATTGGAAATAGATATGTTATAAATTAATTAAATGAAAATGTAATGTGTTATGTGAATTGTAATGGATAAAAAATAAAGGTGGTGAAACATGTATGTGGAAAGTGGAATGTTGTGTTGATAGTGTTGTGATTGTCTTGGGTGATTCAAATAGTGATTTAATTGGTTGTGATTATTGATTTCTGTTATGGTGTGGTGATCTAATAAGCTCAAGTGTAGTTTATGTGGACACATAGGTTTGGTATCGTGGGATATCTATATACCATGAATGTTTTTATTATTTTATACACCAAGCATAATTTATATAAAATTACCACTACTCAAAGGTTTAGAGTTTTAGGTATTTTAACCAATAAATATGATGGTGGTGAAATTTAGGCATGGGTTCACACACATCCTCTCACTTCATTCAGAATTAGTGGTAGATGTTGGTGTTGGAGAATTCATAGAAACGAAGTCATGTCCATGGTGCCTTCCAGTGGGAATTGATCTATTAGACCCAATTTCTATGAGTGATAAGTTATGTGTTTCTATGTGATATATTGTGGGGTAATTGATGGTAGGAGGAGGGGACAATGATTATTTGCATCACAATCATGATACCTTAAGACTCTTGTTCTAGTTTGGATGCCATTTGACAAAATATGTGTCCGTGGGTGGGAAGAGATGTTAGGTGGTAGTGTATTTGTCTACAAGTATGATTTATTGTGAAGTGATGGACTATGTGTCTACTGGTGGTATGTGATGTGATGTGATGGCCTAGGTGATTGCTTTTGGGATGTGGTGTGATGTGATAACCCATTTGTATACGGGAAGGATTTGATGTGATGTGACGTGGTTTGTTTGGATGGGTTGAGAGCATTTCTAATTAGATATAAGGTTGTGAGAGTGGAAAAGTAATGTTTAATCTATAGTGGGGTTACATTAATTTTTTGTTGAACACAGTTCCATATGATAATATTGGATCAATTATTTGATGAGTAATCCATGGTGTACAAAGGATTATTTAGATGAAATGTATGGGGTTATATGGTTTATTCTATTTGATGTCCAGCACATTAACACACCATTTTCACCTAAAATTGAAGACTTAATTAAGACCTAGATGATTATATCTTTTTTTTCTCGCACTACATATATATTATAGTATTCAGGATACAAGAATAACTTTGGAGACTAAACTAGACATTACCAATTCAAATAGTATTCATGTTACTTAACTGGATTTCAATTATCATTTGGAACATTGGGATACTTTTATGGAATCAAGTATTTTCAATTTTGATCATCTGTAAACTATAAGTATAAATCCATGTGACCCCCAATCTCTTGTTTCATTTGATGTTATCTTGTGTTTCATTCTAAATCTATAATTTTAGGTATTTTGTATGATTTAGGTATTCTTATTGAATTGGATCAACTTTTTCATCAACATTAAATGAAAGGGTGTTTATGAATATTGCGTAGGTGGTGCATAAATTTTGTACTTATTATATGTATGTTGTATGTGTTGTTTGGTTTGTTTTCCAGGGCAGTGGTGGAGTATAAACAGAAATGCATTTTTTTTTCCGGGTCTGCTTTTCGCGGCGGTTTTAACTACCGCTACTGTTTTACCACTTATACATTTAGCGGCGGTTTAAACCGCCGCTAAATGTATTCTGAAGACTGTTTAGCGGCGGTTAGAACCGCCGCAAAATCAAGTCGGAAATTGCAGCGGTTTTAACCGCCGCTAAGAAGGCGACTGGCACGCCTGAGTTTCACGGCGATTATAGCCACCACTAATTAAATAGCCCTTAAAACCGCTGCTAAATTTACCAAAAACCGCCGTGAAATGAGGTACTACGACGCTTTTGTTTGATCATCGCGAAATGCATAAAACCGCCACTAATAGATTGCCAACGCCAAGTTTAGCGGCCGTTTCTGTAAACCGCCGCCAAACCATATAGCGGCGGTTTAAACTGCCGCTATATGGAAAAAAAACCGCCGGTAAGAGGCGGTTTTCCTATAGTGCCTCTTCTTTTCACTTTTTATTCTTTAATTAAATGGATTTCAAACATGTCACTTTTTCGCATGTTATGATATGATGACATGTTTATTATACCTAATTAATTTCATAGTTTAAGATATGATGACTTATTTTTATCTTGTAGAACATGTATGTATGATTTAATTATGATATTTTTGTGACCTATATCTCTATCTAATTTATTGGCTAATGATGTATTTCTTATGAGATAGATAGGTCTGGAATAAGGAGTGAAATCGGTTTAGTATGTCTGGGCTAGAAGGAGGAGTGAAGTTGTTTCAGTGTGATAGGGATTGGATGATAAGTGAACTCAGTTAAATATAAAAGATCTATAATAAGGAATGAACTATGTTATGTAGGATAGGGTTGGAATGGGGAGTGATCTCGATTCGATATGACTATCTTGGAATGAGTATTTAACTCGGTTCAGTATTACATTGATGGAATAGGATGTGAACCCAGTTCAGAAATACCGGGATTTAATAGGGAGTGAAACTATTTTAGTAAATGAATTTTCCCACTAATATGGTCTTTTGAGTGAAACATTACTACTATGATATTTAGGGGAGTGAACCCATTCCACTTAGATTCCCAAGGATGCAAGCCTTGACTACTATGGAAATCATGTTATGTGTTTATTGGTCATCCATAACTTCCATGTCCTATTCATTTGTGATGATTTCATGGATTATGTTATTGATTTCCATTTTATTCGTATATTATGAACTACCAATCCTTATTCCATGATTAGGGTTTATAATCATTGATATGTATGGTATGATCTTCTATTGATATGATCTTTTTATCATACCCTTGTGCTCATGATTATGCTTACATGTCTCCCTTGTTCACTCATACTGATCATATCAGTTCACCCATTATTATATTTTATTTTCCCCATGATATTAAGAATGGTTTTGAGTAGGCGTTATAAAGGGGAAGATGATTTGGAGAAACATTTAAGATATTTCCCCAAGTTATTTAATTATGTTCCATGTTTCTAAAGAAAATAATGTATTATGGTCCCTAGGCATGACATTTTGTAGTGTGAAGTATATTCATCTAAAATGATGAAATATCCTTGTATGTTAAGCCTAGGTCACATTATGAATAAATTCCAACTGATAAAGTATCTTCTCTATAGAAATTATATTTTAAGGGATAATGATTTTGGTCCTAGGGAACTCATAATAGTTTAGAGTATCATGAATAGATAGGGAGAGTCTAATATATAATGAAAACTAATTTTCCTAAATGGAAGAACATCCATTATTTAATGCTAATGTATGGACTATTGTTTCACAATGTAAAGAGATTAAATTGGTTAATTTCAGAGTTCTGGATTACAATGAAAATCCTAATGAAAGTGGTAGCGTTAACAAAGTTATAGAGATTCGTGAACACATTTCATAGTTCCATCTATTTCCAAGATCTACAAATAAAGTGGTTCTCATCATAATGTATCCATGAAAACACCAATTTTTTAAATACCCCATCACCCACACAATTTGAGGAGTAATTCCATTAGAACTCAAAACTTTAACATCCCACCCATCACACATTGTCTTGGGAAGAGGCGAGGGTTCTACTATTCCTCATGTACCATCCACAAGACACAAAATGCTGGAAATAAATTACATGGTCTTTAAAGACATTGGGGGAATATTTACCCATTTAAATTATAAAACACCCAATAAAAAATAAACATGAAATCTGTTAATGTTTCATGAATAAAAATACAAAAAATGTAATCCCAATAGTAATTAACTATATCATGTTTATAATGAAAATGAAAGTAAAACTCCAAAAGACAACATGACTCAATACTATAAACAACCAATTCCCAAAAATCTCTAATCTCCAAATTGATATGCCTCTTCCACTATATCAAGACATATCAAAAAAATGAGATACTTTTCATTTACCTATTCCTTGATAAAATTTGTATACAAATAAACAACAGTTCCTAAGTAGGTGGTTAGTCTAAACTCAATATGATTTCCCCAATAATTCCCCACTCAGACCAGTCAGAAAAAAAATGTTACCCATATTTATATAAATCTGTTTAAAATAATGATATATAATTTATATCAAAATCATGAATTATATCTAGGGGAAAATACATTACCCAAGTCTGGTAAAAAATTTCTCATTTTATTTTTCATATTATTTTACTTTTCAATACACACAACCATATGGGCACTCAATCAAAGTGTCCCTATTAAAGGTGGAACATTATATCCATACTCAATCACATATTGATGGTTTCAATTCATGACAGTAATTCATCCCCCCAACACATTCCAAAAAATTTATTCTATATTAATTAAATTTGTAAGAACTCGGACCTTCTTTTCAGGTATGTTTTTCCCCTTTCTGGAGTTTTTGAGAAAAGAGGGGTTTCTGGAAAATTTTGAAGTACAGGTCGTGTACTTTATGAGTACACATTGTGTACTTCATTGCCGCTCGATGCCGTGTGCTGGCTGTGTCATGGCCACACACACTTCCATGTAGGGGTGATGTGGAGGCTGCCTAAAGCAAAGTATGGAAAAGCCTAGTACACGTCCTGTACTCCAAAAGTACACGTCGTGTACTTTCATTCTTTTTCATTAAACATACTGGGGTCGAGTCTTAACCCCATAACCGTCTTCTTCTCTATCTTCTTCGACCGAGACCATTATGTACGGCCGCTAATCTTCTCTGAACCCCCGAGCCTCCATCCGTTCTTCGAATCGACCGTCACCATTTGCGTTGGAACCACAGCAGTAACCTCTTCCTTCTCCTAGAGCTTCGTTTTCCAATTCCTTCTCTTTTCTGGGTTTTCGTGGTTTGAACGTTTTGTGTGTTTTCGTAGATATATGAATTTTTAAGGAGATTCAAGCCCCGTGTCTCCATTATATTGATATCCTAACGTCTAGGTATGTGGTTTGTGCCTTTCTGTAGAATGTCTTTGAGTATTTTGTGAAAATTCCACCAATACCCATGAATGGGGTATTGTGTGATTCATGTTTTACCCTTGTTGTTTGCCTTCTTTTCTTATTTTCCTGTGTAGAGGACATTGCATGTGAATAGGGTAATTTACTATGATTTGGATGTTTTTCCCATGCATGTTTTCCTGTTGTGACCGTTTGGTCTAGTTTTTCCTGTTAGGCAATTGCCAGTTTCATGCCTAGTCGTAGGATGGTGTGACTGTTATTCCATGCTGAGATATTTGTAGAATGCTAGCCAAGTAGTTCTTGAGAATACCTTGGCTGTTACGTGATGTGATACTTGCTGACTTTACACAGGGCTATGGGAACCTATTTTAGTATACCATAAGAAGAATGGAAGTAAGGGCTTCTCCATAGTGTCTTTAATTTATGATGCGAGACCACAGGGGGAATTGACCTTGAGTGCTTCCTCAGAGTGTCTGTAGTTCCTCGACGTGGGCCACAGGGGGAATGAGGCGTTGAGTGCATCCCCAGAGTGCCTTTAGTACGATATGAGACTATATGGGGAATTGACGGTGAGTGTTTCCTCAGAGAGTCTATTCTTTCTTTAGCTGAACCGGAGGGGTGAGATTGTGTGTTCCTCCCAGAGGGTTGCTAGTACTTGTAGGTTGAACCTTAAAGGTTAGGCTATGAGAACTACCCATAGGTTTATCTTTTTTGTTCAACTTGCTTGAGTGGATTATTTATTATTTGTAAATTATATGCTAGAACTGTGGATTGTTACTGTTGTTTATATCCTATTACTGCTTACTATTACTGCTTACTTTTTTCTACTTATTGTACTTTACCTGCCATATATTCACTCACTGTTATGCACAAATCTTTGGGTGGTAGCCTACTGGGACTTTGTATCACACCATGTTTGGGTCATGCTTTTGAGGCCAAATAGATTATATTGTTGCGGGTATAGATAAGGAAAAACTCCATTCTACTTCAGGTTCTTGATTGCACTAGAGATGGAGAGAATGGGACCAAGCCGAGGCTTGCGATGCTGAGGAGTTGCTAGTCTGTTTTTCTTTTGTACTTTGGTTTAGTACTGTATTCGGCATTGTGACTTGTTTGGATGTCTTCCTAGACATATATGTATCATGATACATTTACATATATTTCTGCTCCAGTTGTATATTTATCAGTCTTCCACTATTATTATTATTAGATATTTACTCCTCCTGATGTTGTATGTGTTGTTACCTCTGCTATGTACTCTTCCAATGAGGGAATAGTTTCCCCACTATCACACCCAAGGCCCTCGTTACTAGTCGGCAGCCTTTAGTGTTTGGGGAAATATGCTTGAGGCCATGTGACCAATTGGGTACAGGGCGCCTCTGGGTGGCTTCCGGAACTAGGGAATTACAAAGTGGTATCAAAAGGTTTCTTTTCTCTTGACTTAATGTTTGGAGTTGTACCCAGGGATAGGAAGGAATATGTACTTGGTAATGAGATTTTCCCAGGAGTAGATAACCAGTGTACAGGGAAAAGCCATACCACCTCATTTATTTCCATTTTAATGGGTTTGAAAATTTTATAGTTGATTTCATTTCACCATTTGGTGATTCACATGTTTTGTGTTGTTACGGTTGTTGTTATTGTGGTTCTATTTCTGTCGCAACCCGATTAGATGAGATTATTCCATCTCATACATCATATAGGCATCTGTTAGAAATCACATGCCATGCATTCTTTCCATGTCATCTAGGATGCATTAGGGATTGCATGTTTTTGTGATAGAAGTTGTGTACATTTTTCATGCTTTTGTGATAGATGCTTTGATAGAATCCCTTCTGTTTGATAGGGAATTTTTCTGTACAGTGCCATGCTTAGATGGATGCCAAACTTTTTTTCTTGAGGTGTTATGGGCCCTCATGGACCGGAATTTGGTGGATCATTGTTTGTTTTCCTTGTTATAACTTGTATAAGATGCCAATATCTGATTCGCGGGGAGTATGGGCCCTCACGGATCGGAATTTGGCACCCTAACGCTGGTTTTCTGTGTTTTCTGGGCTCTGGAGCAGTTTCTGAGGCTAATGTCTAGAAAAACTCAGAATACATGGCATGTACTTTATGAATACACGTTGTGTATTCTATAGCCATGTCACTGACTGGGCGACCAGGGACTTGAGGTTGTGAAAAATCTTAGGGAATACGCTGTGTACCATCCGTGCACACCGTGTAGAGTAATCCTTCGAACCCAGCTGTGTAGCTAACAACACAGGTTGGGGGATTCTCTTCTCATACACGTTGTTTCCACCTTGAACATGTCGTGTAGTCTGGCCTTGGTACCCGGCCGTGTCACGAATAACATGGTTCGGGGAATTCCTTCAAGTGCAAACCGTGTTCCCATGGAACACGTTGTGTATAGTCAACCATATAGACGGACGTGTAACTCACAACACGGGTCATAGAAACCTTTTCTAGTACACTTCGTTCCCTTCCTAAACACGGCGTGTAGTCTAGGGTTTAAGATAACCATGTGGGTTAGCCATGTAAGGAGGCTCAGGTAGGGGAATAGAGATCAAGTACATGTCGTGTGTGGATACAACACGTTGTGTGTTTGGGGTGTTACATGAACAGTTGGGGAAGAAGTACATGCCCATGTGAATTTCTTAAAACAACACGTTGTGTAGTTTTTATACACGTCGTGTAGTTTTTATACACACCGTGTAGTCATGTTTTGTAAAAAATGATTGTTTCTTTCTCCTGTTCCCCTCTTGTACTATTCAGTTCGTAGTCCTTGATAATCCTGATCAATGGTGTTCTTTTGACCTTGAAGAGTCATGGCACCAAGACATCCTCCGGTTGTCTGTCAGTCGCAGGGCAGTGATCAGACACCAGATAGGGCAGATCAGGGACCTCCTGCAGTTCCTCCTACTATGCCAGCCTTGGCACCAGCAGTTATACCAGTTGCAGGTGGTGATTCCCAGTTTAGGGAAGGCTTATAAGGATGATTCATACCTTCCAGGTAGATCCTCCTCCAGCCTCGACTATGGCAGACATGATGAGGGTTTTCCAGAAGCTACATCCTCCCACCTTCTTAGGGGAAGGAGGACCAGAGGCTGTATATTTGTGTCTATAATCCATGATGATGATCTTTGAGCATCTCGAGACATCTCCAAAAAGTCAGGTCAATCTCTCTACCAACATGCCATGAGACTCCACCAAGAGGTGGTGGGACATGATCTCATAGGAGGTTCATCAGCGGGTTATGGCATGGGAGGAGTTTCAGTGGTTTTTTACGACTAGTTCTATCCAGAGACCATGTGGGCCGACCGAGCTTGGGTGTTCATGAGCCTAGAGAAGGGTACTCTTTTTGTCATGGAGTACTCCTCTCGTTTCACCAAGCTTCAGCATTTCACACCCCTCTAGAGAGAATATGGGTTTTTCTTGGAAAGGAAGTTTGAGGATGCTCTTAGAAGGGATATCCTCTCATATGTGAACATCTTCAGGCTGACTTCCATCGCTTCCATCATCAACCAGGCACTGATTGCAGAGCGTAATCTGAGAGATTCTGGAGTTGAGAGCCAGGGCGGTTCTGCGTCTAGAGCTAGTGATTTAGAATATAATAGCAAGAAGCACTGTAGAGAGTCTACACGCGGTTATCAGAGGCAGCGAGACACATATTCAGGTAGCCAGGTGGTATGCTACCAGTGTGGCAGAGCTGGGCATACAAGGTCGCAGTGCTAGAGGGACCCATTGGAGTGCCGATATTATGGAAAGATGGGTCACCTCCCGCATTACTATCAGGTTCTCTCACCAGAAGCTGGTGATAGAGGTTCATCCAGGACTCCTCGTTCAGGATTAGCACCACCACTTTCTCACCGGTCTGGGAACTGGAGTTATTCTAGTTATTCCGGCCGAGGTGGAGGTTGAGGCTGGGGTGGTCAGTCACTGGTCTTCTAGCAACAGCTGGGTGGATCAGCTCAGAGTAGTCAGGCAGGGTCACAGGGTCATGGTACAGTTCAGGCTTTTGTAGTGGAGTAGACCCAGTAGGAGTAGGATCCCGGACCCTCTATAGTTCGAGGTATGATCTTAATAACCTCAGTTTTATCTTCCTCTCTTTTCGATACTAGTGCTACGCGTATCTTTATTTCTGTTTCTATTATGGAGAGCCATAGGATCTATATCTTTTCTTCTAATGACATGTTGACACTAGAAACACTATTGGGGACTAGGACGGCTAGTGTACGTCAGTCCAAGAAGTGCCCTCTAGAGGTGGCTGGGTATCACTTTTTATGGGATCTCTATGTCCTAGAGATGAAAGGCTATGATTTCATTCTTAGAATGGACTAGATCATCCCCTTCCAGGCATTCATCGACTATTGTCATCGTAGAGTGAGCTTCGTATCACCATAGGGTGGATCTTTTCTTCATAAGGGCGAGTGGAATGTCCAAGCGAGTATAGCAGGACCAGGGAATCATGGGCTAGGTGTTGTTACAGCTCATATTTCCAGTCTATATCTGGATGACCAGGGGACTTCACAGTTATACTTTCCTCCAGTGTTGGATCATTTCAGGGATTCCTTTCTTGAAGAATTTTCAGGTTTACCCCCGGAGCATGAGGTATACTTCTCGATTGATCTCATTCCAGGAGTGGCGTCAGTGTCCATTCCTCCTAATAGGATGGCTACACCTGAGTTGCAGGAGCTCAAGAAGTAGTTGGAGGAGTTGCAGGTGAAGGGTTTCATTTGACCCAGTACTTCTACTTGGGGCACTCCTGTCCTGTTTGTGAAGAAGGTAGACGAAACCCTTAGGATTTCTGTGGATTATCGGAAGCTGAACCAGTTGACAGCCAAGAACCGATATCGCTTTCCAAGGATTGATGACCTCTTTGACCAACTTCGAGGAGGCCGGGTGTTCTCAAAGACTAATTTGAGATCCGGTTATCATCAGTTGAGTGTTAGACCATCTGATATACCATATACAGATTTCCGGAGCATGTATGGTCTATACGAGTATATGGTTATGTCGTTCGGCCTCACGAACACGCCTACAGTTTTCATGGCACTGATGAACCGAGTGTTTCATCCATACTAGGACTATTTTGTGGTGGTCTTTATGGATGATATCTTTTTGTACTCTCACACTCGATAGGACCATGCTACCCATATTGAGATCGTTCTGAGTACACCTAGGTATAATTAGTTGTATGCTAAGCTCTCAAAGTGTCACTTTTGGATGGATTAGATTCACTTTTTGGGTCATGTCATCTCAGAGACAGGAGTATCAGTAAACCGAGAGAAAGTGAGAGCAGTAGTTTCATGGGAGCATCCGAAGAATGTCTCTTAGGTGTGGAGTTTTCTAGGGATATTCGGATACTACAGACGCTTCATAAATGGCTTTTGTGCCTAGCATCACCACTGACAGGTCTGACCAAGAAGGGTGTGACGTTCTTATGGTCAGATTCTTGTGATTCAGCCTTTCAGTAGTTGAAATGAAGGTTGACTTCAGCACTGATACTAGTATTTATAGATCCGTAGAAGAGCTACACTATCTACTGTGATGCCTGAGGTATCGGGCAGGGAGTTGTGATTATGCAGGGAGATGGAGTTGTTGCATACGGTTCTCGGCAGTTGAGGCCACATGAGAGGAACTACCTGATGCACTATCTGGAGTTGGAATTTTTTGTTCATGTCTTATGTTTTTGGAGACATTATCTTCTGGGAGAGCACTTTGTGTTTTTCACCAACCACAAGAGTCTCAGGTACATTTTCACTCAGTGTGATTTGAATCTGAGACAGTGCAGGTGGGTCGAGTATCTTTAATCCTTTAACTTTGAGCTTGCTTATACACCTGGGAAAGGCAATGTAGTGGTTGATGTGTTTAGTAGGAGGACTTAGTTTTGGTCAGTTCAGGAGGCTAGTAGTGAGTGTAATATTATGGAACTATTCTCTAAGATGCATATGGAGGTTCACGACAGATAGGGGAAGACTTTCCTATCTTCTGTAGATGTTACCTCAACACTTCTTGATCAGGTATGAATGAGGAAGATATCATATTCTAAAGGCCTAGTCCTACAAGAAATATTGTAAGGAAACCCCCTATTCCTAGATGGAATGTGGGTGAGGATGAGAGCTTGTGTTTCCAGGGATATGTATGGGTGCCAGAAGACATACACAAGGAGTTGATGTGGCATTTTCATTCCCCAGTTTAGGATGTTCATCCTAGCGTCACCATGATGTATCATGCTTTACACTGCCAGTATTTGTGGCTAGGTATGAAGAGAGATGTTTCTAGTTTTTTCATGAGGTGTTCCACTTGTCAATAGGTGAAAGTGGAGCATCAGCAACTAGCAGGTCTTTTACAGCAGTTACCCTTTCCCGAGTGGAAGTGGAATTATGTCTTGATGGACTTCATGATCGGTTTTCGGAGGTCACCTCAAGGGAATGATGTTGTTTGGGTTGTCATCGACAGGCTTATGAAGGTTGCACACTTTCTGTCGATCAAGGAGACCTTCATTGTTGATGAGTTGGGATGGTTATACATCCGAGAGATTATACGTCTACATGGAGTTCCACACTCCATTTTTTTAGACAGAGATGCATGTTTTACCTCTCAGTTTTGGCAGGGGTTTCAGAAGGCTTTGGGTACATAGGTGCCTTTGAGTACAGCTTACCATTCCAAGACAGATGGCTGGTCAGAAAGCACGATTTAGGTCCTTGAGGATATGCTTCGAGCTTGGATTCTGGATTTTTGAGGTTTATGGGAGAAGCATATACCTCTTGTGGAGTTTTCCTACAATAATAGTTTTCAAGGAACTATTCAAATGGAACCTTATGAGGATTTGTACAGAAGACCATGCCAATCAACCTTATGTTGGCTGGAGGCAGGAGAGGTAGCTTTGTTGGGACCTCGTCTTATTCCGGAGACCTCAGAGCAGATAGAGTTGATTCGGAAGAGGAAGGCTATAGCGCAGTCTCGACAAAAGTCTTATGCTGATCAGTGGAGACGACCTCTAGAGTTCGAGGTCGGGGATCAGGTGTTCCTATGTGTCGCACCAAGGATGGGAAACAAGAGGATTATGAGACAGGGTAAACATTAACCGAGGTATGTTGGGTTGTTTGAGGTGTTGGAGAGAGTGGGTCCGGTTGCCTATCGGTTGTAGTTACCTCAGAGGTACCTGGATATGAAAGGCATCTTCCAAGTTTCTCAGCTCCAACATTACTTTTCATACCCGTCTCAAGTCTTTAAACCTGAGGAGGTTGATCTCGAAGCGGATGTATCATTTAAAAAGCATCCTATCTGGATTTTCGATCGTAGTACAATGGTTCTCCATGGCTGGTCTGTTCCTCTGGTACGGGTTCTATGGAAGCACTACCGAGTATAGTACGAGACTTGGGAGAGGGAGGCCGATGTACGATCGCAATGGTTGAAGTTGTTCGGGGTTTCTTCTTCTACACCTCGCTAGGGAAATTTGGGGATGAATTTCTTTAAGGGGAGAAGTTTGTAAGAATCCGGAACTTCTTTTCAGGTATGTTTTTCCTTTTTCTAATGTTTTTGATAAAAGAGGAGTTTCTGGAAAAATTTTATGTACATGCCATGTACTTTATGAGTACACACCGTGTACTTCATTGTCACTTGAGGTCGTGTCATGGTCGTGTCATGGCCACACACACGGCAATGTAGGGGTGATGTGGAGGTCGCCTAAAGCGGAGTATGGAAAAGCCTAGTACACGACGTGTACTCCAAAAGTACATGTCATGTAATTTCTTTTTTTTTAATTAAATGGACTGGGACCAGGGTCGCGTCATAACCCCAGAACCATCTTTTTCTCCATCTTCTTCGACCGAGAGCATTCTATACGGCTGCGGATCTTCTCCAAACCCCCTAGCCTCCATCCATTCTCTAAATCAACCATCGTCGATTGCGTTGGAACTGCAGCGGTAAGCTCTTCCTTCTCCTAGAGCTTCGTTTTCCAATTCATTCTCTTTTCCAGGTTATCACAGGTTGAACGTTTTGTGAGTTTTCATAGATCTATGAAGTTATAAGGATATTAAAGCCACGTGGCTCCAGTATATCGATCTCCTAACATCGAGGTAAGTTGTTTGTGCCTTTCTGTAGAAATTCTTTGAGTATTTTGTGAAAATTACACCAATACCCTTGAATGGGGTATTGCGTGTTTCATGTTTTACCCTTATTGTTTGCCTTCTTTGCTTATTTGCCTGTGTGGAGGACATTTCTTATGAATAGGGTAATTTACTGTTCTTTGGATGTTTTTACCATGCATGTTTTCCTGTTGTGACCATTTTTTCTACTTTTTCATGTTAGGTTATTGTCGGTTCCATGCCTAGTTGTAGGATGGTGTGACTATTCTTCCATGCTGAGATGCTATAGAATGCTAGCCAAGTAGTTCTTGAGGATACCTTTCCCGTTACACGATGCGATACTTGCTGACTTTTCACAGGGCTGTGGGAACCTAGTGTAGTAGACCATAGGGAGAATGGACATAAGGGCTTCTCAAGAGTGTATTTAATTTACGATACAAGACCATAGGGGGAATTGACGTTGAGTTCTTCCTTAGAGTTTCTGCAGTCCCTCGACGCGGGCCACAAAGGGGATGAGACGTTGAGTGCTTCCCCAGAGCTCCTTTAGTACGATATGAGGCTATAGGGGGGATTGACAGTGAGTGATTCCTCAGAGAGTCTATTCTTTCATTAGATGAACCAGAGGGCTGAGACTGTGTGTGCCTCCCAGAGGGTTGATAGTACTTTTATGTTGAACCATAGTGGTTAGGTTGTGAGAACTACCCAGAGGGTTACCTGTTTGTTCTACTTTCTTGAGTGGATACTTTCTTGTTTGTAAATTATATGCTAGAACTATGGATTGTTACTATTATGTATATCCTGTTACTACTTACCGTTACTGCTTACTGTTTACTGCTAATTGTACTTTACCTGCCATATATTCACTAACTGTTAGGCACAGATCATTGGGTGGTTTACTACTGGGACTTTGTCTCACACCCGATTTGGGTCATACTTTTGGGCCCAAACAGATTATATTGTAGCAGGTATTGATAAAGGCAAGCGCCCTTCTACTTCAGGTTCTTTATTACACTGGAGCAGGAGAGCATGGGACCAAGCCAAGGCTTGCGATGCTGAGGAGTTTCTCATCTTTTTTTCATTTGTACATTGGTTTTGTACTGTATTCGACATTGCGACATGTTTGGATGTCTTCTTAGACATATATGTATCATTCAAAAATTACATATATTTCTGCTCCAGTTGTTTATTTATCAGTCTTTCGCTATTATTGTTGTTGGTTATGAAGTGCCCAGATCAGTGTGAATCACTGAGAGGGGGAGGGGGTGAATCAGTGATCCTTTAAAACTTTTTACTAATTGATTCTTAATCAATTAAACCTCTATGGCTTGTTAAGGCCTCGATCCACTCTTCTTGTATCTCTCAACCTTTCCCGAATAATGCAGTAATGAAAAGGCACAGGACACAAGGATTTACAAGGTTCGGCACCAAAGGCCTACATCCTTGCCATGCTCTCCCAGCATGGATTCTCCCATTATAACTTGTTAGAATTACAATGGTCGATACAGAGTCCCACTGTATCTCTCCTGAGTCCCACAGGAGGGTCTTTATACTGCGTCCCACAGTGTTACCAGAGTCCCACTGGCCTGCTCCAGAATCCCACTGAAGACTTCTTCTCCCCGAGTCCCACAGGGTCTTCTCCTGGCTCCTCGAGTCACACAAGTAGCTCTTCTTCACTTTAAGTTCTTCAAGTAACTTCAGCAGCCTGGGATAAAGGCTGCTGGCCTTGCTCTTTTTCTGATCACTTGTGGTGAGCAGGTCTTCTCATCTTGCTCGGGCTTTATCACCTTCTTCTAAGGATGCCCCGGCTTCTCTCCAATTACTGAATGCTCAGAAAAATAATATCTTTATCTTCGGTCTGGTCCAGTCTCAGTTCACTTCAACATCATGCACTGAGTGCATGGCAACTCTTCAAGATCTTCAAGTCTTGGACTCCTCAGATGCACACAAGCTGGTTTGGCTTTGTTCACGTGTGCATGTGCATGCATGTATGCATGCACTCCCCTTCTTTTCTTCCTGGTGCAGTAAACCCACAAAGGGTGTAGTCACTTTAAGCACACACCTTCTCCACAATCTTCACACACTTTATTCAATTTTCTTACACACTCAGAGTGTGTTCTACTTTAGTGTGGGTCTTGTTCTTCTTCAAAGTGTGCACATCACTTTGTACACACTAAGGTTCGGCCTCCACTTGTTTAGCACACACAAATTGTTCTTCGTTTTGCACACACTTAAGCTTGGCCTCTTCTCCTCTTCTTGTTGCACACACTCACTTTAATGTTCTTTTAATTTGTTCTTCGAAGTGTGCACACACAAAGTATGGCCTTGTCTTGCTCACACCCACTGCCCTTAGGGTACTTATCACACACAAGATGTGTTCCTCAATTTGGCACACACTCAAGGGCTACGGCCACTTGTTGTTCTTTTTGCACACAAAGGCACAAAGGCCTTTCCTTCCCTTCTTGCACACACACAAGGCTACTGCCTTTTCTTGTTTGGTGCACACCCACTGCCCTTATTGTAATTGCACACACAACCCGAACGTGTCCATCTCCTTATGCATATGCTAGGGCCACGGCCTTTCCTTGTTCACTTAGCACACAAAACACTAGGGCCTCGGGTTCACTTCTGTTTTTGCACACACAAGCCGTAGAGTCTTCACTTGAATTGCACACACACAAATAGTGTCTCGGCCTTGTTATTTCTTTTGTGCACACACACACAATCCGTAGGGTGTTCTCACTTGAACCCTTTCTACAAGGAGGCGCACAAGATGTCTTGGTGCAAGAGGCAGCCGCGCAAGGTGCCACAGGGCATGGGTCGCGCAAGCTCTTGGGTGCAAGGCAGCCCGGGCTTCAACCGTGGGCGCGCAAGATGCCGCGGCCGCGGGTTCTTCCTGCCGCGCAAGGGGAAGGCGCGCAGGGTTCTTCTCCAACCTCTTTCGCGCAAGGAGTGCGCAAAAGGAACTCACGAAGCCAAGGATGGCTTCGGGCTGCTTCGTCGCGCAAGTGGGTTGCGCGGAGCTCCAAACTTCGTGAGGAACAGAGCTCACGGGACTCGGATTTTCACAGAGTTTCAGCAAGCTTCTCGAGGGCTCGGCCTCTCTTTATATAGGCAGAGGAATACCCCATATCTTCCGCGTGATTTAACTTCAAGATCCCGAAGTTTTCGGTTCTTTAAAATCTTCCAAATATTTATATTTATCCTCTGTTTCACGCGGGATCTTTCTTCTTCGGTTTCCTCCACATGCATGCGATTTATAACTCATGCATGGCCTTCGTGAAACCTTATCCATGCGAAGGCACGAACACCGAATGGCCTCGCACCTCCGGTTGCTTCGGCCTTGCTCGAAATCCTCCACTAGTTGCATGCATGCCTTTTTTATTGCATGAATGTGATCAGTACATCCAGACGAACTCAATGGAGCCTTCGGCGTTGGAAATGGTGGCCCGGAGCTCGAAATCGGTGCTCGGGTGGCCTCTGGTTTGACGGCGGCTGCGGGTGGCTTCGGGGAGACCTCGGACGAGCTCGAGGTAGAGGACGAGCTCTCGGCCGTCGGATCGAGCGATCAGAAGACTTTGGACGGCCGGATTAAATCGGGGGCGCGGCGGATCAGATGAGCGGTCCAGATCGAGCGCGAGATCGCTCGGACGGCCGGGATTTGTTCCCGGTGAAAATCGCGCGTCCCACATCGAATTCTCTCGCGGAATTTCCGCGGTTTATTACCCTGCCGCTGCCCGCAACTCCTCAGTTGCACTTCTCCCCTCCCGGTGCCGCCCCGCACCGGGTTCTCTCTGCGGGCGCGCTCTGCGCCCACTCTGCCTCCTGCGGGCGCGCTTCAAGCGCCCACTATGCTCCCTGCGCTCCTCCGGGCGTGCCCCTGGCGCCCTTGCGGTGTCCTTGGGTGCGCCCTGCCGCCCTGGCTCGCCCCACGGGGTTCCCCCGGGCGTGGTGCCCTAGCGCCCATGCCTTGGGGTTGAACCCCCCAAGGTGCCTTGGCTGGCCTAATTTTTTGGCAAAGGCAAGTACAAATACTTTGTCAAAAACAAAGTAACCCATGAGTATAAGCCAAATGCCACTTCTCCCTTAAGCCATTTCTTTCCTTCTCTACTTCTTAAGAATTCTTTAATCCTCTTAATCATTTACTCATTACTTAGGAGTGAGTTCTTGAAGGTTCTTTTTCATCAACCGAACTCTTGAATCAAACATATTCATCAATGTCTTCATTGATCTAATCAGAGATCAATTGGGGCTTCTTCAGATTCACATGCACTCAGTGATAGTGCATGGACTTCATTAATGCACATCATCTACTTAGTAGTTGTGGATGGAACTCCTTTCAACTCCTCATGAATTGTGAAGACAATGCATGGTCTTCAATCATTGTTGTGACTTTGTATCATCAGGATACAAGTTCTATGAACTTAAAGAACAGTTCAGCAATCGTCAGATTTACCATGGAGAATGTTTCAACCATATTCTCCAATGCCACTTAGTGAATCTCCTAAGTGACACTCCTCTAAGTTCCATGGCCATTCTCCTTCACCACCAACACCATCACAACCTTTTTCATTCACATCTTGACAATCCTTGACTTACATTCATTGTAAGACAACAACATGCCTCATTGACAACCTCATTGACAACAAATGCAACACAATGCACTTCAATCTCCCCCTTTGTATTTGTTGTCAATACACTCCTACAGCACATATGAATGGGTCAATATGTGTGCCAATATTTCTCCCCCTTATTGGCAATCAAATGCAAAGGTGTGGTGTGGTTCTCTTTCAAAAATATCTTCCTCCCTTTGAATAGCATTTTCTTGAAAATCACTAAGAGAGGGATGATGTCACATGTTCACTTGAGCAATGAACCTTTAGTAAATCAACTCTAAGTCTACTTGGGCTAACCCGGTGTAGAAAACAAGAGTGATGTGACCAAGGAATTCAAAGCTGTCCATAATTCTCTACACATGTGAGATCATGCTTAGGGGTTTGAAATTTTTCCGATATAACAATGAATTTGCTCAATCCTGCACATACTTCACAAAACTCGTTAGAAAGTTCAGTGCAAAGATAAAGCTCCCCCTTTCATCTACCTTCCTTCAATCCATACTCCCCCTTAATTGACAAGATAAACTCAATTAAGAAACAAGGGATGAAAGTATGATTGGAATACCTTCAGCTTTTCTCAAGATAGTATTAAATCTTACAATACCATCTTCTCCAGATTGGCTCCCCCTCAAGGGGTGCACTCCATTCAATCAAAACCATCCTCCAGCTGAGAATGATCATCATCTTCAATTCCCTGCATTGTTAGCACATGTAAATACCAATGTATAAGGGAATAAGATGGAACCTCCTTGGTTCAGCAATGTGAACAACAAGGTTGAGAAGATTCTCTCAACCGAGATGTCCCATTTTCACCATTCTTCACACTTGCACATTTGATCTTCAGTGATGATTGTGCTGGTGTGGATCTCAACCCATCTTCATGTGAAATCTTTTTCTTCCCTTTTGCTTTAGAAAATGCCAGAGCTTCATCTTCAGCTCTTTGTAGTTCTCTGGCAAGTTGCAACTGATGTGGCCATATGACAAGTATATCATTTGGAAGAGTGACCCCAGTTCTGGAAGTTCCACATGGTTCTTTAGATGCTGCTAAGCTACCTCTCTTAGGCAACTTATTTTCAATCAATCCCTTCTTCTTCTGGATTGATTGTCTTTTGGAGTTCAGTCTGCTTCTCTTTAGTTTCATGGCTTCTTTACAAAGGTCCATGATGTGTCCTTTCTTTCCACAGTAGAAGCATTTCTTGGTGGTCCTTCTGGATGCATCACCCTTCTTGGACTCAGACTCCAAGGACTTCTTTTCATTATTCAACTTCTTCTTGGGAGCATTTTCAATTTTCTTCTTGCTTCCCAAGGAATCTTTTTGAGCCAGGTTCAGTGATCTTTTCTTCTTTTGAGCTCTGGATACAGTTGGAGATTGACATGTATCTATTTGTTGACCACTTTTGCAATCATCCCAGATGTTGTCAAGTAATCCAAATCTATTAGCAGTAAACAGATGTCTCTGGACCTGTGGATGTTGCTTCCTTCCTTCTGGCTTGCTCCCCCTAGGCATGGGCTTCCTCTGTGCTTTGGCATTTAGTGGATTGTACCAACAATCCTTTGCACAATGCCCATACTTGTTACAACACCAGCATTGTCCCACGAATCTTGACCTCTTCAGTCCTTCTGATTGTAGGGTACTTTTCTTGACCTGTTGTGCTGTTTCAGGAGAGCTTTCTTTCTTCATTGTCTTCATCCATACTTGTTTGGAATTATTTTTCCATCCTGCACTTTTTGTGGAAAAACAATTAGAAGCATCAGTACAAGATGGGATGGATGGTACCTTCCTTTTAGAAGTTGTTGCACTTTCACTAGAGGATGTCTTTCTTTTAGAATCATCCATCTCAAAGCATACTTGTGTAGCAACATTTCTTCTATCAGCTGACTGGGAGGATTCAGCTTTAGGTGATTGCAGATTTTTCAATATCACCTCCAGTTCTAAACACTTCATGTTGAGGGAGTTCTTCTCATCCTCAACTGTTTTTAGCCTTCCTTCCCATTTCTCTTCCATCTGTTTCATCTGGTCTTCATGCACTTGCTTCATTTCAAGCAATGAGTTGTCAAGCTCCTTCACCCTTTTGACTTTGTCTTCTAGTTGAGCATCTCTGACAACCATTGACACTTTGTTCCTCTTTTCCAGTGCATGGAAAACATCTTTGACTAATATCATAAAGAATTCTTTCTCAGAAAGGCTTCTTTGCAATTCTTCACAAGTGTCTTCATATCTTTCATTGCAAAGAGATACTGTTTCATCTTTGGCATTTACCAGCTTTCTGAGAGTGTTGGTTATGCCAACCCTTTTAGCCAGCTGATCTTCCATAGCATTGGCTTCTTCTTCTAACTGTGATTTTTCTTCATGAAGATCATGGATGCCTGTAGCTATACACTTTGCCACTTCCATGGGAACTGTCTTCTGAAGATATTTGAGTGCACTCTGAAGATCATTCATTGTTTCAACTTCATCACAGCTAGGACAGGCTTTCTTCATCTTCTTGGCCTGTTTCTTCTTTCTATTTTTCTGAGTCTTGGCAGATATCTCCATTTGAGGCTGGTCACTCATTTCCTCAAATCTGCACTTCATAAAGACTCTCTTGGATCTTTTAGAGGGAACCTCCCTCTGATACCAATTGAAGTGCCCAGATCAGTGTGAATCACTGAGAGGGGGAGGGGGTGAATCAGTGATCCTTTAAAACTTTTTACTAATTGATTCTTAATCAATTAAACCTCTATGGCTTGTTAAGGCCTCGATCCACTCTTCTTGTATCTCTCAACCTTTCCCGAATAATGCAGTAATGAAAAGGCACAGGACACAAGGATTTACAAGGTTCGGCACCAAAGGCCTACATCCTTGCCATGCTCTCCCAGCATGGATTCTCCCATTATAACTTGTTAGAATTACAATGGTCGATACAGAGTCCCACTGTATCTCTCCTGAGTCCCACAGGAGGGTCTTTATACTGCGTCCCACAGTGTTACCAGAGTCCCACTGGCCTGCTCCAGAATCCCACTGAAGACTTCTTCTCCCCGAGTCCCACAGGGTCTTCTCCTGGCTCCTCGAGTCACACAAGTAGCTCTTCTTCACTTTAAGTTCTTCAAGTAACTTCAGCAGCCTGGGATAAAGGCTGCTGGCCTTGCTCTTTTTCTGATCACTTGTGGTGAGCAGGTCTTCTCATCTTGCTCGGGCTTTATCACCTTCTTCTAAGGATGCCCCGGCTTCTCTCCAATTACTGAATGCTCAGACAAATAATATCTTTATCTTCGGTCTGGTCCAGTCTCAGTTCACTTCAACATCATGCACTGAGTGCATGGCAACTCTTCAAGATCTTCAAGTCTTGGACTCCTCAGATGCACACAAGCTGGTTTGGCTTTGTTCACGTGTGCATGTGCATGCATGTATGCATGCACTCCCCTTCTTTTCTTCCTGGTGCAGTAAACCCACAAAGGGTGTAGTCACTTTAAGCACACACCTTCTCCACAATCTTCACACACTTTATTCAATTTTCTTACACACTCAGAGTGTGTTCTACTTTAGTGTGGGTCTTGTTCTTCTTCAAAGTGTGCACATCACTTTGTACACACTAAGGTTCGGCCTCCACTTGTTTAGAACACACAAATTGTTCTTCGTTTTGCACACACTTAAGCTTGGCCTCTTCTCCTCTTCTTGTTGCACACACTCACTTTAATGTTCTTTTAATTTGTTCTTCGAAGTGTGCACACACAAAGTATGGCCTTGTCTTGCTCACACCCACTGCCCTTAGGGTACTTAGCACACACAAGATGTGTTCCTCAATTTGGCACACACTCAAGGGCTACGGCCACTTGTTGTTCTTTTTGCACACAAAGGCACAAAGGCCTTTCCTTCCCTTCTTGCACACACACAAGGCTACTGCCTTTTCTTGTTTGGTGCACACCCACTGCCCTTATTGTAATTGCACACACAACCCGAACGTGTCCATCTCCTTATGCATATGCTAAGGCCACGGCCTTTCCTTGTTCACTTAGCACACAAAACACTAGGGCCTCGGGTTCACTTCTGTTTTTGCACACACAAGCCGTAGAGTCTTCACTTGAATTGCACACACACAAATAGTGTCTCGGCCTTGTTATTTCTTTTGTGCACACACACACAATCCGTAGGGTGTTCTCACTTGAACCCTTTCTACAAGGAGGCGCACAAGATGTCTTGGTGCAAGAGGCAGCCGCGCAAGGTGCCACAGGGCATGGGTCGCGCAAGCTCTTGGGTGCAAGGCAGCCCGGGCTTCAACCGTGGGCGCGCAAGATGCCGCAGCCGCGGGTTCTTCCTGCCGCGCAAGGGGAAGGCGCGCAGGGTTCTTCTCCAACCTCTTTCGCGCAAGGAGTGCGCAAAAGGAACTCACGAAGCCAAGGATGGCTTCGGGCTGCTTCGTCGCGCAAGTGGGTTGCGCGGAGCTCCAAACTTCGTGAGGAACAGAGCTCACGGGACTCGGATTTTCACAGAGTTTCAGCAAGCTTCTCGAGGGCTCGGCCTCTCTTTATATAGGCAGAGGAATACCCCATATCTTCCGCGTGATTTAACTTCAAGATCCCGAAGTTTTCGGTTCTTTAAAATCTTCCAAATATTTATATTTATCCTCTGTTTCACGCGGGATCTTTCTTCTTCGGTTTCCTCCACATGCATGCGATTTATAACTCATGCATGGCCTTCGTGAAACCTTATCCATGCGAAGGCACGAACACCGAATGGCCTCGCACCTCCGGTTGCTTCGGCCTTGCTCGAAATCCTCCACTAGTTGCATGCATGCCTTTTTTATTGCATGAATGTGATCAGTACATCCAGACGAACTCAATGGAGCCTTCGGCGTTGGAAATGGTGGCCCGGAGCTCGAAATCGGTGCTCGGGTGGCCTCTGGTTTGACGGCGGCTGCGGGTGGCTTCGGGGAGACCTCGGACGAGCTCGAGGTAGAGGACGAGCTCTCGGCCGTCGGATCGAGCGATCAGAAGACTTTGGACGGCCGGATTAAATCGGGGGCGCGGCGGATCAGATGAGCGGTCCAGATCGAGCGCGAGATCGCTCGGACGGCCGGGATTTGTTCCCGGTGAAAATCGCGCGTCCCACATCGAATTCTCTCGCGGAATTTCCGCGGTTTATTACCCTGCCGCTGCCCGCAACTCCTCAGTTGCACTTCTCCCCTCCCGGTGCCGCCCCGCACCGGGTTCTCTCTGCGGGCGCGCTCTGCGCCCACTCTGCCTCCTGCGGGCGCGCTTCAAGCGCCCACTATGCTCCCTGCGCTCCTCCGGGCGTGCCCCTGGCGCCCTTGCGGTGTCCTTGGGTGCGCCCTGCCGCCCTGGCTCGCCCCACGGGGTTCCCCCGGGCGTGGTGCCCTAGCGCCCATGCCTTGGGGTTGAACCCCCCAAGGTGCCTTGGCTGGCCTAATTTTTTGGCAAAGGCAAGTACAAATACTTTGTCAAAAACAAAGTAACCCATGAGTATAATCCAAATGCCACTTCTCCCTTAAGCCATTTCTTTCCTTCTCTACTTCTTAAGAATTCTTTAATCCTCTTAATCATTTACTCATTACTTAGGAGTGAGTTCTTGAAGGTTCTTTTTCATCAACCGAACTCTTGAATCAAACATATTCATCAATGTCTTCATTGATCTAATCAGAGATCAATTGGGGCTTCTTCAGATTCACATGCACTCAGTGATAGTGCATGGACTTCATTAATGCACATCATCTACTTAGTAGTTGTGGATGGAACTCCTTTCAACTCCTCATGCATTGTGAAGACAATGCATGGTCTTCAATCATTGTTGTGACTTTGTATCATCAGGATACAAGTTCTATGAACTTAAAGAACAGTTCAGCAATCGTCAGATTTACCATGGAGAATGTTTCAACCATATTCTCCAATGCCACTTAGTGAATCTCCTAAGTGACACCCCTCTAAGTTCCATGGCCATTCTCCTTCACCACCAACACCATCACAACCTTTTTCATTCACATCTTGACAATCCTTGACTTACATTCATTGTAAGACAACAACATGCCTCATTGACAACCTCATTGACAACAAATGCAACACAATGCACTTCAGGTTATTTACTTCTTTCGCTATTGTATGTGTTGTTACTTCTGTTGTGTACTCTGCCAATGAGGGCATATTTTCCCCACTATCATACTCAAGGCCCTCTCTGCTAGTCGGTAGGCTCTGGTGTTTGGGGAAATGCTCTTGAGGCCATGTGACCAGCCGAGTACGGGGCACCTCTAGGTGGCTTCCGGAATCGGGGCGTTACAAAAATCACTTCCACATAAAATCACTTCATTTGTTGAATCATTTCAAATAAGTACTTGCATGGATAAAAACCAAACAATAATTTTTAAATAATCATTTTAAAATATTAAACAATAGTATTCTAAAATTCAATAAAGTTTTCAAAATTTTCTAATCAATAATAAAATAATAAAACTATGAAAAGAATTAGATAATTATTTCATAATCATTTAAATAAAACCATTGTATTAAAAATATTAATTCATATTCCATGTCAAGTGGAGATAATATATAATCCATATATATCTCAAATATTCTTGAAATAAAGAATGATGATTAGTGATTCTATATCAGATAAAAAACCACATTCCTTTCACTGGATCCCACAATATATGAATATTGGAATCACACATCATATACCTTTATATAAAGTAATATAACTACGTTTCTATGATAGATAATAAAAATGGATCTAGGATCAACTTGGATGAACCGGTACATACTAAAAAAATCTACATCTCCAACACATGTTTATTTACCTAATAATCACTTCTATATTGACGAAAATCATCCCTCAAGTATAAAAAGAAAGAAAAATTTATTTTTAGAGGTATTAGGAAATTAAATATGTTCATCGATGTTAATTCATATTAGATTCAAAATATTTGGGGTTCTATCAATATGATTTAAGATTAGGCCACCTGCTTTATAAAATTATTTGATAACTGTGTGGTGGTACAATCTTAATCCAACCCCTCACACAATTGGTTCACATGATTAGATTTTTTTTCCAATGGTTATTTCCCTACTATTTAAAATTCCATGGTTTCCCCTAGAATAATGAATTGTTTTGAAAAATAGTGTTTCAAACAAGTAACTTACAGGTGACCACAGTCCTCCCTTGAACGGTTTTTTTGTGGTGGTGTATGTTTTATACTATCCTTGAAAAAACAAAGAACCTCTAGAAAATTCCACTATAACATTAAAAACTACCTTATAAATACCCAAAACATAACCCAAGAATTAAAAAATATCAATTCATGTAAACAAATGGTCATGTACCTAAAATAAATTGTCTTATATTCTCACCACCATTTTTCATTTCATCTATAGAATATATAAATCGGGTGTTGTCCTACAAGAGTCTAGTCCACTATTCCAACATTTCTCTTTCACACTCCCATATTTCATCTTGAATCAGACCATGATACAATAAATTCATCACTATACTAATTATTTACCCATAAAATATCATCTATTTACAATCCACAATTTTTACCATCATAGGAATCAACATAGAGCTCTGATGTAGGTCAGAATGACCCTTGAAATAACTTAGTCAGGATTATGTTGGTATATCGTCAACTGAGAAACATAATACACATTGTGAATTTAACTAAACAATGTGGTTAATGGAATTTAATATCCCACAACCCTAACTCATTCATTTTTTCTCAAAAAGGGAATATGTATAATGGGGATAACATTCTTTGTATACAAGAATAAATATTCCAAAATATTTGAGAGATTATAAAAACATGATCGATCCTAAAAAATGAGAATGGTCATCAACAACAATCCACATGTGATTTCAGATGACTCTGATCCCTATCAATAAAAATTTTGATCCAATGAATCTACTCTATTGTCTAATGGAATATGATGGGTCTAATCATTGAATTGTTCCATATTTCCACCTAGAAAAGTAGAGAAAGACATGGAAACCAGGACAATGCATCCAAATGTTCCATATGTATAAATCTATTATAACTATTATTGAATGAGTACTCCACTAATGTTATATGATCCTCCCATAAGACACAAAAATACTTTAAAAATACCTAATAATGTCCACCAACATTTTTATAATCATCTGGAATTTTTAAGTCATTTAAGGATGAGAAACGATGCTCAAGGTCACGTGAGTTCCAAGTGACAGCTATTAGGATTTAATTTAATGATACATAACCCTATGGTTTTAGTCTAATATAATAAATATTGGAACACCATGCATGATTACTATTTCCCAAATGTATAGTTTAGAAAAAAATTAATAATATTTGATTCACAATTATGTATGAAGTTAGGAAAAATTGTGAATCGATCCACAATGAAAAAATGGAATTAAGTTCCTAACCATTATTGGTAGTCCTAGAAAAAATCCATGTTTATATTATATAATTTCGACATGGGAATCAGTATAGAATGAAATATACTATAAATATTTTGATTCTCTACAATGATGGGGAGAAAGGTGGGGCCTCTTGATAAAAATTCTACTACAGATCTTTCCATATCAACCCCAAAACAATATTTTCAATTCATTATACATTTTCTAAATCCTATATGGATATCCCATATTGAATTTTAGTTGACACTCATAATCCAATTTTTAAAACGTGATGGTACAACCTACCCTTATATAAACCATAAAATTGAATTCCCATCATGATTTTGTTCCCCATTGTTCTCTTTACAATTAGGCTTGGACCTCATGGAAACACATTCAGGAATAGATTTTTTATAATTTATAATATTCTTAACCAATTTAAGAATAACATAAACATGAAAAAAAATTATGACAACAAATTAATAGGGATGATACCAAATCATATCATATATGATGGATATAAGATTCAATTAATGTAAAGACTCTTTATAAATCTATTTATATGAATTACAATTTATTTCCTCAATGATATATTTCCATTTATATAGTGTATACATCAAATCAATGTCTAAAATTTGAATATATATAATCCATCAATGATTCATTAGATTGAAATTAAATTTCATAAAATGTTTTTAAAATCCTATAATTTTTAGTCAAGTAAAGTTCTAAGTAATAATAAAATGACATAAGGTATTCGAAGAATAAACTGTCATAGGTAATTATAGATCATTTTTTGGGTATATCTTCTCAAGCACCCATATCATCCTTGATCTATAGAAAACATTAGGATATCCTAATATGTGAATACAGCCCAAACTAGATCTTGATTTTTCTCAATAGACTACATGACCCTATCAAAAATATGGAATCCAAAGGATTTGTAATAATGTGATAATAACATTACATTCATGAATTTATTTTTTTGGTATTCCTTATTAAATTGGAATGTAATTCTATTCTTTATCAAATTATTTATTTCTGAGGTGAGAGATGAAAAATCAAAAAAGAAAATAATCTCGAGTAATGTGGTAAAACAAGTAAACTATATATCTAAAATACATTCATATATGGTTTCTATGAGTTAATATATTTGTTATTTTTTGGATCCATAAAAAATTAATTGTTATAAAATGACATGGATAAGGTAATTTACCTCTTATAACCAAAAATAAAACATAGATTTCATATCATAATGTTGATTCTCTTTCAATATAACCTAAACTAAAACCATGTATTTCTCATGATCTAAATTTTTCTTAGGATATAAAAGAATATCATCACAGAAAACCTCCACAATGAAATCTAGATACCATTGAGAAATCATCTTCAAAAATTCCACAAAGTTGAATGATGTATTTTGAAGACAAAATGGAATTACCGTGAATTCATAATGGATATATTTTCTTCTAAATTATATTTTTCAAATATCTTCTTTTTGAAAACATAGTTGGTTGTATCTTGAAAATAATTTACTTTTATAGGACCACTTGGATTATCACACCCCGACCTCAGATGCCTATTTATTTTATTTTATTTTTATTCTTTAATCGGTCCTACATCGTTTGGATGAGGTTTATATAGGTCCCAGTTTGAAATTTTCTATGATTGATGGTTTTTGTGGGTCTTGGGTCAGTGTACTATCACCGCACCGCTAGCGGCGACCGTGCATTTGGTACTAGTGAATGCGCAGTGGCCTGATAGTTCAAATAAATAATAAATTAAATAAATAGATTAAGTTAATTAAAAAATAATTCTACATATTTAATAATGTTTATATATTATTAGGTATGATGGCATTAATATTATTATTATTGTTGTTGTTTTTGTTGTTGTTATAATTATTATTATTATAATTATGTTTATTATTATTATTATTATTACTTTATTTTTATTATTTTATATTATTTTTTTTATTTTTTTTATTTTTTTTTACTTTTACCAAAACCCTAGTCCCCCCTTTCTTCCCCTCTCTGTGAGGAGCCACCCCCCCCCCCAAGACCATGTTTCCTCCTGCGCGTTGTGCACCTGCAGGCCGCTGCTACCCCCTTCCCTTGTCCAGCCAAAGTGAGGTTGCCGCCCCCTCCCTTTTCCAATAGGTGCGAAGCCTCCACCCCCTTCCCTTGTCCATTCGGTGTGAGACCGCCACCCCTCCCCCCCCCCCCCCGCTTTCCCTATCCAGCTGACGCGCAACAGCCACTCCCCTCCTCCCGGCCAGTCTAGCCCGCTCCCCTCCTCTCGGCCAACTAGCTCTGATGCAAGCCCCTCTACCCTGTGGTTTCCTTATTCCAGCATATCCATCTCTGCATGCCCAAACCTGGCTCCTCAAATCAATCAACACTCTAATATCATAGGTCATATTTGCGTGTTTTTCTTGATATCTAGGGAATTTGATTGGTCCGCGAAGTCATATTTCTTCCTACCATCAATGTTATGTCATGTTTACAGGGTTGAGGTAGGTGTTCCATGTCTTTTTTTTCAATTTCGATCTTTTTGATGCCTATATTTTTATTAATTAATATTTAAAATATGTTTTGCACCACTTTTATAAGCATGGTTCATTCTTAGCACCAATTTTCTTGTTGGTAGACTTGATTAAAAGTATGTTTTAAAAAAATCACTTATTCCTATGAATATTCTTAGCAAATTTGGTTATAGTAAATGTTTTTATCTTGAAATGGTTGTTTTGGATGTTTTGAGTGATGTTACCTTGTGGAAATATTTTATGGAACTTACTTACTTTGAATTGGTCGTATTATGGAACTTGAGGCTTTAGGGAAGTGGTTTGATGTGTTAGTGAAAGGTTTTATAATTTTTTTGGCATGTTTAATGATTAATTAGTTTGTGGCACCTTCTGTTTGATAAGTTACGAGTGTGCATTTATCATAAATGAGGTTTCCGGATGGGTTTTGTGTGTGTAAAACCTTGAGTTTGCCTTTAAAATTTTCTTATAAAGTTTTAAATGGTTAGTTAAATAATATAAGTGGCGAGAATCATGTTTGGAAAATTTTTAAAGGTGTGTGTGATTTTAAAAGTGAATTTTTAATGTGCGGTGAATTTTTTTCAAGTTGTGCACACCAAGTTTCTTCCCTAAATTTCCTGATTGGCTCTTTAAAATGACTGGTGATTTAATATGGAATGATTCAGTTTTTTAATAAACATGTTTTTGATATTCAAAGTGGATATTTAAATCACTAAATGGGTTTTTCACATTTGGTGCTTAATGGTATATTCCCCTTTGGTTGTTCCAAGTGTGTTCCTAATTTAAATGGTGAGCGAGATTTATGAAACGAGTTTTGAAATATAAATCTGGTTTCAAAGGTTGGTGGTTTTCCAACATTTAATAAGTGATTTGTTTTTTTTTGAAATCATGAAAGGCCTATTTGGACCCTTTAGTATAAATATGATGTTTGGAAATGATTTTGGAAAATGCACTCTAAGTGTTCGTGGAAATGGTTAAATGTAGTGAAGTTAAGGCCCGTTTGGAATTTTTGAATAACTATTTGGAAAACCCCTCTTAGGTTGGGTCTCCTACCTAGTTGGTTGATCGTGATTTGGGAGGTTCCTCGGTATGGGGACTCATGTGAGTAATTATTATTTAATGTGGGGGACTAACCTTGAGGTGGCTGGGGTGGTGCTGGTTTGTGTGATGTGTGTGGTTATATGAATGAGGCTTGTTGTTTAGATGTGTGGCACACCCCCTTGAGAACTGTACATGGGATTCAATAAAATCAATGAGATTTACTGTGAAAGATTGATACACTAGTTAAGATTACACACTGTCTAGTGGCCCATAGCAGGGGATGATTTTTTATTATTTCTATGGGATTGGGCCCCTCGACCAGGCCAATTTGGGAGACGGTCGAGCGATTGGGCATTATGAATTCATTGAGTAGGGAATTACTTTAGGATGAGTCACATGTATAATGTGTTCTAGTCTTCCTATGAGTTCCTAGTATATCTCGTGTTTCCCTATTTCGAGTATGACTAGTGTTTTTTCCTCATTTTTTAGAATACCTTTTATTTATAACTGGTTTTGGTTTTTATTTAGAGAACTGTGAATATTTTTTGGGATTTAAATGTTTTTATAAGTGGAGTTTTGACAAAGAAATAACAATTCCCCATTTTCTTTCTTGTGCCTTGTTTTAAAATATAATGGTAATGCACCATGTTGTTTGATTGTATTTAAAATTCAAGGTAGATATAGAAATAGATTTTTATAAATGTATTTAAAACTAATATCAATTGAAATGTTTTTGTAAATAATGGCATGGAAATTTTGGTGTTTCCTACTAAGAATTTAGGTGCTCATCCCTACCTTATCATCTCAGTTTTAGGTTTTGTTAGTACTGGATCGTCCTCGGAGTGAACTTGGATCTGAGTTGGTTGGTGGCCTAGGAGGTCATAGGGAAGTTTGTGCAGTTTATTTTCTTTCTTCTGCTAGTTTCCTTTTTCTTTTTTAGTTTTATTAATTTATTTTTCTTTATTTTAGTTGTCAAATCACTCCCACCTGTTTAGTTTTGATGCTCGGCACTAGTTAACAGCCTGTGGGGATCGAGAACACCCCTCAAAAAATCTCGTGGGCTGGCTCGGGTGACCGATGCAGGGTCTACATGGGTCGGTTCATTGAAAAATGGTATTAGAGGAGGCCCTTCTTATATGGGGTGTCTTGTAGAAGTAGATTAGTGCATTCATGGCTCAGGGGGTTGGTTACGGGTCGGTGCCTGATCACCACTGCTCGCGACGAGACCTGAGTTACCTAGGGTAGTCTGGGATTTGAGTCTTTTTTTTGTTTTTTTTTGATTGAGGGAAGAAAATGGGTGTGAATCAGTTCACATTGTAGCCTCTCAAGGGGTGGTGACCCATGTGGAGACCAAGTCCATAGTTTAAGGTCCTCTTAGTGTTATGCCTTACCTGGGGCGTGGCTCACCACTATGTCGTCGGGTTAGGCACAGACACTAGTTCCTAATTACGATGGTTTATAGTTGGTTGTGTTTCATTTTGAACATAGTTGATGTGAGTGTGTGTAAAAAAGGAAACTGATTACAAAATTAAAAAAAATAAGGGGGTTTCTTCCAAATTGTCTTTTAAATTAGTAAAGTGGGTTTTAAAAGATAAATTTTATCCATATGTAGAAACATGGTATGTGTTTAGATTTGGTATGGAAAATAATTGTTTGAACCTTGGAACTCCTTATGTAGGGTCACATGTTTCTGGGTATGTGTGGAGAGTGTGTGGGGGTACTTGTTCATAGATGATGTGAGCGAGATTGAATAAACGCACATGTGACAGTTCATAAGGTGTCATAGGTGAGTTTTAAAATTTTAAAGAAATAACAGTTTTTTAGAAGTTATTTTTTTTTTGTTTATGATTGGATTATGGGCCTGTTTCCCTTGTCTAGTGTTTTTTCATTGATTGAATTTTGGCTTGAGGACTGGTTTTGATGGTTTTTTTCATGTTGTTATGAGTTTTCCACCCATAAAGCCTCCAACAGTAGTTAATGAGTTATTCCCAGTTCCCAGTTCTCTTTGTGTGTTTCCAAAATATCTAGGTAATCAAAGTTAGAGGCATTTTTATAGTTTGAAAAGATAGTGTGTCTCCGGGTAGTTGGGAGCTCCTAGGGTAGTTAAGGTTCGTAATTTCCTAGAGTTATTTGAGGGTTCAGTTTTGGACTAGTGAAGGTGGGATGTCTCATCATTGTTAGAGTCTCTGGTGTAGTTGGTGGGGGTTGGATCTTGTAAAGGATCCCCATATGTAAAGGATATTTGTGTGTACCGACTCCTAGTTTGTTGGACGGTTCTCTGGCATGCCACAAGTCTAGCTGGTTTTGGTATTCTAATCTGCCTTGTCCCATCCCTCCTAAGCCTTGCAACCGTCAGAATGTTCAGTCCACCAGGGAGAGTTCAAAAAAAAAGTGCCTTTCGAGGGAAGGAGTTAAGGATTGGGGGATAAAATGCCAAACTGTGAGGCAGGAGATGCTTCAACCATCAGGGCCCTAGCCATAGGTCTCGAGGTGAAGCACGTGCACAGTCAGGAGTTGCCGAGCGTGTGTGGAACCTTAGTCTGGATAATTTCTTCATCTTTGGGATGTAAATATCCAAAATTTCCTTTTTCCATTCTCATCGTTGTCGTAAGCTCATCCTTGTTATGGTGGCTTTATGAGCTCATTCCCCCATAATCCATGTGGTCTTTTCTTCTCTTAACGTGGTTTCCAAATCATTCATTGTCCTTGAAGGGTGTTAGGCCCGTGAATAAACTAACCTGTTCTGATTTTGAGTTAGTCTTAGCTATGTTTGTTAGGGGGGTGTTTCATTTCGCGAAATTGATGGGAGGAATTGAGTTAATTTATCATCCTCAAGTTGTTGGGTTGTTTCGTTGAAATATTTATGTCAATGTCTTGGGTATGTTGTTTGATCAATGTGGGGAAAATGAATGAGTTTGGTTTGGGAGCTCCTTATTTGGCCCACCCCGGGGGTGGGGTGTTAATATTTTAGGGTTCTCATGTTAGTGTAATTATTGTGGTGGGGATACCCCTCTTGTGTTTCCCCCTGAACCTTGGATAGGGATTTTTCTTTTTTAATTGTTCAGGTTTAACGTGTGTTAGGAATAGTTATTCTGAGTCCCTCGTTTTCCTTTGGTTTTGTCTGGGAATGGACTCTAGTTGTGTCAACTGTTTTCTTGGTGACTTTATGGGGGGAAAAGTGTCTTTGGTGGGTAGAATTTTCAAACCCCGACTTTAGATTCGTTTTTATTTTGTTTTTTTATTCTTTACATGGTCTCGCGTCGTTTGGACGACGTTTAGTTGGGTCCCGGTTTGAAATTTTCAAATCTTTATTTTTTGGGTGGGTCTTGGGATGGTGTACAGTCACCACACCGCTAGCAGTGACCATGTGTTTCATCCTAGTGAATGCATGGTGGCCCGAAAGTTCAAATAAATAATAAATTAAATTAATTAATTAAGTTAATTAAAAAAGAATGTTAAATATTAAATAATATTTATATATTATTATGTATCATAACATTATTATTTTTATTATTATTATTATTTGTTGTTGTTATCATTATTATTATTGTAATTATGTTTATTATTATTATTCTTTTTATAAATGATTTATTATTATTATTTTATATTATTATTATTATTATTTTTACCAAAACCCTAGTCCCCCCATTTTCCCTTCTGCACGAGGTTCCACCGCCCCCCCCCCAACCCCCCCACCCCCAACCCCCCCCCAACCCCCCCACCCCCAACCCCCCCCCCAACCCCCCCCCCCACCCCCCCCCCCACCCCCACCCCCCCCCCCCCCCGACCCAGTTTCCTCCTGCGCGTTGCACACCTGCCGACCGTTGTTTCCCCCTTCCCTTGTCCAGCTGGAGCGAGGTTTCCTCCCCCCTTCCTTGTCCAGTCGGTGCGAGGCTATTGACCCCTTCTCTTGTCCAGCCAGTGTGAGACCCCCCCCCCCCCCCCCTCCCTGTCTTGCTAGGGCGTGATGGCCACTCCCCTCCTCTCGTCCAGTCTGGCCTGCTCCCCTCCTCTCGACAAACTAGATCTAATGCAATCCCCTCTTCCTAGTGGTTTCCTTGTTCTGGCGTGGCCTTCTCTACCATGCCTTGATGAGGCTACGACCCCACCCCTTTCCAACAACGATCCCCTCCTCTGTAGAGTGGTATTTCTTCCTTCCTTCAATGTTCTGTCACGTTCGCATGGGTTGAGGTAGGTGTTCCATGTCTTTCATTTCAATTTTGATCTGTTAAATGCTTGGATTTTTATTAATTATTATTTAAAACATGTTCTTCACCACTATTATAAGTATGTTTCATTGTTGGCACCATTTTTCTTATTGGTAGATTTGATTAAAATTATGTTTTAAATTGTTTCTTCACTTATGTCTCTGAATATTATTAGTCAATTTGGTTGGAGTAAATGAATTTTTTGAAATGGTTGTGTTGGATGTTTTGATTGATCTTGCCTTGTGGAAATATTTTATAAAACTTACTTACTTTGAATTGTTTGTCTTATGGAACATGAGTCTTTAGTTAAGTGGTTTGATGTGTTAGTAAAAACTTTTATAATTTTTTTGGTGTGTTTAATGATTAATTTTTTTGGGGCACACTCTGTTCGATATGTTGCGGGTGTGCGTTTATTCATAAACAAGGTTTCCGGATGGTTTTTGTGGGTGTAAAACCTTGAGTTCCCCTTTAAATTTTTCTTATAAAATATTAAATGGTTTGTTAAATAATTTAAGTTGTGAGAATAATTTTTGGAAAAATTTTAGAGGTGTGTGTTCTTTTAAAATTGAATTTTTAATGTGTGGTGAATTTTTGTCAAGTTGTGCACACCATGTTTCTTCTCTAAATGGCCTAATTCGCCCTTTAAAATGAATGGTGATTTATCATGGCATGATTTAGTTTTTTTATAAACATTTTTTCAAAGTTCAAAGTGGTTATTTAAATCATTATATGGGTTTTTTAACATTAGGTTCTTAATTGTATATGCCACTTTGGTTGTTACAAGTTTGTTCCTAATTTAAATAGTGCGCCAGATTTATGAAATGAGTTTTGAAATGTATATCTGGTTTCAAAGGTGGGTTCTATGTCATCATTTATTAGGTGAGTTGTTTTTTTTAAAAGGTTGTAAGGCCCGTTTGGCCACTTTAGTATAAATATGATGTTTTTTAATGTTTTTGGAAAGTGGTCTCTATGTGTTTTCTAAAAATGGTTAAATGTTGTGAAGATAAGGGACCGGTTTTCATTTTTGGATGACTATTTAGAAAACCCCTCTAAGGTTGGGTCTCTTTCCTAGTTGGTTGATGGTGAGTTGGGGGGTCCTCTGTATGGGGCCTCCTGTGAGTAATTATTATTTATGGCGGGTGACTAACCTTGAGGTGGCAGGGGTGGTGCCGGTTCGTGTGATATGTGTGGTTATATTCATGAGGCTTTTTGTTTAGATGTGTGGCTCATCCCACTCGAGAACTGTACATGGGATCCTAGCATAGCAAGGAGGCTTACTGAGAGTGATTGTTGCACTAGTTATGAATATGCACTGGCTAGTGGCCCATAGCAGGGGATGATTTGTTATTATTGATAGGGGATTGTGTCCCTCTATAAGGCCAGCTAGGGTGATGCTCGAGAATTTGGTCATTAGGACATAATTAAGTAGGGAATCCCTTCAGGATGTGTCACATGTATATTATGTTCTAGTCTTCTTCTTAGTTCCTATGATTTCACGTGTTTACCCGTTATGATTATGACTAGGTTCGTTGCCCTCGTCATTTAGAATAACTTTTCTTTGTTCCTGGTTTTGGGTTTAATTTGGAGAACTCTGAACATTTTGTTGGTTTTAAAAGTTATTCTAAGTGGAGTTTTGACAAAGAATGAACAATTCCCTGTTTTCCTTCTTGTGCATGGTTTTAAATTATTAGGGAAATAGACCATGTTTTTTTTGTATTTAAAATGAAATGTAGATATAGAAATATATTTTTATAAATGTATTTCAAACTGGTATCAATGGAAATGTTTTTGGAAAGAATGGAAAGGACATTGTTGTGTTTCCTACTGAGAATTTTGGTGCTCGCCCCTACTTTATCATATCAGTTTTAGGTTACGTTAGTGCTGGAATTCCCTCAAATATGACTTGGTTCTGAGTTGGTTGGTGTCCTAGGAGGTCACACAAGAGTTTGTGTAGTTACTTTTCTTTCTGCTGTAAGTTTTATTTTTATTTATTTAGTTTTATTAATTTATTTTTGTTTCTTTTATGGGAAAAATCATTCCCACCTATTTATTTTTGATGCCAGGCACCAGTTTCCAACCCATGGGGACCAAGAACGCCCCTTGAGCCATGTTGTGGGCCGACGCGGGTGACCGGTGCAGGGTCGACCTGGGTTGGTTCGTGACAAGGATCCCCTTAATTAATGAAAAAGATCATCAGTTATAGGAATAGGATATTGATTCAATATCATATATTTAATAATATTATGATAACATAGAGAATAAAAAAGTCATACATCAACCTTCTTCAAAATAAAAACACTTTCTACCTGTAGAGACATACTCAACAATAAAAACACTTTAAATTCAAACTCTTGCAAGTAAAAATTCAATTACATCAATTCTGTTGGTCCCAACGATTAATATGGATGTAAAATAGTATATTTCAATATAGTAAATCAGTCATAAACTCCACTTCTCTTTTGGGTGGAAACATTGATAATTTTTTAGGAAAACATAAGGATATTGTTCAAAAATATTTGGAAAATATCTATTCATTATATCACCTCGTAGATTCCAAATTATGTTCTCCCAACTAATTAAAGATTTTTCCAACCACTTGTGACAAATTTCTTGATCTACTATCCGTTATATCATAATATCAACTATAGATATGTTTGATAACATATAGAGATTTGATACTAACCATTCAGACATAATAGTCAAAGTGGGCCTAGAATGATGTCAACCATTCCATGCACAAAATCATCTCACAAACATCCATCTGAAAAGAATATATATTATGAATAAACTCATCCCCATTTATATTTATAGAACAATATTTACAAATAGGGACTCGACACTAACTTTGGGAATGACTAGTTTGAAATTTCAACATTGAATACATTATCTCAAAAAGTAAACTCATGTGATTAACAACATGAGAAGATGTAAATGAGTGGGATTCTCCCATATCAAATAAAGAATTCATAAGGGAATAATTACAAATAATCATACCTCTCACATTTTAAGGAACATAGGGATCACCCATGATCACCTGATCATCTCCATAACAATACTTACTCATTATTCTTTTCTCGTTTTTACCCTATTGAGATTACATAGGTTAATGTTATAGGGTGTTCTTAGAATCCCCTTGTCTGAAATGATTTTAATATTGAGAATTATTTTGTTGATATCATCTAGAGAAAGGATTCAATGTCAATGAATCATGATATTTTTTTTTGTCACCCAAAAATGGAGCACTACAATAAGATAACTAAAGATATCCCAACTATTTCAATTTTACAATACTCTGGGTAGTGGTATACAATCTCATGTGATGTGTTCATGTGAACCACATTGATAAAATATTATCTTACTCTTAAATTTTGGATGAATTTTTATTGATCCCACTGTCTAGTTATGAGGTGTCCACCCACTCTGGAAGTAGATATCCCTCTTCTTCTTATTTAAAGAATTAGAGTTCCAATAATTTCCTATAGGAATAAACATGCTCCCTCTGATCGTATATCCCATGATATCCCTTTATTCCTTTCTTTTGAATAGTTCTTTATAGTCTATTATACAAAGAACAAAAAACACTGATAAATATTCTAGTCTAAATACTAACTCAAAAATGTGTGCCTTTAGAGATGAACTTATAGAAAAATATGGGGAAATATTATCTAATCATAAATATAGTTTCAAACTTTGTTATTTTTACATTATCCTTCTTTGTACTTAATAATCCTATTTTTAAAGACATATAAAAGGTGTGTGGGGTATAGTTGTATGGTAAAAAATTGCTTAAAACTATCCCATGTCTTGACTTGGTGAATTTCATCTTGGAAATCTATGTCCCACCAATGTAATTCCAAATCCTATTGTATATACGTTTTGAGATTTATATTCATATCTGAAGGTTTCCTAATGAATTTTATGTTTGGATGCATCCTATCCAACCATACTTCTTAATTTTATGGCTTAGATTCCCCTTAAAATATGGGTGGATTCTAGTTTTGGAACTCGACTGAATGGTCAAAATGTTGAGGCTCAATATTTTTATTACCCCTATCCAGGCATGAATGGATAGGAAAGTTCTTTGATCATGTTCCTTGTTTAACTGTGGATCTAGTGAAAATACTTTTTTAGTATCCTTTTTTGGTTGATTTCTCTGATGTCTATCAAGTGAAAATCACTATAACAAGAACAATCACCATTTAGTCTCACTCACTATCAACTAAAGTATTAACAATTACAAACTACCATATCAACACATATCACAACATACATTTCCAAAATTTAACCATTTTCAAAATTTTGGTTTTTTTTAAAATACTTCAACATTGATTTTCAATATCAACTAATTTAACTAATTTCAAATAAAAATAATAATAAATACCCATTTTATAAACCATAAACTCATAATGAACAATGGATCTCAAGTGGAAAGTATTATTGTTAATTCATGGAATTAAACACCCATTAGATGAACCCACGATGATGAGGTGAAACAACCAAGAATTTTATTAAAATATTAATATACCCAAATACTTTGGAATCATAAATCTCAATATAAAAAATTTTATCCACATATTTTAACTCTATACATGTCAATATATAACAATTTTATCTCCTTGATACCATCCCATAGACAGATTGATACCATTTCCAACTCAAGGATCCAATAAGATAACACCATTAATAATATCCCATCCATCACCCATTTCCATGGGAAGTGTCCTTGGTGCTACTACGCTTAAGTGATATCATGAAGACACCAAAGCCTAGAAATTAAGGCCAATGGATTCAAGAACATTATGGAATACTTTATCCTTTAAAAGATAAATCATAAAATAAAAAATTGGTAAATTTAAAATCCTATAATTATTGAAGAATCAATAATAAAATGAAAAGTAATCCCAAGACAGGTTAACTATATCAGATTCTTAACAGAAATCAGAGATAGAACTCCAAAGAATACAAGACTCTATACAGCAAACAACCATCATCCAACCAACTATTTGCTCTAACTCCACATGAATCGTCTATAGTATCAAGATATATAACAAAAAAATTGATATTAAATATGTCTTGAGGGATGATATTTGTAAACATACAGTAGTTCCCAAGTATGGGTGAGTTTAAATATAGTAGTATTTCACTAAAGACAACCCAACTCACACTATATGGAAAAAATGATATAAACTCTTATATAAAATTATTTAAAAGAAGCGTAAATAATTTATATAAAAAAATAAACAATTGAAAACGTAAAAAAAATCCACAAGTATTGAAAAAATATTTCCCCCTTTATTTTTCATATTCATTTCAATGTTCACACACACAACCATGCACACACTCAATTTTATTGTCACAATTTATGGTGGAACATAATTTATAAACTATGTCTCCTTTTGATGGTGGTACTTCACAACCATAACTCAACTCATTCAAGAGTTTAACTTTGTAAATATTTTATTTATTTAAAGCATAAAAGTTAAATAACACTAAAAACTATGGAATACCCTAAAAAAGGTTACTGAAACAACGATTCAATGGGGGAAACATAATAAAACCTGAGAGAAACACCTCTGACTATAATCAGACACTCTAGGGGAAGGGATCCCACACAAAAAATAGTTATTCCGCAATAATCCTATACCATTCCATGTCAAATAATTATAATCATTAAATAATTTCAATGAATTCTTTATATACATCAAAATAAAACCATAATATTGAAATTGTTAATTTAAAATTTTAAGAGAAGAGGTTTTAAAAATTATAAATAATATTACCCAATAGTACATTAAATAAACCAAAATGGATTTTCATAACCAAATAATATATGTATTTAACCAATATTTCAAGCAAATAATTGAATTAAAAATAACCCTTCTTATTCAATTTCATGTGGAGTTGAGAGAAAATCCACCTACTTCTTAACTGTTGGTGACATGAAGAACGATTCTTACCGTATATACATCTCAAAACAAAATAAATTCCATTAACTAGATCAAGAATATCTTATAAATATTGGAATAACACTATGAAAACATATCCATAACAAAGAACATTTATTTTTCTCATATAGATAAAAATAATGGATTAGAGAATAACAAGTAACAAAAAGTAATTGTTGGTGAATATGGATCTCCAAAACAATTATATTAACCTATTAGTCACTTAAAAATAATAGAGAATCATCTCTAAATACCATAGATAAAACTTAATTATATATTTATATGTATTAGGTAATTAATGTGGGGCTCAATAGTTAATTCAAAAGTGATCCAAAAAATTTGGGGTTCCAACTTTTATCCAAATGGTTAGGTCACACTATTTGGATAACTATGTTCAAACCATGCATTTATATTATCTAAATCCACCCCTTTCATGACTATCTCTCATAGTAAGACAATAAATTTTCTATATATTTTTTTCAATCTCTTTAAAATTTAGTGGTTTACCTATCGAACATTCATTGTTTGGTCAAACCATGCACCCACCATGCTCATATCCAGTGATCACAATCCTCTCATTCATAGTTTAATGGATGTAGTGCATAGTTTTACTAATAATTTACTTACCAATAACCTCCAAAATTACCTACAAATTGTTCCAAATCTTCTTAGAACCTCCCAAAACACAACCTAAGTATTAAAAAATCAAAAATTACATAAGGAATTGGTCATGTACATAAAACAAGAGGTTCTACGCAACTAGGTCTCTATGGTCACCAAACTCCCACCTTCTTAATCTCAAAGAACCATTTATTTTTATAGTTAACATTAATTCATTAATGATATCTCATGGGTCCTCTAATTAATAGTCTTATGATTAATTTTAATTTAATAAAACTCCCATCGATTAATTACTCACAACATGTTAATGGAATATGAAACATTTTACTCTAGGATTTACGAGAGCTCCATAATTTGTGAAACATATTTCATGGTTATATAATAATTTCACTTATGAAAGATAATCAATTATCATAATTATATATGTTCTATGACGCCATTATTGTTTTAAAATAATACATGACATTCCCTATACTGATTCCTCTATTCAAAAAAATTGTTCTCCATGTGATTACATAGAAGGATCTTCATGTGTTGTTAATCATGGTTTAATCATTCTGAAAACATGACAAATATCAATTTTGTGGAAACTAATTACCATTCCATCCATATAAAGCATGGGCTAGTAAATTCCCCAACCTTATACCAAAATGCATAAACACTCTCATGTCAGGCCACCTATATGCATCCTGAAGTTGGAAGTTCCCATTATATTTTACATATAAATGAATTTATGTAATGGGTAGTTAATCCCTGACTAAAAAATCAGTGAGGGTAACTGCTCATATTTTCCATCATTTATAATATGTTGGATCTATTGATCCATCTCTCATCTCACGCAAACAAGGAATTATTAGATTAATGAATATTCCCCTATACATCCATTTTAGAGTGGTATAACAAGAAACTATATAAAACCACATCCAATAAAAATGATTTTAAATTGAATGAAAATATCCTCATAACATGAACGTATATTTTCAATTTACCATATGTAACTAACATCTTGTGTTCTAGGTCAAAAACCTAGCATTCCTAATGTGATTGTCATGGTGTTCCTTATGTGATAAGTATGCGATGATATTCCTCCATAAACCTCTAGAATCAAAAAATGTATAATCCCCACTCTAACCCTCATTGATACTTAATTAATTAAATATTAATCCCTAAAACATGATTCTAAACTATATGGTCCGGTATAATTTTACAGCCGTAAACTATTCACTTCAAAATAAATGGTTTTTGATTCTTATATAAAATCTGATATATAGGATTCCTATTAATGGTATAATCCTAACTCATTAGTAGCCATGTTTCTAGTTTACAACGAGATGCATCATGTAAATTATTATAATTGGTTATCACATCTCCCAAATGATAATCTAATTTTAATATCACCTCCCCAAGGGAGGTTGAGTCTCCAATGAAAGATCGAATTTTTGGGGAATGAAAAAACTCTCCCTATAGAATTGAACAAACTTATAGACATTTTTTTATTCCATATGATTCTAATAGATTATTGGTATTAAAGGTTATGAGAATATATGGGAATAATCCCAATTATAATTTAATCGTGTTTCATAAACCATGTAGGATGAGTGTATGTGGGATATCATATATTGGACTCCATAAAAGTTTCATCCCATATATTATAATCATAAGTGTGACCATCGATAATGGACTCTAAATATTTAAAATTTAGTCACTCTATATTAGTCATGTAACCCCATCATATTCTTTAGAAACCCATCACTATGTGATGATCCTTGATCCCCATATTTGGGTAGCCTTGGGATCCTTCGGTGAAAGTCATATGAAGCCTATTAGTTGATCATACTAGTCAATCAACCATTTCATAGTTGATGACCCTATGTACATTATTCATTTGAAGAGTATGATATTCCTTAGGTGATGAGAATATAAAGACTATGTAGTGATCATGAGATCAATTCATCCTATACTTAGGTGACATGACTAGTATTCTTACCCTATGTGATAAGTAGAAGAGTCCCCATGTGATTATCTCAGGAAGTCATATATGATGATTTAAAGTTCCTATTTTAAAAAATGTTAGATTCCTCACTTGGAATATATGATCCACCTTGTGTATCATGTTTATAATGAATTTGTAGTAGATAATGTGATCTCATTCATACTAAGATTATGTTTCATTTTGGCAATCATGGGATTTCTTAGGGTTTTCAAATGAGATGTCCTACATTGTTTGTATATGATACCTTTTTTACACCAAATGAGGAATACATTTCAATATAACAAACAAGACAAATAAATTAATAGTTATCTAAATGAATGGTACCCTCACAGTCATGATAGAAAAAGGAATAATAAACTAAAGACACTAAAAGATGTGACTAATTGTAACAACTCGATATTTTATGAGAATTATTCTTTTTAATTTCATTGATGTCTTGTGTTATACACTACACCAAGATTATCTTGTACTATACGCAACACCGTATTAGCTTGTAGTATACACAACACTATTCTTGGCTCTTGTTACACACAATTTCAAGTTTATTTTGTGGAAATTATTATACAAAACATTAAGTATAGATTTTGTTTAGTGTATAAATGAAATAAGTTTTGATTATGTTATACGCAACACTAAACAGAGCTTTCACAACAAACAGCCCTGACTTGGCTTGCATTACACGCAATCCAGACCTTCCTCGATAGTGTGTGTTGTAGGCAATACCGAGTTTAACTAAATGAGATATTATTATAATATTATTATGAACTAGCCGTTATGAATAGTAATACCCAATTTTTGAAATTTTATAAATTTTATCCTTCAAAATGGACTTTATTTTTGGATTCTGAATATCAAAATTAGCCTTGGGTAAATTTTTGGTATTTTTCTGAAAACATTCAATTTTTTATGAATAGTGAAAACACTGGGTTATTATTTAAAAACCAACTTTTTATTTAAATAATTTTTTATTTTATTTAAATTTATTTTAGGTCAAAATTGATATATAATACCTATATAAGTTCAATTTAATTCATTGGAGTCATTTTATAAAAATTTTAGATATATAAAAATTTTATTGAACTTTTCACCGTCTTTTACCCACCTCCAAGGAGAATTTGAAAATTTACATAAAACTTAATTTTACCTCTTCTGTGAGTGGAATTCCAAAAATCTGAGAAACACGGTTAATATCAAGTAGTAAAATTTGGTTCAATAAGATTAAAATAATTTTTGGTGAATAGTAAGGTTTTACTTCTTTTATCACGGTTAAAAATAAATAGTGTAATTAAGGGTAAAATTGATATTATTATTACCCTAACACATGTCCTAATTCTACTGGATAAGTGTAATTCGACCAAAAACAACCTTAGGAATAAAATATTACCCTTTAGGTCCACTTGGATTAGATTAGGACACTTATTATTATTTTATTTAAAGAAGAGTTAAAATAGTTAAAATCAATGTGTAATAACTAAAAAATTTTAATATAGGGTTATACATAAGATAAATTCGACTATAAATATTAATTATAAATATAAAAATATTTCCTACAAAATTTTATTTTATTTATAATTTTTAGACATTAAATAATATAATTTATTTTTGACACAATGATGATGCAGTAATTACCTTATTAATGAAATATTAACATAATTGATGTTGTAAATACCCAAATAAATGTAATTTTATACTTTTTTTGAATTACACTAATTCTATAGGTTAATATGACATTTTATTATTGATTCAATTAATGTTTTTATATCTAATGATGTTGTTATTATTTTCACAAAAATCAATTACCAAATAGTGTCAAAATTGACAAAAATAGTTTTTAAAACAAATATTATATTATTAATTGTTATTATATTCCTAAAAATCTAAGGTTTGGTCAAATTAATTAGATAAGGTTATATATATTAATAATTAATAACTTGGGGTTCTTTTTGCTTGTTATAGGAAGTTTATTAACCATACAGTGTAAGAAAACAAGAAGACACGGTAAAAGTTAAATTATTTAACTTAGAGTTAAATCTAAATAATAAGGTAAAAATAATAACCTAAACTTGTCTAAAACCTTTTGGTTGAGAGTATTTCGACCCATACCCACTTTATCTTATAAATAAATTAATTTAGAGCTATTATAAACCGAATATGACTTTATTATAAAATAATATTTTAAGTTTTTTCAAAGGTTCCCCTCTCCTCCCTTATAAAAAGGGCACCCCTTCCCTCTTCTCTTCACACCCTTTTGAGCCTTGAAGATCAGACAACCCCTGCCAATTACTCTTCTCAACCACTCTAGTTATATTATAGAGATTCTGGTTTTTGCAAAAGACCAACTCTAGTTCCCTAAGAAGAATTTTAAAGGAGGTGCGTCGAAGAAGAGGTAATCTCTTCTACCGATTCTTTCAAGTTTCTTTCTTCTTCGACTTCTTCTTCTTTAGTTGTTTCATTATAAAGTAGTAACATCAGTATTACTTATATACCGATATGTTATTATAAATATCAAACAATCCTATTTCACCTTCTATCTATCCTATGTAAAATGAAATCACCGTGCGTGTGTACGTACGGAATACCGTCTCCACGCCGTGTTGTGATCTGTTTTTCCACCACCACCTTACTTGGATGGGTATAATGGAGTAAAGAATAACTATATATAGTTATTATAAAATCATACTGATTCTGAGATATTATATCATACACTACAATTCAATTCAATAATTATGGTAATGATATCATCGCACATGCGTACGTACGGATTACCGTCTCCATGACGTGATGAGATTCATTCTCCATGTTAACTATTCAAGAATGATTATAAAGTATATATAATGAATAATAATGAAATATATGACATGATAAAGCTACTTAATTTATGTGTATATATATATATGTATGTCATCAACTTAATTCCATTCAATTCAATAAGGAAATGAAAAACAGCGTTCATGGGTACGTACGGCCTACCATCTCCATGAACGGTGCATTTCATTCCATTTATCGATCTATTATATATATGTATATTCTGAATATATATTATATATAAATCATGTTTTATATTCTGTAATTAGGTAATCATGATCTAAGTAATCGTATTAATAATTACAAGTCAAAACACAGATGATAAATAAAACAATTTTACCCAAAATGCTGCTTTAACATGGAATTTACAAAAGAACGGGTAATATAAATTCATAAGTGAAGGATATATGATATAATAACAATGAATATTATTCTTTAATATGTCAATGACATTATTTAAATCATTATACAGGAGGTTCGGATACATAAAAATAATATCAGACCTAAGGTAAGGGATAACTTTTCCAATCTCATTTTTATCCAAGATTGTTTATTCGTAAGTATTTACTGGGATTATATTTATCATCCATGTCCCTATTTTCTAAAAATTGTTTCATGTATGTTTAAAGTCCTTTTTTCCATTTTTGACTTTTACTACATGTTATGTAAGGATTCTTTCTTTTTTTACCATATGAGGTACTTTTTGACTTTTTCAGCAAAAGTACGAGAAGAATGTTTTTTTAACATATACGACAAGAAAAAAATTTTAAGCTTTCATAACGCCTTACTTTAATGAAGTTTACTCAACAATAGTTCATGGTTATTTTGAATAAAATACATTTAATTTAAAATTGTGTGGCATTTTTTGAAAAGAAAATGATTTTTAAGAAGAAAGGATATTTTCCTCAAGAATTCTCTTCAAGTGTTTTATCAAAACTATTTTCCATCTAAGATGACATTATTTAGCATGTTTATGTTGTAAGTATAATGTCTCTATTATTTACATGGTGTTAGTTTCCTTATGATGAAATGATATCCATTTGTTTTATATGGATTATGTGATGATGGAATGATTTTTCTGAAACCCATTTTATTCTTTGGGTTATGATGAATGATTTATGTTTAATTTATGGCACAAGTAAAAATGATTTCATTATGAGATGGGTTGGACATATATCTCCCTCCAATGCATTGGGTAAAGATTTATATCTCATGAGATATACTTGGCTGGAACGACAAGTTAATCCGGTTTAGTGATACAGGACTGGAATAAGGAGTGAACTCGATTCAGAAAGGGACTTTTTCCACTAAGATGGTCTTGGCAACAATGCCTTGGATACTATACAAATCATAACATGTGATTAATGGTTTCCAAAATTACATGTTTTATTCACATTCTATGTTATCATGATTAATGTTTCATTATGATCTATTCCTTACATACTTCCATGTTTTATGTCATTGCTCATGATTTTTATGTTTAAACATTATGTTCATGTTTTTAAGTTCAAATGTATATGATTTGTTTTATTTTCACCATACTTACCCTTACTGAGAATTTGAGCTCACCCTTTATATGTTTTCTTTTCCCCAAGATTTAAAGAAAGGTTTTAGGTAGGAAAACAAAAGGGGAATATCTTTATGGGAGATGTTGAAGATCTTTCACCACGATTAGAAGATTATGTTCTGTGTTTCCAAAGACACTAAACTATTACGGTCCTTGTGTGTTGGTTCTTGTTATGTATTATGTATTCTGCATAAGTAATGAAATGTCCATGTATGTCAAGATTTGGGCCTCTATAATTGGTATCAGAGGAAAGGTTTAGTCAACCTTTGGAAACTAGGATGCGAGAACTTTTGTGAGATTCCTAGATATATTTCTAAGGTATGTCGAGGGATGTCCCTAAGGTTAAGTATAAGTATAGGTTATAGTCCTAAAATTACGGTAACAATCTTAGAATTAACCCTAAGATTTTATATATTGAAGGTACTCCCCCTTTATTATGTTGTTTTCCCTAGCATAATTTTTTCCTCTCACACTATTCTTTATGGGTTTTAGAAAATGGCTGGAAACCGGAAGATTCATGATAATGGAGGATATGATGGACAATGGAATGATGTTCTTCATGATCAACCAAATGAAATGGGATTTGGAAGTCCAAACATCGTTATAAATCCTAATCAGCAATCTCATAATATGATCAATAAACTCAACTTTGGTAAGTATCCCAACTCATCTAATAAAAGAAATATTGAGTTTCATGATGATCATAGAGGAAAGAAAGTTCAATTCCCCTCATGTAAATCATGTGGGAAGAGGCATCAGGGGGAATGTTTCAAAGGAACTGGAAGATACTTTGGGTGTGGAAAAGAAGGAAACAATTCCAGTAATTGCAAAGGAAAAGTTTTAGTTAACACCATGGTCAAGGATAATGGTATTTCTAAGACATCAACAATGGCTAAATGTTTTAAATGTGGAATGTATGACCATTATGCAAACCAATTCCCTAAGGGAATGTCTCATGAAGAGAATAATCATGGTCATATGGGTAGTATTTATAATGATGATGATGAAGAGACTAAAAATGATATGTGAGATGAAAGAATTTTTGAAGCTTGGTCAATGGTTTAAGAAGGTAGTGGAATGATTTATGTTTATCAAGAGTTATTTCGTATAGGTAATGGTACTATGGAATAAAGAAACATCTAAAGATTGTTACACTATTGTTTTTTCTAAAGTATTTGAAATTATATGTTGAATGGTACCGGTAACCATAAATAGTTATTCATATATTTTTGGAAGGTAGATTATATGTGAATAATGAAGGGATAAGAATAAAATGAAATGTTTGATAGTATTCATGATCTCATGACTAATATAAGGACAAATTGATATCATGGTTTGAGTATATAGAAATTTTTGGATTTTGGTATGTGGAAAGAGTTAACTTTTGACAGCATTCTTATTTTCACTAAGGTTCAATGGGTATTCATTTTTCAAGAGAATACATGATTAAGGTATTCACAAGTTTGTAATGTGTCCAGCGAGATATATCTTATGATATATGGGGCTAAATTATGGTATTCAAGTGCTTGTTATATGACCATTCTATTAATCATTTTTTTATACTATGAGATTGGACAGATGTATTTTGGATAAGCCTAAAGATTGGAATTGATTATTTTGGACATCAGATAGTATTATTTAAGGATAGAACTTTTTTTCGATATTATTTCTAGAATGTTATAATAGTATAGTTTTAGAAAAAGGGAAACTCATTGGACGAGTGACAACCCATCGCATCGAACAAGGCTGTGGGAATCAAACCCACAACTGAAGTGAGACAGGAATTTATCGCATACCACTAGCCTACTGGAAGTCCCTGGTTAGTATAAATTAGTTTTTATTTATTATGTGGTATGATATATGAAGTATAAGTCAATTTTAAGAACCATATACGATTAATCTCACCATAGATGGACTTATGTATATAAATTTTTCTAACTTTATGTTTGAGACAGATGGAATGACCTATCATTCTATCGCATGATCTACTAACACTTCACGGAAGACAAATTCAACTTCATTTCTTTGTGAGATGAAGTGGAAATTGTTCAAATCAAAAACAAAAGTGAGATTGTACCAAAATCAAGTAAGTATTTCTTCTAATTCAAATTTATTCAAGTTTAGGAAAATGATATTGAAAACTAAAAATTTTGTCCTAATGCTCTTATATCTGATGAATTAGATGGTACCTTATATCATCACAAATTTATGGCTTTGTGATTGTTGGCTATTTCATAGCCATGTTCTCTACCACTCTCTATCAGAACATGATGGTTATATTTATCTTCCATATCCTTATTTTCACATATGTTATACTATGTGGAAACCTAGTGATTAGTTAATTTGGGTAACTGTTACGTTTCATAATTTTGTTTTTAAAGTTATGTTTTTGTATTCCATTCTACAATGTGGGTTTCTATTAAAGAAACTTTCAAGTAGTAAACCATTTATAACCCCGATGAATTTCAAGGGAAAAATTCATTTTAAGGGGGGTAGAATGTAACTACCCGAGATTTTATGAGAATTATTCTTTTTAATTTCATTGATGTCTTGTGTTATACACTACACCAAGATTAGATTGTACTATACGCAACACCGTATTAGATTGTAGTATACACAACACTATTCTTGGCTCGTGTTACACACAATTTCAAGTTCATTTAGTGGAAATTATTCTATGCAAAATTAAGTATAGATTTTGTTTAATGTATAAATGAAACAAGTTTTGATTATGTTATACGCAACACCAAACGGAGATTTCCCTACACGCATCCCTGACTTGGCTTCCTTTACACACAATCAAGACCTTCCTCAATAGCGTGTGTTGTACGCAATACCGAGTTTCACTAAACAATATATTATTATAATATTATTATGAACTAGCCATTATGAATAGTAATACCCACTTTTTGAAATTTTATAAATTGTATATTTCAAAATGGACTTCATTTTTGGATTTGGAATATCGAAATTAGCCTAGGGTGAATTTTTGGTATTTTTCTGAAAACATTAAATTTTTGATAAATAGTGAAAAACTAGGTTACTATTTAAAAATCAATTTTTTTAAAAAAAAATAATTTATTTTATTTAAATTTAGTTTAGGTAAAAATTGATACATAATACATATATAAGTTCAATGTAATTCGTTGGAGTTATTTTATAATAATTTTAGATATATAAAAATTTTGTTGAACTTTTCACCGTCTTTTACCCAACTCCTAGGAGAGTTTGAAAATTTACATAAAACATAATTTTAATGCTTTTGTGAGTGGAATTTCAAAATTAAAATAGACACGTTTAATATCAAGGAGTAAAATTTGGTTCAATAAGATTAAAATAATTTTTGGTGAATAGTAACTTTTTACTTTTATTTACCACGGTTAAAAGTAAATAGGGTAATTAAGGGTACAAATGATATTATTATTACCTTAACACGTGTCCTAATTCTATTGTAAAAGTGTAATTAGACCAAAAACAACCTTAGGAATAAAATATTAACCTTTATTTCCACTTGGATTAGATTGGGACACTTATTATTATTTTATTTAAAGAAGAGTTAAAATAGTTAAAATCAATATTTAATAACTAAAAAATTTTAATATAGGGTTATACATAAGATAAATTCGACTATAAATATTCATTATAAAGATTAAAATATTTCCTACATAATTTTATTTTATTTATAATTTTTAGACATTGAATAATTTAATTTATTTATGACACAATGATGAGTCAGTAATTACCTCATTAATGAAATATTAACATAATTGATGTTATAAATACCCAAATAAATGTAATTTGAGACTTTTTCTGAATTAAACTAATTTTATATTTTAACATGACATGTAATTATTTATTCAATTAATGGTTTTCGAACTAATAATGTTGTTATGATTTTCCCAAAAATCAATTACCAAATAGGGTCAAAATTGACATAAAATAGTTTTTAAAACAACCCTATTTGTTTCATTATGAAGTAATAACATAAGTATTAATTATATACTTATATGTTATTATAAATATCAAACAACCCTATTTAACCTTCTATCCATCCTACGGAAAATGAAATCATCGTGCGTGCGTACGTACGGAATACCGTCTCCACGCCGTGGTGTAATCTGTTTTTCCACCACCACCTTACATGGATGGGTATAATGGAGTAAAGAATAACTATATATAGTTATTATAAAATCATACTGATTCTGAGATATTATATCATCCACTCCAATTCAATTCAATAATTATGGTAACGATTTCATTGCTCGTGTGTACGTACGGATTACCGTCTCCACGACGCAATGAGATTCATTCTCCATGTTGACCATTCAAGAAAGATTATAAAGTATATATAATGAATAATAATGAAATATATGACATTATAAAGCTACTGGATTTATGTATATATATATATATATATGTATGCCATCTACTTAATTCCATTCAATTCAATAAGGAAACGAAAAACAGCGTTCATGCTTACGTATGACCTACTGTCTCCATGAACGGTGTATTTCATTCCATTTATCGATCTATTATATATATGTATATTCTGAATATATATTACATATAAATAATGTTTTATATTCTATAATTAGTTAATCATGATCTAAGTAATAATATTAATAATTACAAGTCAAAACACGGATGATATATAAAACGATTTTACCCAAAATGCTGCTTTAACATGGAATTTACAAAAGAACTGGTAATATAATGTCATAAGTGAACCATATATTATATCATAACAACGAAGATGATTTTTTAATAAGTCAATGACATTATTTAAATAATTATACAGGAGGTTCAGATACGTACCAATCATATCAGACCTAAGTTAAGGGATAACTTTTCCAATCCCATTTTCATCTGAGGTTGTTTATTCATAAGTATTTACTGGGGTTAAATTTATCATACATGTCCATATTTTCTAAAAATGGTTTCATGTATTTTTAAAGTCCTTTTTACCCATTTTTGAATTTTACTACATGTCACGTAAGGAATATTTCTTTTTCTTAACCATACAAGGTATTTTTTGACTTTTTTGGCAAAAGTACGAGAAGAATGTTTTTTTAACGTATACGAGAAGAACAGATTTTTACGGTTTTATAACACCTTACTTTCATGAATTTTACTCAACAAGATTTAATTTTTATTTTCAATAAAATCCCTTTCTTTTAAAATTGTGTGGCATTTTTTGAAAAGAAAATGATTTTTAAGAAGAAAGGATATTTTCCTCAAGAATTCTCTTCGAGTGTTTTATCAAAACTATTTTCCATCTAAGATGACATTATTTAGCATGTTTATGTTTTAAGAATAATGTATCTATTATTTACATGGTGTTATTTTCCTTATGATTAAATGATATCCATTTGTTTTATATGGATTATTTGATGATGGAATGATATTTATGAAACCCATTTTATTCTTTGGGTTATGATGAATGATTTATGTTTAATTTGTGGCACAAGTAAGAATGATTTCATTATGATATGGGTGGGACCTATATCTCCCTCTAATGCATTGGGTAAAGATTTATATCTCATGAGATAGACATGGATGGAATGAATAATTAATCTGGTTCAGTGATAAAGGACTGGAACGAGGAGTGAACTTGATTCAGAAAGGGACTTTGTCCACTAAGATGGTCTTGGCAATAATTCCTTGGCTACTATGGAAATCATAACATGTTCTTAATGGTTTCCACAATTACATGTTTTATTCACATGATATTTTTTCATGATTAATGTTTCTTTATGATCTATGACTTAATTACTGCCATATTTTATGTCATCTCTCGTGATTTTTATGTTTAAACATTATATTCATTTTTTTAAGTTTAAATGTATATGATTTGTTTTATTTTCATCATGCTTACCCTTACTGAGCATTTGAGATCACCCTTTATAAGTTTTATTTTCCTCGGGATTTAAAGAAAGGTTTTAGGTAAGAAAACAAAAGGGGAAGATCTTTATGGGAGATGTTGAAGATCTTTCACCCCGATTAGAAGATTATGTTCTCAGTTTCCAAAGACACTTAACTATTACGGTCCTTGAGCGTTGGTTCTTGTTATGTATTATGTATTACGCAAAAGTAATGTAATATCCATGTACTTCAATATTTGGGTCTCTATAATAACAATGAGATTTAATGAAATTTCATACATCTATAATAGAGAAATAGAATAAGAGACATGGGGAAAGGGTGATTCCATGGAAGGAAGAATCGATATCCCATCATATAATTTTAATATTTCATATAACATCTTTATTATTAGTGTTGAAGGTCAATCACCATTATAAATTTAGGGTGCAGTTCAATGATGGTCATGACCTACTAAAATGTTGATACCAAGAAGAAACTCATGCCTCGAAAGAATTATTATATTTTAAAAAAATAATTAGTTAATGTTAAATCATATCCATTAGTAGGAAATTATGTATATTTTCTATTAAAATTGACCCCCTTTGGTTTATCAATAATTCAATTTAAATTTTGGTAGTCAATAATGTGATACTAATCATATATTACCCTAGGATAATTAATTAAACCAATATATTTACAAATTTATATTACTCTAATATATTAACATTTAGGGTTTCATGGTTATGTGTTACAAAATTATTATTATATTAATTCACAACTAATAATTTTTGGTTCACCCATTTCCTTATTTACATATATATGGAAATTGCTAGGAACCCTACTTTGGATGAAACTACCTTATTTGATGTTTGAGTTATTAAAAAGTTATTTTATTTGAATATATATTCCCATTTTTCATGGGGACTAAAATATGGCCGCAATATTTTAATACTCACATCATGTGTTATTTATTATATTAATTTAGTATTGGTATTTTCTTCCATCACATATATTCATATTTTCTAAACATATTATTCTAAAACAATTTATTCAATATTTGATTTGTGTTACTTATAGTTAATAAAGTCATATTATATATGCACTTATTTGAATTTATCATACTGGTATGGTATATGAAATAAATTCTAGTAAAGGAATTGAACCATATGAAAAATTACCCACAAGAGAAAAATTTTCTATAAGAATCCAAATTTTACATATTTTGAAAATTCCAAAATCCTCTTACTAGTATGTAGTCTAACCCAAATAACCAATATCTATGTATTACTATTCAAAAGTCACCCCAATTATAATAAAATCTAAAAATATATATATATATTTATATATTTATATTTATATCATAACCATGAATTACTTTTTCCTTCTTAAGAAACATAATGAAATTATGTTCATTGTTTAATGTAACAAAATCATATATTGAATCTACATTGTAACTCCTTTTATGCATAGAATTTCATATAAATAGATAACTAATTCCAACTATTTCATGCTTCAATTCCTTCTAAAACACATACATACAAGATTAAAAAATTTGTGTGGAAAGTAAATATATTAAAATTATCCAAAACTTATTAATGTGATAATCAATAATGAACATTTCATAAAAAAGATATTATAAAAATATTCTATCAAAACATATTTTATTGTTATTCTATAACATAAATTAACAAGATTTTTTCACTTTTGTTCAACATAAACTCCTCCCAATTGGAAATTAATATATTATTTGAAATGAATGTATTTATATTATAAAATACTATTACAGTAAAAAAATTATAATCATTTAAAATTATCATAGTTTATTGAAACACATTATGTAATTGACAAATGAAATATTTTATTTTTATAAATAATTTACCAAAAATACACCATTAAAACTTTTGAAATTTTTTAAATAGTATTCTAAAATAAAACTATTAAAATGTCCTTTAGATATTAAATTTTCATTAAAATTTCCTTAAAAAATAAACAAATTTTTTAACAATATTAAATTATTTATATTAAATTTATATATTATTAAACACCTTAAAACAACATTATACCTAAATCACTCTTATCTAAGTGAATTTTGAGAGTAAGGAGCCTTTGTGTATTTATAGAAATCTAAACACAAAATAATATATCTAAAGTAAATATGAACTATTTTATTTTTTATAGATGTTTGGATCTGACTGATCCTATACTTATTCTAAACACTATATAATTCATGAGGGTTATATAAATAACTAATTTTTTTATTATTAGTGAATTCACAACACCATTTAATCCTTCCTTTTACTAATTTATGTAGAAAAAACACACAATAAGACTTATATAAGTATGTTTCAACCCAGTTTTAAACATCTTCCTATTTGAAGGTATAACTAATAAAAATAATTCTGTTATGATGGTAAATCATAAACATATTAAAATTAAACTATAAAACCCCAAAATATTATAATAGAAAACTATGTTCAATAGTGTATTCAACACACAACACTAAGCTTAAATGACACATTAAATATATAACAATTATAACATAATAGTTAAATTGGATTATATAAATAGTATTAACTAAATTGTATTATAAATCTATATATATATTTATCCTACTTGATATAAATTGTTGATAAATGTTTAGTAAATAATCAATCAATTTTTAGTAAAGTAATTTTAATCTTAAAAATATATTTTCTTCAAAAAGGTTTTTTATTGCATTACATGAAAACCATATGATAATTAATAATAAAAAAATAATAAAATATATTTTATAAAATGAAAATCATTTTTAAAATTAGGATATAAAAATTTATTTTTGGTGAATTTTTTGAATTTTTTAGAATATATTGATAGTTCTGTGAATAGTGAAAATCAATTTTTTTAAAAAAAAATCCATTTATTTTAAATAAATTAATTAAATTTACATGTAAAATTATTTTCTAAAATGATTTAAATTGTCATAAATATTCTTTAGTTATATTTAATCCACTTAGTTTCCTTTTAATCACCTATATATAGAGGATTTTATTATTTGTATATTTTTCTGTTTAAAAACAAATGTTCCTAAAAACTATGTTAAAGTGAATAAATTTTCTAAATTTATTTTAAATAAATTAGTAACTAATAAGTAATTATTAAATTAAATTTATAGATTATATATCAGTAATAATTAATTTATGTTAACAAAATTATTATTATTATTCATAGTGTAAATATAAAATCACATTTTTCTTGAAATATGAACTTCTTAAATACCTATATTTTTGTCTCATCCGTGGGATTAATTTAAAATTAAAATTTTCCACTTCTAGTTTTTTAATTTGGTTAAATAGATTTAAAAATTTGACTAAAATAAATATATTTTTTTAAATGATGCCAAAACAATTTTTAATAATAACGAATTGTGGAAATATAAAAAATTGATTACTGCGGTTATGATTAAAACAATAAAGAAAATTAATTAAAGTAATATATGTGTAGTAATTGATAGAAATATACCTATTTTATGAAAACAAATGTTATAGTATTTCTTGTATGAGGTTCTTCCCTTGAATTGTTCTTGAGAATTATCTACATTTTTTAAAGATGTTTTGATTGGATGTGTTTCTTTTGATGAAGAAATATTTTAATTATGAAAGTTTTAGATATGTTATTAATTCCCCAAACATGTGTTAATTACATTGGGATAATTCACAGTTTTTACTACATTTTAAGAAGTTGTTCTTATGTTGATTATCAAATAATTTATGTTGTTTGCTAGATATTAATATATTATGATTTTTATCATCAAACAAATGATTAAATGATGAGTTAAAATAAAGAGGAAATATTATAATCATGGAAAATATTCATGATGAATATTTTGAGAAGAGGGTAGAATATTTTTCCTTGGATTATTTTGAATAGAATATTTTTTATATAAGCATATCGAAAGGTGGGACAAGGAATCTGGGAATAAGGGGTGCATCCACTACATATGTGGGAATCCAATCACCTAAGATAGCCAACATCTTAGATATATACATGGAGCACCTAGAGGTGTAGTTAAAAATTTTAAGCCACCATGTAGGGGTAACATGGTAGAGTACAAGGAAGATAGAACAGGTCGGTTTCATCATATTTTGAAATTTCTTACTAGCTAATTTATGAGCCCCTTATAATGCATATTGTATTATAAAGGAGTAGATAACTGAAGGCCATTTTGATGTGGGATCTTATTTATGTGCATTATTGTATCTATGAATAAACCAGAATCATGAAATCTATCTGATCTATTCATTAGGGTTGTTCATTATATTTTGTGCATCGTCTTCCTCAACGTGTCCATATGAGAACTCAAGTATGTTGGCTTCCTCCATGATGTATCATGTGAGGGTCAAAACAAGTGTTCTGATCATCATTTGATCTTTCTATGGACTCTGGTATGATCAAAATCAACTAATGATCTATTTTCAAGATTCTATGATGGCCATACCAATGTTTTCCAGTGATTATTTTATTAGATATTATCCATGATGGTTATTCTTGTAGATTCATAAGTAAGGAATTGTGTGTGATTTGATTTCATGGATAACTTCCTATAAATACCAATCCATACACTCGTGCATATTGGACCATTTTTAAAGAATCTTGTTTCCATAGAAACATAAACACCAAAAATCTATATGGACTAGGAATGACATATGTTCTCCACATTTTTCTTGTGCAATAAATAATAGATTCCATGAGAATATGGGTTATTCATAGAAAAATCATTTGTTTCATGATGAACTTGGTACCATGAAACCATTTGGGAAGCGTGATACTCTTATACATCATCAACTTGCTTGCATGAACATTTTGAGGAACTGTGATTCAATGCACGCATTAACTCTATTTTGAGAAGTCAAGATAATAACCATCTATGAACCTCATATACATGTGATTCATGAAGAAGAAATTTTTTATTTGTAATGGAAGGGTACATACATGAAGAAAACAAGATAGTGAAATAATCTACATTTTTATCTATTGGTGTTTGAGTGAATTGTGAACATGGTTTACTTGAATGAATTTATTTCATGATCACAATAGAGTTAAGACACACATTGAACATACATATTTAAGTTTATAAGAAATACTATTGAGTTATATACATCACCGGGAAACACACATTCAGGTTGTGTGTGTAATAAGAAAAGAAAGAATAGAATACTCATGCATTACACCTGTATAGTGTAGTAAGTTCATGAATCTGATTTAGTATATGCATGTGGTTTTCAAAGTGGTTTATGAATTTTTTAGTGTGTGTGTGTGTGTGTGTGAATCATATAATAGTGAAGAGCCAGTATTGAGGGAAGTTATAATCTAATGTATTGAACATAGTAGGGCAATTTACATTCATCTAGTTGATGATATACACTGTTCAGAATTTCAACCAATTCTAAGATACACAAAGGAAAAATTAAGAGACAGTATGTGATATTTGTTCATGAAGATAGTTTAGTGTATGATTTCTTAGGTTATATACAAATTATTCAGGCATTGTAGAAGTATATAAATTTTTTCAATGTTCTTTCATTATTAAATGAATACATATTGATGATATAATGTGTGCATAAAATATATAATACTATACATTTAATTCTATATTCTTGAAGAAAATTAAATATAAATTTCATGATAACTGTGAAATTTGTTTTTGATATTAAAGCTGGTGGGTTATATTAGAAAGCCTCTTTTAGTGAATTTAGTAATATTGAGTTATTAGTTATGGTATTACTGTGAGATGAAGTGGAAGTGATAATATCTATAATTTATAAGACTATACTAACCTCGCTTTCATATATTGTTTTTATTATAATCAGTGGAAATAGAATTTTTTTTGTTAAAGTTAGAAAGTGGAAAATAATTTTATTTTATTAGCTCAGAGAGTAAGACATGTTTTTGTAATACAGTGGAAGCTAAATGACTTTGTGATATTTCTCATTGTGTTAGTGTTGGGTTTGTGAAGAAATGGTGGGATTATAGTATAAATAAAATAGGTGGGATAACTATAAAAACTTTACTGGTGGGATATGAGTATATTCTGGGGAAAAGGTTTATACCTATCCAAAATGTTCTAAGGGTGATACCTCACCAACCCACTTGTTATTGTTGATTTATTTCCAATGAAAAATATGTGTCTTGGATCAGCCTAAACATAGAAAGTGAGTATTCAATAACATCATTGGTGAAACTTATAAATATAATATTTTTATGCATTATTTACATTATGTCTTGAATATGGAATAAATTTGTCTGTAAAAATGGATGATTCATTTACTCTAAGAATTGTAGAGGTTCTAAATAAAAGGGGTGACTGAAAAGAACCATAAAAAGTTGTGAAAATGTGTAATCTGACTCACCACTTTCTCAGTGTACCAATATGATCCATTAATAACTTTAATTGGTATTACAGTAGAAGTAATACCTCTAATTGTATCTATCATATTGTAGATCTTGATTGTATTAGACATATATGTAGTGTATATTTTAATTAATGTAAAATACACACTTGTCTCATATAGATAATTCAGTTCTTATATTTTTTAGTTCTAATAATGATATTTCTAGAAAAAAAATGAATACTTTGAAGAAAAAATGTGATACCTCACAAACTAGATTTCTTCAAAATGGTATTCTATAAAAAATATTTGTTAAATCATTTTATAAGGACCCTTTGATGATTATGGTTTATGTGTTGATAAGGAAGAATTTATTTAATCACTTGGAAAATTTTATTCAAAAATAAAAAACTATATGAAAAATGTTCCTACTAAGGTTCTCACTTACATATTTTCTTTTATGAAGGGACTATATGATAAAAAGTAATATCATTAAAAATATGATGAGGATGTAGAGAAATACTTGTAAAGTACATTATAAATATGTAATCATCTAAAGAATTATTTAATCCAAAGAAAAAATTGTACCACTTTTTAGTGAACATTTATATAATGATGAATAATAATTTCAAATAACTGTGTGTGAGAATGAATTAACTAAGATGGTCCTTAATATTATGATATAGACACTTGAAGTATATTATAAATCTATCATGAATATTAAGGACTCTCATTTGAAAATCAAAGGCATGTATTAAAAACTCCTCCTAACTGAAGCATCAAAATTAATGTTTATATTTCATTGAAATGAATGGTTCACTTTGGTTAAAGAGTAATTACAAAGGAAAATGTATCAGTAGGACATGACTGATATTTTTTATATATAATTGATCATTGCATTGGATAAACTATACATAACTTATTTGAATGTTATGAAATCTCATATAGAGTTTAAGGAAAATATAATTAAAGTGATGAATAAGAATTTACTAGTCTAAAATCAAATGCATGGTCATCATGTTTTGATAATGAAGACTCAGTGGGATGAAAAATGGAATTTTATTAACGAGGATAAAAATTTCCCAAACATGAAGTGTCTTCAAATGGATGTTAATTTGGAAAATATAAAGGAATTACAATTAAATAATTCCCATAAATAATTTAATGATATGGTGAAATTATTTGAAGACCAGATGAAATCTCTAAATCTAAAATATCACGAGTTGGAGGTCTTGTTCTGAAATCATGAGAACATTCAATATAAATTTTCACAAATTACTAAGATTGTAAAATATTCAAAAACTAATTATGAAAGTATTATTACTTCTGATAAGACTCATTAAAGTCTAATGTATAGATTTTGATTATTTAAAGATAAATTTTATTCAATATCATTTAATCATGAAACCCTTGATCCAGAAGATTATCTTTTTAATAATATTGTTTCTTCTATAAGTACAAGTTTGAAAATTAACTTTGGTCAAATGTGAATGAATAATACTAATGATAAATCAACCATATCCTCAAAATTAGATATGATGAAGATTTTTATTCATTATTCCCTCCAAGACCTCAGATGAAAAATCATAATACCCAAGAACAACAAGATTTAAAATCAGTCTAATTTGTTCCAAATAAGAAGAAATGAATATTTTTTATATAATGTTAGTGTTTGTAGAAATTTGGGCATCAGGATATTGATTTTTGGAAAAATATGTCTACTGATGACAACTAAATAAGGCCATCATTAATTGGGACCAAATATGATGTGAAGTAAAATTCAATAAACATTATATATAATTCACATACTAATAAAAATCACTCTATCAAGAATAGATTTTATTATATTGAAGAAAAATTTTATTATTTCAATATAATGGGTGACAATTATAACGAGTGTTGGTATGTACCAACTATACACTATACATAATAGGTCTATTCAAAAATAAGGCTTATTTTTATGGATAGAGTAGCTGGAATTACAAAATATGTTATAATAATACTAGATGAATGAAAATTAGATAATTGTCTATGTGAATAAACCTATTTCATCTCAGATGAAAATTAAATAAATTAAAAATTACAAGCTACCCTTAAATGATAGATTTTTTAATATAAAATAATCTGAAGGCATGATATGTTTCCATACCTATGGAGTAGTATTGAATAGAGTTATTAGGTTGAGAAATAAATCAAATTTGTACTTATCTAATAGAAAATTATTGAATAACATTCTTATCCACATGTATATTTTTTCATTTTTTTAATGTAGAGAATTTAAGGTGATATATATATTTAGCAGGATTCATGAAGATATGAGTGCTATAAAAAATTATACAGCATCCATGATGATATCTCAAATAGAAGATAATATTTGAACTGTGGTTCAAATTATTCTTGAATAAAGACAATAATAACAAAGAAAGTGAATGAAGCTTATCCCTCTAGGGTAAGGATAGATAAAAACTACCAAAGTTGAATATCAAAACTTTTATCATTTAAAATTTGATGATGTATAAATAGATATATTTTATGGTTTTAAATTCTTGAAATTGAATATTTACATTAGAAATGTATATTCTCCTATCATTATTTGAATTAAAATTCTTAATCATAAGGGGAGAAACTAACATTTTTATGAAAAAAAATGGATTGATAAAGGGGAAGTATATTCTTATAATTGAAGGATTTTAATATATTTTTCAAGATGAATGAAATATATTATTTGATTATATTTTGAATAATTCCTAAATGAATATTTCAATGTTGGCTTCACATTATAAAAATGTTATTGATATATTTTATTTCTATATTAACAAATAATGTTTCCTACACCGAGTTAACCCACATAGATATGGTGTTCAATAATTAATAACTCATTTCATTAATAAAGTCGATTTATTTCTTCACTCAAATAGATTAACTTAAATTTCTTTTAAGTAGAATCTATTATTAAATGAGGAGATTGAAGGAGAGAAGATGTTTAGTTATTGTAAAATGAGATGAGTTGAATTTAATATAATTCTTTTATCCTAGGTTTTATTGTCAGGTAATGGGGAAAAATACTTTGAAACTAAAATTGGTATTGGAAATAAATCTAAAGGGGGAGTTCGGAAACCCCAAATATATTAATGTAATATTTTAAAAAAAATCAACATACTTGTTCGATGAAAATTTAATGTTACACTATTTTATGTATGAGGTTCTTACATTGAGTTGATCTTGAGAATTATATATGTGTTGGATATGAAATTTTTATTAGTATTGTTACTTCAGATGAAGAAATATTTTAATTCTGATGATTTTAGAGATGTTCCAACTATCTTATACATGTTTTAATTTCATTACGAGAGTAGACATTTTTTGATACATTTGAAGTTGATTTTAGTGTGATTATTATCAAAATAATGATGATGTTGACCAAATTTAATGATACTACGATGTTGATTATCAAATGAATGATGAAATTAGGAGTAAAAAGAAATAGAAAATTTTATGACCATGAAAAATATTTATTTATCATGATGAATATTTTCAGAAGAATATTATATATTTTTACTTAGATTCTTATAGGGAGAATATTTTTTATATAATCTTATCAAATAGTGGGATAACACAGCTAGACACAGGGGGCCATATCCATTCCATATGTGGGAATCCAATCCCGTAAGATAGCCAGAATCCAAGATATATACATGGTGCACCCTGAGGCATTTTGAAGTAGCGTCAAGCCACTGTGTGGGAAGAGCATGGTATCAGATGAGGGAGATGGAATGGGGTGACACTATAATATGTTGATAGTATTCAGTAACTAATTTATGAGCCACTTGGAAAGTGGATTATATTATTAGTGAGTGGATAAATGAAGTTCGTTTCGATGTGGGATCTTATTTGAGCACGTTATTGTAGCTCCGAAAGAACAACAATCGTGCAATCTATCTGGTTTGTTCATCTGGGCCACTCGATCTATTCATTATGTCATCTTCTCAAATGAACCCATCTGAGAGCTGTAGTATGTCAGGATTCATTCATGGTTAATGGTTTGAGGACCAAACTAAGTCTTGTGATCATCGTTTTATCTTTCTATGGACGCTGATATTATATAAATCACATGCTTATCTTTTTTTATGATTATATGATGATCAAACTGCAGTATTCTAGTGTATATAAAATGGGATATTTTCTGTGATGGTGATTCTTTGAGCCAAGAAGTTATGAAATTTTTCTTGAGTTAATTCAATGTATAATTACTTATAAATACCAATTCATACACCAGTGACTGTTGGTGGAGTTTTATAAAATCTCTTTTCTAATGAAACAGAAACACTAAAAATATCTTTAGTTCATTAAATATAGAGTATCCAAAAAAAATATGAAATTAATAATATATTCCATTGGAAAATGACTTGTTCATACAAAAACAATTGGTATCATTAAGAACATGGTTCCATGAAACCATTCAGAAAGCACGATACTTGTACGCATGATCAACTGATTTGTGAGAATATTTTGAAGAACCAAGATCCACTAAATACATTCACTATGTTTCATGAAGTATAAATAATAACAAAAAATGTACCTAATAAACATGAGTCCCATGGAGAAGACACTCACGAGTTGAAATGGTCAGGTACTTATGTGAACTAGGCAAGATATCACAGTCCTCTACATATCGATGAATTGGTTCTTGCACAAACTATGCACCTTGTTTATTTGAAATAATTTATGGAATGATCAATTTGGAGTTATGACATATAATTAAGAGACATATTAAAGTGTAAAATTAATCTTATTGGGTTATGGGTATCAAAATGAAACACTCATTGGGGTTTTGTGCTCATGATGAAATTAAATAACTGAATACTCTTTCATTGCACACATACATTGTAGTGAGTGTATGAAGTGAGTCAGTACATGAAAACAATTTTCATAGTTTTTGATAAAGTATTTAGTGTGTGAATTCATCATATAATGGTGAAGATGTGGTATTTTGGGTAGTGACCACATCACGTATTAAATAAAGTATCACATAGTACATTCATCTGGTTGAGTACATACATAGTTAAGAATTTTAACTAGTGTTTAGCTACATAAAAATGTATTGAATAGATAGTATGTGATATGTGTCCATGATGATAGTTTAGTGCATATTTTCTTAAGAGATATAAAAATTATTCATGCATTTTTGAAGTATATGAGTTTATAAACTTTTGTTAAATTATTCAATGCACACATGATCATGAAATAAAGTGTGATTAAAAAAAGAATATTATTCATTGAATTATATATGCATAAATCACAATAAATATACATTTCATGATAAGTGTGAAATTTTCTTTTTTGAGAATAAATCTATTGAATTATATTCGAATTCTACTTGTAGTGCATTGAGTAATCATATGATGTTCATTATAGTTTTATAGTTTGCTGAATTGGAGGTGATATTTCCTATAATTTGGAAGATTATACTGAGATGAATTTCATGCAGTTTTGTTAATTAGAATCATTGGCATTCGAAGGCATTCAATTAAAGTGGGAAAGTGAAGAATTAGTTTATTTTAGTATATAGGAGAGGAATATCAGTTTTTTTATTATAGTGACATCTTAAAGTTCTTGTGATCATTCAAATTGTGTTACTATTGTGAAAAACCCTAGTGGAATGTCTGTATAATTTGGGTGTAACACCCCAAGCTTCTACGGTACGCTTCTCTTTGAATAATGTGATAGCGTGTGTTGTACGCAACACCGAGTTCTAACACACCATAACCAATCAAACTAGCCGTTATGAATAGTAATACCTACTTTTTGAAATTATATATATTTTAAAATGGACTTCATTTTTGGATTCGGAATATTGAAATTAGCCTAGGGTGAAATTTTGGTACTTTTCGGATAACTTTTATATTTTGATGAATAGTGAAAATTACTAAATTTTAATTAAAATCAACTTTTTTAATCAAAATAATTAATATTGATAAATTATGAATTTGAGTGGTTTTAAAGTATATTTAGAATATATTTTTACCATTTAATTTAATGTTTGTCATTGGACATAATTTCACAATTAAACCAGACATAAACAAGTGTCAATCTTTTGATGGTTATTATCTCTTAAAAACGCGCTTTTTATTTTAACAACGGGAATTAATTTTAAATTAATTTATGCCACTTATTTGTTTTGAATTTAGAAAAATGGATTCCATATTTGGAATCAGGATGTCCAAATTGTGTAAATAGGTAACTTTTATTTTTAGACATTTTGAATAATTACTGTGGTAAATATTTTATTTACCATGGTTAAGGGTAAATCCGGTAAATAAGGGTTAAAAAATAATATTATAATAATAACAAATTACCCTAAAACGTGTCCTAACCTTATTTGTGGATACATAACCGACCATGAGAATCCTTGGGTCGATTTGGGGACCCCTTAGAGCCACTTGTATGTGGTAGGGACACATTATATTAATAAAGTTAAAATAAAAATAAAAATGGCATAAGCTTACATCTTTTAGAAGAACAATTTTTACATAGGGTTATACATGTTGTATTTTCTATTATAAATATTCATTAGAAAGATAAAAAGATTTCCTACATAATGATATTTTATTTATAATTTTTAGACATCAAATAATTTAAATTATTAAGGACACAATAATGATGCAATGTTTACCTCATTAATAAATCATTAAAATAAATAAGATTATAATGATTAAAATATTATCTAAAACCTGTCCAATTCTTATTGGTTGATGTTATTTAGAACATTAGTCATCTTATCTTAGACCTCAATGACTTTTGGACCATTATAAACCGAATATAATTATATTATAAAGTAATACTTTCACTCTTTCCTAAAGAGCCCCTCCTCTCCCTTATAAAAGGAGACAACTTCTACTCATTCATCACACCTCTCAAGCCACTTGGCTCATCCAAACCCTGCCCAAATACTCTCCCAACCTCCCTCAATACAACCTAGGGGCCTTAGTTTGATCAGAAAGCAAACCTAAGGAGCCCTTTTGATCAAATCAAAAGGAAGAACCCGAAGAAGAGGTAATGTTTTCACCACACCTTTTCAAGTTCCTTTCTTCTTCCACTTCTTCTTTCTTTGTTCTTACCATTCTAAAATAATAACTCCAGTATCTCACATATACTGTGATGTTATTATAAATATGGTACAACCATATTCAGTATTCTATCCACCCTTTGAATAACATGTCACCATACGTGCGGACGTACGGCTTACCGTCTCCACGTCGTGGTGTAATTGTTATTCAATATAATATTATTTGGATGGGTATAATAATGATGTTTAACTCAGGTAAATAATAAATATAACATGTTAATTATTCTGTATATATGATATACCATCCATTTATATATTATTTTAATATCAAAAGAATGATATTGTCGCTCGTGCGTACGTACGGACTACCGTCTCCACGAACGCGATGAGATTCATTCTCCGTCGTATCCATCCAAGTATACTTATCATTTGATGATTTAAAAATAATGTTTAGGGACATGATATCATTCTTTATATGAATAAGATACAACCTATCCATAAAAAACACGACTTACGTAACAAAACATATAAAAGAAAATGAGTAAGTTAACACCCGAAACAACGATAAATCTAAGATATTGTTAACAAAGCAATGTTAAAAGATCATATATGATATCATATGAATGTATATGATTCTTGTATAATTTAATAACAATTATTTCACCATTATACAGGAGGTTAACCTACCCCAACCAAGGAAAAGTACAAGGTAAGGGTTTATTTCGCAATCTCTTCATTATCCGAGGTTGTTTATACATAATTATCTACTGGGACCTCGTTATCATCCACATCCATGTTTCTTCAAAATGTATTTCAAAACATTTTTAATATTTAAAAGAATATGGGTTAAAGTCATTTATACCCTTGTTTGACTTTTTATAAGAGGTTTATAAGGGAATCTTTCCGTCGTTTTCCAAACAAGGTGCTTTTTAACCTTTTCGACAGAATTAAGATAAGAATGTTTTTTTAACTTATACGGCGGGTGCGGTTATTTTCCGCCGTTATAAAATCGTCAAAGCTTCCCTTACAAGATTATAAGAATATTTTCAAAGAAAATGTTTTATTTTATAAATATATGTCTCTTAAATGATTTCAAAATAGAAAGAGATATTTCTTTAAAAAGAGTTTTGATTTCATCTATGTCAACATCCTTTAATGGATTTTACGCTTATTTGAGGATGATATATTATGATACAAAACTTTTATATTGTATTGAAGGTTTTGTGATATGTTTGACTGTGGATGTGCTATTTTTTTATATACCATTCATGGTTTATGGTGAAAGTATTGACATTTATTATGCTAGTTTTAATACGAATGTTTATGTTATGTTTAAACCTTTTCATATGGGAATGCATTGGATTTAATATGTGACAGGTGGAGCCCGCTATAGCTCCTCGATGCATCGGTAGGTCTCATGAGACAAACTAGTGTCTTGGCACAAGGCCTTGGAAAAATCTTATTTGTAGTCTTGGCACGAGGCCTTGACTATGTGGTTATGATAGTCTGGCATTATGCATTCCAACATTATGAAAGTGGTTATTGATTTTTGCATGTGATTATTCGATTAGTAGAATATCCATGTGAATAAGTAAATGGCATTATTTCATTTTATTTATTCCATACTATGTTGAAAGTTCAAGTTTGAAAGGATTTTGTTTTAGTTATACATTGCCTTAAATGTTTATTCTTATTTATGAAAGTTTCCGCTATATTGTTATCCTTACTGGGCATTTAAGCTCACCCCTTTTCTATGTTTTATTTTTCCTAGGAAGTGAAGAAGTAAGTTATGAATGACCTACAGGGATATTATGTGGGGATATGAGTGTGGTTTATGGAGACAATATGTTATTGTAGTAGTTTTTCGTTTTATTATGTAATGTAAAACTTATGAATATATCTAGTGTTTCCAAGGCTACTAAACCAATCGGTCTTTCGAGATTTGATCTTTCTTGTGATCATGCCAATGTTATGTAATTAATGCACCGACTCTGGGTAACTGGGGTCGGGGCGTTACATTGGGGATAAGGTTCATACCTACCAAAAATGGAATAAGGGTGATATATGACCAAACCACTTGAAATTTTAGGATAATATTTAGTGGAGAATCTATGTATCATATTATCTCAAACACATCAAGGATGTAGTCACCCACATCATCGGTGAACCTCTTAAAAATACTATGTATTCTTCTTTATTTATATTTTATCTTTCATATGGTATAATTGTGTTTATTAACCAGAAATATTCATTCACTCTAAAAACTATTTCGGTTTTAATTAAAATGGGTCACAAAAAAGAAAAGAGAAATTATAAATATATTGTGTACACTGATTCACCCACCGCCCCTACAGAATCCATTCGGTAATTCAAAAAACAGGTTAATCGGGTTTTAAACAAAAAGTATATAAGGGTTGGAATGACCTAACAACTTGTATAAAACCATTTTTTATTAAATATTTCGATTTTATAATGTATAAATATCTAAAATGGTCTATTTTGGAGCCATTTTTCATGTTACAAACATGGATACTCCTTTTCTCCAAAACTAAATAATGTGTCACTCACCTCACAAATAAATGGATGCCAACTATCTTCTCAAATTTACACTATTAGTCTAATTTTAATCTTCCAAGACCGACCCAAATTTCTTACTTAATTACCACCACACATTATTCATACCATTTTTTATTAAAAATCCATCATGTGAATCCTTTTTGTGATTACATAAGGAGGTTGTCTAAATAAGAAGTATCATTCTTAACTGAGCATCATTATTTTATTTCAACTTCCAAGTCCTTAATTTATTCTACAATTATGATTATATAACAATAATAGTATCTAAAATTTATTAATATGTTATTATATAGTGTAATTACCCAAATATATCTCCTATTATAAAAATGGGATTCTAAATAGTAATTTTTTTATAGTGAACAATCATCTCACAAACGGATGCAATTTTTATTCCATCATCATCTCTCATGTCATGATTTAATGATGGATTCAAAGTATTTATTTTATATTTTTAAAATATATTTAATTTTTTAAATATGTTATTATATATATCTTTTTTTAATTTACATTCAATGGGGGATACGGTAACATCAATCGTGTGTATGATGGACTACCACCTTGTGATGTGATATGATTTGTTTTTTACTAATGATTTGCATGGAAGGTTATAAAGATAATTTTAAGGAATATATTTCATATAAATGACATAATTTTCATAATAAGGAGAAATTTACTTTTATTAAATGGTTATATTTATTTTTATTTCTTACACTGAAAAATGATATCATCGTTTGTGTGCACAAGTGGACTACCACTTCGACAAAGTGACGTTACTATTTTTCCACCATCACAATACATGGATGATTTATACTAGAATATTTAATAAAATAATTTTTTTTTGAAATATAATTATCATTATAAAATAATAAAATATTAAATACCATCTTTCGATAATGATCATTGAAAATTGGAAACATTTCTCATCCATACATATGACCTACCACATCCATGGTGGTGTGGTAGTTCATTTTTAGTAATAGTATTTCATGATTGGTTTTAAAAGAATAATTTATGATTATATATGAAAAGTAATTAATTATTATTATTCTTAAAATTTTTAAATAATGATATCTTTGACCACATTCAACACACCAAAGACATTTTGAAATAATGAACCGAGCATCCTCAAAAATGCCAATGTGGGACTTAACAAGTAATGTATTTTAATATCTCATTAAAAAGAAATAAAATAAATTATTTAAGAATACATTGTTGAACCACTAAATATATATAAAAAACTTTATTATAATAACATTCTAAGGGTGTTTAAGGATAGACAATGAATGTCTAGACTCAAGGTATGGTATTTCTCGTCTCATTTTTACATCTTTGAGACATATTCCATACTCTACACTATTTTTTATTCTACGGTGTATATAATTCTCATTATTTTACTTTATGAATATTTTCATAAAAATAATTGAGATTTTAAAATCTATTTGAGGATCTCTATTTTTAATGGGTTTTTTTTAAGATATTACTGATGTCGTAAGGGAAACTATCCCATTTTCCATTCATTGGTGACTATAGTAGTGTTATCCATTTAATTTATTTTATGAGGTGTGTATAATACCCCTTGATATGTTATATCAAAAAAAATACTATATCCCATGGAATTTAATATTTAATTTAATGATATTCTTCTAAGGAGATTATAATTGAAAATATTACAAATGTGGTAATGGATTTTAGTTACAATCACCTCTCATTTGAGATTGTTTATACACAAGATTCCATTAGGGGAAAAAATATTTCCATATTTTTTTTAACCACATCTACCATATTATCCTTGATATTTGAATCTGGATCATCTTTTTAATGTCCATTTCTTCTCTTGTTTAGTTGTGAAATATTAATTAATTCAATTGTAAGTGATACAGAATGTGTATCTTTTTTCTAGATCAAGTATATTTCTATTCCATATAAAGATTTTCTAAAATGTTATAAAAAAGTTTCATCATAAAGTTAAATTATTTTATAAAATAATATTACATTACATTTTTCCTTATTTTAAAACATTTTAAAAGTAAATTATTAAAACATTTACATATGGGTCACATTTTAATCCCTTTTTAAAAATGTTTTACAAGGATTGTTTATTTTTAACATTTATGAAATGAACATATCTTCCTTTAATCATGTTAATTATATTAGATGACGGTTCATTTATATGATTCAATTATTTTATAAAAATTATATTTTTAATAGTTTATTAATATTTTTACTTTTTTTAATTTTGATTTTACAAATGAAAATTTTTATTTTACGAAATAAAATCATGATGATTTAATGATATTTACATTCATCAACTTCAACAATAATTATTGGTACATAAACACAAATAGAGATATTTTCTAATGATACCATCCAAATTCATTCAATATGTGGAATAATATTTTTTTCAAATAGATTAATATGTAACCCTTTTCCTTTCTATGGGATAATATTATTTCAAACTGATTGTATTGGAACCCATTTCATTTCCATGGCTTAATAACTATTCAAATATATTTGCATGGAACCCGATTTCTTTCCACTCATAAATTTTCTTAAAAATAATAAGGTATTTTTTATTATTTTATGATAAAAATTAAGTTCTATATAATTTATTCATGTTATGGTTTTTATAAATTAAATATGATGGATGTGCCTATTCTGTTCTAGGTGAGCCAGATTTAATTTATATGATAGGTGTTTCCATATAGTGATAGGTGAACCCAAAATATCTTATATGATTTGTGTTCCTAGTTATAACATAATAGGGCCAATATGTATTAAATTATGGGTGCAACCAAATAGTATTAAAATTCATTTGGTGATGATTATGTTATCTATAGAATTATATGAGATGTTGTCCATATGGTTCTTCCAATTTGTAGTGGTTTTGTAAGGGTTCAATAAAGATGATTTCCCAAGATACCAATATTTGTTTATTATACTTATATGGGTCAAAAATATTTCCTTAGATCATGATTAATATAGCATGGTCATTGATTATTTATTTTGATAACTTTTATTCATTTGTAATGCCTTATTATATGTGTTCATGTTTGATGAACCATATATTTATGGGTATTACTTCACCTATGTGATGCTCATGGCCTTTTATTATTCCATCATAACTATATTCTCATCTTAATGTGAAAAATGAAATTAAATTTTTAATTCTTATTTTTACACCTAAAAAGAATTTATTATCACCCTTCTTATGTTTATATTCCCTAAGTCATCAACAATGATTTTAAATGATTTAATTCTGGAAGGGATTGATTCTAATGATGATGATGACCAAATATATAATATTAAAATATGGTTATAGAGGGGTATGATGGTTTACTTTTTGAATAAGTTGTTTTTGAATCGATGATGTTAAGGTTTTTTCCTAATTCTCTAAATCTATAATCCTAAAATTCCATTGAGAATGTATACGATCCAATATATTCCCTCTGATGTTGTAAGTTTTAGAAGACATAAATTAGGTCAAATTCACTGAAATAAAATCTAAAAATATATTTTCTATAATTTTAGAATCAGATCTTAGAGTGAATGTTTTTGGATATTTGAAGTGTCCTGGGCTTGTCATCGATAGTCATTATATCATTTTTAATGAATATTCTTTTATTTTCCAAACACATTCCTGAGGACCATAATAGTTTAGTGTCTTTGGAAACATGGAAACATGAAAAACCGATCTATACATAAACTACATCATCTATCATTGTGACCTTCATAACTAGCACCCTATATATTTGACATAATATAATTCTTCATAACCTCATGAAATAAAAAATAAGAAGTGGTGAGATCAGATGCTTAGTAAGGCTAAACAATGAATATTTGTAAGCATAACATGAACAAAGGTGTATGATAACATGATCAAAAATAATTAAAAACATTACCTTCATATAAAAGATCATAATATTGTGTCATGAAATAAATATAGGAAGATCATATGGCATAAATCATAATGGAATCTAATAACATGGTCAATGAGGGAAAAATTAGAATTTCTCATATATTTGGGGAAAACACATGAGCATATTAAATTATTACCATATTAGTAAAGTCCCATTTCAAAGGAAATAATAGTTGAATAGGTTCACTACCGAAACCACAATTGTTTCCAATATTCACTCCAAACACCATCATATTGGGAAATTTCCCTTATTGAACTGGTTTCACTCCCTATTCAATTATTTTCTATCTCATTATATATAATTATTTACGTAATTAATTTGAGGGAGATATATGTCCCACCAGTATCATAATGAAAACCATATTTATGTGTTCTATAAGATCATAAAATATTCATCGTATCATAACCCATGAAATAAAATGGTTTTCATAATCATTTTATCATATCATATCATGTGGATGAGGCACAGGTTTCATATTCATTTTATCATTTAATCATAGTATAACCCATTGAATAATAAGCAGATTTAAAAATAAATTTATCATAGTATAACTCATGGAAGATAAATGAGACTCATAAATATCATTCAACCATAAACATAAACAATTTAGAGAAATAATAAGATTTTTATTATTGCATATTATCCCCAGTGAGGCATAGGTAACATCAAAAACTTTCATCTTTTATGAGAAATGATTTTGAATAATCATTTAAATAATAGGAAAAATATCCTATCCATATTGCAAAAAACTATTTTAAAAATAAATTATTTTGTAATTATTTTTCATTAGAAATAACCTGAAAAACTTGAAATAAAAACATCAAATAAAATAATAGTCAGAGTGAAGGGACGTTTTCTTCATGTGGAACAAGTTAGAAAACTGATTCCTTTAACATTTTGGTTAAAATCCATACAGGTATTTCTAGGAAAAAGACACCAAGATTCATTTAAAAATATTTTTTGTAAAAAATTAAATATGATTAATAAAATTCTTATAAAATTCATAGCTAAATAATATAAAATTATATACAATTTTTTTAGAAATTTCTTTTTGGAATATAATATATTTATGATATAAAATAATAATAAATTCTTATTTTCTTAAAATAAATTTATCATTAATTTTGTGTAAAAAAGAATTAAAAAATGTAACTATAACTTGAAATTATAATTAATAAATATAGGAGAATAAAATCCATCTTTTATTGATAAATTGATCATAATATTTTATCATCAGAAACAAAATCATAAACAACCCCCATAAATGATGAGATTGTAGCATAAAATAATTATCACTTTGGTAACATTGAATCATAATACATGGGATGTGATAAGATAAAATATCATGAATATCATTATATTCATGATATTACATGTAATGGGGTTTATATACACCATGTAAATGAATATATGTGCATAACATAATGTCGGTTTCAAAGATGAAAAAATGAGATAAAAATACCTTACCTAGAGTCTTGACATAAATTATACATAATAAAACCTACTATATTAAAAATATAAGTTTATTATAAATATATTAAAGAACATTATTTATATATATCATACCATATATTATTTTCTTATGATTTTTTATTTCTATTTTATTAACAATTCTATGTAAAACTTATATTTCGAGTAATAACCGCTTTTCTTTTCAGATATGTTTCACTTTTTTCTTTTTTTCCCTATTATATTGATCATGGTTTCATAATATCCATATTTATTAATGTCCTATAAATATCATATATATTCATTATGCATTTATTTTTACTGATTCATAAAATTTATTAGTAGAAAATGAAATACCTAGTTCATGGAGATGGTAGGTTGTGTGTACGCATGAACGCTACTTGTGTTTTCTTTTTGGATGGAATGAAATAAATATAAATGATATATTATCATTAAAAATAATTTTTCCATCCATTTATATAATATATTTTCATTAAAATCCCTTATTACCTTCTATGTAAAGACTACATGAATCAAGTGACTTCTTTAGGCGGTAGTCTTCCAAACACATGAGCAATGTTATCATATTTCAAAAAATAGAGAATATGAATTTATGTGTGATATAATTATTAAATACATAAAATAAAATTATTAATATAATATATAAATATAAAATCCATAATTATTTCATCCTTGATTGATAATAATGGTAATATTAATTACATCGGTTTGTGAGGCGGTAATATGTCATACACACGAATGATGATTTCATAACCCATTTGAAAAAAGAGGAGAAGTTTGTAGGTAATTCCAGAAAAATAACAAAATATGATTATATTGAAGATTTTTTGGTTATTATATCATAATGGAATAATATGTATCTAATTATGTGGTAGAATAAATATAACTAAAATTATCGTTGATGAATGTTACATATTCTTCATGTATCATATTTAGGTTTTCTATAAAATCCTTCCATGGTTCGATTTCTATGAAAAAAATGGATTCTAGGATGACTAGAGAGTTTTTTAGAATTTCTTTTTGTAGGTATTGGTATAATCAAATTTGTTTGATGTTTTGAAGAGTATAGGATATGGGGTGGCCTTTTATAAGTGAGGTAAGTGGCACACTCATAATATTGAAAAAGGGAATTCCACCAACATTGTTTTAAATTCACGATGCTCCAATAATGTACCATTATAGATCCCATAAGGGATAAGGTAGAAATATTCCCATCCAATGGGTGTTGGAAATGTTTTTAGTTATTTTTAACACTTATCTTTGTAGGTTACCCCTGGTAAACCCATTTTTAACTTATCTATAGTAAATAATTTTTACATTTTTCACTCTTCATTTTAGGTAAAAATTATTTTTACCTTATTATATAATATAAATTATGGTGATTCCAAATATGAAATATTTTTTCCAAAATACCATTCTTATAAGATGGAAAAAATAATTTAAAATTAATCTTGTAGTTGCGATGATAAAATGGGTTTTTAATGTTAAAATGTGAAAATGTTTATAAGGTTTTCAAAAAGAAATTAAATATAAATTTATTCCAATATCATGAAATAGATTAATTAATACATAATTTATCTATTTTACTATATAAAAAATTTAAGATATAATTTATTTTTCAAAAAAAATTAAATGAAAATGTATTTTCCAATTATAATTTAGTATTTTTCACTATTCTTCCAAAATGATTCTTTTTAGAAAAATACCGAAAAAATTACCCTAAAATAATTTTGAAATTTTCATTCCAAAAATGAAGTTTATTTTAAAGACCCATAAATTTCATGAAAAAAATTATTAAATACTTGGGAATTTTTCGAGTCCGCAGTTTCTGAAGGCTCCTGATTCCGAGGCCCGGTGTGCCCGGAATCAATTTCTAAAGTTTTATTCGTGTTCGTTCAGTAAACGTACGTGTTGGAATTTATATCTTTTGAACTGGTACTCGGAATTGAAATATGAGGGTACCGTTGAACTTGCAACACCGGTAATATTTTAAGGAGACCTTTACCGCAGTTTCATTCTGACATGAGTGGAAGTTAATTTTTGGGGTTTCTAAATAAAATTAAATAGAAATATGTAGCATATTTTAATTTTAAGGGTAGTTAAAAACTCCAAGGGGAGGTTGGTGGTGGGTCCGCCCACACATAACCTCCCTTGGGAGGATGTTATAAGGTGGGGCCCACACGAGCATCAAACCCCCTTAACCCCCCTTTAACTCTTGGAACTCCCTATAAATTTTTAGAGCCTCTTCACTTTCCACCTTCCCTCATTATGGTGCCAACACACCTAAGAATTAATTAATTCCAATTAATTAAATATTTTTGAAATGGTTTGAATTTTTTTTGGAATGCATGGTAACAAAAAAAATAATAGAGTAGCCATTATTTTATTTTGGTTGGTAATTCTCTTTGGTGGAGATTTGGGAGAACTCTTGAAAGAACAACATCCTCCCAACGAAGAACGCTCCTCATCTCTGAAGAATGACGAAGATCTTCCTCGATATTCGACCAAGATAAAAGAGAAGGAGACGCCCGCAAAGACCGTCGATGACTCTTCTTCCTCGGATGCTCCCTGACATTAACGAAATGACGTCATCGTCAACAAACAATTATCGAATCAAGGTAGGGGGATTTGATTATTTTAATGTATGAATTATACCCTCATTCCTCATCATTTATTTTGGTCGACGTTGGCCAATTTTTATCACATAATGTAGAGGGCACAGGCCGAACAAATATGGTCTAACATCCCTCCGTTGATTCTTGATTGGTTGATGATGGAGGCAGAGCCGGAAGGGCGCGGAGCTATCGCACCGTGCCGGAGAAGAATTGCGGCCGGGAGGGCCACAACGGATGAAGGAGGCATGGCGCCATCGCGCCATGCCGCGCCGAATATGCGGAACCACGTCCAGAGTGGGCCGCGTAAAAGGGGTGCGGCGCCGCCGCACCGCACCAGAGAGGAACAACGGCTGGGAGGGCCATGGCAGATGGAGAAGTGTGGCGTCATCGTGCCACGAGGTGGAGTCGAAAGCCGCGGAAAGGTCGGGCCACGGCGGTGGTGGCGTGGAGCCGTTGCACCACGCGGTGGGTAGGAGGACTACGGTGATGTCATGCCGCGGTGGCGGCGGTCCGGGCCGGCCGCCATGGAGCTGGACCAGCGGGACCACCTGGGTTCTGCAGCACCTGAACCGGCGCAACGCGCCGGTTCTATTCGACGAACCAGGGGGGCGCGGCAACCCACTCCCACGTGTGGCCAGCTGAACCGCCATGGCCTGGCCTTCCTTTGGTCGGGTCGCCCCTCAGTTGGGTCGCCCCTCGTCCGGGCCGCCCCTCGGCCGGGCTTCCCACGGCCGGGCGCCCCATTCGGTCGGGTCGTCCCTTCGAGTTGGGCCACTCCTTTGGTTCGGGCTTTCCACTCGGGCCGGGCTGACCACTCGAGTCAGGCCACACCCGCAGACAGGGTCAGACACCGGTTCGGACCGGGTCGGGTCGGGTCGGGCAGACTGGGTCGGATCGGATCCGGACCCACTATAACCATTTACACCTTTTAGCCCTATCTTGTGCTTCTGGTGTCTGATCGACGAACCATTTGCGGTGATGGAATTATTGGATAGAGACGATTCTTTTGGCATATCCTACTTGAGTTTTGGACATAGTTGGGATATGGTTGGGTTGGTTTAAGCCTAAAAACCAATCGGGCCCCTGGAACGGAAATGCCAATAACTCACATACTGGGCATTCTATTGACGTTCCATAAGTCGCATTGGGTTCCTTTTGATGAGACAGAACAATGGGATACATCAACTCAAGACTTCATTGTAGTTGATGTATCGACTCTTGGCTTGAGGATCGGACCCTCCTGGAACCGAGCGTACTATGTGCAGGAACCCTAGGGCTGGCTGCAACGATATAGTATCAGGATCCTCCGTGGTTTCGATAGTGATTACTACTATATCGAAATCCTTCGTGGGTTCGACAGTGATAACTTATGTACCTAAATCCTCCATGCATTCGACAACGATGACTTCTATACCGAAATCCTCTATGGGTTTGATAGTTCTGACTTCAATTCCTGGATCTTGTGTGGGTCCGGCAGAATAGCTAATCCTGGATCCTGTGTGGGTCTGACAGCTTAGCTGGTCCTGAATCCTGTGTGGGTCTGACAGCTTAGATGAATCAGTGACTACATCTGATCATCTATATCACTCTTCAAAAGATGTATACTTGTGTGAGCTGAGTCTTGACTTTAAGTCGATATCATCGAGATGATTGAATTTACTTCCTTTGTGGTATGGGTTGTTCTTGGGATCTAGAGTTGGATCCCGACTGTGATTGGTAACTTAAGTATATGTATGGGCATATATCTAAGTAGGATTGGTTGATATTTCATGATTGTATCTTTTTTTGTGGTTTATCCTTGTTGGATATTGTGAGACTTTAAGGGTATTGGGGTCCCTACTAAGTATCAGTACACTCACCCATGCCCGGGCTACGCCCACACCTCGTTGGGTTAGTTGCAGACGACAGACAGTACTGATCTAGGTAGAGAGTTGTAGAGTTGGACGGTACCCAAAGGTGGACCACTTGGTGAGACATACACGGAGCAGATTGATGGACTTAGAGTGTTGAGGAGGCCATCTATACTCACCCTTCAGGTGGGAATCCTGTAGGATGACTCAGTAGTTGTTGTTTTACTTTACTACAGTTGTACTAGCTTTTCAGTTCTATTGTACTTTACTGTTGGGATTTTATTTTCGGCCCCTTTACTTTCAGCACCCTCTTTGTATACAGTTTTACATATTTTTTTCTTCCATTTTTGTTCTCTGTTGCTTTTGTTTCTTGTTAAAAAGGCAATGCCTTCCCAATTTTGGGATTTACTCTTTTGGTGCTAGTCGCCTGCCCCTGGCCTATGGAAGGTGGGCTTGGGGTAGTCACGATATGGGCCGCGGGGGACGTGTCCTGAAAAATTGGTATCATAGGAGTCGGTTATACCAAAGAACTTGGACTATTATTCTTTTAATGGAAATAGTGTTAAGTTTTTTGGGTGTGGTTATTAGTTTAGGGAAATCGGTGTTGGTGCGGCGGCCGATGTATCCATACACTAGGACTCTGACTTCAGATCTCTGACTCAGTGCAAGAAAACACTGATTGCATGTGTGTTTCCTTTGAGAATGTTCCCTTCATGATTACTTTGTGTTAGCTCACCAGGTATATTGTTTTAACCGTGTCTCAGCTGTTTCTTTTCAGGATGGCCCCACGAAGGCAGCCTACTAGGGTTCCGAGTTACATACGAGATGGTAGCCCACTGAGCGACAAGGCCTTGGTAAAGGGCATCATCACAGTGGAGGTACCAGTGGTACCACTACCCGCTGGGCCACCGATACCACCAGCTCCAGTAGCAGAGACTACACGCCATCTGAGCGCATTGCACGAGTTCCAGTGACTGAGGCTGCCCAGGTTTCGGGGAGAGACAGACCCACAGGCAGCTGAGGATTGGATGGAGGCTATTGTGAGTGTTTTTAGATTTGTAGGGACACCAGTCAACCTCATGGTGATCCTTACCGTGAGTCTCTTGGATGCAGCAGCAGGTAGATAGTGGAGCGTGATGCTCCATGTGCATGATGAGGCATCATTACTCTGGACAGACTTCAAGAGTCTCTTCCGCTCAGAGTTTTTTCCAGCCACCCTTCATGCGGTGCGGATTCAGGAGTTACTTCATCTTCAGCAGGCCAGCATGACAGTAGCTCAGCACTCAGCGAGGTTCACCAACCTCTCGCGCTACTCCACGGATATGTTATGGGACCCGTTATTCAGGGCCTGGACCTTCGAGCAGGGACTCATACATGAGATCAGGGCATCTATGATCCCCCTCAGCATCCCGAAGCAGGCGGGGGTGCTGGAGTAATCCATTCTAGTGGAGAGTTTTCTCGATGAGCAGTCACCATCAGCGAGACCCACCACAGGGTGACACATAGCGGAGTCTTCTGTATCCGGCAGTATAAAGATGTCATAGAAGTCCAAGTGGACCAAGACATCAGGTGGGAGACCCCAGGATACAGGTCCGGTTGTGCAGGGAACATGAGAGAGAGCTAGCTATATGAGGAGCAGGCAGTGCTATGCATGCGGCGGGCAGGGTCACATGGCTCGTGACTGCCCAACCCGCCATGAAGATGATCAAGAGATAGTAGAGGGACCTCCCAGATAGAGGCATAGGTTCGACCATGGTGGTCCGCAAGGAGCTGGCAGATGTGGCAGAGGAGCTGGTCGAGCAGCAGGTGGTGGATGACATTTCGAGGCCCTACCACCACCACCACCAGGAGGTCCACCCCGACCACAGGGAGCTGGCGAAAACAGGTGAGCTCAGATCTAGGCAGTCGAGGCCTATGAACACAGCATACCTGAAATGATTTCAGGTATTATCTGTGTCTACTCCACTTTTTCTGCAGTACTTATAGACACAGGTGCGAGTCATTCTTTTATTGTCACTACCCTCGTTCGGAGATCGGAGATTCCGACGAAGCTGTTGGCTCGATCCTTACGACTGAAGACTTCTACGGGAGCAGACTCGATGATTACTCATTGGTTTCATTAGTGTGATCTTACTATGGGAGGTGAGAGCTTCGGCTTGGATCTTCTTGTAGTGGCATCGAGGCCTTACGACGTCATCTTGGGTATGGACTGGTTATCCACAATTCATGCTCATATCGACCGTATTAGGCGCAAAGTGCAGTGTATCCGCGTGGATGGGACTAGGTTCACCTTCACCGGTAAGAAGGTAGCCTTTTAAGTGCATGATGGACTTACATAGAGGAGGGGGCAGCTGATCACACATCAGTTAGCTAGTCTCATCCTCGAAGCAGTTGATGTGCGGAGTCCGAGTTTTCCTGTTGTGGTGGATCAGTACAAAGATTTTTTCTCTGACGATGTTCCAGGTATACCTCCTCATGGAGAGTTGGACTTCTACATTTACATGTACCCCGGGATGGCAACGATATCTACTCTAACATATCAGATGGCTCCCGCTGAGCTTTGTGAGCTGCAGGTACATCTGGAGGACTTGCAAGTGAAGGGATTTATCCGACCCAATGTTTCACCCTGGGAATCCTCGATTTTGTTCGCCAAGAAGGCATATGGGAGCTTGCGACTGTGTGTTGACTACCATCACCTGAACTAGGTGACCGTGAAGAACAAGTACCCACTTTCGAGGATTGACGACCTCTTTGATCAGCTCAAGGGAGCATGATGTTTCTCAAAGATAGACCTTAGGTTAGGCTATCACCAGCTCAGAGTTCAAGATGAGTATGTGCAGAAGATGTCCTTCAAGTGTCGGTATGGCCACTACGAGTTATTTGTTATTCCCTTTGGCATAACCAACGCTCCAGCAGTGTTCATGAGTCTTATTAATAGTATCTTCTAGCATTACCTCGACCGCTTTGTCGTAGTATTCATCAACGACATACTGATTTACTTGACTACTGAGGAGGAGCACGCCTTACATTTACGGGTAGTACTGGACACACTCTGAGAGCACCATCTTTATGGTAATCTCTCGAAGGGACATTTTTTGGATTTGAGAGGTTCACTTTCGGGGACACATCATCTCAGAGGCTCAATTTGCAGTGGATCCAATGAATATTGACACAGTGCTTTCCTGGGAGCCACCCAGGAGTGTGATAGAGGTACGGAGTTTTCTGGGATGGGCTGGGTATTATCAGATATTTGTGCCAGACTTCTCCAGAGTTACATCACCACTTTCAGCATTGAATAAGAAGGGGAAACCCTTCGTGTGGTTAGAGATATGCCATAAGATCTTTCAGAAGCTGAGGAAGAGGTTGACTAGTGCGTCCATCTTGAGGTTACCAGAGGAGAGATTTGGGTACGTAGTTTACTACGACGCATCAGGGACCGGACATGGGTGTGTCCTAATGCATGAGAGAGCAGTGATCACATATGGTTCTCAGTAGTTGAGACAGAATGAGTAGAACTACACTACCCATGACCTGGAGTTAGCAGCAGTGGTCTCTACTATGAAGATGTGGGAGCACTATCTAATGGGATAATGCTTTATAGTCTACTCTGACCACCATAGTCTCAGGTACATCTTCTCACAAAAGGACCTGAACCTGAGACAGTGTCATTTCCTTGAGTTCCTCCAGGACTATGACTTCGAGATAGTCTGTACTGCTATGAAGGGGAACGTTGTAGAAGATGCTCTCAGCCGGAGATCAGGAATTCAGCTGCTAGGTGAGGTGACAGAGTAGATGGCCATGTTGTAGATATCATTTGTGGATAGATATGGAGCAGCCTTTCTATAGTCTCTCACAGTCACTCATCCACTTCTTTAGTGAGTCAGAGAGGCACAGCATGGGGACGTTGACTGTGAGATGTGACATTCTTAGATATCCTAAGGATAGGCACCTGATGAATTTTCTCAAGGTGGGGAGAACGTCATTCTATTCAGGGGACGTACCATGGTACCAGTTGCACTTCATGAGGAAGTGTTGAAAGAGTTCCAAACATCTGGTTTAGCAGTATATCCAGGAGTGGTGAAGATGTATCAGGACCTCCGACGACAGCACTGGTGGCCAGATATAAAAAAGGTGGTAGCAGAGTGTTTCTCACGATGCCTCATTTGTCAGAAAATGGAGGTAGAGCACCAGGTTCCAACAAGCTTGGTTCAGCCCTTAGAGGTCCCAGAGTGGAATTGGGATGGGATATCCATGGATTTTGTGACGGGACTTCCACATACATCCAGAGGACATGACTTTATCTGGGTGATTGTCGACCGACTCATCAAGTCATCCCACTTCCTACTGATCATAGAGCAGGGTTCAGTGGAGATCTTGGGACACCACTACATATGGGAGATCATACGGCTTCATTGTGTGACATCGAAGATCATCTTCAATTGAGATGCTCATTTCACTTCCCGGCTATGGAAGGGGTTGCAGGAAGTTTTCGGGACGCAGCTTCGCTTGAGCATCGCATTCCATCCATAGATGGATGGTCAGACTGAGAGGACCATTCAGACTCTTGAGGTAATTCTCTATGCATGCATCCTTGACTTCGGTCATAGTTAGGAGGATCACTTACCCTTGGTGGAGTTTGCATATAACAACAGCTACCACTCCACCATCGGGAAGGCACCTTACGAGGCAGTGTACGACCGACCTTGCAGAGCGCCTATGTGCTGGACTGACCCAGGGGAGTCAGCACTTATGGGACTGAAGATGGTGCAAGCTATGAAAGAGAAGGTGCATATCATCCAAGAGTGGATAAAGACTACATAGATCAGGCATAAGTCCTATTCTGATAGAATATGGAGACCACTGGAGTTCGAGGATGGTGACCACGTCTTTCTATGGGTCTCACCTCAACGAGGTCTACGGAGATTTGGGTGAGGCTTCATGTTTTCTCACCAATTCATCAGACCTTTTTAGGTCCTCATTAGGGTAGGCAAGTTGGCTTACTGCTTGGTTCTTCCACCTCAGTTGCACCGGGTGCACGATGTCTTCCACGTATCTCAGTTGAGGAGATACGTGTATGACCTGTCCCACATCATCAACCACGGGGAGATGTACATCGATGATGGGGAAACATTCACAGAAGTTACAGAGGAGATTGAGGATCAACAGGAGTGGGTCCTATGTGGATGGTTGATTCCTCTGGTGCAGGTTCATTGGTAGCACGATAACCTCCAGCAGAGAACATGGGAGCGGGAGGCTCTGATTCGTGCTCAATACCCCCATTTTTTCCCTTAGTGTGTTTTTTAGCTTACAGGGACGTAAATCCCTGAGGTGGGGAGAATTTAAAGACCTGGAAATTTTGATAGAGAAAAATTTTCTTAAATAATTGGGAATTTCACGAGTCTGCAGTTTCCGACGGTGCCTGATTCCGAAACCCGGTGTGCCGGGAATCAATTTCTGAATTTTTGTTCGGGTATGTTTAGTAAACGTACATGCGGGATTTTATATCATTTGAACCGGTGCTCGGAATTGAAATCTGAGGGCACCAGTGAACTCGCAACGCCGGTAATCACTTAAGGAGACCATTACGGCAGTTGCGTTCTGACGTGAGTGGAAGTTAATTTTTGGTGTTTCTAAATAAAATTAAATAAAAATATGTAGCATATTTTTATTTGAAGGGTAGTTAAAACCTCCAAGGGGAGGTTGGTGCTAGGGCCACCCACACATAACCTCCCTTGGGAGGATGTTATAAGGTGGGTCCCACATGAGCATCAAACCCCCTTAACCCCCATTTAACTCTTGGAACTCCCCATCAATTATTGGAGCCTCTTCACTTTCCACCATCCCTCATTATGGTGCCAACACACCAAAGAATTAATTAATTCCAATTAATTAATTATTTTTGAAATGGTTTGAATTCTTTTTGGAATACATGGAAACAATAAAATAATAGAGAATCCATTATTTTATTTTGGTTGGTAATTCTATTTAGTGGAGCATTGGGAGAACTCTTGGAAGAATGACATCCTCCCAATGAAGAATGCTCCTCATCTCCGAAGAACGATGAAGACTGTCCTTGATCTTTGACCAAGCTAAAAGGGAAGGAGCTGCTCGTGAAGGACGTCGATGATGCTTCTTCCTCGGACGCTCCCCGATGTCAACGAAACGACGCTGTTGTCAATGAACAATCATTGAATCAAGGTAGGGGGATTTAATTATTTTAATGTATGAATTATACCATCATTCCTCATCGTTTATTTTGGTCGACATTGGCCAATTGTTATCACATAATGTGGAGGGTGCAGTCCAAACAAACATGGCACGACGTCCATCCATTGATTCTTGATTGGTTGATGACGGAGGCGGATCCGGAAGGACGTGGTGCCGTCGCACCACATCGGAGAAGAATCGCGGCTGGGAGGGCCACAACGGATGAAATAGGTGTAGAGGCATCGCGTCGTGCCATGCCAGAGATGTGGAACTCTGGCCAGGGTGGTCCGCGACAAAGGGGTGTGGCGCCGTCGCGCCGTACCGGAGAGGAACCATGGCCGGGAGGGCTGCGGCAGATGGAGAAGTGCGGCGTCGTCGCACCGCACGGTGGAGACGAAGGCTGATGCCAGGTCGGGCCATGGAAGTGGTGGCATGGTTTTGTCACGCCACACAGAGGGTAGGAGGACCGCGGAGCTGTCGCGCCACGGTGGCAGCCGGTCGGGCCAGCCACCGTGGAACCGGACCAGCGAGACCACCCGGGACCCGCAGCACCTGAACTGGCAGAACATGCCGGTTCTGTTCGATGAACTGGGGGGGCACCCCCCTCCCGCGTGTGGCTGGCTCGGCCTCCACAGTCGGGCTGCCCCTCAGCCAAGCTGCCACGGCCGGGCCGCCCCTTTCAGTTGGGTTGTCCCTTAGGGCTGGGCCGCTCCTTTGGTTTGGGTCTTCCACTCGTGTCGGGATGACCACTCGAGTCAGCCCGCACCCGTGGACCAGGTCAGACCCCGGTTCGGGCCGGGTCAAGCTGGGTCAGTCATATTGGTTCGGTCCGGATCTGGACCTACTAGGGCCATTTACACCGTTTTTCCCTATCTTAGGCTTCAGGTGTCTGATCGACGAACCATCTATGGTGATTGAATTGTTGGAGCAAGATGATTCTTTTGAAATATCCTACTTGAGGTTTAGACATAGTTGGGATATGGTCTGGTGGGTTTAATCCTAAAAACCAACTGGGCCCCTGGAACTAAAATTCCAATAAGTCCTTGACCGGGCGTCTGATTGATGCGCCGTCTGTCGCGTTGGGTTTCTTTTGACGAGACAGAACTAAGGGATACATCAACTCAAGACTTCGTAGTAGTTGATGTATTGACTCTTGGCTTGAAGAGCAGACCCTCCCAGAATCGAGTGTACTGTCTGTGGGAACCCTAGGGCTGGCTGCGACGATACTGTACCAGGATCCTCCGTGGGTTCGACAGTGATGACTACTATACCAGAATCCTCTGTGGGTTTGACCGTGATGACTTCTATACCGGAATCCTCCGTGGTTTTGACAGCGATGACTTCTGTACCGGAATCCTCTATGGGTTTGATAGTTCTGACTTCTATTCCTGGATCCTTTGTGGGTCCGACAGAATAGCTGATCCTTGATCTTGTGTGGGTCTAACAGCTTAGCTGGTCCTGAATCATGTGTGGGTCTGACATCTTTGATGAATCAGTGACTACATCTGATCATCTCCTTCACTTTACAAATGATGTATACCTGTGTGAGATGATTCTTGACTTTAAATCAATATCATTGAGATGATTGACTTTACTTCCTTTGTGGAATGGGTTGTGCTTGGGCTTGAGAGTTGGAGTCGGACTGTTATTGGTAACTTAGGTATATGTATGGCCATAAACCTATGTATGATTGGTTGATACTTCATCATTGTATCTTTCTTTGTGGTTTATCATTGTTGGATATTGTGAGACCTTGAGGGTCTCGGGGTCCCTACTGAGTATCATTATACTCACCCCTGCACGGGCTATGCCCGCACCTCATTGTGTTGGTTGCAGATGATGGACAGTGCTGATCGAGGTAAAGAGTTGTAGATCTGGATGGTACCTAGAGGTGGAAAACTTGGTGAGATGTACATGGAGCGGACGAACAGACTTGGGGTGCTGAGGAGGCCATCTGTAGCCACCCTTCAGGTGGGAATCCTGGAGGATGACTCAGTAGTTGTTGTTTTACTTTACTGCAGTTGTACTAGCTCTTCAGTTGTATTGAACTTTGCTGTTGGGCTTGTATTTCTGGCCCTTTTACTTTCAGCACCCTCTTTGAATACAGTTTTACATATTATTTTACTTCCAGTTTCATTCTCTATTGTTTTTGTTTGTTGTTACAAAGGTAATGTCTTCCCAATTTAGGTATTTATTCCTTTGGTGATAGTCTCCATCCCTTGGCCTATGGAAGGCGGGCTTGCGGTAGTCACGATACGGGCCCCGAGGGATGAGTCGTGACATTTATTTTATGAAATTCATATTCTAAAACTGTGAATAACTAATTTTGATAATATTCATAAAAATAAAAAATGTTTTTCTGAAAATTTTATTTTCAAATCATATAATGAAAATAATAAAAATTAATTACTATTTCTATAAATATGATTCTTTAATATAAAACCATTACAAGAATTATTTAAAATTAATTAATACTATTCATTTTACTATTGGTAGTGCATTGGTTATAAAATCATGTTTAAATAGGTATATTAATTGTATAGCATCATTTTGTTAAAACATAGTGTCATGTGTAATGCTAGCTAACATACTATTTCTTGTAGCATAAGCATAGCATGGTGTTGCATTAAACACAAGCCATTAAAAAATTAATTTCTTTAAAAATTTCATAGAAAAATTAGGTTGTTACATTATACCCCCTAATAATGAATTTTCCCCATGAGATTCATCACATTGATATAAACAAATGAAGATACTTCTGCCTTATCATATCCCCAATATCTCAGGTAGCATCCACCAACTAGTGGTTTTGACATAAAACTTTTTACAATGTATGTGGTTTCTTTTGAATTAGGTTATAATTATTATCCATACTCTCAATTAGTTTTTCCTTATATGAAATATCATTCTCCAGTGGTATAAACTCTGAGTTTAGTACATATGAAGGGTCATATATTTATATCCTCATGAGAGATACTTGGAACGCATCACGAACTTGAGAGAGTTATAATGGAGAACCAAGAAATAAGATATGGTATATGTACGATCAATATTTTTAAATGGAATGATGTAAGTAGGGATTTTTTCACTTCCATACTAAATATAATAAAAAAATCCTGGATAAATTCATAGAAACATTTTTTCACTAACATCAAATTCTATATGACACTAATAATTATCACCATAATTTTTCTAACAAATCAAATATGCCTCGATGCATCTTAGAATGTCTATAAATGTATCTTATATTTCCCCATCTATCTCAAGTCATAATATATTTATTTCCCCAACATAATTCCATCATGTTAGAGCTCTACATTTATTTCCATAGAGGTCATTATAAGGAGTAATATGAATTCTTGAGTTAAAGCTATATTTGTAAGAAAAATCAACTAAAGGTTTCTATTGATCCCAACCACCTTTGAAATAAAAATTAAAAGATTTTAAATACCCTCTGGGGTTTTAATTTTTCTTTTAGTCTAAACATCTGTATGAGGATGATACATAGTGATGAAACTCAACTCTTTACCATGACCTTGCTAAAAACTTCATCAGAACATTGAGTTAAACCTTGGATATAGCTTATACACAATGGAATGTGGTACTCTATGAAACCTTACTATATACTTAATGTATATTATGGAAATTTTTCAAAATAATATTTTTATATTATAGAGTTTAACTATTCTAACATTGTAAGGTTATCAACTACAAAATATATAAAAAGGAACTTTAGATGTTTTGAGGAGTCCAAGGAATAAATCAATGGTGATGTTAAACTTTTTCTATTGCTGTATGGGAAATAGATTTTATATCACCTTGGACTTTTGTCTTTCATCCTTAACTTGATGACATTCAAACCATCGAGATACAAAATCTTTGATATCTCCCTTCATTCCAACCCATTAGAAATAGTCATTCAAATTTATATACAACTTCATACTTCTTGGATTAATTGAGAATGATCAACTTTTTGAATCCTATAATAAATCCTTATTCAAATATAAAATGGAGGGAACACATACACTATTCCTAAACCTTATCATTCCATCATGATCACAGTTAAACTTGGGAACATTTAAATCATTCTTTTAGAGTTGTACATATTCATTCATTGCTATTTAATCTTCATATAGACAGATGATTGAAAATTCAATTGATCTAGTTAATAACATTATCCTTAAATTAGGATTTCCTGATCCATACATTTAAAAACTAGATATATTTTCTCTTTAATAATCCCCAACACTGATAAGCTACCATGATCCTTTTGACTCAGGGAATCTTTCATCTTATTCTATTTCTGTAGATGGTAACACATTAAGTAGTCATAATTCATAATTATATATAACCATCTGTTTCGGTGCATATTCAACTCATTATATGTGAATATATACTTTAATATTTTAGGATTCTTATATACGTCACATTTTTTCCATAAACACAATACCTCTATATAATTTAACCAAATATTATGGTAGCTATATCCAAGTCATGATTTGGGTAATTTCACTATTGAATAATCAATTTTCTTGGAGAATAATCTATATCCATTTAATTATACATAATGACATATCCCAAAAAATTTCTTGATTCATAATTATAGATTACATACCATTCTCCACTACATGGTAAAGTAATCACAGTTGAAATAACACATCTTCTCTTGAGTTTCTTTATATTTTCATTTCATTCTTACTTCTAAAGGAACATGTCTCCCTTTTAAGTTAACATGGTCATGGGATTAGATATTCAATATAAATTATCCCCGAACCATATAAAATATTCATCTATACCAATATAACTACATATCTTAGTTACCATGGTTGGTCTAGGCCAATATTCAATAGTCTCCCTCATTAACGAGTCTATTGATATATACTCTCTTGAGATTATATGACCAAAAATGAAATATTTTTCAACAAAAATTCACACATTCTAAATTTTACATATATTTTCACCTTTATATGGTTCTTTAGAAAAATTATAAAGTTATATTTAGGAACATCCATTCACTTTCAATGTATGAGAATAAAGTCTATTAACACTTCCATAAACAGGTCCAGGTAATCTAAAGACTCTATTAATTAAATCCATAAAGATATCAAGATCATTAAAAATTTTAAATGGAATAAATATATATTCACAGTTTTCATGCCCTATATGGAATTATATCTTGGGTAAACACTCCTTTTTAACCCCCAATTTATGATATCTAGGGTGCAGTTCAATCATGGAAATGTATGGAGCTCCAAATAGTTGGTAAAAAAAGTTATCAATTTGGGGAAGAGGATAATTATTCTTAATTGTGATCTTATTTAGCTCCAAATAATCAACGTAGTGTCTCATTTATCCATATTTATTTTTAACAAAAATAATAGGTGAACCCCAAGATGACACACTTAGCCTAATGAATCCATGTTCAAGGTTTTCCTGGAGTGACTTCTTCACTTCATGTAACTCCATCAGGTGTATTAAACAAGGATTCAAAGAAATCAGTATAGAAAAATATATAAAATCTATTGAAAAATCGACATCACATTTTTTGGGAAGGATACAAAATTATTTCAAAAAAACGTCAAAAAATTCTTGAAAATATTCATATCATTGATTTCAATATTCTCCCTAATCAATTGAGATAAATTCTCTTTCTGAATGGGAGTTAATACTGATATAATGGATGTGATCTACATCAGAATTTTGTACTTATCTTCACATTGATATATGATTATGGGTTTATTTTGACTATCAAATGTAACTTACCTTCCTCCATTTTTTTTGTATTTTTATAGAGAAATCCAATTGATTATCAATAAAATATTTAATTCAACCATATAGAAAATGAAATGATATTTAGTAATAACATTATCACTAATGATAATTTGATGGGAATCTTAATCTTGAGATTAAATCTTTATAAAATTAAGGGTTTTCAGATCAAATTACTCATATAATTTTTTGGTTGGTATCATGATACCATTATAAAATTCATTAGATATTAATTAATGGATAGATCTAGAGTTAGAAAAAACATATCCAGCTCTAGAGTGGATTATAAGTATACTTTTATCACTATTGTTAGCAAACCTCTCATCATAAACCGTTATTTCTTTTGATTTTCCTTTGTCTCCTAGATTAATAAATTACTTATTTAGATCATCATTATTAATCATTTGAATTAATAATTGGTTAGTATAATTCTTATGTTCCATGAATTTGAAAAACTAGAGTGTGTGTGGTGGATTCTTTAAATATTTATCTCTATTTTCATCATTAGCTAACTTATTCCCATCAAAATAACAATCAATTTCCTAATTTACTTCACTTCCACAAATAAAATATTTATTATTCGACATATGGCTATTTTCTTTTTTCTATATCTCACACATTGTGAATAAAGTAATGATCATCTTCTTCCCTCTATGGTTCATAAATTTTCCAATGAATTTAAATTTTATCTTCATATCCAAACCATGAGATTGATACAAAACTCTAAACTCCATTTCCACAATGATAAAACAATGAAAGATCAATTAATATATAATTAATTCACCTATGGCTGACACACATTAGAGACATGGTTTTATTCCACTAAATAATTGGTAAACCACAATTTCAGGATGGATGATAATTCTAAAAGCATATCTTCCATGTACGGCAAAATTTTTGCACAGAGGTACCAATGTATTCATCATCCTTTTCCATTAGCTTAATGAAATCCTTATGTCACAACCCATCCCCCAGGGCCCGTGTGGTGTCATCCCTAAGCCCACCTTCCATATGCCAGGGGTTGGCGACTTGCACAGAAAAGGTGTTTCTTAAAAATGGGAAGGCATTTCCTCAAAACCTAAACACACCCCAACATGGTACAATTCTCAAAAGTAAAACACAATGGAAGAGTAAAGTGCAACCACAAATAAACACCACAATTATGTGTAAAGGTAAGTACTTAAATTAACGTGGTAGAATACAATCCCAACTGAAATGGAAATACAACAAAAAGGAAAACAACTCCTGAGGTAATCCGCCAGGGATACTACCTGAAGGTTAGTTATAGATTGTCACACGGCTCTCCACATCCAACGGTTTCCTCTGTTCACAGTCAAGTCCTGGTTCCCCAAGTCTCAGTCAAGGCTTCCCGTCATCTATACAAGACACAACAAGGTGTGTGTGAAACCCGTGTAGGGGTGAGTGTGACAATACTCAGTAGGGACACCGATACCCCCTAATGTCTCTAAAAATTCCACAATGTAAAACCAAAATGCATGATATAAATCAAAATAACAAAGAAAAATACTCAACTCAAACCAGTTATAACTTAAGTACAGAAGTACATATGATTATTCGTAAACCTAGATCATCTTATTCTGTCAAGGGTTCTACTACTGATCTACATAGGATCACTTGGTGATAATCCACATTGGATAACTAGATGCTGATCCACAAAGGACTGCTAGGTGTTGATCCACATAGGATAGTTATGTGTTGATCCGCATATAATCTATAAGTGATGATCCACATAGGATTACTTGGTCTTGATCGACATAGGGTAACTAGGGGCAGATCCACATAGGATCTCTATTCATTAATCATGTCTTAGTCAACCACTGTATTCCAATACATATTTTTCTTGATTATGGAAGGATCCTCTTCTCAAGCCATCAGTCGTAATTCAAATGGAATGAAGTCCCAGTAAGAAGTAACCCAAATATTTTTCATTTCATAAGGGTTCCAACCCAACAGATGGTGCATCAATCAAACTCTCAGTCTGAGTGTTATAGGAATTTTAGTGTTGAGGGACCAGTTGGATTTAGGCACAGCTTGGGGATGTAGACTGTGAGGCCTGACGTGCTCAGATATCCTCAGGATAGGCTCCTGATGGATTTTATGAAGGTGGGGAGCATGTCATCCTCTTTAGAGGACACACAATAGTACCATTGATGCTACGAGAGGAGGTGTTGAGGGAGTTCTATACATCCCCTTTGTTGGTACATCATGGCGTGAAGAATATGTACAAGGACCTCTGGCATTAGTACTAGTTTCTAGGTATGAAGAAAGAGGTGGCATAGTATATATCATGATTCCTTACTTGTCAGTAAGTGAAGGTCGAGCATCAGGTACCAGTGAGCATAGCTCAGCCACATGAGGTTCCGGAGTGGAAGTGGGATGGTATCTCCATGGACATCATGATGGGGCTACCACGTACATCCACGGTCCATGATTCCATCTGGGTGATCATTGACTAACTCTCCATGTCGTCCCACTTTCTATCCATATGAGATCAAGGATTAGTAGAGAGCTTGGGACGTCTATACGTTCAGGAGATTTTACGGGTTGATGGGGTGCCATCGGTGATCGTCTCAGATCGTGACACATGTTTTACATAATGTTGATGGAAGGGGTTTTAGGATGAATTCGGGACTCATCTACACTTGAGGACCACCTTTCAGCCTCAGAAAGATGGTCAAACGGAGTGGACCATATAGACACTAGAAGACAATCTTCATGCTTGTGTCCTCAATTTTTTCTACAATTGGGAGGACCACTTCCCAATGGTGGAGTTTTCTTACAAAAATATTTATCACTCCACCATTTTCATGGCTTCATTTGAGGCCCAGTACAGGTGACCTTGTGGGTCACCGCTATGCTGAACATACCTAGAGGAGTTAGCACTTTATGGGTCCAAAGTTGGTACAAGATACCATAGAGAAGGTGCAGATAATCCAAGAGAGGATGAAGACTGCATAGAGCCATTATAAGTCTTATGCTGATAGGATATGGAGACCCTTGGAGTTTGAGGAGGGAGACCATGTCTTCTTACGGGTCTCACCCCGACGAGGATTACGGCGGTTTGGCTGGGGCGGAAAGGTATATCTGAGGTTCATCAAAACTTTACAAATTTTTAGTAGAGTAGGTGAGGTGGTGAACCATCTAGGTCTTCCCCCACATATCCATAGGGTGCATAATTTTTTTCATGTGTCACAGCTTAGGAGGTACATTCATGATCCATCGCACGTTATTGACTAGGGAATGTTGGACATCGATGATGGGGTGACTTTTGTAGAGTTCCTAGTGGAGATAGCGGATCGACAGAGGCGGGTCCTTCATTGGTGGTCGATTCCTCGGGTGCGATTTCATTTTCATCACAGGAATCTCAAGGATAGAATATGGGAGTGGGAGGCTTAGATATGTTCTAAATACCCCCATTTGTTCCCATAGTTTTGTTATAGCTTTTGGAGATGAAAATCCCTATGGTGGGAAGAATCTAAAGACTTGGAAATTCCATGTAATTTTTTTTCAAAATTAGTTGGGATTATTACGAGTTTTTGAAAATTGATGGTGCGTGATTTTGAGGCCTGGTGTGCCCGGAAAGGATTTTGGAAATTTTTTTAAGGTACGTTCAGTAAACATGTCTGTGGAATTTTATATCTTTTGAACCACAACTCAGATTAAAAATCTGAGGGAACCGTTGAATCCACAGTGCTGAGATTTTTTTAAGGGATCCTTAACTTCAACCACAGTTGGTCTGGTGAAAACATTAGTTTTTGAAACTTTTAAGGAAATAATAAAATAACATAAAAAATTATTATTTTATTATCCTATCTCTTGGTGAGCAGTAGTGGTAGGACCGATGGGTTGTGAACCCATTTAATGGGTTGACTCTTTGGTTTGTAACCACACTATTGAGAGATTAAGAGGTTAATTAATTAATGAACCTCAAAAATCTCTCATTGTGTTAACCACATTTCCCCCTCTATTTTATTGATTTTTGGGTTGGGGGTTTTGGCACGGCTGTTAGGAACCTCTTGTGATGTACCGTGACATATTCCACTAACAGAGGATATAATCTTGGGCAGCAAAGATCCAAGATTGACGAACACTGGTGACTTCATCCAATGAGGACTCTTCTCCCACCACAACCACAACATCACCCAATGTATCTCAAGGTAGGGGTTTTTTATTTCAAAATTCAAAAGAATTGATTCTTTTTTGAGTTCTTGAATCATGATGAATCATAGATGTTATTAATGGGATTAAATTTATCTTTGTGATGAATTTTTTTTAATTGCTTGATATAATGATAACGCGGAGGGTGTGATCCAAACGAACAAGGCCCATACCCTTCGCCACTTGATTTTTCGTTTCATTCTTCGAGGGAATATTTCTCAATGTGACGGAACCTTTAAACTTGGAGGCACACAGCAATGGAGACATACCAAGAGGCTCTTAGGTGCATTCAGAATAGAAAATGGACCACCAGATTACACCTGGTGGCCCTCAGAAGACCCGCCAGCGTGGCATCAGCATAGTGGAACCAGCGATGGGTGGTCGGCGCTTACCTTCCATGGAAGAGGGCAGCGTTGCGGCAGACCAAATGGTGGCTGGATCTCGGTCGGCCCTATTGGCAGATGGGTGGCATGCCATCGGGCAGTGCAGGTGGAGGTCGGGGGTTCAAAGCTGCAACGGAGGGGTACCCGCACCCTATGGGTCCTATAGACAGCAAGGCGGAACCACGTGACACCACCTTTTGAATATCAAAATGGTTATTTGAGCCATTCGGGAAGGAGTGGTTGTGTGAACCCTCACGTGGGTCGCACACATCCAGCGGGCCAGGCCATTCTACTACCCAGTGGACCGAGCCCGCCGCGGTCCATCCCAACAAGCAAGGCTGGGTCAGACCTGGGTCAGACCCAGATTGGGTCAAGTTAACCCAAACCTAGTCGGGTCGGCCTTGGAGGGGTGGGTCGGGTCGGACCGGACCCGGACCCTCTTCGTCCCAGATACACTTAAAAGGTCATATCATTCAAACCAAAAGTATGTTTGAAGAACCATATGTGGCGTTGGAATCATTGGTATGAGATGGTCCTTTAGAAATAATCCACCTAAGTTTTTTTGAATGTTAGAGTATGGTCGTGTTGAATCGTACCTAAATCTAATCAAGCCCTTGGTAATAAAATTCCTATAACACTCAGACCAGGCGTCTGACTGATCTGCTGTGTGTTGGGTTGGAACCCTTATGACATGACGGATCTTTGGGTTACTTATTCATGGGACATTGTGCTGGTTAAAGTATGACCAATGTCTTGAGGAGTGGATCCTCCTAGAATTAAGCGTACTATGTACAGCAATCTAGTGGCTGGTTGAGACGTGATGAATGAATAGTGATCTTATATGGATTATCACCTAGTGATCCTATGTGGATCAGCACTTAGAGATCCTACGTTGATCAAAACCTAGAGATCCTATGTAGATCATCACCAAGTGATACTATGTGGATCAGTAGCAGAACCCTTGATAGAATAATATGATCTAGCTTTACGACTAATCATATGTACTTATGTACTTAGGTTATACCTGGTTTGAGATGAGTCTTTTGATTTGTTATTGTGATTCAGATCATGATTTGGTGTTTCCCTTTATGGAATTATGAGAGACCTTTAGGGGTCTCAAGTTCCCTACTAAGTATTTTCATACTCACCCATGTATGGGCTGCACCTGCACATTGTTATTTCTTTTTCTAGACAACAGACAGCCTTGACTATGACCTGGGGAGCCAAGACTTGACTGTGGATGGAGGTGATCGGTGGACATAGAGAGTCGCATGATGAGTTGTACCTACCCATCAAGTAGGATCCCTGGTGGATAACCTAAGGATTTTTTTTCCTTTTTTTGTATTTCCATTTATTTTGGGCTTTTATTTTGGCCCCTTACTTTTAATACATACCTTTTTACTTATTTGTGTGGTTTATTTATGGTTTCACATTACTCTTCCATTGTATTTTACTTTTTTTAGTGTACCCTGTTGGTGTGTTTATAGTTTTTGAGGCAATGCCTTCCCATTTTCAGGAAACCCCTTTCTGGTGCCAGTAGCCAACCCCTGGCCTATGGAAGGCAGGCTTGGGGTAGTCACAGCATGGGCCCCGGGGAACGGGTCATGAAAAAGAATAATTTTTAATAAAATACATGGAATTTCTAGGTCATTACATTCTCCCCCCCATAGGGATTTTCGTCCCTGAAATATACAACAAAACTAGGGGAACAAATGGGGTACTGAGCACATATCAGAGCCTCGCACTCCCATGTGCTCTCCTTGAGATTCCCGTGCTGCTAAAAAACTCACACCAGAGGAATCGACCGTCCATGAAGGACCCACTCTTTTAGATCCTCTATCTCCACCGGGAACTTTGAAAATGTCACCCCATATTCGATTTCCATCTCGCTACAGTCGGTAACATGTGATGGATCATGCACGTACCTCCTCAGCTACGACACATGAAAAACATTATGCACCATGTGCATCTGTGGGGGAAGATCTAGACAGTACACCACCTCACCAAATTTTCTGAGGATTTGGAAAGGTCTGATGAACCTCATAGATAGCTTGCAGCCCCGACCAAACTACCGAATGCCAGCAGAGTTTTCAAGAGCTAAGGTAGAGGCTGATGAGTGCCCCCATCTTGAGACAACCAGAAGAGGGTGTTGGGTATGTAGTCTACTATGATGAATCAGGGACCAGACTAGGTGGTGTGCCGATGCAGGATCGATCTGTGATCGCTTATGGCTCACGACATTTGAGACAGCATGAGCAGAACTATGCTACCCATGACATGTATTTAGCAGTAGTGGTATTTACATTGCATGAGTGGGGGAGTGACTTTCATAGACTAGAGATAAGTTGCTCCATCACTATCAATGAAGCATATCTGCAACACGGCTATCTTCTTTTTTGCATCACTCAGCAACTGTAGACCAGACCTCCTAATGAGTGTGTTTTCCACTACGTTCCCCATCCCATAAGTGTAGACTATCTCAAAGTCGTAGTCCTGGTGGAACTCTTGCCATAATTATTGGCTCAGGTTCAGGTCCTTCAGTGGGAAGATATATCCAGGACTCATGTGATAAGAGTATACTATAAAACATTTTCCTATAAAGTAGTGCTGCCAAATCTTCAGTGCAAAGACCACTACTTCTAACTCCAGGTCATGGGTAGCATAGTTTTGTTCTTTCTGTCTCAACTTCCATGAGACGTAGGTTATCACTTCTCGCACCTGCATCAGGACAAAACCTAGTTCGTTCCCTGATGTGTTGTAGTAGATTACATACCCAATGCCCTCTTCTGGTGGCCTCAATATGGGGGCACTCGTCAGCCTCTACCTCATCTCTAGAAAACTCTTCTGGCATCTCTCCATCCACACAAAGGGATATCCCTTCATTATCAAAGTTTAAAAGGGTTTCAAAACTCTAGAAAAGTCATGTACGAATCTCCGGTAGTACCCAGACAATCATAGGAAACTCTACACCTCAGTCACACTCTTGGGGGGCTCCCAAGAAATAACTACCTATATCTTCTCCAGATCCACTACAAATTTAGCCTTCGAGATAGCATACCCCAGGAATTGGATTTCCTGTATCCATAACTAGCACTTCGGGAGATTTTAATTAAGATAGTGCTCTCATAGTTTATCCAGAACTATCTATAGTTACGTTGCGTGCTCCTCCTCCGACACTAAGTATATCAAGATGTAGTCAATGAGTGTTTCCATGAAGAGATCGAGGTAAGGCTGGAAGATCCTATTCATGATCCCCATGAATAATATCGAAGCATTGGTCATGCCAAAGGTCATTACCAATAACTCGTAATGGCCATACTGAAATCTAAAGGTTGTCTTCGGTACGTCCTCTTCCCATTCCCAGAACTGATGATATCCTGATCTAAGTTCTATCATCAAAAACCATAGAGCTCCCTTCAGTTGTTCGAAGAGGTCATCAATCCTTAGTAGAGGATACCGGTTCTTCACACTCACCTGGTTCAAGAACTAATAGTCCACACAAATCCTCAATCTCCCATCTTCCTTCTTGGAAAAAAAATTGGGGATTCCCATAGAGAAACACTGGGCCTTATGAACCCATTATTCTGAAATTCCTCCAATTGTACCTGCAACTCACAAAGCTCTGTGGGAGCCATACGATATGCTGGTGTAGATATCAGTGTCATCCTGGGGTACAGGTCGATGTATAAGTCTACCTCTCTATGTGGATTTAGTCCTGGAACATCATCTGGAAAGACATCATCATACTGGTCCACCATAATCGGATAGCTCAGACTCCTCTCGTCTATAACTCTGAGGGTAACTCTAGAAAACTAATGAGTGATTGGTTTCACCCTACTTTGAGAGAGTCTATATTGTGCTGCAAAAGTTTTCATCTCACCAGTTAAGGAAAATATGATCCTATCCTCATGGACACACCACACTTTTCACCTCAAACTGTCGATCTGAGAATGGATTGTGGATAGCTAGTCCATACCCATGATGACGTCATAAGGCCTCGACACTACTATTATGAGATCTGAGCCAATGCTCTTGCCTCCTAGAGTGATATCACACTTTCTGCACTAGTTTGTAATCATTGAATCTTCTACCATAGGAGTCTTTAATAGTAAGGATCAAACCAACGGCTCCATCGGAATCTCTGATCTTTGAATGAGTTTCATGGAAATAAAAGAGTGGATGGAACATGTGTCTATAAGAACTGCAGCTAGGGTGGAATACACATAGATTGTACCTCTAATCATATCTAGAGCACCGTGGTCATAGGCCTCTGCTACCTAAAGCTGAGCTCGCCCCTATCCACCTGCTCTCTGTGGTTGGGGTGGACCACCAGGGGTGGTGGTGGTAGAACCTAAAATCGTCGTCCACCACCTGATGTATGACCTTATCCTCTGCCACATCTACCACCATACATACCACCTCCCTTGAACCTCATCCAATGCCTTGGTGGTCCCTAACTCATCTACTGATTGTCTATGTGGGGAGTCGGATAGTCGTTAGCCATGTGTCCCTGTCCGTCGCAAGAGTAATAGGCTCTAGTCCTCAGAATACCCCCTCTACCTCGCAATCTCCACACCTCCGACCCGGCATCCTAGGATCATCCATCAGAAGGTCTATCCCACTTAGACCTTTTCATCATCGACCTACTGCCTGCTATAGATGACTCGGATACCTGTCATCTAGTGGTGGCTCACACTGTCGGTGCCTGCTCAGCTAATAAGATCTCCACCAATAATGCTCACTCGATCCCTCCATCCTGTGTCGGTATATTGAGTGATATCATCAACACTATGATCTCCTAGAGGAGACCCTGTTCAAAGGTCTAGGCCATGAAGAAAGGGTCTCGTACCATGTCAATGGAGTAGCAAGAGAGGTCAGTGAATCTCACGGAGTATGAGGCCACTTTAGGTTTCCCTACAATAAGTGCGGTACCTCCTGGATATGCAATGAGCATAAAGTAACTCGTACGAACTCCTCCCAGAAGAGGGTCTCGAAGTCCAACCAAGAGAGTGTCTCGTCCTCATAAATCTATAGTTTTAGACTCCACAATCTCCTTATCATTCCCTGAAAGAGGCTAGAATCTAGGATCACCATCTGATCTGTTGGAATCTCTGTTAAGGGAAAAAACCATGCCACAGCCTCTTGCTAGTCCTTAGCAGCCTCAAGATCTGTCTCACCTCGAATCCTCGGAATCCTCTATGTCTGGAACTCATGCAACGTGCTCAGTTGGAATGGATGGTCTGCTAGTGGGTTTGGTTTCAATCGCTTCTATATGAGTGGTGGTGCAGCTGGTACACCCCTCGAAGGTTCCAACATAGTAAGAGGTCCCTACAACGAAGCCTCGTCGCTTGATGGTCCATCATCGTGTACTCTCTTGGGAATCCTAGCTGGCTGTCTACGCAGCGTAATCCTAGAAAGAAACATGTGTTTTTTGGTCAATACATTATACCTGGTGAGCTGAATCAAAAGAGATCCAAATTAAAACATTTCTAAAACACACACAATTAGTGTTTTCGTGCACTGAGTTAGAAATCCCAATTCAGGATCCTAGTGTATGGATACATCGACCACTGTATCAACACTGGACTCCCCGAACTGAAAACCACACCCAATCACTTAACACTATTACTCCATTGGATGTATTAGAGTCCATGTTCTTTGGTAGAACCAACTCCTTTGATACCACTTTGTCACGACCTGTCCCCTGAGGCCCGTGTTGTGACTACCCTGAGCCCGCCTTCCATAGGTTAGGGGTTGGCGACTAGCACTGAAAAGGCATTTCCCAAATATGGGAAGGAATTTCCTCAAAACTTGTATACACACCAACATGGTACACTACGAAAAAGTAAATCAAAAAAGAAGAGTAAGGTCAAACCACAACTAAACACCACAATTAAGTGTTAAAGTAAGTACTAAAAGTAAGGGGCCAGAATACAAGCCCAACGAAAATGGAAATATAACAAAAAGGAAAATAGCTCTTGAGGTTATCTGCTAGGGATACTACTTGAAGGGTAGGTACAGCTCATCACACGGCTCTCCACATCCACTGATCGCCTCTGTCCACTATTAAGTCCTGGCTTCCCAAGTCTCAGTCAAGGAAATCCATTCAGGGCACACTGGGTCTCAGAATCACGGACCAACAATTTTCAGAGACTCATAATATCCCAAATAATTTTAAAACAAATTACATGAAATTTTCAGGTCTTTACACCTTATCAGTCTTCATAAAATTAATATGGTGAAATAATTTATTTAAAATTAGTTCTTAAACTTATCCTAATCAATGGAGTTAATTTTAACATATTGAATCATATTCTAGATAAGATTCCACAATTGATCTTCTTTACCTTTAAAATGTTAGATAACATAAATGATTTTTTCATGTTCCAAAAACTAGAGAATGACATATATCTATTTAGTGGTGTGGATCCATTGTTCAATAAAAATTGGATCAAATGGTTCACAGAATGACGGTGTACATTACCTCATGAAGGATGTAGTAGAATTTTGTTCCCTCCTTTTTTTTATTTGGAATTCCAACATAATTAATATCTTTTGATATTTTTGTGATCATAGTAATGTGATTTTTCATTATATCTCCTACAAAATTTTGATTATTAGGAGAAAAACTAAGAACCATACTATAAGAAACAATAATCATTATAGGGAAAAACATAATCATAAAATATCACTTATATGATAACTAATTAATGAAGCATTCTTTAATTTATTACACCATATATTTATCCTCAGACATTTATATTCATCATATATTTATGTTCCTCATGATGATTCATAAAGTGTATGAATGTCCAAAGCGCATCTTCCGGAATTGTAGAACCAGGTGTGTAGCATGACATATTGGCATACACTAGGTGATGATTGAGTCTATATCAATGCACAATTTTTAGATTTATTTCCCTTAGGAACCTATGTACCAGAGCCACATCCACTTGTTGTATTCAAATAAGGATTTAATTTCTTGTAAACCACTCACTCTATCATATTTCAGAATTCAATGAAATTTTCCTATACTTTGACTCATCCGTAGACTTCTCCTTAGACATGCACTTTGGGATCTCAATACAGTTTTCTCATCACTATTTCAAAAGGATAACGAAACCTATACATTGATACCAACTATAGAAACCAATTTTTATAATAAGTAGAGATTACATCATTTTTTAATATTAATTTCATAATTTAAACACACGCATGAGGGCAGTAATAGTTTAGTGACATTTGAAACTTCAAAAAAATATTCAATGGTTACATTAAATTATCTAAAACTATAATATTCATAACATAGACTATATATATCATATGTAATAAAAATCATTATAATATTAGGAAATAAAACATAATAAATTTTGAGATAAGATGATCAGTAAGGGTAAACAAGGGAGATACATAATCTTAACTTTAACATAATGGTATGAGAATATGAGAATAAAATTTTAAAACCACACCTTTGAAATAAAAGATAATAATAATGATTCATTTAATAATTATTGACATTTTATAAGATATGAATCATTATAGAATAAATGATCATGATCCACTATATCATAACATTGGAATAAGACATAAATTTCTGTCATACATATAAGGATGGAAAATAATTTCCATATTAGTCTAGGATTATTCCCAAGTATATCGTAATGGAATGTGTTCACTCCCCAAACCATCATAGTAGACCTGCATCAATTCTAATACTATCATTATAGAAAAATCCTTTTACTAAGCTGATTAAACTCCCCATTTCAGTGCTTTCTTTATCATGAGATTTAACTCTTTACTCAATTCATTGGGGAAGTATATAGGTACTACGAGTATCATAATGAAAAAAATATTTATGTCTTCTAAAATACTATAAAGAATTCATCATATCACAACCTATGAAATGAAATGGGTTTTATAAGAATTTCACGATGTCATAACCTATGGAAAAGAGATAGTATTGGAAATCATTTAATAATTTCATCATAGAATAACCCATGGAAAAATAAGTTGTTATTATTATAATATTATCTTGGTATAAAACGTTGAATAGAAAAAGGTTTCGTAAGAATCAATCAATCATAATCATAAAATTTTTAGAGGAAAAAATTAGAATGGAATCTTTGAACCATATACCCAGTAAGGCATAAGTAACATAAACTGATGTCATCTTACATAGAATTCATTTTTGGATGATCATTTGAATCATTTCTGTAGGAAAATATCCTTTATAGATTGAAAACACATTTCAAAAAAATAAAACATTTCTAAAATATTTATCAATGAAAATAACCTTAAAAACTAAAAACATAAGCATTAAAGAAACTAATTTTCATGACTATGAGAAATTTTTTTCATGTTTTACTAGTTAAACAATGATTCCAATCAAATTTCTAGTAATTTCCAAACAAAAATAGTTTGAAAAATGCATTAAAATTCCTTCGAATTTTTTTTTGTAAAATTTTATAAATGATTAAAAATGAAATTTAATATTCCTAAGGGTAAATTAAAATATTTTTCTATAAATTTTTTCAAATCATATTTTTTTAAAGAAAACTTATTTCTTACAAAAGAGAGAAACAATCTCAGTTTTGATTAAAAAATCTCATTTATTTTGTGTAAAAAATAGATGAAAATGATAGTTTCTATATATATATATATAATGCCATAATTAAAAAAATAGCATAAAATTCATGATTTTATTTATATTTTGATCATTTTAATTTATCATCAGAAACCTAACCATAAAAACCATGATAAATGATGAGATTGTATCATAAATTCATTGCCACTTCAGTATAATTGAATACTTAGAGACATGAAGGAATAAAATAAATTCCAGTATAAAATTTCAATAAGATTTAATAAATTCATGATATTATATTACGTATAAAAATATATGCTCCTAGTGAAAAAAAATATGTGAATAACATAACATATATCCCAATGAAGGAAAATTAAAACAAAAAAAATCTCTGACATTAAGTCATAAATTTGGTCATACATGTTCAAAACTATTATATAATAAATATATTATTAATATTAATCTATTAAATACAATATTTATATATATAAAAACATATATGATTTTCATATTTCCATTTATTACCTATTTATTAACAATTCCATGTTAATATTGAGTTTCAAGTAATTACCAGTTTGTTTTTTGTATACGTTTTGATTTGATATTTTTAGTCCATATAATTCAATCATGTTTTCATAAAATATATAATAGAAACATGATATGAATATCTCACATATGAATTATCTTGGAATTTATATTAATCTATAAAATTTTCTGATAGAAAATGAAACACACCGTTCATGGAGACGGAATGTCAAACATATACATGAATAATGCTTCTATTATCCTCACAAAATTAAATAATAAAAGTTAAATCTTATTTTATCATTATATAGTCATTTTTATTTCATATAAATGAAATATTTTCCTTAAAACCATCCTTATTAACACCCATTAAAATGATTAATGAATCACATAGATTCATGAGGTAGTAGTTTGTCGTACACATGCATGGCGTTATCATATTCCCAAAAAATGGTGATTATAATTTTATGTGTCATATAATGATTATATAAGAATAATTAAATCATAAATATATTATTTATATTATATTTATATCATTATTACTATCCCTTACATCTGGTAATGCAAAAATTAATGACGTTGGTTTGTGAGGCAGCAGTCATCAAAACACACAAACGACGATTTCATAACCCATTTGATTGAAGTGGATATGGTTGTAGGACATGAATTTAATATAAAAATTTATTATTATATTGAATGTAAAATTTTTATTATATCATCATGGCATATTAATAATTTAATTTTATTTATTAAGAAATAAATTAATACTCTCATTGAAGAATCTTAACTATTCTTCAACTATCATCCTTCGTTTACACAAAATGCATAATAGGTTGTCTTCCGATATAAAATCAATCATATAGGTTAAGAGTAGAGAATTTTTAAAAAAAAATTGTTTTTATTGTTCGAAACAAAAAAAATACAGTATTTAGAAGATATGATAAGAGGTTTCCTTTTGTAAGTGAGGTGAATGGAACACTTGTAATTTGGGAAAATGAGAATTTCACCCATATTTTTCTCGTATCACAAAGATCCAATAATTGATAATTATCAATAAAGTGTGTTTTAATGTGTAAATATGGACATATAAAGGGTTTCGGAATGGTTTATCATTATTTTTAACCCTTATATTTTTAGTTTAACCCCCAATAAACCCATTATTACCTTATCACTGATAAATTATTTTTTACTTTTTTACTATTCCATTTGGTCTAAAATTAAGTTGACCATTTTAGATAATATAAATATATCTTATTAAAAATATGGAATATATTTTTCAATATTCCATACACATAAGTTGAAAATTTAAATTTAAAATTAATCTTGTAGGCACAGCAAGAAAGAGAGTTTTTATTGACAACTTAACTTTAAGGGAATGGGTGCCTCTATCCCATAACTTTGTGTGTTACCATATCTTATGGTGATAATATTATGAAAATAGTAGGTTTCATTAAGTTTGGATATAATAATATGGTTTTATGTGGAGTTCAATATATGAATCGTTGGTCACATCATGAGTGGGCAGTTCATGGGTTGAAATGTTGTTCATATCCTATACAATGGGAACCAGTGACTTAAGTGGGAATTCATTTCCTTGGTAGAGTTCACATGATGTGAAATTCATGATGTGTATGGTTTATCCTTGAAATTAATGTATTAATATTTGGAATTTTATAATATTTCCCAAAAAAAGTGTTACATGAACATGAAGATCATAATATGAATTAATTCAATTTTGAGTGGATCATGGGGGAATGTTTTTCAATTTATATTTACATGGGACATCATGATTTGAATGATACATTCAAACCAAAAAAAATTAATTTATAAATTCACATAAAAATCCAATCACATCCTTCGAATCAATCAGACCCTTGGGTTTTCTATCAACTCCAGCTGGAAAGTGTATTTCTTACATGTTCTTTCAAATAAATTTCAAAACTTATTAAATCTAAGCTTACAATGTTTAATATATGGTGATCAGAGGTGATTTTTTCCTATTTCTCTTTTGGTTTATTATCTAATCAGTTTTTTCCTCTTATTACTTATTGAAATGATTTTATAAATTATCTACATTGTTCTGAAGAAGATATTATGATCTCTTGAGTGTGGTTATGGAACAAAATTCATGGAGGGATATTGTTTCCTAGCTAGAGAGGTGATAAAAAATCCAATTGTTTTTATTATCTCATTAAAATAATGTTTAAAGTATTTAGGTTGTGGATACATTTCATAAAATAGTTTTTTCTATTTTTTTATTCATAAATATATTATTCTCCATTTATTTAGTTGATGGTGGAATGAATATTATTGAATATTAAATAAGATTAATGATTAATATGGTTGAAGGTTTTCAGAACCAAATTTTTTCCATTGTGAAAAGAGTTTTGATCATTATTATCTAAGATAGTATGCTATATATGACATGATTTGGTTATCATGTTTTCTATGTTTTCATTTATAATTTGTTTATGAAAATGGCTAATGGACATAATTTTGGAAATATTGGTTGACTAAAGAATAATGATTCATGTTTTTGTAAACCATTAAACATAAAATATGATGGAAGTCCATTGATATCTTGATGTATTTTTAATAAATTTTCTATCCATATGATAACATATTTTAAAAAACAACATGACCCTATAAATTATTATTTTTTAGAATAATAAAGTGACAAGTTAATTATAATGTTTTTCAAAAGTGTTTTTTGAATAAAGATGTTCATTATGAAAGAATTTTTGGATAATTTATGACTTTTAATAACTAATAACTTATGCTACCAGTATTTTTGACCTAGTATCAATAAATTTTATTTTATAATATTTTAATAAAATTGGTTGTTTTATAATGATAAATTATTGGGCCTAAGTAGGGAATGTTCTTTTGAATGCTAGATTCCATGTTTTAGGTCCTAGATTCCCAATTGGCTCCATTCGTTGATGAAACATTTAGTATCTTATCTGGATGTATTCCTTGATATGATATGGGATGTGATCATGGGATATATAATGGTTGATGATATATGTTTGGGGAGGCCCATTTTTTTGGATTTATATTATGCTTATGATGGTGGGATGCGTGGTGGTACTGGGTATTGCGTTAGGACTGAAGGAATTGGTTGAATCTGGGATTCCTCATTGTTGTAATGAAATATGGATTTATCACTTTTTAATATTATAATTTAAATATTGGAATAATTATTTTCTTATTTACCTATATTATATTCCACAATACTCAAGGCAGGTTATTGTTCTTGGATTATGAATCATTGTTGTCATAGAATAATATGTTTCTTATAGAACTATTATTTATGGAATGGTAAGGATAATTAAATGTTCTAACACAAGGTTATGGTCTATTAATTGAATTATAATTCTATAAATCTCATGTATATCAATAATCATTTAGAATTAGTATGTTGGAAATGGAATTCACTTGATGTTTAGTGAAATTTGAAAAGAATAATGTAAATTACTTTTTAATGAATTAATTAATGTAATATTAAAGGATAAAATAATAGAATTAATTAAATGAGGATTCATGAATTTTGTTGTTCATATATGATATCTACTTCCATTTATTGGTATCTCAGTGTCTGATACGCGATATTTATATTTCATCTAATGACGGGGTTAATTCCCATAATGTGGCTTTTGTTTCAACCCAGAATTTTATCAATGGGAATTCCATTTTTATAATTATGTCATATAGTATAAATCACATAAAATAACATATATAAAACAATAAAAACATTATAAATGATGAATTAATTAAATAATAGGTATTTCTAGGAATTAATTAACCTATACAAATGGAAGAATAACTTGACTGTTGGAATAGTAATTTGACCATTCAGAATAGAAATCTAGCCAATATAATAGTAAGATCTCCTATGAATGTATATATAAATTTTATATATCTTACAAAAGAAATATAAAATATTTATGTCATGGAATAAGTAAATAAATATTCTAAAAGTGATATATTCAGTATTTTTATTTTTATGGAAATTAATTATTTATTTACAAATTTTTAAATAGTATAATGAATTAAAAGATAATTTATATTCATAAAATATATTCAAAAGTTAATATTTTTTTTCTTATTATTATAATATAATTTTATGATAATTTTATTAATTTTTTGATGTTTCATAAAATCAATTATAATTTTAAAATCATTATTTTTCAAATATATAATGCATTTATTTTAAAATTATATTAATAATATAGGGAAAATTATTTTCAAAAAATTAAGTTAATTTTTGAATTCAAAATTTTGAAAAATGGTTACAATGAGTTTTTTGGGATTTTTCTAAATCAATTAAATTTTTTTGAATAGTGAAATATGATAATTTGCAATATTAGCTAAACACGTGAATTTATTTGTCTTTACTGAGGTATGGATGATGTAAGAACAATAATTTAAAAGTATCATTGAATATTTAATATATATTTAGTGAAAATGTTCAACACTATTGATATTATTGAGCTAGAATAAAAAAATTATTGAATATAACAACAAAAAATATCCATCTCTTCGCCCTATAAATACCCCCACTCACCACCTCTTCTCCTCACAACGTCCAAGAATTGAAGCATAACCAAATTCTTCCCAGTCCTCTTCCCAAGTCACACCCCCACATTAAGGAACTCCTGGTCTCAAATAAATACCAAATCCATGTTCTATAAAGAGGTTCTCAAAGAGAATAAATTCACGAGGTAAAACCCTCTTTCATTGTTTTTAAATTTATTTTAATTTTTTTTCTTTTATTATCCTATAACACCCCGATATTTTCTGAAAAAAAAAATTAATTAAATATTTTTCTTATTTTTCTTTTCATGAAACACTGAATATAGTTTTTTAATATATTAATGATCTATATATGGCTTGTGTGCGCTAAATGGAATACTTAGATTATCTTTCACTATAAGCGACACTGATATGGCATTCATTACAACCAATACTATGTTTCCACAAAAAATCATTTTATTATTATAATTATTTAAAAGAGACAGTTATAACATAACCATAAAATTAAGTAATATATATATAAATAACTAATTTTTAAATATAATTTAAATTAGTTTTATATAAATAAAACATATTTATAATAAAACATGAAATATTTGTAAAGCCTTTATATGTAAGAAAATACTATTTTCTCAAATGAACAGCTTTTTATGCCCTCCTAAGAATGATAATAAAATAAATTTTATATTGTATTAAGAAATTATGTGTATAAAATAAACATAATTTTTTAATTCATAATGTCCAAATTTTCTTATGGTGAATTTTTGAGTTTTTTCGGAGAAACATCATTTTTGGGTGAATAGTAAATAAAATACTAAATTTTAATTCCAGACTAATTTTTCATCTAATTTATTTATGTAGTTAAATTTTATTTTATGATGGTTTTTAAGTTATAATAGATCAATTATAAATTTAATAATCCAATGAAGGTAATCAAAATTATTTTAATATCAAATTTTTATATAAAATCATAATAACCCTTTGAACATTCTCACATTAAAACCCTGCTTTCTCACCACATCTATAGGAATAGAATTAAACATAATTTTTACAATTATTTGAGATGAATTTAGAAAATATACATACACAATTTTAATCAGCATAAAACTTATAGACTAATAAGTTCAATATAATTTTTGAAAAAAATATTACTAAAAGTTATAAATATTTATTGTAGTGATTAAAGTCAAATTAATCTTAACAATGGACTAAAAATTAAACATTTCATCGAAAATAACATATCCACTTTCCCAATACATCTTTTATAGAAATATCTCAGTCATAATCCTTATATTATTGAGTTTTTTTGGTTTAATTACTTTTTTAGGTACAATTGTGGGCACAACTATCTTAATTTTGAAAATCTAAATTATGTCTCCTCCCTCCCTTGTAAAAGGAAACCACCTATCCTCCTTATTCACACCTCTTATGAGACTTATGTTTAGCCATTATATACCCAATTAACATCCAAACATACCTCTTTTCCATATTTAAGACTCATGTTGTTCATAAATCCATCCAAGGAGTCCCTTTGGTGGAAACTAAAAGGATTTACCCAATTAAGGGGTACCTTCCATCCTCAAGCTCCTTTCCTTTATTTTATTTATCCATCACTTTAATTATTATTATTACATGATAATATATTTTTTACTTTATGTTTTCTACCTCCACTTACACACACTTCCTTCTAATGGGTAACGAACTTGTCATTTTGGTCTATGGAGATCTACCGCCCCATGAAACAATGTTCTTAATTTTAAATTTAACACATATCATGGATAGAAATTATGAGTTAAACTCCATTTTTATATAATATATATGATATTTTTTATCAATTTATAATTCTTGTGTTATTATATAATGTTTACCATCATTCTTTCCATTTTATGTAAATACGATAACTTTTTTTGTGTAAGTGTGGACTACCACCTCATCAAAGTTATGGGATTAGTTAACACAATATGTGGAATTTATTAAGAATGGGTTTAGTAAATTTATATGATATATAAGACATTTTAACTCTAAATTGATTATATTATACATATATATAAATATATTTCATTTACTTACTTTCCTTTAGAACAATAATAAAACGGAAGCAGTGTTCATGCGTACGTATGACCTACCTTATTCATGAACAGTGTATTTAATTTAATATTTATATAATCCATAGATAACTATAAATATTTATATACCGAATATATATGATATATAAATCATGTTTTACATTTTGTAAATAAGGAAAACATGATCTATGTAAGAAGGTCAAGAATAATAAGTTAAAACATGTATGATAAACAAAGCGGTTATAACACCAAACATTACATTAACATGGAATTATAAAAAAACTATTAATATAATGTTATAATTTAATAATATATGGCATTATATATATGAATTGTTTTATATGGAATATTTATAATAAATTTATATTTATTGTTAGTAATTTTTTAGTATGTATAATGAAAGTGAAGACTTATGGTAAGGTAATTTCATCTCACTTTTTATTTCCCTAATATACTTGCCTTATTCAACACTAGTTTATTTATTGTGGTTTTTATACTAACCATGGATATATTATATGGTGATTATAATTAAATATATTGGTATTTACATATCTATTTTATTTTTTTCATGGTGTTAATGATTCAAAAGTTACAATTTGGTAAGTTAATTTTGTCTCAATTTTCCTTCATGGAGACACATTCCATGTTATTAACCTATATTTCTATATGGGGTGTATAAAATTATATATGAAATGTTATATCATGAATCTACTTATTTTCAGGATATTTATGATTAATTTAAGTCAATTTTCTCACATGGGTATTATAATTCAAAGTTATCATGTGGTAACAGTAAATTGAATTAATCTCATCATTTATTGAGCTTGTTTATGATTAAACATCCAATGATGAAATATTATGATCCATAACTCAAGAACACTAAATATTTTTATAATCCTTTGGTTAGTAATGATGTATTCATATATTAGTTTCATTCATAAATTCTTTTGAAATTAAGATAATTTAGAGAATAAATATGAATATTCTACTATATTTCTCATTTCGGTCAGAAATAATTGTTATTTCAAAATCATGTTTTCATATAAATGTTTTAAAAATGTTTTAATATTAACCCATGATTTTTATAGGACATTTTTACACACTTTTACATTCAAATGGATTTAAAATGAATCTTCTTTTCATTTTCTGAACAAGTCAATTTTCTAGATTTTAAAGGATTAAAATGAACGTTTGGCATGTATAAACATATCTTTCTTCTTGATCATCTATCCCAAGAAGATTAATTTTTCATGATTACTTTAAAGAATATGTTTTCCAAAAAAATTGTAATTTTTTTCAATTTAAATGTGATTTTCAAAAAAAAAATCAAACTATTATATGTATAAAAAGTGTTTTAAATGATTTTCCAAGAAACCTTTATATGTTTTCAAAGTGGATATTTTCAATGAAAAGGATTTATATGATTTAATGTTTTGTTTATATGGTTTCAAAAACATTTTCTCAAAAAAGATTTACAAAATTATATCAACCATTTTTTTTATGTTTTATTAGTGTTTTCAAAAGAAACGTTTTCTCAAAATTTTATATGTTTTAAAAAGAATTTATTAAAGAGGAAAATATATTCTCCTCAAGAAATATTTTAAATGAAATTATAAATCCTTCCATATAAGAAATGGATTTTTTAAATGGACATATTTTTAAAGAAAGTATTTTTTCTATAATAAATATTCCTTGTTATTTTTCAAAATCATTCTCAATCCAAGATGACTTACATTGTTATAGTTTCTGGGTACAATTCATATTATTTCATGAATGGTTTATGTTTTGATGGACTGAGGTTTATGATACATGTTTCTATAAAATTGGTTATATGAATTTGAAACCCACATATATCATGGGTTGTGATTTTATTAAATGATTATGAAACATATTCCTTCCCTATAGGTTATGTCGTGATGAAATATTAATGATGCACGTTTAATTTCATTATTCAGAACATGATGGTTGTTTTTTATATTATGGAACTTGTATTTATGATTTTATTATGGGAAAGATGGTTCATATATACCCCTCCAATGCATTGGGTAATGATAAATATTTTATTATATTTTGAGGGTACACGGTAGGGAATCCCAAGCCCAGAACCAGAGGGAATCATATTCCAGAAACAAGAGGGTACACATGAGGGGATCACATGCCTAAAACAAGAGGGTACATGGGAGGGTATCCCAAGTCGAAACAAGATGGTGAATGGGAGGGTATCCCAAGCATGAAAAAAGAGGGAACATGGTATAGAATCCCAAACTAGAAATAAGAATGTACATAGGAGGGAATCCAAAGACTGGAACAAGAGGGTACACGAGCGGTAATCCAAATCCCAAGCAGGTACATGGGTTATTAAACCAAGACTAACATTTTATGAAGCTCTTGTTATGTAGCCATGATATAAGATTTTATATGCTTTTTTGTATGGAATAAATTCCATTTCATATTCTTATGTTATGTTTTCATGGATTGTGCTCTTGTTTACCTTATGATTTATGTCTTATGAACTGAAAATCATTATTCCATGTATCATGATTATGATCTTTGATATGTTGGGTATGATAGTTAAATGATATTATCATGTTATCAAACCCTAATGTTCATTTTATTCTTACATACATCCTTTATTTACCCTTACTGAGCGTTCGATATCACCCCATTCTTATGTTTTCTTTCCCAATGTTATTAAGATTGGTTTTAAGTAGATGTACTAACTGGGAAGATCTATTTGGGAAACATAGATTATATTTCACCATGTTATAAGATATTATTCTATGTTTCCAAATACACTAAATTATTATGGTCCTTGAGCATATAATTTTTTTAATATATTGAATATTAATCTATATTGTTGTAATATCCATGTATGTAAAGCCTTGGCCACTATAGTTGGTATTATAGGAATGGATTAGTAAACTATTTTAAACTAGGATGAGAAAACATAGTGATATCCCTATGGTTATTTCTAAGGATATTTCTAGGGGTCTCTAATGATAAGTATACAGATGATTTAATGTTTATTAAAATGTCCTAGAATGTTGGTAAAGCATCGAGAGAGTGGTTTCCTGGTAATATATTAATTTCTAGATAGTACAGGGGGAAATTGTTCTCGAACAGATGTACCTAGGAGTAACAACTCTAACAAGGTTTTTGGGTTCTGACTCAATTGTAACCCGGTACATGACAATGGGCCTTACTGTGCACAATGTTTGACACTCCTGGTGGATATTCTTTGGGAATTCACAAACACATTATGAATCACATGAAAGATTTACATATAATATTAATATAAATAACCAAGTATAAACATATGGTGTCATATATTAAATGAGTAAGAACCAATATTTAGACATCCAATAAGTGATTTTTTAACAATTATGTGGTTCTCCTTTGTGATAAATGTTTCTCATACTATGATTTCTGGTTTTATTGAATGGTGGGAACTAGAAGAAAATTGGTTAACATTAACCGGTTCAGATGTGGAATGTATGGGAATTATAAAATTTGTATTCCTATGTGGAAATATCCTGAAGATAATCAGGTAGGGGGTATGAGTATCAGTTTTAATGTTGAAGATAAACTGATCATGAACGATATGTGAATGGTATGGTATGTTCTAACAGTATTGATTACAATAATCATATGAAGCATGATTATATTGCGGTTGAGGACCCTTAAGACATTATTTGTATTTCATATTCCAGAAAACATGGTATTAGGGAATAAGATGATGACTCATGAGTACTAGTTTAAGAATATATATGGATAATTGAAGTTTATATATTTTGGAATTCAAGTATGATGTTTTATGAATCGGAAAATATATAATTATTTTCATTATAAGTTTTTCATTAATTATTTTAAAGTATATATTTAATGGTGTTGGGGATGTAGAAACTTGATTTCCTAGAAAAGAGATATTTTTATTATGGGAAGGTAACCCTTAATTTATTCATGATTTTTAGATAATGGTTTTTATGTAAACATATGTTGAAAAAGAATAAATAAATTCGATGATACTGAATACATATGAAACGATAAAGTATTTTTTGAATAATTATTCTATGTTATCATAGTTGATGCTTACAACATTTTAAATTTAATAAATATACACAATAATATTTTTAATAAGGAAAAATGTATGTTTTATAATAGTATTTATGGTAATTCATGTTATTACTTTGTTTGAAGAGAATATACGATGAGGGTATTCACATGTTTGGTGTATGACAACCACGATATGCTTTGTGATTTATATATAGGGGTTCAATGTTAAGATTATTTCATGATATTCCTTATAATGATTGGGATTTTCATATATTATAAGGGTTATAAGGATAACTATTTATGAAATTTTTATGTTAAAAATCAGAGTAAGTATTTTTGTATTGAGGTTTTATTGAAAATATTAGTTAAAAAGCAATTTAGTGATTATCCTTATTTCAAGGATGTCCATCATATTTATATTGAAAATTAGATAAATCTAGTTTTAGGAAAGGTAAACCTCTGTGTCAGGGGAAAACTCATCAAAACTCACAAGTTCATGGGTCTTAAACCCATGACCGAAGGACAATAAATATTTCACTCCAACCACTGGCCTAAATGATGTTCTAGTTAAAGTGTAATTATATTTCATTAAATTATTTCATGAATAAATACTAATGATGAACCTGTAGTGTAAATTTTTAGGTTTATAGATTAATTTATTTACCATATGGACTATGGATAATATTTAGAGAAAAATAGTTAGATTTTTCATTCTTTTATAGGCCTTATGATCCATTAAAATTGAATTTTAGTGCTTCGGCCACCAAATATAATTTCTAGATATCCATTTCATGAAGTAATGGATGAATTATAAATTGAATAAATCATGACCTAAGAATGAAATTATTTTTACATAAATATATCAAATAAGTATATTTCTTTATTTTCATAGTCAATAAAATAATTACACAACATTAAGAAAATGATCAAAAAACTTTGTCCTCATACCTTATTTTTTATTGAACTGGTGGTATATTAAATCATCATAGATTTATTATTCTATGGACCTCAACTTTCTATCAATCATTCACTTGTTTTTCATTTATGACCACAATCAATCCCTATAAATATTTATTTTTTTCCTCTAACTCCATATTTTCACATAACACTAATGTTATCCCATGGGGAAACCTAGTTATGAGTTACATTGGGAAACTATCATGTTTCCATCTATACCATTTTTAAATTATATTTTAGTATTTATTTTTATGTTGTGGGTTTCTATAAATGTAAATTTCAATTATTAATCCTTTTATAAATCAGACAAATTTGAAGGATGAAATTCATTTTAAGTGAGGTAGAATATAACTCCATGAGATTTTGTGAAATATTTTTTTTCAAATTACATTAATCATTTTTATATTTTTCATTTTCACACAACATTTAATATATATTTATATATAATAAATCATTATACTTTTCATGTGTTTACTACATGACATAAATTTATTTTCATGTGATACACGCAACACCAACTTGGTCTTCCTTGCACGCAACACTGAGTATCTACAAAACAACATTTTACTGTAATAATTATTTTAATGATCTAGTTATAAACTATTAGTAAAACATAGTAATAAAAATATAAATTACTAATTTTTAAATATTATTTATAATTTTTTTACATAAATAAAACATATTAATAATAAAATATGTAATATTGGTGAAGACATTTTATGTTTGAAAATATTATTTTCTCATATCAACTACATTTCACGTCATTTCTTAAATCATAATAAAATTAACTTTTGACACTCTTGGAGATTTAATTTGATGAATTAAATTAATTTTTTTATTCATAATTTCCAAATTATCCTAGGGATAAATTTTGATATATTTTTGAGAAACTCAATTTTTGGGTTGATAGTAAAAAAATACTGAATTTTATATTCAAACTTCTTTTCATAAAATTTATTAATATAGTTAACTTTTATTCCTTGTTGGTTTAAATGTCCTAAAAGACCAATTATAAAATTTTTAATCAAATTAAGGTGATCAAAATAATTTTTATTTTTAATTTAGAAATAAAATCTTAAAGAATTTTTTAACATTCTCACTTGAAAATGCTTCTTTCTCGCCACGTCAGTGGGATTAGAATTAAACGTAATTTTTCTTCTTTTGTTATAAAAATTTCAAAATAAGGAAATAAATTATTTTAATAAGTATTATATTTATAATCTAATATGATCAACATAATATTTGACCTAAAATATTAGTGAATGATATTACAATTAATTATAACGATTAAGGTAAAATTAAGCTTAAAAGTGGATAAAGAAGAAACTTAAGGGAAAAAATAACCTAGAAAATTCTAAAACACACATTTTATAGCCATATTCGAGAAATAAATCATTCATTTATTGGGTTTAGTCCTTTTTTATTACTTTTTTATTTAAAAACATTGGTACACCTAACTTGTTTTCAAAATTTCCATGCATGTCCCCTCTGTCATGACCCCCCCCCCCCCCAATTGTACCCCACCTAGGAATAAAATAGGATAAGATAGATAGTGACAACTGAGTCCTGCCTCTAGTAGGACTTGGGTTTCTAAATAACACTGAGGGTATAGTAAATACACATATGGGAGGCATTACCCTCTAAAAGAACACATGCAAAAGAGAGAGATAAGATATACACCAACCAACTCCTTCTTAGATTACAATATAAAGGAAAATCCAAGAACATATAAGTAATGTCATTCAAGAACTAATAAAACTAAAAGAGAAAACTTCATGTAAAAAAATAAAGTAAATAGTAGTGACCACAAATCCTGAATAACTCCTACAAAACCCATAAGCTAGTAGTGACTAGCCTGATCACTAACCTACTCCAACTGACTTGAAAAAATAGATTATATAAATATTTGTTGAGTATAATAGTATACTTAGTAGGATCCTCCCAAGATAATCTCATGAAAAACTAATGATATAATTCTAATTAATAGTGAACAAAAAGTGAAACTAACTCATCACCTAATAAATTATACAATGTTCCCAACCTCACCATGTCTACTCTCACCAGGTACTACATTCGAGAGATTATTATATTATAAATAATATCAATGGTACCTCACTAAAACTTCCCCACTAGTTTTCCTCTTTTCCCCAACATCACAAAACATGAGCATCTCTCTCAATGAAGTCTAGCCCAAAGACACGTAGGCAAATCACCGCAACATGTACCTCATGCAGCTCACCACTGCATCCACATAACAAAAAGTAACGAGTTCATTTCTTGGATCCACCATTGCTCCAATAACGTGTATCATATGTCGGGTATTATAACTCAATCCATCACAGCCCACACACTGAGTAAGGTTCCTCAATCCATCACAGGCAATGAACGTTATACCTATAGTAGTCCTTAGGAATCTGTATCCAGGATATATGTGTGTGAAATAAACACAAGCCATTATAGCCTTCTACACACAAATATGGGGAAAAATAACTGAATTTCCTACATGGACAAGTAACTACCAAGATAAGAGAAAGTTCCCAAAGGGGTTAGTCAGTCATCCATTCTCCCACTGATATGTTAGTGAAAACACCCCCTAGGTCTCAGAATCCCTGAAGTGTAAGTCGCCCTAACCGAGAGGGTGGAGTAGCATATAGAAACAAAAAAATTATAGGATATAATATATTTGACAAGAAAACAATGGGAATAACCTAGTCTTAAACTCAAATGTAGATCACGTCTCATAGACTACTAGCTGCCACTTCTAAGAATAGATATCCTATAAGCACATAACCATTTTAAAAAGATTCATTAATTTACTTTATCCCTTTTCATAAATTTTACTCTAAGTTAATTAATTCTTCAACCATTAATTAACCATCATCATTTAACACATTCCATTACATTAAAATTTCAACAAAGATATATTACCTTAAGGAATAACCAAACCAATTCCATGACTTCTTAGAATCCCAACCTCTGTAGTACATCCCAGCGATCTCCAACCCCATGGGTAAAAAAATTATTCATTGATTAACAACATTACCAAATTCCCGATATTCATATTTCTAGGTATTCTAGGAAAACATTCTACGATACCAAACATAAGGGGCTCAACACAATGAGTAGATACGCTACCCATCGAGTCATTTCTACCTATATAAGGAGTGTAGATCCATTCATACATGTGAATATAATCATAGAAATCATATGGTATACCCCATGTGTCTTCACCTCTTGTGGAAGGAGAGTAGGAAAAACCAATTACCTCAAGAAGTGGGAAAAGTAAGGTTAATAAAAAAACAATAGATTTAATAAGCATCCAACTTTAATATCAATGGGTAAGCCCAGCTTCAACCCTTTCCACCATCTCTCGTGTCCCCCCAAACACATACATGCATAAACTAATGCATCTTTCCACTCAAGGCGTTAACTGCTACCACAAAAACTAGGCCACCTAGCCCCACATCCTACAATAGCCCTCCAGGCTCAGCCATCCCAGGATCACATCATATTACAAACAAAAGGAAAAAACATAAAAACTGGTCTCTTCGCCCTAAACAAGGCATTCATGTTTCACACACAATGTGCTCTCATGGATCCAAATAATAAGGCACTTGGCATTTACAACAAGAGGGAATCTCATCCCCTATAAAGGAATTATATTTTTTTCACACAACTGGTTCGTATTCTATCTTGATTTAACTGGTTCATTATCAAAGATTACAACTATGGGTAACTTAAGAAACAAGATTTTCATGCTATCACAAATTAATTAAAAAATTAATTTAACTTGCCTTTTGTAATTTTATCAACAATAATTAACAGTATTCAGGTTCATAAACCAATTTAGTTAAACATGTATATCTGCAAAAATTTGATTGTCATAAAATTACAACAACAAATGGATTCACTAACATACCTCTTTCAAAAATTAGCAAATTAGTTTTAAAATAATTTTGGATTCAAATTATTTACCAATTTCCATGAAGAGAAACATGCTAAAAGAATAAAGTCATAGATATAACATAATCCAACAAAGTAAGAGGAAATATATTTTCACATTATAAATCAATATCATCGATATGAGATCAATGCAAATTATTTATTCTGTTTCAAATGATTATTATGTCAATTACATTAAAATTCAAAGGGATAAATCATGTTATCTCTATGGTTACACATAAATTAAAATAGAATCATTGAATCCCCTACCTAAAAAGGTATTCCACATTCTTCGCTTGAGAATGAACCATATAATGGATCACAATAACCTCTCTTACTACAACTGCTTCCACTCGAGGGTGTCGTGATACCACCACACCAACCAAAAATTGAGAAAGATCCATTAGAAATATGGAGATCACATGCCAACACATAGAAAGGAGAAAAGGTAGGAAATAGGTCGAGTAACCCAGAATAACAGAGGTATAAAATGCCTTATATAAAAGATGGATCAACACTTCTTGGTTGCATCAAAATAGGGAGAGTGCACGCATTTGAAAAAAACACCAAGGAGATCATGATCCAAGGCTATATCACAATGAAAAACTCCAACGGGAGGAAGAACTATTGGAATCCAATACCAAGGAAAAATAAGAATGATGAAAAAGGGAGGAAGGTATCTCAAGATTTTTAAAATCTAAGCAGAGTAGCAGTTCAGATACAATATATATTTTCCATTAAAAGAGTATCAGGTCAATATTACACGTTTTGACCGAGTAAAGGCATTCAGATGATTAGGAACATTTAGATATGAGTTGTGGGATTTAAATCGGACTTAAATCCATTAAAACAAGTCTTTTAATGCATTTGACATCAATTATAACATCAAGGGAAGAAACTGTCAGAAACTAGAAACATTGTTCATGACTCACCATTAGACGAGTCACCATTGCGTGAGTAACTATTGGATGACTCGCTATTGGATGAGTCACTATTGGATGAGTCACCATTGGATGATTCACTGCTGGACATTTTATTGTTGGATAACTCACTTTTGGATGACTCACCATTAGATGAGTTACCATTCAGTGAGAAACCATTCAACGATTGACCATTTAGTGAGTCACAGTTTGGTGAGCTACCTTTTGGAGAACCATTGTTCACCAGTCACCATTCAGTGAGCTACCATTGTGAGTCCCAATTTATAGTCACCATTGATGACTCGCCATTCCGACTCCATGTTCCCGACTCACTGTTCCTGACCCACTAGTGATAGGAGATACCGTTGAAAAACATAAAATTGGGTAAACTCTTGAAATGAGTCAGGTTGACCTCCCAAAACACCTCAAACACCCAATTTCAAAAAATGAATAAATAGAAGAGGTCTGGGGAATTATATCATATACCTATCAAAATATTTTTTCCCACGAGAATCCACAACCAACCCAAATAAGAAACATAATAAGGGGTTCGAACAACCACCCTTCGAGATACCTATCAAAGATCTTTCCACTATAGTATCTCAACTCCATCATCAAGGAACAACAAGAAACCATGAAACAACCACAACCATCTCTTAAACACACTCCCAAGGGAGATACCTCTCAAAAGTTATAAAGCCACAACAAGTATTAAGATAAAGTCATCTCATAAACGGAAAGGGTTATACAACCACCAAATGGAAAACATTATAATATAAGAGATAAACATCATATGGCTTGGGGTAATGAGTGAGTATATGTGAATCACATTTATAGGTACTATCCTATACTCCACTGTGCCTCCATAAGACATGAACTGCTGGGATATGATACCCCCACAACACCTTCTCCTTATGGCCCTAGAATTCTACAGGTCTCTCCTCGAAGGTCTCATTATCATCAACATTGATCTCTCCCCAATAGATGAATTGGGAGTCATTATGAAGATAATGACAGAACTGTGACAAATTGAAAAAATTGTCTATCTCAGTCGATTATGGGGGAAGTGTTGCCTGATATTCCACAGCTTCAATACAATCCAACACATCGAAAGGCCCAAAAAACTAAAGAGAAAACCTAATTCCATGACCAAACATTCACTGCCCATAATGGGGAGTCACCATAAAAAACATGAGATCCTTAATTTCAAACTCTAGATGACTCATCCTATGATCATAATAGGACTCTTGAAGATCTTGTGCTACCTTCATCCACTCATAAATCACATGAACCATATCTATCATATTATATACCAGTTCCATCTTGAGAATTGCTGACTCTATGACCCTAGTCCAGCACAACATAGAAAGGAATGGTCAACCATACAGGGAATCAAATGGATTCATATTGATGGTGGAGTGGAATCTATTTTTGTACGATAACTCTACCAAGGGTAGGTTCCTCATCCATGAACCTCCAAAATCTAGAACATAAGAGCACAACATGTATTCAAGATTCTTGATGGTCCACTCTGTCTGATCATCCTTCTGTGGATGAAAAGAAGTCCTGAAAAATAGCTAAGAACCAAAATCATGCTGGATACCTCTCTACATCTTAGAGGTAAAATGAGGATCTTGATTAAAAATGATCATCCTCAGAACTCTGTGGATTCTCACCACCTTCTTCAGATACAACCTCAATAAAACCTCTACTTATTTCAACTCCTTTATCACTATAAATTAGGATATTTCATCAAATGATCCACTACTACCCTTATATCATCACAGCCTCCCTAAGCTCAAGGTAACCTTGTAACAAAGTACATCAAGATGTCCTCCCACTTCCACTGAGGAACATCTAATGGATATAGAAAACCATGGGGAATGTGGTGCTCGACCTTCACCGTCTAAAAGACCAAACATCGAGGGAAAAACTCTACAATTTCATGCTTCAACCCAGGCAACCAAAACTGACCTCTCAAATCATGCAACATCTTTTTCACACTAGGATGTACTAATAAGGGTGAAATATGAAACTCTATGAGAACCATCTCATGCATCAAAAAAGGAACTAAATTCATCCTTCAAACAACACCTGGTGTTATTCATCCTTGGACCAACCGTGAGGGGCCTCACCATAAACAACTCAGTCCCTCCTAACCTCCATCTCAAGATCCCCCCAACTGGGATTCCTCCCACTACTGCACCAAAGATCACTATACCTTCATCTAAAAAAGACAACCTCTACCCCCAACATCTCCCATTTCCTGATGTAATGCTAAATGTTCTTCTATCACTCTCTATAAATAACCTGATTCATGAACTGCATCACTACATCACTTCTTTCTCAGTGCATTGGCTAAAACATTCCCCTTTTAGGTGTATATGAAATTTCAAAGTCAAAATCCAGTAAGAACTCTGTCCACCAACCTTTTCTCAATTTCAAGTCATGCAAGGTGAAATGTTCCTCAGTATCTTATGATCGGTGAAGACCACAAAAAAACTCACTAATGAGGTAATGTATCATCAGTACCAGGGAAAACACCACTACTGACAACTCAAGATCAAGGGTGGAATAGTTACATTTCTGGGGACATAATAGATGATACCCCTAAGAAATGACTGATCACTACTGCATTAGAAAAAAGGCTAACCTTGGATGTGAAGAATCATAGAAAAACTCAAACTAAACTCTTTTTGTAGGTAGAGAAAGAACCAGATCACTGACCAACTTCTCCTTTAGATACTTGAAAGCTCGCTAACACTAGTTAGTCCACACGAACAACTAATCCTTTTTTCAATGCTTCTAGAAGAGTTTTAACCTGAGATAAATTGGATAAAACCTCATATAATAGCTAAAAATACCAAGGAAACATTTCACATATGCCATTGTCTTTGGGGCTACCCAAGAAAGTACTTCCTCTATCTTCAATGGATCCACAGGTAGTCCCTACTGGGATATAACATTCTCTAAGAAATAGCCTTCTCAATCCCAAAACACACACATTGAAAACTTCCCAAAAGGATTCTCATGGTGAAGAACTCCCAAAATAGCACACATATGTCATGTATGATCCTCCTCATACATGGAGTACACAAGAATATCATTGATTAAGACCACCACAAACATATCCAAGAACTCATGGAACATAGAATTCATTAACTCCATGAACATAGCTAGATCATATGAAACACCAAATGGAATCACAATAAACTCGTAATTCCAAAGACAACAATAGAAAGTAGTATTTGGTATGTCCTCATAATTCACACACATCTGATGATATCCTAACTGCATATCAAATTTGAGAACAAACTTTCACCCATCCATTGATCTAAAAAATCATCAATCTAAGGAAGAGGATAGAGGTTCTTCATTATCACTCATTTTAAGCGATGATAATAAATACAAAACTACAAAGTGCTATCAACCTCCTATATGAAAAAAATTGGTTCACCCCATGGTGACATAATCGGCCAAACAAAACTGAACTGCAATAGACCATAGATCTATATATACATCTCTCACAACTCAAAAGGTTCCATCTTATATGTAGACTTCATGATAAAAGACATACCAGGCTATAGCTAGATCCCGAACATGATCTTTCATCGAGGGGGTAATGCCACAACCTTCTCTAGAAAGACATCAGGGTACCCTTTAATGACCCTAGGAAAAACCAACTGTTGAACCTCCGATGAACTCAGCATCAGCTTAGCCACAGAGAATGATAAGGACGAAACATGCCTCTGACTCATCTGAGGGTCTCTCTCTCTATCAAACACACTTGTCTCTCCATAAACATCGAATAAAACCACCTACCTCTACATGAAATACATGATAGACTACCTAAAATACAACCAATACATGTTGTGTATGAAATCATATTGTTGTATTGGTAAAAATATGAAATCTCCCCAAGATTGGTGCTACCACAACACTAGCTCACAGTCTCTACATACATCAAGTAATTCAACTCGATGTCCATCTAGCATAGTCAATGCCAAGGGCACTGAAAGCCTCTCTACCTCAAGTCAGAAGGAATGAAAAAGGGTATGTTATATAAAAGATTGTGTGTATCCTAAATCAAACAAGGCATGAACCCAAGTAGAAAACAAGAAAAGGGTACCACAAGCAACAAATGGATCGCCTGGTGCTAGAAACGCTAACGCATAAGGTTGACCATGACCTACTCCATAGACTCTATGACCATACTAAAAACCACCTCCACAACGGCCCTCTAATAACAGATAATGAAGAGCATCCCAAGGTTGTCCTATGTGTGCCCCATATGACCTATTCTGATCCAGAACTGGTGAAACCTGTTGTGGTTTTCTTGGCTAAAACCACCTCAATGTAGGATCCTGGAGTCGAAAAACTGGCACATGCTGACCACTCTAAAATTTCAGGCACTCGTGCCTCTAATCACCTCATCCTCCAAAAGAAAAGAATGATCATGATCCATTGAAATAGGTATGATAGCCTCCACCCCTAGAGAAATGAGATACTAAGGGCTAGGACCAACCCCTGGCTGATCAGAAACTCTTATTCCCTAAAAACCAGGAACCCCGAACCACATATCTACTTTATGAGAAATCCTAGAGACTCCCCTCTCATGATGGTCTAGTATTATATAATGTCCCATTTATGACCTCCACCCCCGCCAACACCTCAAGATATGTCGTTAGCATAAAAGGGATGACCTTTAAATGGATCTATGTATGAAAGGACTCCCCAAAATGCCTCGCCTTGGCCTCCTCATCAGGAAATAGGCCTGAAACATATCGCAGAAGGTTCTTGAAATGGATCCTGAACTCTCGCACATTGGAGCTTCCCTACTAAAGGGGATGAAAATACTAGATACCAGTTGCCTTCATGGTCGAAGAAAGAAACTCATCCATTAACTGGTCTCATAACTTCTCCCATGAGACTTCTGACTCCTTATGATCCCCGAGGAATAAGAATTGACACTTTCTCAATTCCCCACACATCATCTTTACAAAAAACTATTCCTAGTACTCCATTTGAGCACAGATCAAACTGAAAGATATATCAACATCTTCCAACCAGTCCGCTATGACCTCATCTGAAATGGATCCCTCATACTTCTTCAGACTTTGGAACTATATTTTTCAGAGTTTCCTCGTCCATGTGTCATTTTCGTCAACCTCTACTCTGTAGTGATCTGTTGGCCCAACCTTCTGGACATATTCTATGTGAACTTGACTAGGAAGTTGTCCAAGATCCATACATCAAAAAGGAAAAATAGTTATAGATCTTCAACCTATAATATGGAAGTCTTTAACATTAATTAATCATTTTCTTTTATTCATTTAGGATAACCTATCTAAAAGTTTACATGTTTAAACACAAGCGCAAAGAAGAATTATGCATGATCCTTTCCTAGGTCTCTACCCTGCAACAAGTATCACCTCATTTAGTTGCCACAGTAATCTTCAAGGTTAGTTCATCTAATCACAAGGTGCCCTAAATACCCACATATCATCTGGTCTCCCATGTTTATAGTTCTTGCTAAAAATAGTTGAAACCATTTCCTTACCAACCCATGAAATGTTACATATTCATAACTCCAACTCTATCATATCCCTCAACCAAGCATCTGATACCACTCAGTCGCAACCCCCTCCCCTCAATGTGTACCCCACTTAGGCCAGAAATGTGAGAAGATATATAGTGACACCCGAGTCCCGCCTCCAATAGGCCCCAGGTTGGGGGCTAGGACTAAGGGTATCGTAAACACATAGACAGGAGGCATTACCCTCTAAGAAAACACATGTGAAAGAGAGAGATGGTATGGAAACCAAAAAAATCCAACTGAGATTACAATATAAAATATAGACTAATAAAAAATATGAAATTTCCTGAGAGAACTACAACAACTAAAAATAAAAACTACAAGAACCAAAAGAATGTAAAACAAAAGAGACCACAAATCCCAAACATCTCCTGAAAAAACCCACATGTTAATAGTAACCAGCATGATCTCCAACCTGATCCAACTAACCTAAAAACATTATATATAAATGTAGGGTGAGTATGAAATTACATTCATTGGATCCTCCCAGGAGCCTCTCGTGGAAAAGTAATGAAAGCATGCTAAAGCACAATGAACAAAAAGTGAAACTAAATCATCAACTAAGCAGGTATACTATGTTCCCAGCCTCACCATGGATACTCTCACCAAGTATCGTATACAATATAATATTATATAATAATGAATATCAAGGGTACCCCACTAAATCTTCCCCACTAGTTTTCCACTTTTCCCTAATGTCGCATGTCCTAAGCATCTCTATCCAAAAATGCTAACCCAAAGACACCTGGGAGAAGCACCAAAACATGCACCACATGAAATTCACCGCTGTATCCACATAACCAAAGGTAACTAGGTAGTTTCTAGGATCCACCATAGCTCACATAATGGGTATCATACATCGGGCATTATACCTCAATCCACCATAGCCCATACAATGAGTAAGGATCCTAAATCCATCATAGAAAATGAATGTTATACCTTTAGTATTCCTCTGGAAACTATATCCAAATTGTGTTTGTGTTAAGTAACCATAAGCCATTACAACCCTCTATACACATATTTGGGGAAAACTAAATGACATGCCAACCAGTATAAGTTACCTCCAAGAGAAGAGAATCGAACCAATGTGGGTAGTCATTCATCAATCCTCACACTGAGATGTTGGGGAAAACACCCCCAGGTCTTAGAATCCCTGAGGTGTCATTCTCTCTAACAGATAGGGTAGAGTGGCATATAGAGACACAAAAAGTAAAAGATACAATATATCTCACAACCACACTATGGGAATAACCTAATATTAGACTCAAATTCAGCTCACATCACTCGAACTCCCGGCTTCTACTGCTAAAACAGTATATCCTATAAGCACACAACCACTTTAAAGGGATTCATTAAGTTAATTTATCCCTCTTCATCAAATTTACCTTAAATTAATTAATTCTTGGACCATTAATTAACGTTCATACTTTTCCACAGTCCATTACATTAGCATTTAAATAAATATCCATGCTCTCCAGGAATAAGAAAACAGATTACACATCTTCTCAAAATCACAACCTCAGCATTTCATCCCAGCAAGCTCCATCCACATGGGTTAAAAAAAATTCATTTACTAAAAAAATAACAACATTCAATATTTCCTTATTTCCAAATATTCTATGAAAACATTCTATGCTACCAAACACAAGGGACTCAACATAGTGAGTAGATGATATACCTATCGAGTCTTTTCCTCTTATAGCAGGATCATAAATCCATCCATCCTTTGGAAGACAAACATGGAAAGCACATGGAATACCCCCACATATTTTTCTTTTTGTAAATAAGAAAAAAAATCTTCCCCAAGAAGTGGGGAAATACAAAAATATAAACAAACAATAGATTCAACAAGAATCTAACTTTCATATCAATGAGTAAGCTCAGCTTCAACCCGTTCCATCAAATTGGGTGACCTCTCTGACACTCACATGCATAAACCGATGCATCTCACCACTACTGGCGTCAACTGCTACCACAATGAACAGGCCTCCCTTCCCCACATATTGAAACATCCCTCTAGGATCATCCATCTCAGGATCACATCACATCATAAGAAGTAGGAAACAAATAGAGAAATTGGGATCTTTTTCCTAAATAAGGCATTCAACCTTCGCACACAATGAGCTCTCATTGCTACAAAGCACAAGGCACTTGGCCTTTATAACAAGAAGGAAATGTAATCCCTACAAAGGAATTATATTTTATTCATGCAACTAGTATTTATTCAATATTGAATTAACTGATTCGTTATCACAGGTTCCAACGATGGGAATCTTAGGAAACAAGCTTCTCAAGCAATCACAAATTAATTAAAAAAATATCATGCCTTTAGTATTATTGTGAACAAGAAATAACATGATTCAGGTTCATCATATAATTTAGTTAACTAGACATATCATCATCAATTTGATTATCATAAAATTATATCAACAACCAGATTCACTAACATGCCTCTTTAAATAGTTATCTAATTAATTATCAATTTATTTTGGCTTTATGTACTTTACCAATTTACATCAAGAGAAATGTGCTAAATAATTAAGGGAATAGATATCACACTATCTATAAAATCAAGAGGCATACTATTATCATGTTATAAAGAAAAAAACTATGTGATCAATACCAATTCATTAATCTTGTTTAAATAATTATTATATAAATTCCATTACGATCCAAATAGATAAATAATCCTATTTTTATGTTTTCACATAACTAAAAAGATATGTAATAAATCCCCTACCTCAAAAAGTCTTAAACATTTTTCTCTTAAAATAAACCATGAAAAGGATCATGATCACCTCCCTCACAATGACTGAATCCACCCGGGGATGCTGCAACACCACCACACCAACCAACAACTAGGAATTCCCCATTAGAAATATGGAGATCACATTCCATCGCATAGAAAGGAGAAATGGGAGGAGATAGATTGAGGAAACCATAAGAACTGAGGTAGAACATACCTTATATTAAATATGGATTGTCAATTCTTGGTTCCACTAAAACTGGGGGAGTGCACACAGTAGGAAAAACACCCAAGGGAACATGATCCGAGGCTACAGCAAAACACACAACCCCTATAGGAGGAATAACTCTGGGCATCCCATACCAAGGAAAAACATGAAGGAAGAACAAGGGGGAAGGTATCTCAACCTTTTTAAAATCTATACAGGGTTGTGGTTTAGATACGGATTAGATTTTCCATTAAAAGTGGATCTAGTCAATATTACATGTTTTAATCAAGAAAATGAACCTGGACCCTTAGAATAATATTTATAGAAGCTATGGGATTTGAATCAGCCTTAAATTCCTTAAAATACAAATTTGATTTCTTTTTACATCAAAGATAACATCAAAGTGGTGAAAATATAGGACACTGGAAACACTATTCAGGACTCACCATTGTCGATTCACCATTGGATGAGTCACCATTGGATGGTCACAGTTGGATGAGTCACTATTGGATGAGTCACCATTGGATGAATCATTGTTGGAAAGGTCGTTATTGGATGAATCATCAATGGATGACTCAGTTTTAGATGAGTGAATTTTCATTGAGCTACCATTCAGTTAGTCACCATTTGGTGAGTCACCATTTGGTGAGCTACTATTTGATCATCCACCATTCACAAGCTGAAATTCAGTGAGCTACCATCGCGAGTCATTGTTGAGAGTCACCATTGCTGACTTTCCATTCTGACTAACCGCTTCTAACTCACTTTCCCTAACCCACCGATGAAATGAGATACCATTGGAAAATAATAAATTTTGTAAAACAATTAATACGAGTCACCTTAACCTCCTAGAACACCACAAATACTATATTTCCACAAAGTAATGGACCGGAGAGGTTTGGGTCATTACACTCTTCCTCCCTTATAGAAGGCCACCACTTATCCCCCTTCTTCACACTTCTCAAGAAACTTATGTTAGGCCATGATATACCCAATTAACATCCCAAAATCCCTCCCTTATTTCTTGAAACCTCCATTGTGGAATAAATCCAACCAAAAAATGCCTTTAGTGAAAATCAAAAGTTGTTACCCAAAGAAGAGGTAACATCATTCCTTAAGATCCATTCCATTATTTTCATTCTCCACCACATAAATTATTATTATTAGATGCTTATAAAATAATAAAAGTATCCTAAATATATGGATATTTTTTCACTCTAATGGTTTGACCTGCACATACACACACTTCCATCTAATGGGTAACAAACATACCATTCTTTTGTACAGTGTACTACCACCTCAAGAAACGATGTTGTTCGTTTTTCCTCTAACACCTATAATTGTTGTGAATTATGATGTTGAATATATTTTAATACAATTTATATTGTATTTATGTTCTATTTATACTTATTTATTTTTTATACAAATCCTACCTTCAAGCTTTCTATTTTTTTAAATATGATAACTTCGTTTGTGGAAATGTGGACTACCGCCCCCTCAAAGTGATATTATTTGATAACATTTTACATGGAATGTATTAAGGAATAAATTAGTAAAAATATGTGACATATATTAAATAATAATTATTGTGAAATAATTTTATATATATATATATGTTTGTATATTTCATTTACTTTCTTTTTTCCAATATAATAATAAAATTAAAAAAACAAGCATGCATACGTATGTCCTACCATCTCCTTGAACGATGTATTTTGATTAATATTTGAATATTTTATAAATTACTATAAGTATTTATATAAATAATATATATGATATATAAATAATTTTTAATATTCAGTAAATAAGTAAATCATGATCTAAGTAAAATGATCAAAAATGATAATTCAAAACGTGTAGGATAATAAATTTGGATATTACCTAAAAAATAATTTAATATTGAATTGATGATAAATGAAAAATATAAAGACATAATTGAATAATTTATGGTATTATAAAAAAATAATAATGTTCTTTTGATGATTTATAGAACCTATATTTATTCTACCGGATTTTTGAACATGTATAATGAATGTTAAGACTTAATGTCAATGAATTTCATCTCACTTTTTATTTTTGTAAGATACATGTCTTATTCACCAATAATTTATTTTGTGTTGTGTATATAATTCCAATATATGTATTATATGGTTCTTATAATTAATTTTATGGGCATTTAAATATCCATTTTATTATCTTTATTTCATGGGGTTTATGGTTCAAATGTTTCCATATCGGTAAAGTAATTTTTTCTCAATTTCCCTTGTTTAAGATACATGCCAGGTTATGCACCTATAATTTTCTATGGGGTGAATATACTACCATTTTACATGTTATATCATGATCCAACTTCTTTTAAATATATTTTATGATTAATTTAATTCCATATTCTTACATGGGTAGTATAATTCAAAGTTACCATGTGCTGAGATTACATTGAAACAATCCCATTGTTTATTGAGATTATTTGTGGGTATGCTTCTATTGATGAAATATTGTGATTCATATCTTAGTTGGACTCATTAAATTAATTATCCTATGGTTAGTTATGAAGTATTCATGTATTATTACCATTTTACCACTCTTTTGTACTTATGATAATATATAAAATGTTTTTATAGTAATCCTACTTTATTTCTCCTTTCTCTCGAAAGCATGTGTTATTTCAAAATTGTGTTTTATACAAATGTTTTCAAAAATGTTTTACTATTAATAAATTTTGATAAAAGGAAATTTTTACCAATTTCTTACATTTTTATAAAATGTTTTTAAAAGTAATCTTCTTTTCTTTTTCTGATCAAGTCAATATTCCAAATTTTGACGGTGCAACAGAAATGTTCTGCATGTATAAACATACCCACCATCATAACTGGAATTTCCTTGAAGATTACATTTTTTGATTAAATTAATTAAAATCTTATCATAATATTATGGAATATTCTTATTTTAATCGAGTTTTCAAAAGAAAAAAAAATTCAAAAATATTTTATATTTAAAAAGTGATTCAAATGATTATCAAATCTCTCTTTATATGCTTTGAAAAGGGTTATTTTCAAAGAAAATGATTTCATTGACTTCATGTTTTATTTATGAAATTTCAAAAAAAAATATAAATGTATTTTTGAAATGATTTCAGGCCTTCTTTTATGTTTTCATGGTGTTTTCAAGGAAAAAGGTTTTCAAAATGATTTATTTTTCAAAAATATATTTTTTAAAAAGGAAAATATGTTTTTCTCAAGAAATGTTTTTAATGAAATTTTAATACCTAATTTATAAGAAATGTATTTTTTAAATGGCTTTAAGAAAAGGATATTCAAATAAAGGCTATTTTCCATAATGAATTATTAATGTTATCTTTCAAAATCACTCTCCATCTAAGATAACATACTTTGTTATAGTTTATGAATGCCATTAATATTGTTTCTTGAATGGTTTGTGTTTTGATAGAAAGACATTTATGATACCAATTTCTCATAAATGGGTTATATTATTTCCAATACTGATTCATTCATGGTTTATGCATTGATGAAATACTTATGAAACCTATCCCTTCTGCATCAGTTATAATGTGATGAAATTTTAATGATACCCATTTCATTTCATGGGTAATGATATGATAATTGTTTTTTCATCATATTAACATGAATGTATTATTTCATTATGTAATGGGTGGGCCTATATAACCCTCAAATTAATTGGATAATAAAAAATGTTTTATGATCTCAATAGGGTACATATGAGGGCATCCCAAGCCCAAAATAATAGGGATACATATGCTTGAAACAAGAGGGTACATGGTAGGTCATCCCAATCATGATGTAAGAGGGTACATAGGAGGGAATCCCAACCCCAAAAAATAGGGTACATGGGAGGGAATACCTATCCTAAAATAATATGGTACATAGGTTGGCATCACTTGTATGGAATAAAATGATATACAAAAGGGCATCCCATGCCCAAAACAAGAGGGTACATGAGAGGTCAGCCCAAGCCCGAAGTAGGTACAGTAGTTAATAACACAAGACAAACATGTTATTAAGGTATTGGTAGGTATAATTGAAATATTATTTTCTATTCTTATGTGTATGTCACAAATTACATTTCTTATTCCTAAGTAATTTTTTCATTTATTATTCTCTTCTTTCCCTTATGGCTCATGTATTATGAACATCCAATATTCTTTTCATGTCTCATGATTATGATCTTTGATATTTAGGTTATGATCTTAAAATGGTATTCTCATATTCTCATACCCTTATGTTCATGTTATTCTTACATAATTACTTTATTTACCCTTAGTAATAATTCAAGCTCAACCCTTTATTATGTTTCATTTACCCATGTTATGAAGAAAGTTTTATGTATAAGTAATTAATGTGGTGATCTTTATGGGATCCACTAGAGATCTATCACCAAGTTTGAATATTGTGTTCCATGTTTACAAAGACACTACATTAATATGGTCCTTTGACATGTTCTATTGTAATATGATTAATATTCACCTATATTGATTTAATATCCATGTATCTCAAACCTGGTTCTCTATATATCCTCTACTTACCTCCTCTATACAAATATGAATCATAACTCAAGTATATTATATATGATAAAATTTTGATATGTTAATGGAGTATCCATCATCAAACACCTTTTCCTCTTCCCTTTATTCTAAAAATGAAAACATCATATGTGATGTGTCGATTTGCCTTCATCATGGATGATGCATTTTAATTTTCCATTACCACCTTCAAGGATGGGCATAAAACCATTATTATAGTTAAATTATATTTTATTAATGATATTATAAGTTCTATAAGGTTATGGAAGCAATATACATTCCTGATATAAAAGAAAATGATATAATATCTTTATGGTTAAAAAATCATCAAAATAAATTAAATCATTTCCATTAACGTATTTTATAAATAATCAGCCTCGTAAAATCTAACAAATTGATATAGAAGATCATTTAAAGTTATCTATTTCCATTAATAAAATATAATTTCAATTCTAGATAATTTACCCCATTTTACATGAAATTAAATTATTTTGTACAACCAAACCAATCATGAAAACCTAAAAACAAATTCTCCATGAATGAAGAAATTGAATCTTATAACCCATCAAAAAGACCATAAATAATCATAATAAAATTATAATAAATCAAATACTTGTATAATATGTTATTTATTAACTAATTAATGGATATAATTTTATTGTATTTGGTATTAAATTGTTAAATCCTTCATACATTAGTTTTGGTGACTCTCCAAACCAATTTACTTTCTTTGGTTTATACCGATTACATACCAGATTTTAGTGTGGATGTTGTTTAAAATTCATAAAAATAATTTCTTTATTCTTAACATTTATTTTTTAGGATATAAAGGTTTCCAATATTATTTTATTAAATATTTAATAAATTTTCTGAAATAGATCTTCTTTCTAAAAAACACATCATTTAAATCTCTTGACATTGTTTCTTCTTCACTCTTATTCGGTGATTCATATACCAAATATGTTATTCCATTTTTATTTTTGGAATCCTATTGTAGATTTATTAATATATGATTTATGAAATTATATTTAAACTCATTTCCTTTCCAAGGGTTAATGTATGGAAAATATTGATACACATTCTTTGTGGCATGCATGATTATGTAATTGTTTTGATGTTACAGGTGTGCCCAAAATTATATAACTCTCTTATTAATTGGGTAATTTGATATATATCATGATATAGTATTCTATATTAATGAAATTTATTCTATAATTGTTCACAATTATGATTTTATCAATATTAATATATGTATTATGTGAACATGATGAAATATTTGTTTAGAATAATGTGTGGTAGTTGACCACTAAGACCGGATGTTTCATTTTTATGCATTTCCATATTCCATAAATTTGTCTAATTATTTATCTAATGATTATGATTATGATACCCATACTTATGTTATTATGATGATTATTATGATAAAAAAGTGTTATAGTTATTCATTTTCATATCTATCATCTTAATGGGCTATTACCTCACCCCTTTAGTTGATATATATCCTCAGGTGATTACTTTTACTAAGGATTACAAGAGTTCCATTATGAATATAGATAAGATGGAATTAAGTAAATTTTTATTTTTTATTATTTATATGTTATATATGGTATTAATTATCTTATGGCATAAAACATTAGGATCCGTGTTTTTTAACATTATTATGTTGTTGAGATTTAAAATGATGTAACAGTTATATAAGAAAAAGTAGGGTTTCTAAAGTTGGTATCAGATAATGGTCTTTCTATTTTTCTAGTTTTGGACATGAAAACCTTATCAATAACCCTATATATAATTCTATCACCATGGATAACCAATATTGGAATTTATGTAATCATAAGTTAAGAAATAATTTTCATTTACATGTTTATCCTTATATGTTCAAAGTTTCCTTTTCATATGATCATTATATATTTAACCAAGCCCCCTAATTTTATTTTCTTCTGATTTTTAGTTAATGGAGGGAAATAGGATGTGTGCCATCACATATTTTCACCTTAGTATATAAAAAATAAATTTTGAGGGACACATTTCAAAAGGGGGAAAGAATGTAAAGACCTAGAATTTTATCAATTGAAATTTTCTTCTAATAATTTTTTCATATAGTATAAATCACATAAAATCACAATGATAACAAAATAAAAACTTTCTAAAATGAATAATGAATGCAAAAAAGAGGTGTTTATAGAAATTAAGGATATGATACCAATTGAATACAAACTTGACCAATGGAATAGTAATTTGACCAGTAGGAATAGTAATATGGCCAATAGAATAGTAACCTCACCTTTAAATGTATCAATAAAACCTATGTATCTTATAAATGAAAATATATTATACTTATATCATATAATAAGTAAAAAAATTTATTAAAAATGAAAAATTAAGTATTGGTATTTTTGTGAAGTACAGTTTTTTATTTAAAATTTTATAATTAATATAATGATTAAAAATAAAATTTATTTTCAGAAAATTTATTCATAAATTAATATTTTGTTATCTTATGATTATACGATAATTTTAAGTGACTATATTTTATTTTTCCAAGTTTCATAAAATCGATTATAATTTTTAAATATGTAATTTTTGAATAAATAATTCTTTTAATTAAAAAGTAAATTTCTAATATTTTGAAAATTATTTTCATAAAATATAGTCTATTTTTAAATTATACATATTTAAAAAAAATTATAGTGAATTTTTGGGATTTTTCAAAAATAGTTTATTTTTTGGTGAATACTAAAACATTATAATTTAAAATATTTTCTAAATAAATGAATCTTTTAGTCATTATAGAGGTGTAGATAATGTAAGCACCATAATCTTAAACTAATATTCTTTATTTAATATATTTAGTTATGATGTTCAAAACTATTGAGGGTATTGATCCAAAATAATGAATATAATAATAAAATTACCCCTCTCCTCCCACTATAAATACCACCCCTCAGCACAACATCTTGTTACACATTACAATCCATGAATCTTTTCAAAATTATAATAAATCATATTTCCAAGTCTCTCCCCCACATTTAGGAGCTTATGTTCTCTCACAAAAGACCAAACTTAACTCCCTTAAAGAGGTTCTCTAGGAGAATAAATTCAAGAAGTAAAATCCTCTTTCATTATCTTTTAATTTATTTTACTTTATTTTCAATTATTATCTTATCCTTACCTCCTCTATCCAAACATGTATGATATCTCCAATATCTTATATATCCTATAATTTTATTATGTTAATTGAATATACATTGTCCTACACCTCCCCCTCTTCATTTTATTCTAAAAATTAAAACATTGTTCATGTTGTGTCAATTTAACGCCATCATGGATGATGATATTTTATTTTAAATTACCACCATCAAGGTTTCTCTTAAAACCATTTTTATGGTTAAATCAATTTCTCTAAAAATATAAAGTATGAACATTGTATTGGATAGTGTGTGTGACATGAAACACCAAGAACCAATGGGAATATAGTATCCTAAGAATTTATAATATATTTATTATATAAAATAAATTAAATATATTTTATTTAATTTAATGAAAACTTCTCTATATTATCATACATCACATGAAACAATTAATTTTCCAGAATGGTTAAGTTACATGCAAGATGGAGTTTTACCAAACATAAATATTTTATTAAATCATTATTAATTACTATAATAAGATATAACCAGGATATTAAATTAGTAGATATGAATATTATTAAAAAAATGGAAAATATTTGGATTATAAAAAATATAAAATGAATTAATTGTTTGAATTTTTTTTATAAATTTATATAAGGGCCAATTTATTATGAACGGAATATTTTTGTAGAATTTTGTTATGATCATAAAGATTTTTTATCCTAATAAATTAAATAAAATACAAATAATTGTTGAAATTAATTCTATATATTTATAAATTATATTCAATCATATATTTTCTATATTAATCCAATATATTTTATAGGCATGCGATATGAACAAACTCAATATTACACAAAAATCCTATATTTTTATTAAGGCACTTTTACTACCTTTTAATGGAGTACCAATTTAAACCCAATTTTTTGCCCTTTTATAGATTTTATATGTCACAATAAACTTAATAATTGAAACAAGAACATAAAAATTAGGTCAGGTTGAATTTTTTGAACTTTTATCCGAATTTTCTTTTTTTTATGAATATTGAAAAATACTAAATTTTAATTCAAAGACTCTTTTTCATTAAATTTATTCATATTGTAAAATTATATTTTAAATTGGTATAAAAGTTAAATCAAATAAATTTTACAAAAAATAATCTTGTTTAGTCCATTTTAATCAATTTTATATTGAAATTAGAATAATAAATGTAGTAATCTTTTGAATGTTTTTACTTTAAGAACCAGCATTGTTGTCCCATCTGTGAGAAAATATTTAAATTAATTTCTGTCAATTATGTGATTGGAATTGGGAATAATGGATTCCATATTCTTAATCAGGATAATTTAGAAGGACTAATAAGGTCAACATTGTTATTGACCAAAAATATTAGTGAAAGTAATTTAAATTAATTACAACGATTAAGAGGAAAATATTCTTACCAAGGGACTAAACCGTAAACATAGGAGCCAAAATGATCTAAAAAATTGTAAAAACTATTGTCTGATATTATTTAAACCCTATAATACGTTTTATAAAACCTTTACATTATTTTGTACACATTAAATTAGAAAAGTTTGGTGGAGTTCCATTTTCCAAAATTTACAAGAGTGTTTCTCCTCCTTCATAATAAAAAGGCACTCAACCCTCCCACTTCCTCACACATCACAAGAAAATTTTCATCGACCAATAACTGAAAAAAATAGATCCTAAAAGTACCAACTATCATCTTATAATTCTCTCATTTGGAATAAATCCATCCATGGAATCCCTTTAGTGGAAACTAAAAGGAGTAACCCAAATAAGAGGTAACATCTTTGCTCGAACACTTCAGTTTTAATTCCATTGTCCACCACCTCAATCCTCCTTATTCCAATAACATATAACAACAAAAATATACTAAATATACTTATATTCTATTATGTTAAAGTTTTTACAAACACATAAAAACACATCCTTCTAATTGGTAACAAACAAACTATTTATGTGTATAGTGAACTACCACCTCATAAAACGATGATTGTTCATTATTTCATTACCACCTGTCATGGTGGGAATAATGATAAAAACCCAGTTTATATATGATATATATGATCTTTATAATATATTTATTCCTCTATAATTTTTATTTATAACATACCTTAATGTTATCCAATTTTTTTAAATATGATAACATCGTTTGTGGAAGTGCGGACTGCCACTTCCTAAAAATGATGTGATCCAATAAAAAATACATGAAATGTATAAAAAATGGTTTTTATTAAACTTATGTTTCATAAAAAAAATCTATATGATATTAAATACATTATTACCTTTATGCCAATATAATATTTTTCATTTTCATTTTTACCCTTTCACGCACCTAAAAAGTTATAATGTTATTTGTAGACGTCTGGACTATTGCCGCCTCGACACGATGTGATTCCTTATACATCACAATAATTGTATATATAAGTATATATGATTAAATAATATGGTATTTATGATGTAATTAACATTAAAAAAATATTAATTTTACTAACCATCTTTCTATAATGATCATTGAAAATGGGGACGTTACTTATACATACATACGTCCTACCTTCTCTATGATTGTAGCATTGGTTCATTTTTAAGACCCCTATTTAATGATTGGTTTTAAAAGTATAAGTTATTTATTAATATTATAAATATTTCATTATTATTAAAATTTTATTGTTATATAATGACCCCTCTGATCATACTTGACATACCAATGTTGTTTTTGACACATAAACCAAATTTGGTCAAAACACATGACATAAACATTATTGTTTAAGTAGATGTGTAAAACACGTTAATAATTGAAATTAAGTTAATTATTAGCATGAAAAATTTTACAATCATGTAAATAATTAACTTAAGTTTATTATTCATGAACCAGATGACACACGAGACAAGTCAGACTCAATGAAATGAATTTTCATCTCACTTTTTATATTTGTGAGATAAATTTCATATTCAACACGCACTTATTTGTGTGGTGTTTATATTATCCATTTTGAAATAATATATCATGAATTATTTTATAATAATGGTATTTAAATGTTTCATTTGATGATTATTATTTTTTAAATGTCAAATTTATATGTTACCAAGTGGTAAATAAATTTCATAACTCAATTCCTTTTCTTTGATTTATATTTTGTCTTCGTTGTTATTAATATAATATTATTATGTGTATAAATAATTTTTACTATATAATTATTTATTTAAAATTATCTTATTTTTATTTATTTTGGATACACATAATATATTCTTTGATTGTTTATTACTTCAACAATAAGGTCTTTTCAAGTGTTTACTTCACAATCCTTTTTTATTTGGGTTGTTTACAATTGAATACCTCTTAGAGGAAATTATTTGATCATCATTTAATAATCCATTTAATTTTTTTCTACTATTTTTATTCATGAAATTATTCAAATATTAGTACTATTTTGACACTCCTTTGTACTCAAAAGTTTTTAGAAAATGTTTTATAGAAAACACAACTTCAGTATCTCTTTAGTCAAATGACATATTTTATTATAAAAACCCAGTTTTCTATAAATGTTTTTAAAAAATATTAAACTTCCAAAAATTATTTATTAATGATATTTTTATCCTTTCTTATTTTACCAATGTTTTCAAAGGAATATTCTAGTCACTATTTGGACAAGGTGTTTTTCTAACCTGTTTACCATGCAATAGGAATAATTTTTTTACCTCATATGACATGTATAGAATTACCCACCATCATTTCAAGAAATCATCCTTTACATGTTTTAAAGGTTACTATTTAATGAAAAAACGTAAGTTATTCTCAATTAAAATTCTTTTCCATATAAAATGGATATCTTTATAAAGAATATTATTAAATAATATTTTTATAATATTTACAATAATAAATGAAAAAAATCTTTATTTTAATCTACTAGGGATATATTGTATTGATACCATCCTTATTCTTCCTCTAGATGGTTTATGATTGATTTTTTCAAGGATAGTATATACATTCACTTCCATGATTCCTTTTAGTCCCCTTGAAATATACAATTCTGTATGATAATTTGATATTGAATTTCCCCTAAACATCTATATCATTTTTCATGGATATGATTATTACCTTAACCATATTCCATTTTCCATATGGTATTTAATTTGAAAATTTCTTTATTATTTGGGGAAGTATTAAACTATCAGTATCCTTTATTCAATATGGATATTTAGGAAGGAATATTGTTTATTAATTAAATCGATGACTTGATATAAGCAGTTCATTGGACATATAGTGATGGGTTGGGTCCAAACTTTATATTAACAATCGATGCATTGATAGGTTCTAATGAGAAAATTTAATTGCACAAATTAAATTGTTTTCTACCTATATTTTTAAACTCTCGGGAGGTTAGATCTTTACAATAGTGGTTTTCATGTTCTTGATACATGACATCCAATAATTAATCATTTCCTTCATGTTTATTCAGTATTTATTATCCCTAATATTTTCACGACAATAATTTTTATGGATTTTTTTCATTCTGTGTTTTTTGATTAAATGGATTGTGTTTCAATTTCATATCATTCCAAATTGATTTTACCTTTTCTAGTTATTTGAAAGGAATTTGGTTCTAGTGATTACCATTCCAAATATTTTATGCACTTCCTTCTTAGTTTTTTGATTACATGGTTTTTTTGTTCAGTTATTTACCAAGACATGATTACTATTCTTAGTGATTCATTATTTTTTCCACTATACATTACCCTTATTGAGAATTTGATCTCACACTTATTATGTTTCCTTTTTCTAGGAACCCAATAAGTATACTATGAAAGATATTCAAGGATAATCTTGATATAATGAAGTAATTATCCTTGAAATAAAGAAAAAAAATAAATTGAATTAGTGTATTTAATTGTAATATATGTCTCATTTATGTATCTTTCTTATTAAGACTACTAAAATCTTTAGTCATTTGGGATTTCATTCATTTTAATCATCCTAATGTAATGGTAGTAGACACTATCTTCAGGATATCTAAGGTAGGTTCTCTCTATTTAGTATTAAAATAATTTTTTTAGGATCCTTGAGAACTAGGTTTAGGAAAGGATATATTAGATAACAAAACACTAAGGTATAATTTGATGATAAATATATATGAACACCCTAGAATTTTGGTTATGTATAGATTATGTGAGTATTCCTAGAAATTCATCCCTATATGTATAATATAAGTGGATGTGGTTCTGGAAGAGATTTAACTAGGAATAACAACTTCAACAAGGTGTGTTGAGCCTGAATCGGTGTTACCTAATACATGAAAATGGGCCTTACCACAAACCTAGTTTGACACTCTTAAGGGAACTATATAGGATAATTCACATTCTAATTACAAACCATTATGATGGATTTTGAAAATTAATAATTTATGCTTAACCGAAAGTGTTTTATATTGAATATAAGGTTTCTTGATTTAGATATCATAAATGATTATACACTTTTCTATTACAATTGTTACTCACATTATGTATTCTATTTTTAGTCAATGGTTGGTTCCTGAAGGATTCATGTTAGAATTTAACATGAATGATGATTTCGGGTAAATGAGAAACCCCATGAGGTGTTGATATTAGTTAATAACATATTGTTTTTGCCTAATTATTTTTCCCAAAATATGATTAAAAACTTATACATTAACTAACTCCCAAACACACCAAAGAAGGTATGGATGGGGTCTTCTCAGAGCTCTAGTGGAGTACACCATGGAGAGAATAAGGCTTTATTTCTATCATGAATGAAATTTTGAAGGAGACACCTAGGAAAGTGTCTTAATGGAACATATAAATTCTTTATGTGTGGGAAATAAAGTCACAAAGCAAAAAATTATCAAGGATAAATGCAGAGTATGATGGAAAGAGATAAAAATCATCTTAAGGACCCATTTATAGTTTATATATATAAATTTGGGGAACCTAGACATTACCCAAGTCAATGAACCCTTATATAGTATAAACTATAGACCAAGGAAGGACCTATGTGGAAATAACAAGATAGTGTATTTATTTATTAGGGTTGTATAGACCAAGGAAGGACCTATATGTCGGGTGACAATTAGTCATGTTCTATAAGGCCATAGGTCTTGAACCCATCAGTGAAAGACAAGAAGGGTTTAATGCCACCCACTGACCTACCCAATGTCCTGGTTGACATGTCATTGTATTTAGTTGAACAATTTCATCAATAAATATTAATGATGATCCAGTATTGAACCTTTTTATGTTTAGAGATTAATTTATTAACCATATTGTTTTTTTGAGTAGTTATAAACAAATTCAATGATTCTTCACACTTTTATGGGTGTAATGATGTGGTAAGCGTTTATTGAAACAATCTCTTCATTTATCGATATTGTTTATGATTATGATTCCATTTCAAAAATATTATATTCGATATCTCAAGAGATCTAATGACATTTCATGACATATTTTTATTTATTATGTCTTTATATATTTGTTACATTTTTCACTCATTGGTATTTAAGATAATTTAGAAAAAAAATTATGAAAATGTGACTTGATTCCTACTTTCATTCAAAAATCAGTATTCTTTTAGAAATGTGTTTGTAAGAAAGTTTTTCAAACTTTTTTAATATTATCCCATGATGTTTAAATGGAAATTTTACCCATGTTTTACATTTTTACAAAATGTTTTTGAATAGAATATACTATTTTTTAGATCAAGACAATTTTCTAAATTGTTATGTTAAAAAGGGAATGTTTAGAATGCATTGACACACCAACCATTATGAATGTCATTTACCTAAATATTCTTTTGTATGGTTACTTTAATGAAATTTTTTTCTTAATATTCTATTATTTTATTAATTTTAATTTCCTTTTCAAAGAAAAAGTTTTTCAAAAATATTATATGTTTATAAAGTGTTTAAAATGATTTTTAAATATCCCATTATATGTTTTCAAAATGATTATTTTAAAATAATATGGTTTCACTGATTTCAAGTTTTCATTATATGTTTCCAAATAATTTTTTTCTAAAATTCTTTATAGAATGATTTCAAGCCTTATTTTTATGTTTTTAAGGTGTTTTCATTGAAAAAATTTTTCAAAATGCATTATGTTTTAAAATGTCTTTTTCAAGAGGAAAATATATTTTTCTCAAGAAGTTTTTTAAATTAAATTTTAAATCCTCATTTATAAATAATAGATTTTTTAAATGGTTTTATCAACTGTATATTTAAGAAAGAAGATTTTCTTTAAGAAAAGATCCATGTTATATTTGAAAATTATTCTCCATCTAAGATGACGTATTTTGATATAGTTAATGAATACCATTAATAATCATTCATTAATAGTTTATGTTTTTATAAAATGGTATTTATGATACCCATTTATGTTCAATAGGATACATGATTTCAAATCCCTCTTCATTCGCTAGTTATGCTTTCATGACATAGTTATGAAACCTATCCCTTATCTATAGGTTATGATGTGATGAAAAATTAATGATACACATTTCATTTCTTGGGTCATGATATGATGATTTTTTTGTTATCTTATGGAACATTCATGTATGATTTCATTATGTGGTGAGTGGGACCCATATCTCCCTCCAAAGCATTCAATAATGATAAATGTTCTATGAGTTCAAGATTGTATATGGGAGGGAATCCCAAGACTGAAACAAGAGGGAATATTAGGCCCGAAACAAAATTTTACATGACAAGGAATCTCAATCCTAAAAAAATAGAGTAAACATGAGAGAATATCATGCCTGAAAAAAGTGGGTGCATGGGATGGAATCACATGCCCAAAATAAGAATCTACTCATGAGGGAATCTAAAGCCTGAAACAAGAGCGTACACGAGAGGAAATCCCAAGCCTGAAGTAGGTACACTAGTTATTAACAGAATCCTATCATGTTATAAAGGTCCTGGTAGGTATCATTAAAATATTATTTTCTATTCTTATGGGTATGGAACAAATTACATGTTTTATTTCTATGTTATATTTTCATGGATTATGCTCATGTTTCTGTTATGATTCATGTCTTATGAACTACCAATATTTATGCCTTGTGTTAGGATTATGATATTTTATATGAAAGGTATGATCAAAAAATAGTATTCTCATTTTATCATACCCTTATATTCATATTATGCTAACGTACATCCCTTATTTAGACTTACTTATAATTCAAGATCACCCCTTTCTTATGATTCCTTTACCCAAATTATGAAGAAAGGTTATAAGTATAATTTCTATAGGGGAATATATTTTTGGGAACCATTGAATATGTTTCAACAAGATATAATATTTTATTCCATTCCTACAAATACAATAAACAATTAGGGTCATTGGGAATATACTTTTGTAATATGCTGAATATTCATCTATATTGATGTAATATCCATGTATGTTAAGACTAGGTCTCTAAATATCCAATCCTAATATTCTATATATAAAAATGAATGAAAACACTAATATATTATATATACTAAAATTATATTATGTTAATGGAATATCAATCATCAAACACATTCCCCCATTCCTTTTATTCTAAAAATGAAAACATTGTTCGTGAAGTGTCGATTTACCAACACTATGGAAGATGCATTTTCATTTTCCATTACCATATTAAAGGTTAGTCATAAAAAAATTATTAGTATTAAATTATATTGTAAAATATATATTATAAATCATATAACATTCTAGAACTAATATATAAACCTGATATTAAATGAAATGATATAATTTCACGATGGTCGTAAAAACCATCATAATAAATTAAATCATTTTCATTAAAATTTTATCGAATTTATCATCCTCATACCATATAAAAAATGTTATATAAGATCATTTAAACTAATTTATATACGTTAATAATATATAATTTCTTTTTTGTATAATTATTTAAAATATTAATAAACTTATGTACCTGTATACAAGTGAACTGCTCATGAAAACCAAGAAAACAAACACTAATGGAATGAATAAATTGAATCATATAACTCATAAAATACACTATAAATGAACTTAATAAAATTATAATAAATAAAATAAATTTATTATAGGTTCTATATTTATAAATTAATGGATATTATTTTATTACCTAAGATATTTAAGTGATGAAAGCATTCAGACATTAGGTTAGGGGTTTCTCAAATCCAATTTCCTTTCTTTGGGTTATTCCTATTTAAAACTAAATTGCAATAAGGATGTTCTATAAAATTCATAATATATAATTTCACTATTCTTACATTTTATTTTCTGGGATATTCATGTTTCTAGTCTAATTTTATTATAAATTTAATTATTTTCCAAAATAACTCTTCTTTCAAAAAAAATATCTTCTACTTCTCTTAAGATTGTTTCTTCTTCACTCAATATTGGTGATTGTTTTACCAAATATGTTATTAGCTTTTTATTTTTTGGAACCTCAATGTTTATTCAATAATGTATACATTATGAAATTATCATGAAACCCATTTATTTTCCAAAAGTTATTTTATAGAAATGATTGTTATATGTCCTATGTGGCATGCATGATTATGTAAATGTTATGAAGTGATGGGTGCGACCAAAATTATATAGGGCTCCAATGAATTGGGTAATTTTATGAATATCTTGATATAATTTTAAATATGCATGAACATGACTCTATATTTGTTCACAATAATGTTGTTGTGGTCATGAACATATGTCGTGTGGGAACATGATGTTAGCTTTGTTCACAACTATGTGTAGTAGTTGACCACTAAGACATGATGTTTCAATTTTATGTATTTCCATGTTCCATACCATTATATAATGCATCCTCTCATGATTATGATAATGATCCCATACATATGTTATTATGATGATGATTATGTTCACCCATGTTATATTGATTCATGATCTTATCTACACTCTTTTTGGGATTTTATCTCACCCGTTTCATTGATGTATATCACCAGGTGATTACATATACTAAGGAGTACATGAGGGAAAATAAAATTCTATATATTAAGGAATTAAATAATGTTAATTTTTTATTATCTAGATATTATGTATGGTCATAATTTTCCTAATACACTAAAACATTGGATTCAGGTTTTATAACACTATTATGTCTTTTATATTTAAAATGATGTAATAGTTATTTAAGAAAAAGTAGGGTTTGTATAGTTTTTATCAGAGATTGGTCTAGTTATTTTTGGAGTTTTGGAAAGTAAAACATTATTAAGAACCCTAAGTATAATTCTATCATCGTTGTTAACCTAAATTGGAGCTTAATATATCACATGTTAGGATATAATTATTATTGACATATTTCTCCTTCTATGTTAAAATTTTAATTTTTATATAATCGTTATCTTTGTAAACAAGCCCCCCCCCCCCAATTCTATTTTTTCTATCACGTAAAATTAATGGAGGGAAATAGGAGAATTACCCTCACCTGGTTTCACCATAGTATGTAAAGAAATATTTCTACGGTAAAATTTTTATGGTGTAAAGAATGTAATGAACTAGAATTTTTTCAATGAAAATCCCTTTCTTATAATTATGTTATATAATATAAATCACTTAAAATATTTTATAAAAATGAAAACCAAAATTTTTAAATGAGAAATTAATGAAATAGTATGTATTTATAGAAATTAAAGAACCCATAACAATAGAATAGTAACTTGGTCATTAGAATAGTAATGTGACAATTAGGAATACTAATATGAACAATATAATAGTAACCTTTCCTATGAAATTATTAATAAAATTTATATATCTTATGAATGAAAATATAATATATTTATATGATGTAATATGTAAATAAATTTTTTTAAAATGATAAATTTTGTATTGGTATTTTTTTTAAATGTAATTAATTATTTAAAAATTTAAAATAAATATAATTATTTGAAAGAGAATTTATTTTCATTAAATGGATTCATAAATTAATATTCTTTTATGATTATAAGATAAAATTATTATACTTTAATTAATTTTTCCCAGTTTCATAAAATAAGTTGTAATTTTAAAAGTGTTATTTTTTTAATAAATGATTCTTCTAATTGAAAATTAAATTAATCATATATAGAAAAAAATTCATATAATGGATTCCATTTTTGAATTTTAAATGTTGAAAAATTTTAATGGTGAAATTTTGGGATTTTTCAAAAATGGTTGAATTTTTTGTGAATAGTGAAGTATGATGATTTACAATATTAGATAAATAGAAGGATTTTTTATTCATTGTTGGTTTATGGATAATGTAAGAACCATGATATCTAATTATAAATAATTATTTATTATATTTAGTGATAAGGTTAAATATTATTGATAATCATGAGCCAAAATAATAAAATAATGAATATACTAATAAAAAATACCCCTCTCCCTGTATAAATATCACCCCTCACCACCAATTCTCATCACACCTTCCAATACTTGAGGCTTTTCCAAATTCTGGATAATCCACTTACTAAGTGTCTTTCTCACATTCAATATCATCTCATCTCAACAAATTATCAATCTCCATTGCCTTAAATAGTTCTCACAGAAATGAAATTCAAGAGGTAAAATCTTATTTTGTTATCTTTTAATTTATTTTAATTCCTATTATTTTTTTATCCAATACTTAAATCCTATATAAAAACATGAATGATAACTCCAATATCTTATATATGCTGTAAGTTTATTATATGAATATATTATCCATCATCCAACATCGTCTCCTCTTCCTTGTATTCTATAAATGAAAACATTATCTACGATGTGTTAATTTACCTCCATTGTGGAAAAGGAATTTAAATTTTCCATTAAAACATTCATGGTTGGTCTTAAACCCATTATTATGGTTAAATTTAACAACCCTAAATTCTAAAGTAGGAATATTGTATTTTATATATTGTATGACATGAAACACCAAGCATGTATTGGAATATAATATCCTAATAATTTATAATTTTTTATGTATTAACTATATTTTATTTATTTAAATTATTGTGAACCTGATCTGGAATAATTTTAATCCAACAACTAGTTTCTTTAAAAGGTTACATTACACAAAAGATAGATCTTTACAAAAAAATATATTTTATAGAAACATTATTATTTAGTATAATAAGATATAACCTAGCCGTTAAATTATATGTTTTGAATATTATTAACTAACTTTATAAAATATGTTCCTTAGAAAAAAAATATAAAGTTAATTCATTAGTTAAAAATTAATTGGAAATGAATATAAGAACCAATTGAAAATATATGGAGTTTTTTATAAACTATTTGTATGTTCACAAATATTTTTTCTCCTACTAATTTAAATTAATTACAAATAGTGGGTGATAATAATGTTATATATATATATGTGTGTGTGTGTGTGTATGTGTGTGTGTGTGTATTAATCTATCAAATATTTTTTTTATTCATTCAATAGATTTTATAAGCACGTGAAAAAACAAACCTAATATTACACATCAAAACCTATATTTTTTTTTTACTTACTTTTAACTCCTTTTAATGGAGAATATATTTTAAATATAAAATTTGGCACTTTTATATATTTTATATATAAAAATAAATATAATATTTTATAAAACAAATATAAAATATTTTACCCTAAATTTTTTATATTTTTCTGTGAGGTTTCATTTTTTAATGAACAGTAAAAAATACAGAATTTTAAGTCAAAACTACTTTTTCATATAATTTAGTTATAAGCTAAAAATACATTTAAAATTTTTTTTTAAGTTAAATTATGTCAATTATTAAAAAAATATCCATTTTATGTCATTTTAATCAATATCACTTTGAAATTGGATAAAAAACATATGAAACTTTTGAACATTTTTACTTAAAAACCTCACATTATCATCCCATCTCTGAGATCAAATTTAAATTAATTTCATCCACTTATGTTATTAAAATTTTGAAAAATTTATAGAATATTTTGAATCAGAATAATTTATAATTATTAATATTTTAAACATAGTTTTTTTAAAATAATATTAGTGAATGTAATTAAAATTAATTATAATTATTATGAGGAAAATTAGTCTACTGAGAGAGTAAACCTCAATAATCAGAGAAAAAAGGATCTATTCAATTTTCAAAAAAGTAATTTTCTTTTCATAATTTCCACCCTATACTCACTTTTATATAATTTCAACCACTATTGGAGCCACTTTAAATGGGAAATTCATGGTTGGAATTCCATTTTCCTAAATTTACAAGTGTACCACTCCTCCACAATAAAGAGGAACTAAACCCTCCAACATCCTCACACATCTCAAGCCACATTGGCATGACCAAGATATCAAAAAATTAATTCTATACATCCCTCCAATCATACTATAATGCTTCCTATTTCATAAATTTGTCCAATTAATCCCTTTGGTGAAAACCAAAAAGAGTTACCCAATGAAAAGGTAACATCCTTCCTCAAACTCTTTAGTTTTATTTCCATTATCCATCCCCTCAACTCTTGTTATACCAAGTTTATATAACAAAAAACTTATCCAAAATGTAATGATATTTTTTATGTTCTGTTTTCAACCTACACTTACATACACATCCAAATAATTTGTAAGGAACTTCATGTTTCCATTTATGGAGAACTACCACCTCATGAAATTATGATTGTTCGTTCTTCATTTACCACATCCCATCGAAGGAATTATGATCGAAACATTGTTTATAAATGATATATATGATATTTATAATGTATTTATTATTCTTCATGTTTTACATATAACAAAACTTTATGAATTCCATTTTTTGTAAATATGATAACACCATTTTTGGAAGTGTGGGCTATAGCTTGCTAAAAGCGATGTGATTCAGTAACACAATACATGGAATGTATAAAGATTGGGTTATCATAAACATATATGACATAAAATACATCTATATGATGTTAATGAAGTAATTTACTATAACATCTTAAGTAAGTAATGAATAATAGATATTTTTATCTATGTCTATTAGTGAATTAGATAGTGTTTTAGCGGCTTAAAATGAGAATAAATCCAATCTTAAGCATGGAATACACTAATATTTTTAAAATATTGTTTTACTGCCTTTTGATGGAAAACCATTTTTAAATCAATTTTTTGACAATTTTATAAGCTATTTTTGTCTAAATAAACTTATTCTTTATGATTGGGACATAAAAATTTACTTTGTGTGAATTTTTGGTATTTTTTCGATAAAGTTCATTTTTTAATGAATAGTGAAAAATGTTGTATTTTAATTAAAAACCCCTTTTTAATCTAATTTATTTGTATGATTATATTATATTTTGAATTTTATTTTAAGTGAAATTAGAATATATTTTTACCATTTAATCCAATGGTGGTCATTGGAATCAATTTCACCTTGAAATTTGACTTAAACTGGTGTCAATCTTTTGATACTTATTGTTTCATAAAAACACGCTATTTGTCATGACAGCGGGAATTAATTATTAAATTAATTAATGTAAATTATATGATTTTAATTTTGTAAAATAGAAATCATTTTTGAATTCATAATATCAAATATATCTTAAGGTGAAGTTTTGGTATTTTTCTAAAAAACTTCAATTTTTGATGAATAGTGAAACCACTAAGTGGTAGTTAAAGAAACTGATTTTTCATTTAAATGAAACTTTTCCACTTCTATGATTTGATTTTCAAAAATCCGACATACATTATTGTCATTAAGAAGTAAAATTTGGTTCAATGAGATTAAAATAATTTTTTGGTGAATAGTAACTTTTAAGTTTTCAATCGCGATTAGAGGTAATTAGTGTAATTTAAGGTAAAAATAATGTTATAATAAAATTAAAATACCTAGACACATGTCCTACCCTTATTGGATGTGTCATGGCCGACCAAGAAAATCCATGGGTCAACTTGGGGACCCCATGGATCCACTTTGGTAGGAAAATGACATTAATATCTTTTTATTTAATGTTAAAATTAAAATGACACAAACATGAGTTGTTTTACTAAAACAATTTTTAAATGGGGTTATACAAGTCAGATTTTTTACTATAAATATTCATTATAAAGCTAAAAATATTTCCTACATCATGATATTTTTTTATAATTTTTATACATTAAATAAATTAAATTATTTTTGACATCAGGATGATGCAGCGATTACCTCATTAATAAAGGATTTTAATAAAATGAAAAGATAATGTAAAATCTATGACCTACACATGTCCAATACCTATTGTATGGGTTTATTTCGAACCCTTATCACCTTAACCTAGAATTATATCTATTTGGGACCTTTTTAATCCGAAACCCATTTTAAAATAAAGTAACATTTCTTTACTTTCCAAGAGTGCCCCTCCTCTCCTCTTATAAAAGGCCCCCACCTCTACCTCCTTACCCACACTTCCAAAACTTTTGGCTCGGCCAAACCCTGCCCATTTTGTCTCTCTACTTCCCACTATTACTCCTTGAAGCCTCACTTTGGTCATAAGTCTTCCCAAGGAAGCCTTTGAGCTCAAACCAAAAGGATTTACCCGATTTTAAGGTAATGTCTTCACTTGAGTCCTTTTGTTTTATTTTGCTTCTCCAACCCCCTAAACTCTTTTTATTAATTTATTTTGTAACAACACCAGTATATTCCATATACTAGGATGTTTTTATTAGAAGTATTATAGCTACACTTACACACACCTACATCTAATGGTTAAATAATATACTGTTTCTGTGGATGGAGAATTTCTGCCTCCCGAAACGATGATTGTTCAACATTCTTTTAACACCTTCAAAGGTGTCCATTAAGATGACACTATATTTATATATGATATATAATATGTTTATGTTTTACTTAAGCTTCTGTATTTTTCATTTATGGCATACCTTTATGGTTTCCATTATGGGTAAACGCGATATCTTCATTTTATGAAGTACGGACTACCGCCCCCTCAAAGTGATTTGATTCGTTAATGCCATATGTGGGATGTATAAAGGATGTAATTAATGATTTTATATATTATATTACACTGGAATTATAATATACCATTATATCATTATGATTCAATTTCATAAAATACGAAATAGAAATTAAAGTAGCGTTCATGCGTACGTACGGCTTACCGTCTCCATGAACGGTGCATTTCATTTCTTAACTCTAAACATTATGTAATATTCTAAATTCATGTATATACTGGATATATATGATATATATGATATCTAAATCATGATTATAACTCTTGATATAATGGATACATGAACAACTTGTAATTATAAAGAGTTTATTTTTGACTCAAGTACCAATGATCGTTAAAACGACCGTTAATAACTTAAATAATTACATAGTGTTCATGACATGGTAATAAGTGATATAAAAGGAATAATGAACTTGAAAAAGGTTATTAAGAAAGTATAAATTAACTCATTTTTATTATTCATGAGGTTAAATAACGATCGAGTCAAGTCGGACCCGAGGTAAGGGAACTTCTTAACCCAATTTCTGTTCTTTGAGTTAATCTCTTACTTTCAAATTCTGTCAAGATATTATTATGTAATATCTTGTATTTGTAATTTATTTATGTGTAATTATATTGAATACACATAATAGATCAATTTTATTTCAAAAATTATATTTGTATGGGACTTCATCTCAATCTCCTTTCATTGAGGCATATTTTGTTTTATACACAACCTTCTTTTATACGATGTATAAACCCCTTTGACTTTTACATTTATTAAAAAGAAATATTTTTTATATGAAGCGTTTAATAAATGACAAGGGAATGTTTTTGTCGTACGTATGTGGTGACAATGACTTCTCCACCACCGTGACCATTATTTGAGTTTCGGCTTCCTCTACAAGCCATACCGTTTTTTTAAAAGAAAAATAAATACCATGTTTTACTTTTCTTTTCTTTTGGTATTGAAAATGGTTTTCATAATGTTTTTATATCAATGTGTTTTATTGATATCTTGTGATTGAAATGTGGAAATTTTATGTTTCATTTATGTATGTTTTATGTGATACGATTATGTTATGGTTCTTGGGCATTATTTTGCATACGGGTGGTTCTGTGATAAACTAAGGGCGGGTGAGCCCGATATATCTCTCCAATACATTGGGTAACGCGAAGGAGTGTAACGTTAAGGTTTATCCAAAGAGATTTAGGTAATATACTGTGATGTGTATTCCAAATGTAACCAAGAGGGTTACTCCCTACGTAAGAATGTTATGAATGCCTCAAGTTACCTTTATGTCTTATGATTTTTATGATTTATTCATGATTTGATGAGGTTTGTTAAAGTGCCTATGTTTTATGGGTAAAGTATGATTTCATTCTTATGTATATATGAACTCATGTTTCCTTTCCATATTTTTTATAACCCTTACTGAGCCTTTTATGCTCATCCCAAGTTTTTTTGAAATGTTTTTCACATGACAAGGGAAAGGTACATGATATGATGATAGTGTCAAGGAAGTGTCAAGAAAGCATCCATGTTTTATTTTAAATATGTTTCCATTGATGGGAAAATTTTATACTATCTTTTATGCAACCACTTTGTTTAAATGTGGAATGTAATACATGTTTTATGATCTAATTCTCTAAAACTCTAAACCTAAAAAGATCCTCAAGGTGTATTCTTGAAATATCTCAAGATTAAGTAATGTTTAAGGTCGGGGCCTTATAGTTGGTATCAGAGGTCGGTTTAGATAACTTTAGGAGTTAGAATTCTATTAAATTATTATCCAAAAATAGTTTTTTGAAATGATATAGCATTTGAAGATTACCATGTTGATTCATCTAAGACATGTTTGTTCAGAATGGTTTTCTGCAGAGGAAACAGGGAACCAGTGCTAGGAAGGCATATAGAAAGAAATAGCCTTCCAAATCAGCATCCTGAGATGGTCGGAATTGGAACTAAACAGTTTGTTGCAGTAATGGCACAGTTGACTCAAGCAATAAATGGTGGCGGTATCCATGCACGAGATCAACCAGATCAACCGCAGAGGGACATAACAATGGTGGAACATTTCATGAGGCAACATCCCCCATCATTCAGAGGATCATCTGACCCTGTGCTAGCTGAAGGGTGGATTAAAGCACTGGAGAAGATTTTTGATGTCATGGGGTGTTCAAAAAATCAAAAGGTTAGTATTACTATTTACCGTTTGGAGGGTGAAGCATATCAGTGGTGGTCGATGGTTAAAAATATCAGGGACGCTGATAAGATTGATTCTCTTGACTGGGATGAATTCAAAGGTATGTTTCTTGAGAAGTATTTTCCTAAGGCTGTTCGACTTAGGATGGAAAAAAAATTCTTGGAATTGAGGCAAGAGGAATACTCAGTGGATGCCTATGAAGAGAAGTTCACTCGATTGGCAAGGTATTCTCCAAATTTTATCCGAGACCTTGATAGTAAAATCAATCATTTTTACTCAGGATTAAAACCAAAATATCAAAGGGCATTAGCTTCTCGTGAGTTTAAAATTTATGAAAATATTGTTCGATGTGTTGAGAAGGTGGAAATAGAGTTTGTCGATGATCAGGTGTTCTATAACAACCAGCAGAAGAAGAGACCGAGGTGGCAGGAGAAAGGGAAGAATTCTTCAAAAAGGTCTGACGGTAACAAAACTAAGTTTCCAGTTTGTGATAAATGTGGTAAAACGCATGCTGGGGAATGTCTTCTGAATTCTGGAAAGTGCTACCGATGTGTTAAGATGGGACATAAGGCTCGTGATTGCACTGAAAAGATAAAGGTGATGGTAAGTCCAAATTTGATTTATAGTTAGTGAAATGTTTTAAGTGCAATGAGATGGGTCACTATGAAAACGAGTGTCTGACAAAGGGCTTGAGTGGTGTGAGCAATTAGACTACAAGCATAAAGGGGTGGTGAAATCCTTTGTAACTACTTCAGCAGATGTCGGTCTATCAAATGAAGTTGTATCAGGTACTTTGTTTGTTTTTTCAGATTATTCCAGTGTGTTGTTTGATTCGGGGTCCACACATTATTTCATCTCTGAAACCTTGTCTAGTAAAATGGTAATACCATCTCAAGAAATGACTCCTGAACTTGTGGTAAAAAAACCTGGGGGAAATGTTGAGGCAAAAAGAATTTATAAGAATCTTCCTATCCTTATCTGTGGAAAGAACCTACTTGAAAACCTTATTGTTCTACCTCTAGTATAGTTTGATGTTATCCTGGGTATGGATTGGCTCTCTATTTACCATGCTAAGATTGACTGTAGAGCTAAAGAAGTTTCTTTTCAGAAAGATTTCACTTTGTGTACAAGAATGAACCCTTACTGTTGATAACTTATCAAGAGGCCGAGAAACTTGTAAAATATGGAAATGAATGTTACCTTGCACATATTGTTGAAAACAAGGAAACCGTTCAGATTAATGATGTGCCAGTGGTAAATGAGTATCCTGATTTTTTCCTGATCAGTTGCCTGGAATAATACCAGATCGGGAAGATGAATTTACTGTTAACTTAGTTCCTGATGCTAAGCCAATTTCAAAACCCCCTTATCGAAAGGCTCAAATTGATCTTTTAGAGTTGTAGGAGCAATTGCAAGATTTATTAGAGAAAGGTTTCATTCGACCTAGCACATCACCATGGGGTGCTCCTGTTTTATTTTTTAAAAAGAAAGATGGTTCTATGAGACTTTTCATTGATTATAGAGCCTTGAATAACATCATTGTTAAGAACAAATATCCTTTGCCTCATATCGATGATTTGTTTGATCAGCTCTGGGGAGCTCAGTTTTTTTCAAATATTGACCTAAGATCGGGGTACCATCAGCTGAAGGTAAAGGAAGCAGACATTCCGAAGACTGCGTTTCGTACAAGATATGGCCATTATGAATTTTTAGTAATGCCTTTTGGGCTAACCAATGCACCTGCTGTATTCATGGACTTAATGAATAGAATTTTCCATGAGTTCTTGGATAAGTTTGTGGTGGTTTTCATTGATGATATTTTGGTGTTTTCTAAAAGTAAAGAGGAGCATGAAAGATATTTAAGGGTTATTTTTCAAGCCTTAAAAAAAAGAAATTGTTTGGGAAATTCAGAAAGTGTGAGTTTTGGTTGCAACAAATTTCTTTCCTTGGTCATATTATTTCTAAAGATGGGATAACCGTTGATCCTACAAAAACAAAGGTTGTTGAACAATGTCCAAGACTCACAAATGTAACAGAGATTCGTAGTTTCCTTGGTTTGGTAGCCTATTACCGAAGGTTTGTTAGAAATTTTTTATGGTTATCTAGTCCAATGACTAAGCTAACTCGGAAGGGTGTTAAGTTTATCAGGACAAAAGAATGTGATGAATGTTTTCAGTAATTGAAATAAAGATTGGTGAATGCTCCAGTTTTGGCACTACCTTCCAGGAATGGTGAGTTTGTTATCTACAGTGATGCTTCATTGAAAGGACTTGGTTGCGTCCTAATGCAGAATGATCAGGGAATTGCTTATGCTTCACAACAGTTGAAAACTCATGAGGTAAATTACCCTACACATGATTTGGAATTAGCTGCTGTTGTTTTTGCTCTAAAAATTTGGAGGCATCATTTGTATGGAGTAAAGTGTGAAATATATACCGATTAAAAAAGTTTAAAGTATATATTCACTCAAAAAGAATTGAACATGAGACATAGGAGATGGCTAGAATTAATCGAGGATTATGATTGTACAATTCATTACCATCCGGGAAAAGAAAATAAAGTGGCTGATGCTTTGAGTCGAAAAAGTAATGCTTCATTAGCAATGTTGTGTTTGGAACGTGATCCTTTGGTTAAGGATTTGATGTACTTTGGCATAGAAGTTGTTGGTGTAGGATGTTCTTATATTTTGTTTCAGGTATCAGTGAAATCTTCTCTATCAGACAGAATCAAGCAAGCACATAAGCAAGACAGAGAGTTACAGAAAAAGGTAGAGCTGGTTCAGAAAGGTAAGTTGCCTGAATTAAACATTGATAATGATTGCATTTTGAGATTTGGGAAGATATTGTGTGTGCCTTTTGATTCACAGTTGAAGGGAGAGTTGTTATGTGAAGCTCATAGTTCTCCATTTTCAGTTCATCCTAGTAGTACTAAGATGTACAGAGATCTGCGGGAGTATTACTGGTGGGATGGAATGAAAAGAGATATTGTTGATTTTACTATGAAGTGTTTGACATGTCAACAGGTTAAAGCCGAGTGGCAGTTACCGAAAGGGATTCTTCAGCCTTTACCAGTGCCAGAGTGGAAATGGGAGAATATATCCATGGACTTCGTTTTGGGATTGCCGAAGACCCCTCGAGGTAATAATGCAATCTGGGTTATTGTTGATCGCTTGACTAAATCTGCTCATTTCCTTGCTATACGAGATACTTTTTCCCTAGATCAACTTTCTCGTTTGTATCTTAAAGAGATAGTCAGGTTACATGGAGTTCCCCTCTCCAATGTATCTGACCGTGATCCCAGGTTCACTTCTAAATTTTGGAAATTCCTTCATAAGTCGTTGGGTATTGAATTAAATTTTACTACAGCTTTTCATCCTCAATCAGATGGGCAGTCAGAACGAACAATTCAGACTTTGGAAGAAGTGCTACGTGCTTGTTCGATGGATTATCAGGGAAGTTGGGACCAACATATTTCTTTGGTTGAGTTTTCTTATAATAACTGTTTTCATTCTAGTATACAGATGGCACCATTTGAGGTGTTATATGGGAAGCGGTGTCGAACTCCATCTTTTTGGGATGAAGTGGGTGAAAGGAAGATGATGGAACCAGAATTGGTAGAAGAGATGGCAGAAAAAGTTCAGCTGATACAGAAACACATGAGAATATCTCAGAGCAGGCAGAAGAGTTATGTGGACAATAGGAGGAAGGATGTCTCTTTTGAGGTAGGTGATCATGTTTTTCTCAAAGTATCACCATGGAAAAGTGTGATGCGATTTGGTAAGAAAGGAAATCTGAGTCCAAGGTTCATTGGACCATATGAAATTCTGGAGAGAGTTGGATCAGTTGCATACCGAGTGGCTTTACCTCTGAGTTTATCTCAGGTACACAATGTTTTTCATGTTTCAATGTTAAGTAAGTACATGCCATATCCATCGCATGTTTTGAGTCCAGAGGTAGTTCAGCTGGAAGAGAACCTATCTTATGAGGAACAACCGGTCCAGATTCTTGACCACCGGGAGCAAGTGTTACAGAATAAGGTGATTAATCAGGTAAAGGTTTTGTGGAAAAACCACATGATGGAAGAGGCAACATGGGAATCTGAAAATGCAATGAGGGATAAGTACCCCCATTTATTCGATAAGTAAATAAATTGCGGGGACACAATTTTCTAAAGGGGGGAAGGATGTAACATCCCAAGTAAGTAATGAATAATAGATATTTTTATCTATGTCTATTAGTGAATTAGATAGTGTTTTAGAGTCTTAAAATGAGAATAAATCCAATCTTAAGCATGGAATACACTCATATTTTTAAAAGATTGTTTTACTGCCTTTTGATGGAAAACAATTTTTAAATCTATCTTTTGACAATTTTATAAGCTATGTTTGTCAAAATAAACTTATTCTTTATGATTGGGACATCAAAATTTACTTTGTGTGATTTTTTGTTATTTTTACGATAAAGTTCATTTTTTAATGAATAGTGAAAAATGATGTATTTTAATTCAAAACCTCTTTTTAATATAATTTATTTATATGATTAGATTATTTTTTGAATTGGTTTTGAAGTGAAATTAGAATATATTTTTACAATTTAATCCAATGGTGGTCATTGGAATCAATTTCACTTTGAAATTGGACTTAAACTGGTGTCAATCTTTTGATACTTATTGTTTCATAAAAACACGCTATTTGTCATGAAAGCGGGAATTAATTATTAAATTAATTAATGTAACTTATATGATTTTAATTTTTTAAAATGGACATCATTTTTTAATTCATAATATCAAATATATCTTAGGGTGAAGTTTTGGTATTTTTCTGAAAAACTTCAATTTTTGATGAATAGTGAAACCACTAAGTGGTAGTTAAAGAAACTGATTTTTCGTTTAAATGAAACTTTTCCACTTATGTGATTTGATTTTCAAAAATCCAACATACATGGTTGTCATTAAGAAGTAAAATTTTGTTCAATGAGATTAAAATAATTTTTTGGTGAATAGTAACTTTTAAGTTTTTAATCGCGATTAGAGGTAATTAGTGTAATTTAAGGTAAAAATAATGTTATAATAAAATGAAAATACCAAGACACATGTCCTACCCTTATTTTATGAGTCATGGCTGACCAAGACAAGACATGGGTCAACTTGGGGACCCCATGAATCCACTTTGGTAGGAAAATGACATTAATATCTTTTTATTTAATGTTAAAATTAAAATGACACAAACATGAGTTGTTTTACTAAAACAATTTTTAAATGGGGTTATACAAGTAATATTTTTGACTATAAATATTCATTAGAAAGATAAAAATATTTCATACATCATGATATTTTTTTTATAATTTTTAGACATTAAATAAATTAAATTATTTATGAAATCATGATGATGCAGCGATTTCCTCATTAATAAAGGATTTAAATAAAATGAAAAGATAATGTAAAATATATGACCTACACATGTAAAAAACCTATTGGATGGGTGGATCTCGAACCCTTATCACCTTAACCTCGAATTATATCAATGTGGGAGCTTTTGAATCCGAAACTCATTTTAAAATAAAGTAACATTTCTTTACTTTCCAAGAGTACCCCTCCTCTCCTCTTATAAAAGTCCCCCACCTCTACCTCCTTACCCACACTTCCAAAGTCTGTGGCTCATCCAAAACCTGACAATTTTGTCTCTCCACTTCCCCCTATTACTCCTTGAAGCCTCACTTTGGGCAGAAGTCTTCCCAAAGAATCCTTTGAGCTCAAACCAAAGGAAGTTACCCGATTTTAAGGTAATGTCTTCACTTGAGTCCTTTTGTTTTATTTTGCTTCTCCAATCCCCTAAACTCTTTTTATTCATTTCTTTTGTAACAACACCAGTATCTTCCATATACTAGGATGGTGTTATAATAATTATTATATCTACACTTAAACACAACTACATCTGATGGTTAAAGAACATACTGTTTCTGTGGATGGCGAATTTCTGCCTCCCAAAACGATGATTGTTCAACATTCTTTTAACACCTTAAAAGGTGTCCATTAAGATGACACTATATTTATATATGATATATAATATGTTTATGTTTTACTTAATCTTCTGTATTTTTCATTTATGACATACCTTTATGGTTTCCATTATGGGTAAACGTGATATCTTCATTTTTGGAAGTGCGGACTACCGCCCCCTCAAAGTGATTTGATTCGTTAATGCCATATGTGGGATGTATAAAGGATGTAATTAATGATTTTATATATGATATTATACTGGAATTATAATATACCATTATATCATTATGATTACATTTCATAAAATATGAAATAGAAGTGAAAGTAGCGTTCATATGTACGTACGGCTTACCGTCTCCATGAACGGTGCATTTCATTTCTTACCTCTAAACGTTATGTAATATTATAAATTCATGTATATACTGGATATATATCATATATATGATATCTACATCATGATTATAACTCTGTATATAATGGATACATGAACATCATGTAATTATAAAGAGTTTATTTTTGACTCAAGTACCAATGATCATTAAAACGACCGTTAATAACTTAAATAATTACATAGTGTTCATGACATGGTAATAAGTGATATTAAAGGAATAATGAACTTGAAAAAGGTTCTTAAGAAAGTAGAAATTAACTAAAGTTTATTATTCAGGAGTTTAAAGAACGATCGAGTCAAGTCGGACCCGAGGTAAGGGAACTTCTTAACCAAATTTCTGTTCTTTGGGTTAATCTCCTACTTTCAAATTCTGTCATGATATTGTTATGTAATATCTTGTATTTGTACTTTATTTATGTGTACTTATAGTGAATACACGTAATAGATCTATTTTATTTCAAAAATTATATTTTTATGGGACTTCGTCTCAATATCCTTTCATTGAGGCATATTTTGTTTTATACACAACCTTCTTTTATACGGTGTATAAACCCCTTTGACTTTTACGTTTATTCAAAAGGAATCTTTTTTATACAAATCATTTACTAAACGACAAAAGGGAATGTTTTTGTCGTATGTATGGGGAGAAAACGACTTCTCCGCTTCCATGACCATTATTTGAGTTTCGGATTCCTCTACAAGCCATACCGTTTTTTTTAAGAAAAATAAATACCATGTTTTACTTTTCTTTTATTTTGGTATTGAAAATGGTTTTCATAATGTTTTTATATCAATGTGTTTTATTGATATCTTGTGATTGAAATGTGGAAATGTTATGTTTTCTTTAGGTATGTTTTATATGATATGATTATGTTATGGTTCTTGGGAATTATTATGAAGACGGATGGTTTCGTGACAAACTAAGGGCGGGTGAGCCCGATATAGCTCTCCAATGCATTGGGTAACGCGAAGGAGTGAAACATTAAGGTTTCTCCGAAGATATTTAAAAAATATACTGTGATGGGTATTCCAAACGTAACTAAGAGGGTTACTCCCTACGTAAGAATGTTATGAATGCCTCAAGTTACCTTTATGTCTTATGATTTCTATGATTTATTCATGATTTGATGAGGTTTGTTAAAGTGCCTATGTTTTATGGGTAAAGTATGAATTCATTCTTATGTATATATGAACTCATGTTTCCTTTCCATATTTTTTATAACCCTTACTGAGACTTTTATGTTCATCCCAAGTTTTTTTGAAATGTTTTTCACAGGACAAGGGAAAGGTACATGATATAATGATAGTGTCAAGGAAGTGTCAAGAAAGAATCCATGTTTTATTTTAAATATGTTTCCGTTGATGGGAAAAATGTATACTATCTTTTATGTAACCACTTTGTTTAAATGTGGAATGTAATACATGTTTTATGATCTAATTCTCTAAAACACTAAACCCGAAAATATCCTCAAGGTGTATTCTTGAAATATCTCAACATTAAGTAATGTTTAAGGTCAGGGCCTTATATTTAATTTTTGAAAATAATATATATATATATATATCATTTAATTTATTTCCATTTCAAACACTTAAAAAGTGGTAACGTCGTATATGGATGTTGGGACTATTGCCTCCTCAACATCATGAAATTCCTTTTACATCATAATAATTGTATATATAAGTAAATATAATTAAAAAATATGAAATTTGTGATAAAATAATAATTATAGAAATATTAATTCTATTAAACTTATATCCATAATTATTATTGAAAAATCGAAACGTTACTCAGGAATATGTATGGCCTACCATCTCAATGATTGTAACATTGGATCATTTTTTAGAAACATATTTAATGATTGTTTTTTAAAAAATAATTTTTCTATCAATATTTAAATTATGTCATTTTTATTCTTCTGTAAATGTTATATAATGGACCCTTTGACTATAGTTCACCTACCAAAGTTTTTTTTGTTACATAAAGCAAATTTGGTCAAAACACCCAACAGAAACTCAATTGTACAAGTAGTTGAATAAAACATGGTAATAAGTGTAATAAATTTAATGATAAAAATTAAAATGGTTTTTTATGAATATAAATTATTAATATAAGTTCACTATTCTAGGATATAAAGACACAAGAGACATTTCAGACTCAAGGTAATGGATATTCATCTCATTTTTAAAATTTGTGAGATAAATGTAATATTCGCCACTTAATTATTTATGTGTTGTGTCTACTTTCCATTTTGATATAAAATAGAATGATTTATTTTATATTTATATTATTAAAATAATTCATTTTATTATTATTAATTTTGAGTATTCCAATTTATAAGTTACCAAGTGGTAAAGAAATTTCATAACTGAAGTCCTTTTCATTGTGATGTATCACTTCCTTGATTTCATTAATATTATATGATTACGTGAACAAATAAGTTTTACTATATATCGATGTATTCAAACTTATCTTCTATGGATTTATAGTTGATACACATAATCTATTTATTGATTTATTATCACTTCAACATTATGGTCCTTTCAAGGGTTTACTTCACAATCCTATTTTCTTTGGGATTATTTACAGTTGAATATATATTAGAGGAAATAATTTGATCATAATTTAATAAACTCTTTAATATTATTATAATCTAGTAATTCATCAAATTTTCAAGTATTAGTATCATTTTTTCTCTCTTTGGTACTCAAAATGTTTTAGAATTTTTTTTGATAAAACTAGACATTATTCTCTCTTTAGTGAGAGAAACGTTTTTCATATAAAAACAAAATTTTCTAAAATGGTTTTTTTAAATTAAATTCCCAAAATTATTTATTTAATATATTTTTACCCTTTTTCCAAATTTTCCAACAAAATATTCTTATCTCTTTCTAAAATGGAATTTTTTAATCATTTTTATAGTGAAAAATGAATTTTCTTTTCAACTCATACGGTATGTACGGATTTACATATCACCATTTAATCGAATATTTCTTTTTATATTTTAAATATTACTTTTTAATGAAATTATTTTCAAAATTTATTTCCATTGAAAAGGATTTTCAATATTTTTGTCAATATAAAAAATTATTTTTCCTCAAGAATGTTTTTAAAAGATATTTTTAAAATATTTCCATTCATGAACAAAAAACCTTTATGTAACTCCACTGGGAATATTTTGTATTAATACAATCATTATTATTCCACTAAGTTGTTTTTAATTGATTGGACAATGATAGTATTGAAATCCACATCCTTGATTCCTTTTATTCCCCTTAAAATAATCAATTTCATATTATCATTTGAAATTGAATTTCCCATAAATATCCATGTCATTTTTCATTGATATGATTTTTACCTGAAGTGTATACCATTTTTCATAATGTTTTTACATAGAAAATTATTTGATTGTTTGGGGAAATATAAAAAATGTATGATTAATTGAATATGGGTATTTTATAAGGCATATTTTTTATTAATTAAATTAATTTCTATGTATGATGAATGCTTTGGAAATGGAGTAATGGGTGGGGCCAAAACATTATATATCCCCTCAATGCATTAAAAGGTTCTCATGAGACAAATTAGTTGAAAAAAATAAATTGGAATCTACCGGTAGTTTTAAACTGACTATAGGATGGATCATGGAAGTATATTTTTTCATGTTCCTGAGACATGACATCTAATAATTAATAATTTCCTTCATTTTGATTTAGTATTTAATATCCCTGATATTTTAAATATGAAAAATTCTATAGATTCATTTCATTCTCAGTTTGTCGAATAAATTGAATTTTTTTCAGTTTCTTAACTTTCCATATTGATTTTAGCATATCTAGTTATTTTAATGGAAGGGTTTTATAGTTTTTACCCCTCCAAATTTTTATAAAATTATATCTTTGTTTTTTGATTATATGGTATGAGTGTTCAGTTATTTAATATTCCATAATTATAATTCTCAATGATTCCTTATTTATTTTTCTATATTGTACCCATACTGATCATTTTAACTCACCCTTATTATGTTTCATTTCACTAGGAACATACGAAGTATAATGATAAAGACATTCAAGGATAAGACATATGGAATAATTATATTATCCTTGAAAAAAAGAAAAAAATATATAGTAGTTACTGTATTTATTTATAATAAATGACTCATCTATCTATCTGGTTTACCAAAACTATTATACTCTTCATTACTTTGGGATTTTATTCCTTATAATCGTGACAATGTAATGGTAGTAGTCATTATCTTCTAGATTTATGGTGCCGGGTCCCTATAGATGGTATTAATGGAAGTTTAGTAGCAACCTTGAGAACTATATTTTGGAAATAATAGATTATGGAACATAACTCTAAAGTATAATTTGAGGATAAATATATAATAACAACATATAATTTTGGAAAATTAAATATTAAGAGGGTATTACTATAAATACATCTATCTCTATATACTACAAGTGGATGTGGTTCTAGAACAAATGTAACTTGGAGAAACAAATATGACAAGGTGTGTCAATCCTTACATGGTGTAACCATGTACATGAAAATGAGCCATACTCTGCACCTAGTTTGAAAACATCATAGGATATAATTAGGATATTTCATATTTCTTTAACAAACCATTATGAAGGGTTTTAACAATGAATAACCTATGATAAACCTAATGTGATTTTGTTAAATATAAGGTTTTTGGATTTAGATGTCCTATAAATTATTATAAACATTTTATTACTATTGTTGCTCACACTTTGCTTTTTGGTTTTAGTCAATGGTTGGTACCTGAATGATTCATGTTAAAATTGAACATGTAAGACAAGGTGGGGGGAATGTGAAACCAGATGAGGTGTTGATAATAATGAAGAATATCGTGTTTATTCCTAATCAGTTTTCCTTAAATATGATTAATAATATATACCATAACTAACTCATGAACTCATCAAATAATATAAGGATGGAGTTTTATAAGAGCTCAAGTGGGAGACCATGAAGAGAAGAAGGCTCTATTACCATCATGAAATAAATGTGGATGGAGACACCAAGGAATGTGTCTCAATGGAATAGATAAATGCATTATGTATGGAAAATAAGGACAAAGAAAATAATTATCAGGCAAAAAAATTATTGAATGATGGATAGATATAAAACTCATATTAAGGATCCATTTGTATCACAATGACCTAAATATGTGGAGCCTAAACATTACCCATGTCAATGAAATATTCTAGGAGATAAACTCTAGACCAAGGAAGGATATCTATGGAAATAAGTGGATAATGTATTTATGTATTGGGTTTATATTAAAAACCTTAGTTAAATGTATATTTAGTTATTTACCTTCTTTTAAGTATGTCCATCATATTTAATTTGTAAATTATATAAAAAAATTAGAAAAAAATGAAACATGTATTTATTGTGAAAACTAGTGAAGTTCAGAAAGGTCGTAGGTATTGAACCCATGAATGGTGCATGATAAGGGTTTAACACCAACCACTAACCTACATAATTTCCTGGTTAATATAAAATTTTTTTTAGTTGACCAATTTGATTACTAAATATTAATGACAAACCAGTAATGTAAATTTTAAGGATTAAAGATTAATGAATTTACCATATTGGCTTTGGAGAGTATTTAGTGAAAAATATAATGACATGACACTCGTTTATGTGCCTTATGATATATTAAATGTTTATTTTATTCCTTTAAGGATCAATGTTTCTTTTGGATACCCATTTCCTAAAGCTATGGGTGAATTATAATTTGAACAAAGCACATCCAAAATATGGAATTTTTCATAAGAAACTAAAACATATCATGTATGTAAAATTTTTTAAATTCTTAGGCAGTAGTGGAATTTCTCAACTTATGGAAAAGTGTGTTAAAAATTTGTCTTAATACCTTAATTTTTGTTTTACATATCGTCTTCTAAAACATTAAATATTTATGGATTTGAGGGCTTCAAATTTCCATTGATGATTGACTTATTTGTTATTGAGAACCTCAATAACTACCTGTAAATATTTACACTTTTCCTTAACATATGTATCTATCATTTCCACTAATTTTCACTTATATAGAGATCTAGTAATATGTTATTCCATGAGTCCCTTTGACTTCTCATTCTATCACTTCTAAAGGATTTCTTACAAACCCTTCTCATGATGTGGGATTTCAATAAATGAAAATATAAAACAATAAAACACTAATATTGATTTTAAGTTATGGGTACACCATTTAATAATGGTGGGGAGAATGTAAAACCCAAAAACTCTAAAGTATGAACATTATATTAGAAAGTGTGTATGACTCACAATACCAAGAATATAAGGGAATATAATATCCTAATAATTTATAATAAATTTACTGTTTTAAATAAATTCAATATATTTTATAAATTTAAATTCGTGGAACATTGAATTAGTGTACGTCACGTCAAACAATGAGTTTCATCAAAAACATGCATTATATGAATGACCGAGTTTTACCAAATAATGATATTTCATTAAACCCTTGTTTTTTAATATAATAATATATAACCTTTTTGTTAAATTAGAGTTTATGAATTGTAAAAAATGACATATGAAAAAATTTGGTTTACAAAAAATACAAAATTCATTCATTCATTGTAAATTAATTAAAAATGAATATAATAACCAACAGAATATAAAGGGTATGTTTTTATAGAATACTACTTTTATGCTCAAACATATGTTTTATAATAATAAAATAAATAATTTAAAATTAGGGGATTATATTAATATATATATATATATATATATAATATTCAATAAATTATTTTGTATATTCATCCAATATATTTTATAGGAATGAGATTAGAACAAACCCAATATTACACAAAAAACCTATATTTGTATTAAGGCAATTTTGCAACCTTTTAATAGATAACCCAATTAAAGTCCATTTTTTAGAAGTTTTTTAAATTTTATATGTCATAATAAATGTAATATTTGAAATATGAACAAAAAAATCATGTTATAGTGATTTTTTTTATTTTTCTTTGAAGTTTCAATCTTTGATGAATAGTGAAAACTACTAAATTTTAATTCAAAACTAGTTTTTCATATAGTATATATATAAGGATGAATTTTATTTCAAATTAGTTTTAAAGTCATACTATATCTATTAACAAAAAGTAGTCAAATTTAGGTCATTATAATAAATTTCACTTTTAAATTGGTTATAAGAACTTAGTAAATGTTTGAACATTTTTACTTTAAAAACCAGATTTGTTATCTCGTTTCCAACATTAAATTCAAATTAATTTCCACAAATAATATGATTTGAATTCGGAAAAATGGATTCTCTATGTGGAGTGGTCATAATTTATAATTTATATTAAGGTAAATTTTGTTTTTTTTAAATATATTAGTGAATGAAATTAAAATTAATTATAATGATTAAGTAGAAAATTAGATTAACAATGGTCTAAAAATTAATCTTAAGAACCAAAATGAACTAAAAAATTTTCAAAAATCAATTTTTTGTTCATATAAAGACACTATGATAATTTGTACCTAATTTTTTCTATTATTGGATAAACTTTAAATGGGAATAACTTGGGTGGAATCCTCTTTTCCAAAATTTATAAGAGTACCACTCCTCCACTATAAAAAGGATCCGAACCCTCCAACATCATCACACCTCTCAAGAAACTTTGGATAAACATATATCCGATCTAATAGATCCTAAAAATACTTCCCCTCAACTTATAACACTCACTTTTTCATGATTTCATCCAAGGAATCTCTTTGGGGTAATCCAAAAGGAGTTACCCAAAGAATCCTGAAGATCATCAGTTTTATTTCTATTCTTCACACCCTCGAATTGAATTAATCCATGATTATATAAAAACACATATATCATCAGTATATTTTTATGTTTTTATTTTATGTTCCTGACTAAAAACTACACACACTTCCATCTAATGGGTAATGAACTTACAGTTTATGTGTACGGAGAACTACCGCCTCATGAAATGATGATTGTTCATTTTTCCATTACCACCTATAATGGAGTCTATTATGATGGAAAAATTGATTATATTTGATAGTTATAATATATTTATTTTTTTTTAATTTTTATATAGAACATACATTTATTCTTTCCATTTTTTGGAAATTTGATAACATCATTTGTGGAAGTGTGGACTACTGCCTCCTAAAAACGATATGATTTGATCACATGATATATGTAATATATAATGGATGGATTTTATAAAACATATTAGAAAAATTATTAAATATATATTATATTCATGAAATAATTACATATCTAAAAATATAATATATATCATTATCATTATGACATTTTTCACATAATTTACCAGTGATTACATCATTCGTGGACGTGTGGAGTACCGCATCCTCGACCCGATGTGATAACTTTTAAATTAAAAGAAGTGTATATGTAATTATATATTATTAAATAATATGGTATTTATGATATTTTTATAATTATATAAATATTAGTAAAACTTGCCTCATTTCTATAATGATCATTGAAAAATGGGTACGTTTCTCAGGCGTACCTATGGCCCACTATCTCCATGATGGTATAGTTGGTTTATTTTTCATAACCAAATTTAATGATTGAATTTAAAAGTATAATGGATTTATAAATATTATAATTATGTACAGATAATTATTTTGGATATGTCATATAATGAATCCTTTGACTATAGTTGTCCTACAAATTTTGTTTTTGACACGTAATCATAATTTGGTCAAAACACCTAACATAAACTTAAATATTTAATTAAGTGTATAAAACATGATAATACGTGAAATAAATGTAATGAAAAAAATAAAAATGGTTCTAAATCAATTAAATAATTATCATAAGTTTATTATTCAGGAATATAAATACACACAAGACAAGTCAGACTCAAGGTAAGGGACTTTCATCTAACTTTTTAACTATTTGAGATATATGTCATATTCACCACTAACATATTTGTGTTTTATATCTATTTTCCATTTTGATATAAGATATATTTAATTATTTTATCATCATGTTATTTAAGAGTTTGATTTTATTATTGTTAATTTTGGTTCTTCTAATTAGTATGTTACCAAGTGTTAAATAAATTTCATAACACAATTCATTTTCATTGAGTTATATTAGTTACATGTTTTCATTAATATTCTCTGAATTTTTCTATAAAGAATTTTAAGAAACTATTTGTGTATTTACACATCACTTATATGGATTTACATTTTATACACATATTATATTAATTTATGGATTCTCTCTTCAACATTAAAGTCATTTCATAGTTTTAATTCACAATACCATTTTATTTAGGATTGTTTGTACTTGATTTTCTATTAGAGGATATTATTTTATCATCATTTAATGAAACATTTAATTTTATTATTCTATTCCTATTCATGAAATTTTTCTTTTATACAATTTTCCACTATTTGGTAGAAAATGTTTTTAAAAAATGTTTTTTAGAAAACCTGATTAATTATCTTTTTAGTCGGAGAAACAGTTTTCTCCAAAAAACTGTATTTTATACAATGGTTTTCAAAAAAAAAATTTCAACAATTCCAAAATTATTTATTAAATAATTTTTTATCCTTTTTTGTATTTTACTAATTTTTCAATGAAATCTTATTATCACATTTTGAACAAAGAATTCTTATGACCTTTTCACCCTAAAAAAGGAATATTCTTTTTACCTCGTACGAAATGTATAGATTTAGGCACTCTCGTTTCTTTATATCTTCCTCTCCATGTTTAAAAGGTTACTTTTAATGATTTATTTTTTAAATTTTATTTCTAAATAAAAGTATCTTCCAAAAAATCAATACAAAAATGACATTTTCATCAAGAATGTTTTTCAAATATTTTTTGTAATATTTCCATTCATCATCAACAAAAAACCTTTATTTAATCCACATGGGTTATATTTTATTAATACCATTATTATTCTTCCTTACGATGGTTTATGAATAATTTTTCTAATGATAGTATTGAAATTATATTCCTTGATTGATTTTAGTCCAATTTAAATATTAAATTTCATATGATCATTTGACATTGAATTTCCCCAAAATATCGAGATAATTTTTCATGGATATGATTATTTCCCGATTTGTATACCATTTTTTATACAGTGTTTACTTTTAAAGTTATTTGATTATTTGTAGAAATATTTAAAAATCATTACCCTTTGTTTAATAAAAATATTTTATAAGGAATATTTTTTATTAATTAAATAGATTACATGATATGAGGAATGATTTGGACATATAGTGATGAGTGGAGAAAGACATTATATAGCCCCTTGATGCATCAGCATGATCTCGTGAGAAAAATTAGTTGAAAAAATAGGACCCTTCATGTAGTTTTAAACTATTTGGATGATTGATATTGAAATTAGAGGTTTTCATGTGCATGAGAAATAATTTAGAATAATTATGAATTGAATTAAATATGATTTTATATTTATTATCCATCATATTTTCACATTGACAACGTCTATGGATGCATTTCATTTTTAGTTTATTAATTAAATGGAATGTGTTTCAGTTTCATAACATTCCATATTGATTTTACCTTGTCTTGTTATTTGAATTCCATGTGTTTCTAGTTATTACTATTCCATATTTTTTATTAACATACTTATAAGTTTTTTATTACATTTTATGTTTGTTTAGTTATATACCATTCCATAATTAATATTCATATTGATTCATTATTACTTCCATTATAAATTACCCTTAATATTAATGTGATCTCACTCTTATTATGTATCCTTTCTTGAGGAACTCAAGAAGTATACTAAGAAAGAAATGAAAGGATAAAATTGTTGGAATAAAGATATTATCCTCAAAAAAATAAAAAATTGGTTTAAAATTATTTATTTATTATTAATACAAGACTCATGTATGTATCTAGTTTACTAAGACTACTAAACTCTTCAGTCCTTCAGGATATGATTCTTTATAATTATGCCAATGTAATGGTAGTAGAAACTTTCTTTGGTCTTTATAGGTTTTTTCACAACATTAAATCATATTTTATTATATATATTATAAGTTATATAATGTTCTGGAACCATTTTATTTATGTGATATTGGATAAAATGACATAAGTTCATGATGGTCGTCAAAACAAACAAAATAAACTACATCTATTTCAATAACAATTTATCTAATAAATTATCCTCATACCATATAACCAAATGATAAATATGATCATTTAAAAGTCTATAAGTTCATTATTAACATATAATTTCAATTCCAGAGAATAATTTCTATTTTACCTGATATTTCATACTTAAATACAAGTGAAAAGATCATAAAAATCAAGAAAAAATGCTCTAGAAATGATGAAATTCAATATTATAACTCATCAAAACTAACTCAAATTAACTTAATAAAATTTTACTAAATAAAAATTTATAAGATGTTATGGATTTATAAATTAATGGATATAATTTTATTATCCATGATATTAATGTGAAGAAATTATTTTGATATAAGGTATGGGGATTCTCAAAACAAATTTCCTTTCATTTGGTTATTCCTATTTCATTCAAAATTTCAGTGAGGATTTCTTTAACATTCCTGAAATATAATTTATTTTTCATAAATTTTATTTTATAGTATATACATGTTTCCAATCAGGTTTTATTAAAAATTTAATGATTGGTCCAAAATAACTCTTCTTTCAAAAAACATATATTTTACTTATCTTGAGATTCTTTCTTCATCACTAAATATTGATGATGATTATAAAAATATGATATTCCCTTATTATTTTTTGAACCCGAATGATTATTCATGAAATTATGCTTTATAAAATTATCATGAAACACATTTCTTTTATACAGTTTATTTTATACAAATTATTGTTATATTTTCTATGTGTAATGCATGATTTTGAAAATGTTATGATGCGAAGGGTGGGACTGGAATTAAACAGTTCTATAATGCATTAGGTAATGTGATCTATCTCATTAGAAAATATGAAATATTAATGAAAATGATGATTTATTTATTCAAAATGATGATGTTGTGATTATTTTCATATGTTATGAGTGAACACGATTCTATATTTATTCACAACTATGTGAGGTAGTTGAGAACTAAGGCCTGAGGTTTCATTTTTATTTGTTGACTCATCCCTGTAATTAATTTAATGCTTCTTATCATGATTAAGATGAAAATCCCATATGTATTTTATGATGATTATTATTATGATCACCCATTTTATACTGATTTGTGTTCTTATCTATCATTTTACTAGGCTTTTATGTCACCCCTTTATTTGATGTATATCTGCAAGTGATTTTTTTAAACTAAGAAGTACATGAAGGAAAATAATAATGTATAGAAGAAGGAATTAAATAATTTTTGTGTCTTATTACATAAATTATAAATATGGACCTAATTTTCCCAATACACAAGGCCTTTGAATCATGGTTTTGTTACCCTGTTATGTTTTTTATCTTTAAAATGATGTAATAGTTATGTTAGAACAAGTAAGGTCTTCATGGTTGATATCAGAGAATGGTCCATTTATTTCTAGAAATTAGGACTATAAAAATTTATTGAGAACCATGGGGATAATTATATCACCATGGATAACCTAGATTTCTACATAGGGAATCATATGTTAGGATATAATTTTCATTTATAAGTTTATCCTTCTCTTTTAGAAGTTTCATTTTTATAAGTTCATTAAATAAGTTTCAAATCGCACTAATTTTTTTTCCATTTCTACTTAGTGGTGTGAAATAGGATAAGTACCCTCAACTATTTTCTCCCTATTATTTAAAATAAAATTTCAAAGGTGAAATTTTATAAGGAGGAAATAATGTAACGACATAGAATTTTGTCAATGGAAATTCCCTTCTTATAATTATTTCATATTGTATAAATCACATAAAATTACATATAGAAAAAATTAAGATCTTTATAAATTAATAATTAATGAAATAATAGTTATTTCGAGAAATTAAGGATCTTTTACCATTGGAATAGTAACTTAACCATTGGAAGTGTAATTTTACCATTAGGAAGAGTAATCCAACAACTATAATAGTAAACTCACCTATGAAATAATATATAAAATTTATGTTTCTTATGAATGAGTATATAATATATGTATATCATAGAATAAGTAAATAAATGTTTTAAAAATGATAAATTAAGAACTTGTATTTTTTTGAAATGTAATTTTTTTTATTTACAATTTTATAATTAATTTAGTGACTTAAAATGAAATTTATTTTTATAAAATTGATTCATAAATTAAAATTTTTTTGTCTTATGATTATATGATAAATTTATGTGACTTTAATTAAATTTTCAAGGTGTTATAATATAAATTATAATTTTAAAATTGGGATTTTTTTGAATAAATGATGATTTTAATTAAAATTTAAATTTTTCATATTCATAAAATTATTGACATAAAATTGAGTCCATTTTTGAATTCTTCTCATTTAAAAATTATTAGGGTTAATATTTTGTATATTTCTAAAACTAATGAATTTTTGTGAATAGTGAAAACCGATCATTTACAATATTATCTAAATATATGATTTTTTGATTCATTGATGATTTATGGATGATTTAATCACTTTAATCAAGAAATGTTATTCATTATTAATTATATTTAGTGATAATTTTCAAAAAAAAATAGATAGACTTGATCCAAAACTATAAAATAATGAATATAATAATCAAAAATACCTTTCACCACCTCTTCTCCTCACACCTTCAAAACCTTGAAGATTATAGATATTATTCCCAATCCTCTTCTCAAGTATCTCCATCTCATCCCAGATATTTTTTTCTCAAAAAAATACAAATCCCATGTTCCTTAACAAGGTTTTCAAGGAGAATAAATTCAAGAGGTAAAATCCTCTTTTATTCTCTTTTAATTTATTATAATTTCTTTTCATTATTATGTTCTCGTTACCTTATTTATCCAAACATTAATTATAACTCTAGTATCATATATATATATAATAATTTTATTATTTTAATTCAATATACATCATCAAACTCCATCTATTCTTCCTTTTCTTCTAAAAATTAAAACATCATTCGTAATGTGTCGATTTACCACCATCATGGATGATGCATTTTCATTTTTAATTACCACCTTCACGGTTGGCCATAAAATCATTATTATTGTTAATTCAGATTTTATTGTATATTTAATTTGTTTTATAATGTTCTAGAACTAATATATAAACATGATATTAAATAAAATGATATAATTTCATGATGGATGTAAAACCCATCAAAATAAATTTAATCATTTTCATTAACATTTTCTGTAAGGAATAATCCTCATACCATGTACCCAACTGATATATAAGATCATTTAAGAAAAGTAGGTTCATTAATTACATATAATTCTAATTCTGGTGAATTATTCCAATTTTATATGTACTTTCATTCTTGTATTCAAGTGAGCTTCTCAAGAAAATCAAGAAGACAAAGGCTACTAAAATGACAAAACTGAATCTTATTACTCTTAAAAAATATTATAAATGAACATAATTAAAATAATAAAATATCAAATACATGTATATTTAGTACTAAATTAATTAAATAAGAGATTCAATTTAATTATCCAGGACATAAGTACATGTGTGGAACACTTTCAGACATATGGTTATAGATCCTTTCTAAACATTCATTTTTCATTCAGGGTACCCTTTCTCTCTCTTTACCCTAATTTAATTCTAAATTCTTATCATGTATTTCTACTAAAATATTTTTATATTTTTCATTCATCTTTTCCTAGCTCAATTATTTTATATTTTATTGGGAAATACATTTTTTTATAAGTTTCCCTTCTCAATTACTCTTGATAAACAAGCCTAGTTATAAGGAAATTCCTGATTTCCTACCCATTTTCAAGCACCATCCATAATATGTTTTAATACCCCTTTATTATTCATAAAAAATTTATTACAAAATCTATCTTGGTTAATTTCTAGGTTTATATAAAATATCACTCGTTTTTTATATTAAATTCTCTTTAATATTTTCCTTAAACCTCACTAAAATGTCTCATTTCTAATGTTTCTTAAAAACCATTTTTTTATGTTTTCACTTGAGTTTGACATAAAATATCATGATCTATTCCTAGTTTTTTATAAATTTTGGAGTAATATTTAAATCCATTTGTTCATTGAAACTATTATTATATTCTATTTTGTTATGCTTTATGATGTGATTATGATACCCAATTCTTTCCATGGGTAACCCTTATGTCAGACTATTTATGTGGAACACATATGCATGAACATGTTATGATGGGTTCACCCAGATAGAACTATAATTAATTGGTTAATTTATTAGTCTCATGAGCTATCGTTTTGGGAAAGGGAGTGAAGCTAATTCCTTTATGGGACATTTTCCACCATGCACAATAGTCTTGGTAGTTATCATTAACTCATGCTTATGTCATATTATATGTTTCTACCAAATTCCTATATTTCTATGATTACATGATCTCATGTTCAAAATGTTATTCTTCCTTTTGTTTATTCATTTTTCATGCATTTTTATGTCATCATTTTATGCATTCTAGAACATGGTATATTCTTTACACTTATGTTTATTCTCTTAATGGTAATTTTAGTTCGTTACTTTTATTCATTTTTCCCCAGGTTATCATATGATGAAATAACATCTAATGGTAATTTAAAATCTCATTATAGATGATTAATATAATTTTTTTATTCTACGTCCATTTTTTCAGTATTATGTACCTAATCTTCATAATACACTTGACTTTACGATCATTAGTTTGTATTTATTGGATTATTATCCTTAAAATCATGTAATAATATCTGTAAAAGGATAGGAATGCTATAGATTAGACCTATATTATATCATGTATATTTTACGCTTCCATTTTCTACCCCACTATGGTTAGTTAGGAGGCTGACATTCAGTGGATTCTAGAAGTGAGTTGTTACCAACTTCAAGGACGGCAATGAAGAGATAGCTAACTACCCACTCAGATACCTCTATTTCTTCTGGATAGTATTATGTGAATTTATAAATGGTTTTTATTATTCACCATATATGTGTGTATAGTTTTGTAATGTATTGAGATTATTTAACGCACATGTATATTCAGATATAGTATCCCATGGATGATTATAGGTAAGATGTGTATACGCTATGATAGATTGAGTTATAAAGCATGAAATATTGGTATTGGTGGATCTTCGAAACTATTTTATTACTATATAATGATGTGTAATGGGATTATGTGATTATGTGATGCTCATGGTGTATGGTATGTGATGAGACATTGTGATGCATGAGGGGAATGATCTGATACATTATCTGAGGTTTCATCAGGAATGCTTGCATTTAGAGATAGATGGTTTATGAGTGTGACATTGGGGTAGTGTGGTAAATTTCTGGGTAAGTTTTAAAAGGGTAACATCTTTAAATATTATATTATATGAACCCCTATATTTGATACATGGTCAAAGATATCCATAGTGAGGTTAGGAATTCAATATACCTATTTAGGTGATGATATTACTTATCATGTTATTTATTGAGGTTTTCAATGCTTTTATTTCCATTTTGATAAGAGTATCCATGGGGGATCCTACCTAGTATACATTTCTCTATAACCTTGTGTATATATTCTTTTTTTCATTCTAGAGGAGAAGGTTTCTCATCATACTAAAGATATTTAACTCATGGGTTGTTTAAGGAGTTGTTGTGATGTCATGTTAACTTCCAAGGATTTCATTTTGGTTCCACTTGTTACTTTACTATTTTCCATTTTATGAAATTACATGCATATATTTTTAATAATTTAAAATTTACATTTGTAGGTTTTGATGGGTGTTTGTATCTTATATCTCATCTTATCAAATCATATAATGTAATTAATCCGATTTGTGTGTATGATATATCCTCTGTTTTTTCGACCATCATATAGATTATTGAATGGGGGATTCAAGCAACATAATTTCACTATACTCATTTCCATCCCAAGAGGGCTTCCATTTGGGAGAGGGGGATCATTACATAGTGGTATCAAAGGATTAGGATGAGGGATATGATAGAGCTTGGGAATAGGCACATGTGATAATTTCATGGGTTGATAGAGAAATATTGTCATATAAATTTTGTAATGAATTATAAAAAGGGAGACATGATGGGATAAGAGGAATTTTACCCCCCCCCCCATAATATAATACATAGACCAATGCATTTACTAATCCAAATAAGTGATTTAATACTGGTTGCGGTGTATATACCAGGGACAAGATCATGCATCATTCTTCATTTTATCTTTCTTTGAAAAGATTATACCTTTCTTTAGGTTGAACATCATATAATTAATTAATTCATTGATATTAAATATTCTATATTCCATGATTATGACTCCCAAATAGTTAGTTATAAGAATTGATCAATTTGGATGTCCTCATTAGGTTCACACTAATGATGTTTAGTAGGATGTCTCTTTAGATCATTGCAGATTAGAGGTCAATAATGATGAAAAATGGAGGAATAAACTTTGATATTTTTTGCACCAGGGTCTTTCATGATATAACATATAAAGTTTGGGCTAAGTGATAGAGTACTGGTTAGGGGAGGTAGATATAGCCATCAGTTCAATCTATTATGGGAATAAAAATAGGGCTTTTTTGGGTTTATAATGGTAAATACAGCAGTGAGGCAATAGTGGTTCTAATTATATGGAGATCATTAGTAGTCATTTGTATCAAGTTAGAATTTATTAGATTCATTTTGAGATGATTTTCTTTCTTCAACCACAAATATGCATAGAAACTAAGTGATTCATACTCATTGATTTAAATATTTTATCATGTGGGAGTTCAGGATCTATTTTATTTCCCTTATATGTCAATATTTAGGGTTTTTCCTGATGTGGGGGTCATAACATGAAATTTATAGAAGGCTTTACATCTAGGTAACTAATACCTGGACACCGAATGTATACTGCTGACATATATTATAGTGAAATAAAGAGAATATTTCATTTAGAATATGTTGGATGGGGATAGATTATATTTAGTGGTGAGTATTTTGGATTCCTTATATAGAAATTCTATGGTCTGGGTTTCCTAATATCCAATATATATGAGATTTCATATCGTCCGGTGTATGTCAAAACCTTCATCATATTGTTTCACTGATTTCAGATCCACCAAATCCATTTTTATGCAATAAAAGACATGTTCTTTTTTGGTGAATGATGTCATTAGTGGTGAGATTTTCGGACCAATATGTAAATGAAACGTTCAACTGTTGTTGTACATCAGGTTCTTCTATTGAGGTAGTTTCATCCAATGGAGAAAAATAATGGTTCTACACATTTGGTTCAACGTATCAGTGACATGTAAGGATAAGGTAGACCCAAAAATTCTCCTCATACTCATATACTATAGTCGTGTTGAGGATATGAACACCATTCAGGTTATAGATGCCAGGGAGTATTTCTTACTCAACTTCATTATTTAAATTTTCCATCACTAGGTGATGTAGAAAAAAATTGAGGTACCATTTTCATGTTTTTTAGTCATGAACATTCTTTGTTTGACTAATGACCTATGAACAGTTTCTTATCAAAAACCCATTTCTATGTATTTGGATTTCAGATAGAGTGAATTCAAGTTTTATGTGCATTGACTATGAAAGTTAGAGGTTACACATGTCTGTATGAAGTTTGTATATATTTTGAGATAGTATCTAACTAGAACCACTATTGTGGATTTTTCCTTTTTTTATAGATTATGTTTTATATCAGCATCCTAAAAATTTACTATCTATATTCGATGAAGGATATGATGGATTTTATCATGAGATAGATTGTGTTATGTGATTATGAAAGAGTATTTTGTCTATTTTATTGATAGTTAGTCCCTCTAATTGATTGGTTGAATATTCCATCCTTATCATTGTTATTGTCTGTGATGATCCTGAGTTCATCAAAGGCTTGGTAGGTAGTGTTTCCCATGTTTAGATAATATTATTTCCATGTCTTTATTGAGGTGATCATAGCATTAACAACATGACAATTGATCATGATTATTATTGATCTACATCATGGCGCTCTTGTGGTCTTGATTTCTTAGTGTAGTATGACACATTATAGGTTTTGCGAGAAGTGATTATAGATCAATGATCTTTTACATTGTTATTTTTTTCATCAGAGTGTGTCACTATAGGATTCACTGATTCAATTCAAAATAAAGGAGTAAGGAATTATACATCTTTACATATATATTAATCGATTAATTATTAAATTATAATTTAAAAAATGATATTAATTTATTAAATTTAAATTATATAACATATAAATTAAAATTTTATATACAACCTTATAACAGAAGATTTTAATTAAAATTATTTCCATTATGATTTAAAAAATTACTGAATTTTTTTATAACAAATATAACAAAATAATTCATATTAATAAACATGAAAATGATTGATTCTGTCACTCCATGGGTGGTTAAATCATTCATCCATATGAAACTAACTTAAATCATCATTCAAAATTCATTATAAGAACAAGTCTCAAATTACCAATAAAATAGTTTTCGTTTACACCTTATTTGTTAGCCTCACTAGACTCATGGTATCCTCAATTATTCAATCAATAAAAATAACCTCTCACATTAGTCAAGTCCAACCAGATGACCAACCATCACTCTGGATGTTTTTCTCACATCCAAAGCATTTATGATTCTATAGCCACCTCTATATTGACCTTCTATTATCCACATTGATTCCCTCACCAAATATTGTTAAAATAGTATGGTCTAGAATAAAAATGATTATTCTCCTAAAAATTTTTCTTAAATACAATCATATTTAGTTGTTGTGCTACCCATATAAATAAAAAATGAAATAACTATTATTTTATAGAAACTTGATGAAACCTACCATGTATCAATCCCACAAACCTAATGTTATTAGGCTTTCACAGTTATCCCAAAGGTAAAGTCACATTCTATGTTCACACTATCTTACCACGTAGACCTATGAGAACCTATAGATCATCACAACTAATAGTTTTTGAAAAAATATTCCAATATCAAGGTCGCATGACATCAAAATTTCATAAAAACTTTTTCTAGTGCCCGGCATATGAAGGGTATCATAAGCCAAATTGAACCCTCATAACTTGGGAATCATTCCACTTTGAGCATTTCCATACCCAACTATTTTTTGTAGGTCTTGGAAATATAATTATATCAAAAAACCACCCAAAATGAGTCCAAAAGTTATTCACATATGCCTGATGGACCCACTTTGGTCATTACACCTATATTTCCCAAGGACTTTTATATCATCACCTTCCTTTAACAATTTCACCTCATAGATTCACAATACTGACCCTCAATAAGAATCTATATATAATCCTCCCTCGATAAGTATAATTCCACTATGTAAATATAAGGAAAACACCGCATGAGTAGTTGCTGACACAGTAAAAAATTGTGCCTCTATCATAATTGAAATCACACACTATAAGTCAAATATGTCATTCAAATCCTACATGACTAATATGATGAAATATACTTCTCTAGCCTCTATAGGATAACAGTCAAAATCAAACCAATAGCTTATTTCCAAGGTCCAAGATCTAGATATTCATCATAAATCAAAACACCAAACCTATATTTGTTTTTCCATTGGAGATAATAAAATAAAATAAGAACAATGAAAACACAAATAGTATCCACATGCCCTTGTAACCTGGACTTCCTACAAGAATAGGTCTTCAATACACACATGCCCGACATCAACCACTAGCTCTCGTATATTCATAAATCTTTAGTCTAACATATCCCAGAAAATTAATGCAATACAAAATACCACTTATGATATAAATTTTTAACATCCTAACCAGTATTACATTATACCTAGTAGCATAACTGGTTCACCACATAACATCATGCATACATCCCCATGTTTCAAAGGATACCAACTAACATCAAGTGTTTATGATGATGCAATGAGGAGAATATTCCCCCAATATCAGAGTGTGAAATAAAATATAAATTAACCAAATAAAATCCACATAAGTAAATATTTATGGTACATATAAATAAAAGAACATCAAAAAAATATGTTAAATGTTGTAAAGGATCAAATGACCATGATATTTGTAAAATATTGTGCCCATTGGGATGAACATGGATACACTATAAAATAAATAAATACAAAAAGACTATATGAAATATTAATATTGATCCTCATTTATTATCTTAATAATACTCAAGATACCCATCTCGACCATGTTATCTCATGTTATTTCCCATCAACGGGCCTATAAGAAAAATTCAAAAACATCATATGTGCCCCTGTGTAATTTTGGTCCAATTTGATTAAGAGTAAAATTTAGTAAGCCACAATGAAGAATGTGTAAACAAATATAGTTTGAGTATTTATTGAATATAATAGTATGGTAAATATGGGAATAAATTTATAAATTCATAAAAAAACATAAAATAAACCTACAGACACTCGAACAGTAATTTGAAACACGAGGTTTAGAAAAACATGCATCGGCACATTGTCGAATATCTCTTTCAAGTAGTTAATCCTCCTATATTAGGATAGATCACCCATGCCATGGTGGAGTCTCCTTATTCATGATGAATTTTCAATATCATGTCCTTGGTAATCATCTCAAAGGGTTCTTAGAATTTTTATAACAAAATAAGTATTCTAAGGGTATAATTCACCATCAGTAAAGTAACCATATCATACTAGACCGTTAGAAGAGGCTTGATTCTATTAAATGTTCCCATGTTTCACTTCCATAATAAGGAGAAAAACAAATGCCATTAAATATCCTTCCAGGCTCTATGACTTGACAAGACCCAAATACTTCATCCCAAGGTACTATATCATGCCCAGGGGAATGTATCTCTATCAAATCATGGACCTACTATGTCAGGAAGAACCGAAGATGGAATTCATTGAGTAACCAACATCAATAAAAATAATTTTAATATTATTCCAATCATTCATCACCTATGTAAACATGTTATTACAAGATATATTGGTCAATTTATTCAATTACTAATTTTTTAGTCATTTTATTCTTTTTTTTGATTCTCCAACATTATGATGAGTCTCCAATACTATAACTCCTACATATTTTTTTATTAAAATGAATTTTAACTTTTAAATATTTTATGTAATAATAAACACTGATTATATATTTTTTTATAAGAAACATGATGTATATCTTGTGTTACATGAAACAATTAGCTTCTTCAAAAGAAATCATAACACGTGAAATTGAGCTTCAGCAAACCGTGAAATAATATTATCATAACCTAACTCTTATGTAGGTGGATATGAATATTATTAACTAGGTTATGATATATATATATATCTTACTCAATATAATTATTTTATAAATACTTAGTAAATAATCGATTGATTTTTAGTAACATAATTATATTTTAAAAACATATTTTTTCTTAAAAAAAGTTTATTTTATTTAAAAAAATTATAACTAATTTATAAACAAATTTGTAAAATTATTTTATAAAATTATCCTCAATTTTTGAATCATATTATATAAATTAACTCATTCTTATATTTTGGTATTATTTTTTAAAAATGTTGATATTTCAGTGAATTTGAAAAATACAAATATTTGTGAATATATCATTTCTTTTGGAAAAATAAAGTAATATAAATTATAAAATTTTTTCTAAAGTAAATTATTTATTATTTATAATATATAAAACACATAAATAATTACAAATAAACTATTTATTGTATTTTATTATAAGTTTGTTATTTGGGATTAAAAATGTGTTTATTTGATAACTATTTTGAAGTGCATAATGTTTCTCTATATTAAATAATTAAACAAATAAATAATGTGGAAGGTATTAAACTAAATTTATAGATTATATATCACTAAATTTTAATTTATATTCACAAAATAATTAATATTATACATATATTTAACGTAAATAAATCTTGTTCTTGAAAATAATAAACTTCTCGAAACCCCCATTTTTCGTCGTTTTTGTGGGTTTTTTAAATAAAATCTTATAAATTTTTTAAAAAATTATTTGAAAAAAGTAAATTTAATTTTTTATTTAATCATGTAAAAAATATATTATTTTTAATTTTTACAATTTTATAAAAATATTTTTTATGAGTAGTGAAATATATTGAATTTTAAATAAATATTCCCTTTTTCATTTAAATTATTTAAAAAGTAAAATTATTTATTAAATTGATTTTAAAGTAATATTAGTTCAGTTATATATATATAATTTAGATAATTATAATCAATTTTATATTTAAATTGGATATAAACCCACTGTAAACATTTAAATATTTCATCTTTAGAAACATGCATTCTCATCATGTTTGTAGAATTTACTGTTAATTAAAATTTTCCACTAATTTGAATTGAATATTTAAACATTTATTTATTATTTAAAATAATAATAATTTATATTTACTAATAATTTCAAATTACGTCTTTACTAAAATTTATTATGAAAATGAAAAAAATTAAATACTGTGGTTATTGTAAAAATGGGTTTATCGGGGGTTACACTAAAACAAAAAAGGGTCAAAATGATAACTCAAATATATAAAAAAATCATGAAATATTTATAACATTAAACCTATATGTATCAATATTGTCCTATTTTTTACCCTTGGGTCATGTGAAAAAAGTATTTTCACTTAATTATTTTAAAAAATACAAATCGTGTCCTCTCCCACACTTATAAAAGGACACCCTATATCTCCTATTTTCAAACCATAAAACCATTTTAGATCATCCAATAACTACCCATATAATTTAAAAACTTACCTCCTTACATTATAGAATAGTTATATTGGATATAAATCTAACATAGGAAGGCTTTTGGTTCAAACCTTGGCAAGATACCCGAAGAAGAGGTAATGTTCATCAACGATCATTTTTATTTTATTTCTAATTTCACCTCCTAAAATTAGGAATAAAACATGAAGATATAGTAATATAAGTATAATACATATAATTAGATTATTTTATGTTATTTTCATGACCTAAAACCATCTCCCCGTCCATCAAATGGGTTATGAAATCATTTTTTGTGTATAGTGGAGTACCCTCTCACAAATTGATGTCATTAGTTTTTCCATTACCACTATTCATGGTCAGGTATGATGATGGATATAATGTATTTATATGATATTTATGACATACTTATAACTTTTTTGTGGTTATATAATATAAAAATTTTTATTTTACATTCTGTAGTGGATACGATAATGTCACTGGTGTGTATGGTGGATTACCACCTCACGAAGTAATGTGATTCATTTTTCAATGACGCTTTACAAGGAAGATAAGAAAAACGAAAATCTTTGTTTTAAAATAATTAACTAATACATTAATTAAATATTTATCATTCTGAAAATGTACTATATTATTTTATTTCTTACCATTTCACTCACAAATATATGATAAAATCATTCATGTATGTGTGGACTACTGCCTTCATAAAGTAACGTGACACTATTTTCATCACCACACCACATGGATGATTTCTATAATGATATTTAAATAAATAATTTGGTTTTAATTATTTTTTTATCATTATATAAATATAATATATTACATACACCATTTCCATAATGATCATTGAAAAATAGAAATTTTACACTTAAGTACGTATGGCCCACTATCTCAATGATTACAATATATGTCATTTCTCAAAACCGTCATTCATGATAGGTATTAAAAATATATGTCATGTATAAATATAATAATTATTTCCAAATTATGATTTTTCATATTATGGACCCTGGTTCAATTTATGAGCACCAAAAATAATAATTAAAAACATATAAGAAAAACAAAGTTGTTATTACCCGAAACATGAATTTAACATTGAATTGTCAATAAATTTGTAATTAAATGACATAAGTAAATAATATATGGTGATATATATATATATATACTTATTTTCATGAACTATACGTATAATAAAAATATATTTAATATAAATGAGATGAAAATTAGTTTGAAATAATTTAATACATGCGAAAATGAATTTCTAGTCACTCTATTTCTGAAGGACAAGTGAAAATCCACCACTCATTTCTCTTATACAGATCATATATTGACCATTTTAAATGTTATTTAAAGGATATATATATATATATATTAATTATAATCAAAATTTCATTTGATGTTATAATTTATTGGAAATTACGATTGAAAAGATTACTACAACAGTAATGGATTTTCGTCTCACTTTGTTTTTTCTCTGAGACACATTTCATATTCACTGTGTGATTTATTTAAGTTATTCATATACTATAAATGAATTTATTTTATGATTAATATCATAAATATTAAGTATATTTACATATCTATTTGATAATTTATCTTTCATATTGATTAAGGTTCAAAAGTTACCAAATTGGTAAGGGATTTCGGTCCCAATTTGCCATTATTGAGACATATAATTATGTTATTCTCCAATCTTATTGAACAAGGTGTATATAAATCCCCATGGAAATTTAATGTTAATAATTTATTTTTCATCATGATATTTTAATATTCATTTAATGATATTCCTCCATTTTATTTAAATGTAATGGTTACCAATGTGGTAATGATTTAATGTTACGATCTCATCTCTTATCAAGATTATTTATTATTAAGTTTTGGATGATATATTCATATGATACATATTTCATGAATATCATAATATTTCATATACATATATTAGTTCATAATAATACTTTTTTACCTTTATCCTCCTCTCTTTATGTACTCAATATTTAAAAAAACAATTTTAAGAAAAATTGTATTACTAGTCGAAAACCATTTTTCTTCTAATAACATATTTTTCAAAAAAAATTAAAAAATGTTTTTAATATTATTTTTGTGATTTATTAAAAAAATTACCAATATTTTAACTTTTAATAATTTTTATGAAAGGAATAATCATGTCATTTTTTAAATATAATTGATATTCAGGTGAAAAGTAAAAATACCAATTTTATTAATGTAATCAACTTGATGAAATTATTTTTTTTATTTGAATACATTAGATAATAAAAAATACTTATCCCTATAGAATTTTATATTATAAATAAAAATTAATCATTTTAAAACATATTTTATATTTTATAAATCGTCGCTCAATATTTTTAAAATATTGGTTTTTTAATAAAAAAATATTTTACACCATTTTTCTTTATTAATTAAATGTTGACGAAAAAGTTATAATTTACGTAATTTCTATATAAATTTTCATTTAATGATTATATTTAATTTAAATTAATTAAAATAAATGGTGTGGGTAGTTTTTATTTATAAATAAACCTTATTTTTTGAAATACACTTTTCTAATAAAAGGGTTTCTTTGTGTTAAATGTGAGAACAATAAATTAATTTCACTAGAAATATATATTTAATTGAATAAGGTGATTCATATAATTAAGATTTTTATTTTCATATTATTTAATATACTTAATATCAATTTTAGGTTTGACATTTTGATTGTTCAAAAAAAATCATATTACCCAAATAAAGATGAAATAATTATACAAAAAATATTATTTTATTAATTTTAAGGAATTAATATCTAATAAATAAATTTTAACTACCTAAAATAGAACAAAATTTATTATTTATAAATAAATAAATAAATATAATAATATTTATTTATTTAGATATCAATAATAAAAAAAAGAATAAAAATCTATAATGGTCTAAATGTATTTTTTCTACTCAAATAGTTTTCTACAAATTATAACGATTAATTTAAATGATAATATTTATAAACGTATGAAATTAAATTGGTTTAAATTTACTGATAATTTACTTACATAACACCCATATTTGATTATATCAATTATTTTTATATTTTTAATACAACATGAAGTCACATAGTTAAAAACTAGTTACCATGTTTAAATAGAAAAGACAAAAATGTACAAATGTAATGGGAAAACACCTATAATATTTTTTAAAACTTTTTAGAATCATTTAGTTGGGAATTTATCATCCTAAAAATACCCCACACTCCACTATTGTTAATGTTTTATCTATTAACATTGAAATAGTTTCAGGGAATTATTTAAACATAAACTTTTTTCCAAAAAAGTGTAATTTTCTTCTCTTATATAAAAGGTGATCAATTAAACCCTTCCAATTATAAAATTCCCATATAAATTTTTCCTTGATAATATTATATTTTACTATCACTATAATAATTTTCCGTGGAAATAGCCCATGGTTACTCATAGTTTGCATATACCCTTTAATTTCAAGGGATCTTCCAAGGAAAAATCAATTCTCCAATGTAACTAGTATGTCCTCATTCTTTTCTTCTTAATATAACTTTTCCAAATAAAATTAATTAATAAAAAACATTTATTTCAGTGTCATAGTATACTTATATATTGGTATACTAATTTTACTACCATTAATTATTAATTTTGATCAACTTTAAAAAACATGGGTACATCAATCATGTGTGAGCACAGATTACTGCCTCCATAATGAATCATTTTTATGTTAATTTATAGATTTTTATTATTAATAAAAAATCATATAAAATGGTTTAACATCATCATAAATTATAAATAATATAATTATTATTCATTTTTAATGATATTTTTCAAAAAACACCACTTTAACCATACTCTATAATTGAGTTAAAGTGTGTTCATGTTTGGGTCAAAGTAATCGCATATGTGAACAATGGTTTAAAATATGATTATAGATGACTATAGGAAAATGAAAAAATATAATTATAATACATTAATAAAATAATGGTTATAATATGGTTTCTTAAATATGTTAACTTTTATTTAACTTATTATTAAATTCACATTTTCATTAGAAAAAAATATAGAAATAAGTTGTTATCCATTCATTTTTTCACATAATATAACCAATATGCACAAGAAATGAAAAAATAAAAAATTAAATCAAAATAATTTATATATTAGATAATTTTGAAAGATATATTAATGATTAAATTGTTAAAAAAGGATAATGAAAACAAAATTATTAAAAAGGCATAAATTAGATAAAGTTGTTAACACTTGATACTCATAATACGATATAACCTATAAATTTAATAATGATAAAGAATAATAATATGGGTTTTGAAATAGAAATATTTAAAATAAGGTTATTGAATAGAATAATATGTTTGATATGTTTGTTTTATAAGCTGTAGTATTTTTATCAAATAATAAACGAAACATGGTATGTTTTTTTCATAACTCATTTTCCTTTCATTAAGTTACAATGGTTATTCTTGAAAACCATTCTTATCTGTTAATTTTTTATAACCATTAATGGTATAAAATTTCCTTTACTATGAATTCATACTGATGTAAAATTTTCTCAAATTAATTATTTTAATATATACATTACTTTAATTTTTTTATATTTATAATGGTTTCATTATCTCAAATTTGAATCCTTTGTGAAATTTTTAATCTATACAACATTTTTCATATTTAATTTCCTAAATATATAATTATTGATATATTTTATTTCGATTATATTATATTTCATAATATTCAATGTCCTATTTAATATTCTACCCCTCATTTTTTTAATAAAATGTTACAATGATTTTAAGGTGTTTTCCGACACCAAGTTGTGACATTGGGTAATAGTGAGTCTTCTTTCACTATTATCATTCAAGATATAATTATTCAAAACAATAATGATTTTATGAAATATTTTCAAAATATTTTGAAGAAAAAATCATGTTTCACTCTATTATCTCTTTCATTGATGATTATATTGTTTCATTGAAATAATTTTTAGTCAATAATAATTCCCCTTTCTTTGAATGAATTTTTATTCTATATCCATGATTTTACTTCCCAAAAAATTATGTCATCTAGAGAACTAATCTTTTTTTATGAAGTGATACTTTAATTACTATAAATTATTTTAAATTTAAAATATTCCCTAAAATATTAATATTGTATATTTTTTTACGGTCATTTACAAGGTACAAAACATTTTTCTATCCTTTCAAAATAAATTTTTTTATCATCCACTACACATTTTAATTTAAAAAATTGATGCATTTTTCATGATTACATTATTAATGATTATTTTTAATCCAAATTTTTTCAATTTTTATTCTCAATCCCATTTAGAAAATTTTATTATTTCTCATGTTTTTATTATTAATTATTATTTAAAAGGTAAATGTTTTTAATGTAATTATATTATTATTTTTAAACCATTTTTTTCAAGGATATTTTATTTTAAAAATATTTATTGTATGGTATAGGAAAGTTAATATATTTATTCACTGAAAAATTTGTTTTTTTAATTTAATTTACACTTCATGTGTTATAACATTATTTAAAATACTTGTTAAAAATATTATTTTTAGTTGTATTTTTACTAAATGTTTTCCCAAATTAAGAGATTTTTTGATTACACAAAATATGTTATTATGTAATGAATACTTTTTTGAAATGGTATTTTTATTTCCTATGATCTCTTACATATATTATATGTTATATTTTTGAAATTTCATTAAACTAATTAATTTTACATGGGTTTTTAATATATGATGTTGAATGATATTGAGTGGCACAAATATATAAGGATGATAATGGTTGGGGTCCGATATCACCGAAAAATGAATTGGATTTAGGTTATATCTCATGATATATTTAGTTGTAGACATAATTTTTTTTTCAGGAATGCATATCCATGATTTATTTTCCTATAATTTTGGAATGTACACAAATAGTTTTTTTATATAGTTATGACAATAATGTGTTTTCAAACATAGGAATACCTATGATTACATTAGTTCCACACATTCATGTGGATTATAAAATTTTTCATATATTCTAGATGTCTATCAATTTTTTCAACACTATGAACTATTTCATGCAACAATTCCAAATATTTATGATAAATTTTGTTTCAATGAAAAGTCATGTTAAAAATATTTTGTTTTATTTTTAATGTATTCTTCATTTTTATATCATGGTCAAATGTTTTATGGAAATTAATATGTGTATTGAGCAAGGTCATAACCACTTTTCTTCCTTAATGATTTCATTATTATCGTATGCTAGTCTAACATAATTTATGATTATGAACTATTATCTTTTATATTTTATTCTGATATTTATGTTTTCCTTTCATTTTCCATCATGTTATGATATTTTTTACACTTAATGAGTGTTTTTTCTCACCAAAATATTATATTTCCAATAAACAAGCTATGAATATTGTTATATAATTTTATATATCTTGAAATGTCTCTATAGGAGATTTATTTTAGAGAAATGTTTCAAAATTTATTAAAATAAGATATTTGTGTATCTAATTTCCAAGATATTACACCTTTTTTTCCTTGGATGATGTGACTATTGTGAGATGAATTATTTAATAAATGATAATATTATATTATTCAATCCATGTATAGTTTCATTCACCTTAAAAAACATAATGGAAGATTTTGAATAACCATGTAATGTGTATTTCCCCGCCTGATTATATGTTGCAACATCACCATTAATAGTAGAAAATAATTTTTCACCACATATTTTCCATCAATCATGAGGATTTACACACATAGTAAATTAGATTATAAATATCTCATAATACTTCACAAACTTAATGAAACTATAAAATATCACTATTGGTTGGCTATCTGTTACCCCATTCATCAATTCCTCAAGACACTTAGCTTTTTTTCGAAACCCACCTGACAAAAAATACAAAATTGTTAACACTTTCAAGATATTATAAAAAAATTGAAAACTTTATTAACCATATATAGATTAATTTTGAAAATTCTATATAAATTTAGTAGTTTAGTGCTTCTATATTTCTTTCCACATCATTGTGACACACATAAGTGTCAGCAAACACCATCTCAATATATTATACTAATAAATTAAAATTATTATAATATTTAAATTCCTATGGGGCCAATGAACTTCATAAGATATGTTTTAATCTATATAAAAATATGTTAATTTTACCATAATGTTCCCTAATACAATTCATTACAAACCTAGTCAATATTGTTAATTATTCTTCATACATGGATATTTAATCCTTCTATATTTTCATAAATTATATGAACATATTATCATATATGATTAGATCATCCATAGGTAAATACTTATATTATAAAATATTCTTAAACTTATCATATTCCATGTACTTAATATCTCCTCTCCCTTTAACAAATTTTCTTATCCAATGCCCACCATCAATCTAATTCTCCATCAGAATTATAAATTGAATTAGTACCTTATGAAATTATGAACATCTCGGACATAAAATATTATTTATGGTGAATTAATACATTTTCTAAATACCAAAATATCTGAGTTTCAACCAAAAGTTATAGGGTGTTGTTTCATAAAATTATCCTCAAGGGATAAATTCCACTATGATAAATCTAGATTCTCACAGACATGGATTCCAATACAATTTATATCCTACTTTAACTGATCCACCTATAACATCAGGTCTTGGTGTAATCTTTGAATAATGACTATAATAGTTCAATATGTGTCATCATACATGCCTCCCCATATCAAATCGGCTTTGGACTAGTAGTGAGGGTCTACGAGGTTATTTTAGAGAGACTATGACCTTATCTTTATAGTATAAAATAAATTGAAATTTAATGACATAGATAACACACAAATATAATATTAAAAATATGACATGTTATAATAATTAAACCAAACGTCACGTGTTATAATTAATCACTATTAAATATATATTGAAACCCCATTAGTGAATCTTATATAAGTCATACAAAACAAATAAATACAATTGGGGATAACAGCCCCACTAGTAAAGAGTCTAGCTGAGTACCTTCATCCATATCCCTTGCTATATTTTTAACAATCATGCATCAATGTCCCTCCATTCCCAACCTATAACATGTAATCAAGTAGCATCTTCTCATTAAAAAAGTTCCATATTTTCCTCTTTAGTGTGTGAATAAAACTCAATATGAAATGTCCAATTTCATACCAATATATAACAAGTCATCTAATAATTTCCAACTGGGGGTTCTCAAGTAAAAAAATGACAATATAACCATTTTAAATATTTAAAATTAGAACAATGAAAATTATGAATGCAAAATCTAGGTTAACCATAAGATCAGTACACACCTATATTTTCCATTATTGGGGTGTAACTGAGCATGTCATGAAAAATCATCCAACCATACACTCCTAACTAGGGAAAATATACCCATCCTTTGTCAAAAAAAATGAACTCATGGAAAATATATCCATTCCCAGAGCACAAGCATCCCTAGGTCATTTTGGTAACCCCATGTTAACTATAACAAGAGTCTCTGGGTGTCCGGCTTTACCCTAAAATAATAATAAGTTCAAACATCCCTTGAAGGTAGCATTATCCTCTCACTAAACCTAAACAACCTCCCTTGGGGGAAGTGTTCACCCTTTTTTAACCTTCACAAACATGAAGATCTGAATATAAAAATAACCATATCACAAAAATTAATGAACAAGGAATAAGATAATTCCACATTACTTTCCCAATAATCATTCTATTTAAAATTTTAAAATCATTTCAAAAAAACATATCGAGTTATAAATATAAAATAATATAAAAATCATGTTCAAAAAAATTCCATTTTAAATATCATGAAATTTTCCACTTCATGACCAATTTATAATTAAGAATTAAAAGGGAATTTTATAAAAATACTATTTTACAGTTATAAAATATAATTAATTATGATGAAATCATATGGAAAAAAATTTGGCCATAACCTCATGAAGTATAAAAATAAAAGATGACTATAGTAAAAACTATGGACTACTTAACTTGTATAAAACTTCCAAAATTAAATTCCAATGGTTGGTAATATACCAATTCCTTCCAAGGACCACATCACCACCAAGTACCTATCCCACACCATAATATCTCACCAACTAGTAATAATAAACAATTATAATTAATTTTATAAACATATCAACTATAAAATAAATTATTAATACCTATCATAAGTAGAAGATCTATTAGAACCAAGTCTAAATGTCGTCCAACATCCCATGTTCTATCACCGTCCAAAAATCGAGCCAATTACCAATCTATAATATCCCAAACAAAAAATCAAAACTCACAATTGATGGTGAACTCTTACAAAAATGTTGATGCATCATACCATCCTCAAATAGACTTTCATTGTTGTGCAAAAAAATATTTTTATCTTCTATATGATAGCCTATAGGAATCCCTAAATTAAAATGGTGATCACACCAAGAACTCCACTGTTATAATAATTAAATGATAATATGTTTGATATTTTTAGATAGTGATAAGAACCTCTAAAAAGAATGAAACGCCCATAAAAATTCCATAAATCAAGGGGTGTTCAATAGAGAATGGATGACATATGCCAAAGTTCATTTTCAATAAAACATAGTGGATGATAGGGGATACCGCCTCAAAATCCCAATGGGGAAATTTTAGAATTACCCACATTAACATTTCTAGGGAAAATCCATAAGAGGGAACTAAGTTTCTAGTGGCATTAGAAATTGGTTCCAAACACTTCCATTCTCAACTAGTGGGATAATACACCAGCTATCTAGTGGTTGGAAAGTGCATGTATATTTCATCCCCTACCACCTAGATTGTATCCTATGATTAAAAAATTCCTTAAACCAGTAGCTAAAAATCAATAATAATAAAAAAATCTATGTTTATAGTGTTCCAAAACCTCTAGTATTCCAAACTAAACCGCATTCTTCAAAAGGAACTTCCCACTTGTCTGAGAATTGAATCACTACATGAATTAAAAACTCTCATATGGAAGCATGGTTTTATAACTACTCCTTCATAATTACTGTAATCCCTATGAATTATAATTATTCTCCCAACCACACCCCCATCCTATGTTAGTCAGTGGCATATTGAGAAACTACCTTGTACTATTCTTCACGGACCAATATAAATTCAAGGAATAACCTCCAACTCAAGGAACTGAAACATCTGGAACCTAAGAGAATACATTTTTTAAATAATAAAATAACATTTGGTTCTTAAATAATACCATATACCCTAAAACATTGATGGTTTTTTCATCAAAATGTTTATATGCCTTCGGTGATCCCCCCTAATAGCATTATCTTAAATCCACTAATTCAGATTATTTAATTCCTCTTCCATAATAATTAAATTAAGAAACACTACTCTCATAAACCAAAAATGAACCAGGTGTTTAACTAATCACATTGAACACTAAAATACGTGAAAAAATGAAAAAATATATGTAGCGATAAATTCAAAAAAACTAACTCCAGATGCATGCTTAATTACCGCCCATGGTCATGCTAGTGATATACTATATTTATCCTTGAATATTAGATCATATTGAAATGCACCGGTCATTTTCACAACCCATCCCCCAAGGCCCATGTCGTGACTACCCCAAGCTCGCCTTCCAAAGACCAGGGGTTGGCGACTAACACTGAAGGAGTAATTCCCTAAAACTGGGAAGGCATTGCTTTTATAACCTATAAACACACATAGCAAGATACGAACATGAGTAAATTTTATAACCAAAAAGTGTGTACAGTAAGTAAAAAGGGGCCAGAATACAATCCCAACTAGAAAGTACCAGAAACTGAAAGTACAAGTACAACTGAGGAAAAAGCAAAAATAGTTATTGTGTCGTCCTCCGGGATCCTACCTAATGGGTAGGTACAGATCACCTCCTCAGTACTCCTCATCCGCTTGTCTCCTCCATGTACCGACACGCCGTATGGTCCACCTCTGGGCACCATCCAAACCTAGTACTCTCAGCCTTATTTAGCGTTGTACGTCGACTTCAACCAACACAACGAGGTGCGGGCATAGCCCGTGTAGGGGTGAGTATAACGATACTCAGTAGAGACCTCGACACCCTCAAGTTCTCACAAAATCCAACAAGGATAAACCACAAGGTATGAAATCAACAAATAACCCCACTTAGGTATATGCACATATATATACCTATGTTATCAATTATTCCTTCTCAATCATGAGGAAAACACAAAAGTTACTGACTCAGCTCAAACCATGATTTATTCTAGGGGTAATAACATTCTGAACCCTCGGCGGCTAGAGAACTCCTCCTCTATCGAGTACAGTGGGCCTACCATGTCACACAGAGGCACCTCCCACTAACCTTGGACTACTGAGGTACTTATCATGTTGAGTATCATGGGTCTGCTGCGTCACACAGAGGCACTCCCCACTGTGGGTCTCCCACCACAACTAGGCACTCCCCTCATAGCCTGCAGAGGTACTCCTCCTATCGAGTACCATGGTTTTCCAGTGTCACCAAACATGCCTTTCCACTGTGGGTCTGCGGCCACAACCAGGCACTCCCCACTGGGAAAGTCAAGTCACTCCGAGTCAAACAGTCAGCAGTCATCAAGTATCATCCAACTACTAGGTTCCCGCACAAATGCTCGCTCATATCTGAATGATCCACTCCACAAGATAATGTTTGATGATCCAACTACCACTAATGCCCACAAAGAAGTATTTAAAATGTCTTCCACGTCATAGGGGTCTTAACGCAACTAACGGCGCATCAATCGGACGCCAGGTCTGTGACTTATTAGCCTTTTAGTCCCGGGGGCTCAGTTGGATTCGTGCACGATCCAACCTGACCATATCTCAACTATACCCCAAACTTCAGTGGGGTATACTCAAAGGGATCTTCATGTTCCATGATTACCAGTGTTGTTGACGGTTTATCAGATGGACGTCCAGTGCCAAAGATATGGCCAAAAGAAAGTAAAGGGTCATAGTGGCCCCAGGTCTGGTCCGACCCGGTCGGACCAACCCAACCTGACTCAGTCTGGGCCGACCTGGTTCAGGTCAACCCAGCCAGACCCACTAGGTCCCGCCCGGCCCGCTGGGCCCAAGACAGTAGGTCGTGAGGGGCCACGGAGAGCCGAGAGGGCACGGACCGACCGTGACGGCGTGGATCGGCTGCGGGTCGGCATGAGGGAGGTTCGTCCTAGAGGGCACCGCATGGGCGAATAAGCCTGGTGGGCACCGTGAGGGTGTCAGACGGTTCGTTCGGGGAACCGCGAGGGGCGTGGCAGTCTAGAAAGGTCGGGGCGCCATGAGGGGCACAGGAGGCCGTCTCGGCTGGGGCGCCACGAGCGATGCGGGAGGCCGGCTCAGTCTGGGTGTCACGATGGGTGCGGCCGGGGCACCATGAGGGGCATGGGAGGCCGGCTCCTTCGGGGCGTCGTGAAGGCATGGGTTCATCCGGGGGCTCGGAAGGCTGACGGGCTGGCGCGGGTAGGACGGCTTGGAAGCCAGCGGGCGGTGCGGTTCGCCTCGGGGCGGTGGAGCTAGTTCAGACGAGGTTATAGAGCGTCATGGGGGTGGCGCAGGTCATGGGGGCCGCTGTTCGTGGTGTCGTTGCCTTCATCGCCTTCGTCATCGTGTCTCCTTCCTCCATTCCAAAAAACATCACAAAGGAGAGTGGCGGAGGGGTCGTTCCATGTTGGTTTGGCCCGCACCCTCCACGTTTAGGGAGGTATCATTTGGATCAACAAGAAAGAAGGACAAAGAACTTCAAAATTTACAACATCCACAATGATTATTTCCCAAATCAAAAAAGAAAACAAGGAAAGTATTATCACGCAGATAAACCCCCTACCTCATTCGCATGTTGACATTGGCACAAGGAGGTAGAACACTCATATATTTGTTGTGGATGGGGTCGTCCCACGTCGGAAGAAGTCTTGAGGAAGAAGGTCGAAGGATGTTGGTGTTCTTCGTTGGGGGCACGTTCTTCGTTGGGGGGTGCGTTCTTCATTGGAGAGTGTAATTCTCCAAGTGTTGGTCATTGTGTCACTTTACCAGCACTTCTTCGCTTGGTGAATTCATCCCAAATCTTCCTCCCAAGCTCCATATATATAGGAGAGGGAGGGAGGTAGGTAACGATCATGGAATTTATGACGGTTCATTTATTAGGAACCTTCCTAAATTCCAACGACGCAGTTACATAAATTTAAAAGGGGCAAGCCAAATAACTAAGTGGTCAAAAATTAATGGTATGTGTGATGGAACAATTAATTTGGAGAAGTTTAAGAGGCTCTCCCTCATTTATTGTGGGAGTTGGGAGGTTTCTTCCAATGAATGGGGGGTTTCAAGGGGGTTTAATCTAGGGTGGTCCCCACCATCATAACCTCTCATGGAAGGTTATGGTTTGGGTGTTCCCCACCACCATAACCTCTCATGGGAGGTTAAGGTGTGGTGGTCACCACTTCCAACCTCCACATGGAGTGGTCACTATAGATAGAATAAAATAAAACATGCGTTAATTTTATTTAATAATTTTCATGGAAAATCCAAAAACTAACTTTCACCCTCGACCAACTATCGTCGAGGTGAAAGTATTCTTAAGAGAATACTGGAACTACGAGTTCAATGGTTTCCTCGGATTTCAATTCCGAGCACCGGTTCAAAAGTTTTAAAAACCAGCTCGAACTTTCACTAAATGTACCTGAAAAAAACATCAGAAATTGATTCTGGGCACACTTGGCCTCAGAATCACGCACCGTCAATTTTCACGGACTCTTAAAATTTACATTTATTTAAAAAAAACTTGGAAATTATGGGTCTTTACATTCTCCCCACATCAGGTCTCTACATCCCCATAAGCCACAACTCAATCTAAGGGAACAAGTGGGGGTATTGAGAATGAATCTGAGCCACCCGCTCCCATGTTCTCTCCTGGAGGTTCTCATGCTGCCAGGGAATGCACACCAGAGGTATCGACTATCCATAAAGGGCCCACTCCTGTCGATCCTCAATCTCTACTTAGACCTTCGTAAAAGTTTCCCCTTCGTCGACGTCCAGCTCATCATGGTCGATGATATGAGAAGGGTCATGCACGTATCTCCTCATCTAGGATACGTCGAAGACGTCGTAAACCCGATGCAACTGAGGTGGAAGAGCTAAGAGGTATGCCACATCGCCAACTCTAATGAGTATGTGAAAAGGTCTAATAAATCTCAGATATAATTGACGCCTCAACCAAATCTCTGCAAACCTCATTGAGGTGAGACCCTTAGAAAGATGTGGTCCCCATCCTTGAACTCCATAGGTCTCCCTCTCCTGTCAGCATATGACTTATGTCTTCTCTGTTCAGTCTTCATCCACTCTTGGATGATCTGCACCTTCTCTGTGGTATCCCGTACCATCTCCGGTCCCACGAGTGTTGACTCCCCTGGGTTAGTCCAACACAAAGGTGATCTGCAAGGTCACTCGTACAACGCATCAAAAGGTTTCATCCCTATGGTGGAGTGATAGATGTTGTTGTATGAAAACTCCACCAAAGATAAGTGAACCTCCTAGTTGTGACCAAAGTCGAGGAAACAAGCACACAACATGTCCTTGAGGGCCTGAATGGTCCGCTCAGTCTGACCATCCGTATGCGGATGGAAGGAGGTTCTCAAACGAAGCTGTATCCCGAAAGCCTCATGCATCCCCTTCCATAGCCGGGAAGTAAATCGTGCATCATGATCGGAGATAATCGTCAAAGGTAATCCATGTAGCCTTACAATCTCCTACACATAAAGGCACCCCAAGCTCTCTACTGAACACAGCTCTCTGATCGGTAGAAAGTGGTCCGAATTGATGAGTCGTTCGACGTTCACCCAAATCGAGTCATGTCCCCTAGATGTACATGGTAGTCCTGTCAAGAAGTCTATAGATATCCCATCCCACTTCCACTCTGGGACCTCTAAAGGTTGAATCAAGTCTGTTGGTACCTGATGCTCTGCCTTCACTTGCTGATATGTGAGGAACCAAGAAACAAAATCTAAAATTGATTTCTTCATTCCCCTCAACATGTGTCATCATTGGAGATCCTAGGACATCTTTGACACTCTTGGATGTACCACTATAGTGGAATTGTGAAACTCCTTCAATAGTACCTCTTGAAGTGACACTACTGCCATGGTATATCCTCTGAAGAGGATGATGTACTCCCCACCTTCAAAAAATCCATCAGGTGCCTACCCTATGGATATTTGAGCATGTCTTATCTCGTAGTAAGTGTCTCCACGCTGCACCTCCCTAACTTGATGAAGAATTGGGGGAGTGACTGTAAGAGACTGAAGAAAATTTGTTCCATCCCTATCCACAAAGGATATCCGCAAAGAAGCCAACTGCTCCATCACTTCTCCTAGTAGTTATATACCAGATCACCTGTTGAGTGCATCTCCAACAACATTTCCCTTCTTAGGAGTATAGACTATCTCGATGTCATAGTCCTGTAGGAACTCAAGCCAACGTCACTATCTCAGGTTCAGGTCCTTCTAGGAGAAGATATACCTGAGACTCTTGTGATCAGAATACATGATAAAATGTTCACCCATCAGATAGTGTTTCCATGTCTTCAAGGCTAATACCACTGCTTCTAACTCCAGGTCACGAGTAGCAGAGTTCTACTTGTGTTGTCACAGCTGTCGAGAACCATATGTGATCACTACTCGCTCCTGCATCCGGACACATCTGAGTCTGGCCCCTGATGCATCGTAGTTGACTATGTACCATATGCCTTCCTCTGGAAGCCTCAAAATGGGGGCACTAGTCAAACTCTGCCTCAGCTCCTAAAAGCTCTGATGGAATCTCTCTAACCACAGGAAGGGTTGCCCCTTCTTCGTCAAAGCTGATAGTAGTGTTGCACCTCTAGAAAAGTCTGGCACAAACCTGTGGTAATAACCAGCCAAACCCAGGAAACTCCATACTTTTGTCACACTCTTGGGTGGCTCCCAAGAAAGTACCACCTCAATCTTCACTGGATCCACTAAAACTCCAGCCTCCGATATGTCATGTCCCATAAAATGAACCTCTTAGATTCAAAACTGGCACTTCGAGAGCTTACCATAAAGTTGGTGCTCTCGGAGTGTGTCCATTACTACCTGCAAATGATGGGCATGCTCCTCCTCAGTAGTCGAGTAGATCAGAATCGATGAAGACTACGACAAAGTGATCAAGGTATGGCTTAAATATCCTATTCATGACCCCATGAACACTGATGGAGCATTGGTTATGCCAAATGGAATAAACAAGAATTCATAGTGGTCGTACCAACATCTGAATGTCGTCTTCTTCACATCCTCGTCTCGAACTCTAAGCTAGTGATAGCCTAGTCTGAGGTCTATCTTCAAGAACCACCATTCTCCCTTCAATTGATCAAAGAGTGTGTCAATCCTTCATAGTGGGTACTTGTTCTTCACGGTTAGCTAGTTCAGGTGTCGATAGTCAACACAAATCATCAAGATCCCATCCGCCTTCCTGGCGAATCGAATCAGGGATGCCCGGGGAGAAACACTGGGTCGAATGAATCCCTTCCCCTGTAAGTCGTCTAGCTGTACCCGTAGCTCACGATGATCTATGGGAGCCATCCGATACGCTGTTGTAGATATCAGTTCCATCCCAGAGTATAATTCAATGTAAAATTCCACCTCTCTGTGAGAAGGTAGACCTGGGACATCATCAAGGAAAACATCCGTGTACTGCTCCACCACTACAGGATAATTCAGAATCTCCACATCAATAGCTCTGAGGGTAAGGCTAGCCAACTAGTGAGTGATCAGATTCATTCTCCTCCGATCATGTCCATCTTGTGCTGCAAAGGCTCCCTTCTTACCGGTAAAGGTAAACCTGGTCCCATCCATGCGGACACACTGCACTTTGCACCTAATACAGTCAATCTGAGCATGGACTATAGATAACCAGTCCATACCCAAGATGACATTTTAAGGGCTCAACGCCGCTACTAGGAGATCCCATCCGAAGCTCTCGCCTCCTAGAGTAATCTCAAACTGCTGGTACCAAAGTGTAATCATCGAATCTGCTCCTATAGGAGTCTCTAGCCTTAAGGATCGAGCCAACGGCTCCATCAGAATCTCTGATCTCTAAATTATGGAAGTGGAAATAAAAGAATGATTGTCACCTGTGTCTATAAGTACTGTAGATATAGAGGAATAGACATAGATTTTACCTCGTATCATCTCTGGAGTCTCGTGATTGTAGACCTCATCTTCTTGGATCTGAGCTCTCCCCTGTCCACCTTCTCCCTTCGGTCGGGGTGGACCTCCTAGTGGTGGTGGTAGTAATATCTCGAATTTTCGCCCACCGCCTGTTGCACGACCAGCTCCCCTACCATGTCTACCTTCTCCCTTCAAACCACCTCGATTGAATCTATGCCTATACCTGGATGGTCCTTCGACCATCTGTTGATCATTCGTATGACGGGTCAGACAGTTACGAGCCATGTGACCCTGTCCACCACAAGCGTAACACTACCCGCTCCTGGCATGTCTGTCTCTACTTCGGGTGCCCTGTAGAACCGATCCTAAGTAATGCGGTCGTCCACATGTAGGTCTGGTCCTCTTGGACCTCTGCGACATCTGTCTGCTTCAAGCTGCAGAAGACTCCACTACATGTCGACTGGTGGTGGATCTCACTGTTGGAGACTTCTCAGCAAGGAAACTCTCCACTAGTAGAGCCCTCTCTATCCCACCCCCCCCCCCCCCCACCTGCATCGGGATGCTGAGTGAGATCATCGAAGCTCTGATCTCCCATCTGAGCCCCGGCGCGAAGGTTTGGGCCCTGAAGAACTATATCGGTGGAGTAACGTGAGAGTTCTGTGAACCTCACTGAGTACTAAGCTACAGTCATTCTTCCCTATTGTAGATGAAGTATCTCCTGTATGTGCACTACAAGAAGAGTCACTGGAACAAACTCTACCCGAAACAGGCTCTTGAAGTCATCCCAGAGAAGTGTCATCTTATCGTGGACCTGGAGCATAAAGCTCCACCATCTTCCCTCTACTTCCTATATAAGGTTGGTGGCAAGGATCACCATGAGGTCTACTGGTTTCTCTACCAGTTGGAAAACTCTCACCACAGCCTCCATCCAATCCTCAGTTACCTGTGGGTCCATCTCTCCCCTGAACCTGGGTGGCCTCTGGCACTGGAACTTGTGTAACACGCTCAAGCGTTGTGCACTCTCTACTGCTAGGGCTGGTGGAATTTGTGGCCCAACGGGGAGTGGTACCATTGGTGCCTTTGTTGGAAAAGGGCCCTACACCGAATCATTGTCGCTTAGTAGGATATTTGGGCATACAACTCTCAGAACTCTAGTCGGTTGTCTATGTGGAGGCATCCTGAAAAGCAACAGGTGTACTACGGTTAAAACGTATACCTGGTGAGCTGACTTGGTTGATCTGACATAAAGAAAACTTTTGAAAACACACACGCAATCATTTTTTTCGTGTACAGAGTCAGAAATCAGAAGTCAGGGTCCTGGTGTATGGATACTCCAGCCACCGCACCAACATTGGACTCCTTGAACTGAAAACCACACTCACTACACTTAACACTGTTGCTTCAAAAAAAATCAGATTCCTATGTTCTACGGTAGAACTGACTCCTATGATACCGATTTTCCATGACTTTTCCCCTGGTGCCCATGCCGTGAATACCCCAATCTCTTCTTCCATAGGTCAGGGGCTGGCGACTAGCACCAAATCTGTAATTCTCTAAAACTGGGAAGGAATTTCCTTTATAACCTCTAAACACACACATAAAGATACGAACACTAGTAAACTGTATAACCAACAAGTGTGTACAGTACATAAAAAGGGGCCATAATACAAGACCAACTGGAAAGTAAAATAAACTTAAAGTACAAGTACAACTGAGGAAAAAGGAAAAATAGCTTCTGGGTCATCCTCCAGGTTTCTACCTGAAGGGTAGGTAAATATCACCTCCTCAGCACTCCTCATCCATCCGTATCCTCTGTGTACCGAAACTCCATATGGTCCACCTCCGGGCACCATCCAGACCTAGTACACTTAGCCTCAGTCAGCGTTGTCCGTCGTCTGCAACCAAAAAAAAGTTGCGGGCATTGCCCATGCAGGGGTGAGTATAGCGATACTCAGAAGGGACCCTGAGACCCTCATGTTCTCACAAAATCCAACAAGGATAAACCACAAGGTATGAAATCAACAGATAATCCCACTTAGGTATATTCCCATACATATACTTAAGTTATCAAGTATTTCATCTCAATCATGAGAAAAAAACAAAAGTTACTGACTCGGCTCAAACCAGAATTTATTCTAGGGGTAGTAACATTATGAACCCTTGGTTGCTGGAGAACTCCTCCTCTATCGAGTATAGTGGGTCTACCGCATCACACAGAGGCACTTCCCACTAATATTGGATTGCTGAGGTACTCCTCCTGTCGAGTATCGTGGGTCTACTGCGTCACACTGAGGTGCTCCCCACCGTGGGTTTGCCACCACAACCAAGCACTCCCCCTCATAGCATGCAGAGGTACTCCTCCTGTCGAGTACCATGGGTCTGCAATGTCCCCAAGAACACTCCTCCGCTATGGGTCTTCCACCACAATCAGGTGCTCCCCATTGGGCTAGTCGAGTCACTCTGAGTCAAACGGTCAGTAGTCGTCAAGTCTCATCCAGCAACTAGGTTCCCACACAAATGCTCACTTATCTCCGGAAGATCTGCTCCACAAACTACTAGTCGATTCTACAACTACCACGAAGTCCCATGAAGAAGTATCTCAAAGGTATTTCATGTCATAGGGGTCTCAACGCAACTGACGGTGCATCAATTGGATGTCTGGCCTATGAGTTATTAGCCTTTTAGTCCCGGGAGCCTGGATGGATTCGTGCACGATCCAACCTGACCGTATATCAACTATACCCCAAATTATAGTGGGGTATACTCAAAGGGACCATCATGATCCATGATTACCAGTGCTACTGACAGTTCGCTAGATGGACATCCGGTGCCAAATATATTTCCAAAAGAAAGTAAAGGGTCGTTGTGGGCCCAGGTCCAGTCTGACCTGGTTGGACCGACCCAGCACGACTCAGTCTGGGCCGACCTGGTTCGGGTCAACCCGGCCTGACCCGCTAGGTCTCTCCTGGCTCGTTGGGCATTCTAGCCTGTTGTGTTCGGCCCAGCCCGCTTGGCCCAGCCCAGCCGGCCGCGACGGGATGCGGAGAGCTGAGAGGCCGCGAACTGGTCATGAGGGGGCGCACCGGTCGCAGGTCGGCATGAGGGCAGTTTGGCCCGGAGGGGACCGCGTGGGAGACTCGTCCAGGTGGGCGCCACGAGGGCGCGAGCCAATTCGGTCAGGGCGCTGCGAGGGGCATGGGAGGCTGGTTCGGCTAGGGTGTCGTGAGGGGCGCGGGAGGCCAGCTCGGTGGGGGCGCTGCGACGGATGGGGAGGCCAGCTTGGCAGGGGCGCCACACGGGGCGTGGTATTCTATCTTAGTCGGGGTGCCATGAGGGGTGCGGCCGGGGTGCCGCGAGAGGCGTCGGAGGCCGGCTCGTCCTGGGTGCCGCGGGGGCGTGGGTTCGGCCAGGGGCTCGGAAGGTCGCCGATCTGGTGCGGCTGGGGCGGCTCAGAAGCTTACGGGCCATGTGGTTCGGCCTAGGGTAGCAGAGCTAGTTTGGCCGAGACGTTAGTGTGTCGTAGGGGCGACGCGGGTCGCCATGGCCGTGGGTGGCGGCGTCATTTCCTTTGTTGCCTTCATCATCGCATCGCCTTCCTCCATTCCAAAGAACATCAAAAAGGAGAATGGCGGAGGGGTTGGGCCATGTTGGTTTGGCATACACCCTCCGCATTTAGGGTGGTAGCATTTGCCTCAACAAGAATGAAGGACAAAGAACTTCAAAATTTATTACATCCACAACGATTCTATCCCAAATCAAAAAAGAAAACAAGGAAAGTATTATCACACACATAAAACCCCTACCTCGTTCGAGTGTTGACGTTGGCGCAAGGAGGTAGCACAGTCATCGATTTGCTATGGATGGGGTCATCCCACGTCGGAAGAAGTCCCGAGGAAGAAGGTCAAAGGAGGTCAGCATTCTTCGTTGGGGTGGGTGCATTCTTTGTTAGGGGGGCGTGTTCTTCATTGGAGAGCATAATCCTCCAAGGGTTGGGTGCCGCGTCACTTTACCAGCGCTTTGTAGCTTAGTGAATCCATCCCAAATCCTCCTCCAAAGCTCCATATATATAGAAGAGGGAGGGAGGTAGGTAACGATTATGGAATTTATGACGGTTCATTTTTAGAAACCTTTCTAAATTCCAACGATGATGTTACATAAATTTAAAATGGGAAATCCAAATAACTAAGTTGGCACATATTAATGATATGTGTGATGGCACAATTAAGGTGGAGAATTTCAAGAGGCTCTCCCTCATTTATTGTTGGATTTTGGAGGTTTCGCCCAATTAATAGGGGGTTTCAAGGGGGTTTACACCCGGGTGGTCCCCACCACCATAACCTTTCATTGGAGGTTATGGTTCGGGTAGTCCCCACCACCATAACCTCTCATGGGAGGTTAAGATGTGGTGGTCCCCACTTCCAACCTCCACATGGAGTGGTTACAATAGATAAAATAAAATAAAACATGCATTTATTTTATTTAATTATTTCCATGAAAAATTCAATAACTAACTTTCACCCTCGACCAACTATCGTCGAGGTGAAAGTCTTCTTAAGTGAATATCAGCACTGCGAGTTCAATGGTGTCCTTAGACTTCAATTCCGAGCACCGATTCAAAAGTTATAAAAACCCGCTCGAAATTTCACTAAACGTACCCGAACAAAACATCATAAATTGATTTCGGGAACACTGTGACTCAGAATCACGCGCCGTCAATTTTTGTAGACTCGTTAAATTCCCATTTAATTAAAAAAATGCATGGAAATTACAGGTCTCTACAGTCATATCAGAAACAACATGCTTGATGTGGTTGTTAGTTCATTGTAATGAATTACATGAAAATACTATTTTTGGACCTCCTCTTGATGACACATTTCAAATATGATCAGATCTACCTACGATTTCATTATTAGTGAACCTGATTAAGATGACTTACTTTATAGTTTCCTTTTATGATCCTTGAAACTTGCTCACTGGAATCCATAACCAATTAATAGTGAGATTCCTTAGTTAGAACACAAACCACCCAAAACCATCATCTTGAACTACCACTCACAATGTCTCGCCATGGATCTAATCGCCTTCTAATCTCCTTAATCCATCATGATCCCAAATCAAATTCCTATCCTCGATCCACAATGATATGTCAATCCCCCTTGGTATTCCCCATAGAACCGAAGTACCCCCAACACTTTATTTACACCAGTATCCTAATTACAACTTGACCACTTCATTGTCATATCTGAACAATCACGAACCTTCGGGAATGAGAGTCATGTTCCCAAGATCAAAATGTCACTACCATACATGGGTTTTTCCTTATTCTATATTTACTTAAGAATCGCCTAACCTCTATTGAAAGAAAAAAATCACTGAACAAAAAATTTTGATGTATCCATATCTCTCTAATACATGTAACAAATTAGACACTAATTACCACTCATTTCTGAATTTTGAGGGACTCATCCAAGAAATTCACTAATACAAAGTCTATAATGATGAATTCCTTCTCTTGTGACTGATTTTTCACTCCCCCCCACATGACTTTACTTAAAATACTACATTAGTGTATCCTCCAGATCCCCAACTAATAGCAATCCATGATGCTCTCCTAATATATTCTCAACACATTCAAGACGCTAAAAATCTCTTCTTAGGTGGAACATTTGAATATATGATATTGTTCTCTGATCCCATCATGATTTAACCAATCACCTTAGGGATATCTCAAAACATGTGAAATGGTCACATTACTCACTGCCCACAATCACTCATCTATCTCCAATCACCTTACCCCCTAAGTAATTTGACTACCAATAACATAAGTAAATACATGACCCTCATCTATGTCATCATGAATTATTGTTTTTTAAGACTATACTATGAGTACACCTCTCAATTATATCCACCTCATACCTAACCAAAGACCTTGTGCATATCTAACACACACGAACTGGTATTAATAAAATTTAATGGGGGCTTAATTTTGATACCTCTTATCATAAATCATAACAAAATCCTGCACCTGCAACACATGTCGACCACCATGATCTAATAAATCTTATGGTTGTCTATATATCTAGTCAAAATTACCATACCAAACTAATAACCCCATAAGTCATGCATTATTATAACTAGTTTGTTCTCCCATTCCAAAACCTTGTCATGAATCATGGTTCATCAGCATCACCAGTCTTAATGGATTCCCAAGGCATTCATTCTCTATCATAAAATTTTAATAACTTAATTGGATACATTGGACCATTGTTCACCTTAGGCATTATCCCAAGATAAGAAGAATATACCCATGGTCTATTTATCCATGACCCATCCATTTATGTCTAACACAAAATGATGTTTCCAACAACAATAGTATAGTAGGGTTATGCTCCAAAATGATGCTTCTATAAAAAATTGAAAAACTCCATATTTTTTTAGTAATTTACATCTTTTTGTTTTGGTTTAAACTCATTTATTTATGGTTTACTTATTCTTTAAACTTTGGTTATTTGGAAAAAACAACATTTGTTGGGAAAAAATACCTAATTTCCCAGGATGTATGTTTGTTTGAATTAATGGATTCTTGGTAAAATCATTTTAATGGAATATGACGGTTCTCCATTATTTTGGAATGATTTTATTGTATCATATAAATGATGAATTTAATGTTGTGAATGGGTTTCATGCCATGAATATCTGGAAATAATTTTTTTAAACCATGTCATGTGTACGATTAATTTTCCATCAAATGTACAAATCTCCCTCTCAAAACCTTAAGAGAGTCCATGGGATTTCAGAGAAATTTCTTTTCTTCTAGACATCTTGATCAAGCATTTAATATCATGTGAGTTAATTTTCATTAGTATCCACCTTTTATCCACTTTATTTCATTATCATGGTGTAAATTTTGGAGTAATATTGAACTGGGTTTTGATCTTTTGTGACCGCAATTTTTCCTTGGGATTTCATTCACCTTCCTTCCACATTGATGTTCATGATTGATAGTGTTTCATTAATCATTTCATAAAGGTATTTAGTTTATAATAAATATTTGTGGTCTATTTTGATTTATTCATGTATGTGGAATATTATGTGATTTTTATGACACAACATGCGCATTAAAAATAGAATTAAGGGAGATGAGAATCATTTTTGTGTACTACTATTTAGATCCATTTCGATCCAATAGTGAGGATACATGCATGGAGGTTACTCATAGGTTAAGTATTCCCTAGAATAATAATGAACTGGATAATGGATTAAAATATTTTTTCCTTGACATAAAGTATCTAGTTATTTCCACTGATAAATTATACTTGGAAAATATATTTCATGATTATTGAATGACTGATGATAATTTTATATAAAATGTTTGTGTAAATGGGCATAATAACAACTTAATATATATTTTAATGAATTAATGGATAATTGAAAGTAAAATGATAAATGAAAAAATTTACCATTGTGAATTATGAAGTAATGTAGTGTTATTATGGGAATTATGACCTGTGTAGTAATTTACACAGGAAATCTTATATAAACGACATTCCCCGATGATTCTAAAATTATTATATTAAGTTCATTTCCTGGTGATGCTGAAATCTGTATATGATGGTATTTTACAAGTGAGGTTGAAATGTTTATATAAATGACTTTTCCTAGGAATTATGATATTCTTATATAAATAACTTTTCCTAATCATGTTGAAATATTTTTATAAAGGGCTTTCCCGATGATGGAAAAATATATATATAAATGGATTTTCATGTTTATGCTAAAATTATTATATAAAGGGATTGACCTAGTTATGCTCTAAATATAATAGGGATGGAGATGGATATGCGATTATAACACTGATCAGTGGTTCCAATTGGAATTATTTTTCGTCATGCTCAGAGATATTCCAACATAGTACTAAAGTTGGTTGATTGTTATATCATATTAATTATACTATTAATAATCCTAATTATCAATTTATTACATCCACATACTATCAGACTATTTTTTTTTAAGACATGATCGTGTTGACCTACTGAATTTTAGTCTCACCATATATGTTCCATGTTTTTCTACCCAAGAAGATTACATTGATGTAGTTCTATACAAATAAAAAGAGGTTGTTGTTGGTTTTTTCTTGCTAGATAGGGTAGAGCATGGATACAAAACTAAAATGGGGTTTGGGACTAGGGTACTTGATCTTATTTGTGTCATCATATCCATATATTTGTATTTGATTTAGTTTGAAATTTAGATATACTCCATCCTATCACAACATTATCATTTATTTATTATTGAATTATTCAGTTGACATTTACGGTTTGGTTTATCCACTATGATGTATTGTTTCTTCTATTTTCCATTACACTAATATTTTTTTATTTCCTCTATATTACAACTCTTTATAAGGGATATAATCTCCCCACTATGTATTCTACACACCCGCTACTATTTGGAAGCCTCGGTTGTATAGGGATACACTCTTTAGGCCCAGTGGCCAACATAATTTGGCCATGAGTTAGAGTTTCAGATCTAGGGATGTTATAAAAATATTATTATAACCAAATAATATCACCTAAGGTTATTTTATTAATAGAATATGGGAATAACCATTACATATATTTACCACTATAACACATTCAATGCATCAATTTCTCACTCAGATACATCGACTAGAACCTCTGACATTCCTAAAACATTAATGATATATGGATGACCAATATCATGGTCACTCTCAATCAAAAACATGTCGAATTTATGAGAAAATCATGATTTATAAATCAAAGGTAAGTAAACCCTCTTACCGAGCCACCAGGTTACATCTCACACAATACACTACCCATGGAGGCAATCTGACACCCATTCAGAGACATAATTATTCAAAAGAACCAGATATACCCCTAAGTCTACATCCCACACCAATTGATACAATCCTACTCATAATGGAGTGATTTTCACAAACAACCACTCTAGGTTCCAACACTCTCTAAAAGGAATAATCCATAAGTGTTTAAGTATAATAATACTAGGAGATACCTCACAACCTCATGGTCATATCCTAACTGAATACACAACATCTAACAACCCACTATCAAATACATTATCCCATCAAGGTCTCAAAACTCAAATCCAAGGGTCTAAAACTCAAACTCTCTCACTTTCCTCAAACATCACAACATAGGTTATGGTCATATAAATAAGGGGGTATACAACACTATGATCACTAAAGGTATCATTATTTAATATTTTATAAGGAAACCCAAAAATTATCCATGGTTTCAAAATTTTAATCAATTAAAAACCAATAATTAAAAAACTCAAAAAAAATAATTAAATTTTACATCTAATGGTATTAGTTTAATATAATTACATTATCAGGAAATAGTGGGAAAAATTTAATAATTGTCACTAGAATATAATTTTACCAATACCATCATGTAATAACACAATTATACATGCCTATTTACCTAAAGATACCTGAGGAGTTGGTCAGGTGTAGTTCCACCATACAAATATATGTATAACCAATTAATTTAAATAAAAACATTAAATACAAACCCCTATAAAATAATTCAATCAATAGAAACATATAAATTATCAAAAAAGATAAATAATATGAAATAATTAAAAATTCAAAAAAAAATTGAATCCAATGAAGTTATCATTCATAGGAAGCATATGGATGAATAACTAATTCTTATGTGACAATAGTTATGAATTTATTCACACACCAACTCATCTCATATCATCCCAAAAAATAAAATCCCATAAATCAAAAACATCACGCAAGTTTGATCCACACAAGGTGGAAATAGATCATCTTTAAAATCACAAAATTGAACAATAATTCCAACTCTAAAATAGTTGTATTTTTTCCCACATGTGGGGATGTAAATACCCAAACATGGGATCACTAAAAATACCCATAAAAATTACATTATCTTGTGTATCATTAAAAAAAATCATGGAAAAAAATCTTTTATACTAGTTTTTGATGCCCTCACCCCGAACAATCTATGAACTGTTACCATACTTCTTCAATACACGACCTCAATAATGAATTCATGAATGCTTGAGTATTTCTACTAGTGATGAGGTCCAAAGAGGTCATTTTTTGGGGAATATTACTTAAAAATATTTTTTTTTAAACTATGCACTAATGGACATTTTCCAAAACAATCTCAAGTCCCACATGGTCCCATTATCAATTCCTCATCCTCTTATTCCTATCAACATGAATCAATGTCATTTTTACTAAACTTGTTACCATGTGTCATGTAGCCTCTGCGCAAGTACCCAAGTTCCCTAAAAATCCTAGAAAGTCATAAGTATAACAAAGTAGGGAACCTCAATTACTATAAACATATATAACTAGTCTAATAATAAATTTCTCAATTAGTTTCTCAATTAAATAGCTACATTACTTCCATTAAATACATTTAAAACTGAGACTTAACAAATTTCAATATTGGGGTAAGGTTCACCTCAAGAATGGTACATACATGAATTGGAATGTGGTAAGGTGTCTCTATGTATTTCATGATGAACTTTCCAACCATAATCTCTTAAAAAATTAAAATATACCCTTCCCAAGTAGAAACATATTGAATCCGGGGTAAGCATAGACATCCATAGAGACCTAGTATCCCATGGGGGCATCGTTCACTATAGATTAACCATAACAATTAGTCTTTGGGGTCATGATCACCACAGGTTAACCATAAGTACCATAATACTCTAATTGAGGTTTTCTCCTCCTGTTTACCATAACCACATTCCAATGGTGTAGTGTTCATCCTAGTTAAACTATAAAAACACAAAGATCAAATTATACACAATACCATAGAACAAAAATGAACAAACACGGAACATTTGGATTCTAAATTACTTTTCAAAAAAATAATACATATCCACTTGCCAAATTACTTTAAAAAATATTTCAAATTGTCAAAAAAAATTCATCTATAACCCATATTGAAAAAAAATCCATTTTTAATACCAAGAGAACATACCATTTTAATTGAAATTTAAAGAAACCAAAATTTCTTATTTAAAAAATCCAATTAATTTATAAGGAAATCAACTAAAAACATTGAATCCACCACCACAAGAAATATATAAATAATATAAAAATCATCTAATGTTTTAGTATGAAATACTTTTTATGACGCATCCACACTTAAATTCCTTGGTTTAACAATTTCCTAAGGCCCACTACTGCTCGAATCATCAATTGGTACCTAAAAAAAACCATGATGTCTGAATAATTAATTATATTACACTAATATAATTAATATAAAACATAAATATTTATAGTAATAAATAAAGAAAACATATTTGAAAAACCCGCAAAATTAGAACAAAGTCCAAATGCCTACCAACTTCTTATGGAATACCCTTGAAAAAACTCATTCCAACACCCTAACCAATGGCTATGAAAAATGATCAAAAAAAATATTTTAATAAATATCCATTAAAAATAGACAATACATTATTACTTCATCGAATCATCATGTGATGTTTCATAGACAACATCTTGGTATCTCCCATAAATAGGCCATGTGGACGAACTAAAATAATCAAGTAATTACATTATAATCTAGGGGAATTGTAAATGGAATCCCTAACAAAGAACTCAACAATGATTGAAAAAAATGTAGATTAAGATTAGATATTTCTCATTGGTGATAAAAACATCAAAATATGGAGGAAAAACTAAAAAAACACAAATCAAGTGGTGTGGAAGGATGGGATATATCAATTGGAGGTTTCATGCACCCAAAAAATTGATTAAGTGGGATACCACCTCAAAAACTAGAGGAATAATGTTTATATATTACCTCTTCAAAACCTCCACCAACTAGTCTTTGGAATCCTATGATGGCTCCATCCACCGTATGTCTCGAATAGTTAGTTGGTGGATTATTTCAAGACAGAAGGCTCTCTAACTAAGCCAATGGTAATCCATTGACTTCAATCTGTAGCAATAGCCTCACATCCTATCTTCTAAAGTTTCCCACAACTATCTGACACCTCCAAACCTAGTAACCTCATCAAAAATATCCATTTATAGGGATAAAAACCATGGTTATAACCAACCAAAAATTATTCTATAAAATGACCTACCCACTAACCCAAAAATTCAAACTCCTCCTAAGTGGAAAATTCTTATACAAAAAATTTCTTAAATCCTCACTACAAAAAAAACGCCATATTAAAATTTGATCCATTCAAGGATATTTATTTTGAATGATATTTTCCCCATGATTCATTCTAACATAAACTTCTCATCTTCCATTGTAGAAATATTTTTTTATCTATAATATATTATATGAAATAACATGGAAAACAAAATATGATACATCATTTCAAATTAATCACATATTAGATTCTCACATGGGTATGAATATTATTAGGAAAACTAATTTTTTATGAAAATTTCCCCTATAATACACAATATGGGGAATCATCCATAAAACAATACATAATATTGTGTTTTTAACAGGAATTAAATTACTTATAAAGTGGATACCTTCATTTAGTATACTTTCCCAACTAAATAAATTTTTTAAACTAAAACACATTATCATTTTTTAAAATATTCATTACATTTAAAATTATTTATTTATTACTCATACTCATCTATAAGGACAGTGAGGAAACAATTTAATAACATTCGATGTGTAAAAAATGTTCAGTAAGTTATATAAAGGAATGAAATCCTTTTTTCTATAAAAAATGAAAACCCATAAAAATTTTACACTTTAAAATTATTTATTTAACATATAAAATAATAAAATCCATATTTGAAAAAAAAATATTGTTCAAGGAAATCCTTTATAAACCCAAGAAAAATATAAATCCTTTTTGGAATATTAGAGAATTATATTCAAAACCTACGATCACTCATGTCAAGAATAAGATTATTATGGTTAAACCCAAAAGAGAAACCTTTGAGGTTAACCACCTCTATATATCAATTGAAGATAGTGAACATTAACTAGTGAATTAGAGACCTATATTGGGATCGCCCTTCTTAAAATATGTATTTGTCTCACCCATCATATATGATGTATCAGGATAACACATCACAACCTAAAATTATATATTAAAATATCCTGGATAAAAAAATATTATTTTATTTATTATTCATATTGAAATTAATAATTTATTTTGAAATGACATGAAAAACCCTTTCGGATATAGAAATACTCTTTCCTTTTAAAACTAATTTATTTCAAAAAAATAAATAAAAAGGGAGAAAGTTTTTCTATGAAAAATAATGAAATATTGTAAAGGAATCAAAATAATGAATAATATTCATGACAAAGGTAAATGGATGTAAAGAAATATAAAATAAAATAGAAAACTCTATTCTCCTTTTGTAATGAATGAAAACAATTTCTGTACAAAATGTATAAATTATTCATATTGAAAACATTTGAAAGTAATTCAAAGAGACATAAAATTTACACTATAATTTATTTATTTCATTTTAAATAAATTCATAATAGAGTAATAATTATATGTACATGGAGATAAAACATTTTAAAATTCAATATTTTCAATATATAAAATGAGGTTTTATGGTAAATTTTGCCATAAGAAATGGTATCTTTTCATCCAATGAAAAATTGATGTAATGAAAATTGAATGGATTTGTAAAAACATTAATATTGGGGGAATAATTATCCAATAAATCCATATGGTAGTTTATACACCACATAAAATAAATCATTTTGTGAAAATTTAATAATTATTAAGTGAATAGAGACTAAAAGTCTCTTACCTCATATATGAATCACCATATACGCTTTATAACATACTGAATAATAGAAATATGTTAGTTATTTGAAATTATTAATATCATTTTTTGAGTTTGGTATTCCTTTTATTTCACATTTTATCATGTCAAATTTAATTAAAAAATCAATTAAGATCACCTCTTATGTTTTGATGATATTCATCTCATATATCAAATGTGACATAGGTTACATAACTATTAAAAAATGAATCATATTTTGATCATTTCCAAAAAAATAATAATGTTATAGTTATCATTTTTATAAATTAATTATAAATTTATAACTAACCATATAAGGTGGTTCTGAAAAGAGAATTTATTTTATACCATAGAGATGATAGTCTATACGTAATCATGAGTAATGATTTCATTTTTCAATGAATATGATGTATTAAAGGTAAATATAATTTTTTTCACTAAAGAATTATAATTATATCAAAAATATCACATTATTTATTTAAATCCATTTATATTTACCATGTTACACTTTCAAATTTTATGATACATTTTTCTTTAAATAAATTAAATTTTTTCAATAGCATCTGATTCATGCAACAGTGAATCTAAATTAACCATAACATAGTATACCTATATAACATAAAATTAATATTGACAGATCAAATTAGAATATTTAAATTTTAAAAATTTGTAAAAAGGGTTTAGGTAAATAAAATATTCTTTTATATATGTACTCAATTTTTAATAAATCTATAATATGATTTAAAAATATATTTTCCCTTACAAATTGGTATAGTTTCCTTTTTTGATAAAATAATATAATCATTATTTTTTAAAAATTTAAAAATATTAACTTGAGTAAAATAATTTTATGTTTGTAATTATCAAGCCATATATGGCATAGAATTAATTTTTCATAATTTTTCAATAAGATTGTTTTTTCCAAGAATGGTAAAAATGCTACTTCTTATTGAAAACTAACTTTCCGTTTCAATAATTTTAAAATTTACATATTTTTAAAATTGATTAAAATTTAATATTAGTTATTTTAAATTATTAATAATCCAATTATGGTTATTAGAATAAGTTTTTGTCATTTTTTATACAAAAATACATAATTAAGAAACCAATTTTTCCTTGAAAATGGTTTTTCATCACGTTTTGTGAGTATATTTTAAAATTGCTTTATTTTAATTTATGGTATTTAATTTGATAAAAGGAATTTAATATTTAGAATCATAAATTAAATTATATTTAATTATTCAACTTTATTTTTTTCATAATAAATTGTAAAAATACTAAAAAAATAACATCCGTTAAGGCTAAAATGAGTTTACCAAGGGGTTAAACAAAGACATAAGGGTGAAATTGAAAATTAAACATGTATAAATAGAATCAGTTTGATATATTTAGACCTAATACTATCATAACATAATATATATATATATATATATATTTGAAATCATTTTTCCTAATAATAAAAATACTATATTTTAATATTTTAAGAATTCACATGTGTGGCCGCTCTCCCACTTATAAAAGAATGCCTTTCCATTTTCTTCTTTACAAAAATTAAATATTACGGATGAAAAAATCACTATAAATTTATGTTATAAAAATCCATAATTTTTTTTATGTTATTTTATTATTATATGATAACATCAAGGGTATTTTATAAAGGACATAATAGATGCCTACTAGAGATGAGGTAATTTTCTTAGTCGACCTCTTTCAATTTAATTTTACTTATACATCATTCAAACCTACAATATTGATAATAGAATAATATATATATTACACTACTTATAATTTAATTATATTATAATTATTTCACAACCAATATCTACCCAATATTCCATAAAAATGGATGTTAATGCATCCATCATGTGCATGTTCTTACTAACACCTCCACTTATAGGTAACATTCATTTTCAATATCAATCTTTCATGGATGGTCATTTTTATTGTTTGAATTTTTATAAAATAAATTAATGAAAAAATTATTATTATTTAATTATAAAATTATATATACATTCTTATCTTTCAATATGTGGGAAAATAATAATGTCCCACATGAGTACATGGGAACAACCACATCCATGAAGCAGTGTGATTCATTTTTTCAATCCACTTTACATGGATTGTAATAACGACATATTAGATGAATATATATGATATAAATGATATACTAATTATTCTTTAGAATTAAATTATTTTTTACCATTCTTTTATTCTATCCATAAAAAAGTGAAATTATAATTCAAGCGTACATGTGACATATAATTTTATTTGATGATGTAATTAATTTTTTCATAATTATCCTTTATTTATGCCACTAAAAATATTTATAATGAATATATATGATATTTATATAATTACTAAAATGATGGATACGATTGAACCATGGTCAATTTATAATAATTGGAACTAGTGAACCAAAATTTTCGTAAAAAATGAAGTAGATAACACCAGGAAACAATGAACATAATAAAGAGTTATTAAAATATAAAGGTCAAAATGTTATATGCGGATAATATAAGATATTATGTTTATATACATGAATCTGGTATAAAATATAATAAATTTGAATTTAATATATGTATTGTTAATGTGATTTCAATAGAATTTGAAATCGGGGTATGGGTTTTATGTTATAATCTAATTCCCTAATAGTAATTTTATGATTATGTTTTAGATGATAAAATTTAATGATTTACCTATATCATATTAAATCAATTTCTAAATACTCTCTTTATTACTTGATATTACATGTCTTCCATTCATTTTTCCCTTATTAATTATTCCAGAGACTGAAATAATATTGTTAATGAAAACTGACTATTACCCTCTTCAGTCAATAATCATTTTTCCTTATTTATATGTTTTCTAAAAATGATTTAAACATTTTTATTAGTTTTATATTATGATTGATTAATGTCTTTTATATAAAAATTTAATTTTAAAAAATGGTTTAAATCAATCTTCTTCTAGTTTCAATAATGATGTATATTTAAATTTTTATAGAAAATATTAAAGGAATCTCTATTTTAACATACACATCATGATCAGAATTTCCCATTGTCATGACTGATAAGTGAATTGTAAATTCTGTTAAAGTTTTATAAGGGTTATTTGAGAAGAAATTTTTTTATTAATATTTTTAAATTTATTCAATTTAATTTACTGTTTTTAATGTGAAAATTTTTTCTTAATTAAGAAATATTTAGTGTGAACTTTTAATGATATTTTCTTATAATATGTAATCCTTTAATGTTTTCAATGTTTTATTGGAGATATTATCCAATGATAGAATACTTCTTATTACTCTATATGATTTATAATAATTTTTACATGATTAACTTTAGACTCATTTATTTTCTATTGGTTATTCTATGATGAAATATTGAAATATTTGTGAAACCAATTACATTCTCACCATTTATTATTGGATAAATATTTAATGATCTTGTGTCACACATAAATATGATTTTCATTATGTAATATGTAGGAATGAAACTATAAACCCCTCTATGAATTCTATATTTATATATATATCTAGAGATAATATGGATTCAAAGGTTGAGTGAAACTAATTCAAAAAGGTACTTTATCCAATATGATAATCTAGGGAGTAAACCATGGATAATGATATATTAGAATTGGGAGTGAATAAAAACTACAATGAGAGTATTATAAGTGATACAGGACTATGGAAATTATTTCCTATAGTTATATTTATGAAATAAACATACATCTTATGAGAACATTATACACTCATGGATCATGTTCATTAATTACATTATGATTAACATAATTTAAACATATAAGATTTATATTGTAATTCAATATTATGATATGTTATATACTGGGTGTGGTTTTCAAATATTATGAGCATGTTCTTATACACTTATTCTCGTGTTATTTTTATATGATCATTGATATCTCACATCATTAACTTTACTAATCATCTAATATTACTGTTTTCATGTCTTCTTTCCTATATTCCAGAAGATGTGTTTTTTAAATATGATATATCTACGATGGGTACTCGTTAAATAAACATAGTGGGATATTATGTTGATCTCTTCTAGACATGTTTACTAAGTATCTATGTCCCAAAAGGTATAAAATATATAATATTAGGGTTTGTATTATAATGTTATGCAGTGAATATTCATCAATTAAGAGGTATTATCTATGTTAAAAAATTTAGGTTCGTTATTGTTTATATAAAATAATGGTTTTTTTCACCTTTGGAGAAAATGATTATAAAACATTAGTGATAATTTTTAGAATAATTACATATATAAGATGACATCCTATTCTATGTTAAAGAGTGGAGTGTGTTTTTTCATGAATGAAATCCCCATATGGAAACTACACATGGGTGTTATTTTTAAACATATTCATTTTGGGAAAATTACATTGAAATTTTTTGGTGGAGTATATCTTGGCCATTATTCAGATGCATACGACACACCTAGTTCGAAAATCATAGGTGATATTATTTGATAATAAACACTTTCCTTATGAACCAATATGATGTAATTAAGTATATGACACCCATGAATGACCGATGATAAACTAAAAGAATCATAGATTGAAAATTTTGTGTCTTGATTTAGATATCATTAAATTTATTTTTATGATTTTATTATTTTCCACTATTATAATTGTTTCATGCTTTATGATTTTTTATTTTAGTCCATATATAGAACCAGAATGAACTATGCCATTGTAGAATGTGATTGAAAGTGAAATTACTTTACACCTAAGAAACCAAATGTTATGGGAGATATACTGAGAAATATTTTTTCGACACATGCATAACTTTATCAATATATGAATCAGGATAAGCATCTAAAATAATAAAAGGAGGCATCAACATTCAATTGATTCCTTCATGAGGCTACATTAAACTTCTTTTAGTGGTTCAAATGATTCTCTTATTTATATGAAATGGATTAGTGCCACTGAAAATATATTTTCCATTCTCCAAATATTGGAACATGAAAATTTGTTTTATGTTGTTTTTATTTAGAAGAAGAAGAATATAAATAGTAGAAACGTATCAATAACATGAGTGAATTAGAATATGTTGACTCTATGAAGTGGTATTAAAATAAGATATTATTTTTTAACAAGTAGTTTCCTCATATTCTTTGTCATAATATGGAGAATTATTTCTTTGATCAAGAATATAAAGATGATGAAAATTATTTTACTAATGAGAAAAATTTTACAAAAGGTTTTAGTTATTCTTCTAGTATTATCATCCAACCTAAAATTAATGGTAATCAATTCATCATCAGATTCAAGAAAAATCTCTAACAGGTGGTAGCCATAAGGGACTCAAGTAGATATAATGAAATCATTCAATGTGATATCATGGTTGAAAAAGAGATTGGAGTCATCCATCAATATCATTTTTCTGATTGGGAATGAAATACAAAATTTGAAGAAAATTATAAATAACATATAGAGAAAAATATGATATTTCGGTTATGGTCAATGTATAGATGGAAATATTAGGGATATTTTAATAATTTAATAGGTAAATGTTTACGGGTTTAATGGTATAACATTGGGAAATAGAATTTTGGAGCGATTTGAATTTGTTAGTCAATTATCTGGATATAAATAATTATCCATAGAATAAACTACCCACATCACAGTTTTTAAAATTCAAGGTGTATGGACATTATATTGACCAGTGCTCAAATATTATGGTTATTTATGATGAAAAATCTCAAAAATATATTAATCAAATATAAATTTATAAATATCACGTGATCATTATTTCTGATGAGGGATATGATAACAATATGATGAAAGGTACAATTAATTTCAAATCAAGAACTATTATTTCCTTTTTTTATACTCAATATAAAATTTATATTCTTTATGATGAATTTTTGTTGAGTATAAAAATATCACCACAATGATATGATTTTAAATTAATAGTGAAAACATCTAATTGAATGATGATCACATATCATTTATATATTCTTCTTAGATTTATTATTGTGGGAATGTTCTTCCTGAGAATATCATAATTCTATATAATATAAAATTTGATCATATCCTAGGCTCATATTAAATTTATTTAAATAAATCTAAAAAAAATTAATGATAAAGTGAATCTATGTTTGATATATTAAACTAAAATATGATCTTTTATAGGTGATATGATAAAAATTAACTTCCTAAGGGAATTACATCCATTATATGTGTCTTGATTCTTATTCAAGAGGGATATCTATATCATATGTTTGCAAAAATCAACATAAAATTTATACATATTGAATGAGAGTTTATTGATGGAATTTCAAAAGAGTTTAATATAATTTTATAAATGAATAAGTTGAGTTTTAAATATAACACATAACTAGAGATACACATATTTGAAATAATCCATATAGAATGGACCCTATATGGTTTAATGAATTAATGAACCAACTATAATTGAATCATGAAAAAGGATTCATTGATCAATGTGTGTCACCATGTGGTGAAACTAAAATTTTTTGTTATAAATAAATATAGATCAATGTGACTCCATATTGATTATAAGTAATATTAAAATATCACTATCAAGAAAAATTATACCCTTCCCCATATGAACGTATTGATTGATCAACTTCACAAAGTAGAATACTTCTCCAATATTTAATTTTTTTCTCGATATCATCAAGTATGGGTCAATAAGTAGGATATACCAAATACATTCTTCTATAAAATATAGATTCATGATGAATTTACAGTTATTCCATTTTTATTACTAATCACACCCCCTATATTTTTAGATATAACGAAAAGAGTATTTAGAGATTATCATGATCAATTTTAGGTAATAATTATAGATGATATATTTAAATATTAAATTAGAAGAAAATAACTTGATGATAATAATACGGTTGAAGTAATTTCATTATGGAGTGATCATATGTATGAAAAAAACTGCAACTGTGGTTTTATTTTATTAATAGTCTCTTTTTAAGGTCATATATTCTCAATTATAGGTATATCAGTGGATCCCTAACTGAGGGAAGTTATTGAACATTTGAATAGAATAATAATAGTCACTAGAATCCATATATTTCTTTTTATGGATATTTATTATCAACATAATGTGTCAAATTTTTTATTTTAACAAAATCTACTCATGAAGTTAACTTAGAAGGAAGCTACATTTCATTGGACAAATTAATATGATGAAAACTTCAATGAACTACAGAGAATGTTAGACAATAAAACTATACATAAACTAAACAATAATGGAGGATGTATTTTTATCTATATTGATTCATCATGGTGTGAAATACGATTCATCTATATACTTAAGGATATAGTTATAGATTATGCCACAATACCATTGATTGTTCTTGAGAAAAATTTCCCAAATAATGATCTTTCATTAGCTGTAATAATTTTTTAATCAATTATATAAAGGAATTGTCATTACAGTTAAACATGTGATATTTGTATAAATCATTATTGATTAAATATATATATTAACTTATAATGAGATAATTATGTGATAGATAATATGGTAATATTTGATTAAATTTTATAAATGATAAATACATTACCAACCATGGTAAGACTGAATGTGGAAAATTATCAAAGTAGAAGGTTTCTTTCTATTATATCTAGGATGAGGATCAAAAAACATTAAATATTAATTTATATGAAAATAATAGATCTAGAAATCATGACGAAAGGTGAGAAATCATATTGTAAATCCCTAAACCCACAATTCCTGTTTATTTTCATAAAATGTTATGTATATTTTTTTATAAGAGAAAAAGAAAAATACATAGATCATTTAAATTCAAAGACCATTTCCATCATAGGTTTTAGAGAATTATACACATACATTACAATTTAAAATTGTAATACAAAATAAAATTAGATAAACAAATAGTGTTTGTGTGTGTTACCTCCTCAAACAAATACACATCACAATGATATTCTACTAAACTTGAGAGAAATAAATATAAAACTAAGGGTGAGAATTAATTTCCCAGTAAGGGGTTTTTAAATAAATTGGTAAGCAATTTCAAAATATTTCTCTTTAATAAATAAATAAATAGAAATTAGTTTCTAAAGCATTTAAATTTAAAATTTTCATATATTTTTAAAAACCAATAATTTCTAACATAATAATATTTTGAAAAAAAAATCATTGGATTTCCTCATTTGAAAATAGTAATTTTTACAGGTTAATCATGATACTCAATAGGACCAAAAGTAATAAATAAGGCCATTGATCCATATCTCATATGGGAGAGCATCCTCTTAAGTCTTTGGGTTTACTCCCCATACCACAACTTGATATTTGTTATTGTAGTTACAATTTCAAGAAAAAAAATAAGTTTTAATTCCATTCTCACTCTTAACCAAAAAAATTAAAAATAATAAATACATAAATTATTTCCTTTTGAAAAAAATAATCTTACATGATTTATTACATGGAATAATCTTATTTTTAGTATTTATAAAAACATATCCAGTAGAAATACATGCTTATCGATAATTGTTATCATTTAAAATACATTTCTATAAATTTTTAATAAATTATATGAATACATGAATAAAAATTCATGTAATATCGACAATAAATTAGATATTGGACCTATCAAATTTTATGAATTACATTCCTAAATATATAAAAATATTTCACATATAAATTAATATCTTTTGTAATCAATAATTTACTGAAAAATTATAGTTCACATAAAATGATAACATTTATAATTTTTAATTTAGTGTTACACATAAAATTATTACCTTAATTGACCATATAAAGTGATATCTCCTCTCATAGAGAATTTTTTAAAAGAGAATTAATTTAAATTTTAACAATAACAATACAAAGTTTTGTTATTGTTTAAAAATAGTTATTATATAATTCATTAAAACATTGATGCCTCACCTCAATTTAAATTATCCTTAGAAGTGTTTATATCAATGTTTTGAAGCCAAATAGAAATTTTATGTTCTAAAATAGAATTAATAAACTTGTGAAATTCTTATATGTGTTTATAGAATTTGAATTTAAGAATAAACCTAAGCATATATATATATATATAATAGAAAAACCCCTTATAAAATCCATTAATTGAAAGATTTAAAATAAATCACTTACAAACCATAAAATAAAACATAAAAAAATAAAAAATTGAACACTTATTTTATATAATCTGAAATAAATTAATATAGTTATTTATATAGGTATATAAATAAAACCTAAATTGATAAAAATGGTCAAACCCTTACCTATATGTGAGGAATAATCAAATGTGTTAGTTTTTTGACATAGGGAAAAATAAATTGAAGGGGATTGGGGAAGATAATCGACTGTTTTTTTGGTGTGAAAAAGAGGGTTATATAAAGCAACTTCAATATATAAAATTTACTATTTTGGGTGCATATTTTTTGGAAACATAAATGATGGTTTTTGGATATATATGTGTAAGTGTTCATTTTTCATACTTATTATATAATATTTATATTTATATTTATATATTTATTCTGGAGCATTGGAAAATATATAAAAAGTGAGACTTGAAAATTATCAAATTGATCATATCTATGGTAATTGTTATTCTTTTAAAAGCATAATCAACTCGATCATTTAGAATTATTTGGATTTAAGATAAATATATGTATATATGTATATGTATATAACTATCTTCCTTTGTAATTTTTGGGAGGAGAAATAAATAAAGTGAAATAGTGAGGGTTCAGTTTATTTTAGAAAATACATGTTGTTTTAGAAGTAATATGAAACCAACATGGGTCATAGATAAAGGATACTTCGACGATAGAGGAGATTTCAATAGAATTACCTATAGGTTCGAGAAGTGAATGGTAATCCTCGGAAGAAGATGATTGAGGATGGCTTCAATGGTTTAGATTAGTCTAATCTGATCATATAGTTGTGATTCAATCCTGCATAAAAATATACATCCCACATCAGATTATGGGCAGTTTGAGTGCTTCCTTATAATAGAGGACATGGTTACTACTCCTCAATGACACAAACACACACAGCATGGGATCCTTATACAAAGTGTCCTACCTAGGATTCGATGCACACTTTTCCAGACTGGACTAAGACTCATGGCCCTACATGGTTCCTAACCTCTCCTACTAGAGTCACAATGTTGTGTTCTATAGTACCCCACTCAATAGAGGTCTTGGACTTATGGGATTCCATTATTTTCTAGTTTTCTATTATGAATTTTATGTATAAATAGTTATTAAAAATTTCTTGTATGAAGATTTCAAAACATGGGTAAAATATAAAAAAATTCAAAGTAATATATTTTTCATCACTTCCATTACATTTTATATCATTATAAATGATTGTTTTTTATTATTATTTAAAACCATTTATATGGAATTATCTTTTTATTAAATTTCAATTTATAATATAAAACATTAAAATTTTAACATATAATTAAATCATTTTCATCACATTCTATCAATTTAAATCTAATAAGAACTCAAATTTATATTATAATTTTAAAAGTTTTACTTATTAAAACATTTTCATTCATTGTTATTATTATTATTTTCAATTATTATATTAAATAATTTAAAATTTTAAAACACCAAATGGCTATTAAAACACTAATTTCTAAATGTTTTGAACTATCAGAAATGGACTTTATAAATACCCATGAATAAGGGAATTCTATGAAACACAATAAAATTATTCGATGTTCATTTAATGTTGATAAGAATTATCCAATAAATCCCTCTTATTATTTGGGTTATCATTATTCTACTCATGATTAGTTTTCTAGTTATGATAGATTCTGGGAAGGTTGGTTAAACATTTTCCCTTCTAGTGTTACTCAGTGGTGCATCTGTTATAATATTAGGGCTTATAATTTGATTCTTTAATTATCTATGGTCCTTTGTGTAATAAAAATGTAATGTAATAAGTGTTTTACAAATAAAAATATTCCATGTTTTTTATTAATTTTTTTGAATTCTAAATTTGACACCATTTTTTATTAATAATAATCACCATCATCATACAATTACATCCCTGATTCGGGGTGTTAAATCCCCCCCCCCCCAATGAATTGTTCTCTCTCAATTCATTCACACACACACAACTAACTTCTCCTTCCAACCATTAAGTTATTACAAAAATATATTTATTATTATTTATTAAAAATCATATTATAAGAACTAATTCATAGCTTCACTAATGTCTCAAATGTTGGTGATTGTCCGAAAATTGTGGGTTTCAACCAGTCAAATCGATCCTCAGTGAAGTTTTATGTTCTTCAATTTCTTTTGATCAAATAAAAATCCATCAACAAGAGTGAAACTCATGTATAGAATATTAGGATCATGAGACAAAGGTATGAGGGGTGAAAATCATAAAGGAATCTGAGTGGAATTTGTTTCAATAAAACAAACAAAATGACTCAACTTCTATTATTTCGATATCTTTATGACTTTTATTTAAAATACAATAAAAAATATGAAATTGGTAGGATTCATGGAGGTGACCCTCTCTTGAAGCTTCCATAAGGTCAACTGAAGACTCAAACTATTCAGATAAGATAAAAAATTTTAACAGACCCTCAATATATTTTCCATGATGTGAATATAATCGAAGTTGAGCAAGAATAATGAAAAAATAGATTAAACATGATCCTAAAATGAATAGAAGTATATTGAGGTATTATATATCTTGTAAAATCAGTTCTAAGAGAGTTGAAGGTTTGAAATGGATTCAAAATCATTCGAGCATGATTTTAAAATTATCATTTCAAGCACCTCATCAGGAAGAGATAAAAGAGTTGATTGTGTTCTTCTTTCCTCAATCTAAAAATATTTAGAAAATAATTTTACCAATAAAGAATACATAAATTATTAATTTTGTTCTAATTTTCCAATACTATGCAAAACATCACTGGGATACCAACTGTAAATCCCCAAAAAGACAATTCCAGATTCATTGCATAAATAGATCCTTATTTTTAAAAAAAATAAGAAAAATACACCTAGATTTTACATTGCAGGACATTTTCCTATTTATGTTTTATAGAATTAGATACATATATTAAAAATTAACAAAACATTTTAAAAAATTAAACAAACAAAAAAATTCATGTGTGTTGCCTCCTCTAAGAAATAAAAAAACATAGAGACATTCTACTAAACCTGTGAAAAATAAATTTAAAATATAGGGTGAGTATTAATTTTCCTAGTAAGGGGTTTTCAAAATCATTGAAAATTACTTTTGAAATATTTATTTTGAATATATAAAGACAAAGAAATATATTTCCAATAAATTGATTTTTAATAAGTTCATATAATTTTGAAATCCATTAATTAAAAAATTAATAATAGTTTGGAATAATTATCTAAATTTACACATATGAAAACAATCTTTTTAGGGGTTAATCATGATATTAAGAAAGCCCAAATTAAAACCATAAGGTCATTGGGTCATATATCATAAGTAAAATCATCCTTTTAAAGTCATGGGTTTACTCCCCATACTATAATATAGCATTCTATACTTTAGTATGAATTTTAGAAAAACATTTTAATGGCCCCACCTATCTCACTCATAACCCAAAAATATTCAAAATAATATATACATAAACTATTTATTCCAGAATAAAGTAATATTATATACTACTTTACATGGAAAAATATTATTTTTAGAATTTATAAAAGAATATCTTAGAGAAATCCATGCTTGTGAACAACTGTTCTTATTTAAAAGGCATACATAATTATTCTAAATAAATTAGATGAATAATTGAAGAAAAATGAATTGAATGTAGATAATAATATAGATGATGGAAATATCTAATGAGATGAATGACATTTGTGGAAATATAAAAATATTTCACACATAAAATAATAGATTTTATCATTTATAATTTACTGTAAAAGAATAGTTCACATAGAATAAAAAATAATCCTTTTTAATTAAGTGATTCACTATAAGTTTAACCTTAATTGGTCGCATAAAATGAAATCTCCTCTTAGGTATATTTTATCTAAAAAATAAATCGCTTAATTTTTTAGAAAAAAAATTTAATGTTTAAAAATATCATTTGAAATAATTCATTAAAACATTTTTGACACGCATGAATTCCAATTATCCTTAAAAGGTTTTAAAGCAATGCTTTAAAGAAAAATAAAAAAATTAACTTCTAAAAACATAATAAAATTAATAAATTGTCACTTCCTTTTATAATGTTTGAAATTAAGAATACACTTAATCATATATATATATATATATTAAAATAGAAATAACCCTTACAAAATCCATTAATTGATAAGTTTAAAATAAATCCTTTACATACCATAAATTAAAAAAAATTAAAAAAAACTATTATTTTATAAATATTGAAATAAATAATGATAGTCAGATAAATATATATATATATATATATATTATAAAAAAACATAAATAGATAAATATAATCAAACCCTTACCTATATGTGAGGAATAATTGATGGTGTTGGCTTATTGACATAGGGAAGAAGAAATAGAAGTTTCTAGGGGAAGAGAATCTCGTATTTTTTGGGTGTGAAAAAGAGGGTTATATAATGAAACTTCATGAAATAAAAATTATTGTTTTGGGTGTATATGTTTGAAAAAAAAGAGGGTTTTTGGATCAATATGTTTTTCTGTTAAGTTCTCATATTTTTTTTATAATGTGTATATATATATATATATTATTCTATGGTATTGTAAAATGATACAAAAATGGAGTTTTAAAACCATATCAAATATATCGGATTGACAGTTATTATTGTACTTTTAAAACATTCACAAACTCGATCATTCAGAATTATTTTGATTAAAATGTAATATAATTATATATATATTAATGGTTTCCATCGTAAGATGTGGAAGGAGAAATAGAGAAAATGAAATAATCAAGGATTGGTTTATTGTCAACCATTCATGTCATTTTATAAGGAAAAAAACTGAGATGGGCTACAGATGAAGGAAAATTAAATGATGTATGAGAGTTTGATGGCTTGAGCTATTGTTCAAGGTGTGATATGGGAATCCAGTGAGGAAGGGGATCATGGTTGTCTTGAATAGTTCATATGGTTATAGTCTGATCGAATGGAAGTGATAAAATATTGTACCGAATACACAACCCACATCAGATTATAGGTAGTTCAAGCACTTTCATATAAAAGATCATGTGACTACTCCCACTTGATGAAACAAACACACACAACTTTATATCCTTATAAAAATTTTCTCTATCAGGCTTCATCATACATTATGGCATACGATACCAAGTTTCGCGACCCTATATAGGTCCCAACCTCTCCTACTTATGTAGGGATTTTCACGGTTTTGTTCACTTTAGTAAACCACTAAATCTAGGGCTTGGGATTATGGGTTGCCCTCGGTTTTTGGTGGGAACTTTGTAATTTTTTTAGAAAAACCTTTTAAAATTTTCTTATATGAAGATTTCAAAACATGGGTAAAATAGATAAAATATATCGAAGTAATATATTTTTTATCATGTCCATTATATTTTAAACCCTTAAAAGGTTAATTTGTTATTGTTATTTAATAATATTTTTAAAGAATTATCATTTTATTAAATTATCATGTTATAATACAAAACCTTTATGTTTTAAATTATAATTAAAACATTTTGGCTACATGCCATAATTTTAAATCAAATATGAATTCAAATTTATATTATAATTTTAAATGTTCATGTTATTTGAGCATTTTCATTAACTTTTATTATTATTATTTTTCAATTATCATTTGAAATCGTTTAATATTTTTAAAAATCTAAAATCTATTAAAACTAAAATGTCTAAATTTTTCCAATGGTCACAAATGGTCTTCATAAATTTCCATGGATAGGGGAATTCAATGAAACATATCAATATTTTTTATGTCCAATTCATACATACAGTAATGGCGCTCTATATCTTTTTATTTCATAGTGTTATCACCATTATTCTCGAGAATAATTTTCTACTTATGGAATATTCAGTGTATGTGGGATACATATTTGGCCTCCTGGTGTTACTCAGTGGTGCACCAGTTATAATATCAAGGATTAAAATGGGATTTCTAGATTGTCTATGTTCTTTTTTGTAATAAAATTGTAATGTAATCATTGTTTTTTTAATAAAAATATTCCTTGTTTTGTTTCTTAATTTTTTTTGAATTATAAATTTTTCATTATTTTTCAATAATAATCATCATCATCATCATCATTATACAAGAAAATTACATATTCAGGGTGTTACACATATCTTTCTCAAATTACTAATCATCCATCAACCCATGTGATGATTAAAGAGGTGTATAAGAAAGATATATAACCAAAAAAGAAGATAATAAATGTTCCTAATATCAACCTTTATTTTTATGGATTGATAATGTTTTAGAATAGTGTGTGTTTCCACCTATACAATATTTGAATAATTAGTTATTGGATGAGGCTCATTGTTCATCATTTTCAAGGAATCAGTTATGTATGTAGCTTTATAGAGATCTAAAATAGTATTTTTTTTTTCTTGGATAAAATGATGAGAGATCTTGTTGATTATGTTTATTAGTGCTTAATATGTTATAAATTTAATGTTTAGAGAAATATGTATATGGGGATGGTAAAACTGTTACCCATACTAGAATTGAAATTAGAAATCATTGAGATGTATTTTTTCATTATACTCCCCAAAACATCTAAAATTCATAATGATAGTTGTTTTATAGTTGATTTCCTTAAAAATTCAACCAAAATTTTTGATATCATAGAATATTTACCTCTTGATCATTTTTTTGTAATATAAATTAATTCTGTGGTAATTTTTTAAGGTATACTATATTTTATTTTTCCTGATTAGGATCCAAGGATTACCAAAAAGTACTCAAGAAGTCATCAACAAGCACTTGATTCATATTTTTGTTTATTAATACATGTCATCCTTATATACATTGTCATTTTGAGAGAACCATTTAAACCCTATAGTATATGTTAAGGTCTTTTTCTATGGGTTTAAAATGAGGATGGGATTAATAAATTCCTTTAATAGAGTCTTATTAATATAATTTTTTTATATCAATCATTCATATGGATCCTTATAAAACCCTCTATTGAAGGAAGTGTAGGACACCAATATGTTCAGAAGAAGTTAGAGAAAGTCATCTATTGGGACCTGATCAAGCTTAGGAAATGGAAGATATGTTAGAACTAATATTTCCCAAATCAATCCAAATCAATTTTGATAGAAAAATTATATTTACAAATTACAGAAAAATGAAAATTTTGAGATTTATAAAAAGGTATTTCTCTTAATTTTACCAGGGAATTATGTTATAAGATTTGGAAATAATTTAATATTGATCCCTAACTATGATGGACTGTTGAATATTTATGATCAGGTATGGATGTTTTCTTATCTCCTGGGGCATATATGAAACCACTATCGACATCAGTATTTTTTCAATGCATCTCTCAAATGAATTTATATAAATGATTCATCACATGTACTAAAATCAGAAGTTTCACTACTAGAGATTGATATTTCCTCAGAAGAAAAAACAGTATAAATCATCAATCATACACATAAGGTATTGTGGAAGAATACTACCCACCTGGGTAAAGATCTCCAAAGGATTAAACAATTGGTTGATGTTATAAAGGAACCTATGGAAATGATAAAAGACATAAATCCTTATTTTTTATAGGAGCGATATAATTTTTTGGGATAAATTAATTTGTATGCCTATATAATGTAACACCGTCAAATTTTATACTACATTTCCCTTTAAATAAATTAAATTTATTTGATAGCTTATGGTACATGCAAACCTGATTATAAATGAATCAAAAAATATAATACCATTATAAATTATAGGATAACTCTTTGGTAGAAATAGAAATAAAAACATTTAAAAAATATAATAGTTACAGATAATTAAAATATATTTATAAATAATTATTGAATTTTCAATATTACTATTATATGTTTGAAAAATACATTTTCTCTCAAAAATGGTTTTTATTTTCTTTTATAAGGAAATAGTATAGTTATTATTTTTTATCTTTTATAAAACTTATTTCAAAAACATAGCATATTTTTGGAATTAAAAATATAAAATTTAGCTTAGAGGTAATTTTTGATAATTTTCTGAAAGGATTAATTTTGATTGAATAGTGAAAAATACTATTTTCTTCTGTAAATACTCCAACTCCAGTATCCCAAATTCAGTGGTTACATTATTTAATTGGAACCATATATATGGAAACACATCACAAAATAATGGATAGATTATTAGTATTTCTAAACTAGATACATACCTGAATTTCATGATAAAATTGAAAAAATAAAATCAAACATTGTGTTTCTATTGAGTACACATTTATTCCACTTATCATATCACACTGTATAAATCATAATAAACTTAATGGAAGACAAGTTAATGTAAATATAAGAACTCGTTGATCCCTAATGTAACATTATGATTTTTAAAATATTTATAAATCCCACTTATGATAAATTATTAAGTAAGAAAAAATTATTTATCAGTAAATAATATAGATTTTTGTTTAACAAATCATGGAATGGTGAAAATAGTATTTAACTCTCTGGAGTATTCAATTTAATATTTTCAGAGATAAAAACCGCTCAGTATTGGATTTTGTGTTTACATTGAATTATTTATTATGGTGTACACTTTTATTTTGAGCATATCAGGTTTCAGATGCATTAGTGGTGTCCTGCTGAGTCTTGTACTCAAACCATACTTGGGAATTTCGATGCGATTGTAGATTTCAGGACTAAAGATATGGTGAAGGGTAAGGGCCCTATGTCAAGCGGTTAAGAAGTGGAGCATGGAGAAGAAGCGGACTGGTATAGGCACTGGAGCACTCTAAAAATGATTGTTTATTTACATTCTGGTTTTCTTTCTACTGTTACTTATTTTTTCTTACCAATTTGGTGGATGTTACATTATAAGTATGTCATATTTAAATTTCTTCATTTTACTCTGATAATTTATATTTTTGTGGTTGATTATTTATCATATAACTCAATATAGAGGGTATATTCTCACCAATGTTCCACTTGAGACCCTTGATGCTAGTAGGCAACCTATTGTATATGGGGTGGTGCGCATGAGGCCATGTAGCATTCCAGCTCAAACCCAGTGATTTCGGTCAGTATGTTATATCTAATACTCAGTAAGGGTAGACATAAAGTAAAATTATTATGAATAAATATGGAATAATCAGTATGGAAATTTAAAAAACTAAAGAAAAAAATCCCATTTAGTCAATAACATTAACAAGGTAAATAATATGATAGTAATAAATGATAATCAAATAATTCCATATAAATAATCACATGAGCTCGAAACTTATCCACTAAAATTATAATTAATTGAATAATAAGAAGGAAATCAATAACTAATTTCATAATCATGTATTTCATAATTTCAAACATCATAAACATAAAATTAAGGTCTCATGGAAATAAATCTTACATAAATGAGTAATGCCACATCCAATAACAAAGCTGGTTTGTCTCATTAGACCATTTGATGCATCGTGGGGCTATAGAATGACCCACCCATCACTTACTTTGACCAATGAAATCTTCATTTCCATGGGGTGAAACATAATAAACATAAACATTCTTACTGAAACTAGAATATATAATTTTATTTATTTCCACAATCGATAAACATATTCATCAACCAACTTGAGTAATGTGTATAATTGTGTCAAAATAGAACATACATAGTAAAGATAATCATAAATAATTCAATAAATCATTATAGATAGTATCATAAGTGATAAAACTTAGTAAATAATAATATTAAACCAAGTAAGATTACAAAGATGAAAATTATTTAATAAGATCATTGAAAATTAATTGAGGAAAATACCCTTCTTCACTTTGAAAAACATATTTTTTTAAATAATCAGAAATATAAAAAGAAAAAATTTCATTTGAAAAGAAACATTTAATGTAATATTTAAATAATTGAGGTTTCATTATGGAGGGAAATTTTTTTCCTGCCATATAAGTTAAAAAAAATTCATTTCATACTGTTTGAAATTTTCCACATTTGAAAATCAAAAAAAACATTTTGAAATGATTTATAAAAAGTCAAACATGAGTGAAAATGAATTTTTAAAATCATAAGACTATATTAAAAACATTTTTTAAAACATTATTATTAAAAATATACTAGGATGAAAATAATTTCCCATTGTATATATAAACATAAACACTATCAAATAAAAAATGATATTGTAAAATAAACCCCAACCACATTAGTAACATTTGAATCAAAAAATTTCAAAGAAATAGAATAAAATGAAACATTAAATACAATGAAGTAAAATATAATGATGATATAATATATTAAATTGGTATTATATGAACCACAAAAAAAAATAAGTGTTGGATTTGACATATGTTTTTATTAAAGGTTGGGGCCGAAGCCTCATTTTTATTAATAAAGCAAAGCAAAGAAATCTTTTAACTGGGTAGAGGGAGACCCATTACATATCCCGAAGGCCCAGTGGGCTTGTAGCCCATTACATAGCCCGTAGGCCCATATTTTTGGCCCAATTACCATTCTATGAATAGTAACCCAGCTGCTACAGTTCCCGCACAGTACTGCCGCCGCTATAGTACTCTGTCTCCGCTACAATGCCCGCCGATCAACAGCACTGTCACTGCTACAATACTGCTATAGTACCTGTGACCAATGGATTTTGAACCCCCATTTTTCATATAGTATTATGGGGTTCTTATCACTAATCCAAACCCCAACTACAATTTGACATATGTATCAGAGAAGAAAAAGTTAGGTGAGAAACCCTTACCTCATGTTTGATTTCCCTTGAACCTTTTTTAACCAACTATATAATAAATATTTATTTTTTAAATATATATTTTAGAACCATAATCATTTATATCATTATGTATATGATTTAAATATATTATTTTATCACTATTTTATTATTAATTTGTTGTTAAAATCACGGTTTGTAGTGGTAAATGCTTAGTTTTTAATGTATCTTTTGTTTCGGTAGTTATGGTCCATATATATTAATCATAGTTAAATTATATCAAGAATATTTTTATTTTTTAAATAACATATACATTATATATATATATATATATTGATTCATCCATAATGGTAGAGATATAAAATTTAATTACACTGTTCATGCGATATAAATTCCATACATACACAGGGATGATGTTTTCATTTTTCAATGGATGGAACTAAAGAATCAAAAAAATAAACCCTTAAAGAATCATTATTATCTCATATATATATAATATATTTTCATTATTTTCTAGTTTATTACCATCCAAAAAAAATTGTTATGGAAAAAAATTGCACCTCTATGTGGAGATAGTTAGCCATACCTACATACCGGTGATGATTTCCCTTTTCATATAATGGAAACAATAAATCATGTTTTCCCCATAATTTAAATATCATATAAGTATATATAATATAATTTATTTATTATTTTAGGTTTTTTACAGCACTTGATAAGGAAGTAGAATAAAAAATAAACTTGAAAGACTCATTAAAGATGATTACCTCTTCTTTGGTGTAGTCTCATTAGATTTATTCTTATTGGATATAGGATAGCTATTTTGGAAGGTCCAAAACATTGAAAAATGGATTCCATTTTTTCAAAGGGTAATAGGTATGGATTGGTTGAGATATGAGGCTCAACGATGTATAAAAAAGTGAAGAACGGGTGTCGTTTTATAATTGAGGTGAGGGGAAATTTTGGAGTATCTCAAAATATTAAAATATAATAGGACTGTTCTAGAGAAAAATTATTTTAAATAGAATCTGAATTCCTAGGTAGTGAAATTTTTAATCATATATTATGAATTTTATCCTTATTTAATATAATATTATTATTTTAAATTATTTAATAAAAATTTTCTTACATAAAATATCATCAATTTTGATAATATCTATTACATTGACATTAATAACTTAATAAAGAAAATTTAAATTTGAATATATTCTTTTAATTCATCCCTAAAATGGAAATTGTAAAGATAAAATTCGTGTATCACCTTTAACATCTCAAATTATAACAATTTTAATATTTTTAATATCTTTTTTATGATTTCTCCATTGATTGAATAATTATCACGTCAGTATTGTGTAAGAATTTAAGGTAATAATCTTTTCCCAAAAAATAAAAAATATTTAACCATGATTTATATAAATATTTTATTATTAGAAATTAAATTTATAGTAAAACAAATACTTCGTTTAATACCATACTAGAAATATTATAGTTATTAAGAAGTAGAGTCTGTGATGTTTGACTTTTCTTTTAATAAAATATTATAAAGGAAATAATCCCATCCAAATAAAAACAAAATTACATATAACTGAATATTTTTTTATTATGTATGAAATAGAATAAAAAACTATCATGGTAGGTTTTTGCGTTATTTAATGACCCTTATTATTTTATTTTTAACCTAAATTACTCTATTTAACCTTATCGTTGTAATAAAATACTATACTTACTATTTATAAGTACCAAAGATAAATGGAAAAAAAATTTAAAAATTTAAACCAAAATATTAATATTTTCATCAATATTCATGTCCTTTAAGTGGATTTATTTAATTTAAGATTAATCTTTCAAAACATAGTGAAAAATAGATTCCATGAAAAATACGTTTTTAAGCCACAAAATGTAATTTTTTAAAATCCAAGTATAAGGAAGACTAAAATGTAATTAATTATATTATATATAAATGTTGTGTGCTTGATTTAATTTTATATTAAATTCAAGTCATGAATTTAATTTTTAATATAAAGAATATCATATTTTTATAAAACTTATTATATAGTAATTATGACTGGAAAATCAATCTTTTTATAAAAATCCCAAAAATTCAGACTAAGATAACTTTAATAGGATGAATTCAAAAATAATATAATATTTATAAAATAAAATTTATATAATTTCCAAAAATTATTATTATATCCGTTCGTAAAAAAGTAAACCACTTTTTGGAGAAAAAGTATTTCTAAGGCATTAAAAACTGTAGTAAAAAATTTACTATATATTTCATATGAATTAATCAATGAATTATTATTGAATAGGTACTATATATATATATATCATATTTAAGTTATTATTACTTAAACTCTCTAATTCAATTACTATGTAATTATGGTCATATTTAAATAATAATAATTTAGCATTATGTAATATCATTAGTGTGTGTTGTATATACTAGACAACATATTATCATTTTAAAATATTGGGGAGTTTAATTCTCCACACCTATAGTAAATTTTTTCCTTATAATTTGAACTTCTTATTTCCAATCATGGTTTTAAAATTTAAAAATATATTTTTGGCAGACCTACATCGTAAGAAGGGTTAATAAAATTCCCTCTTAATAATATTGAAAGGGAAGTAAATAAGTCATTTGGAATAATAACAAAACTTGATTTCCATGTATTAGAACATAGGTGTGATTTAAAGATATGGAGGTGGAAGAAAAACTTAATTCCAATATAGTGAAAGAGATTGATAGGGTTTGTTGATCACAAGATAGTGAATATTTTAGATAAAGTCAACAACCATGAACCATAAATCAATTATGAGTCAAAAGACCATTTATTCATTATATATGAATAAAATAGGATAAAAGTTTTGTTTCAATATCATTTTCCTAGAGTTAAGTAACTCCATTACCATTATGGATGAGAACATAAGGAAATATAGTGACTTGATACCTTTCTATTTCTTAGGAATGATTTCATATGTTGGAAGTGTTTTAGTCAATTTCTACTTCATCTCTTACTCCAAGAAATGAATATCCAATAGGGATTTTTTCCCTCAAGAACTAAAATTAATATTTGAAATAAAATTATCTCAATAAAATATTGAAAATTCATTCTTCCTATCTCTGTATATTTTAGAATACAAATTTTTTTAATAATAGTTATCCAACAACCCCAAAAGATATAATTAATCCATTTCATAAATAGTTAACCTTAAGAATCATCTAAACTATGTTTTTTCAAATTAAATTTCTACAAAATAACAAGAAAGATCACGAAATTTCCAAAATAAACATAACATCATATTCTCAAGATAAAATAATAGTGATTTTAATGTTCCATAAAAAATATAGGAATAAAATGATCCTACTAAAATCTAAATGAAAATTTTAATTCTTCCAAAAATTAAATATCATGTTATTGAATACATTCCATAAATCTAAACATATAGTAAACTATAGAAAAGATAATATAAAACATCAAGTTTATAAAACATTTTGTGATCACTAATTATATCCCATAAAAACACTTTATTGTTATATCAATATAATCTATATATAAAGGATTATTATCCCTCAATCATGTTTTTCCAAATTATCAAATTTCCATTAAATCACTTTTCTTGGTCATTGGTATCATTAAACACATGCTCTCAAATCCTTAAATAAATAGTGATGTAGTAAAATACATATACAATTCATAATTCTTATAACCAGAATATAATTGATAAAATAATACTATTACCTAATTTTTCAGTCTAAAAATAACAATAATCATTCTCATTCATTAATCAAACTTTAACTAGGATTCATTATCTTATTCAACAATACCTCTTCCCTTTAATATTTTATTTTTATTCTCCTCTTAATCAATAATATAACCATTATTAATAAAACCTTTTTAAATCTCTTCGGGTGATTTAACAATAGAAAATAAATTTTCATAATTCCCATACTTCCCATATTTTAAAATTTTAATCATTGATAATACCTTAGGGTTACCATTATTCTCATCCATTAGTTCCACCAAATGTTTCATTTTCCCTGGACAATTAATTTATTTGTCTCCTTATTTTCCACACATAAAAAATTTTCATATTCCTTTAAGACACTCTCCTATAATCCTCAATGAACAATTCTTGAATGAGTGAAATTGATTCTTATTTCATTTATTGTCTGAAATATCCATGCTCTTAGTGGACCCCATATTTATCTTATTTAATAAGTTAGATATCTTATAAAGGTGAAAGTTTTTAATCATATGTATCCATAACCACTATATCATTTACCCTAGTAATAATCCCTCTTGGTTTCTCATCAAAACATTATCTATCATAATAATCATTAACATGGTTCCTTTTAGGTCCATCCATTTATTTAAACCAAAAAATATAATAAGAGGGACAATGATAATAGTGGTAAATCACATAGTCATGAAGAATCCTTTGTAGGAGGTCTAAATCATGAAAACTTATTTTCAATAAATTTAACCTTAGTATTAACATAGGTTATTCATTATTATCCTCTATTCAAATCCTTTCTAAGGGTTATTATGGAAAAAGTGAATTAATCTAAGAATATCCCCAAGAAGCATCAAACCAAGTGTGCAATATAACTAGTTTTTATGTACCATATAACTCTTGTGTGATGTTTGATGGGCCATTTTTAGAGTTATTACACCTAGTATATATATTCTCAAATGAGTTTCACATGTGTTATCCATACATGGATGTATCTCTAAGTAAAACCACATAATATCTACTATACCAAAATATTATGATGTTCTCTTACACTTTTACACAACTTCAATCATCAGGTTTTGTTACCTAATTTTTGTTTTCCTAAATCTAGTTCCCAATGTTTCTACTAAGCATCCTTTAATACTAACTATAATTACCCCAGAACTAGTAGTCCATATTTGGTGGCCATGTTATTATATTAATAGTTGATGAAAGGAATCACATTCCAAAGGAATTAATAGTTTATTAATCTTGTTAAAATAGATACATAATTTAATATCACAACTCAATTAAAGACATAAAATACAACATATAAGTTTCTTTGAGTACACAATTATTCCTTTTAATATATCCTCGCACCTCAATCAAAATACTATTCCTAGAATATTGGGTAAAATAAACATAAGAATGGGGTGATATCTAATAATCATAAAGGGTATACATAAAAAACACCATGAGAAAAGTTAAAGAATAATAAATATGGAATAATAATAACTAAAAACATGTGACATATAATCAATGACTTAAACATGAAGAATAATATGGAACGAATAAATAATGATAAAATAATTACATATAAATAATCACATTAGATTAAAACTTATGTACATATATTATAATTAATTGACTAATAACATGGAAATAAATTAAAATTTTCATATTTATGTAACGCATAATGTCAGACATCAAAAACTTACCATTGATCCCTCTTTATAAGACATCCAAAAAAATTTGTAATCCCTCAACAAATACCCAAGTTAGTTTTTCTTCAATGACCTACTAATGCATCAAGGGGCTATAGTTTCCCCTCCCATCACTTATTATGTGAAATTAATTACACTTATGAAATAGGTTAAACATAATCAAAATAAATATTAATATTGAAACTATCATATAAAATGTCAATATTTTCCCTCATCAATAATAATAATCAAAAAAATATAGAGCAATGTGGTAAATGGTATCATGATATTATATTCCCAGTTTAATTGATCATAAAACATTAAATAAAATATAATATATGGTATCATAAGATATCAAAATCAATGAATCATAACATTAAATAAAGTATGCTGACATAAAAAAATATGTTAGTATGAAAATTCAAAAATTCATGATAGAAAGTCCTTTTTAAATTTGAATAAATTTATTTATGAAAAGAATCATAATTATAAAAGAAAAAAATTCATTAGAAAAATTATTTTTTATGTTTAAATTAGGAATAAAAACATTCTGGAATCTTCAAGGTAGTAAAATATGTTCTTTCTGTATAAGTTTAAAAAAACATTACTTTCATGCTGTTTAAAAAATACCTCATTTTGATAATGATACAATGATTCATTTTAAACCATTTTATAAAAATCAAATCATGGGTGAAAATGAATTTTGTAAATAATAAGTTTATATTTAGAATATTTTATTAATAAATTTTATAAAAAAAATTAATAGGTATATAAAAATTTCCGAATAGAGATGTAATCTTAAATAATCCTAAATAAAGCTAAGATTGTGAAATAATCTCTTATCACATTATTAACATTTCAATTTTAATACCCATGAAAGAAATGAATAAAATTGAAACATTAAATAACATTAAGGTAAATTTATTCCTAATATAAAATTTCATAGAGGTCGTATATACAACACAAAAAATAAATAAGTGGTGAATATGGTATATGTCTCATAGAAGACAAAGTGAGTAGAGATTCCCTGAACTAAAGTTAAATTTAATATATATATATGGTTGAGCCTCATGTATAATAAATATGTATTTATTATAAATATATTATATAACCATAATAATATATATCAAACCATATATTATTTATTTATATAATTATTTCTCCCCTTTCTTATCAATTCATTGTTAGAATCATTGCTTCATGTTATAACTACATTGTTTTTCATGTACGTTTTGATTCACTAGTTCTGGTAATTATACTAATATCATAGCTCTATAATATCTAAATTATTAATAATGGTGAAAATATCATAAATATTAAATATATAGAAATGTAAATTAATCTAGAAATATAGAGACAGAAAAAACGATTTTCTCGGTTCATAGAGACAGTAGGTTATATGCATTTAAGAAGGTTGTTTACATTTTTTGATAGATGGAATAAAAGATTAGTAAGGAGTAATTAAAATTTAAATAATCATTATTATATCATATATATATATATATTACTTTCATTATTTTCATATTTATAAAAATTCAAGTAAAGTGGTAATGAAAAATAAATTACACTGCTTTGTGAAGATTGTAAGTCATATGTACACACGAGAAATGTTTTGACATTTCACAGGATGGAAACGAGATGGAATTTATTTTCCCATAATAATTATAAAATATAAATATATTCATGATTATATATTTATTGTATTAGTAAGTCTATAACACATAAAGTGGTAGTAGAAGAATAAATAAACATTACTATGTCAATAAATATTATTACCTCTTTTTCAGTGGAATCCCTTTAGATCTCTCATTATGGGACCTAGGATTTCAATTTTTGAAGGTAAAAAACCTCTAGAAAATTTATATGGATGATAATAATAGGAATTTTTAGGCTTTAATCCAACTATGTGGCTCAATGTGGTGTTAATAAGTGAAGGAAATATCCCCTTTTATAATTGAGGGGAGGAGATCTTTTGAAAAATTTAAAAATATTAGAATACAATAAGTCAATTCAAGATCCAAATGATTTAAAAAGGGCCTCTAAGTGAAAATGGATGAAATTTTAAATAATATATTGTCCCATTTTTCATTATTTAATATTTATATAATTTTTAATGAAATCAATTAAATGTCATTTTCAAAAAAAATCATTATTATCAATTTTGGCACTATTCATTACATTGACATTAATATCATCAAGAAAAAAATAAATTTGAAAAACAAATTCATTAAATTCAACTATATAATTTAATTTTCATCTAGAAAATTTTTTTACAACATTAATTATCTTAAATTAAAATACTTTTAACTTTTAAAAAAAGTTTTTTATTTTCCCATTAATTGAATAATTACAGCGTCAGCGTTGTGTAAGCAATTAAGGTAATTATTTATTAAATAAAATTTAATAATAAACTAAAATTATTTATAGAAATGCTATAGTATTATAAATAATATTTTAAATATAACATATTCTTTTTTAAACTCGATATAAAATATATTATAGTTATTAAGAACTATAGTGTATATTGATTGATGTTTCCTTAAATAAAATACTCCGAATATCATAATATCATCTAAATGGCCATAAAATGACATATAAATAATTTTTGATGATTTTTTATGAAACAAACTCATATAGAAATATCATGTCATTTTATAGGGTTATTTTATAGTTCTTAACATTTTATTTTTGTCCTAAATTCCCCGATTTACCCCTACTATGGTAATAAAATTACTATAGTGACTACTCATAATGTCCAAAAATAAGATGTAACTATTTTCCATATTTGGAAAAATGATTCATATGAAATACATTTATACATTTTTATATAATATAATATTAATAATCAAATATTAAATTAATCCTGCAAAATGAAACAAAACACAGTTTTCTTGAGAAATGTGCTTTTAATCCCAAAATGTACATATATAAAAATACTTTATAAGGATGATTTAAATGTAATTGATTAATTTATATATAACTAAAGATTATTAAATTATATTTCAGTTCAAATTAAAATCATAAAGTTAAATAATAACATTTAAAAAATGATATGTTTATAAAAATCGGTTTTTTGTACTATTCACAGAAAAATCAATCTTTCCAAAAAATCCAAAAAAAAATCACCCTAGGATTAAATTAATATATTAATTTAAAAAATGAAATTATTTTTATCAAATAAAATTCATATAACTTCAAAATATGGATTATAATGTCATGTCATAATTGGAAAGACAATGTGTTTTTACGAAAATGTATTTCTCAAGTGTAAAATAACTATACTAGAAATTGAGTACATATTTCATATGAATTAATCAATGAATTTAAATTAAGTTGTTCATTTATATATATATATATATATATATTAATACTATTCATATTCTCTGATAAAAATTCTAGGTAATAATGGTCATATTTAAATAATAATATTTTGAGTTTCGTTTATGCTCAGTGTTGCAAGATGTATATGCTATCGAACATAGGGTTCTTTTAAAAAATCAGGGTGTTAAATTTTTATTGAAAACTAAATTTCCAAATAAATAATTCAAAATCATTATGATTTTTTTAATTATTTTTAAATTAGTATTATGTAATTTTTATTTTTAAATTATCAAAATATTTTCGTTTAAATATTTTTTTGTAGAATTTTGAATAAAAACATTTTATACTTGAGAAGGTATTTGATTCTTGAAAAACTGTTTTCACCATGTTTTGTGAGTATTTTTTTAAAAAAATATAACATAATTACATATTGAATGTTATAAAATATATTCCATATTTGGAATTAATTTTTAAAAATTTGGTATAGATTTAACATTAATTTTTTTCTCTTAATGAAGTTTAAAAACATTTAATATTTTCAACTACTATTAAGGTTAATATGGATTCACATAGGTGGTTATAGCAAGGGGTAATTTTGACATTTAAAATTAAAATTGTTTTATTTAATTATTCCATCTTTATATTATTACAACTTTGATTTGATATCCTTTTTGAATCATTTGGATTGAGAATGAATCAATCATATTTTAATATTTTTGGAAATTCTATGTGTGGCCTCTCCCCAACATATAAAATGACACATATCCTTTCTCTTAATAAACTAAAATTGAGCCTTATATCTTGAACTAATAATAAAAAACAATTTTATAAACACCCTTATACATTATTTACAGTTTTTTGTCTCCTAAAAAGACTATTCTAATGAAATTTAATATTAGATCTAAAGGAAGCTTGCCATAGGATAGGTAATCATCTTACCCGATGACATTCAATTTACATCTTCTTTTATATCTTATAAATATATAATATTCATTAAATAATAATAAATTATGTATCCTAAATATAATAATATTTTATTATAATTATGAAACCCCCAATATCAACCATAAATTCCATCAAATGGGAAGTGAATGAATCGCTCCTATATACGTGTGGATTGTCGTATCCATATAGTGTCACAATTCATTTTCCACCACCATAATTATTGTATGGTTATTTTGATTTAATTAATTTTTATAATTAATTTTTATAAATAATTTTCATATTATAATTATTTATTTATTTATAATACCATTTCAGCCTTCTTACCTTACAGTTCGTTGGAAAATCATAATATCGCTTATTCACATGTGTGGACTACCACATCCACAAAGTGAATGATTATTTTTTATTAATATTTATTTAGATTGTAATAAGGATATATTTAATGGATATATATGATTTAAATTTTATAATAATGATTATAATAAGTTCAATTATTATTTACATTTATTTTTTCCCTTACAACACAAATTTAAAAAATAATCATGTGTACATATGACAAATAGTCTCCATGAACGATTTAATTCATTTTTATGTCTCTATCCTTTCAAAAAGACTATATATATATATATATATAATTAATATATATGATACTAATATCAACACTAAAATTCCATATATAATAGAACCATGATCAATGTTCAAGGACAAGAGCTACTTCACCAAAAATAAAAAAATGAAACAGTTAACATAAGGAAACAATGATTTAAATAAGTAATTTATTTTAAATAGGTGATAAAATTATATAGGTATATAATATATGATATAATAAATATGTACATGACTCTATTAAATAATTATAATTGATAAAAAATTATTATTAATTGTATTAATTCACTTTTTAGTAATTTCAAACTCATGTTATGGGTTTTATGTTACAATAAAATTGTTTAAAGGGCGTATTTATGGTTATGTTTCTGATAAAAAAATTTAATGATCCACCTATATATAGTCTCATAAAATTTCATCTCCTATGTTTATTCCAAGATATTACCTGTTTTATTTTTAATATTCTCTCTATAAGTATATAAGATACTAAAATAATACTTTAATGGAAAACTTACTTTATTTCACTCTTTGGTTGAAAATTCTTCTTCCTATATATGCATGTTTTCCAAAATAGTATTCATGATTATATTTAAATTATACAAGGAATGTATTAATTCATTTTTATCCATGATTTACATTCTAGAGATTTTTCTAATGGAATCTTCATTTCTTCTTCCAAACGAGAAGCATTTACCTTTTTTCATAAAACGTTAAATAAATCTTTGATTTAATGTGCAAACCATGAAAAAAAATTGTATTATACCCTGAATGATCAATGAGTTGAAGATTACAATACAATATTCCAGAGTTCTATTAAATTAAAATGGTTTCTAAAATATTTATATATTTTTTTATTATAAATTATTGATTTAAAAGTGAATTGTTATTTTACCTAAAAAAATTCCAAGTTATATTCTAATGTAAATTTCTTCTACGATAAATTCAATTGATATTAATTATTCCTTATAGGGGATATTATACAATTATACCATCATTTTCCTTTCTATAGAATGTTTATTATTATTATGATAAAATATTTATAAACCCATTTTTTCCAATGGTAATGCTATGATAAAATATTGAAATGTTTATGAATCCAATTAATTTTCCATAAGATATGATATGAAATAATATTTTATGATCATGTAGATCACATATGTATTATTTACATTATTTTATGAAATCAACCAGAAATATATATCCCCCTAATTAGTTCTGTATATATGGATATCTCATGACATAATAAGGACTAGAATTGGGAGTGAACCAAGTTTAGTAAGAGAAAAAATATACAATGATAGTCTTGGGAGTCAGAACTCATTAGTGATCTGATGGAATGGGGAGTAAACCCTTTCCAAAATGATATTATTAACATTTAGTCTTGAATAATGAAATTACTTTCTATTATTATGTGTATTCCAAAAAAACATATTTCATTTTTCAATCTCATTATTTGATGGATCATGTTATGTGATTCATTTATGATTCATGTATTACGAATTATTAGGATTTTTTCCATGAATCAATATTATGATTAGTGATATGATGGGTATGGCTTCCAAATATCATGATCATGTTCTTATACCCCTTTCCCATTTTTGTGTTTATGTGATCATTGATATCTCCCTTTTTTCACCTTACTGAGCATATGATTTCACTCTTTTATTTTGATTCATTTCCCCATGTTTAGAATAAGGGTATAATGTATGATATGTATATGAAGGCTGGTAGTAATAAATAAAACATTGAGAGATGATGTAAATCTCTTCTGAAAATGTCTTTTATGTTTCCAATTTTATAAGGACACCAAACCCACCTGGTTTTGTTATGGATCATAATTTTATTTAATGAATATTCATCTATTAAGATGAAAATATATATGTATTAAAATTATGTTTCACTATATACAATCCATGTGAGATGGTGATCAGAAATAAAATACATCAGTTTGAGAGGCTGTAGTCTTCACATACTCCTGAATGATGGTTTTATTTATCATTTTATGGTTAGGAAAGAATTATAATATTTATCTTACATTATATAATAAAATATATATAATATATATAATATTATTTCATTTGGTACCATTATTTAGACTATCCATAGAATTATGTGATGAAAAATGAAGTTCAATGTCTTTGTGATGTGTTAGTCCACACTTACACGTGATAAATGTTTTTATTTTACATTAGAATGATAACTAGATGAAAAGGGTCATACTATAAATTTAAAAACATTACATTATATAGGGGATATTGATGTCATTTTATAACAGTGGTTTGGAGTGTTTTTATGGAGTTAAAAGTAGAAATATAAATAAAACACAAGGTTGTGAACTATCTCAATTATTCAGACAACTTCCTTAGGTTTGTACCTAAATAATTCTAGGGATGTTATTCTGATCAAACCAGGACATCAAGTAAAATGGTATAGATATTAGAAAAGAATTTTTGTGAGGGAATTTTTAAGCTAAAAGGATCTTGAATTATGGTGAAGAGATCATAGGGGTGTCATTTTATAATTTAATTAGAGGACACATGTGAAATTTTCCAAAATAATACAATATAATTCTATCTTACTCAAGTCATAGAGCTCTAATATGAGAAATATTTGAAAAAGGGAGATGATAGGGTCTATATATAATAAAAATAATAATATTTACATATGTTTTATAGAATTTTGGACACTATTATTTTGGTTTTATCCCTTTTAATCATTTTTATCTCTTTTAGTGCTAAATAACAATTTTACAATAATTAAAAATCAAGATGGAAAATAAAGTTGACCAATTTACCAAATTTGAATCTCCCTATTGAGAAAATGATATCCATTTTTTAGGATTATACCCTAGTAAATGGAAGTTGTTTATTTATGACAAAAAACAAAAAACACAATGAAAAACATCATTCTTGAAAAATGACTTTTTAACTATAATAAAGTTTTTATTCAAAAATTAAGCATGATATTTATTCCAATGAAAATAACTATATAATTCATAATCAAAATGAACAATTGAAATTTAAAAACCAATAATAACCAAAAAATATGTTTTTATTATCATTAAATGAAACAAAAACATTATTTAAAATTTAGTATTTTTCACTGGTCACATTAATATAGACATTTTCAGAAAATTACAAAAAATTAATTAAAACAAAATTTTGTTTCATGATTTAAAAATTGAAATGATTTTTTAAATATTTAAATTATGAAAATTATAACTTATTAAATTAAATAAAACCATACAATACATAATAACAAATTTAGTAAAAACTAAATAGTATCTTTTTTAAAGAAAAATTAGACAATATTATTAGAGTGAATTTAGTATATAAAATATAATTAATTAGTATTAATAAGGGAAAAATTATTTTAATTTTAGAATTACCATGGTTGTTACATTTTCATTAGATAATGGGATTTAATAGACTCTCTATGTGATGAAAATTATATTGGAGTTTTTAATGATTTTGGGTATTTTTTTATATTGGTTATTATTTACAACATAACTACTATATAAACCCAGAAAACCCATGGGGTAAGGAAAAAATGTTATTTATAACAAAAAAATTACACATGAAAAAAATATTTTATATAATTTCACTAATATATTGGATATTACTTTAGTATAAAATAATATATTACACAAGTATGTTACATGTTAATGATGGATATTTATACATCTTAAAAATGATACATATGAAAAATATATAATAGATTGGGGAAAATAAAAATACGTAAGGAATTATTATAATGAAAATTTTCTTGTTTGGGAAATTATTTTCTGTACTCATTATGATGTGTTATGTATCACTACTTTTTGAAGTAAAAAATCATATATGTTGAAAAAATATAATATGTATTGAAATCCTTATAACAATAATATCTAACACATGAAAAATATGTAATTTATTGATATTTTACTAAGGAAAATTTTTCACATTTGATTATTATTTTTATGTATTGATATTGTTCCATTATAAAATATCATGTGTATTGATAAATATATTATGTTCCATATTTTTCCTACAAGAGATTTTTTATATTTTAGGATTTATGTTATGCATATATTTAATATATTTCAAATTTAAATTTCATAGGAATATACCTTATATATTTAAATAGTGTTACAAATGTGAAAAAAATGATACGTATTAGGATTTTGGCTAGGGTAAAAGGAATACACTTAGGAAATTAATATCAAAAGTCAGAATTAAATAATAAATAATGAATTTATATCCATGTGAATTACCTTACATATTAATTTTATTTTACATGTGTATTTATTACACTATAAAATATATTTCATATGGGGTATCATATCATATATAGAATGTTTTTTGTAAGTATTTGTCATTAATGGAAAAACATACATATTAAAATATATTCCCCTTTGTCATGACCCAAACCACTAGGGACCACCAGGAAAGAGTAAGGCTATGTGAGATAGACCCTATGCCAGTCTATAATAGTCTATTTTCTAGAGACCAGCACCGAGAAGGGAAAAATTAAATGGGGGTCCATATCCTATATACTTGTACACCACACCAAACCTTCTCTATACAAAAGTGTAGAGGAATAGAATAATGATAAGATCATCTAGACTATATCCATGAATACAATAAACTTTCAGAAATAAGTTATAGTATAAAAATTGTATCTAGAGTGCAATGTAGAAAAATACAATCCCAACCAGAAATGAAGTCTCAATATGACCCCAATTGGAAAAACATAAAACTAAAGAGATATCATCTCTTTATATCCATGTCTAACCACTGTATGTGTTCAATGCACACATATACCAATATTTTGAACCAATTTCTCTATCAATATTCCAATAATATACACCATATAATACACATGAGGTAATATTCCATGTTGAGGTGAGTATATACATACCCAGTAGGACACCCCTAAACTGAAAATCATAGAAATATAATGATAAAAAAATAAGTAAACTCAACCCATAGAGAGAGGTAAAAAAATCTAAAGATATATTCTCATAAAGTATCCAAAATGATAGAGAAATGGGATAACAATATTTGAATCCCCACCAATGTTTATGAGTTATCCAATAGGTCCAAATGTTCATCTCTAATTCCCATCATCTTGTGTGTCCTTCCAAGAAACTATGTGGTAGACCCGCACCTCACCATTTTGATGCACAGTTGAGGGGTAAAATGTCCAATATATAACATGTTACCTAGTATGATAGGGGTAACACTCATTAGATAGAGTATCCATGATAAATTTTTATAAGGGGTTCCACATACTGGATAGAAGAATCATGACCTGGTGTAATATGGGGGTAACTCAATGTATAGAGGATACACACCCTGGTGCGAAAGACGGGTTCCACTCAGTGGAAACTGGATCCGCATCCTATTGTGATAGGGGGTTCCACTCATCCTAGGTATAGTGTGTGAGGGACCAATGCCTGATTCAATGGGGTGGTTACCAACCCTGATATCTCTTCGACGATCCTTCTTAATCACTACTTTCATACAAGAATGACCTAAAGAAACATTGTGATCAGAACACCTCACATAATATCTTGAAAACAACTATAATTTTTTTTATCGTGTTATACACGAATAACTACTCATGATAGGCTATCTTTAGTCCAAAATATCAGTAATAAATAAGGACATACAAAATTTATAAATCCTTAAGAGATGTACACAATGTGTACATGGGGTCATATTTCTTGTGATATTTCCTCAACGCCTAGGTGTTCTCTCACCTATACATGGATTGGGAATAAATTTCTAACTACATGGTGTGTATATGGGGTACATGGAATTAATTTTCTATCCAATTACTACATATTTCATTCCATCCATTGCAAGAATGCAGCATCCCGTGCTCAAATACATGGTCGTTTTTGGGAATCCAGACCTTATCTAGGTACACAAAAATGCCCATTTACACTTATTATTCTTATTTTCCTATTAATTTTAATTCCTATGTACCATTTGAGTACACAACAATCCACCACCAATGGGTAACATGGTGTGTGGTTGGGTCCACACAACTTGTGATATTTATCTCATCCCAAAACACTAGTCGCTAGATCGAAGGGACTACATGGAATTTTTTCATCATAGTACACACCTTGTATTTAGATTTTTCCTTGAAACTCAAGAAATAATCCCACATCTCCCCCATTAAAATGCCACTATTTACCCCCAATTATTAGCCTCAGGGGTTTAGATATGGAGTCATTGGCTCCTGATTTTTCCCTGGTGGTTGGATTCCTACCAACCAAAACTAGAACGACTCCACCCATCACACCTCACCACTATTTTTAACACATTGGATCCTAAATACATGGATTAATCACTTTAAATTGACAAACCATACTAATACTTCCTCAAATCACTATCCTATTCAATGTTCACACAACCAACATGAATCTTGGAGTTCGATCATGTGCAAACCCTCTCCATAGATGATGAACCATCTCCCCAAGAGCCAATAGGGAATAATGGGAAGAATGATGGGGAAAATAACATTAAAAGGTGATTAACATCATTTTCTAATGCAATCCCATAAAAATCATAATTTATTGGATTAAGGGATATATTAGGGAATAACAAAACTAAACTGATTTAAATAATTTAATTTACATTTGGATTTTATGATGAAAGGATAGTCACGGATCAATGAAAATAAAATTATAATATCAATTTTTATTAAATAAAATATGTAGTAAATCCATAAATAATGTTCCCTACCTCAATTATGGACCTATGATTGGTATAGAGATCATTTTCAAGTGATGAAGAAGATCTATTGTAATCATTACTGGTCTCTTGATCCACCTCAATCGTATCATTGATCAGCATAACTAGGATTTTCAATGATAAAGAATTAATCTCCACCTCTAAAATCCTCCTATGGTTATATGGTTATCCCTATAATTTTGACCAAGAATGGTATTTTTTAGGAAGTATGTGGTTATTTCATTTAATATAAATAAGTTAATAAATAATTTATTTTATTAAACACACTATCTAAGGGATGCCTTCCCTAAAATTTCTGATGCTAACCAACCATATGTCATTCCTAGGGTAATACCTATATACAAGAATAATCTATTGTATTTTATTTATAATCAAAGATTTATATCAATGGGAAACATAAAAATATCATTAATGATGTTCACGCGTGTATGAATATTTTTAAATATTTTTAATTTATTAATTTTAGTGCCCAAATACACCCATAAACTACACTAACAATGAGTATTATTCTAGATATAGAAATATAAATATCCAAATTCCATTTTCAGGAAATAAATGGTGTTATTATATTCTCCACTTTGTCAAGGATTTTCCCCCAAAATAAACAATCTATACAAAAAAAATTTGTAACTGAGCTTACATTGGATCTTAGGCTCATGGTAGGTCTCTAGCATTCTCTTATTCATATAAAAACTTGAACCAAGGTAATGGTCCATCCACATAGGATCCTCTCCTATCGATTCTCGATCTCCACTTCGTACTCTGCTAAGGTGGCTCTATCCTTACGGTCCACCTCTCCCCAATGAATCATGTGAATATGGTCGTGGATATACCTCCTTAGTTGTGACACATGGAATACTTCATGTGCATAGTCCAACTATAGTGGAAAGGATACATGGTAACCAACCCCATCAACCCTATATGACATCTCATCTAACCCAATGAGACTAGAGTATATCTAACCTCCCCATAAAAATATTTTCAATCCACATTGTGGGGTGACTCTCAAGGAAACATGGTCACCCTTCTCAAACACCAAGGGTCTACAATGATGATCTTCATAATATATATGTCTAATATAGGGTGTCCCTAGATGATTATAGATCGCCTAAACCTTATTCATAATCTTATGTACCATCTCTATCCAAATTAGATATTCATCCTGAAAATCAGTCTTGAATATGGGTGACATGTGTGGTATCTTATATAGGGCCCCCGAAGTTTTCTTACTGGTTGTAGAGTGATAGATTTTATAATAATCAAAATCTTCTGATTGATAATGATCTGTAAAAATCAAGTCATAGTCGAATAGGTAAGATATAAAAATATCCTCCAATACATGGATAGTTTTCTTAGTTCTCTCATCCTTCTAGGGGAGAAACATTGTTCTCATCATTAAATGGGTCCCCAAGGGATCCTATAAACTGGTTATAAACATTGACTTGAATTAAGAGTCGCGTTAGGAGATGAACATAGATGGTACCCCATGATTTTTTATGACATCCCTCATGTACAACTCACCCAGACTCTCTACCAAGATTTTCTCATTAATGGAAAGGAAGTGAACCTAATTCATAAGTCTATCACCCATCACCCAGGCCCCATCATTTACTATCAAAACCCATCAAAGTCTTATCACAATGTATATGGATTTTCCATCCCATTTCTACTCTAGGATCTTAAGAGTATGTTCTAGACCTACTAGAACATGGTGCTCAACCTTCGTATACTGACATGGGATACACTGAGAGACGAACTCGGTAACCCTCCACCTCATTAAATCACACCAAAACTATCATTGATGATCTATATATATCCTTTTAAAAATAATATGAACACCTGATAGGGATTTCTGAAATTCTATTTTCACCTCCTCTTAAAAAATTATTATAATGACTACCCTTCCATAAAAAAATATGATGGTAGCCCCTCCTTTAGAAAATTTATTTGGTTCATCTATTGAGAATATTTGATCATGTATAACCTCAAAGTTATTATCTCGGAAATAAACCTCTCTCATGTTTTGAGGAATCATAAGATTCGTCACTAAGAAATAATGAATAACTATATCCCTCTCCTACACTAAGATAAGATAAAATGAACCTAATTACTCATATTCATTCTCCACCATGGATGTATGAGACAACCTTTTATGAAAATATACCACAAGATTTCCCTCCACATTCATATTGACTATCTTGATATCATAGTATTGTAGTAACTCTAACTATATCTTATATCTTGGAATAAGATATCTCTGAGTGAAGATGTACCAAAGACACTGGTGGAGTATATAAAAAAACAAGACACTCTCCTATAAGAAAGTGCCTCTGCATCTTCATATAAATGACTAAAACTATAAACTCAAGTTCATGAGTCACATACTTATCCTCTAGATTTATTAAATTCCTCAACACAAGTGAAATCACTAAATTCCTTTGTGTCAACATACAAAAATTCCCAACACTCTGGGAATCACAAAACACTATAGTAACCCCTTATATGACTACCCTTTCAAAAGAAAGGTGTTCAATGGTTCTTCAATGATAGACATTTCCACCATTAACCCCTTGTATTACTATACCATGCTAACATACATTCATACCTACAACAATCACTTGAATGGAACCCAAAAAACACCAATTTAATATTTACCACATTCGTAGCTAAACTATGCTCGAAATGAAATCCCCCAGAATGTGAAAAACTCAAATATAAATATAGAACTTTGAGAGTTACTATAAAGTTGGTTCTCATGGAGTATTTGTAACACAATCCTAATTTTCTCAGCATACCCCTCCTCATATAAAGAGTAAATGAGCAGATCACAAATGAAGATGACCTCCAATCGGTCCAAGTATTCCTAAAAGATCTATTTCAAAGTAGAAATAAACACAATATGGACATTCCTCACATCGAAAGGAACCACTATGAACTCATAGAGTCTATATCGACATCATAATTCCATCCTTAGAATATCATCCTCATGAACCCTAAAATAGTCAATCCATACCAAGGATCGACATTCACACACGAATTAGATCTTCTCAATTATTCGAAGAGGTAATATATTATTGGAATGAGTTACTTGATCTTTATCATTACCTAATTTACGTTATGATAATCAATAAAAATTCTCAATCTATCGTCCTTTTTTTCATGAATAGGAACAGTTCTACCTAGGGTTGTGTAATGGGTGTTATGAAAATCTTCTATTGAATGTCCTACAAGTATATTCTCAGATCTCGGAGCTCGGTAGGGTCTATTTGATATGTTTCATAAGAAATCAATGTAGACTTAGGAAGAATGTAAATGGATAATTACATCTCCCACCATATAGATAGTGATTTAAAATCCATAGTAAAGAAATCCTTGTAGTCATCCGCTACTGAAGGAATCTAGATTCTTGGTGATCTTTTTGTTCCAAGGTGTAAACACAAAAACTATTAGGTTATTGTCTATAGATTATGTATTATAAGAAACATATTCTCAGCTATGATATATTTCTCACCCTTAAAGAAGAATCACATACCATATTACCACAGATCTATATATATTTTTTGTGGTGATTTGAAATATAGTCTTAAATCATGTACAACAAGTTCATACTCAATAGTATGTCATAAGGCTTGATCATGATGACTATGAGGTCCCATGAGAAGATCTATTCTACCAAAACCATCTCAAACTACCATCATTATGTGATATTGATGAACTATTACTTTTTAGAACATTTATCCATACATTCAAGGATAATAACTCATGTAGAATCTCAAGATATCACATAAGGGATAAATAATTAAATGAATGACTCATTCGAGTTATACTGGTACTAGAGAGAGTGTAGAAATGTTAAAAAAAACATACGTCAAACCATATCATGTGAAACCTGGTCATATCCATCTATAGCATGGAGCTTCCTAAAACGCTAACACCCCACTCCAGGATCCTAGTGTGGGAAACCTAGTGGTGGTGGTGGTGGAATTTTCTCATAGTATCTCCCTCCATAAGGATCTACTCACTCTGGAGATCCACTTACTACTCTACTAGAACCACATTCTTATGGGCCACCCTAGACATGCATGGGAGATTTATGTTCTTGGTTCTACCTCTTTCTTGGTGTTTCATCTACTTCATATCCACTATATTTGGATTTTTGGGGAGTAAAATTATATTTTATGTGACTTGGACTATCAAACGTATAGAGAAACCCCTCTCCTAGATGACCTAATATTCTGTGCATACCCTACACTGTTGATTGATGTTCCTGAGCCCTACCATGATGGGTCTATTTCATAGATACCGTAACAACTAGGGACTTTTATCTGTTACCGAAAAATTAGCACCATGATGAAAACCATTGGATCTATATATATACTCGATGACCCTCCTCCAAGAATATATCTATAACCACATACAACCCTAGAAGTCCATAATAAGTAGGTATTTGTAAGTAGAAAACACTTTCATGGGTATATCTATGTATTACTTGAATAAAATGTAACACATGGATGAATCCATATATTACTGTGTTGAGGGAGTATCACATGAGGTCAGTAAACTTCATAGTGTACTCAGAAATCATATTATCAACCAAATTCCAATAAATAAGCTCTTGAATCAACATGGAATACAATAATTAATGGTATTACTCATCATAAAATAGATACTTAAATTATAACCATGTGATAATTTCCCCATGATGCATCTATATCATTAGAATCCACCAAAACCTTGTTCCCCGATGGAAATTACTTGTTTGTAGTGAAACTATCTAATTGGTTTGGATCCTGAAGTGTCTTAATACTCAAATCATCAACTCACCTAATAATTTACTACCATGGGATCTTGATCACCTTGTAACCTTAGTGTTATCTGATGCAAGAACCCATATGGTGCACTAAGAGTTAACACATCATCATCCAATACTATTGGTATTATCTACTACTCGACAGGTAGTGGTGCTACTCCCTACCTTCCTATATGAAACAACTCATGATATTTCCATTAAATTGATGTATTATTACTCAATATATTTTCATCAACATCCTATAATATTAACCTAGATTTCTCTCTTTGTGGATGCATCCTTAAAGTGATCATGACATACCATAGTTATGTGATAATATATATGGGGAGCTAATTCAATATGGATAGTCAATGGAAATAATCATATATGTTGTTTTTACCAATAATTCCATGTAAACAATGTCTCAGTGAACCAATATGGAAATCAGATATACAGAGTCCTGGTGAATGGATATATTGGCCAACACACCAACATTAGATTCCATAGCCTAAAATCTCCACTAGAGAAACTCTAATTTAATTTTCAAAATCCCCGTCCAATGATCACTATGGGTTACACTACAACACTAACTTGAGGATTAACTATATTGATACAACTTTGTCAAAACATGACATACCAGGGCCCCCTAGATGGAAGAAGGCTGACTGTGACAACCCCAAGCCTACCTCTAATATGATAGGGGAAGAATAAAATCACTGATTATTCATAAATGAAGAAGGAGGCCTTGTCCATATATATCAATAAACACACAAAAAACTATCTCCATGAAAAAATAAAGATAAATTTAATAAATACAAAAAAATTATCGAGTACAATAATGCATGAAATAAGATCTCGGGTGTATTCCAGAGTATGAAAAATGTATCCAAAGATAATACAAAAAATCACATGAACAACCATAAATTAAGTCCTATATTAACCATAACTACAATAATTGAAAACTGAAGAGATCCAAACTCCCTATCTCCTTGTCTTACCACTGTATACTATCAATGGATCCATGTACCACTAAGACACACTAATATATCTCCCTTTCTTTAGTTAATTTTCACAATACATGACATGTTCTTGAAAATACCATCAATGGGTGAGTCTATAAATAACCTATATAACCCCCCCCCCCAAACACTAAAGGGTGAAATAGAAAGATACAAATGAATTCATATCAACGAAAAGAAATAGGGAAACAAAACCAAATATGTTTTCTCATAAGGAAATGGGATGTCCATATCAAACAATAGAGAATGATACAAAATAATTAATCTCATAGCATAGTGATAGGTTAAAAACCCATGATATATTCTCATGAATAATAACATACAATAAAGAAAGGGTATCTCCATTTAAACAACCAAGAAAAGGATAAAGATTTTTCCTCTAGCTCCATAGTTCCACCACTGATTCACAACATTTGTGTGTTTTTCTATGAAACTATTTAGAGGATAAACACATTTCCATTATGTTTCACGATCAAGGGGAAACAAACTCCAATTTTTGAGCCACATCATAATACTATTGGGGAACCACTATATATATAGAGGAACCATGTCCTTATGTGATAGGGGTTCTCCTCGGTTGATAGAGTACCTGCACCCTGGTATGATAGGGGGTGACACTCTATAGACAAATGACCCATACCCTAGGGAAATAGGGATATGGTTGTTAGAATTTACATAGAGTATGAGGGACCCATTCACTAATACAATAGGGTAGTTACTATCCCTGATATATCTCTGATGATACTTCACAACCACTAAAATTTTTCATGAATCTATTGAAGAAGCGTCACACTCACAACATCTCACATCATATTTCAAAATCTAATAACAATGATAACTTTGTGTTCTATGTGGAAAACTACCTCATATATGCTACTAGTGGTACAAAAAAAGATTCTTGATGAAGGAGATATGGAAGCTAGATGTACCTAGGGGAATAATACATTGTGTTCATGGGGTCACAAACGTTTTGACCATTTATCTCTACCACAGGTTATTATATGCTAGGCAAGCCTTGGGAATAAATGTTAGAATACATGACATTTATAGGTGGTACATGAATTTCCATGGCCCCCCAGGCCCTGCCCACTACTTTATGACCACTTGCATGTACATTGGCATGTGATCATGTACATGATCATTTCCAAATATCTTAGTGGTGTCTGAGTTCATGGCCGTTATAGTGTACTCTTTCTGAGCCCATGTTCTTGACCATGTCCATGAAAGTGTAATCTTAGAGTAAACAGTGATCCACTATTACCAAGTCACATGATGTGGGGTAGGGTCTACATGAAACATTTTATTTATGTCCACAAAAAACCCTAGACTCTACATCTAGGGGACAACATGACATGTGATATTTATAGTACATGCAGTGCAGTTTGGGTTTCCATAAAAAATTAGGGATGTTTCACATGTCACGCCCGCACCACTACCTCCACCATTTCCAACATGCTCCACACCAAGGCTTCAGATCTATGGATATTTTTTCCTGATCAATCACCAGGGGCCATATTCCTACCATCTGAACACCACATGGCTCCACCCATCACATTGTGAAAATACTATTTCCACTGTGAATAAAATATTCATGGAGGCATCACCCACAACCTAAAAAATCCTGATTTATCCTGATATCACCATCCTGTTCATCATTCACATTTCCACCCTAAATATGAGGATATGATCACAATCACACCAAACCTGTAAATTCTAACCATGTCCACAAGGGCCCATAGTGAAGATAGAAATATACATTGGGGGATAAATGGACATAAACAATGTGATGAGACTCATTGGAATATGAAATCCCTATCATAATCATGATGTGTTGGATGAAGTGGTATATCATGGAATAACAAAAATTAATGGATTTATACAATTTAATTTTCATTCCACTCATGAAATAAACAAACAATTATAAATAAAAATGATGAATCTAATTAAATACTTTCTTATTAAATGAAATAGTGTCGAAATATATAAATAATGTTCCATAACATGTTTATGGATCGGTCACTTGTAAAGAGTGTATTCACCAGTGATAATGAAGATCTACTACATTCACTACCTGCCTCTAGATCATCCTTGACACAATCATCAGTAAACATCATCAGGATTGTCAATGCCAATGAGAAATGATCCTGGACTCAAATATTTCTAGGGTTATATAGATAATCCATGAAATTTTCCATATATGGGTATTTATAAATGGAAAATTAGGATTGTTCATTTAATAAAAATAAATAAATTATTTATTTATTTTATTAAACACGCCTAAAAACAACTATCATCCATAAAATGCCTCATGCCAACCAATCTTAAGTCACACCTTGGGCGAACCTCCCATTACAAAATCCACGGTGGTGTCAGATATCCCATCTAAGGATTATATAATATATATTACCAAAAAAGAATAAAATTAAATGTGAACTTATAATAAAATATATTATTGTTTTTAATATATTAATTTTGGGATCCCAAGACACCCAAACACCATGCCAACATCATGGATAAATAATGATGTATATATTTATATATATAAATACATATATAAATATATAAATCACTAATTCCAAAAAAAATTGTAGTCACACCAATTTCTAAAATATGATATACATGAGATTCTCAAAACGGGGAATAAAATACTTAAGAGAAATATTCTACTTATCAGATATTTATTTTATGCATGGAGAAAATTATATAATATTTGATATAAAATATTAAATAGTTTTCTTTTCAAACTCATAAATTTTCCATATTGAGGTAATATCTTATGCTTTAAATATTTGTTATGTGCGGTGGTAAATATTCTATATATAGATTTTTTAAAATGAAAACCCATACATATGAAATAAGAACCATAGATATGTGATCCAAAGGGAAATACATATGGTGTTTCTTATTGGTTTCTGAAAAAATCAATTACCTAAAAATAAATTGTTATTCTCCATTTTGTTCAAATGTTAAATAATTTTTTACAACACTTTTAAGAGGGTTTTTTATCTTCTTAAATACTATATGAAAATATATTTAAAATTAAGTTCCCTATGTATCCTCTATATGTAAGATTTTTATTTCCATAGCTTCCCAGTGGATTCACCTATAGTTTCAAACTTTTGATATCTAGGGGAAAATATATCACACTACATCGATTCATTCTCAATTTCTTCCACAGAATCTCAAAAAAAATTATAGTACCCCAAAATCAATCTTTGGCGATCATTAAACTATTTCATAGTGTACCCATATTGATATGAAGGGTCTTTTTCTTGGATTTTCTAAATTAAAACCCAATAGGACTATTTTAGTATATTTTAAGTTTATTTTTTAGTATTTATCACTACTGTAAATTATTATTAGATTTTATAACTTATGGATAAATTAATGGGTTTAAAAGAGATATTAAATTATAGTTTTCTTGTTCAAAATGTCTATATGGATGTTGGTGGGGTTCACCTGCCATTAATCAAGGATTTAACATCTGGAAATAACATGGTGAGTAATTAAATTAATATAACATTAATAAAATTTAGGAAATTAATTATTGAATAACTTATGGAAATGTTTACAAGTTATTTCCTGAATAGTTGAGGTGTTTTGGTTGAATTAAGATCATATTTCTATGGATAGTTGTCAGAATAGATTACAAAGGGTTTAGTGATGGTGTTATAGTGTGAAAAAATGGAAATCATTCAATTATTGTGGTATAGGGACCCTTGAAATCTCCTCAAATTTATGCACATTATTATATATTATGTTATATATGGACTCACCACTTTCATTTATTGACCAATTATTTTTTTAATGATATTTTTCTCAAATGTTCCAAGAATATAAAATCCAAGGTCCATGTTAGACACTTGGACACAATTTAGTGTCATGGTAATAAATTTAAATGGTTCAATCATAAATGTTTCATAATAGTTACAAAGATACATGACAAAAAAATATTTAACACAATTACAATAGAATAGAAACCAATATGCACTATCGTATAGAGGAAATTTTTAAACTAATAATGAAAAAGTTGAAAATGTCATGATGGGACCATGAGATACATGATAAACCTTATTATAAGTGATTGGGTTTTTGGTTTTTCACAACCTTGATAATTTTAATCATCAATTTAATTCCTTACAAACATTCATTAATTATATTTTATATAGTTATATTTAATATAATAATATTAATTAATTTTTCAATTTTAAATAAGAAATATGTTTACAGTATATAAACTCTTATTCGTGAATAACCAGGTTTTATTTAAAAGTTTAATTTTTAAATTTAATAATTTTAATATTTAGATATGATCATAATTTTTTAAATAATTATATTGATATTTTAATAGTGAAATTTTGGTATTATCTAAAAAGGATTAATTTTGTAGTGAATAATTAAAATTACCTATTTTAGTAAAACATACATTTATTACATTATATATAGTAATTATAAATTACTATATGATCATAAATTAACATAATAATCATTTAATTATAAATAATATAATTAATTATAAAGAAATCATCATTAGAAATTATTTTGGTATAACTTCATAAAAGAACATTTTTCTAAAAATCTATTTTCTTTGTGTTTTGAGTTATATCCTTTTAATTTTTAGGGCACTTATAAATAATGATTTTTGAAAAATATATTTCATATTATGGAAAATGAGGTCCAAATTTGGTAAATATGTCACTTTTATTTTTGGATATTTTGAATTATTTCCGTTGTTAATATTTTCCATTAAGATATGGTTAAATCCGGTAAATCTGGTTTAAAATATTATGATAAGGATTAAAAATATCCTGAAAATGTGACATTTTTATATTTTATTTGTGGGGTTCAACCATCCTCATCAAATATTCAAATTTATTTCAATTTTTAAAATTTTATATAAAAATGAATTATATATTATTTTAAGTAATTATAATGTAAAAATTTAACTCTATTTGTTTTAATATATATAATATTTTATGATTGGGATAAAATATTCTTATGTTTGGTTCTAAAATTTCATTTGAACTATAACTGATTTTTATCAACATAATATATTTTTAATTTTTCGTTCTGATAAAATCATATTAAATGACTACACAATTCCAAAATAGTGATTCTACCAATAGTATAAAAATATTTAGTATATTTAAAAGTTATATATTAGAATATCATTACTATATTGATATCATTAATGTCAAATTAAATGAATAGTACTGAAAAGAACATTAATTATACCTTATAAGAAAAAATAATTAATTAAATGATTTAAAATTCATAAAAATTTTATCATCAGGAAATTGAATGGGATATAGTTTAAAATATCATCCATGGTCCATTTATAGGTTGTTTTTACTTTTCATTTAAACTTCATGACTGATAATAATTAATAAACATTGATAGCTCTCTAATGGTGAAAAGGGTTAACTAGGGTTAAAAAAATAGATAAGGGTAAAAAATAGTCTAAACTTGTCCAAATTTTATTGGATAATATTATTTAGACTCATCATCATCCTATATTTGAATTTTATAAATTTAGATAATTTTTTCAAAGAAATTGATTTATATTAACTAATTACATTATGTACTTCTCAACGTGTCCCTCCCCACGCTTATAAAAATCCACAACCTCTCCTCTCTAAAAAAATATTTTAACATCTATTTTTTATTCATTCCCAACCAATTTATCTCTATAAACTAACTTAGGACATCTTATAGGTACTGGTATCTCAAAAATTCCAAGCACGGGAGGTTGTAGGGGTAAGACAAAGAGGTTGTCTGAGACAAAGGTGTAAGTCTTAACTAGCCGATTTCATTTTATGTATTCTTCCACATCATCAAAATAATCTCTATACATTCTAAAAATATATCATCGGTATCATCCATATACTGAGTATTTATTATGATTATGGTACAACAATTTTTCATCTCCTCTTCCATATATGGGAATTGAAAACATTCCTCACGTGTATGTTTGGATTACCGCCTCCATAGTGATGTCTACCATTATACATCATCGTATATCCTGAAAAATTATTATTATTATGTATTTATATAATATATATAATATTATTTAAATATATTGCATTCTTAAATGATAATATATCATCTTCTTTCATACCATTCTGTTTTGTTAAAAAATTATAATGGTGTTCATCCATACGTGTGGACTACCACCTCCCTAATGTGATGTGATCCTTTTTAATAAACACATCACATTTATGATAGATATAAGTTAATTAAATGATATAATATGATACTTATGATATCATCATCATTCTATAATTATAATGTTACTCTAACCTTCTTTACAAAATTATTTTTAAAAAATGGAAATGTTACCCATTCTTACATACAGCCTACCATCTCCATGATTGTAACTTAATTCATTTTTCATAACCATCATCCATGGTTGGTTTTAAAAGTAATAATTTATCAATAAAAATTTATAATTTTTTCATTACTTATATTCTGGAGATGAATTAATAATAACCCCTTTGACCATAGTCGTCCTACTGATTTAATTTTGGACATATGAGCCAGATACCATCAAAACTCCCAAAATGAATTTAAATTATTATGTAATTAAACATAATAAGAACATAGATAACATATATGGAATAATAAAAATTAAATTTTTTTCTAAACATGTAAATAATTAACAAAAAATTATTATTTAGAATGATAAAGAAAGTACATGATGAGTATATCTCATGGTAAGTGGAGCTATTACAGAAAACCTAATTTTAAATTTTCAAAAGATTTATTTTATAGGTCTATATACTCAAGGGACATAATCTTAAAATTATTTTATACATGTATTTATATAGACAAAAAGTAATTATAAATGAAATTTTTTGTCTTTTTTGACTTTATTTCAGTGGTGGTTGAAATGAATATTTCGATAAAGAACATTTTGAAAAAGTGTAATAATTAATGTTCTATTATAACATATATGACATCAAAAAATGTTTCCATTAACATGACCATTATTTAATATATCTAATATGTGTCTTTATTATAATATTTCATAAATTAAAACCAATTAATATTTTTTTATTGGTATTTTATTTACGAATATGAAAATTTAAAAGAAAATGGTGTATATATTTTTGAAAATGTTTTACATATGTGTTAGTCATAGTTTTTCAAATGTTTTAAGATGAATTGGTTCATGATTAAAAGATTTTAGAGGGGTTCATGTTTTAATATTTTATTTTTGAAGATGTTGTTTTTAATTATATATATTTAAGTGTGATCATGATATATCTTATAGATAGTTGAGGCCAATACATCTCTCATGTACATTAGGTAATGTTACATGACTTCAAATTAATGATGGAGGGAGTTAACCAAGAAGTTTTCTCCAATCAATTTTTCTAGTCTTTAGTAATTACTAGCATGAGTTTAACATGGGTTATGAATATAATTATCTTATATTCCTAAAAAAATTCTATTTTATTAATATGTGTTTTGAAGGTTTTATAGTATAAAGAATATTGTTTTCCATGTGTATATGATCTATTTCATAAGCTCATTGAATAATTTGATAATGGTTAAAAAAGCGGTTTTTTTATTTTTCATCGGAAAAACTGATTTCTTTCTTTTTATGTCCTATAATGACCTTTTTTTATTTTTTACGCTTTTTTAAAATTTATTCATGTTTTTTAAGAACGGGTAACTATAAAGAGGATTCCACATTCAATTTAATGAAGGTTTCTCATGAAAATAAAACATCTTTTACTATAGAATTATAACATTTTTAGAAAACTATATACTGATTAGAAGTGTCCACATTTTAATATATGAGTTTTTTTGTAATATATATGAACCAATTATACAAAATGTTAAGCCTAATTGATCTTTGGGGATGAAATAATTTTAAATCTATCATAAATAAACTTAATTATGTAAGTTTCATGATGTTTTGTTATAATTGGTAGCAGAGAAATTGATTATAAAATATTATAGGTTAGGATAATATTAATTGATTACCCTATAGAGATTATAATTTATGGATATGTTTAGATGATATATAATTTGAATACTATTGTGTTTCTTCATCTAATATATGTCTGTTTTGAATGGAATTCCATAGAGGAAATGGGAAAGCTAATGTAGGAGGGTATAAATAGAATAATTAACATCCAAAATGGATGGAATCTGAATTAAAAAATTTATGATAGTTACATATTAGTTAACATATCCTATAATTGTTATAAGAATCAATGTAATAGAGAAACAAAAAATACCACATAGGAACATGTTAATTTTAATCATATTATGAAACAGTACCCTTTAAATATTAGTCTAACTTTAGATCATGTGGTTTTATAAGTATGGACCAATACTCTAGAAATGATATTCAATGTCATGGAATGTTGAAAACCTAAAAGCAAGAATGATATATTTATAATTTTGAAGGTGAATCTGATCAATGGTGGTCATTGGTTAAAAAAATCTGATATAGGAGAAAGTTATCCGATCTAACGGAATACATTTCAGAATGTGTTTTAAGAGAAATGTTGACCTAAGGCTGTTCAAATCAATATATAGAAAATAATATTGAAAATTAATCATCAGGAAAATTCAGTAGCAATATATGAAGAAAATTTTACCATATTTTTTAGGTTTTCATCAAATTTTATTTAGTACCATGATAGTAACATAAATATATTTTACTAAAGATTCAATCCATGATTACATAGAGCACTGGCCAAATGAGAATTTAAATTATATGAATTTTTCTGTGAAATCCCATGATTTTAAAATAAGAACATCATTTTCAATAGCATATATAACACACAATGCTAATAATAAAAGATATTTGACCACCTTGAGACTTTATGAAAAAATTATTTTTAAATAAATTCAATCTCTATGATAGCTAGAAATCCACAAAACACTATGTTTGAGCAAAATAAAATAATCTATTAAAATATTATTATTTAAACATGACCATTATGACCTATCCACTAAGATAATGCATATGAATATTAATAACTAAATTATGATAATTATATGTTTTTAAAGTTTATAAAATAAATTCAATGGATACCTGATGAGAAGAAATAAAATAACAACCAATTGAAACAGAAAGATATGTTTTATGAAAGAATAATTAGTCATAATTTACACACATAAATGAAAATTATTTTTTACCACTTTTATAAAATTTATTTTAAAAAAATAAACTTTATTTTATAAATACATATTTCATAATTTTCTTTGGGTTTTCTTAAATATTATTATTTTTGTAATGAATAATGAAAAATAATGACTTTTTATTGAAATCAACTTTTTAAAAAATTATTTATGAAGAAAAAAATATATTTTTAATTTATTTTAATGTAAAATTAATTCAATTATATTTAAATTTAACTAAATTGAGAAATGTAATCACATTTATATAGAATTTTTACACTCAAACATTCTATACCTATGAGAGTTTTTTATTTGGAAATCTGCACTTTTATTGCATCTAAAGTATAATTTTAAATTGAATTGTTCCACTTCGTGAAATGAATTTGAGAAAATGGATTCCATTTTTGGAGTGAAAATTATTTATATTATAATATAATTCCATTTTAATTATTTATCATAATGAATAATGAAATCAGTAAAAATTAATTATCACAGTTAAGTTAAAAATGGGTTTACTAGGTTGGTTAAACTAAGATGATATGGGTTAAAAATGACCTAAAACATTTCAAAAATAAATTTTATTTAAATATTTAGATAATATCACCTATAATGTTCGATATTGACCAATTTTGAGGATTTTAAATTTTGAAAACGAATTAATCACTTTATCTTTTCAAAAATTTCATGTTTGTTCTCTCCCCACTTATAAAAGCCCACCCCCTCTCATTCCCTATTTCCACATCCAAAACCCTTTATATCAACCAAGAAGTACCCAATAACATTACATACTTTCCTCCCCAAATCATATATTTGATAATATGATTACTAATCCCTCTTAGGAAGTCTATAGGTATAATCCTATACAGGATCTCCGAAGAAGAGGTAAAATTATTAAACGGGTGTTGATGCCCTCCAAATGAGAATCATTAAATTCACAAAGGAAGAAATACCAGAACATGAGTATTAATTTGACCACAAAATCAAGGTAATTAGAAGGTGGCCATTATCAAAAAGATCGTTTGAACCCCCCAGAGACACATGAAGGCATAACTAGTGGAATTTTATATAGGAGACCATGCATTGCACGTAGCCTACGGAAGGCCCCTCGAAATAACTTATAAAAATACTTATTCTCTTATGAAGGTGCCCCAGATAGTCAATGATCATGTAGTGGATTCCAGAAAAGTTCCCCATGTCATGATAATTTTCAACCGGCAGATTCCAGATAAACCACCCAACAATCCTTATAGAATATAAAGAAAATATCCAAAAGTCTGGAGCCTCTTGAAATCATAAATATCATGTGATGCATCATCAAGAGGTGGATTAATTATCTTTTAATATAGTCATAAATCCATGTTAGATCCATAACCTTTTTAAAATAATCAATAGGAAATAAAAAAAGAGGGATTTGGGATCCTCTTGTGGTTATAAAACTCACACGATGCACCCATGTAGCCCGTGAGACACTGTGGAATCCCCAGTGAAATTTTTTACTAGTTATGTGGGAGATCACTAGTATGTCACCACCATTACTTGAAAAGCACTGGACATAACCAGGAAGTCTCAATCTCCCCTTTTGGTTCCATAAATAACCATAGGGATTTCTCCATGATATGTTCCCATGCATTATCACAATACCTTTTGTCGGTATCACAATGCATCAATGATGTGGAGAATGATTTTCTTTGAAAAAATTCATGAATACTCATAAGACCCTAGGAAATTGTGAATTAAGAAAGATAAATATAGGATCCCCTCATGGTATTAAAACTCACACAACATTATTATGATATTTATAGCTTGGTCTCACAACACACCTTGAAAAGCTGGTCTGATTTCCCAAAGACCCCTAAGAGGTCATCCTTGTCCCATCAAAATTCCTAGAAAAATCACTAGAGATTATGTGAAGGTATTTCTAAATGCACCCTAATCTTGTGAAGGCCCTTCTAAATTTTGGTATGATATTATGAAATTCCATTGGCATGTATTCATGATAAAAAAAGACCATGTTAGTTGTCTATAATCAAATAAATTGGGAATCAATGGGATGGTCTTGTGGCCACTGAAAATCATGTGATGCCCCTAGAATGGCCTATGTAAGGGCCTCACAATGACATATAATGTCAATTTCCCCCACTGAATCTAGTTGGGATCTTTTTGATATGTTTTGTGAAAATCAAAAAATAATCGGGGTGGAGAGGCCAATAAATCCACCACCCTATAATGAAAAATAAAGACTAACACAGTGGGATGAACTCTTGGAACCTCACACGAGTGCACCAAGTAACCATAAAAAATTTCTCAAAGTAGTTGATCTTGTGACCAAAAAATTTTCCCTTCTTTTAACATCTTGAGAACAATGGTAGCGATCATGCATCATGCATAAACACTTCATGTGATCCCTCATGGAACATGCATAAGACTTAAATTAGGTTACATAAAGGAAATCCCACATATTTTCTAAAAATGTAAGACTTAAAACAATCTAACACTGAAAAAATATATTGAATATGAAATAAAAATCTAGAAAAATGAATAAAATATTAGTTAATTATTCCCAGAACATATATGTTGTTCCTCATGCGCTTTGCATGAACCACCCAGGTCATGCGACAGCACCAGGACATGTCACCCATGTCATTTGATGCTCGTTTAGTAGAATATTAGGATCTTACAATTTCCCTTAGACCTATCATAGAAAGTCACATCCCCCCCCCCACAGGTTTTCCCCTAAGTCACCCAAAACCCTCTAGTCTCACCATTCATGCTTTGTAATGACCTCTAGATATGTCACCCATATCATATAGAGATGCCAGTATATGTACACTAAGTCTAACGATAACTCCAGGGAATATAAACTAGTTCACGTGACATCCTCTATAAAAGCTAACAAAACCTTGAAACATCCCCTAGACATGTCTTTCAGCTCTAGTGATGACACCCAGATAAGTTGCCTTGGATCTGAGACACCCTTCGATACATTTCACAATGACTCTCATGAAACCCTCTATGTGTGTCAACTATCCTTAGAAATGACCCTAGGTGATGTCCACTGGATCATTCTATGCCCTCAAAAAATATCATCCTGTATCTTGTGATGGATTTCCGGACAAGTCATTTGGGTCTTGAAATTTTCTCCAAACAAGTCTTCCTTGATCATGTGATCGTCTTCATACTTGATATCTATGTTATGTGACATCCCTCAAACAAGTAAAATAGATCATTAAATTTTCAATAGACATGTTATACAAAAATTATATGACATTTCAAAGAAGAAAATAAAGTCGTGTTAAGTGGAAAATCAATGCATGTCAGGTAGAAAAGTTGGTCAGGTCAAACAAGTATCTTTGGACTTGAAAATTGTATCCATATTCTATATGTAAGCCCTAATAAAAAGGGTAACCTCTGTGTGTAATCCCTAATCAGGAGGGAAACCTTAGTGTGTACACCCTAATTAAAATGGAATACTCAATGAGACAGACCTGATAAAAATGGAAATTTATGTGTGTAATCCCTAACCAGTTGAACTATGATGGCTTTGATTCCTGTTATAACCATGATATGTAGGACTCGTTATTATGTCATGAGCTCTATATTAATAAAACCAATCTAAGTCATGGTATATACATCCTATATCCACAATAAATGAAAATTATTATTTTACATCCCATGTTTTTCACACCAAGTATATCTCACATTGTCTTAGGGAGTAAAAATAATCATATCATTCACATGACAAGTATCTATCAGTATTAGGTCAACATCATTATGTAATCCCCAATTAGTGGAATTATAATATATGTCCCACATATAATGGAAATTTCAGTGTGTAAGAACCAACATATTGAACTATGAGGAATATTATTCTAGTCATGACCAGGATATGTAAGAAGCCTTTGTAAGGCCCAAGCCTAAACTCAAATGTGCATCCACTTCAGTGTAAGTATCTTCATGTCTCCATCATTTCAAGAATCAGGACCCAATCATTCCTATGGAATTATCATCTATCTTCATCGACCAATGGATGAGAACTCATTGAACCACATGGTATTTGATTCAACCCATAACCAAGGAAAATTGGATTCCTTCCTAAGGCTCGAGCCCTATCTCAAATTGGCACCAACTTTGGTATAATTCCCCTCATGTATCTTAAATTTCAACCATGAGGACACAATCATTCCCAAGGGATGATCATTCTATCTCATCCATCAGTGGACTAAGAATCCAATTAAACTATGATGAATCTGATTCCTTCCATAACTAGGATATGTAGGACTCCTCCCTATGGCCCTATCTCTATATTAAACATCTGAAGGGTTGTCCTGGTAAATAATTCCCATATCCAAAGGTAGTGATATTGATTATTTTTTATCCTTTTCTTCTCACACTAAGCATAGATCATGTGGGATTAGGGAGTTTTATTCCTCATATAATTCGTATCATGAATCTCCACCATCTAGGGTAATCTTATTATGTACTCCAAGATGAGTGAAATTTTATAAACATACTCCATATAAGGTCATATACTAATGTTTCAGTCCCATGGTTGTGAAAAAACTATGATAACTTAAATTCTTTTCATAATCGGGATACGTAGGATGTCTCTTCAAGACTTGATCTCAAATATTTAGTGCTTAAGTTCCCACACATATGTCCTTTCCTAATGACATTAAACCGAACAAGTTAAATTATTTATGTATATTTTTATTACTCTAATAAAAAGGATACATATGAAGAATCATAGTGGCTAATTACCCTCCATATAATATTGATAGACTCCCCACATAGCAAAAAATTTATAAGTGTCTAGTTATGTGGATTTATCATATAAGAAGATATTCATTATTGGGAAAAGGATGAAGAACCTTGGATATATATTGATAGATTCACTAATAAGATCCCCTTATTCTACACATAAAAGGGGTTAACCTATGATCATTTTTTAGGTTAACTGGTCTTATATCTGGATTAGGAAGAGATTTGAGATCATATCTTAAATCTATAAGAGATTCTCATAGTATGTAACAATCCCCACCCCCAAAGGGTGTGATGATCCCAACCTCTCATCCTATCAACCAATGTGAGTTCCTAATTTTCATTAGGTCTAAAACCCCAACTGACCAATTTCATTTGGAAAGAATTTATGAACCCATTTATTGATGTGGTAACCATTGGGAGTTTCAATTTAAAACAACATTGGTAACCTAACATAAATGATTGTGTAGTGAATTTAACCCCCCTCACCCAAAATTAACCATTGGGCCATTACAAAATCACATAGTGGTTGTCTCTTTTTCTTCGAAAAAATTATGGTGGATCTGATGTGAACCTCTCAAATAATAAAATGATCGGTTAATCTTGTGTCAGACTATTTTTCTTTGAATATTCATTGTAATATAAAATAATGAGCCTGGTGAAAATACCTTAAATAATAGGATGGTCAGTTTTCCATGTGCAGGCCACATTGTTTTCATATCAAACAAAAATGATAGTCCTAGAGTAAATATTACAACTCATCCTATGTAATTGGGGTTCCCATGAAATATTTCCATCATTACTTTGACAAATCTACACAAGAAGAATGATCGAATCCGGAATAAAATGACAATTCTTTTTACCCTTCTTATCTGATTGAGAACATCATGCCTATGATATTGAACTAATTAGTGACCTTGATATTTTTGTTATAAATGACTGAACACACTTCTATCATCAATAGTACCATAATCCTATAAAACGTCATCATCCATCGACCGTACTGACAAGTTATTTGTTGCTTTAACCCCTATGGTTTTCAAAATTATCTCACCTACCCAAAAAACTTCAACATCAGGCAGAGAACATAATAGTCTTGGAGTACTATCGATGTGGTAAAATCCCAAGCCTCAAATCCCCCTATGAATGTATCTAGGTACTGAAGTCGATGAGTATTCATCTTTAATGGAAATATTCAACTAAACTAGTGGAAATTGTTTCCCCAACCAACTGCTTCTGGAGATTATACACAGATTATGACAATCACCACATCCAGTGTATGATGAAGGTTGAATAGGGGGTAAAATATGGCTCCTTCTGATTCAGGAGCTGAAGAGGTGGAATCCTTTCAACTTCCATCACCATCACCATCCCACTGGTACCCATTAGTCATATGTTGAGGGTACCACTAGACACACATCCACCTATGGTTCCCATGAACATGAAAAAAAAAAGACACATTGACTGAAAAAGGTGCTGAATTTCAATGTGTGGGCTCATAGCCTAACTCCCGTTGATGATTTATTTTGGCATATTCTAGCAGTAACCAGGGAGAAGGCTCATATCCCTACTCATTCATAATTAGTATACATGCATATTCCTATAGAAGGAATGGGGAGGCACATATCACTACCCCCGTTCATGAAGTACATCGGCATATTCTTGTGGCACAAGGAGGAAATATGTGGGAATATATCCCCACTTCAATAGAATATATCTTCCAGTACATAGTGGAGACTGAAAATTTTCATGCTTATAGCAATGAGAAAACTCTTCTAAAATGTCATTACATCATAGAAACATATTTAGAACTCTACTACCATATTGTGAAACTAGTGCATATATAGGGACATGTACATATTATTATCCCTATAGCTAGTTCATATCAACACTCTTCTCATGATGAACAAGTGGTTACTCTATAGAAAGTTCACTTTCTTGATCCTGTCTAAGGGGATTAGAAATAAATTCTGTTAAATGGTGGTGAATCAAATTGGGATCATATTCTCATTCCAACCTAGGATCACTAGGTGAGATTGGAAAATTCATTAGGATAGGTCCACATGCCTATGAAAAAATTCTAGTGGCATATTCTAAAAGCCCATGATCATTCTCATATCTTTATTCTTTATAGGTCTCGCCGAATGAGAGGGGCACATGCCTCGGGACATGCTCATTTTTCTATTGAAGAATATCAACGACTTTACTAAAGGCCTAGAATTGTGCTTATATTATTGTTCTGGATGGACCTCATCAAGTGATAATGAAACATGCCTCCGGATAGGATCATATTTCAATCAATGAATCTTCATAAAATATTCTAGTAGATTAGGGAAAACATGTGCATATTCCTAATTCTGTCGACGAACAATTTCACCAGCATCATTACAATGAAATATAGAAGATGGATCGTATTACTTTTCCCATTTCGGAGGTCCTTTAGCATATTCTAGTGGGGAGTGCGTATTCATACCAGGATCATATTCATGTTCCAACTAGGTAATTCCAAGTGAGAGTAGCATATTCCTCTGGGTAGGCTCATATTCCTTCCAGGAATGTCCAAGAAAATATTCTAAAGGCCTAGGATTAGGCTCATATTCTCATCCTAACTAAGGCTCACCAAGTTAGAATGGCACATGCCTCAGGACCGACTAATATTCCTATCAATAATGAATAATCTAATTGAATTATTATATCATATTCCCATTATTGGGCTCATACCCCCGTAGCACCATAGAGTTATAAACATGTTTCTAAAACCATCATACAGCATCCTCCTTTCCACGCAAAATTCTAGAAGCCAAGTCAACATATTCCATATATGATTTATAATGAATACTATATCTCTAATATTCTCAATTTCAATATCCTTGAGGATTTCTAAGACACTTTATCAACAATCAAATGGTCCATTAACTCTTCAGCTTCAATAGAATATAGTCATTTCCATGATGGTCCTCCTTATCATAGTGTAGATATGTATAGTATTGAATATACTCCTAATATCCACAATGGTCAGCCTCCCCATGGTAATATCTCCAACATACAAGGAAATCTAACCCTTACCCAGAAACCCCCATATATAGAGGTTAATAAAAATGAATTAATTAAAAAATAAAATAAATAGATAAATACCTTAAAACTGAATCTTTCAAAGGATTTAAGATATGAATATTACTCCAATTTAAAATTTTTAACTTGGAAAAATTTTGAGAGAGAAAATGTAAGTAGTGAGGAAGAGAGGAGTAGAGAAAAGAGTGGAATGAGAGGAAAAATTGATGGGGTATATATAGGTTAGCTTAGTTGCGAACAGGACCCATTGAAAATATTAATCCCCTATTAATTAGGGTTGATGGTTAAAATGTTATTTATGATGGGACCCATCGTAAATAACAACCTACTAACATAATACTTGCGATGGGAGACAAATCCCAGTCACAAATACCCTTCCTGTGGTTTGGCATGAAACTCACGCCAAACCTTTTGTGATGGGTAGAGGGTCTCATCGAAAATTTTCCCTCCAGATAGACTATTTTCAATGGGACCCTTCCCCATCGCAAATACCCCATCGCTAATACCCATTTTTTGTAGTGTTGATACATCTGGTTGTTATACTGTTCGTTCGGGTTATAGGGAATGTGTTATGGGAGACGATGGTTCTTGGACCCCCATTTAGAGACATATTTGTAATCTTAATGCTCCACCGAATGCCAATAATTTCAATTGGAAAATGTGTAGAGGTATTCTACCCACATATGCTCAACTGGGTGATAGGCACATCTCTGATAATGGCATGTGCCCGCTCTGTGGGGGTACGGCTGAGATGGATTTTCATGTCATTTTTTCCTACCCTCAGGTCACCGGGACTTGGTCCACATGAGTGACACAGGATCTCATTCATTGGAGAAATCTTGAGGGTGTTAATCTCATTGTGGGGGATCGGTTTGGTACTTAGATATCCCAAACAATTGTAGGACTGTGTATCCATTCTTGGATTATATGGTTTTTCCATAACACCTTCATTTTCAAGAACATTGTTAAAGACATCAGGGTCTGGCTTTCTAGGATACATAATTGGAGCTCTCAGAATCTTGATGTTTAGGGCGCTCATCCACCTTCACATGTTCATTCCCTTCATATTAGATGGATCAACCCCTCCCCTTGGGTGCTCTCAAACTTAATATTGACGCAGGGAAACCTGGGGATGGTTTTGTTGGCCTAGGGTCAGTCCTCTAGGATCATTCTATCTCTATTATTATGGCTCGTCATTCCTTATACATTGATGGTTTGTCTCCTCCTATGGAAAAGGCAGTAGCTATTTGGAAGGGTGTGCAGTTCATCTCATCTCTGGGCGAGAAGGGTGTTGTGGTTGAATTTGATTTTCAAGTTATTATCAATGCTTTGAAGGAGGATGAAAGTGGCCACCAAGACTATGGGTCCATTATCAACATTATCATATCTTTGGCACTATTGTTCTCTTCTTGTTGTTTCTCCTTTGTGAGGAGAGAGGGAAATCATGCAGCTCATTTTATTTCCAAATCATATTTTTATTTAATTAAAAGATACTTTAAGAAAAAGTGGGAACCATACAAAAACGTTCACAATAGCAACAAACATGTACCGTCCAAAAAAAATCACCACAAATTTCAAAATTCAAAAAATTAAAATAGCACCAAAACACCGCGCCTCAAACTGTCACCACACCCCCTATTCAAATTTCAAAAAACAGATCCACGTCAATGCCTCAGTCAATGAATCCTACAGCTAGATGATACCATTATCAACCATTGCGTTGCCACCATCACCACAACACCTCTTTCACCTACACAGTTCCAATGTTCACTCCAAACATCATCTTAATCACTAACTCCATACCTTGTCATCGTCGATCGATCGTCGTCACCGTCATCTCCCGAAGACGCCTTCTTAAACTCATATCCCAAATAACATTGAAGACCATCGCAAAACTCCACCTTATAGATAACAGTGGAAGCATGGATACAAAGTAGAGAAAAAAATGGGATTTTCATAAAGAAATAGTGTACATACCATCTCTGACTGGGAGACCTCAAACCAGGGAACATAATAAACCATAATAGACCTAAAAAAATCCAACCTCATAATAGACCTCCCTGAGAAGCCATGCTAATGTGACCCTTGTCACCATCCCCAAGCCACATAAACATTGGAGAACTCCATACAGAATCCACTGAAACCCACCAACACCGTGAGATGAGACTGCTCCGGGAACAACACGTCCACAAAAAACCAGATCTACTAAAGAATCCAAAATGAAGAAGAACCAGTCTAGAGTTCAACTAGTCAATTCTCACCTTCACTTATGCCATCCACAATGCATCACAAAATCCTCCCTATACTGACACCACATCCAATATCAAATCAGCAACAGAAAGTCAAAAACCCCAAAAAAATACAACGCTAAATTATTGAGAGTGGGGAAGAAAGAGTGAGATTGGAACCTAAGGAAGAAATAGGGAAAATTACACTATGGATGCAATCCTAGATGGATATCTAGGGATGAAACCTTGAAGGAAGAAGTCCCAAAGTGCCGAGAGGATCTGCAATCACCAAACAGTATCCCAAAATCACGATATTCCCTCCACTCCAGATCTAACCTGGATAGAAGCAGTGGAAATTGAATCCAGAGCTCAGTAAGGATCCTGAGAAAAGGCTTCATGAAGCCAGGGGAGGAGAAACATGGAGAGGAATGAAGAGGAATAGGATAAACCCTAAGAGGGAGGGGAAGAAGGCAGAGAGCCGAGAGTGTCGGGAGAAACCCTTTGAGGTTTTTCCTGTCAAAAAAATATGTATACTTATTAATTTTTATTAAAAAATGTATCTATATTTTATTTATTTAGAATTTTTTTTATAAACAAATATGTATTAAGAGTTTCCAAAAAAATAGTGTAAATCTATAAATGTAAATAAAAAAATTAATTTTCAAAATAATGTATCATATATGGGTCTAGAATTATTCATATTGACATAAAAATCAAAATGGTACCATCAGAGTGAAAATTTGATATCATTTGAAAACAATATATTAGATAAAATTTTATAATTGAAAAATAGAGTTTGCATATATAAAGGAGAGAGAATATCAATAGGGTTGTGTGCGTGGAGCAGGGGGTGTGTGGGCAGTTAGGTATGCTAATATAATTATTAATTTTAATAAAACACTCTCAATCACCATATTTATCTCCACATATACCTAACACATGTGCGCAGCATCCAACCTATGAATAAATCCTCTATTTTAGGTGGTAAATGAAGAGCATGATAATCCTCTGATTTTAGTATAATATAGATATATAATATAAAGTATATATAAATATTAATATATAATATATAATATTGATTCGATTGATTTAGTATTCAAAGTTTCTTATTAATATTTGTATTTCTATTCCTAATTTTTATATAGTGATTAATAAATGTCATTATTAATTATAATTAAACATTTTTGTAATTAGTATTAATATTTTATTATTATTTTATGTAGAATTTTATTAGTATAACTTTCCTAGTATGGTTAATTATATATATTTATAATTATTATTGTTTCTAACTCTACTTATTACTATTTTTATTATTATACCTAATTATTATTACTATTATTTTTATTATTAAAATGTACTCCCATAGGTAAGAGGGTGTTAAGGGTGGGTGGAGTTTTGGGGTGATGGTCGTGGGGTCGAGTCCTTAGACCAATTTATGTAATTGTGTCTATGTTGTAATAAAATTTATTACTACTACTACTGTTGCTGCTAATATTTTATTATTATTATTATTAATATTATTATTATTATTATTATTATTAAAATATGTATAATTCTATAATTGACTGAATTTAACTTATACCCTTAGTATATCCAATCATTTAATTGAATACAGAGATCTTATTCGACTTATAATCATTAAAAGTGGGGATCCCATCCTCAAAACATAAAAAAACCGGTTGTGTTGGCCCTCTCTGGGTGCACACCATCAACACCCTCCCTACTCACCTTCTAGCCTGACGTTACAACCACTCCTACCTTTCTTTCCTCTCACTAGTACACCATCCACCATAAATGTTTCAATCATTTATAAATAAATATATAGTTATATAGTTATATACACATCTGTGTAATTATTATCATTTTATTTTAGTTAGAGTTGAATCTGAATTATTAATTTTTTTTTAAATCACTTAATTGAATAGAGGGATCCTTTTCAGCCTTACAATCTTTAAAATTGATGATACCATCCTTAAACAACCAAAATAAAACATCAACCCTCTTAAATATCACACCATTGGCACCCTCATTACCCAACTTCAAGCCCAGCATCGGAACCACTCCCGCCTCCATTGCCTCTCACCAGTACACCATCCTCCATGAAAATTTTAGTTATTTATAAATAAATATATAAATATATATACATGCTTATCTTTATTCATTTACATATAAAAATTTTATTATGTAAATAAAGATTCAAATAGATGTACATAAAAAATTATATATGATGTTTGTATGAAAATATGTGTGTTGATACATATATATATATATATTCTAATATATGTAAATAAATTTTAATATATATATATATATTAAAAAAACTAATAAGAGAATTATTATTTTTCATGATTATTTGTTGAGAAGTGAAGGCATTTAATTGGCTTGGCATTTGGTGGTGAGGCTTCGGTTGGCTTTATCCTTTTATTATTGTGATTTATTATTATCATTATATATCATAATTTAACATGTTTTTAATTAGTATTAATATGTAATTAATATTTTATGCATAATTATATTACGATAACTTTCCAAATATACCTAATTATATATATTTATAATTTTAATTGTTTCCAAATCTGCTTATTACTATTTTTATTATTATACATAATAAGATTTATTCTTATTATTGTTATTATTATTATGGTTGTTGTTGTTATTTTTTGTTTTGAATTATTATTATTATTATTATTATTAAAATGTACCCCCACAGGCAGTGGGGTGGCTAGGGTGGGTGGGGGTTTGGGGCGGCGATCGTCGTTTCGAGTCCTCTTACTGATTTATGTAATTGAATGTGTGTAGTAATAAGATTTATTATTATTATTATTATTATTATTATTATTATTACTATAAATTATAAAATGAATATAATTATATAACTGAAAAAGTGGGGATCCCAGCCTCAAACCATTAAAAAAGTTTGTGTTGGCCCACTCAAGTTTCGCACCATTAAGACCCTCCCTGCTCACCTTCTCGCCTAACGTCACAACCACTCATGCCTTCCCTCTCCCCAGTACACCATCCTTGATGACTATTTAGATTATTTATAAATAAATATATAATTATACATTTATATACACGTGTGTGTAATTAATATAATTTAATGTTAGGCCGAGTAGAATCTTAATTATTAATCTTTTTTGAAATCGCTTAATTGATTATAAGGATCCTTTTCAGCCATATAATCATGAAAAGTGGGGATCCAAGCTTCAAACCATAAAAAGGAAACATCGGCCCTCTCCAATTGCACACCATCATCACCCTCCCTACTCATCTTCTAGCTCGGCGTTGAAACCACTCCCGGATTCATTACATCTCACAAGTACACCATCATCCATGACTTTTTCATTTACTTGTAAATAAATATATGTTTATATATTAATATACAAATGTGTGTAATTAATATCATTTAATGTTAGTCAGAGTTGAATTTGAATTGTTAATATTTTTTAAATCACTTAATTTAATACATAGATCCTTAATGCCTTATAATCCTTAAAAGTGGGGATTCTACCCTCAAACCATTTAAAAAAAGCGACGTCGGACCCCTACGGCTACACACCATCGATACCCTCCCTACTATCCTTCATTCCTGACATTACAACTACTCCTGCCTTCCCTGCCTCTCACCAATACACAATCCTCCATGCCTATTTTTTGGTTTTTTATAAATAAATATACTATTATATATATGTATTTATTTTTATATATTTACATATATAATATAAATAATGATTCAAACATATGTACATAAAAATTTATATATTCTGATATATGTAAATAAATTTTAATATATATATATATACATTAAAAAATATTAATAAATTTATTATTTTGCATGATCATTTGTGGAGAAGTAGATACATTTAATTGTCTTTGAATTTGGGGGCGAGGCTTGGGTGGCTTTTGGAATTTTATTAAGAAAGTGGCCAACAACCTAGTTGGCTAAGGGGACCCCGCAACCATTGATTAGGTGGGAAGGGTCCACCTACACCTTTCCATTGGGGTGGTGGGTGTAAAGATAGTGGTTTCCTATATGCCCAAGGCTAAAGCGTGCTTTATGAGTAGCATAGTTCCTCCTCATCCACACAACGATGAGATCATGCAAGTCATATAAAATTCAGCTTGCATAGGTAGATGATTTCTATAATTATTATCATATATTGTTAGTCAGAGTAGAATCTAAATTCTTAAACTTTTTAAAATATCTTAATTTAATACAGGGATTATTTTCTTCCTAAAAATCTTTAAAGGTGGGGATCCTTACCTCAAACAATAAAAATAAGGTGGTGTTGGCCCTCTCTAGTAGCACACCATCAACACCCTCTCTACTCATCTTCTAGCTCAACATCACAACCACTCCCAACTTTCCTCTCACCAGTATACCATCCTCAATGAACGTTTCAATTATTTATAAATGAATATATAATTATAAATTTATATAGATGTGTTTGTAATTATTATCATTTAATGTTAGTTAAATTAGATCTAAATTATTAATTTTTTGAAATCACTTAATTGAATACATGGATCCCTTTTGGCCTTATAATCTTTAGAAGTGGGGATACCAACCTCAAACCATAAAAAAGGTGTTGTTATCCCCTCAGGCAGTACACCATCAACACCCTCCCTACTTTCCTTCTAGCCTAGCATCATAACCACTCTCACCTTCATTACCTCTCACTAGTACACCATGCACCATGATTATTTCAATTATTTATAAGTAAATATATAATTATATGTTTGTATGTAATTATTATCATTTAATTTTAGTCAGAGTATAATCGAAATTCTTTATATTTTTTAGGTATCTTTATTGAATATAGGAAATTTTTTTGCCATATATTCTTTAAAAGTTGGGATCCCAGCCTCAAACCATAAAAAAGTCAGTGTTGTCCCTCTTCGACTGCACACCATCAACACCCTCCCTACCCACCTTCTAGCTTAGTGTCGCAACCAATCATTCATTTCCTCTCACTAGTGCAACATCCTCCCTAACTATTTCAATTAATTATAAATAAATATATATTTATATATTTATATATTTATATATTTATATATATGTGTTGGGGGGAGCGATGAAGTGGTTTTCCAGAATAATGACCAAGATCCCCTGAGGCGTTTTATATGGTTACAAATTTATTTAAAAACACATTTTATTTAAAAAAATATGAATCGATTTAACAATTCTAATGTTATTATTAGAACAAAAAAGAAAAATAGGAAACAATACCAAGATATAATTTTCTTCGAATTGATTTGATCCTACAAGCATGGTGTGATCCCCACCCTGGGAAGATTCTTATAAAATAAATGGATATAAGAAAATACATACTCAATGCAAGAAAGAAAAATACCATATAAGCTATATGAGGAGGCCGACCTTGAAAAACTAGGTCGCGGTGATGAACTGTTGGAGTTTGTGTCCTAGGAAAAACTGATTATACATTTATTACATGTTTATTCGATGAATTGAATATTAATTAATCATATTATTACATATTTTACATTATTCTACATGAATTTAATGTAATAATTTCCTATAGTATTTGTCTTATTGATAAGTTCATATTAGTTCCCCACTATGATGAGAACCTTGAAGTTCTATGACAATATTTTTAATATAGTTTTGGAGTTGGATAACATACTATGATGGGAAAAATATTATAGGCTGTTAGGTGAAATTACTCGTAAGAGGACGAGGCTTCTTCTCTGGATGTTTTCACATGATAATATCCAAGATGATAGATTATGAGAACATACCTACTAGTAGGAATTCTGCATATGTTGGTGGGAAGTAGGGTACGTCAGGTGCATCACGATTGAGAATAGAAATTTGTTGCACACAACAAATTCCCTCTTGATTTCTCCTTATATATCCCTCTGAAGAATGAAAAATACAAGATATATTTCTTCAAGACTAATGAATGAGAGATCAGGAATGAATAAAAAAAGACATTCAATTTTCCGTGTTAGAACCCAAAGATTGAATGGCATTTCTCAGAGATAATAGGATCATGTATGGATCACCGCTATAGTGATTTTATCCTTGGAACCTCACAATGCAACAAGTCACCCCCAAGGTATATTTTTGGATGATCAATAAAGAAAGTTCCTAATGCTAGGTATTAATTTATTCAACTATTAAATAAATTAATTATAAATTTACATGCAAGATTCTTGTTCATCGTTTCAAGAAATGATAATTAAACAAAATTTTAATATATCACCCACCACAGATTGCTTCTGTTGCACCCAGAACCAACAAGTGTTATCATAGAGATCACATTTAAATTTAAACTTTTTTATTTTATTTTTTATCTAAGTGAAATTGTGGTTTTATTTCTATTTCATGCTATACATTCTTTAATACAATTTAAATTAACATGTTATCGACATATTAATCATGTTTGTTCAATTTTTCATTTTCTTAAAGGTTCAAGAACAAATGAAAAATTACTAGATATTCCATCAATAAGTTCCAAATTTTTGGCCTGTGAAAATGGGTTACAAGGTGTGTAGCTAGAGTACACACCGTGTACCCATGCACATTGTACATGGATGTGTTGATCAATTAATTACACTTGGAGCATTTATTGCACACTGTGTGTTGACCAAACCAATTTTTCGCACAACAAGATGATACATGGATTATATCTGGTATATACTCACTGAGTAATTCAATCTAGTTAACACGCCAAATCCCTAGGTGTGTGACTTAAATACACAACAACTACAGTACCCGGCGTGTAGCTGGATTGTACACGTTGTTTAGTCTCCCAATTAATGGAAGAATTAAATTAAATTAAATTGATAATTTCACCATTAAAAAATTAATTTATTAATTTGAACCTATTGTGTGTTTGGAAATTTAATAGTGGTTTTAATGTTTTTTAAATGGTCAAATAGTTTATTATGATAAATAAGTCATTATTGGTTTTTCCATTTATTTTTCATGAATATCATAAATGTTAGTCATTCCAATTAAGTTTGAATGGCCATTAAGATAAAAGGGAATTAATAAATTATTTTATTAATTTGTTAATGCATGTTTGTTTATCTTAATAATAAAGAACAAATAAAGAAATGAATGCTAGCTGGTTACTTTTTCATATTCCTTGAATGTATGACCATTCATGAGCTTGAACAAGACCTATGTATGTGTTTTATGTTTTAATTATATTTTGTTGCATGAGTTTGAAAATATTTATTATTAAATAAAATATGATGGCCTACCAGTCATCCCTCCCTCAATTATTATATAGGACCTGCGTGTCCAAGGATATTTATGTCATCCCATTTTAACCAACCCTTTGGTTCCCCTCTTCTATGTGTGATTCATAAACACATGTAATTGACGAAGTATCCCAAGGCACGTGGAGAAGGTTCAAGACAGAACCATAATGATGTTAACTCATGTGATATGCAGGTTACAGGTGGAATGTTGTAACTCATGCCAAGATCGACAAAAGGAGTTATTTACCCTATGTCAGAGATTGATTTAATGTTTTCTCATTAAATAAATAATTAGATAAAACTCATGAATGGGTCATTTAATTAATAAATTATTTCAATCTATGTAATTATTTATTTTAAGGATGCAAGGGTGTAGTCACATAAATAAATGAATTAATGTCAAAATATGAAATTTAAATTAATGTATTATGTGTTAATGTTTTATCCAAAATTGTTAATTAATTAAGTAGCATCCAATTATTATTAAATATATATATGAATGATAAAACAAGATAAAATTTACCCATAATAAATCAAATAAATGAATTGTGCGTAATTTTTTTGTCCAACATGGTTAATTAATTAAGTAAAATCCAATTAATTTTAAAAATAAATGTAAAGAATAAAATAAGATATAATTTATGCATAATTAATTAAAATACCTCGACCTAATATTATATCAGACTAAGTCTTCTATTACCTGATTAGGAACAAAACTCAATAAAACTAAGTGTTCTATAGACCCTTGTTGGGACACTTAATTTTATAAGGGGGGTTATTATGATGGTTTTGGGTTAAGTTAACCATGTTACGTCAAGAGTAGAATCCCTTTATATACTTTGTGTAATTTAGAGACAAGTGTTGAGGAAATCAAAGATAGGATTTGAGGATTGGTTAATCCACTCAACGGATCAAGGAGTTGCAATCCCTTAGTTAGCAAACACCTTCCTATATAAATACCTTCATATAGTTTGACCAACCCTTATTGGGGTTGTGAAAAGGGGTATATAGATATTTTACACTATAATGTTAAAGAAAATAGAAATTCTAAGTTCAATGGTGCGGGATATTGGTACTTGAAAAGTAGTGTGAGATTTAATAAAATCAATTAATTTATTATATCTCACCAAATTTGTAATCAAGAAAAAGTACTAATAATATGCTACTTTAATTGTATAATAAAATAGAAATCCCATCATCCACATTATCTCTATGTTCAATATTTTAGGAACACAACCTTCTAATTGGTAGTAACATCTAATAGTGGTTTAGATTCCTTTAGTTAGTTCTTCACCGTGAACAGAAATCTTATGAGCTAAAATCATTAATGCCTAATCTACCAAGTTGCTCTTCTCCATGTGTCACAACCTGAAGCCCAAAACCATTCCACCATTTTATGTGGGAAATGGAGAGGATGAAATCTATCCCATTGACTCTTCCCCGCTCCCTCTCATTTTCCTCTCTACCTTCCAGAATCCTCTTCCTCTTCACTTCTAACCATGACTAGTCCCCTTTCTCCAGCCTCTTTATCACCATTTTACTAGGGTTTCATGTTCCTCCACCTTGGCCTCAAACTCTAACTCTGGTTCCCCTTAATCATGATTCTAATATCTACATTTAACTAGGGTTTCATACATCTTTGACCCCACCTTCTCACTTAAAAATTTGGACTGGATCACCACAATATCCAGATAGGCAATTATAGAACCTTCTAAAAATATGATAATTTCGATATGAAATCTAAGGCATGTTATGTCCCGAATATCTCAATTATTCCTTCCGTTTTCCCTTACTCTGTATATACTTCTCTTCCATAAGATCCCTCCATTATGAATTACTTTCTCTTTCCCAGTACCGTCATCTCTTGATAGACCAAATTCTGAAACTAGGACATGACTTTTTTTCAATTTTGGCTCTTCCACACTTTTTGTTTCAATTTATTTGTATATTATATTCTATAATCTATAAATTATTATTTTTTCAATTATTTTAATATGTTATTATTTTCATTTTTTTCAAAATCTGTATTATTAGTTTTTATAATTTCTATAATTTTTTTTCTTTGTGTGTATTAATCTACATTGTCTTTTCAATATGAATTTTTTTAGGTTTCTCAAATATAATAACATTGTGAATTATTTTATTAAAAAAATGTATATTTATCTGCATTAATAAACAAATAATTTTTTTTAATTTTTATTATCTTATATATATATTTTAAGGATACCTACATAGTTGGTTTTTTGAAGGCCTAGGGTTTCTCCAATTCTCCTCCAATGATTTACGTGAAGGAAGAATTAAATCTAACTCTAGTGGGTTTTAGTTGCCTCTTCGACCACAGTAGAAAACCTGAATGGAAAACCCTATAAAAATTATCATGTTGATATGAAAATTTCTATAAATAAGCATTTATTTTTTCATTAATTCAATTATTTTCAGTGTTCCATGAACCAGGATCCCAAAAAAAAGAACTATGATTTTCATTGGTATAACTAAAAGAAATTTTTTTTGATTGTTATCTCACTCCTATACATAGAAGTCCCTCACATATTTTTTATGAATTAAGTTCCCAACATAATACCCATCAAATGATAATAAGCCTTCATTCCATGGGTAAATTTATATATGGTATTCTAACTACTTGGAGATTATTTTTTTGGGAAAAATATTATACACCTAGATATTATAATTCCAATATTATTATCTTAGTTTTAAATCTCTTTAATTATTATCAAGTAAAAATATAGAGACATGAATTTTTATAAATACTAGGTCGGGTTATGTTCTGTATAGTACTACCCTATATATTTCCTTGTATCATTTTATATCGGTTCTAGTCATCGACAACATATTCTTCTTTTGACGTTAGTTTTTGATCCCTAGTTTATGTCTCTACAAATTATCAACTTCCCTTTTATTGAATCTCATGATGTTACAATATCTTCTTGTAGTTACATGTATTTTCATAAACACCTTGTATTTTTTTAACTACCCATGGGAAACTACATACACCTCCTAGTGTGGATTATATTTTTTGGGTTGATACATATTCATTAAGTTAACACCTTTTATATAGACATATTATTTCTGTTAACTATTATTAATATACAAAAATCTATAGTACTTTGATTCTATATTGTGAAAGTCAACCATAGGATTGAAGGTTTTATTTCCCTCTTACTCAATCTCTTAGGTTCAATTTCCATCTTCCCTCTTTCCCTTTTTACTTCACATGTTCACCTTTCCTTAACAGATCCCATCTTCCATCCCTATATTTACTTCATGGGTTTTATTTTCCCTTCATAGGTTCACAAATTACATAAAATAATTAATATTTTATTCTATTTTATTTAAGTTTTTACATGATAACCTATATTAACCAAAAATGGAAAAAATTTCAACCATTAAATTATCTTCCTGCTCTGTCCATAACCTATATTCTCCAAATTTATCCTGTAAATCCATTGATTTATATTTTTTAACTATTTTTCTAATATTTTAAGTATGTTAAATTCCTTGAAAGTTTTATATAAATTAGGTTGTGATTATGTGATCATTATGAATGATTCATAAATTAAAGTTATATTACATTACAAAAAATATAACATATAATGCAATGAAATTGCTTCATAATATAGTCATTCTTCCCACTTGCCTTTTATATAACATATGTTCATGCACACAATGACTTTCATATATTATCATGAAATTCCTCTTATTCATATTTCAATTTTTTTCATTTTCAAGAGTTATCCAATGTATCAGACCCCAAATAAAAGTATTGGAACAATTATTCTTCATGAATACATTTGTGTAGTAGAACATTTGAGAGGAATTTTTTGATTAGCTTTTAGGTGAGTTTCTGCTAGGCAGATATGATTGTTTCAACTTACCATTTGTTATTCATGTTTATACACAACTATAGAGTTACTATTGGGTTCATGAAGTGGGATTGTTTTTCCAAAAAAATTATCACATCATGACTAGAGGATATATTGATCTATCCAAAATATTTCCAACTTTCATCACAATACTAATTTTATCATTATAGCTAAATTAATTTCATTTTAAAAAATGTAGGCCACTAAAATATAACTATTTGATTACCAATTTTTGTATAGATAAAGTAAAGGAATGAAATTGTTTTAGGGTGTTGTTCCTAATGATTTTACCGGTGTGCAGGACATCGAGTAGAATAAAAACTGGCATCATATCCTTTAGGGGTGTTATTTATTTTGGTATTTCTTTTTTTAGTCATTTAGTACAATTATGAATTATCATTTCAAAAAGTTGTATAAGTTACTCAATTTTTTGATAGTTTTTTATTATATACTTAAAAATTAAATAAAAAAATAGATGTTCATGGATTAAAATGAAAGAATTTAGGTTTCTATGTTCCATAAACAACTAATGCAGTTTATAACAAAATTGCATCTAAACATAAAGATAATTTGATTTATGTATCATCTTTTTTAAATTTATGTAATAACATATCATTTTTATATATAAATTAAGGGATTTCACATTCATTAGGGATTCTTCCCTAATTCTTTTCCTGGTGTACAGACCAATAGGGAGAATATGAACTGGTATCTTAGGTTTTAGGGCTATCATTTATTTTGGTATGTTCTATTTTTTGATCATTTTGTACACATCAAAATTTCCATTTCAAAATATATTATAAGTTAGTTTTATGAAATTTTTTATTTTATATACTTAAATATTCATGGTGAAATTTATGGTCATGGATTATAGTGAAACAATTTTAGTTATTCTATTCCAAAAATAAGTGATGCAGTTTATAACAGTAACTGCATCTGAACTTAGTGATATTTTGATTTAGCTAACCTATTTTTAGAATTTTTATAATACCATATCTTATTTTAAATGATACCAAACCAATAATGATTTCTAATGAAGGAAAATTATGAGTTATAATGTATTTTGTAATTTAATATTTTGGGGTCCAAAATTGTGATATAGTCTTAGAAAATCTCAAAATTCAAAATTTAGAATTTTTATTGAGACTCTAAATCAAAAAATAATAATTTTTTTTATTCATTTCAAATGACATTGTTTTTTTTAGATACAATTCTCACTATCCAAAATTTTAGTCTATTATAATTTAATATGTCTTGTTATTATTTTCACTAAGATTCGAACTTTCTTTTTGTGCATCACTTCCAGTCTATACCTTCATATTTGTATTGATTTCCAGCTTTATGAAATGTAATTTTAATTTACATTAATCCTTAAAAAACTAAATTCTAATTATATGAATCATTTCAATATATAAAATTTCATATAATGTGATAATATTTGTGTGAATAATATAATCATATCATGAATTTTTTTTTAAAATTTCATTAATTTCTTCAGTATAAAAAACTCTATAATTTATTCATGAATAACGTATTCATTCACGTACTATTTATATTCAATATATTGAATTTTTTCTCTTTTTAAAAGGATTTGGTTGATATAATTTGATGATATATCTTCAATTAAAATTATAATTTTTTTAATAATTATAATCCATACACATTAGGACAAATTGACAACTCAACTCAACGATCTTCTGATTTCAACAAGTATAAAATGAAAATTGAAAAAAAAAACTAGGTGACAGTATTAGTGCTTTTTAATTTCTTTTCACTAAGAATAAATAATACATGAACCAAAAATCTTAAAACTCACATTTCATATTTTCAATATCATTTTATCCCTTTCTTTATTTTCCATTACATCTAATTATAAACTGAATTATCACATCTGATCTATTTTATTACATGTGAAGACCATTTTCTATACTCGTTTTTATTTCTATATTTTCCAAGAGTCCATTATCAATAAATAATTATTTCAATTTAATTATTATATTCCCACATTAAAAGTTAAATTAAATATTTTTAACTTACTATGAATTTTAGATTTTGGAGGGTTGAGTGTTGCTGAATTTTTTACCGAAAAACATTGAATGTTCCATGCACTATGAATTAATTCAATTATCTGTACTACCAACAATTTTTTTTTTGAATTCGTGGGAATATTAATACATTAAATATGATTATATATCTTAAAATTTATGTGTTTCCCTATTTTTATTAACTAAAATATACTACAATAAATTTTTTTTTTCCATGAATTATAATTTTTTGTATATAACATAATGAGGAGATTAGCATGCAGTAATGGTTGTTGTGTGTATCCTTAGTTTTTTTGACCGATGTGGTCCTTTCTGATTTATTACTGCAAAAATTAATTTGAGAATTAGTATCTTTATTAATGGGATTTTTGAGTGTCATATATTATTAATAGGGTCTAAATGGAATTATTTTTGATAGGAAACAAGGCTACTCCAAGAGTCATCCAACAAATAAAATGCTCTCCTAGTGTATTTGTTTTTTCTCAAAAAACCTATTTTCGTTAGGATGTCAATGATTCTTATAATTGAGAGGTATTTAGTAAAAATGTGTATTGGTTAATCCAAGGGTCATTTATGAGGGAGAAATTAACCACTCATGAGGGTTTGGATTCATAAGAGCATCCAATATGGAAGAATTGATTAATGATTTTTTTTTCTTGATAGATAGGTGATATGATTAACCTTTTATAATATGATTTTGGATCTAATAAAATTTTTCAAATATTATTTTGGTAATATTTGAATGTTTATATCCTTTAATAGGAGGGTGAATTGAATTTTTAAAATTTTACCCCTAATAAAAAACTATTTTTAAATTAAATAATAATTTGTAATTTAACTCTTATATAATATGTAGTGAGTGTAAACCAGAAATAATGAGTAGGAGATAGATATTTTTATATTGTTTCATGAAAAAAAATACTCATAATCCAATCTACAAATTCTCTATGTGAACTGAATTTATTTTAAAAAATCAGGTCATTTTCTTAAGGGTTGTCTAGTTGAGCAAAAATAGTTTTCATTTGGTAAAAAATTCAAAGAGCTTTCAACTCGAATATCCATTTATAATGTTTCTACATAGTCTCCACCACACTCAAAACATGAATTAAATTATTGAGATATGGATTTATAGAGAGGTAATATGGTTTATCACATAGTCTCTTGTACTGCAACTTATATTTTTCAATATGTAACTGGAGACACAATAACCATGTTTTATTTTTATTCACTTCGTACAAAGGCTAAGATATTTCAATTAGGATCTCCATTTAAAATTAATTTCATATATTGGGAGATATTATATATTACTAAAGTGAATAAAGACATGAAACCGACTTGAATGAACTGAATAAGAACATAAATGAGAGAAAAATTATTGAATATGATTGAATGAAATTAACTGGAGATGAAAAATCAGTTTGTACGACAAGTAAAACCTATAACATACTTATCCTTTAACACATATTATTACATGATTTCAGGAATAATTAATGAATAATTATAATCCAAGGATCACAAAGTCTATTTTCTTTGGAAGATTAGGTAGATAATTGGAAAGCATAAAACAAAAATAAAAATTCATTTTATTTATTCTCCATAAAGAGATCCTAACTTCCTTTTAACTCATACATCTACATAGAATGACCTAAGGAATATATGAAAAATTGATGATCTAATAATTCTATTAAGGGGATAATCATATATATAAAGCAAGGCACATGGGTTATAAATCATAACATAATGACATAAAAAAGGCATGTAACATAATTAAACATAATGAATCATAACATGTATAACATGGGATCATGAAATCATGGAATCATAGGAATTTTAAAGAACATAAAACATGACATAACCATGAGTCAAGGTTAAACACCAAGACAATTTCACATGGAGTGTCATGATTCAAGGCTAACCACCAAGACCATTTCACATGAAGGATCATGAGTCACGACTAACCACCAATACTGTTGCACTTGACGTATCATGAGACTAAATATTACCCAATGCATTGGAGCTCTATTTTGGTGCACCCATCATAAAATTTTTATGAAAATTTTTTCCATATGAAGAATCAAACATAAGGTATAAACATAAAGGTAACCCATGGAAAGGAATGAGTGTCATAACCGTGTCATAAGGCATAACAAATGGACGTATCATAATGGTGTCCATGAAAAAATGGATTTAAATCATACAAAGACATTCCTAAGATAAATTAGGGATAAAAAATGACAAGTGATGTCAAAATTAAGTGAAAACATGTAAAAATAGTATTTAAGAAACTTTATAAATGATCTACTTTGGTGTGGTTTAAAGGAAAATTTTAATGATTATTTTAAAATAAAAGGCATAATTTTTTGTATAAAACCATAAATGAACCAAGATAGTTTTTCAGGATAAAATTAATTATTTTTGAAAAATAATTTTTATTTAAAATATATTATGGAGTGCACATCAAAATGGGTAGGAAATCAGGAAGTTCCCTCTAATTGGGCTTTCTTATCAGGAATAATTGAGAAAGGAACCTTTTTAAAACATGTATTTCCCCATCAAAGAAGGAAGAAATAATATGAATACATAAGTTTGGAACATATAAAGAGAATTTAGAATAATTGTATTAAAATAAATAATAATTAAATTTGGTTAAATGGAATGAAATCATAGACCAAAGGAAGAATGGGGGTTCAGATAGAATCACTTACCTTATGTTCGAAAGTATTTTTCACTTGTACTTAACATCCTAGATAATTAAATTAAATACATTAATTAATTAATTAATTAAAAACCATTTATAAATGTATTTTATTTATTATAATTTTATTATGTTCATTTATGTCCTTTTTTATGAGTTATAAGATACAATTTCATCGTTCGGGAGTGTGTGTTTCTTTGGTTTTCATGATCGGTTCATTCGTATACATGTATCAAAGATTAGGAAAAATGTGAGTAATTATCTAGAATTAAAATTATATGTAATTAATTAAATTAAATAAGTTTATTTTTTTCTTATATATCATTTTTTTATATGGTATGAGGATGAATCAGTTGATAAAATGTTAATGATAATCATTTAGATTAATTTGGTTTTTTTATCACGACGAACTGGTTTTCTTCTATTTTTTAATATTATGCTTATATGTTAGTTCTAGAAAAGATAATATGTTATAAAATAAATTTTAAAATATTTTTAAAACATTATACTAGTTTTATGACTAGCCTTGAAGGTGGTAAAATTAAATGAAAACATGTCATCCTCAAAAGTGATAAATCAACAACTCACGGATAATGCATTCATTTTTAGAATAAAAGGGAGGCGAGATGAGGTTTGATGATGGATTATTCCATTAACATAATAAAATTACATTATATAAAATATAATTTAGTTACCATTCCATTTGGATAACGTTAGTTGAGGAGAGAATAAGAAAATAAAATAAATTGAAAAAAATTAAAAAAATGGAAGGGGATTTTACCTCTTAACTTCTCCTCATTGAGAACCTCCTTAGGGAAGATGTATTTGGTATTTTTTTGAGAAAAAAGTCTCCTAGACATGTTTATGGGGATTCTGAAGAGGTTTGGCTTGAATTTGGAAAATATTCAAGGCTTTGGAAGTGGGAGGATAAGAGGTGGTGAGGGGTGGTTTTTATATTGGAGGGGGGGAGTGTTTTTTTTATTATTTTATTTATTAGTTTATTATTTTGGATCAAGCCTATGAATATTGATGATTACCAAGACTAAATATAGTAAATTTATAATAATATTTTGATATTATGGTTCTTACATCATTGATGAATCAAGGAATATAGTGTTTTTAACTTATAATGTTATATAACGTAAATTACTATATTTCACAATTGACCAAAAATTCAACTGTTTTTTAAGAATCCCAAAAAATAACTCTAACCATTTTTCAATGTTTAGAATTAAAAAATTAACTCAATTTTATGAAAATAATTTTTAAAATATTATAAATTTAATTTTAAATTAAAATTATCATTAACTTAAAGAATACTGATTTTAAAATTATAACTGATTTTATAACACTATAAAAAATTAATTAAGATCTCATAAAATTATCTTATAATCATAAGGAAATAAATATTAATTTAGGAATCAATTTTATGTATGTTTTTTATTTTAAATCAATTTATTAATAATAAAATTTCAAATAGAAATTTATGTTTTATAAAAAAAGAACACTTAATTTATCATTTTTTAAAATTTTATTTACCTATAAAATGATATTATTATAGAATATTCTAATATAAAAGATGCTAAGATTTTATTTATACTTCCATAGGTGAGGTTACTATTCTATTGGGAAGTTTACAATTCCTATTGGACACATTAATATTCCAAATGTCATGTTACTATTCCATTAGTTTAGGTTCCTTAATTTCTATTAATACCTTTTATTTCATTCATTTTTAATTTATAAAGTTTTATTGTGTTCTATATTTGATTTTTAATTTATTTATACTATATAACATAATTAAAAGAAGGTAAATTTCATTGATAAAATTTTGGGTTGTTATATTCTTCCCCCCTTATGAAATATCACCCTTGAAATTTCATTTTAAAAACTAAGTGGAAAATATGTAAGGGTACTTCTCCTTCATTACTTCCTCCAATTCCCATGTTTCCACATCATACTTATGGTTTATCCATAGTACTTTGACCATGTGAGTGGTCTTGTTTCATAGAACTTTATGTCTACAATCCAAGATCTTCACTGGTTGTTTCCCATAAGAGATATCATTATCCAATTGTACCACTTATGAATTCAATACATGTGAGTGATCTGGTATGTACTTCATCAATATGGATATGTGGAATACATCATGTACTTGAGACGTGGTTGGTGGAATTTCTAGTTGATAGGCCACATCTTCAACAAGATCAATAATCTTAAAGGGGCCAATTTACTTGGGACTTAACATTCCTTTCATAACAAATATCATGATCCTCTTCCATGGAGATATATGGAAGAATGTCATGTCTCTAACCTAAAACTTTAGGTATCATCAATGATTGTCTTCATAGCTCTGTTTTCGACTCTTGGATTCTTTGATGTGCTACTGAATGGTTTTCATATTTTCCACAATTTCGTTGACTATTTCAGGTCTTAGAAGATTACATTCACTGACTTCATCCTAGCATGTTAGTGTTCTACATCTTTACTATAAAGGTATTTATATGGATTCATTTGTATTATAAAATGGAAAATTTTCTTGTAAGAGAACTCAACCAGAGGAATATGTTGGTCTCAACCTCCATTGAAGTCCATAGAACATGTTGTCAACATGTCTTCCAGTGTCTGAATAGTCTCCTCAAATTGTCCATCAGTTTGAGGATGATAAGTCATATTGAAGTTCAGCTCAGTGTTTAGAGCATATAGGATAATTTTCTAGAATATTGAAGTGAATTTTAAATCTTGATAATATATAATCGATAGTGTTACTCCATGAAGCCTTAACACTTTTCTAATGTATATACATGAAAGTTGATCTAGTGAGAAGTCCTCTCAAATTGTGAAAAAATGAGTTATCTTTGTAAGATGATCCACAAAACCCCATATAGAATTATTTCCTCTAGATATCTTTGGAAGTCCATTCAAAAATTTCATGGTGACTTTTTCCCATTTCCATGTTGGTATGGGTAATGGTTACATCATACCCTTAGAATTTTACCTTTCAGATTTCACTTGTTTACATGCCAAGCACTTTGATGTATATTCAATGATCTTCATCATCATATTATCCCATCAATAGTTCTCTCAAATATCTCTATACATCTTTGTGAACCCTTGGTGAATAGAGAAGGTTGAGCTATGTGTGTCATTTAGAATCTCTTTATTTATCATCGCATTGGATAGTACACATAGTTATGACCCAAATCTCAACACTACTTCCTCATCAATATTGATCTCTGAGGATTTATCTTTTCTGATAGCTTCCACCTCTTTCTGAATCTCGACATAGTTTATTTGAGAATCTTTTATTTTCTCCATAAGGGTTAGTTGATAAATCATTCAATAAATTATTGAAGATTTTAGTTACTTAACAATTACCATGTCCATCCTTTACATGTCTAAGAATATAGGATCTTTCTCAATTCTCATCATTGATAAAGATGAAAGATCATGTCTATTCAAGTTGGAATCCTAGGACCAACTGTTTAAACTCTGATTTCATGAATATTTGATGTAATGAATATTAATAAAACATATTATCACATATTGTTTGTTGTTATTCATGACTTTAATGTAATAATTTCTTAGAGTATACATTACATTGATAAGTTCATAGCAGTTCCCCTCCATGATGAGAACCTTGATGTGCTATAAAGATACTCTCAAATAATGTTCTATGGTTTCATAACATTCTATGATGCCACACATCGTACATAGACTATGAGGTGTGAATAATTGTAAGAATATGAGGATTCTTCTCATGAAGTTTTCAATTGGTAATCTCCAAGATGGGAGAATAAAAGAATATACCTTCCAGTGAGAATTCCATATGTTTTGGTGTCATCAGATATTCCAATATATGAGTGTGTGTGATGGTCCTTAGACATTAATATTATTTTTAATGCATGTTACAACTCATTTACTTAGATTTATTTCGTAAACCATGACAATAACAGTTCATGGTAAAGTTGGATACGTTTGGTGTGTCATGAGTGACATGTCATTAATGAATAAGTTAAGGAAGGATTTTTCTATTCCATATTTATGGAAGCTGATATCTCAGCCCTTTTATTGGAATAGAACCGTCTTATTATATTCCATGGACATGTTGTAATGATGTGTTTATTTCATATTGTCAAAGAAATACATATCGATTATATAGGATGGTGACACGGATGTGAAACCTACATGATGAGATATTTCAAAAAAGGGGTTATATTACACAGTGAGAGTTTGTATGTGTTTTTCGATGTTGTGACATTAAGTTCATTCTCTTGGGTACCTTGACTCGTTTCTAGAAAGTAATCTTGGACTTTAAGCAAGCCCACCTATTTCCAATGAGAAAGAATCTTATAGGGTCAAACACTAAATGTTTTTGTTGATGTCGATTAATTTCTATTTGAGTTTAATTAATGGAATAAATATTATTCTCAAGTTTGATGAATAATGTTATTAAATTTATATTGATTGAATAAATTAAATAAATATTTATCCACCGGCTTGTGAATAAAATAATTATTTTATTTGTTGAATATTTTATTAATTATTTATTTTCTAGATTGTGAATAAAATATTTATTTATAAACTGAATATTGATTCATTTTTTCAGTAAATGGTAGAGGAGTTCAAATAGATGAAGACCAATTCTGGTGACAAATATTATTTAAAAATACCATTACATAATATTTGTTATTTCACAAGTTGGTACGCACCACAAAATAATAATTTTATAATTATTATTATGTAGTATGGTATTTATTAAAGAAAATAAATTTAAGTTAATGGATGGTATGTAATTAAATAATATTTTAACTTAAATCCTAGCTCTATAAATAGGAGGATATGTATTTTGTGTAGAGTATCCAAAAATATAGAACCGATAATTTGTTTGCACAATGAATTATCTCCCAACTCCTCCTATCTCCCTCTCAAGAATGAGAAGTGCAAGAGATATTTCTTTAAGACTAAAGAATGAGAGACCAAGAATGAACAATGCAAGACATTAGACACAATTAACTAGAACCCAGAGATCGAGTGGTGTTTCTTGTAGATCATAGGATCATGATTAGATCACCGCTAGAGGGATTTTATCCTTGGATCCTCACAGGGCAACGAAGGTAATATGTAAGGGTGTTTTTGGATGATCAACATTCACTAGCAAAGAAATTTCCTAATCCCATGTATTTATTTCTTCATATATTAAATAAATTAATTATAAATTTGACTTAGAAAATCCCCGCTCTTGGTTTTAGGAAATGATTATTTAAATAAATTTTAATATATCTCCCACCACTGCATGCTTATGATGCTCATGGAACCATCAAGTGGTATCATAGAGGTCACGTTGAAATTTATAATTATTTACTTTATTGTTAATGTATGTGTAATTTTGGTTAAATTTTCATTTCATGTTATTCATTCTTTAATATAATTTGAATTAACAAGTTATCGACATATTAATGATGTCCTTTCAATGTTTTATTTTCTTAAAGTTTTAAGAAAAAAATAAGAATCGCTGGAGATTCCATCGGGATGTGCCAAATCATTGGCCGGTAAAACTGGGTTACATGATGTGCGGACAAAGCACACACTGTATACCCATGCACATTATATCTAGATACATCAAGAAATTAGTTACACATGGTGCTTTTATTTCACACCACATGTTGGCAGGTTGAACCTGGCACATGGAAAGCTTATAAAGGGTGTGTAGCTGGCATGTATACACCATGTAGTCCAGCTGAGTCAACATGCCGAAGCCCCATGCATGTGTCTTGGAAATACGAGAACTGAGGTACAAGGCAAGTAGTATCATGTACATGTCATGTAGTCTCCCATTAATGGGGAAAAAATTAAAATTACATTAAATTTGAAAGTATAGCATTAAAATATTATTTTATTGATTGGTACACCATTATGTGTTTGAAAATTTAATAATGGGTTTAAATAATTTTAAATGTTCAATTAATTTATTGTAATGAATATGTTATTATTGGTTCTGCCATTTATTTTTCATGAATTCCATTAATTCAGGGTATCTTCAATTAATATCATATTATCATTAAGATTAAAGGGAATTAATTAATTAATGAAATCATTTTTATCTTGAATAATAAGTGAACGAATAAATAAATGAATGCTAGCCATTTACTTTTTCACGTTCATTGCATGTATGACCATTCATGAGCTTGACCAAGACCTATGTATGTGTTGGATTTTTTAATTTATTTTATTGCATGGGTTTGCAATTATTTAATATTAAATCAAATGATGGTCTCTGAGTAATCCCTCCCTCTATTATTATATAGGAAATGCATGTACAAATATATTTATGTAATCCACTTTAACCTATCCTTTGGTTCCCAGCACTTGCGTGTGAGTAATAAAAATTTTAATTTAATGGGGCATCCCAAGGTGAGTGGAGGTGGTTCAAGATGGAACCATAATGATGCCAACCTAGGTGATACATAGTTGGATAGGTGGAATGTTGTAACTCATTCCAATACTAGAAATAGGAGTTATTTCACCTAGGTCAAAGGCTTATTTAATGTCTGATCATTGAATCAACCATTAGATAAATCTCATGAATGGTTCATTTAATTGATTATTTATTTCTGTCTATGAAATTATTTATTTTATAGATGTGAGGTTATGATCACATAAATAAATTAATTATTGTTCAAAGATAGAAGTTAAATAAATGAGCTATAAATAAATTTTTTATCCATCATGGTTAATTAATTAAGTAACATCCACTTAATATTAACAATATGTGTAAAGGATAAAATAAGATAAAATTTATGAATAATAAATTAAAATCTGTCGATTAAATAATAAGTTATACTAAGCCTTCCATTAATTCATTAGGAATGAAACCATAGAACTCAGTGTAGTACATGGCCAAATCTGGACACTTACTTTTATTAGGGTGTTCTTAAGAATGTTTTGGGTTTACTTAACTAAAATTGTATTGAGTTTAATAGCCAAAGTCTATTCAATACAAATTTGGAGGCAAGTGTTGAGAAAATCCAAGTCAATATTTTAGGATAGGGAAATCCACTCAACTGATTAAGGAGCAACAAGTACAAAGTTGTCAAGACCACCTACCTAATTAATTTATTATGATTTTCATATAAAAAGTCTGGATAATTAATAAAAGTAAAGGGGATCCTTGCCACCATAATGTTAAAGCAACTAGGCATTTTGAGTTCAATGGTGAGGGATATTGAGACTTGATAAAATAGTGAGATATTTAATAAATAAATAAATAAAAACATTCAATTTATTATATCTCACTTACTTTGTAATCAAATAAAGTACTAATAATATTTTCTTTCTAATTATAGAATAAAAGTACAAGCTCATTATACACACTATCCCTATGATAAATATTAGAGAAAGATAACCTCCTAACTAGATGTAACTTCTTAGAGTGGTTTAGTCGTCTTTGGGTTTTTTTATTCCACAAACGGAAATCATACGTGCTATAATCCCCAATGCCTAATCTTCCTACTAAAGAGGTGAGTGATGAAGAGTTCCTTGTCTATGAAAAACATTTGATTGACATGGTCGATGTTCAATGTTTGATTCTTTCATCGATTTCTAGTGAACTAATGAAGTCTCAAAAAACATTCATGTGTATAGCATGCTTGAGAACCTCTATGGTCTTTACCATGTGAGACCTAGATAGGAACAGTTTGAGATTTCTAAGGCTCTCTTTCAGAGAAAGATTATAGAGAGTTCCCCAGATGGGCCGCATGTATTGAAGCTCATTGTATACATTGATAACATAGAGGTTCCAGGGTTTAAACTCCCAGAGGAACTGGGAACCAACCTCATTTAGATATCACTCCCTCAAAGATTCTCTAGTTTTGTTGTGTATTTTAATATGAACAACATTGAGAAGCATTTTCCAGATCTTCTTACTATTCTTCACCTAAAAGATAATGATATGAAGTGTGAAACCCCTTTGATAAAACACATTTTTTGTTGAATATTTTATTGATAATAAATGATAAAATTTCCTCACATTGTGTTAAATATGTTTATTTATAAAATATTTTGGATTAGATCATTGATTTGAAAATTTGGTGAAAATTCCAGTTTTACCCTTTAAAATTCACTGTAGCATTTCCGACATAAATATTTTGATATGTATTATTTGATCATAAAATTTTGTAAATATGTTCTTCAATTAATGTGATACAACTTTCATTAAAGACATATGAGCTAAATTGTAATGACCCTCTAATTCTCATTGGCTTGAGAGTACAACGAGTCATTACTAGGCCTTAAGCGACATCCCCAAGATGGAAAAGGCTAGCAATAAATGCTGAAGGGTTTGAAATACAAGTGGGGGATGATTTACCCTTTAGAAAATAAACCAATAAACCAACCAACCATAACCAAAAAATCACTATATGATGCATGAATGAATGAAAGACAACTCAACAACTTCATGCACTCAAAACCACATCAATGTAAGCAACAACGGAAGGATAACCAAGTATCATAGTACACAGCGGATAAACTACACAAGACTCTCCAAAGACCTCAAGACTCCATGCTCCACAAGTTCCAAGATCCAAAATCTCTAAAAAGCCTAAATATCATGAGGTTGTGCTAAACATGTGTGAAACATTACCTCTGCCCGTGTCCTGAAAAATAGTATCTACAAAAGCACTAAAGTGCCAAAGTAGGGGTGAGTATAAAACTCAGTAGGTTTTCCCCAATGACTTCCCTACTCACGCCACTAGGATAGAAGAGTTAAAAACAAATATATAAAAAAATTATATAAAACAATTTCTCAAAAGTAGTTTATAACTAAATATAAACAAGTTTCCAAAACCATTCATTACCAAAACCATACAAGTGCAATTGAAACCAATTTTCCCAGCAAGATATTTTTCCAGAAAAATAACCAAAAAATCTTTACAACCATTCCCCAATATCCCGATATCGGCATACCCAATCATTCCCCAAATCCATGAAACCAACCATGCATGCTACGTTATGACAGTTCCATACTCATGAGTGGTTTCTCGTCGATCAACTAAGTCATCACAAGATAATTGTTTCCCATGTGCCATTAATCCTTTGGCACCAAGCACAAGTTCATATTTCAACCAAGCCCCATATATGAAATTCCCATGTGCCATTAAACATTTGGCATCAAGAACAACATCATATTTCAACCAATCCCCATATATGAAAAATGAACACACAACACATATACCCAACGATCAAGCCAAAATAAACCTTTCAATAAAAACACCTTTTTATTTAAAACTATTTCCCTCAAAACCATTTTAATTCCAAACCATTTTAACTCCAAAACATTTCAATAAAACTCCTTTTTTTTTAAAACCATTACTATTGAAAACCCCTTTTCATCAACTATTTAGAAATTCTAGAAAATCCATAATTAAAAATCGTCATTTTAAATTAAATCCCCTTTTTGCATAACTATTCACCAAGATCACTCAATTTAAAAAAAACCATAAATCGTTACAAATGAATATTTTTCCATGAATTTCAAAATAAATAAAATAATTTTAATCTAAAAAAATCAATTCTAGCAAGAGGAGTTGAGAGAGAATCCTCCTACCTCTAAGGTTTTGACGAAACTTTGACAACAGACAAAGAACGCACAAGAAAGCTCGTCGATTCTCCAAGAGCGGCCTTAGATATCTTATCCTAGAAATATCATGACTCAACATTGAATTATTTTTCATCCAAAAACGTATATCTACCCACTATAGGTTAAGATCTGAGAAATAATAGAGGTCAGAGAAGTAAATATAATCATATCTATGAAAACGTGACAAATCAGGAAAGAATGGTGACATACCTCAAGAATCAGACTCAAAATCACCAAGGGATGGCTCTAGGTTGGCTCCAACTAGTGTGGGGAGGGTTATACAGCCTTATAGGGAGAGTAATATCTAAGTTGGGGAGTTTTGAATCCAAAACGAAATATATAGAGAAAAAGCGAGTAAGCTCCTAGAAAATAGGATCTAGATTTGACCTCTGTGCAAGATTTGACCACACGTTTTGTGCCAACCGTGTGTGGATTATGAGACCTTACTTCTTGTCCCAAAACTCATTATAAAACCCCCAAACTCTCCCATCATTCACCTTTACCCTTTTATGGAAACACATTTTCTATAGAAACATACCACTTTATGGAAACACCCCACTTTATGGAAACAACCTACTTTATAGAAACACCCCAATATATGGAAACAACCAAATTTATGGAAACACATAACTTAATTAAAATTATATATATTATGGAAACTTTCTATTTTATGGAAAATCCCTATTTTATGGAAACACTCTATTTTATGGAAACTCTCTATTTTATGGAAGCTCTCTATTTTATGGAAAATCTCTATTTTATGCACACCAAATTAAAAAAACGTGAGTAAATGGGTTATATACCTGAAACCGGGGGTACTAAATTCTCCCCACCATTGGAATTTCCATACTTGGAAAGTAGGAAACCCTCACTGGCCAAAAATAGTTTCAGCCGCTGCTCTTTCATTTCCTTCTCACATTCCCAAGTCTCTTACTGAATCTGACCATGTTGCCATAAAACCCACTCTAGGCCGATGCTTTTCCCACGCAAGACTTTCTATTGTCTATCCATGATCCTCACTGGGATATGTACCAATGATGCATCCGATTCTAGCTCAACATGATCCCATCTGATCACATAGTCAGGATCAGGGTGATACATTTTCAACTGGGATACATGGAACACATTATGCACCGAACTAAATCATGGTGGTAAAGCCAACTGATATGCCACCTCTCTAACCCGTTCTAGTATCTCAAAAGGGACATTGTATCTAGGAGATAACTTTCCCTACTTCCTGAAAATACGATATCCAAGCCTTGGAGAGATCCTCAAGAAGGCATGATCACCCACAATGAACGATAATGGTCTTCGACGGTCATCTGCATAAGATTTCTGACGACTCTGAGTTGTCTCCATCCTCTTTCTAATCAAGTGGATATTCTCTATTGTTTCTTGGACAATGCTTGGCTTGACTGGTGATGTTTCACCTATTTCCACCCATCATAGTGGAGAACGACAAGGACGCCCATACAATTCTTCAAACGGAGCCATGTGTATCGAGTCTTGATAGTTGTTATTGTATGATAACTCCACTAAGGTTATATTCTCCTCCCATGAGCCACCAAAATCCATTACACAATCCCGCAACATGTCTTACATCGTTTGTATCATCCTCTTGGATTTCCCATCCGTCTGAGGATGATACGTTGTGCTCATAGTCAACTGAGTTCCAAGGGCTTGCTGTAATGATTTTTAGAAACAAGATGTGAACCTCGGATCTCTATCTGAGACTATTGACACTCGTACACCATGCCTCTTTACCACTTCTCAGATATATATTTTTGAAAGATCCTCCACCATATGAGTTTCATGAATAGGGATGAAATGGGCTGACTTGGTTAAATGGTCAACTATCACCAAAATGGCATCCTGTTTCCGGACCGTTCTTGGAAGACCTATAACAAAATCCATTGTTATTTGATCCCATTTCCACACAATGATGGGAAAATATTGTAACATAATAGCTGGTCTCTGATGCTCTACTTTAACCTGCTGACAAGTTAAGCACCACAAGACAAACTCAGCCACCATCTTTTTCATGCCGCTCCACCAAAACTGCGCCTCCAATGCCTTATACATATTATTTGTAACTGGATGTAAAACCCATCTTGAATGGTGGTAAGCATGAAAAATTTGTTCCTGAAAAACCATAGGTACAACCATCTGATCTTTGAAATACAGAAATAAACCCCCATCAAGTTTCCATCCCTCAATGGTCTCCCCACCATTTCATTTTGAACTTACAAACCAACATTTTGCATCAGATGTTTGTGCCTCTTTGATCATTTTTACTAAATATGGAACAAGCTTAGAAGAAAAGAAAACCACAAAATCACCTCAGTCTTCACATTCCATATGCATGTCGTCTAAGACTGAGATCAACTACCATTTATCTGAAGCTTCTTTCTCCAAATGAGCATATGACTTTCTACTCAATGCATATGCTACCGAATTTCCTTTCCCTGGTGTGTAAATCAAGTAAAATTCAAACATTTGGAGATAATCCATCCATCTCCTTTGCCTCAGATTCAAATCTCGCTGTGAGAAAATGTGTTTCAAGATTTTGTGATCCATAAACACAGTAAATTTCTCACCAAAGAGAAAATGTCTCCATGTTTTCAAATCATGGACAACTGCAGCTAACTCCAAATCATATGCTAGGTAATTCTTCTCATTCACCCTCAACTACCTTGAACCATAAGAAACCAAGTGATCTCTTTTCATGAGAATATAGACCAGCCCTGATCTTGAAGCATCATAATACACGACATACCCCTGTCCTGATTCTGTAAAGTTCAAGATAGGTGTTGATGTAATCCGAAATTTCAGTTCCTGGAAAGAATTCCGACATTCCTCCATCCAATGGAATGGAGCATTCTTCTTTTTCAGAGATTTCATTGGTGAATCTAGTTGTGATAAATTGCACAAAAAGCGTCGGTAGTAACCAACTAGACCAAGAAAACTTCATATCTCAAACACATTCTTCGGTGGTTACCAAGAGATAATGGCTTCTATCTTTTCAAGATCAATATAAACACATTTCTCAGAAATGACATGTCCAAGGAAACTTAATTCCTGTATCCAAAAATCACACTTTGATAATTTGGCATAAAAATGATGATCTCTCAAGATTTGTAACACTATTTCTAGGTGCACCTCATGATCAACCCTTGTCTTTGAATAGACCAAAATGTCTTCCATAAACACCCTAACAAAAGAATCCAGATATAGTTGAAATATCCAATTCCTAAATTCCTTGAAGACTACTGGTGCATTAGTTAGACCAAAAGGCATGACTACATATTCATAGTGGTCATATCTACTTATGAAATCTATCTTTGGAATATCCTATTTCTGAACTCTCAATTGGTGATATCCTGGTCACAAGTAAATCTTGGAGAACCACTGGGCTCCCATTAATTTATCGAACAGATCATCAATGCATGGAATTGGATATCTATTCTTTATAGTAACTTGGTTAATCTTGTGATAATCAACACACAGCCAAAGAGTTCCATCTGCCTTCTTCATGAATAAAACCAGTGCTTCCCATGGAGATGTACTTGGTCGAATGAAACCCTTGCTTTCCAACTCCTCTAATTTTACTTTAAATTCCTTTAACTCTATTGGTTTCATCCTATAATATGGAAGGGAAATAGGACTGGTCCCTGGAAGGAGATCCATTGTAAACTCCACTTCCCTTAGAGGTGGTAACCCTGAGAAGTTCTTGGGAAAGACTTCTGGAAATTGATCCACAACAGCTAGAAAACTATTTTCCTTGATCTCTTCCATTGATTCCAAATTCAATGCTACCAATTGGTAAGATATTGTTACCATCATTGGTTCCAACAAGCTCTTTGCACCTTTCTTTACAATCCTCTCTCTTCTAAACATATGCTCAATGTCATCCTCAGTTATGAAACTAACTGTCCTCCTATAACAATCGATTTGAGCCTTGAATTTTTCCAGCCAATCCATTCCTAGGATTACATCATAGACATCCATATCCAACATCGAGAATTCCCATTTTAGATCAACTCGATCAACAGTTATAGCACATGATCTACACACAAAGTCTTGATATTATCTTTCACCAAGAGGAGTTTCCAGTTTCAAAACAGAAGGCATCATTTCCAGTTTTAAACATAGAAAGTCAACAACATGAGAAGCAATAAAGGAATATGACACACCAGTATCAAACAACACTTGAACAAAGGTTGAATTCAAAATAATTGTACCTCTCACTATAGATGGTCCATCCTAATTATCTACAATCATCTGCTTAGCTCTATACAATTGCTTCTTCACTATATTGTTCTCCTTATTTCCTTGTTGTGGTTTCCCTGGTTGAGGAGTCATGGTATTTCTAGAATCACCATGGATAGCTCTACTCTGTCGACGAGATTGATTCTGTTGTCCTCGTCTAGTCGAAGCATACGATGCTTGTGACAACTAACAAGTGTCTCGAGCACATGACCATGGAGCACTGTGACAATAGTGCTGAAGATATACCATCTTGTTACAATTATGACATGCTCTAGGATGTTCATAAAATCTCGCTTTATGTGGTCAAGTGAACCACATTGAAAACAACCTGCTTTGCTCTGGGGTCATGGTGGAAGGTATACTAATCCAGCTATCTGGTTCTGATTTCCACTTGCACTATGGAAATATGTGTCCATTTTCCTCTTATTCCTAGTTTTTGACTTCCCATCGTTTCCTGTAGGTATCATCATGCCTCTTCCCATAGATCTAGATATATCACATTCAGCCACAGTCGCTCTATTCTCCATCTCTGTATAGTCTGTAATACAAATTAATGCAATCTTTGAAAGAATCTCTTGTCGTAGCCCTGATTCAAAGATGTGTTCCTTCAAAGAGGCACTTTCCGCAACTTCTGGTGCAAATCATACTAAGTTCATGAACATAGCTACATACTCTGTGATAGAGAGACTCTCTTGTTTCATGTTGAAGAAGTCTGTCATTTTCTGGATCTTGAACATGTGAGGATAGAATTGTTTGTTGAATAATTCCTCAAAATCCTCCCATATAAGTCATTCATACAATTTATCCTACATTGCTAAATCCCACCAACGACGTGCAAGATCCTAGAGAATATACGTTTCTAGTTTGACATTTATCTCTACTGGTGTACTGATGAAGTCGAATATACGATTCATCCTACATAGCCACACCTCCACCTTCTCGGGTTCAAAATCACCCCAGAAATTGTGTAGATTCTACTTCATGAACTAGATGGTATGATCCACATGTCATGGCTCATTCCTCCGGTTCCCTGTGTCCATATATTTAAAAGATTAGACAATACTCTGAACCAGCTCTTGGTTCACAAGTGGTTCAGGTGAAACCCCATTCTCCGCAACTTCTTCGGGTTGGTTTCGATGATGCCTACCAGGTGCCATTTTCTAAACTAACAACAAACTCCATTAATCTCACTCACTAGAAACTATTGTCTTAGCATTTCAAATTATATCACATCAACCATCACAACATTGTTTTCCAAAACATTCTTTTCCCATGTTCAACTATTTTTGAAACCACTTCACATGCTTTTGAAAATTAATCCATTTTCAAAATACAATAATCATTCACTTTTTCAAAATCTTTCATTTGAAAACCAATTCCATACTTTTCAAAAATGACCATTTCTTAAAATGATGTATGCACTCATAGTGGGAAGTCATTCCTCTATAATGCATTTCATTCTCGTCTCATTGGCTAAACCCATGACAATGAGATTTCAAAATCCTATAAGTGTCTCCAAACACTTATTTACTCAACTCCCTGGTAACTTGAAGTTCAACATAAAAGGGTTAGCAATGTCCTTTTATGCTATATATTTCAAGTTCTGAAAATCCTAATCCTTTCAAAGATTCCCTCCCAAGGAATAGACAAGAATGGATTTCATCTCCAAAATTAGGAACATTGATGACTACTTGTTAGGCAAGGACCGAACAAGCTGATACCATTTGTAATGACCCTCCAAATCTTATTCACTTGAGAGTAAAATGAGTCATCACTAGGCCTTAAGAGACATCCCCAAGATTCCAAAGGCTAGCAATAAATGTCAAAGGGTTTCAAATAAAAGTGGGGGATAATTTACCATTTAAGAAATAAATCAATAAACCTACCAACCATAACCAAACATTCACTATATGATGCATGAACAAATGAAAGACAACTCAACAACTTCATGCACTCAAAACCACATCAAAGTAAGCAAAAACGGAAGGATAACCAAGTATCATAGTACACAGCGGATAAACTACACAAGACTCACCAAAGACCTCAAGACTCCATGCTCCACAAGTTCAAAGCTCCAAAATCTCTGAATATCCCAAACATCACGAGGTAGTGCTAAACATGTGTGAAACATTACCTTTTCTTCTGTCCCAGAAGATAGAATCTGCAAAAGAACCAAAGTGACAAAGCAGGGGTGGGTATAAAACTCAGTAGGTTTTCCCCAATGAATTCCCTACTCACGCCACTAGGATAGAAGAGTTAGAAAAAAATTATATAAAATGGTTTATATAATACAATTTCTCAAAATCAGTTTATAACTAAATATAAAAAAGTTTCAAAAACCATCCATTACCAAAACCATACAAGTGCAATTGAAACTAATTTCCCAACAAGATTTTTTTTCATAAAAATAACCAAACAATATTTACAACCATTCCCCAATATACCTATATCGGCATACCCAACCATTCCTCAAACCCATGCAACCAACCATGCATGCAATGTTATGTCAGTTCCATACTCATTAGCGGTTTCTCATCGATCTACCAAGTCATCATAAGGTAATTGTTTCCCATGTTCCATTAATCATTTGGCACCGAGAACAAGGTCATATTTCAACCAAGCCCCATATATGAAATTCCCATGTTCCATTAAACCTTTGGCACTAAGCACTAGATCATATTTCAACCAAACCCCGTATATGCAATATGAACACACAACACATATGCCCAATGATCAATCCAAAATAAACCTTTCAATAAAAACACATTTTTATTGAAAACTATTTTCATCAAAACCATTTCAATTTAAAACCATTTCAACTTCAAACCATTTCAATAAAACTCCATTTCTTTTGAAAACCATTTCCATTGAAAACCCCTTTTCATCAACCATTTAGCAATTCTAGAAAATCCATAATTTAATATCATCATTTTAAATTAAACCCCCGTTTTGCACAATTATTCACCAAGATCACTCAATTTCAGAAAAACCTTAAATCATCACAAATGAATATTTTTCCATGAATTTCACAATCAATAAACCAATTTGAATCTAATACAATCAATTCTAGCAATAGGAGTTGAGAGATAAGCCTCCTACCTTGAAGTTTTTTATGAAACTTTGACAACAGACGAAGAACGCTCAAGAAAACGGGTCGATTCTCCAAGAGTAGCCTCATATCTCTTATCCTAGCAATATCACGACTCAAAATTGAATTATTTGGAATCCAAAAACGTTGATCTACCCACTATAGGTTTGAATATAAGAAATAATGGAGATCAGAGAAGTAGATCAAAGCATATCTACAAAAACGTGACAAATCAGGAAAGAATGGTGACATACCTCAAGAATCGTACTTGAAACCACCAAGGGAATGCTCTGGGTTGGCTCGAAATTGTGTGGGGAAGGTTATCCAGACTTCTGGGGAGATTAATCTCTAAGTAGGGGCGTTTTGAATCCAAAACGAAATATATAGAGAAAAATGAGTAAGCTCCTAGAAAATAGGATCTAGATTTGACCTCTGTGGAAGATTTGACCACACGGTTTTTACCAACCGTGTATGGACTGTGCGACCTTCCTTCTTATCCCAACACTCCTTATAAAACTCCCAAACTCATCCATCCTTCACCTTTACCCTTTTATGGAAACACATTTTTTATGGAAACATCTCACTTTATGGAAACACCCCACTTTATAAAAACAACCCATTTTATAGAAACACCCCAAGTTATGGAAACAACCAACTTTATGGAAACACCTAACTTAATGGAAATTCTCTATATTATGGAAACTCTCTATTTTATGGAAACTCCCTATTTTATGAAAACACTCTATTTTATGGAAACTCTCTATTTTATGGAAACTCTCTATTTTATGGAAACTCTCTATTTTATGCACACCAAATTAAAAAAAATGTGAGGAAATGGGTTATGTAACCAAAATCAGGGTTATTACATAAATTGTGCATTTGATTGGACTTAATGGGCCATGAAGTCAAAGAAGGCATGGACTCGCTAGATTGGACATGGGTTATGTATTTGGTCTATAACTTCTTCATACGTGTTTGGATTAGACCCAAATTTTGAGAGGATATGGAGGACTAATTTTCTCACAAATCATCCTTCTAAAATGAAAGATTATTCACGTTTTTTGGTGGTCAAATGGGTGGTGCAATTTGGCTTAAAATATTTGGCCAAGATTCCTCATTCAAACTTGAAACCACTTTGAACATAGCCTCCCCAACACTCTATAAATTGGTGTTTTCTTATTTGGAGGGTTTGGGACATGCATTAGAAGATTGGAGACATAAGATAATTGGTTCCACCAAAATTCTTTAACCATTGTAAGAGGGGTATCTCTTGAAGCAAGGATCCCCTCATCGAAGCATTCTTCTCTTCTTCATGTTGTAATGTTTTCATTTGTTTAATAAAATTATTTATTCTTATTTTATTTCTTCTCTTCTCTTCTGTTCTGTTCATATTTCTTCTTCTATTAATCTTCCTAATTGGTCTGTAATCAAGAGTAGAATCTTGATTGGGTTCTACCCTTTCTAAACCTTTGCACATGCAAAACGTTTCTATGATGACTACATTGCCCATGGAAGAGTAGTTTTCTTAGTGATCGTTCTATCTTCTAACCTCATCATATAATTATTTTAAATCAACGAGATAGTTTAATTCACATAACATGATCTATTAATTGAGTTTTTAATTTAAATGAAACTCATAAAGAAATTTAACAATTGAAACAAAAACATGCGAGGTCAGAAGTTGTGTAAATTGTGAGAGTGCGATCTTAATCGATAATAAAAGACCACACGAGATAAATTTGTAGAGTTCAAATATAGTCCATAAACTCAATTAATCCCCATTGCCATATTGGATATGTTCTCTAATTAACCACTGACCATAATCTAACCTAATAACATCAATCAAAGTAGGGTGCTGCGATTGCATGTTCCGAAGCTAGCCTAGGGTTTAAGTAATTTTATCTTTGTGGTTAAGTTAACTCTTGTAGGGTTCGAGGGTTAAAAAATTAGAGGATTATAATTAAGTGGATATTTATTTAAATGATAATTAATAATAATCAAATGAAGAGTTAAAGTTATATCAATTAATCCTTTTAAATATTGTCTAAAAAACATCTTCTTGTTGTGTCTTTTTAATCGAACTTCATTTCAAAAAAATAGAAAAACAAATATCATACAATCTTATTCCATAAAACTTATCCTAGTTTTATTAACTATAAAAACCCACCCACATATTTTAAAGTAGTGTTATTATACTCCTTTATTTTGTTTTTAAAATACCTTTAATAAGTTGTCAAATTTACTTCCTCCTTTGAGAGATGACCTTGGTCAGCCACTTTGTTTTACCTAAGTAACCCGAAACTGAACATCCTTTGAAATCGCCCATGACAGCACTCTTTAAAATTGGCGTTATTGCCGGGTAGGCATGTAATGGTCCAGACCCTCCTGGTCAATTACTTTTCCAAAATTCTATGTGTTGGGTTATCCTAGATTCATCGATCAGTCCCACCCATCAGCTCCATGGATCAGCTCCACGGATCAGCTTCACTGATCAGCTCCACTGATCAGCTCCGCAGATCAGCTTCACATATCAGTTTCACAAATCAGGTTCACCAGATCGGTTTCACATATCGATTTCACCAAATCAGTATCACAGATCGGTTTCACCAGATCGGTTTCACATATCGGTTTCACTAGATCAGTTTCACAGATCGATTTCACAGATCAGTTTCACCAGATCGGTTTCACAGATCAGTTTCACCAGATCGGTTTCACAGATCGGTTTTAGAAAATCGTTTTCACAGATCGGTTTTAGAAAATCGGTTTCACGGATCGGTTTCACCAAATCAGTTTCACAGATCGGTTACACCAAATCGGTTTCACAGATCGGTTTCACCAAATCGGTTTTATATATCGGTTTCACCAAATCGGTTTCACAGATCGGTTTCACCAGATCGGTTTCACAGATCGGTTTCACCAGATTGGTTTCACAGATCAGTTTCACCAGATCGGTTTCACAGATCGGTTTCACCAGATCGATTTCACATATCTGTTTCACCAGATCGGTTTCACAGATCAGTTTCACCATATCGGTTTTAGAGATCGGTTTCAGCATATTGGTTTTACAGATCGGTTTCACCAAATCGGTTTCATGGTTTAGTTTCACCAAATCAGTTTCACAGATCGGTTTCACCAAATTGGTTTCACATATCAGTTTCACCAAATCGGTTTCACAGATCGGCTTCACCAAATCGGTTTCAGAGATCGGTTTCACCAAATTGGTTTCACAGATCGGCTTCACCAAATCGGTTTCAGAGATCGGTTTCACCAAATCGGTTTTCACCAAATCGGTTTCACATATCGGTTTCACCAAATCGGTTTCACAGATCGATTTCACCAAATAAGTTTCAAAGATTGGTTTCACCAAATTGATTTCACAGATCAGTTTCACTAAATCGGTTTCACATATTGGTTTCACCAAATCGGTTTCACACATCGGTTTCACCAAATCGGTTTCACAGATTGGTTTCACCAAATCGGTTTCATATATCAGTTTCACAGGATCAGCTTCACAGGATCAGCTTCTCCTAATCATCTTCATGGGATCAGCATCACTCGATCAGCTCCACCGATCAGTTTTGACTATCAGTCTCACCAATCGACCACAAAGGGGTGTCGGGATTTTCCTTCCCCAATTTTTCCTGTAACGCTACTTTTAAGTATTTTAACCTTTTTAATGTCATTCAAATCTTTTTTTAGTGCCATAAGTAATGTTTTAAATTCCCTAGAAGTGGGGAGACCTTCAATGGACCTGTTTTCCTCTCTTAAATGAAATCCTTTAACGCACAACTGCTTTGGCCACCCCCCCGATGAGAATTATTAAATAAACAATTAATTCCATCATGTGTAACCGTCTAACTATGAGGTAAAACCACGATCCACCTTTAAATCCGCTATAAATCCTCATATCCTGTAATGCCAAGATCTCACCTTTTTATCGCATGGGAATTCTTTCTTCCCGGCTGGTCTCTTTTTCTTTTTCTCATTGGTGTGTTCGGAGTCCCCCTTCCCGAGGCAAGTGGTGTGCCTGTGCTGAAGATTTTCCTGCTCATTCTTAGAGTCTTATGATTTCCTCCCCTACAAGTCGTGAATCCCTAGTGATGGGAACCAGGAGAAAAATGTCGATCTTTGATCATTAAAGTAGGTATTTTCCTTCGTCTCTCCTTAGTGTGTATCATGCGAGGTGGGTATGCTATTGTTTCTCTGGGTATGGATGAAACCAAACCATAATGAAGATAATAAACAAAATTTTAAAGAATTAAGGGTGTTTGATTGATTTTTCTACTGTAATCCTTATCCTTGATTATGTGTTGTGAATCGTACGGGCTTATGCCCACTGAAAATCATGGATGTTGGTGGTCTTTTCTTGTGCACTAATGAACCTCTATTTTTCTGGATATTTATGTGATTGAATTCTTATAACATGGAAAATGGTTGATCACATAAACTCGGTTGATTAAATGGATGCCTAGGGAATAAGAATCCTTGGGTGATCAACCTGATTAACCAAACAGAAGGATGGGACTGAATGAATGGAATATTCAAATTTTAAAACTCCCTTGCTCGGTTCTGGTGATGTTGACAGTTGATGCTTGGGAAATGACATGGATGGGGATGAGATCCTCAGTTGCGGTGTAGTTATTGGGTTTATGATCTAAGGCCATGTGGGGATGTATGGTGGGGCTTGTTTTGGTTCCAATACATCGAGTGATCTCATGGATCCCTTTTTTTGTTGTGACTTTACAAGAGAACTAGGTGTGAATTCTTAATTTTTTGTTTGGTTGTTTTCCTTTCCTTGGCTTGTGGTCATGCCTGATAGTTGCCTAGTAGTATAGAATTTACTTAAATAGAATTACTTGAATATGAAAACATTAATGGGTTCAATGGGAAATTGTTTTCCGGGAATGAGTTGTGATAGGGTAGTGTCCATTATGCTTCTTATGAATGAATAGTAATGAGGGTTCTTTTGTATGGGTTGGTTTTGGAAACCCTAGTTTGGGATGAGTGCTTATTACCTATATATATAATTGTAGTTCTTATGTTTCTTATTTGTGCCCCACCCATGTTAAGCACTTCATGCCAAACACCCACATTTTATGGGGGAGGGTGTTTTTCCCAACACTTCTATTAGTGGCTGGTTATTAGCTCCTTTTCTGCTCCCTTTCCTAAGTAGCCCAAGATCCTTTGGGAAGGATGTGACGGCCTGAGTTCCATTATAGCCCTAGATTCTTCAGGCAGGGTACGTGGTGGTGGTTAGCCCGGTTGTGTGCGGGCAGGTTGTTTCCCAAGTATCTTCAGGATGAGGCCCAGGTGTCTTCAGGCGTGGTAGTGTTTGTTTGGACCTATGTGTGTGTGGGATGTGTGGTAGTGATAGCCCAGGTGTTTGTGGGCGGGATGCGGGATTGTGGTCTCCCTGGTGTGAGCGGGTGGGGGGTGGGAGTGGGACTGTGGTGAGGATGGCAGGAGAGGTTTGATGTGTAGGATTTCCTCAATAACCAGTGGGAAAGTGGCGCAGGGTACCCAAATATCGATATTCTATTACTATTACTTCACTTGACTTGCGTTATTTGGGGAGTGTTCCTTGGTAAGTTTTTGGTTGGATAGTTTCCTTATAAGGTGCTCTGGTTATCTCCATTTCTCATGGGGCATTAGAATGCCTCCCCACTTGTGCACGATATCCCTTAGTTTTCCCCCACTAAGTATACCTATATACTCACCCTACGTATATAAACTACTTTCAAGTTTCCATGAGGACATCAAGAATCGTTCAAGACCTTACTAGCTCGGACGTTTGGACAGTTGCTGTTGCTGTTTTTTTTTTCTTTTGTTGGTAATTTCTTTTGGGGTTTCTTGTACTTTTGTAGAATCTACATTTTGGAACATTCATATGGGGATGGTTTGTTTTTTCCTTACTTTTACTTCCAGTTTTGGTGTTGATTAGGGATGTACCATCTTATCTCCTAATTCTACTAAATAAAAAGGGTAATGCCTTCCATTTTGTGTGTGATTCTATGCCCTTGGTTCTAGTCACCACTCCGGGACCTATTGAAGGAGGGTTTCGGGGGTCATTATCTCTCCTTCAACTTGAGGAAGGAAGGGTATGGAAAACCGTTGTCCCTTCCCTCATCTTGATGAAGGCGGGTCATGAAAGAATGGTATCAAAGGCTGAGGATGAGAGATAAGATGGAGCTCAGGGTTAGGCACAACAAGAATTTCATGGGATGGTAGGGAAATAGTTCTAGGAAATCTTAGTGCATGAAATAGGCTAGGGAAGACCAGCTAGGACACGAGATTTTAGGTCCCCCCATGATCCGATGCAAGGACTTTAGACCTACCGAACTACCAAGTGAGGCTAAACTGATTACAGGGTAGAGACCCTAGGAAAGGTACATGCATCATAATGACTTGTGTTCTTGTGTGTATTGGGTATTTTGGTGATTTAAAATGAATAAGAAGTCTAAGAAAAATTTAAAAGAAATCTTCTACACTACTCAAGCTTAGGTATTCCTTGTTTACCTTGCAGCAATGGAACCTGGAAAATGACCACGAGTAGTGTGGGTGATCGGGGCCCATGAGGTTGACTTGGATGATTAGCAGAGGGATGACCGAGAGAAGGAGGACGGTCAATGGAAGAGGATGCTTTGTGCCTTTCAGTGGCAGACCCTCAAGAAATATGAGGGAAGTACCTCGGACATGGAGACAAAGAGCTGGATAGAGGATCTGGTGACAGCTTTCATCTTGATCTGGGCTCCGACGGAGTACTGGGTTCCTCTGACTATAATCCAGATGTGGGGAGCAGCCCGTCAATGGTGGACTCTATATCTTTGGGAGAAGAGGGAGTCTAAAGTTTTACGGATTGACTTCGAGAGGGAATTCTAGGAGGAATTCCTCTCTTTCATGATGAAGGATGAGAAGAGGTAGGAGCTACTCTCCCTTCAGTAGGGGAGCATGAGAGTGAGGGATTTGGGGATAAAGTTCAAGGATCTACTACTTTTTTCTCTGGAACTTTTTCCGAATGAGGAGTCTAGGGAGAGATGTTTAGAGGAGGCACTCTGACCTTCTCTTCAGTATGTTGTTACTCCCTTCACCCTACCAACGTACTTGGAGGTCCAGAAGAAGGCTGAATTGGTATAAAGGATTCACACTCTGGGAGGTGTTCCATGAGAGGGGAGCCAGTGGAGTTCATCAAAGGGGAAGACCGTCAGCAGTAGGCCTCCAGCATCAGGGCCTTCTAGGTTTCGACCAGTGGGGAGCAGGCCCCAGTAGTTCCAGTTTCAATCTCCCGGTCCTTGCCCTTTCCTCGCGAGCCCATGACTAAGGTGCTTCATCTGTGGAAGTCGCAGGAACCTTTCAAATCAGTGCCTGGACAGAGTGCAGTACAGTGGGGGTGGGCAGGTTCAGCGCCCACCTCAGTAGTAGTAGTTTCCAGCCAGACCCTTTCAGCAACAGCAGCAAGGACAGCAATCTCCCACTCCTCTGAGAGTAGAAGTGGCAGGAGGAGGCCGACCCCATGGTGCTCCTCAAGAACCTCGACTAGGGCATGGTTGGGGAGGTGGCAGACAATAGAGAGGTAAAGGAGATGGGCGTGGGCAGTTGCACGCCATAAAGGTAGCAGTTCTAGTGGGTTTGGAAGTCGTTTGAGGTACAATCAGCTTGTTTAGCACTCTTTCTTGCGCCTTATTTGATTCAAGAGAATCACACTCATTTGTTACACCTGGTTTAGACCATTACATGAGCCTAGACATAGAGAGAATCTCCATTCCCCTTGTGCTGAGTATGCCAGTTAGGGGTCATACCAGTCTGTTTGATGTTTGTTGAGGATGTAGATTGATTTTTGGGCCACATCAGTCTAGTGTGGACCTTCTTCTGCTACAAATGCATCCATATGATGTCATCCTAGTCATCGAATGGCTATTTTCTATGCACGATGTTATCGACTGCTTCCAGAGAAGAGTCATGTTCTCCGATGGGGATGGCCAGTGTGTGGCTATTGTTGGGGAGAAGAGTTGTCAGGTGGGGAGATGTCATGTGGAGCCTCTTCTTTCTATGTTGGCCAAGCATTCAGCAGAATCAGTGGATACTGAGATTATGGATGTTCCGAGAGTTTTTAGAGAGTTCCTAGATGTTTTTCCTGAGGAGGTTGTGACTCTACCCCCTCGACATGACGTTGAGTTCGGGATAGACTTACAACCCAGTGCCCATCCAATTTCCATGGCTCCTTATCAGATGGTGCCTTCTGAGATGTAGTATTTGCGGATCCAGATTGACGATCTGATGAAGAAGGGTTTTGTCCGACCCAGTATGTCGCCATGGGGTGCTCTGGTCTTGTTCGCAAAGAAGGCAGATGGTGGTCTCAGGTTGTGCATAGACTACCGGATACCGAATCAAGTAAAGGTCAGGAACCGTTACCCTCTTCTGAGGATAGAAAATCTCTTTAACCAACTGAGGGGAGTAGGTTGGTTCTCTAAGATCAATCTATGGTCTGGGTATCACCAGGTAAGGGTAAAGGATAGTGATATTTCAAAGAATACTTTCAGGTGCAGGTATGGGCACTTTGAGTTCGTAGTCATGTTGTTCAGTGTTTTGAATTCACCTACTGTGTTCATGGGGCTCATGAACTCTATTTTCCACGAGTTTGTAGACCGACTCGTCATTGTGTTCATCGATGACATTTTGATCTACTCAAGATCAGAGGAGGAAAATACTAATCACCTCAGGATGGTCTTGGAAATCCTTAGACATCACCATCTATATGGAAAATTGTCCAAGTGTAAGTTCATGACACAAGAACTGCATTTCCATTGGCACGTGGTGTCTCAACAAGGGGTAGCAGTTGATCCGTCAAAGGTGGAAGCAGTTGTTTCTTGGGAAGAACCCATGAATGTGATGGAGTTTCGCAGTTTTCTGGGTCTGGTAGGCTATTATTGGAGATTTTTACCCGACTTCTCTCGAGTTTCATCTCCCTTGATAGCATTGACCAGAAAGTACTAGGCCTTAGTGTGGAGTGAGAAGTACCAGGAAGCCTTCAATTATCTAAAAGGGAAGTTGGTTAGTGCCCTAGTGCTGAGGTTACTCAAGGAAGGGTTATTGTTTAAGCTGTTTTGTGATGCTTCTGGACTTGGCCTAGGGTGTGTATTGATGCAGCAATGGGGAGTGATATCTTATGGGTCAAGGCAGTTACGTCGTCATGAGTGTAACTATTACACCCATGAACTAGAGCTTGTATAATTAGTGTTGGCACTGATTTTGTGGCGGCATTACCTCATTAGGGAGCACTTTGTCATATTCACATATCACAAGAGTTTGCGGCATATCTTTACCCAGAAGGACCGGAACTTGCAACAACGAAGGTGGGTGGATTTTCTCCAGGACTAAAACTTCGATATATCTTACAATGAAGGTAAGGGGAACATTGTGGCTGATGCCCTGAGCATGAATTCATAGAGGGAAGCTGTTCAGGAATCTGTGGATGCTTGGAAGGCAATGGAGGAGTTGGCTTCCCTACATTTGGATATATGGGAGGATGGTGGTAGAGGTTGTCTGTTTCAGATGAAAGTGTGTTCCTCTTTACTGCGGTAGGTGGAGGAGTCTCAGTGGGGAGACATAGAGAGTGAAGTGATGCGTGATCGGGTTAACCAAGGTAATGCTCTGGAAGGGTGGTCGGAGGATGGTCAGAATAAGATTATTTTCTGAGGGAAGTTGTTTATCCCAGATATGATACGTGAGGGAGTTCACTGTGAGTTCCATAACTCACTTGTATTGGTACACCATGGAGTTTCCAAGATGCACTAAGGCCTAAGGGAACAGTTTTGGTGGCCCGGGTTGAAACGGGTAGTGGCGGAGTTTGTGGAAAGGTGATTGGTGTGTCAACAAGTGAAGGTTGAACATCATGTACCAGGAGGTATGTTGTATCCTTTAGAGTTCCTTGAGTGGAAGTGGGATTACATATCAATGGATTTCGTCATAGGACTACCCAGGGTTCAAGGAGGCTGTGATTCTATCTGGGTAGTGGTAGACTGGCTGACGAAATCAACTCACTTTCTGGCGATCAAGGTGTCAAGTGCGGTGGATGCCTTAGTACAGAGATACGTGGATTAGGTGGAGAGGTTTCATGGATTTCCAAGGTCCATAGTCTCAGATAAGGATTCACGGTTTACCTCACAAGTATAGAAGAGATTTCAAAAGGCTTTTGGCACCCAACTACATCTTAGCACTGCTTTCCACCCACAAATAGATGGGCAGACAGAGCGAACCATCTAGACACTGGAGGATATGCTAAGAGCATGTGTTTTGGAATTTGGGGGATCATGGCAATGACATTTTCCTTTAGTAGAGTTTCCTACAATAACAGATATCACTCTACTATTGGCATGGAACCATTTGAACCCTTGTACGGGAGGTCGTGTCGTTCGCCTGTGTACTGGATCGAGGTTGGGGAGGTAGGTCTTCTTGGACCAAAGGTGGTGAAAAGAACAATGGAGAACGTTCAGGTTATGCGTGAGAGGATGAAGGTATCCCAAGACTGGAAGAAGTCATATGATGATCGTAGGAGAAGTCCCTTGGAGTTCGAGGTTGGAGACCATGTGTTCTTAAAGGTTTCCCCTCGACCTGGGCAGTGAAGGTTCAGCAAGGGGAGAAAGATCTCTCCTAGGTTCATCGGGCCCTTTGAAGTGTTGGGGTGAGTCAGTGAGGTGGCATATCAGCTGGCTTTTCCACCTCAATTGGAAAGGATCCACTATGTTTTCCACGTCTCCCAGCTTCGGCAATATCTACATGATGATTCCCATGTCATTGACTGGGGATAATTGGATAAAGGGGATGATGCTGCGTTCGTGGAGTGACCAGTGAGGATCAAGGATCGAAAAGATAAAGTGATTTGTGGAAGAACCATCCCTTTGGTTTGTGTATTGTGGAGGAACAGTAGCCTTGAGGAGAGTACTTGGGAGCAAGAATCTCAGATGTGTGCCCAGTACCCAAAGCTGTTTTGAGTTTCTATTCTGATCCTTCCTTGTTATTATTATTTTTGTGACGTCTTGTGATGTAATGTTGATATTTTTGGTTTATGAGATGTTTTGTTCCCATACCTTGTGAATGGTTATGAAAAGTCCTGATATGTGGGGAAGGGAGGACCTGATCCCTAATCAAGATGCATTAAGGTGGATGCGATTAAACCCGTGTGGGTGAGTCAGTGCCACCCAAAGCGGATAGTATCTTAACATGGAGGAAAGAACTCCCTGATCCGTGTGTCAGGACAATACGATCCTTGGGATTCATATGGGTGTTTGGGGTGGTTTTTCCCTGAGTGGTATCTTCTGGAGGGGTTGTTTGGGTTACTCTTGTATTCTAGAGGGCGAGAATAATTTTTGAGAGGTATCTGATTTAATAGCCCAGACCCTCCTGGTCAATTACTTTGCCAAAATCCTAAGTGTTTGGGTGTCTTGGATTCATCGATCAGTCCCACCCATCAACTCCATGGATCAGCTCCACATATTAGCTTCACTGATCAACTCCACTAATTTTCTCCCAAAATCAGCTTCACTGATCAGCTTCACTGATCAGCTTCACTGATCATCTTCACAGATCAGCTTCACAGATCAGTTTCACAAATCAGTTTCACCAAATCGGTTTCACAGATCGGTTTCACCAAATCAGTTTCACAGATCGGTTTCACAGATCGGTTTCACCAAATCAGTTTCACCAAATTAGTTTCACAGATCAGTTTCACCAGATCGTTTTCACATATCAATTTCACCAGATCGGTTTCACAGATCGGTTTCACAAGATTGATTTCACAGATCGGTTTCAGCAAATCGGTTTCACAGATTGGTTTCACCAAATCGGTTTCACAGATCGGTTTCACCAAATCAGTTTCAAATATCGGTTTCACCAAATCGGTTTCACATATTAGTTTCACCAAATCGGTTTTAGAGATCGGTTTCACCAAATCGGTTTCACAGATCAGTTTCACCAAATCGGTTTCACAGATCCATTTCACCAAATCAGTTTCACATATTGGTTTTACCAGATCGGTTTCACAAATCGGTTTCACCAAATCAGTTTCACATATCAGTTTCACATATCGGTTTCACCATATCGGTTTCACATATCAGTTTCACCATATCGGTTTCATAGATCGGTTTCAGAAAATCGGTTTCACAGATCAGTTTCACCAAATCGGTTTCACAGATCAGTTTCACCAAATCGGTTTCACAGATCATTTTCACCAAATCGGTATCACAGATCGGTATCATCAAATCGGTTTCACAGATCGACTTCACCAAATCGGTTTCACAGATCGGTTTCACCAAATCGGTTTCACAGATCAGTTTCACCAAATCAGTTTCACAGATCGGTTTCACCAAATCAGTTTCACCAAATCAGTTTCATAGATTGGTTTCACCAAATTGGTTTCATAGATCGGTTTCACCAAATCGGTTTCAGAGAGTGGTTTTACCAAATCAGTTTCACATATCAGTTTCACCAAATTGGTTTCACTAATCGGTTTCACCAAATTAGTTTCACAGATCGGTTTCACAGGATCAGCTTCTCCCAATCAGCTTCATAGGATCAGGTTCACTTGATTATCTCCACCGATCAGTTTCGACTATCAGTCTCACCAATCGACCACAGATGGGTGTCGGGATTTTCCTTCCCTAGTTTTTTCCGTAACGCTAATTTTAAGTCTTTTAACCTTTTTAATGTGGTTCAAATCCATTTTTAGCACCATCATCAGCGTTTTAAATTCACTAGGAGTGGGGAGACCCTCAATGGACGTGTTTTCCTCTCTTAAATGAAATACTTTAATGCACAACTGTTTTGGCCACCCCTCCGATGAGAATTATTAAATAAACAATTAATTCCATCGTGTGTAACCGTCTAACCATGAGGTGAAACCACGATCCACCTTTAAAGCCGCTCAAGATCCTCATATCTTATAATTCCAAGATCTCACCTTTTTATCGCATGGGAATTCTTTCTTCCTGGATGGTCTCTTTTTCTTCTTCTCCTTGGTGTGTTCAGAGTCCCCCTTCCGGAGGCAAGTGGTGCGCCTATACTGGAGCTTTTCCTGCTCATTCATAGAGTCTTATGATTTCCTTCCCTACATGTCTTGCATCCCCAGTTATTGGCGCCAGGAGAAAAATGTCGATATTTGATCATTAAAGTAGGGATTTTCCTTCGTATCTCCTTAGTGTGTATCATGCGGGGTGGGTATGGTGTTGTTTCTGTGGGGATGGATGAAACCAAACCTTAATGAAGATAATAAACGGAATTTTAAAGAATGAAGGTGGTGTGATCAATGTTTCTGCTGTAATCCTTATCCTTGATTATGTGTTGTGAATCGTATGGGCTTATGCCCACTGAAAATCATGGTCGTTGGTGGTCTTTTCTTTTGCACTAATGAACCTCTATTTTTATGGATATTTTTTTGATTGAATGGGTATAACATGGAAACCGGTTAATCACGTAAACTCGGTTGATTAAATGGATGTCCAGTGAATGAGAATCCTTGTGTGATCACCCTGATTAACCAAATGGAAAGACGCAACTGAATGAATGGCATATTCAAATTTTAAAACTCCCTTTCTCTGTTCTAGTGATGTTAACAGTTGATGCTTGGGAAACGATTTGAATGGGGATGGGATCCTCTGTTGTGGTGTAGTTGTTGGATTTTGGATCTAAGGCAATGTGGGGCTGTATGGTGGGGATTGGTTTGGTTCTAATACATCTAGGGATCTCATGGATCCCTTTTGTTGTTGTAACTTTACAAGAGAATCAGGTGTGAATGCTTAATTTGTTGTTTGGTTGTTTTCCTTTCCTTGGCTTGTGGTCATTCCTGATAGTTGCCCAGTAGTGCAGAATTTACTTAAATGGAATTACTTGAATATGAAAACATGAATGGGTTCAATGGGAAATTGTTTTATGGGAATGAGTTGTGACAGGGTATTGGTTGTTATGCTTCTTATGAATGAATATTAGTGAGGGTGCTTGTGTATGGGTTGGTTTTGGAAACCCTAGGCTGGGATGAGTTCTTGTTACTAATAAATATAATTTTAGTTCTTATGATTCTTATTCGATCCCCACCCATGTTAAGAACTTCGTGTCGAACACCCACATTTCATGGGGGGTGTTTTTTCCAACACTCCTATGAGTGGATGGTTATTAGATCCTTTTCTTCTAACTTTCTTGAGTATCCCAAGATCCTTCAGGTAGGCTGTGACGGCCTAAGGTCCATTATACCCCTAGATTCTTCAGGCAGGGTACGTGGTGGTGGATGGACTAGGTGTGTGCAATAAGGTTGTTTCCCAAGTATCTTTGGGGTGATGCCTAGGTGTCTTCAGGCATGGAAGTAGTTGTTCGGACCTAGGTGTGTGTGGGATGTGTGGTAGTGATAGATCAGGTGTTTGCGGGTGGGATGTGTGATTGTGGTAGCCTAGGTGTGTGTGGGCGGGGGGATGGTAGTGGGACTGCGGTGAGGATGGCGAGAGAGGTTTGACGCATAGGATGTCGTCAATAACCTATGGGAATGTGGTGCGGGGTACCCAAATATCAATGTTCTATTACTATTACTTTACTTGACTTGCATTATTTGGGGAGTATGCCTTAGGAAGGTTTGGGGTTGATATTTTCCTTGTAAGGTGCTCTGGTTATCTCCTTTTCTCATGGGGAATTAGAATTCCTTTCCACTTGTGCACAAGAGCCCTTATTTTTTCCCACTGAGTATACCTATATACTCACCCTATGTATATAAACTACATTCAGGTTTCTAGGAGGACATCAAGGATCGTGCGGGACCATACTAGATTGGACGTTGGGACAGTTGTTGTTGCTGTTTTTTTTTTCTTTTGCTGGTACTTTCCTTTGGGATTTTCTTGTACTTTTGTAGAATCTACTTTTTAGAACATGCATATGGGGATGGTTTGTTTTTACCTTACTTTTACTTCCAGTTTTGGTGTTGATTAGGGATGTACCATCTTATCTCCCAATTATACTAAATAAAAAGGGTAATGCCTTCCATTTTGTGTGTGATTCTACACCCTTGGTGCTAGTAACCACTCTGGGACCTATTGAAGGCGAGTTTCGGGGGTCATTATCTCTCCTTCAACTTGAGGAAGGAAGGGTATGTCAACCTGTTGTCCCATCCCTCATCTTGGTGAAGGTGGCTCGTGACAAGGCAAGTAATTTATTCAACCAATTATATGTATTTATTTTATTTTTCATTTAATTCTTTTCTTCTCCTCTTTTTTTCTTCTTTCCCTTTTCTCAAGTTTTTTTCCTCTTACTCTCTTCTTTTATTTTTATCGGAACAACTCAAACTTTTATTTTTATTATGGTCCAATTTTCTTCATTTCCTTTTAATATTTCATTGATTTATGACATGAAATAAGCCCGAAGATCTCTTAGATCTTGACCCTGATATTGAAAGTAGCCTTCGGGCTCGAATTATACATTATCAGTCCATGGGAAGTTTCAACATTCAAAAAGTTAGAGAATTAATCCACTCGAAGAACATTAAAATTGGAAACACTTATAATTACAAATTAAAACAAGAACCAATGGATGAAAATAATGGAAATGAACTTAATATAACCATTCGAGAGTTGCCTTCACCTGATATTAACTATCAACCAAATTGTATTGCATACCCAAATCTCGAATTGGATATTAAATTGAAATCTCGGTTAATTCATCTTCTTCTAAAATTTCATGGCCTCTCGAGTGAGGATCCCAATAAACACCTTAAAGAATTTAATTTGGTTTTCTCAACCTTGAAATGAAGAAATGTATCTGAAGACCAAATCAAACAAAGAGAATTCCCATTCTCACTTGATAGAGCTGCGAAATATTGGATGTATTATTTACAACCCGGAGAAGTAACTTGTTGGAATGATTTAAAACGTATTTTCTTGTAGAGATTTTTTCCAACATCAAGGACCAATTCCATTTGTAAAGAGATCTATGGGATCAAAAAATCCCAAGTGGAGTCGATGTATGAGCACGGGGAGCGATTCAAGAAGTTGTGCGCAAGCTTTCCGCATCACCAAATCAATGAGAAACTCCTCTTCCAATACTTTTATAAAGAACTCATGCCTATAAAGAGGAGCATGGTGGATGTTGCAGCTAGAGGAGAATTAGTGGACAAGACACCAGTAGCTGCACATGCATTGATTGACAAGATGACCCAAAAATCCCAACAATTTGGCGATCGAGGTACACCACATGTTAGGGGAGTACATCAGCTAAGTCCTTCTCTTGAAATTCATTTGATTGATACCAAGTTAGAAGAGTTGGAAACTATGGTGAGACAGATTTATTTGGCACAAAATACATCTCGTCCCCATCCTTCAAGGCCATGTTGCATTTGCACTGAGACAATCCACCCAACTGACTGTTTCCCCCAACTACAAGAAACAGAAGATTGTGAAGCAGTGTTTCCTGGGAGACCATATCAGCAGCAACAATAACCATATCCCCAAAAAAATCTTGATTCCTTTGAAAAACATACAACCAAGGGTGGAAGGATCAATCAGACATGAGGTATGGATCTGGACAACAACAAAGGCCCCATTTTCAATAAAACTTCCAGTAGCCTCCGCCTTTCATGCATGGTTTCCAACAACCCTAAAGGAGATTTGAAACCCAAACATCAACGAGAAAACAAGGGAATCCCCCACCCAAGGTAGATTCTAGCACTAATGACCTTTTGAAGCAAATTATTCTTAATCAACAGAATGAGTTGAAGAGTTTAAGGTTCAGTGCTGAGGGAGTTAAAGACTCTAATGAGCCAGATGGCCACCGCCCTCCATGAACAGGTAAGTAAGAACTCTAGAAATATACCTTCCCAACCTACTCCAAATCCCAAGGGTAATGTCAATTATATTACATTGATAAGTGGGAAGAAAAAAACTGATACATCTGCACCTACTGTTCCACCGGGACTCACCACAACTCCGGAGAAGGCCCATTCCATACCAACTGATGAGAAATACATGAAGAAAGATAAAGGTAAGAAAAATATTGATAATGTTCCTCCTAAACCCCTTCCATTTCCAAATAGAGATGTACAAACCAAAAATATGGCTTAAGAGGCAATGAAAAAGGAGGTTTTAGATACAATCAAGTGTGTGGAGATCAACATACCTCTACTTGAAGCCATTAAGTCAATCCCAAGATATTCCAAATTCTTAAAATAAATTTGTACCAATAGAAGAGGGATCAAGGTAAATGAGAGTATAAATCTTGGAAGGAATGTGTCAGCACTCATTACACCAACTCTATCAATGCCAACAAAGTGAAAGGATCCAGGGACATTCACTATCCCATGCACCATAGGGGAGTTTCACTTTTCTGATGCTCTTTGTAATTTGGGAGCTTCCATAAATTTGATGACTCACTCTATATTCTCATCTTTGCAGGTTGGTGAGTTTAAACCAACAAGAGTAGTGGTGTAGTTGGTGAATAGAGCTATAGCATATCCAGCAGAAGTCCTTGAGGATGTACTTGTCTGGGAAAGAGACATGATCTTTCCATCATATTTCTATGTGCTTAACATGGAAGATGATCAGGTAAGTTCTCATGCTCCCATTATCTTAGGTAGAACCTTCCTCAAAACTACAAAAAAATATCATAAATGTCAATGAGGGTACACTTTCCATGGAGTTTGGAGATGAAGTTGTGATATTTAATGTTATGGACTCTATGAAGTACCCCTCAAAAGACCATTCTGCTTTTGTTATCTCCCATTTTGAACCACCAAGTAAAAACCACAAGGATTTTGATTGTCCTATTCATAGAGTGATTATGATTATTAGTTCTAGTTTGATGTCTAAGAGTACTTATACACCTATTTCTAATGCACAAGAATCTCTTAAATTTTATTTTTAAATGGATTCATATTCTTATTTTGATCATGTGAACTCTGATTATGACATGGTTGTTGAGTATGTTGATGGATTTGATGAACTATTCTCTGATTTTGATGATGTCTATTCTGATACTGATGCTCTGTGTGCACATATTTCAGTTCCTTCACTATCTCCATCCATATAGAACCCCCCTATATTGGAACTCAAACCATTGACACCTAATCTCAAATAATCATACTCATTGAGTGGTAAAAGATTATTTTTTATCATTTCTAACAATCTCTCTTTTGAACATGAAGAAAAACTTTTGAATCTTTTAAGGGAGAACATTAAGCCAATCAGGTGTACATTGGCTGACATATCAGGTATTATCCCCTCCATTTTCATGTATAGGATTATTTTGGAGGATGGGGATAAACCAGTTAGGTATCCACAAAGGAGGCCCAATCCAACCCTTCTGTAAGTTGTTAAAAAAGAAGTTGAAAAATTGCTCGAGGCAGGTATAATCTTTCCCATTTCAAATTCTTAGTGGGTTGGTCCTATTTAGGTTATGCCTAAGAAAAGTGGTGTTACTGTTGTTAAAAATGAGAAAGATGAGTTAGTTCCAATGAGGGTGAAAAACTGTTGGCATGTGTGTATTGATTATAGAAAACTAAATCATTCCACTCACAAGGACCATTTACCCCTCCCATTTATTGATCAAATGCTTGAGAGAATAGCTGGAAAGACACATTATTGTTTCTTGGATGGATTTTTTGGATATTTTCAGGTTCCTATAGCTCCAGAGGAACAGGGAAAGACTACATTCACTTGTCCATTTGGTGCATTTTCCTAATGGAGGATTCCATTTGGACTTGGAAACGCCCCAAGTACCTTTCAGAGATGCTTGGTGAGTATTTTTTCTGATTTTTTTGAGACCTACATGGAGGTATTTATGGATTATTTTACAGTGTATGGATCCTCATTTGATGAATGTCTAAGTAGTTTGGGAAAGGTGATGATTCATTGTATTGAGAATAATCTGGTCCTGAACTTTGAAAAGTTTCATTTCATGGTATAGCATGGAATTGTCTTAGGTAATGTAGTGTTAAAACATGGGATAGAGGTTGATAGATCTAAGGTAGATATCATTTCATCCTTACCCTATCCTTAATGTGTGCGTGATGTTAGATCTTTCCTAGGGAATGAAGTATTTTATCGGTGCTTCATCAAAGATTTTAGTAAGATTTCTCTTCCTATGTCATGATTACTTCAAAAGGATTCTGATTTTGTGATTTATGATTCTTATAGGACTTCCTTTCATGAGCTAAATAAGTGTCTGACCACTCCACCGATCATACATCCCCCATGGTGGGAGCTTCCTTTTGAGCTTATGTGTGATGATTTCAACTTGGCAGTTGGATCTATCTTATCTCATAGGGTGGAGGGACGTTCACATGTGATTTCATATACATCAAGGACACTGGATTCAGACCAATAAAACTACACAACCATGGAAAAAGAGTTTCTTGCTATCATATTTTCTTTAGATAAATTTTGTTCATATTTATTGGGCTCTAAATTAGTTGTTTTTTCTGACCATGCAGCTCTGAGGTACCTCTTGAAGAAGCCAGATGCAAAACCCAGGCCAATCCGATGGATGCTCCTTCTTCAAGAATTTGATATTGAGATAAAATACAAGAAGGGGTCAGAAAACTTGGTGGAGGATGATAGAGAAAATATTTTCAATTAATTTATATTAAATATCATTGTTTTAAACCCACAAAATTGTTCCTATAAGATGAATTGTTTCATTTTTTTTTGATAATGGTGTTATTTTGAGCTGAATAGTAAAAATTGGTCATTTTGGATTTTTAACAGTTTTAAATTATTTCGGTAGTTTGGCCATAACATTATCTACACTGATCCAAATTGAAAAATTCTTTCTTTTCCAGATTGTATACATCCAGGGCTTCATTTAATATATTTGGACTAAAATCTTAATCGGCCATATGGAATCTCAAAAGAAGCTCACAAGTTGGCTCAAGAAAACTGTTTTCAGTTCTGCCTATTTTTGATGTGGGATCCATAACTCATCCACTGTGGGACCAAAGATTGTGAAATTCGGTGGGTAGACGCGAAAGGAGTTTTGGAGAATATTTTATGAAGGAAGCACCGAGTGAATTGGCCGTTTATGGGGCCATTAAATCACCCTAATCCGGAGGATTTCGTTTTGAAGAGTCTGACTGGACAGAATAAATGCTCATAGTAAAACGGTCATAACTCTCGGAATACATGTCAAAATCCGCTGAAATTTTGAGGGGACACGGACAAGGGAATTATGAACAACATTCAAGAAGGGCTCAACGCGTGAAGATGTCATTTAATGGGGCTACAACGCGTAGACATTCGGGGGAAGAATTCTGGCTATAAAAGGAGGAGAGCTCCACCCTCTCAAAGCATCCATTTTTCCACCCCATTCCTTCTGGGACACCAAGAAGGAGAACTTTTCATCTTTTTCTTTTATTTATTTTCTTTTTCATTGTTTTGTAATGCCTTATTCTTCCCCATTTAACTCGATTACCCTTACCATGGTGGGGTAAACTTTTGGAGTGATTGGGGAAGGGTTGGTTTTCTACATTGTAATGCTTGAGTTCTTGTATGCAATTAAATAAATTTCTTTCTTCTTCAAAGTTGTTTTCAATTTATTATAGCGGATTTTATAATCAAGTGAGATCGTTCTTGAATATTAATTCCGTTATTTATTTTTTCCTTGGTAAAATAATCAATATCTCCCTCCACTAATTTCTGGTTTATATACGATGGAATAAACCAGGAATTAGTGGTGAAGTACTCGACGATCGTCAGTACGTGTAAAAGGTGTAGTGAATGTTCTTGATTGTTTGGGATAAACAAAACCCGATCGGGAATTGCCCATTTCAATTAAGGATATTCAATACAACTATTTTACACATGGAAGGAGAGTTGACCAAACCGAGATCTTGGTAAGGTTTTCTCTCACAATAACAATTTCACCAAGGAAGTGAGAGGAAACGATTGTGGAAACTCACTTTAATCAACTAAGAAGAAGAGGTTTGAATTAAATTGAACAAGGATAGCATTATAATTAGGAAACCGACCCCGACCTAATCACCCTTTTAATTTCATTGTTTTTCAATCATTTGAATTTCAAATTTCCTTTCACAACATTTTTACCCCCATTTTAAAGTGACAACCCATTTTGTGTGAACTCCTCTTCGGGAGACATCCTAGGTCAACCACATTACTACATTTTAACTTAGGAAATAATTGTTTTGCCACACCCTACGACAGGCATGCGTCAAACTTGGCGCCGTTGCCGGGGAGGCAGTGCAACAAAAGCAAAAACAAAATTGAATGACCCGCACCTCAAAAGAACCATTAATTGAATTTGATCCAGAAATTGAAAGAACATTAACCCAACTAAGAAAAAGAAATCTACCAGAAATATTTGAAGAAATAGATCTCTCAGATTCAAGTGAAACTCTTAGTGTTCACTCTGAACCAGAAATCATGGCTAGAAATCCTAACCAAACCCTGCGTGATCTATGTGCACCACAATTTGCCATTCAAAATAACCAACTAATTGCACCCACTGAACCAAATGATTTTGAATTACGTGTCAATATGATTCCTGTTCTTCCAAAGTTTCATGGTCTTGCAGGAGAAGATCCAAATCGGCACATGCAAGAATTCAGATACACTTGCTCAAGCTTCAGGCCAAGAGGAGCACCCGAAGACCAATTTCAGTGGAGGGCATTCCCCTTCTCACTTGAAGGAATAGCTAAAGAATGGTTGTACAACCTACAACCAGGGGAGATCAGTGATTGGGAAGACCTAAAAAGAAGTTTCATGCAAAGATTCTTTCCCACATCGAGGAGCACTGCCATCAAGAAGGAGATTTACATCATACGACAATCAACTGGAGAAACCCTCTACGAGTACTGGGAGCGCTTCAAGAAGCTATGTTCCAGCTGCCCACATCAAGAAATGGAGGAACACCAATTCCTTGTGTTCTTCTACCAAGGACTAATGGATAATGATCGAAATATTCTAGATGCCTCATCAGGGGGGTCCCTGATTGACAAGTCTCCTGCAGATATCAGAATACTAATTGAGAAGATTGCTCAAAACTCACAACAATTTGGACTAAGAGGAATGGGAACCAGGGGGATACATGAGGTAAAAACATCTGATTCATCTACATTGATTGAAACCAAAGTTGATGACCTTGCAAGATTAGTCCGTCAAATGGCTGTAACACAAGCAAATGGACAACAAGCTTCAGATCAGGTATGTGGTTTATGTTATTCTTCCACTCATTATACTGACCAGTGCCCTGAGATACAGGGGAAAGAATACTGTGCTGCGGCCTTTCAACCAAGACAATTCCAACAAAATCAACTGCAATCCCAACAAGGATATGGGAACCAACAAAACCAGATGAGACCATTTAACCAGCACCCCAATCAACCTCCTTACCACCAGCAGCAATACCAGAACCCCCCTCCCTTCCAACAATCTTATAAACATCCCTTCCAACACCAACAATCTTTTCAGCCTCCACCATTCCAAAGAAAGACATATGAACAACCATCCACCAGCACACAACCTTCTATGGAACAGCTACAATCCAAGTATGAGGGCCTAGCAGATAAGGTTGACAAGCTAGCAGACATAGTGGGAAGTCTTGTTGAAATAATGTCCAAGAATCCAGGTAAGCTTCCATCCCAAACAGTGCCAAATCCTAAAGAGAATGTAAGTGCAATCATAACAAGAAGTGGAAAAGAAATACCACCTCCATCCAACCCTGAACCTGAAATAATACCACATATTCTGAGGGATAATGATTCAAAAAGTCTTGTGAGAATCCACCAAGAAGATGAAAAGGAAGAGAAGGAGGAGAAGGATAGGCCACAGAATAAGAAACAAGAAACACCAATGCAAAGAAAACAAAGGGAGAAGAAAGAATTGCCTCCACCATTTCCAACAAGGATGATTGAATCAAAGAAATTGCATGAAGAAGCACTTCAAAAAGAAATTCTGGACACCTTCCAGAAAGTGGAAATCAATATCCCCCTACTTGAAGCTGTTAAACAAATTCCAAGGTATGCAAAATTTTTGAAAGATCTTTGCACCAAAAAGAGAAGGCTTCATGGGAATGAAAGAATCAACTTGGGAAGAAGTGTCTCAGCCCTTATCACACCACATATTCCAACCAAATGTCAAGATCCAGGGACGTTTTCCATTCCATGCACCATTGGTTCATTAAATTTCACTAATGCTTTGTGTGATTTAGGTGCTTCAATTAATGTATTGCCTCACTCGGTATACACTTCTTTGCAGATGGTAGAATTGAAGCCCACAAGAGTGGTGGTCCAGCTTGCAAACAGATCCACAGTTTTTCCTACAGGAGTTTTAGAGGATGTCCTTGTGAAAGTCAAAGATCTCTTATTCCCAGCTGACTTCTACGTGCTCAATATGGAAGAAGATAGGAGCCCATCTCATTCACCCATCATTTTGGGGAGACCTTTCTTGAAGACAGCCAAAACCATCATCAATGTCCACGAGGGGACACTCACCATGGAGTTTGGAGAGAGCACGGTCCACTTCAATATTTTTGAATCCATGAGGCATCCATCAGATGATAACTCCCTCTTTTCTCTTTCCCATGAAGTTGGTGAAGAGCCAATTGAAGAATCAGGTATGCTCTCTGAATTCTTAGACTTAAGAGAGACTTCTTCCCTTGAAAATATCATTGATCATGTGGATGCTGAAGATGTTGGAGATTCTGACTTCATGTGGGAGGAAGAGGTAAAATCTGATTTCTTTGATGATTTGTTAAATAATGAGGAAGATGATATGGTTTCTTGTGTGCAAGAGGTCCAAAATTTGGAAGAAGAAAACGTCAATTTAGTCTCATCCCTTGAGAATCCCCCTAACCTGGAACTCAAACCACTCCCCACTGATTTGAAATATGTATACCTTAGGGAGGGAGAGAAACTACCAGTGATAATTGCTAATAATCTTTCTAAAACCCAAGAAAAATCATTGATTGAGCTTTTGAGAGAGAATGTCAAGGCAATAGGATGGAGCTTAGGTGATATCCCAGGAATTAACCCAAAAATATGCTCACATAGAATTTTTGTTGAGGGAGATTCAAAACCTGTTAGACAGCCCCAACGGAGACTGAATCCCACCTTGATGGAGGTTATGAAGAAGGAGATCGAGAAGCTCTTGGAAGCTGGGATCATCTATCCCATTTCAGATTCGCAGTGGGTCAGCCCTATTCATGTCGTTCCAAAAAAAACTGGCCTGACCACTGTGAGAAATGAAAAGAATGAGTTAATCCCTATGAGAATTCAAAACAGTTGGAGAGTGTGCATTGATTTTAGGAAATTGAACCAGGTCACTCGAAAAGATCATTTCCCCATCCCTTTCATTGACCAGATGTTAGAAAGATTGGCAGGGAGAACTCATTATTGCTTTTTGGATGGATTTTCAGGTTACTTCCAGGTACCCATTGCCCCCGAGGATCAAGATAAGACGACATTTACATGCCCTTTTGGTACTTTTGCATATAAAAGAATGCCATTTGGATTATGTAATGCTCCAGGTACATTTCAGAGGTGCATGGTGAGTATATTTTCTGATCACATTGAAAATTTCTTGGAAGTTTTCTTAGATGATTTCACAGTTTTTGGAGATTCTTTTGATCATTGTTTGAAAAATCTGGAAAAAGTTTTGAAAACCTGCATTGAAAAAAATCTTGTTTTAAACTTTGAAAAATGTCATTTCATGGTTCAAAGAGGAATTGTACTTGGTCATGTCATTTCCCAAAATGGAATTGAAGTGTATAAATCAAAAATTGAAGTGATAAATTCATTACCTTACCCTACTTGTGTGAAACATGTTAGATCATTTTTAGGACATGCAGGATTCTACAGGAGGTTTATCAAAGATTTTAGTAAGATTTCTCTCCCTCTCTCTAGATTACTTTTGAAAGATGCTGATTTTTATTTCAATGGTGCATGTAGGGAATCCTTTGATGAGTTGAAGAAGAGATTGATTTCACCACCAGTGATGCAGCCTCCAAATTGGGAAGAACCATTTGAACTACTTTGTGATGCCTCTAACCAAGCAGTTGGAGCAGTCCTTTCTCAGCGAATTGAGGGCAGACCACAAGTCATTTCATATGCCTCGAGAACTTTAGATGCGGCCCAATTCAATTATACCACCACGGAAAAAGAGTTCTTTGCAGTTGTTTTTGCTTTAGAAAGATTTAGATCATATCTTCTTGGAACTAAAATCACTGTGTTTTCTGATCATGCAGCTTTGAGGTACTTGATGAAGAAAGCTGATGCTAAACCAAGGTTAGTGAGATGGATGATACTACTGCAGGAATTCAATATAGAAATCAAGGATAAGAAGGGATCTGAGAACCAAGTGTCTGATCACTTAAGTAGACTGCCAAACACTGCTGAAATTGAAGTTCCAGAAAGAGACCCACTGAATGATCAAATTCCAGGAGAGCAGTTGTACTTTATTGAAGGAGAAGTGCCTTGGTATACTGACATAGTCAATTTTCTGGTAACATCTCAGGTCCCATCTCATTTCAATTATCACCAAATTCAAAAACTAAAAGCCGAATATAGATATTACATTTGGGATGATCCATTCCTTTGGAAGATTTGCAATGATCAAGTAATAAGAAGATGTTTACCTGAAAGTGAAGTTAAATCTGTCTTTGGTTTTTGTCATAATTTAGCTTGTGGAGGCCACTTTGGACCTCAAAGGACAGCAAGGAAGGTTTTAGAATCTGGAATTTATTGGCCCACCATTTTTAAAGATGCTCATGAATTTTGCAAAATATGTGAAAAATGTCAGTTTTCAGGAAATATTTCAAAGAGACAAGAAATGACCCAAATGCCATTGAATTTTTGTGAAATTTTTGAAGTTTGGGGGATAGATTTTATGGGAACTTTCCCGATGTCATTTGGAAATTCATATATCTTGCTTGCAGTTGATTATGTTTCCAAATGGGTGGAAGCAAAAGCAACCAGAACTGACGATGCTAAAGTTGTTTGTGATTTTGTCAGGTCTAACATATTTTGTAGGTTTGGAGTGCCTAGAGCAATCATCAGTGATCAAGGGACTCACTTCTGCAATTTGAGAATGGAGACATTGCTGAAGAAGTATGGGGTGCATCATAAAACATCAACTCCCTATCATCCACAGACTAATGGGCAAGCTGAAGTTTCAAACAGGGAAATCAAGGGAATTTTGGAAAAGACTGTTAATCCAAACAGGAAGGATTGGATCCAAAGGTTGGATGATACCTTATGGGCTTACAGGACAGCCTACAAAACCCCGATTGGAATGAGTCCATATAGGCTGATTTATGGGAAAAGCTGCCACCTACCTGTGGAATTGGAGCATAAGGCGTATTGGGCTGTGAGGAAAATGAATTTGGACCTTGAAAGTGCTGGGAAGGAGAGAAAATTGAAGTTGCAAGAGCTGGATGAAATAAGAAGGGAAGCATTTGAAAATTCAAGGATTTACAAAGAACGAACAAGAGTGGACCATGACAAGCTAATCCAACCAAAAGACTTCTCTCCTGGAGACAAAGTGTTATTATTCAACTCAAGACTCAAGTTGATGCCAGGTAAACTTCGTTCCAGATGGGAAGGTCCATTTATTGTTACTCATGTATATCCTTTTGGTGCTGTTCAGATTATGAAGGATGGAGAGCAGGATCCATTCACTGTGAATGGACATAGGTTGAAGAAATTCCTTGGGACCCTACCATCAGAGCCATTGGAGGAGATCACGCTCCTCCAACCTATTTATCAATAAGATCCATCAGGTTGTACCTCTCCTTCACATTTTCTTGCTGTTGTGATTCAATCATAATTCTTCTTACATGTTAAATCCACTTAAATGCATCGAGGACACTGCATCATTTAAGTGTGGGGGAGGGAACCTTTGTAGTATAGGATTTTTATTTGATGTTTGTTTTCAAAAAATAAAAAAATAAAAAATTGTGTGTTTTCAAATTTTTGTGTGTTTATTTTTCAATTTTTGGTGTGTTTCTGAAACATTTGAGCTGAAAAGATTATCAATACCATTTTTGAAACCCATGTCAATGAGTGAACCAATCTATTTCATGAAACCGAGCTTAAATGAATGCTGAAATGACTTCTTTTCAAGTTCAAATATTTTAGAATTTCATGAAAAGTACACTGATTTTTGAAACCCATGCCATATTTCACTGTCTATATCATTGAAATAACTTTCCTGTGAGGCTTCTGAACCATTTTTGTCATATTCTTTTCATTCACCTCATTTCTTGAGAGAACCAGACCATGCTTGCTTTAACCAGAATTTGATTTATTCCTTTCAAAACTTGAGGGTTGGGGTACATGTGTTTTAAATGATTGAGGCACTTATTTTGTTTGAAGCCCCCTTTTCAAAATAATCCTTTTCATTATGGCCCACCTTTACATTTATCCTTCATTGTAGCCCCTAGTATCCATGAATTGCCTGTTAGGTTAGCCACATTACAAGCCAATTTTCCCTATCATACCTGCTCTTGAAGTAAATTGCATGATCTTGTTGAACTTAAGTGTGGGGGAAGATGTCTTGTGGTGTACTACCTCATTTGGTTATACTTTGGGTGGAAAATAAATTGTGTAAGATATGTGTGTGATGCTGAAAAATTATTCTGTTGAAAGCTGTGCCTTTTCTGGAGCTTTTATGACAAGAGAAGTTGTGCCTTTCTGGAGCTTCCAATGTAAAAAGAAAGTTGTGCCTATCTGGAGCTTTAAAAAAAATCATGTTTGAAAAGATTGAAATGTTTGCTGTTGAGCTGATTGAATGATGATGGAGCCTATTTTCAACAAAGGGGAAGTGAAGGAGACCATATTTGAGTGAAAACTAGAATCTTGCAATTTTGCTTCAATAAGAGCCAAGCCTTCCTTTTTCGGCCTCAGAACTTTTAACATCTAAATCCTACCAACCGGAAGCCACAGAACAACCCTGAAAAGTCCTCATGAAAAACACATGTTCTTGACTCACATCGGGTGGAGAAGTAGGAATTTATCAAACCTATGGTGACTCTTGTGTGAGTTTGGATGAGAAAAACCTTGTTCAGCCTTTACATTTGTGAGATGAGAGAAAATTAATGTGAGGTAGGTGTTTTGTGTGCATGGGATAAGAAATGAAGTGGAAATATATTAAAATCTTAAATGGAGAACTTGAAATAACAGTTTTTTATGAGGCATGATATCTTTTTGTTTCTTGAAATTGATTTGATTGATCTCATGGATATGTGTTTTGGATTTGATTTGATTTGATTTTTACTTGTCCAGGAGTCCAAGTGCTAAGTGTGGGGGAATTGATAGAGAAAATATTTTCAATTAATTTATATTAAATATCATTGTTTTAAACCCACAAAATTGTTCCTCTAAGATGAATTGTTTCATTTTTTTTTTTGATAATGGTGTTATTTTGAGCTGAATAGTAAAAATTGGCCATTTTGGATTTTTAACAGTTTTAAATTATTTCGGTAGTTTGGCCATAACATTATCTACACTGATCCAAATTGAAATATTCTTTCTTTTCCAGATTGTAGACATCCAGGGCTTCATTTAATATATTTGTACTAAAATCTGAATCGTCCATATGGAAGCTCAAAAGAAGCTCACAAGTTGGCTCAAGAAAACTGTTTTCAGTTCTGCCTATTTTTTATGTGGGATCCATAACTCATCCACTGCGGGACCAAAGATTGTGCAATTCGGTGGGTAGACGCGAAAGGAGTTTTGGAGAATCTTTTATGAAGGAATAACCGAGTGAATTGGCCGTTTATGGGGCCATTAAATCACCCTAATCCGGAGGATTTCGTTTTGAAGAGTCTGACTGGACAGAATAAATGCTCATAGTAAAACGGTCATAACTCTCGGAATACATGTCAAAATCCGCTGAAATTTTTAGGGGACACGGCCAAGGGAATTGTGAACAACATTCAAGAAGGGCTCAAGGCGTTAATATGTCATTTAATGGGGCTACAACGCGTCGACATTCGGGGGAAGAATTCTGGCTATAAAAGGAGGAGAGCTCCACCCTCTCAAAGCATCCATTTTTCCACCCCATTCCTTCTGGGACACCAAGAAGGAGAACTTTTCATCTTTTTCTTTTATTTATTTTCTTTTTCATTGTTTTTTAATGCCTTCTTCTTCCCCATTCAACTCGATTACCCTTACCATGGTGGGGTAAACTTTTGGAGTGATTGGGGAAGGGTTGGTTTTCTACATTGTAATGCTTGAGTTCTTGTATGCAATTGAATAAATTTCTTTCTTCTTCAAAGTTGTTTTCAATTTATTATAGCGGATTTTATAATCAAGTGCGATCGTTCTTGAATATTAATTCTGTTATTTATTTTTGCCTTGGTAAAATAATCAATATCTCCCTCCACTAATTTCTGGTTTATATACGATGGAATAAACCAGGAATTAGTGGTGAAGTACTCGACGATCGCCAGTACGTGTAAAAGGTGTAGTGAATGTTCTTGATTGTTTGGGATAAACAAAACCCGATCGGGAATTGCCCATTTCAATTAAGGATATTCAATACAACTATTTTACACATGGAAGGATAGTTGACCAAACCGAGATCTTGGTAAAGTTTTCTCTCACAATAACAATTTCACCAAGGAAGTGAGAGGAAACGATTGTGGAAACTCACTTTAATCAACTAAGAAGAAGAGGTTTGAATTAAATTGAACAAGGATAGCATTATAATTAGGAAACCGACCCCGACCTAATCACCCTTTTAATTTCATTGTTTTTCAATCATTTGAATTTCAAATTTCCTTTCACAACATTTTTACCCCCATTTTAAAGTGACAACCCATTTTGTGTGCACTCCTCTTTGGGAGACATCCTAGGTCAACCACATTACTACATTTTAACTTAGGAAATAATTGTTTTGCCACGCCCTACGACAGGCGTGCGTCAGAGGACCACATGAGTAGGCTTACTCAAACACTATAGGATGAAACCTTGGACCAGGTACCACTTCAGGACACTTTCCCCAGTGAGCATCTTTATTCCATCTCAGGTACGCATACTTGGTATTATGATTTAGTTAACTACCTTTTTTCCTCTGAAACCCATACAAATTTAAAGAAACATCAAGTCCCAAAATTAAAGAGTGACTCCAGGTTTTATGTGTGGGATGACCCCTACCTCTTGCACTTGTGTAGTGACCAAGTTATTAGGAGGTGTGTTCCTGATCATGAGTTTGAGTCTGTTCTACAATTTTTTCATACACTTGCTTGCAGTGGACACTTTGGACCCCAATGGACAGCTAGGAAAGTTTTGGAATCTGGATTGTATTGGATTAGTTTATTCCATGATGCTCATGTGTTTTTTAAGTCGTGCTCAAATTGCCAACACGCTGGTAATATTTCTAGGAGACACAAGATGCCCCAACAAACCATATTATTTTGTGAGATTTTTTCTGTATGGGGAATTGATTTTATGGGTCATTTTCCTATTTCATTTGGTTTTTTGTATATTTTTATTATTTTTGATTATGTGAGAAAATGGGTGGAGGCTCAGGTCACCAGCCCTGATGATTCTTATGTTATAGTGTACTTTTTCAAAGCACAGATTTTTTTGCAGGTTTGGAGTACTGAAGGCCATCATTAGTGACCAAGGGACACACTTTTGTAATCGTAATTTTTCTTCCCTCCTTTGGAAAGATGGGGTGACACACAAAACATCAACACCATACCACCCCCAAACCAATGGCCAGGCTGAGGTTTCAAATCGTGAGTTGAAACAAATTTTGGAGAGAACTGTTCAGCCAAATAGGAAGGATTGGAGAAAGTGCTTGGATGATGCGCTATTGGCATATAGGATATCATAAAAAACTCCCATCGGTATGTCCCCATTTAGGATTGTTTTTGGGAAATTGTGTCATCTCCCCATGGAAGTTGAGCATCAGTCTTATTGGGCTACAAAGAAATGTAACGTGGATTTGGCCCAAGATGGAATCCAAAGGAAGCTACAAATTCAAGAGCTTGAGGAGATTCGATTGTCTTCATATGATAACTCAAGTCTCTACAAGTAAAGATCAAAAGTATATCATGAAAAAATGATCTAGAAAAGATAATTTCAAGTTGGAGAGAAAGTCTTGCTCTATAGTTCACGATTGAAGATGATGCCTAGTAAGTTGTGTTCCAGGTGGTTAGGTCCTTATGTTGTGACTAATGTTTTTCCTTATGGTGTTGTGGAGATCACACAAGAGTACATAGGAAGGATATTTACAATCAATGGGCAACGTTTGAATAAATACATTGAGGGACTTCTTACTGATGTAGTGGATTTCATCACACTACATGACTCCATCCTTACTTGAGCATATTAGGTTGTTCCTAACCCTTTCACTTTTTTATTCTTTGACCTATTTAAAATTATACATTTCATGTGAATTTATCATCTCATTGGTTCAAAATTAGTACAATGCAATATTTTAAGTGTGGGGGAGTGAACCTTTTAGTTTAGTAATTTCAATTGTTTTCCTGTTGTTCAATGATTTTCAAAAAAATGTGTACTTTTCAAATTTTGTGTGTTTATTTTTAAACTTTTTGTGTGTTTTTGAAAATTTTAAGCTGAAATGATTCTCATCACTGTTTTAAAATTCATATTAATATGTGAAACAATTTTTCCCATGAAACCGATCATAAATTAATACTGAAAATAACTTTGTTTCAAGTTCAAATACTTAGTAATTTCAAGAAAATTACTATGAATTTTGAATCCCATGCCACATATCACTGTATTTATATTTAAAATCACTTTCCTACGAGGCTTTATAACCATTATTTTCATATTCTATACATTCACTTCACTTCCTGAGAAAACCAAACAATGATTGATTTAACCATAATTTGATTTATTCCTATCAAAACTTGAGGGTTTGAGGTACTTATGTTTTAAATGATTGAGGCATTTGTTTGGTATTAAAGCCCTTATTTAGAAGAATAATTTTCTATAATGGCCTAACTTGAACATTTAATCCTTGTATACCATAGAATCCATGAACATCCTATGAGGTTTGCCACATTACAAGCCAATTTTACCTATCTGACCAACTCTTGAAGTGAAATTGCTTAATCTAGTTGAACTTAAGTGTGTAGGGGGGAGTTGTCTTGTGTTGTGCTACCACATTATGTGATACTTTGGGTGGAAAATTAAGTGCTGAAGAGATGTGTTTTCTGCTGAATAAAATCATCATATTGAAAGTTGTTCCTTTCTGGAGCTTTCATGATATAAGAAGTTGTACCTTTTTGGAGCTTATAACAAAGGAAGAAAGTTGTGCCTATCTGGAGCTTTCAAGAAAATCATGTTTGAGAAGATTGACATTTTTATTGCCGAAATGTTGAATGGTGTGAAAATTCCTTTATTTTTCATGATGATGAACATGAATAGATTCTATTGGGATTGAGGAGGAGACCATATTTAAGTGAAAATTAGATTAATGCAATTTTTCTTCAAGAAGAGTCAAGCCCCCCTCATTCAGCCTCATAATTTTTCACATCTAAATACTACCAACCGAATGCCACATAACAACCCTATAAATTCCTCATGATAAACATTTTTACTTGACTCACATTAGTTTTAAATTTATAAACTTATCTATCCTATGGTGACCCTTGTATGAGTTTGGACGAGAAAGACATTGCTGAAAAATTGGCATTTGTGTGATAAGAGAAAATTCAAGTGAGGTAAGTGTTTTGTGTGCATGGGAGGATAAATAAAGTGGAAATATATTAAATTATATAAATGGAAAAATTGAAATAATGTTTTTTTATGAGGCATGATATCTTTTTTTTCTTGGTGTGGAATTGTTTGATCTAAAGGATATGTGTTTTAAAATTTGTTTTGATTTGATATTGATGTTTACTTGATATGAGGTTTTGACTAGGAGTGAAAAAGGGTAAGTGTGGGGGAGTTGATAAAACAAATTTTTATTGAATATTTTATTGATAATAAATGATAAAATTTACACACATTGTGTTAAATATTTTTATTTATAAAATATTTGGTATTAGATCATTCATTTGAAAATTTGGTGAAAATTCCAGTTTTACCCGTTAAACTTAACTGTAGAATTTAGAACATAAATATTTTCATATGTATTATATGATCTTAAAATTTTGTAAAAATGTTCCTGAATTAACATGATACAACTTTTATTCAGGACATATGAGAAAAATTGTTTATTTGATTGGACTTAATGGGCTATGATGTCAAAGATGGGTTGGACTCGCCAGATTGGACATGGGTTCTGTCACTACCACAAAACTGGGCATTCCCGGTGTCACCCTTTATCAGCGCTAACAAAAAAGAACTGATAAAGGGGGGGTACCTTTATCAGCGCTAAAAAAAGTACCCCTTTATCAGCGCTTTTTTTAGCGTTGATAAAGGTACCCCCTTTAACAACAGTTTTTTTAGCGTTGTTAAAGGGTACCCCTTTATCAGCGCTTTTTTAGTAGCGTTGAGAAAGGGGGTCTTTATCAGCGCTTTTTTTAAAAGCGCTGATAAAGGGTCTGCTTCAAAAAATCATTAAAAAATATATATTAATATTTAAATATATATATATAAATATAATATATATATTTTAAATATAATTTTAAATATATTTTAGATAAGTGTAAATATACAGTTACACTTAATATATAAGATATTTAGTGAAAATGGCTTATAAAAAAATTAAAAAAATATTTTTAATTAATAATTTGCTAATTATTATTGAGTAATAGTCATTTAATAAGAATTTGAAGACTAAAAAATTAAAAAAAAAATTAAAAAATATCCAAAATATGTTGAAAACGCAACTCAAACTTCAAACGATCATAACTTTTGATCCACGTGTCTGTTTGAGCTCTACAGCATATCAAATTGAATCCTGCGATGAGCTCTACATCTCTATGACCGGGGGAACCCCGGTCAAGGTTTTTTCAATGCCTAAAAAGACCCATAAGGCCTCCAAAACTGAGTTTTTATTTTGGATACCCCGATTTTTTAACATTTTGTTTATTTTCAGCCTCGTTTAAGAGGGTATTATTGGCTTTTTTTGGTGGGGACTGAATTTATTCCAAGTTATTACATTCATATTGATATTATTTATTTGAAATTTTATCATTTTTTATAACTCACTGCTATTTATAATCAAATATATAACAATATATACATATTTTTTATATATTCACACATAAAAATTAATTTTTTAAATAAATAATTAAACATATTTACATATAAAATATATTAGTTTTATCTAAATAATTACTAATATCCATTTTATTTAAAATACCAATATATCAATATTTATATACCTATATATTAATCTAACTATATATTTACCTATATAATGTGTGTGTGTCTATTTGTGTGTGTCTATATATTAACAAACTGATATATTATATATATATATATATTCTCACATATGTATATGCATATATATTTATATATATATATATATGTATAATTATACTTATAGAAACACACACATATATATATGTGTGTGTGTGTGTGTTGTATATATGTATTTATTTATACACACACAAAACAAACCATATTTTATAATTGTATTGAAAACTAATCTTATAAATATATATTAATATACTAATAAATATATGGATAAAAAATATAACTAAATATATATAAATAAAGAGATATAACTTAATATTAATATAAAAATAAATATAAAAATATATACATATATACATATATAAATATAACTGACTATATATATATATTAATATACAAATAAATATATAAATATATAAATATAACTATATATATATATTAATACAACTATATAAATTTATATTAATACATGAATAAATATAACTAAATATATATATATATATAGATATATCACTAGTTGGAGAAAAATCAAATTAGAGTAGTGGTAAAGGCTTAGCGCGTATGGGGGGAGGTCTTGAGTTCAAAACCTGGTGGAGGCAGGCAGGGGTGTGCGCATGGGTGAATTTGGGTGGGGGGATATAGCATTGTTAAAGGGGTATAAAAAGCACTGATAAAACATGGGGTGTCATGGATGGGGCTTGCGAGGGCACTGATAAATGGGGGGGAAGCGCTGTTAAAAGCCCCCTCCAATTTAAAGATTTTTTTTAATTTTTTTTTAATTTTTTTTAATTTTTATAAATTTGTTAACTTTTATCAGTGCTTTTTTTAGTGCTAATAAAAGGGGTCTTTATCATCGCTTTCTAGAGGGATGATAAAGAGGACCCCCCCCCCCTCCCCCTTATCTTTTCTGGCATTAATAGTGTTTTTTAGCGTTGTTGAAGGCCTTTTTTAGCACTGATAAAAGCCGTATTTGTAGTAGTGTGTATTTAGGCCATAACTTCTTCATCTGTTATTGAATTAGGCCCATATTTTTAAAGGAGATCTAGGACTAATTTTCTCATAAATCATCCTTCTATAAGGACAGATGATTCATGCATTTTGGTGTTTGAATGGGAGGTTCAATTTGGCTTAAAATATTTGGCCTAGATTCCCCATTCACACTTGAAACCACATTGAACCTAGCCTCCCCAACACTATATAAATTGGTATTATTATCATTTGGAGGGTTTGGGAAGTGCATTATGATATTTTAGGCAGAGGATAATTGGTTCCACCCAAATTCTACAACCATTGTAAGATGGGTAGCTCTTGAAGAAAGGGTCCCCCCATCGAAGCCTTCTTCTCTTCTTCATGTTGTAATGTTTTAATTTGTGTAATAAACTTCTTTGTTCTTCTTTTATTTCTTCTATTCTATTCTATTTTGTTAAAATCTATTCTTATATTAATCTTCCTAATTTGTATGGAATCAAGAGTAGAAATGTGATTGGGTTATACCCTTTCTAAACCTTTTCACATGAAAAACGTTTCTACGATGACTACACCGCCCATGGAAGAGTAGTTTTCTTAGTGATCGATCTATCTTATACCCTCTTAATATAATTATTTTTAATCAATGAGCTACTATAATTCACTTATTATGATATATTAATTTAGTTTTTAATTCAAATTAAACTAATCAATCAATTGAACAATTTTCACAAAAACACATGAGGTCAGAAGTTGTGTAAATTGTGGGAGTGCGATCTTAATTGGTAATAAAAGACCACATGGGATAAATTTTTAGAGTTCAAATATAATCCATAAACTCAATTAATCATAATTTACAGAGTGGATATGTGATCTAATTAACCACTGACCATAAGCTAACATAATAACATCAATCAAAGCAGGGTGTTGTGATTGCAAGTTTCGAAGCTAGACTAGGGTTTAAGTAATTTCATCTTTGTGGTTAAGTTAACTCTTGTAGGGTTCAAGGGTTAAAAAATTAGAGGATTATAATTAAGTGGATATTAATTTAAATGATAATGATTAATAATCAAATGAAGAGGTAGAGTTGTATCTATTATTCCTTTTAAATATTGTCTAAAAAACATCTTCTTGTTATGTCTTTTTAATCGAACTTCATTTCAAAAAAAAATAGAAACAAAAAATATCATACAATCTTCTTCTAGAAAACTTCTCTTAGTTTTATGAACTTTAAAAAAAACCCACATCCTTTCAAGTAGTGTAATTATACTCTTTTATGTTATTTTTAAAATACCTTAAATAAGTTTTCAAATTTACTTCTTCCATTGAGAAAAGACCTTGGACATCCACTCTATTGCACCTAAGTAACCCGAAACCAAACATCATTTGAAATCACCCACAACATCACTCTTTTAACCTTCCATCCATATAGTGATAAAATGGAAAGTGAAGGTGAATGGATTTAATCACAAATACTTTTCATTCCCTTACAAGAAGAGGAAAATCAAGGGTAAATCAAGGAAATGGTATGTTGCCTCTTTCGCAAGTGGCAAGAAGGGTCACTGTAAGAAAAATTGCACCCAGCCAAAGAAGAAAGGGGTAGCTTTAGGTGAGTTGGTTATTGAATGAAATTTATCTATTGATAAAATTAGGGTATTAGATAAATCTTTTGGTGCTCATATATGTATTCAAATATAGGAATGATGTAGATTCAGAAAGATTTACTAAAGAGAGGTAGAAATTCGAACAACCAACTGGTCTAAACTTTCTATTGTAGCTATCAGGGTATACCACCTCATGTTTCCATCCAGAGTGATCATGGTTTTAAGGGGTTTTCATTATGTTAATTCATTTACCATAAACATTATTTCTATATCCAGACTTTATATGGATGGATTTATTTTAAAATTAGGGAATAAATTATTCCTATTTTAAAACTATATCATTACTTATGGTAAGTCACATTTAAATAATGATCTTTATGTGTTGGATTAAATGAACCAAATAATGTCAATTGATAATGAAGTTACTTCACATGACTCATACCATATCCAACTTTGGAATCACCAGTTAGGTCATGTAAATGAAAAGCACTTGACTAAATTATATCAAGATGGATATTTAGATTATTTTGAACTAAAACCAATTGGTGTATTCCATGCATGTTTACAAGGAAAAATGACCAAAGACCCATTTATTAGGAAAGGTGAAAGTGGTAAAGAGATTATTGAATTAGTTCATATCGATATGTGTGGACCATTTCATGTTGAAGCAAGGGGTGGGTACTCATACTTCATAACTTTTACTAATGTTTTTAATAGATACGGATATGTATAATTAATGATGTATAAGTTGTATTATTTTGAAAAATTCAAGGAATTCAAGAATGAAGTTGAGAACCAGTATTATTTTGGGGATACATGTTACCAATAGCAGCATACATACTAAACCAAGTGCAAACCAAAGTAATAGATGGTATACCATAATAATTATGGAATTGAAAGAAATTCGTGTTATCTTACATACATGTGTTGGGTTTTAAAGCATTTTTTAAGGCCTCTTTAGGTAACAAGCCTATAGACCAAGGCATAAAGTGTGTCTTTATAGGATACCCCAAAGAAACAAAGGGATTTTGTCTATACAAACATTTGGAAAAAAAGGCTATCATTGATAGATGTACCACATTTCATGGGGAGGATATAATATCTAAAATAAATAGTGGTAGAGAGATATAATTCGATAAATTCCAAGCTTAAGATAGACAAGATTTGGCATAGGAACAAATTACACAAAGCCCCATGGAAGAAGAAATTGTTTCAAAGACATAATTACTACATAGGTGTACTAGAGAGGTTACAAAACCAGAATGGTATGGTTTTCTAGTCACCAAGGATGGTGACTCATTGTTAGTTGATAATAATGATTCTATAACCTACAATGAAGAAGTAAGTGGAATAGATGTTTCCATGTGGAAAGAATCCATAAATTCTGAAATGGATTCCATATACCAAAACCATGTCTGGATTTTGGTAGACCCTCCATTAGATATAAAGCTTGTTGGTTGTAAATGGGTATTCAAGAAGAAACTGGACATGGAAGGATAAGTCAGTACCAATATGTTGGGACTAGTTTCAAGAGGGTTTAAACAGCATCAAGGCACTGATTACAAAGAAATATTTTCACCTATTTCAATGATGAAATACAACATAATTCTACTTTCCATTGTTGATTTCCATGATTATTAGATTTGTAAAATGGATTTCAAAATATCCTTACTTAATGGGAACCTTCCTGAAGATATCTTTATGACACCACATGAAGGTTTTGTGACTCCAAAGGATTACAACAAGGCATGAAAGTTGAAAAGAACTATTTATGGATTAAAGAAAGCATCTAGGTCATAGAAAATTCAGTTTTATGAGGCCATAACAGAATTTGGGTTCATAAAGAATGAATGTGAGCCATGTGTATCTGAATGGTTTAGTGAGAGTGTAGTCATTTTCTTAATAGTATATATTGATGACATATTACTCATTGTAAATGAAATATCATTATTACAGTTTGTTATGGAATGGTTGAATAAATGCTTCTCTATGAAGGACTTGGGTGAGGTAACATATATTCTTGTGATCAACATCTATCGTGATATATCTAATAGTTTTTGTGGCCTATTTCAAAGTACATACATTGAAAATATACTCAATAGATTTAGTATGGAACAATCCAAGAGGGGTTTGTTGCTAGCATCACATGGAATTCATATTTCTAGGAAAATGTGTCCATAGACACATGAGGAAGGAAACAGATTAAAAAAGATTCTTTATGAATCAGATATTGGTTCATTCACGTATTTTATGCTATGTATTAGTATAGATGTCACCTATACATTAAGTGAGGTAAGAAGATATCAAGCTGACCTAGGTGATCGCCATTGGATGGTAGTCATGACTATCCTTAATTATTTGAGTCATACTAAGGATATGTTCCTAGTTTATGGAGGTTATGAGGAACTTTTCATCAAGGTATATATATATATATATATATATGATAGTTTCCAAATATATAAATGTGACAGGAAGTCACAAATAGGATGCATATTCACTTTGAATGGAGGTGTCATGAGCTGGAAGAGCACAAATAAGACAATGGTCTCATATTCTATAGTAGATTCTGAGTATATTGCAGCTTCTAAGGTAGCTAAAGAAGTATTATGGATGTGAAACTTCATAAAAGATCTTTATTTGGTACCTAGAAATAAAGATCCTATCACGCTCTATTGTGACAATACTTCATTGGTGGTTCTTGCAATAGATCCAAGGTACCATTAGTAGACAAAGCACATAATTCTGAAGTGTCATCTCTTGAGGGATTTTTATTAGAGAGGTGAAGTTTTAGTTATCAATATTTATATGGAAAAAAATGGATGACCCCTTGACTAAAGCCTTAACTCAATAGAAACATGACTATCATGTGAGGTCTAGCGGACTGAAGGTTGTAGGCAGTTGGCTCTAGTCTAAGTGAGATTTTTTTAGAGATGGTGTCCTAGGACCAACCATTTGTACACTGATTACATGAATATTTTATGTATTGAATATTAATAAAACTTCATATCACATATTGTTTTTTTTTCTTCCTGACTCTAATATAATAATTTCCTAGATTATACATCACATTGATAAGGTCATAACAGTTCCTTGCTATAATGAGAACCTTATTGTTCTATGATGATATTCTTAAATAATTTTCTATGTTTGGATAACATGTTATGATGGGACACATAGTATATAGAAAGTTAGTTATGATTACTCATAAGAAGATGATGGTTCTTCTCATAAATTTTTCACTTGTTAATATCGAAGATTAGGTATTATGAGAACAGACCTTCCAATATAAATTTTTCATGTTTTCGGTGTCATAGGATATTTCTATCTATGAGTGTGTGTGAAGGTTTTTAGTCTTTAATATTGTTATTAATTCATGTTACAACACACATAATTAGATATATTTCATAATCCATAACAATTAATGGTGAAGTTGGATACGTTGGGTGCGTCAGGAGTGACATGTCATTAATGAATAAGTCGAGGAAGGATTTTTTCCCTTCCTTATTTATGAAACAAGATATCTCAGACCTTTAATTGGAATAGATCCATCACATTAAATTCCATTTCCATGGTGTAATGATGTGTTTATTTAATATAGTCAAAGAAAGAAATATCGATCATATAGGTTAGTGACACAGATGTGAAACTTTCTTGATGATATATTGGGATAAAGAGATTATATTACACAATAAACTTTATTATGTGGTTTTTGATGTTGTGACATTAAGTTATTTCTCTTGGGTGGCTTGACACATTGCTGGATAGTAATCTTGGATTTTAGGCAAGCCCACCTAATGCTAATGAGAAAGTATCCTAGAGGGTCACACACTAAGTGTTTCTATTAAAATCGATAAAATTATATTCGAATTTAATTAAGAGAATAAATATTATTCTCAATTTTGAGTAATAATTTTATTCATGTTATATTGATTACATAAATTAAATAAGTATTTATTATTCAACTTGTGAATAAGATATTTATTTTATTTATTGAATTTTTTAATAATTATTTATTCTCTAGATTGTGAATAAAATATTTATTTATGAATAAAATATTTATTTGGTTATTCAATAAATTCTAGAGGAGTTCAAACAGACCAAGACTATGATTGGTGTCAAATATTAATTAATAATAATATTATATAATATTTTTTATTGCGCAAGTTGGAACATGCTAGAAAATAATAATTATATAATTATTATTATGCGGTATGGGATTTATTAAAGATTAAAAATGTTATTTAAAGTTTGGTATTTAATTAAATAATATTTTAACTTAAAACCTAACTCTAAAAATAGGTGAATATTTCTATTTTGTAGAGTATCCAAAAATTGAGAATAGAGAAGTATTGTGCACAATGAATTCTCTCCCAAATTCTCTTTATCTCTCCCTCTCAAGAATGAGAAGTGTAAGATATATTTCTTCAAGACTAAAAAATGAGAAATCAAGAATAAAAAATGAAAGACATTTGACTCACAACACTAGCACTCAGAGAATGAGTGGTGTTGCACATATATCATAGGATCACATGTGGATCACCGCTAGAGGGGTTCTATCCTTGGATACTCACAGCGCAATGAACGTAGTCCGAAAGGTCCTTTTCGGGTGATCAATATTCACCAGATAAGAAAGTTACTAATCCTAGGTATTTATTTCTTTAGATATTAAATAAATTCATTCTAAATTTTATGTGAAATATCCACACTCTTGGTTTCGATAAATGATTATTAAAATAAATTTTAATATATCACCCACCATCGCATGCTTCCACTGCACCCAGAACCATCACTTTCTACTTAGATCATCCACCACCTTATTTTCTTTAATATGATGGTAGTGGATTAAGCATTCATAATCCTTCATGAGATCTAACCACCTTCGTTGGCACATATTAAGCTCCTTATGTGTGAATATATACATGAGGATTTTATGATCAGTATATATTTCAAACTTCCCCCCATCGAGATAATGACACCATATTTTCAATTCAAAGATCATAGTCATCAACTCCAGATCATAAATGGGATAGTTTTCTCATGAATTATCAACTTACTTGAGGCGTAGGTTATTAATTTATCATTTTTCATGAGTACACAGCCTATTCCCTTCTTTAAAGCATCACAATACACCATAGAGTTCCCCACTTGTCGAAAGTGTGAGTACTGGTGTAGTGATAAGTCTCTTTTTGAGCACCTAAAATCTTTCCTCACATTATTGAGTCTAAACATACTTTACACCCTTCTGATTCAACTTGGTTAGTTGGTTTTACAATCATGATAAGTTCCTCAAAAAAATTTGGTAGTACCTAGATATACCAAGGAAGCTATGGATCTTCATTACAGATGTTGTCTCGGGCTACTCTTATATTAGCTTTATCTTAGAAGGGTCCAAAAATATCCCATTTATAGTGATTAAATTCCCCAATAATGATACTTTCTCTATAAAAGACTAACATCTACTATACTTTTGATAAAATTTCCCTCTTCTTAAAGTCTTTATCACATTATTCAAATTCTCCTTTTTTTCCTCCTTACTCTTAGAGTATATCAGAATATCATTAATAATGATTAAAAAAAATTATAGGTAAAATATAAAGACTCTATCCATTAAGTCCATGAAAATTTATGGATCATTAGTGAGTCTAATGGGAATCACTATGAAATCATAGTGTCCATACCACATTTGAATGGTAGTCTTGGGAATATCTTCTTTATTCACTTTTATCTGGCGATATCCCAACCTAAGGTCCACCTTATAGAAATACATAGCCCCACATAGTCTACCAAATAAGTAATCTATACATGGAAGGGGGTACTTTTTCCTTATCATGATTTTTTTGAGCTCACGATAATCAATTTTTAGGGGGTGGTGGGGCATAGTAAGGGGTTTTAGAGAAAAGAAAAATTGGGGTGGAGAGGAAAAACATCAGTAGAGAAGGGCTGGGTTAGAAATCCTATGATACCATGTATAACCATACTCCATAACTCAATGAGAAGTGAATCCCTTTATTTATAGAGATATGAAAATAATAAAAGATAGATCAAACCAATGTGGAACTCTAAAATACACATAACTAGGTCCAACAAACTGGTTCAACTTCAAATAATTCATTGGTTTGATCATCTATAACTTCATCAACAGGACCTAACCATTTTGATATAGCATAGGGGTCTCGATAGACACACCTGAGATAGAGGGGGTTAAATTAGGTGTGTACTTATTTTACCAAAATAAAGTTCTTTTAAGCTTAACCCCTTTTGGTTTTTAACTTATGTCACCTAGTTAGATGAAAATGAATATTTTTTGTATTTTACCCTACCAATCACCTATATGATGTAGGGGATAAATCATTTGTTCACTGATTATACCAAAAAACAATTTCCTTTTAAGCTAAACCCCATTTTGTTTTTAAGTTTTATCACCTGGTAGGATGAAAATGAATATTCTTTTTATTTTACCCTTCCAAGAACCTATATGATGTGCAGATACTGAATGTAAAAATAACACATTTTTTTACAAGGTTCGGCCATAGTGTGGGTAATATACTCCTTATCAATTCAACACCCATTGATTCAAAAATTTACCACTATAATAGAATCAAAAATTAAAATGGGTGTCCATGAGCCACATTGAAACCTCTGCACGCAATATTACACATGTGTAGTCTCTATATTATGCATGTGACAAGACCCCATTATATAACAAAAGGGAAAGTGTCCTTATAATCCTTCTAGAGTATTTATCTCCTAGTGGTTCTCTTCTTCCTTTATACATCTAAAGTAGGTCACAATCTTCCATATATGTCACTACACCCACAAAGATGATCTCCTTCCTCAACTCCGAGTGACATCTATAAGAATCTGGATCTTCTTTTCAGGTTGGAAAACTTCTCCCAAGCGTTCCGGAGGCGATCTGAAGGCTTGTCTTGGAAAATCAAAGCTGGATTCTTGAGGAGAAGGAATCTAAGGAGGGTTCTTGAAGAATCAACCTGAGTTTCTTGTGCATTCTTCATTGTTGGGGTTTTCATCAAAACCTTTGAGGTAAGTGGTTTGATGCCTTACATTGAATGTCCTTGAGTTTTGGGCAAAAGTGTTGGATACCCATGTGTCGGGTATCTCGGGTTAGGGTTTTGATCCTGTAATATTATCTGCCTTAGATTTCTTGTGTGCTTGAGGCTGTTAGATGAATAATGATTGCTTGTTTGCATGTCTGAGGATCACACCATGGGTTTTTTCCTTGTTTTGGTTGTTTATCACTATTTGGCATATGTTGCCTATGAGGCAAACCTTGTTACACTGATTGCCTGCCTTGATATGAATAATTGAATGTGTTTTTTGTAGTTTAAATGTTTTTGATGAATTTTAGTTATTATCCAAGTAGTTTGTTAAACATACTTAGGGCTAATACGAATCGGTTACATATGATTGCTTTTACTCATGGTTGTGGGAACCTGGTGTAGCGTGACCATATGAGGAATTGACATTGAGTGTTTCCTCAGAGGGCCTGTTTAATTATTACCACCATGAGACCATAAGGGATATTGAATTTGTGCTATCTCAGAGGGTCTGGTAATTATTTAATTGAGACTAAAGGGGTAATTAGACGTAAGTTCTTCCTCAAAGAGTATGTAGTATCGCTGCAAGACCATAGGGGGAATTGACGATGAGTGCTTCCTTAGAGTGTCTTTGTCTTTGTTGAATACTTGACCATAGGGGTCTGCCCGCGTGAGCCACCTAGAGGGTCAGCGTGATAAATTAATGTTGGTTGGTTGTGATGAGTCCACCATGCCAAAGAACAAGCTTGGGTTTGTACTAATTGTTGTTAGGTAGTCTGTTGAGATACATGTTGTGTTACCTGCTATGCCTTTGGATTATATATCTTTTTGCTAGATTCTTTGGTTGATGATTAAATGATTGGATTAAATTAATGAATAAATGTGAATAGATTCTTGTAGGATTGTTTACTCAGGGTACTCCTGTTTCACTACTGCATTTATTTCATTTACTTTTGCTATATTGCTCACTGATAGTAGGGCATATATCTTGTGGTGGTTGCCTACTGGGATTAGACTCACACCCTGTTAGGGTCCTTATTTTTGGCCCAAACAAGTTATATGGTTGCAGGTGTGTATAGGGATTGTGGACCTTCTACCTCAGGTGCTTGATTACTGGTTAGAGTAGGAGAGCATGGGACCGAGCTTAGGCTTGCGATGCTCCTGGAGTTTACTGTTTACTTTTAGTACTTGGGTTTCAGTTGTATTTCAGCATGTTGCTTTGTTTACTGATTTCCACAGATACATTTACCATGATGCATCATTTTTATATTATACAATTCTTCTACTGTTTGGCTTCAGTTGTTGTATATTGTTTACTGCTTCCGCTATTGTTTATTATTTTTCTTCTGTTGCATACTTTACCAAATGAAGGAATATTTTCCCCACTGACTCACCAAGTCTCTCGCTGCTAGTCGGCAGCCTCTAGCATTTGGGGAAACGCGCTTGAGGTCATGTGGTGAACCGGGTATGGGGCACCAGTTGAGTGGTTCCGGATTTGGGTCATTACAAAGTGGTATCAGAGCAGTTTTCTTTCTTTTCTATTTCCTTCCTATTTGGCGGTAATAGACAGAGATAGGAAAGAATGGGTAGTTGGTACTTAACTATGCCCGGGAGTAATTAAGTTGTGTATAGGAAAAATCTATATTACCTCGTGATTGCAATTTTTAGTTTTTTGTAAGTGTTACAGTTGATTATATTTCACCGTTGGGTGATACACTTGTTTTGTGTTGTTACAGTTTATATGATTTTGGTTCTATTTTGTTGCAACCCGATGAGATGAGCGTATGCCATCTCATGCATCATATTTTCACTGGTTATAAAATCACATATCATGCATTTTACCATTCCATCTAGGGTGCATTAGAAATTTCATGTTGTTGTGATAGATGTTGTGATAGATTATGCATGATATTGTGATAGTTGTTGTGATAGAGATACATGTTATGCTGATAGAGTGTTGTTTATCTTACAGCTTATTTAGCATGGATGCCAATATTTGGTCTTAGAGGTGTTATGGGCCCTTGAGGATCAGAATTTGGCGGATCATGGGATTACAATACTGTTTACTTTTTATATGCATTGTTATGATGCCAAGCTTTGATTCGCGGGGAGTATGGGCCCCCACAGATCAGAATTTGACACATAGGTGCTGGTTTTCAGTGTTTTTCAGTGGTTTTGGGGATTTTTGTATGCCTACTACCCAAAAACCCAGATATCAGGTTGTGTGGCCTTATGAACACACGTCATGTGTTCTTCTATTCGGGAAGAAATACTTTTCGCGGTTACACGCCGTGTACTTTGAAGTACACACCGTGTACTTTCCTTTCGGGTGATCCAGTCGTGTAATTGAATACATGGGTTGGAAAATCTTAGGGACAGCACACCATGTACATTGTTGACATGTCGTGTAGTTTTGTCCCGTGTACCAGCCCGTGTGACTAACGACATGGATGGTAAAAATCTTTAAGAACATGTTGTGTAGTTTGGGTTTACACAGCCAGTTTGGCCAGTGTACACGCCCAAGTAAAATCTTTCTGGAACACGTCGTGTATATATACTGCACGCTGTGTAACCATGTTTTTCCAATCATAATATTTTTTACTCTTCTATTCCGTTTTCACTCTTTTAAGTTTTCAATTGTGCTCATCATTGATAAAGGTGTGTGTGACCCTACAGAATCATGCCACCAAGACGTCCTCCTGTTGCACGTCAAGGGTCTGAAAATGATCGTACGCCAGATATGGAACCAGAAGTTATCCCGGATACTGGTGCGGACACACAATTCCATGAGGGATTCATGAGGTGCATACGTACCTTTTAGGGAGCTCAGCAACCTGCCCAGTCTATGGTAGAGCTTACGCGAGTCTTCCAGCAACAGCATCCTCTCACATTCTCTGGGGATGGAGGACCTCAGGCTGCTGAATCTTGGTTCGAAGCTATGGTTTCTATCTTCGAACATCTCGAGACACCCCCAGACAGAAGGGTGAATCTCGCAACTTACATGCTGCGATATTCCGCCAAGAGATGGTGGGATGTAGTTTCTCAGGCAGGTCATCAGCAGATAGTTGCTTGGGACGAGTTTCAGCGTACGTTCTATGACTGCTTCTACCCGGTGAAGCTGAGGGCTGACAGAGCCAGAGATTTCATGAACCTGTAATAGGTTACTCTATTAGTTATGGATTATTCCTCCCGTTTTACTGAGTTACAGCATTTCACTCCCGTTCTGGGGAATGACGAGCTGTTTTTAGCAAGGAAGTTTGAGGAGGGACTTAGACCAGAGATCAGATAATAAGTGAACATCTTCCAGTTGACTTCTATTTCTTTGATAGTCAACCAAGCATTGATCATGGAGAGGAATTTGAGGGATATTGGAGCAGTGATCCAGGGTGGTTCAGCATCCAGAGTCAGTACTCTTTTTACTGACAGCAGGAAGCCCCACCGAGAGTCTACACGAGGTGACTCGAGGAAGCGAGATGTTCCTTTAGGTAGCAAGGTTCTATTTTAATAGTGTGGTAAGGATTGAAATAAGAATACAAAGTGCACAAGGGACCCAGTGGAGTGATGAGCTTGTGGCAATATGGGTCACCTGCAGTGGTTTTTCAAGGTTCTTCTTCCAGCAGCTAGTGAAGGTGGATCTGTTTTGACTCCGCGTACAGGCGCAGGATTACCAGTTCCACAGCAGACTGGGGGATGGAGTTCTTCGGGTCGTTCAGGCTAGGGTAGAGGTCGTGGATGCGGTGGTCAGGCTCAGGGAGGATCATCTCAGGGATCTCAGGCTGCTACACAGGGCCACGGTACAGGCCAGACTTTTACGGTAGAGCAGACTCATCAGGAGCAGGATCCTTGACCTTCTACAGTTCAAGGTACGATCTTAGTAGCCTCAGTTTTATCTTCTACACTTTTTGATATAGGATCATCTCATAGCTTTATTTCTGTGCACACTGTAGAGAGCCTTAGACTTACTATCTTCACTTCTGAGATTATGATGACACTAGACACTCCCTTGGGACTTAGAACTACTAATGTGTGTCAGTGAAAACAGTGCCCCCTTGAGGTTGGTGGGTGTCACTTATTGTGGGATCTTTATGTCCTAGAGATGTCATATTATGATGTCATTCTCAGAATGGACTTTCTGGTTCCTTTTCAGGCCTTTGTCGATTGCTATCGCCGCAGGGTGAGTTTCACATAACCTGAGGGTATACCTTTTCTTCACAAGGGTGAATGGGATGTCCAGGCGAGCAGAGCTGGACCAGAGAATCATGGGTTGGGTGGTGTTACAGCCCATATTTCTAGTTTATATCTGGACAATTAGGGGACTTCTTAGATGGATTATCCTCCAGTGGTTGATCATTTTGCGGATGTCTTTCCAGAAGACTTTTTAGCGTTTCCTCCGGAGCGTGAGGCCGACTTCTCTATTGAGCTTGTGCCGGGAGCAGCACCGGTATCCATACCTCCTTATAGAATGGATATGACTGATTTACAAGAGATCAAGAAGCAGTTGGAGGAGTTGCAGGCAAAGGGTTTTATCCGACCCAGTACTTCTCCTTGGGGTCCGTCTGTTTTATTTACGAAGAAGGCAGATGGTACTTTACGGCTTTGTGTGGATTATCGGAAGCTGAACCAGTTGACGGTCAAGAACCGATATCCCTTGCCAAGGATTGATGATCTTTTTGATCAGCTTCGAGGAGCCAGGGTATTCTCAAAGATCAACTTGAGATCCAGCTATCATCAGTTGCGCATCAGACCATCGGATATACCTCTTACAGCCTTCTGGAGAAGGTATGGTTTGTATGAGTATTTGGTGATGTCGTTCGATCTCATGAAAGAGCCATTAGTTTTCATGGCGCTGGTGAAAAGAGTTTTCCATATTTACTTGGATTCCTTCGTGGTGGTTTTTATGGACGATATCTTGGTGTACTCTCACACTCGACACAACCATGCTTCCCATCTTGAGATTGTATTGAGTACACTGAGAGAGCATCAGTTATATGCTAATATTTCAAAGTGCCACTTCTGGATGGACGAGATTCACCTCCTGGGTCATGTCATCTCAGAGACTGGAGTATTAGTAGACCCAAAGAAGGTGAGAGCAGTAGTTACCTGGGAGTAGTCGAAGAATGTCTTCGAGGTATAGAGTTTCTTGGGACTGGATGGTTACTACAGGTGGTTTATACAAGACTTCTCACGCTTAGCAGCACCGTTGATGGGCTTGACTAAGAAGGGGGTGAAGTACGTTTGGTCAGAAGCCTGCAATTCAGCCTTTTAGGAGATGAAGGGGAGATTGACTTCAGCACTGATTCTAGTTCTGCTAGAGTCGAGCAAGAGTTATACAGTTTTCTGTGATGCATCTGGCATCGGTCTTGGAGAAGTGATTATGTATGAGGATCGTGTTGTTGCATATGGATATCGTCAGTTGAGGCCACATGAGAAGAACTATCTTACGCATGACCTGGAGTTGGATGCAGTTGTTCATACCTTTCATTGTTGGAGACGTTATCTTCTGGGAGAGAATTTTGTGGTATATACTAACCATAAGATCCCCAAGTATATCTTCACGTAGCGTGACTTAAATCTGAGACAGCGGAGGTGGGTCGATTACCTACAGTCTTTCAACTTTGAGCTTTCTTATACACCTGGAAGAGGCAATGTTGTAGCAGACGCACTGAGTAGGAGGACTCAGTTACAGGTAGTTCAGGTGGCCAACAACGAGTGGAAGATTATGGCTCTGTTCTCTGAGATGCATTTGGAGATGCACAACAAACAAGGACATATGGTTCTTTATTCTATAGCTATTACCTCTACTCTTCTGGATCGAGTTTTAATGAGGCAGCTATCAGACTCAGAAGGCCTAGTCCTATGGGAGGGTATGTCAGGTGGAGACCCTACTCTGGGGTGGAAAGTGGGTGATGATGAGGTGTTACATTTTCATGGCCGTGTATGGGTTTCATTAGACATGTGTGAGGAGCAGATGTGGGATTTTCAAACGTCAGCTTGGGAAGTTCATCCTGGTGTCACAAAGATGTATCGAGACTTACATCGTCAATATTGGTGGCCAGGTATGAAGAAGGATGTGGCTGGTTTTGTTATGAGGTGTTCCACCTGTCAGTAGGTGAAGGTAGAGCATCAGTGACCAGCAGGGCTTTTGCAGTTGTTACCCATTCCTGAGTGTAAATGGAATGATGTCACGATGGACTTCGTGATAGGGTTACTAAGGTTGCCTCGAGGGAATGATTCGGTTTAGGTTGTTGTTGACCGGCTCACGAAGGTTTCTCATTTATTGCTGATCAAGGATACCTTTGGCGTGGATAATCTTGGGAGGTTGTACATTCGTGAGGTGGTACGACTTAATGGGGTTCCGAACACTATCGTTTCAGATAGGGATGCCCACTTTACTTCACATTTCTGGCAGGGGCTATAGAGGGCTTTGGGTACACAGGTACTTCTGAGTACAGCTTACCATCCCCAGACAGATGGCCAGCCAGAGCGCACGATTCAGGTGTTGGAGGACATGTTGCGAGCATGCGTCCTTGATTTTGGAGGTTCTTGGTAGAAACATATACCTCTAGTGGATTTTTCCTATAACAATAGTTTTCAAGCAACTATTCAGATGGAACCTTACGAGGCTTTGTATGGTAGGCCATACCGATCACCCTTGTGTTGGCAGGAGGCAGGAGAGGCAGTTATGTTGGGACTTCGTCTTGTTAAGGAGACCACAGAGCAGGTGGAGTTGATTTGGAAGAGGATGGCTACCACACAGTCTCAGTAGAAATCTTATGCTGATCAGCGGAGACGACCTTTGGAGTTCAAGGTCGGAGATCAGATTTTCCTGCGTGTTACCCCGAGGTTGGTACATAATAGGATTAGGAGACCAGGAAAGCTTTCACCAAGATACGTCGGGCTGTTTGAGGTTCTGGAGAGAGTCGGGCTGGTTTCTTACAGGTTGAAGTTACCTCAGAGGTACTAGGCTATGCACAACGTCTTCCATGTTTCTCAACTTCGACGGTATTTCTCAGACTCGTCTCATGTTTTTCAACCCAAGGAGGTTGAGTTGGAGCAGGATGCATATTTCGAGGATCATCCTATCAGAATTGTTGATCGTAGTGCCAAGGTTCTCCGTGGCCAGTCTGTTCCTCTATTACAGGTGTTATGGCAGCACAGGAGAGTACATGATGAGACTTGGGAGAGGGAGGTCGATGTACAATCACAGTGGCCAGAGTTTTTTGAGGTTTCTTCTTCTATGCCACATTAGGAAATTCGGGGATGAATTTCTTTAAGGGGGGAAGTTTTTAAGAACCCAGATCTTCTTTTCAGGTTGGAAAAGTTATCCCAATCATTTCGGAGGTGATCTGAAGGCTTCTCTTGGAAAATCGAATCCGGATTCTTGAGGAGGAGGAATCTAAGGCGGGTTCTTGGAGAATCAACCCAAGTTTCTTGTGAATTCTTCATTGTTGTTGTTTTCTTCAAAACCTTCAAGGTAGGTGGTTTGATGCCTTACGTTGAATGTCCTTGATTTTTGTGAAAAAGTGTCGGATACCCACGTATCAGGTATCTCGGGTTAGGGTTTTGATCTTTTAATATTATCTTCCTTAGATTGCTTGTGTGCTTGAGGCCGTTAGATGAATAATGATTGCTTGTTTTCATGTCTGAGGATCACACCATGGGTTTTTTCCTTGTTTTGGTTGTTTATCGTCGTTTGGCTTAGGTTTCCTGTGAGGCAAACCTTGTTACATTGATTTCCTGCCTTGATATGAATAATTGCATGTGTTTCCTACAGTTTAAATGTTTTTGATGCATTGTAGATATTAGCCAATTAGTTTTTTGAACATACTTAGGGCTGCTCCGAATCTGTTACGTATGATTGCTTTTACTCAGGGCTGCGGGAACCTGGTGTAGCAAGACCATAAGGGGAATTGACATTGAGTTCTTCCTTAGAGGGCTTGTTTAATTATTACCACTACGAGACCATAAGGGATATTGACTTTGTGCTCTCTTAGAGGGTTTGATAATTATCTAATCAAGACTAAAGGGTGAATTAGACATAAGTGCTTCTTCATAGAGTCTGTAGTATCACTGCAAGACCATAGGGGGAATTGACGATGAGTGCTTCCTCAGAGTGTCTTTGCCTTTGTTGAATACTTGACCATATGGGTCTTCCCATGTGAGCAACCCAAAGGGTCAGCGTGATAAATTAATGTTGGTTGGTTGTGATGAGTCCACCAAGACAAAGAACAATCTTGGGTTTGTACTGCTTGTTGTTAGGTAGTCTGTTGAGATACATGTTGTGTTACCTGCTATGCCTTTGGATTATAGATCTTTTTGCTAGATTCTTTGGTTGATGATTAAATGATTGAATTAAATTAATGAATAAATTTGAATGTATTATTGTAGGATTTTTTACTCAGGGTACTCCTATTTCACTACTACATTTATTTCATTTACTTTTGCTATATTTCTCACTGACAGTAGGGAACAGATCTTGTGGTGGTTGCCTACTGGGATTAGTCTCACACCCTATTTGGGTCCTGCTTTTTGGCCCAAACAGGTTATATGGTTGCAAGTGTGGATAGGTATTGTGGCCCTTCTACCTTAGGTTCTTGATTGTTGGTTAGATTTGGAGATCATGGGACCGAGCTTAGGCTTGTGATGCTGCTAGATTTTACTGTTTACTTTTAGTACTTGGGTTTCAGTTGTATTTCAGCATGTTGCTTTGTTTACTGCATTCCATAGATACATGTACCATGCTGCATCATTTTTATATTATACATTACTTCTACTATTTGGTTTAAGTTGTTTTATACTGATTACTGCTTCTTCTATTGTTTATTATTTTCCTTCTGCTTCATACTTTACCAAATGAGGGCATAGTTTCCCCACTGACTCACCAAGGCCCTCACTGCTAGTCGGTAGCCTCTGGTGTTGGGGAAACGTGCTTGAGGTCGTGTGGAGAACCGGGTACGGGGCACCAATTGAGTGGCTCTGAATTTGGGTCATTACAACTTCCACAACCAGGATATTTTCAAACTCATCACATGCAATATGGCCTCTAAAACTCAATAGCTTTCATTCTTTACAGGATCTACAACTTGACAATAAAACTCATCAATTATTTGGGACCCAAAAAATTGTACAAGATCAAAATAATTACTCTTATTCATCTTTTCTATAATATATAATTTTTTCCTCTTCTTCTTTGAGTATTATTATCTTGGATTCTCACATATCACAAACACTGTTAAACAACCACAACATGACGGTCACTCCTTTTTATTCTTATTTTCTTGATCTTATCATCAAGTCATGTGCATAAATGGATAAATTAAATAAATTTTCTCTTTTCTAAATACCAAAAATGGTATGTTGAGAAGACAAAATAACCACCATAATAAAATAAAAATTATAAAATACCCATTTTGGGTTACCATGATTTTCTATGATCACATTTTTTAACTCATGGAGTTTTATAAGAATACCCTAATTAAATTATTCTCACATTTGAAATGTGATTGAATAAAATATTATTTATTCTTCTCTAATGGGGCTTATTTTCAAAGGAATCCATAGAATCCACACTTTAAATATTTACAGTTGTACATAGATCATGCAACAAATCATATCTACAGTGTAGAACTCATCATTATTTTCCAGATTCACCAGATCTGAAAGTATTATCATTTCTTAAGTATTTGAAAAATTTCCATACTTAAATCATATTTATTCATGAACACTTTATCATCATTAGATAAAAATTATGTAGGCTATGATAAATTAAAGCATAATGAATGATGGTTCTTTATTTTCATTATTCATGAAAACTCGAAAATTAAATTCTTAGTATCATAAAATATATGCAATGGAACTCTTCATTTGATCATACCCAAACAGGATTAGATCATAGATTCTATAAGAATCTGGATATTCCTAACTCAAAATCAAGACTCAAGAATCTTTATATTTGTATTTAATCTGAATTAAATAATACTAGAAGCTCTATTTTTCATTTTCTTTTGATCATCCCATTTCATGGATGAAGATCACCTTCTATTTCTTCTCATTCTTGGATCAAAAACTTTTCTAGGTTTTTGTGATTTTTATACCATGTTAAAACACCTATTCCATCAATCCAAATAATTTCAACTTCATCAGATTTGAAATATGAAAACTTGACTTTTCATCCATCAGAACATCGTAAATTTTACAACTGTTGGAGTCTTATAGTGGATTATTAAAAGTATTATATTTGAAAAGGCTTACATTCAGATACTTACACTCAGTGGTAGAAATCTTATGTCCATATTTCAAAGACTTACACTCTTTTCTTTATCAATTTTTAAAAAACCCCAAAGCTTTATAATGGAAAATAAATTCTTATGATGAATCACTATGATTGGAAAAGAATTAAGATTTATAGTGTCATATGATGTAGTTTAAATCCATATTATCACCACAAATATTTATGCTCAACATGTGATTTTCTTAATTTTAAAAGAAGCTTTATGATCATAGTTGAAAAAATATTACACTTAGGATTTATCCATTTTTCATGAACTCTGAAGTGAAGACTTCTGTAAATAGTTTCGAATGAACTTATTCTTTATTTAGGGTTTCTCCAAACTTCCAAAATCACATATGAACTTCTAAAAATAAATATTATAATTATAAAAACAATTCCTAACTCCTTAAAATCAGATCAAAAGTGTTGCGTCATATAAAATAACCTCTTTAGAATATTTCCATGAACTCATCTGCTCGATCAGGTGTAACTTCTCTTCAATCAATCTCGAGCTACCTTCATTCACTTAACCCATCATCCAAGAGTGTAGAAACATTGATGTAGTAGCCAAAAATACTTTATACTCTTCATATGGGTTCTATAACTTTAGTTTCTAAGGAATCTATCTAGCCAGCTATTACAAGGACCTATGATCTTCTTCTTTTCCATTTATTACACATGGAAGCAACTTCACTTTCAAAATTGGATACTCACTTCCACACATGAGACCTCATATTAATTTGATATCCTATCATTGACCGATCTATGATAAAAAAAATCATAATCTTTTTCCATGAAAATTATATTAACATCTGTAATAACTCCAGGAATCTGAACATGGGAACATGCATGAGCTAGAAAGGTAAGGGATTGTTTCTCACCAAGTTCAATAGCTATTGAACTTCTAAGAGAAGAATTTAAAGATAATTTATCCTAATAAGAAAAAAAAATTAAGGATCTTGAGGCTCACCAGTATCACCCATAGATATCTATACCTCAGTTGGATCTACAACAACCTTATCTTTACAAATAACTCCCTCTTCTATATTAATTTCTACCTCAACACCAATTGTAGCAACTTAAGAACTTATAGATATTTGAAAATATTAATTTATGACATTAGGAACCTGATTCTCAACATTATGAAGTTGTTTCTATTTATAGGTAGGATTTTAAACTTCACCTACTTTATAATGATCTTTTGGGTTGGAAGGTTAATATTCCTGATCTTTAAACAGTACTAGTATATCTCTATTCTCTTTAGAGATCTCCTCCTAAACATTAGTAGGGTATTTAACATATTCATATTCTATAATGATAACAATATTATTTAGAGATTAATTCTAATGTGAAATACTTCTCTTTAAAACTCCATCTCCAAAGGTGTTTAAACCATGGAATTTAGAATCCATAAATTCACTTATCTTAATATCTTTCTTATCAAACACAAGGGTTAAAATCATTACAATGAGATAGAAACTTCACTTTCAATTACAATAGTTAAAAATATATAAAAATATTTATCAAGTTAAATTTATTCATTTCTTTGTGATAAGAAGGTATATAAAAAGTGCATTTTATATTCAATATGAATTCAATTTTATTTACATAATATGAATGTTTTTGTTTTAGATTCATGCGGTTTAATTTACTAAATATTTTACAAATATCATCAAGTACGACTAATTTCCATGAACAATATGAAAGTGCATTGAAATTATGTAATCACATGCAAGTCTGAGAGGTATTTTGTTGAGTATTATCTCATTACATATAAAAGTTCTTTAGATTATTTTATTTTCTATATAAATCAACCTCTCAACATAATAATCACTCCCAAATTTCAAAAATTTTCTATTGTTCTCAATAATTTTCTCTTCATATAATTATTTATGTAATAATTATGAAAATCATTTTATGTAATAAAAAACCCCTACTGTCTATTAAACACAAAGGTGAATAGGCACATTATTTTTCATATGAAAATTACTAGTTATTATACTAAATTTGGATTTCCCCCCATACTTGTTTTTGTACATGATACCTTCTCTCAGTATATTGATTCTCCTTACCTAATTTATTTATCATCTCCACCTCCCCTACTCCCCATATAGACCTCCCACTCTCAATCCATCGTTCCAACTCTTGAACCACTGGCTCCTCATCTATTATACATCACCCACTAATTCCCGTATCCACCTCCCTACCTCCACCTCCACCTTCTGGCATCCACCTCATCACCCCAACCTCCACTTTTGAAAATTAATTTCACAATTTTAATCTTTTGGTTTTCATGTCTTTATTTTTTCATGTTATCGACACCCCTCATTTTGTAAAACCTTATGTTTATTTCCCTCTCCTCTCAATATTTAGGTTTAAGAATAACTTTTTTGAAAATGTATGTGCTTCTATTACTTATTATATGACACACACACCCTTGAATATGAAACCCAAAACTTATTTTCTTATTTCTCTAATTATTTCCTCTGAATTCCACTCCTTTGGTGCGTCATATCCTATAATCTTTACATTGTATAATATAATATTAGAATTAATTTTTTATTTTATAATCCATATCCTTTTTAAATACTATTTATTATAATACTTGATTCATTATTTCTTAATATGTGTAATATTTGTTTTAGTTTCTTTGTTTATTATATTCTATAATCTATAAAATCATTTTTTTAATTCTGGTAAAATTTTATTCCTTTCATATTTTTTTTCAAAATATGTGTTATTAACTTTCATAATTTTTTTAATATATTCTCTTTGTCTATATTTATGTTCATTAGTTTTTTAATATTCATTGTTTTTTAGGTTTCTGTAATCTATTATCATTGTGAAATATTTTTTTCAAATTATTTTAGTCTTTGAGTATAATGATCTTAAATAATTAGTTAAAAAAAATAGATTTTTATTAACCTATATATATATTTTTAGGATACTTGTATAAATGGTTTATTGAAACCCTATGGTTTTCCCTATTATACTTTATTGATTTATGTGAAGGAAACATTAATTTTACCACTAGTGGGTTTCAATGTCTACTTTGACCACTATAAAATATCTAAGTGGAAAACCCTATAAAAAATATTATGTTGATTTTTAAATTTCTACAAATAATCATTTCATTTTTCATTAATTTAGTTATTTTTATTTTTCTATGAAACATGAACCCTAAAAAGCAGTCTTCTTTTCTTTGGTATAACTCAAAGGTATGTTTTTGAATTATATATCACTCCTTTATAAATAAGTACCTTAGATTTTATTATTTTTTTATGAATCAAGGTCCCAACATAATACTTATGAAATGATAATAATCCTTTCTTCCTGGTGTAATTTTACATATGGAATTATACTTGAAATTTATTTATTTTTTATTTAAGAAAAAAAATTCCCCTAAATTATTTTAATTCCCTTTTTATTATCCTAGTTTTATATATCATTAATTATATTCAAGGTAAAAACTAGATGCATTTATTTTTATAAATTTCATGTCAGGTTTTGTTCAACATAAACTATCACTAAATCTTTCCTTACATACTCATTGACAAAATATTCTTATTTTAACAATAGTTTTCAAATCCTATTTCATGTCTCTATAAGTTATCAACTTCTGTTTTATTACATCATAGGATGTTACAAAATTGTTTTCTAGATGCATGTATTTTCATAAATACCTTGTATTTTTTTCAACTATTATTGATAAACTACATACACCTCCAGGTTTGGTTTATATTTTTTGGTTTGATATAGATTCATTAAGTTAACACATTTTACATGAATATATTATTTCTGTTAACTTTTATTGATTGAAAAATATATGGCTCTTTGATTCTCTATTGTGGAAATAAACCATATGAATAATTGTTTGATATATGTATTAATCAGGCTCTATTGTTCGATTTACCTCTTCCCTTTTCCCCCTTTTTACTTCACATGTTCACCTTTCCTTCACATATTCCCACTTCCCTCTTTCACTTTTTACTTCAAGGTTTTTTTTTTCCTTAAAATTTTCACTCTTTCCATCAACTAATTAACATTTTATTCCATTTATTTTAATTTTATTACATTACAACCCCTATTAACCACTAATTGAAAACCATTAAACCATTAAATTATCTTCATGTTGTGTCACATAACCTATATTCTCTAAAATTTATCCTAAAATCCCACTTATTTATTTTTTATATATTTTTTCCAAAAATTTGAAGTATGTTACTTTCCAGGACAGTTTTATATAACATATGTTGTGATTTTGTTATCACTATGAGTGATAAATAAATTAAAGTTATACTATATTACAAAAAATATATCATTTAAAGAAATTCCTTTGATTCATATTATAGTTATTCATTCCACATGTCTTTGATATAAAAATTTTTCCATCATGCAATGCCTTTTATATTATATCATGAAATTACTTTGATTCATATTTATATTTTTTTATATTTTCTTGAATTATCCTAGGTCTCAGACTCTAATTACATGTCTTTCAATAGTTATTCTTCTAGAAATCATTTGTGTAGTGAAAAATATGTGAGGGATTTTTTATTGGCATGTAGGTGAGTTTTTTCTATGTTGATAATATTTTTTCACCTTCTCATATTTTATTCATGTTGATACATAGCTGCAGAGTAGATTTTGGGTGCATCATATGGGATGATTTTTCTAAACATCTTATTATATCCCAGATAGAGGATATATTGATATATCCAAAATATTTTCGATTTACAGTATAATTATAATTCCATCATTAACAATTATCTAAATTAATTTCATTTTAAAAAACATGGGATACTGAAATATAACTCTTAGATTACCTATTACTGTATAGATAATGTGTGGGATTTAACATAAATTATATTATTATTCCTAATGATTTTTCTAGTTTACTAGACAATAGGGAGAACAAAAACTGGCATCTTAGGCTTAAGGTCTATTAATTATTTTGGTATGTCCTATTTTTTATCATTCTATACAATTATGAATTTTTATTTTCAATAAGCTATATAAGTTACTAAATTTTTTGATAATTCTTTTATTATACACTTCCATATTCAAGAAGTAATAGATGTTCATGGATTATAGTGAATCAATTTTTTTTCTTCTATTCCAAAAACAAGTTATGTATTTTATAACAAAAACCACATATGAACTTAAAGATAGTTTGATTTAGGAAAAATATTTTATAAATTTATGTAATAAAATATCTGATTTATAGATAATGTTTGGGACCACATATGCTTTATGGTGTTTTTCTTAATTATTTTTCTAGTGTACATGCCAGTGGAGAGAACATGAACTGGAATCTTAGATTTTTGGGTTATTATTTATTTTAGTATATTCTATTTTCTTTATTTTTTACAATTTAAAATTTTCATTTCAACACATGGTATAAGTTAGTCTGCTGATAGTTTTTTTATTATATACTTCTAGATTCATGGTTCAACTGATGGCCATAGAATATAGTGAAATTTTTTTAGCTCTTATATTCTATAAATAGGTGATGTTGTTTATAAAAAAACTACATATAAACTTAGAGATAGTTTGATTTAAGTGACATATTATATGAATTTATGTAATACTATGTCTTATTTATAAATGATACCACACCAATAATTATTTCCATTAAAAGAAAATTATGAGTTTGAATGTCTTCCTGAATTGAATATTTTCAAGTCCAAAAGTGTGATATAGTCTTTCGAAATCACTAAATACAACATTCATAATTTTTATCAAGACTCTGAACAAAACACTTAAAAAAATTATTCATTTAAAATGAAATTTTTTTCCTAGACCCAATTATCAATGGCCAAAATTTTAGTATCTTTTCATTTAATATTTCTTGTTATTTGATTTTTTATATTTATATTATTTATCATTTTATTTTCCTATAATTTTTGTTTTTTCATTCCAATATATTACCACTACCCTATATAAACATTTCACTATAATTTTAAATACGAGTTTACCTTTTTTTTCTTGCATCACTTAAATTTTATACCTTCATATTTTTATTAATTTCCCTATTGAAGAAAACTAATTTTATTTTAAATGAAACCTTGAAAAAAATAAATGTTAATTATGGGAGTGGTTGGTATGTATAGATTGGGTTAGAATGTGGGAAGATGTGTGAGAATATCATACTCATATAATTCATTTTTTTAAAATGATTATTAATTTATTTAGTATAAAAAGCTCTATAATTTATTCATGAGTATTAATTGATTCATATACTATTTATTTTCAACATATTGAATTTTTTACTTTTTGAAAAGATGTTAATTGCAAGACCTTGATGAAAAATATTCAACTAAAATTAGAATTTTTTTTATGACTCTTATATAGAAAAATTAGGAAAATTTGATAACATAGCTCTATAGTCTTATAATTTCAACTAGAATAAAATTAAAACTAAAATAATTGGGTTACAATATGAGTGCTTCTGAATTGTTTTTCCACTATGTATAAATGATCCATGCACAAAAATTCTTCAAAATCACAAATTTCTATCCACGTTATAATATCCTATTTATAGAAATATAGGATAAAAAATATCCTTGCCACATATGGTGGCCAAAAATCTTAAGGTAGTCTTGAAAATATATATTTGTAGCACACCTGGACACCAGAATCCTCAAAACTCTCATGTGAAATTCAGATATCATTTTAGAAGTGGCTACAGGGAGAGATGCTAGTGGTGATCCTTTAAAAATATCCAGTTATTTTCCATTATAATCAACCATATGAGTATTTATCGGCTCATGATAAGATTCATATTTTAAGGCATGATAATTTTCAACCTATATTCAAATGTTCCTTAGCTTTTCAAACATACCTTTAATGTTTGAATTTAGAGAAGGTTCCCACTACTTCAGCATTCTCACAACCTTTTTATATACTCTAATTTTCTCTGTTTAAGTGTCTTTCAAGGAATAATTTTACTTGGAAACAAATTCAATAAGGTCATAAAAATATTTATCCATCCCTTGAATGCCTCTTTTACAATTATATTTAAGTTCCTTAACTTCATAAATGATATCCCTTTTAAACTTCTAAAAAATTTCTAGAGACAAAATATCATATTTCATGAAACTGTTATTTTCATTTACTAATACCAAATCTGATGAAACATATTTTAATTATTTTTTAAGATCCTAATAACCCTGTAAAGTAGATGAAGATATAGTCGTTTGAGTTTTTATGAGACCTTTGATGACTTCAAACTAGAATATCATCATATTTTTCATTTAATCAAAGTTTGTTTTAGATATCATCTTGACCCTTAATGAATCAAGACATGATTTTGAGACCATATCAGATTTTATAATTTCAAATAAAATTGGGAAACATATATTTCCCTAGTTTTCACTTCTTCTCTAGATTCCTTAATCTCATACACTAAATTTTCCATTTCATTCTTCATTATGTTGAACTAAAAAACCTTCTATGAAGAAAAATATTGAAATTACTTATTAAATTTTGATATTTTTTTCCTATTTATTTACCAAGGTTTCTTATCTTCCTATTTCCACATAAACATTATAAGGTTTAACTTATGTTAATCTTGTTATATCATTCATTGAAAAAGGAGTCTCTTCACTCACTTCTTAATTAGTTCCAATAATTTCATTAATTAAAAAATTAATTGATTCAACTATAACTCATTAATTGGTCTAATAAACTATATCTTCTTCAACTGGCCTTGATAGTTTTGATATAGACCAAGGTATCATGCAGACACACCTGAGATGGAGTGGTGAATGATGTGTGGACTGATTTTACCAAAAACAATGTTCTTCTTTTAACTTCAAACCCTTACAGTTTTTAACTTCTATCAACTATTATGTTGAAAATGAAACATCTTTATATTTTACCCTTCTAAACAAAAATATTAAATAGAGATACTAAAAGTAAAAATACTATAGGTATTTTTACAAATTTTGACCCTTGTGTGGGAAACTTACTTCCTATCATGTCAACTATCATTGAGTCACAGATTTACCACTATAATTGAATCACCAATTAAAATGGGGGCCATATATCATCTTGAAACCTATTTACATAATATTAAACATGTTTTTTCCCATATTACACAGGTGATAAGCCTCCACTATATAACACAAGTGGAGGGATATTTATAATGCTTCCATATTATTCAGTTAAAAATGGTTCTCTTCTTGCTTTATCTTTCTAAATTATATCACAATTTGTCCAGGGTTATCATTTTACCCACAAATATGATTTTATTCCTCAACTCAAAGTGAATTACACTAATAGGATATCATTAAACTCAGCACATGAAACTCAGACTATGAAACTCTACAACTTCCAGTTCTTCATAGAATCTATAATTGGACACTAAAATTCATCACTTCTTTGAGACTAAATAGGTTTCACAAGCACAATAGGATTACTCTGCTTCTTCTTAACTACAACATGCATTGTATTTTTCCTCTTCTTCTTTAAGAGATATAGTTCTCCTGTATACTAAAAGATCGCACACACTGGTCAACAACCACAACACGATGGTCACTCCTTTTACTTATTTTTTTCTTAATATTCTCATAAACTCACATGAATATATGGATATATTAAATGAATTTTATCTTTTCCAAACACCATAAATGGTATGAGGAGAAGAAAAAACAACCACTAGAACAAAATCACTGTTATCGAAAACCCATTTCATGTTTCCATGATTTCCCATGCTCATGTTTTTCAACATATTTTATTCCAAGAATACCTTCATTAAATTATTATAACATTTTAATCACAACCAAATAAAATATTCTTTATCCTTATCTATACATTAAATATCATTCTGAAAATAATCCATATAATCCATCCTCAAAATCTTCACATTTGTACATAGAACATACAATAAATCATATATGTGGTAGGGAACTCATCTTGGTTTTCTAGATTAAGTAGATCTGGAAGTCTTTTCATTTATCTAGCCTTTAGAAAATTCTTAGAATTAAATATCAACTATTTATGAACACTTTAACATCCTCAAATAAAAATTATATAGTCTATGATAAAAAAAATCATCATGTATGATGGTTATTCATCTATATTATTCTTAAACCCCCGATAATTCCATTTTTAGCATCAAGGAATATATCCGGTGAAACTATTCTTTAAATCATACACAAAAAAATCTTATATCATTGATGCTCTAAGAATCATGATATTCATAACTCAAAATAACAACACAAGCATCTTCATATTTTTATTTCCTCATAAATAAATAATTCTAGAAACTCCATTTTCACTATGCTTTCATCTTCCATTTTCATGGAAAAAGATTACCATCTACTTATTATAAATCTTGGATCACAACCTTTTCATGGTGTTTGTGATTTTTATACCATGAAAAAAACCACTTGCATCAGCCTAAATAATTTTAAATTCATCATATTTGAAATATGGAAACTCAATTTTTCATCCATCAGAACATCAAAAAATTTACTTAGTATTGAAGTATTATGCTAGGTTATTACATGAATTATGTTCGGAAGTAATTATGTTTATATACTTACACTTAGTGGATGAAGTATTACATTTATCTATGAAAGAATTATTCTATTAACTTTTTCAATTTTCAAAAAACCTCAGATCCATACAATGGATAATTTAGTATTACGAAAAATATTTACGATTGGAAAAGACTTACGATTGACAAAGCCTTATGATGTAATTCAAAGACTTATCATCACCTCAAAGATTTATCCAAAAAACCTAATGTATTACTATCAATAGATTCTTTATGATTATAGTAGAAAAATACTTATACAAAGGATTTATCCATTTTTTATGAACTTCATAACTTCTACAAATAGCTTCAAATGAACTTATGCTTGCTCCATAGCTTCTCAAAAATTCTCAAATCAAATCAAAAATACTAAAAATAAATATCATAATTATAGAAATAATTCATAACTTCTTCATCTTATATCCAAGGTGGTTTAGCATATAAAATAATATCTTTAGAATATTTCCATGAACTCATCTACCACCTTAGGTGTGGCTCCTTCTCAATATATCTTGAGCCATCTATATTCACTTCAACTATCATCCAAGAGTGTATAAATAGTAATGATATAGAAAAAAATACTTTATACTCCTCATATGGGTTCTCCAACTTTAGGTTCCAAGGAATATTTCCATCCGGCTATTCTATAAACCCTTGATCTTCTTCTTTTCCATTTATTCCTCATGGTAGCAACTTCCCTTTCATGGGTGGATAATCATATAATCACCTAAGATGTTATCTTCATTTTAACTCATATCATTGACTTGATCTATGAAAAAAAGATAATCAAATATAATTTCTAGCCATAATAAGTATATCAACAGCTATAATAACTCCAGGATTCTAAACATGTGCACATGCATCAGCTAGAAATGTAAGGGATTGCTTATCACCTTATTCAACAGCTACAAGCCTTATAAGAGAAACATCTAAAGAAACTTTATCCTGATATATTTTAATATTAACATCAAATTTTTAATGATCCTCAGTCTTGACAGTATCACCTACAATCATTTTTAACTCAGTTTTATAAACAACAATGTTCTCTTCATGGGAAACCTCCTATTCCATATCAATCTCAACCTGAACACCAATTTAAGTAGATTGAACACTTCCAACTCATTGAAATTATAAATTTATTACTTTATAAACCCAATTATCAACATTATAAACTTGTTTCTCTCCATATGTAGGATTTTTAACTTCACCTACTTTAGCATGATATCTTGGGAAGGAAGGTTTATCTTCCTGATCTTTCAGCAGTATATGAATAACTCTATTATCCCTAGAGGTCTCCCCATAAAAATCATTTGGGTCAAAAATATATTCCTATTATCTAATGGGAACAAGATTATTTATAGATTAACTCCAATGGGAAACAATTTTCTATAAAACTCCAACTCCCAAGGAGTTTAAACCATGAAATTTAGAAGCCACAGCTTTTCTTAGCTCAACAACTTTCTTGTCAAACACAATGTTTAATATCATTACAATGAGATAGAAACTCAGATTCCTATTACAATAGTGATTTGTATATCTCAATATGTATCTAGGTAAATTTACTCATTTTTCTTTCAACAGTAGATATAATAGAAAAATTTTGAAATAAAACTTTATCAAAATTCATTTATCACCATTTAAATGTGATTATTAAGAATTTTATTGAAATATAACACCCATACATACAAAAACCAAAATTTCTAACCTACTAGAAATTAGTTTCAACAAAATTTTAATTATTAATCTATAAATATTATTATCCATTGGTTTCACAGTTTTATGTAAGTCATGTTTTATATTCAAACTCATAAGAGTTTCACGGATCTTATTGTTTTAAGTCCAAATCCTTTAAGTACATCATATATGCATTTTATTTGATTTAACACATTTCCACAATCATCTAGATAAATTTGATATCTATGATAGAAGTTTTATTCTCCAATCATACACATCTCAAACTCTTTTTCCAAGAGTCTTGAAAAATCATTAAAAATTTGATTTTTTGAACCAAAACTAAAAGTATCAACATAAATTTGTACAAGTAAAAAACCCATTTTATGGAGTTTTAATAAATAAAGTGGGGTCTCTCAAGCCCACAAAAAAACTTAAATTTTAAAAGAATATAATCTTTCATACCATGCCCTTAGTGCTTGATTAAGACCATAAAGAAGTTTATTAATTTTTTAAATATAATTTTGAAATTGGGGATTTTCAAAACCTATTGGATTTTCAACATACATTTATTTAATAAGAAAACAATTTATAAAAGTGGACTTTACATTCATATAGGAAATTATAAAATTCATATTAAATAAATAAGCTAACATAATCCTAATAGCTTCTAATACAGCTATATGTACAAAGGTCTCTTTATATTCTATCCATTATTCATGACTATATCCTTTGGCTAATAGTCTGACATTATTTATATTAATTATTCAATAATCATATTATTTATTACTAAACACCCATCTAGTACCAATAATAAGATAATAGAAGGATATATCAACAAATTCCCAAACCTTTTCCCTTTTGATCCAATTTAACACTTATTAAATGGATAATAGGACACATTAATCACCTAATCCTTTTATAGTTTTGGATTATAGTTAAGATAAACAATCAAAAAATTCATCTAGGTTTATATCATTTATCCTAACTCCAACTCCCTCACCAATAATTGTAATAACATTCTCTATGGTGGTTTTTAAGGGTTCTAGGTTGTTTAGTAAATACACTATTAGGTTCATTAGTTTCTAACATTTAATGACTATAATATTCATGATCATGTTTTACATCACCATCCTTTTTATCATCAAAAATAGGCTCAAGTCTAATTTTATCAATAAAATCACAAATATCATCAATTTGATATTTATTATGATAAAAAATATCACTATAAATGAATTTATCATGTGTAGATTCTCTAATTATCATAGATTTTTTTTAAAAATCTATAATCATGGAAAGTATTAGGTTATCCTAGAAAGTTTCCTTCCTCTTTCTTAGATAAAACTTACCAATATTGTCCTTGGTGTTCAAGAAAAATACTTTACATAAAAAAACTAAAGATTCCAAATTTTAATTTTCTTTTATTCCATAACCCTTTGGGTTTTTTCTTTAATATAAGCCTTATTAGAACTCTATTTATAATATATAATTCCTTGTTAATATATTCATCCCAAAAGTGAGTAGTAGTTTGAATTCCATATTCAAACAAATTTTTTTTTAAAATTTCATATATGGTATTATTCCTCTTTTCAATAAAAACATTTTTTGAGGTGTTAAAGGTGTATAAAATGTGTGTTTAATACCATTTTTTGATCTAAAAGAATCAAATTCATGATTCTTAAACTCTTATATATGGTCACTTCTTATTGAAATAATGTTGAAATTTCTTTTATTTTGAACTAGTTTTAATAAAATTTAAATAAACAGTATGTGATTCACTTATAAGATGAAAAAACTAAAACCATTTAAACCTAGAGAAATCATCAACCAACACATAAATAAAGAATTTCCCATAGAGGCTTTCAGTTCTAGATGGTTCATTTTATTCAACATAAATTGAGGTGAATGAGAAATTAAATTCTTCTTTGAAAATTTTATCAATGAATAAAAATTACAATGTTCATGTATTTTATTCCATATCCAAGATTCATAAATATAAGCATTAAAATAGTTAACAATTTTTTACACAAAGAATGAATATTTAATGTATAAAAAATTTCATTTATTGAAGGATTAAATTTAAACATTTTTTCATTGAAAACTGAATAAAAATTATTAAAAATAAACTAAATAACTTTATCACAGAGTCGAGAGATACTTATTAAATTATTATTCAATCCTTTAATGGAGATAATTTTTTGAATGAGGATTGATTCTAGATTTCCTAAGTATCCAACTACTGTGATATTTACTTTAAAATTTTCACCCAATGTAACATAGTAACTATTAGCCTTTGATAAAGAGGGATAGTTTTATAAATTACCACCCATATTTCATGAGAACCCATTGTCTATATACCAGTCTTCATTGAAATCCTTATTTATTTTTTCCTAAAAAATAATTAAATTAGAATATTTTTCTATTACCTAAATTTTATTAGGTCTAATAGTGTTATCAAGAAAATATATGGGCACCCATATCTGTTTAGTATGATTAGAAATTATGGAATTATCTTTATAAAGATACTTAGTAAAATAGGAATTATTTATTCTATATAAATAAGTATTTTTAATACTATATTAATTTTTATAGTTTCCAAGAGTTCCGTAATGAAAACATTTTATATTTAACATGTTTTCATTCTTTAAACTAATAAAAAGGTAATTCATATAAAACATGGATCATTAACCATTACTTATTATACCATGTAAACCTTTTTAACCATTAATTTTAATAATTATTTCGTTTAAGTAGATCTCACACTTTGTAATAATACTTACTCCTTTTTTAGGGAGTCTACTTCAGCCATTAATTAATTAGTTTTTCATTCATTGATAACATGTATGGAAATATATGTATCCAATTTTTGATTTAATTTATAATTATTATCTAAATGAGTAAAAATATATTTTTTCATACTTATCTTCCAGAATTAAACAATACTATTTTTAATCCCCATGTGAGTATTTTTCATTTTTTTTAAATCAGAATTAGAATAATAATAATAAATAGTTTATACCTCTTCTATATGATCCATGAAGTTTATGTGGGATTTTTTTCATATTTCTCAGTATTTGAGTTGGACTAAGAGTCATAACTGGAGTCTTCTGGAGTACTACAATTAGATTTTATAGCCTTTTTATCTTTTTATTTAAATATGAATTCTTTAAAACTTCTATTCATATTTATTTTTTCCTTTGATTTGTGGACAATCAAGTTTGATATGTCTAAAATTATTCTACTCATAGCTTTTAAACACCTTCATATTTCCATAAAACTTTTTATATTTTTTGAATTATTTATCAAATCCTTTCTTTCCTATAAAAAAATGTTAAAATTCTTGGAAAGTGGATCTAGTTCATCAGTTGAGTCTAAACCACCTAAATTTTACTCATCGGGTTATTATGAGAACAATGATACTATTAAAAGTTTAGAATTTAATTTTTATATTTATTTATTTAAGTATGAACATATGGTTATCTCATATGAAGTGTATGAGTTTCTCTAACTGGTTGTTTTTATGGAGGTGATTCCAAATTTCTTGGTGATATTCAAGAGGTTGAGGTTTTCAATGTTTTGAAGTGTATACATCGTCTAGGGATCATAGGGTGGATGGCCTTTATGATATTTTTTATAAGAAGTGTTGGAATATGGTTGGTCTGTATTAATTAAACCTTATTAATATGTTTTGGATGGGTACTATGGAGATCATTCCTTTGGATGAAATTATTACTACATTGATTTAAAATGTTTTGGGGTTATGCATGGTGGCTGATTTTTGTCTTATTAGCCTTTGTAATGTAATTTAAAAGTTTTCTCAATGGATTTGTCTAATAGATTAAGGATAATATTTTCATATATTATTTATTATGTTAAAAGTGAAATGGTGCCCCAACGTTTGATCATGGATAATGAAATTGTGTCTCGTGAAGTGTTCCATTCCATGAATATGAGATCCTAGGCTCAAAAAGGCTCCTTGGCCTTAAAGATTGATATGATGAAAGCTTGTTATTAGGTTGAGGGGGGCTTCCTTGAGTTCATTCTCTCTAAATATGGATTCAACCATAATTTTATACAAAATATTATGAGATGTGTTTAAATGGTCTCTTATAAGATAAATATTAATATATAATTAGTATAATCTCTCTCCCCCTAAAGAAATTTGAGGTAGGGGATCCAATCTTGCCCTATTTATTTATCATCATTGTAGATGTATTTTCTAAACTAATTTAGACTATAGTTATACATGAATTGATCTATTGTTTTGGGTCTTGTATAAATGACACTTTTTTCTCACATATTCTTTTGTAGAGTATTTTTTATTTCTCTCTAGATCCTATCTTGAGGAGTTATCTCTTTTTTATCATCACATTCATTGATTCTATGATTATTCAAGGAAAAATATTAATTTATCTAAATCGGAGGCCTCCTTCAACAAATGTATTCTTTAAGAGTAGTGGAATGAATTTTGTTCTATTGTCAATTTCAATTGGGAATCCAAACATAATAAATATATGGGGCTCCCTACTTTAATTATAAGTTATAAAAGAGTTGTTTTTGCTTCAATTGTTGATAGAGCTTGGAAATGAATTAATGGTTGGAGAGTAAAATGTATCTGAAGTGTTGAGAATATTATTTTGATTAAATATGTGGTTCAGGCTATTCCTTATTATATTATGTCCATATTGAAATTACCAGATTCCCTTATTACTCAGCTACAGTCTATGTTTTTCAATTTTTGGTGGGTGGTGGATGGAAGAAGAAAGTGTTGGTTCTGGGCACAATGGAAGCGAACAGGGGTGGGAAATATATTAAAATTTCTTTTCATAATCATTGACTAAAACCAAGAGTGAGGATCTTGCATGTAAAAGTTAAAATTAATTTTTTTAATATTTGAAGAAATAAATACCTGGGAATAGGAACTTTCTTTGTTGGTGAATATTGATTGTCTAAAAAGACCCTTTTGGATTACCTTCATTGTGATATAAGGATCCAAGGATAGAATCCATCTAGCAGTGATCCACATGTGCCCCTATGATCTCTGAGAAACACCACTCAATCTTTGGGTTCTATCACAGTGAGTCGAATATCTTAAAGTTTTCATTCTTGATTGCTTATTCATTGGTATTGAATAAATCCCTCTTTCACTTCTCGTTCTTGAGAGGGAGAGAGGAGGAGTTGAGAGAGAATTCATTCTCCGCAACAATTCTCTATTCTCAATTTTGGATACTCAACATAGTAGACATATCCGTCTATTTATAGAGTATGGATTTGAGTTAAAATATTATTTAATTGCATACTATCCATTAAATAACATTTATTACCTTTAATAAATCCAATTCTACGTAATAATAATTATATAATTATTATTTTTTGGTGCGCTCCAACATGCACAATAACAAATATTATGTAACAGTCTTGTTAATTAATATTTTTCACCAGACTCGGTCTTGATCTGTTCAAACTCCTATAGATTTTATTGAATAACCAAATAAATATTTTATTGATAAATAAATATTTTATTCACAACATAGAAAATAAATATTTATTAAAATATTCAATAAATAAAATAAATATTTTATTCAGAAGCTAGCAAATAAATATTTATTTAAGTTATGTGTTCAATATAACTTGAAAACAATTATTCTTCAAACTTGAGAATAATATTTATTCCATTAATTAAACTCAGATATAACTTAATCTAGATCAACATAAATACTTAATTTGTGACCCTCTAGGATTCTTTCTCATTGGCATTAGGCAGTCTTTCTTAAATTCCAAGATTACTATCTAGAAACGGGTCAAGGCACCCAAGTGAAAGAACATAATGTCTCAAAGTAGACAACCACATATTAATGATTACTATGTTATATAATCCCTTTATCATAATATATAATCAAGAAGGTTTCAAACCTAGGTCACAAACCAATATGCTCGATATGTATTTCTTTGACTATCAAAAATAAACGCATCATTACACCATGGCCACAGAATTTAATGTGATGGATCTACTCCAATAAAAGGGTTAAGATATCAGATTCCATAAATATGGAAGGAACAAATCCTTCCTCGAATTATTCATTAATGACATGTTACTCGTGACACACCCAATATATTCAACTTCTCCTAGAACTGTTATCATCCCAATTTATGAAATAAATATAAGTACATGAATTGTAACATGTATTAATAATAATCTTAATGTTTAAGAACCATCACACATGATTGTAGATAGGAATATCCAATAACATCAAAACATGTATAATTTCTACTGGCGATTTTGTTCTCGTAATCTCCTGTCTTGGAGATTACCAATTACAAACATCATGAGAAGAAACCCCATCTACTTGAAAGTTCTAACACCTGATATTCTATGTACTATGTGTCCCATCATAGTACATTATCCAACCACATGGCATGATTTGATAATATCATCATATCACATCAAGTTTCTCATCATAGCAGAGAACTGTTGTGACCTTATCACTGCGATGTATGCTCTTGGAAATTATTACATTAGGGTCATTAAGAACAATAAACAATATGTAATAATAAGTTTTATTAATATTCAATTCATATAATATTCATGTAAAAAAAGTACAAATAGTTGTTACTAGGACAAAAACTCCAAAAAAGATCCCAATTGGACTAGAGACAACTATCTATAACATTCAATTCTCTAGACCTCACATGATAGTCGTGTTTTTGTTGAGTCAAGGATTTAGTCAAAGGGTCTTCCACATTATCTTCCTAGAAATACTACTCACTAAAACATAACCTCTCTAATAAAAATCACTCAAGAGATGATACTTCTGAAGTATGTGCTTCTTCCATTGATGCGACATTGGCACCATTGTAATATTATAACAATAGAGTGTGATAGGTTCTTTAATTCAAGGTACCACATAAAGATCTTTTATGAAGTCATGCATCCATTCAACTTATTTAGCTGCCTCTGAAGCCGCAATATACTCAGACTCTACTGTATAATCAGTAACCACAGTCTGCTTTGATCTATTCCATATCACAACACCTCCATTATAAGTGAATATGTATCCCATTTCTGACTTCTTATTATCTTGATCGGTTTGGAAACTAACATCAACATATCCTATGCAGACTAGTTTCTCATCTCCTATATAAACCAACAATATATCCTTATAATGCCTCAGATACTTAAGGATAGTTTTGATAGCCATCCAAGGGTAGTCACCTAGATCAGGTTGATATCTTCTTACCACACTTAATGTGCAGGAGACATCTTGCCTAGTACATGGCATAACATAAATGACTGACCCAATATATGATTCATATGGAATCCTTGTCATTATTTTTATTTCCTCATGTGTCCGAGGACACATTTTCCTAGAAAGATGAATGTCATGTGACACTAGAAACAATCCCCTCTTGTATTTTTTTCATACTGAATCTCTTTAGTATCTTGTCAATGTATGTACTTTGACTTAGGTAGAGAAATATATTGGATTTATCATGATGGATCTTGATCCCAAGAATATATGATGTCTCACCCAAGCCCTCCATAGAGAATCATTTATTCAACCATTACTTAACAGACTCTAAGACTTATATTTCGTTTCCAATGAGTAATATGTCATCAACATATAATATTATGAAAATTATTGCGCTCCCACTAAAACATTTATAGAAAAATGGATCACATTTGTTCTTTATAAATCCAAATTCTATTATGGCCTCATCAAAATGAATGTTCCAGGACCTAGATGCATTCTTTAATCCATAAATAGATATTTTTAACTTTAATATCTTGTTGGAATCCTTTGGAGTCACAAACCCTTCAGGTTGTGTCATATATACATATTCCTGAAGGTTCCCATTAAGAAATGTTTTTTACATATATTTTCCAAATCTCGTAATAATGGGAAGCCTCAATGGCCAATAGAATTCTGGTGGATTTTAGTATTACAACCTAGTGAAATAGTTTCATCGAAGTCAACTCCTTGATGGTGTTTAAACCCTTTTTCATCCAATCATGCCTTATAGTTACTGACTTGTCCTTCCATGACCAGTTTCTTCTTGAATACCCATTTGTAAGAAATGGTCATTAAATCTACTGAAGGGTCTACCAAAATCCAGAGTAGGTTTTGGCACATGGATTCCATTTCAGAATTAATGGCTTCTTTCCTCTTGGAAAAATTTGTGCCACTTACTGCTTCCTTGTAGGTCATAGGATCATTATAATCTAATAATAATGATTCATTATCCTTGGTGACTAGAAAACCATACTGTTTTGGTTCTGTGACCTCTCTAATACTCCTATGCAATAATTGTGTCTCTAGAATAATTTCTTCTTTCATGGGGCTTTTTGGAATTTTTTCTTGTGCCAACTCTTGTGTATATTGATCCAGGACTTCATAGAAGTCTATCCAACTCCCACAATCTCATTTAGAGATGATATCCTTCTCTATAAATGTGGTACGTTCATAAACCACAACCATTTTACCTAAATTATAGTATAGGAAGTATCCATTTATTTATTTTGGATATCTTATAAAGATACACTTTGTGCCTCAGGGTGCAAGATTATTACCTGAAAAAGCCTTAACAAATGCTTCGCAATCTACAGATATGTATGTAAGATAACACATGTTTATTTACATTCCATAATTGGTATGGTATACCATCTTTTTCTTTAGTTGGAACTAGGTTTAGTATGTATGCTACTATTTGTGACACGTATCCCCAAAAGGATAATGGAAGACTGACATGACTCATCATTGATCTCACCATGTCCAATAAGGTTCAGTTCCTTCCTTCACTTACACCATTACAGTGAGGCTTATAAAGAGTATTGAGTAGAGAAAAAATCCCAAACACCCATAGATAATCCATGAAGTCTTGATTAAGATATTCCCCACCATGGTCTGAGTGATGTTTCTTAATCTTATTTCCAAGATGGTTCTCAACATCATTCTTGTATTCCTTGAATTTTTCAGAAGAATCTGACTTATACCTCATTAGGTAGACATATCTATATCTACTAAAATCATTAGTTAAATTTAGGATGTATGAGTACCCCCCTACTTCAATAGGTAATGGTCCACACACATGGGTATGAAATAATTCAAGAAGCACTTTATCCCTTTAACCTTTCTGACTAAATGGGGTTTTGGTCATTCTTCCTTGTAAACATTTGTGATATACACCAAGTGGTTTTAGTTAAAAGGAATCTAAATATCCATATTTATGTAATTTAGTGAAGTGATTTTCATTTACATTTGGGTGTGTTTTGAGTCATGTGAAGTAACTTCATTATCGATTGCCATTTTTGGTTTGTGTAATCCAACACATAAAGGTTGTTATTCAAATGTTCCTTACCATAACAAATTCTATGTTTATAAAATAAGAAACATTTATTCCCAAATTTGAAAATAAATCTATCCATATAAATTATGGATACAGAAAGAATTTTTTTGGTAACTGAAGGCACATAATAACAACCCTTTAAAACCATGATCATTTTGGTTACAAATGTGAGGTGGTATTCCTCGATAGCTACTGCAACAAGTTTTTCTCTGTTGGCTACTTGAATATCTACCTCTCCTCAGTTAATCTTTCTTAATCTACTTAGTTCCTATATTTGAATACATATGTGATCACCAAAAGTTATATCTAATACCCAATTTATAGAAACATATAAATTTCACTTGATAACAAACTCACATGAAGCATCCCCTTTCTTCTTTGGATAGGTGCAGTTTTTCTTCCAGTGGCCCTTCTTCCCATATGAAAAATAGATAGCATCATATTCCCTTTATTACCTTGATCTTACACTTCTTGTAAGTGAATGAAGAAGCTTTAGGATTAAAGGTCTTCACTTTCCCTTTCTATTTTTTCACTATAATGATGGATGGTTTTTCATTCTTCATATCCTTATCTACATGGAAAATAATAGTAAGAAGATATAGTAGAGACTTCTAAATGTTGTTCATAATAAAATTCACAACAAATTTGGAGAAGATATTAAGGATTAATGATAGAATGAGGTCGTTGCCCAATTATTTGGGGACTTTAAACCCTAGAACCATTAATCACTCAATATAGCCAATGAGCTTGAATACATGTGGCCTAGATAGGGAACCCTCTCCAAGAATTATCTAAAGGATTGACATGAAAATATCAAACTATTCCTATATATCTCTCTAATGGTAAAGACCACATAGGCACTCAATCATGCTATATGAATCTATATTTTTGTGAGACTTCATTAGTTCACTAGACATTGATGATAGCAGTAGACATTGAATGCCAACTTCATCACTCAAATGTTTTTCATAGATATGGAACTCTTCATCGCTTGCCTCCTTATCAAGAAAATTATGCATTCAGGATTCTATCATGTAATATTCCCGTTCATGGCATTGCACAACCCGAAAGCATCTAAACCACTCCTGGAAGTTACTGCCAGTTAGAAGGTTATATTTCTCCAATATTGATCATAGGGATGGTGTGGATGATGAAATTTTCATTTTATTCTACAATTATAAATATCATATTATTAATACTTTTATTGATTAAAAAATATGTGAGATATAATAAATTGAATGTTTTTATTTATGTATTTATTAAATAACTTAGTATTTTATCAAGTCTCAATAGTCATCACCATTGAACTCAGAATATCTAGTTGATTTAACATTCTAGTGGAAAGTATCCCCATTACATTTATTAATGATATATATTTTGGCCATGAAAATCATAATTAAGTAATTAGGTAGGTGGTCTTGCCAACTACAGACATGCAACTCCTTGATTTGTTGAGTGGATTCCCTTATCCTAAAATCCGAACATGGATTTACTCAACACTTGCCTCCAAATTTGTATTGAACATAATTTGTAAATTGAACTCAATAAAATTTTGGTTAAGTCAACCCAAAACTCTCTTGAGTACTCCATAATAAAATTAAGTGTCCATACTTTGGACATGTACTACACTTAGTTCTTTGGTTTCATTTCCAATCAAGTAATGGATGGATTAGTCTGACTTAATATTTAATTGAGTGTTTTTAACTTATTAATCAAAAAAATTATCTTGTTTTATCTTTTACATGTCTTTTTAATATTAATTGTATGTTTCTTAATTAATTAACCATTTTGGATAAAACATTTATGCATAACTCATTTATTTAATTTAATTATTTTCACATTAATTCATTTATTTATGTGATTATGGCCTTGCATCCATAAAATAAATAATTGAATAGATAGAAATAATTAATTAAGTAAATGACCCATTCATGAGATTTATCTAACAGTTGATTTAATGAGTGTACATTAAATCAACCTTTGGCCTATGGTAAATAACTTTAATTTCGGTTCTAGGCATAAGTTACAGCATTCCACCTATCCACCTGTTTATCACCTAAGTTGGTATTATTATAGATCTATATTGAACTACCTCCACACTCTTTGAGATTATCTATTAATTAAAAACATTTATTACTCACATGCAGTTGAGTGGAACCAAAGGATTGGTTCAAGGGGATTATATAAATAACTATGGACATGCAAGTCCAACATAATAATGGAGGGTGGAATGAATCGCATGTCATCATTTAGTTTAATATTAAATAATTTCAAACTCATTTAATAAATTAAATTAAAACATCCTACACATACAAAGGTCGTGGTCAATCTCATGAATGGTCATACATGCAACGAATATGAAAAATTAATTAGCTATCAATCATTTATTTATTCATTTTTTTATTATTTAAGATAAATGTGATTATATTAATTAATTAATTACATTTCATATTAATGATAATATAATTTTATTTGGAGATACCCATAATTAATGGAATTCATGGAAAATAAATACAAGAACCAAAAATGACATATTAATTATAATAAATTAATTGAGAATTTAAAATTATTTAAAACCACTATTAACTTGTCAAACAAACAATGGTGTGACAATCAATAAAATATGGTTTTAATATTGTGATTTCAAATTTAATGTAATTTTAATTTTTTCCATTAAGGGGAGACTACACGGAATGTACATGCAACTACATGCCATGTATCTCAGTTTTCATATATCCAATTCATGCACCTTGGGCTTCAGTGTGTTGACTCAGCCGGACTACATGGTGTGTACATGACATTTACACACCATGTATCCACTTATTATGTGCTAGTTTGGCTTGGTCAACACGTTGTGTGAAATAAAATCACCGCATGTAATTAATTGATCAGTGCATCTAGATAAAATGTGCATGCTTATATAGTGTGTTCTCCATACACACAGTGTGTAACCTAGTTTTACCATCCAATGAGTTGTCACTTCCCAATGGTATTTCTGGTTATTCTTCAATTGTTCTTAAACCATTAAGAAAATGAAACACTGAATGAGCATGATTAATATGTTGATAACATGTTAATTCAAATTGAATTAAAAATTAATAACATGATATGAAAATCTAACCACAATTTCACATAGATCAACAATCAAATAAATAATTATAAATTTAAATGTGAACACTCAAATACCACTTGATGGTTTCAGGAATAATGACTACATACTGAGGTGGGAGATATATTAAAATTTCTTTTAATAATCGTTGCTAAATACCAAGAGTGATTATCTTGTACATAAAATTTATAATTAATTTATTTAATATTTGAAGAAATAAAAACCTCATCTTAGGTTCTTTATTTGTTGGTGAATTTTGATCATCTGAAAAGCCCCTCTCAGATTACATTCGTTGTGTTGAAAGGGTCTAAGGATAGAATCCCTCTAGCGATGATCCAAACATGCTCTTATGATCTCTGAGAAACACCATTAGATCTCTGAGTTCTAGCATGGTGAGTCAAATATCTTGCATTGTTCCTTCTTGATCACTCGTTCTTCATTATCGAATAAATATATCCTTCAATTCTCATTCTTAAGAGGGAGAGAGGTGGAGGGGTTGAGAGGGAATTAATTGTGTGCAAAAATTATCTATTCTCAATTTTGGATACTCTAAAAAATAGACTTAGTCATATATTTATAGAGTTATTATTGTTAAAATATTATTTAATTGTATATCGGCCATTAAATAACATTTATTACCTTTAATAATTCCCATGCTGCATAATAATAATTATATAATTATTATTTTGTGGTGCACACCAACTTACGCAATAATAAATATTATGGAATGGTCTTGTTAATTAATATTTGTCACTGAAATTGGTCTTGGTCTATTTGAACTCCTCTAGAATTTATTGAACAAACAAATAAATATTTTATTCACAAACTTGTGAATAAATATTTATTAAAATATTCAGTAAATAAAATAAATATTTTATTCACAAGCTAGTGAATAAATATTTATTTAACTTCTGAGATTAGTATAACTTGAATAAAATCATTCCTCAAACTTGAGAATAATATTTATTCCATTAATTATACTCAAATAGAATTTAATTGACATCAACAAAAACAATTAGTCTATGACCCTCTAGGATTCTTTCTAATTATAATTAGGAAGGCTTTCTTAAAGTCTAATATTACTGTCTAGAAATGAGTCAAGGAACCCAAGAGCAATAACATAATGTCACAATGTCAAAAACCACATACAAATGATCACTGTGTAATATAATCTCTTTTTCACAATATCTCATCATGCAGGTTGCACATATGTGTCACCAACCTATATGATTGATATTTCTTTCTTTGAGTATCTGAAATAAACACATCATTACACCATGGCCATGGAATTTAATATGACGGTTCTATTCTAATCAAATGGTTGAGATGTCAGCTTCCATAAAGATGTAAGGTACAAATATATCTTTGAATTATTCATTAATGACATGTCACTCGTGATGCACCCAATGTATCCATCTTTAACATGAACTGTTATCATCATGGTTTATAAAATAAATCTATGTACGTGAGTTGTAACATGCATTAATAGTAATATTAATTTCTAAGGGCCTTCACACATGCTCGTAGATAGGAATATCTTATAACACCAAAACATGAAGAATTCATACTAGTGGGTATGTTACCATAATCTCCCATCATAAATATTCCCAAGTACAAACTTCATGAGAATAATCCTCATATGCTTACGAGTACTCTCACCTGAAAATCTATATAGTATGTGTCCCATTAGAGTACATTATCCAACTATAGAACATGATTTTAGAATATCATCATATCATGTCAAGGTTCTCATCATAGTGGGTAACTGTTATGACCTTATCAATGTGATGTATACTCTAGAAAATTATTACATTAGATTTATGAAGAACAACAAACAATATGTAATAAAAAGATTCATTAATATTAAATAATCGAATATTCATGTAATCAATATAAAAATAGTTGGTCCTAAGACACCAACTCTAATAGAAAGACGCACATGGTTTCATGGGAATGGTTGTGTATTCCTAAATATAAGGATGGTTTTGAGTTCTTGAATAAGGGACATTTAAAATCTACCCTCCTTGCTAAGTATTATTGGAGGTTTTTTATGTGTATGAGATCACTGCCTACATGGATTTTGAGTTCCATATACTTCATGTGGACTAGTTTTCTTCAACCTCATCTTAGGACGAGGACAAGCTTCTTTTGGGGTAGTATCTGGAGGTGAGGGTGCTCCTATAGTAAGGTGTTTATTGGTATATTTTTCATTGGAGAACTATTAATATATGTTAGGATCCTTGTATTTTAGTTATTTATTGTCAATTCATTTCATCATTTAAGCCTACTGGTATAGAGGATAATATTGTGAGTAATATTATAAAAGTTAATTTCTCTAGATAGTGTCTTGATAAAAAAAATTCAATGAAAGTGTTCAAAGTTCGATATTGAAAATCCTGATTTTTATATGGTCATGTGGAGAGGGGATTTTCTAAATATTTTATAAGAATTTTATATTCACTAGGAAATATGGTTACATGCTAGACATTTAAAGACATAGGCATTGTACTGATTTGATTTGGTTGAATATTTGGCCCTCAAACATATTACATATGGTTCAATATTTTTAGTGGAGGTTTCTGGATATCATGTTTCCAATCAGAGATGTTTTTATAGGTAGTAAGTTCCTGTGAATTATTCTATCACAACTTGAAATTATTTCCCTCTGACTTTTATGCATTCCATTTTTCACTTTTCTAGAGTGGAATCAATTGGGGAGAGATCGGGGAAGGCATAACTTATTAGATTAGATGATAATAATTTGGCTATATATGTCTGGTATGTGATTTCATGTCATGAAAAAATTTAAAATTTATTAACTTACTAACTACATTAGAAGTATAAACCATGGTCAAACCATAGGGAGAATGTACATAGACACTAGAAATATCCTCTTGAAATAATTTTTATCAATACTAGTTTTTTATTTAATTAAAACCTAAAATTTATAAAAGCTAAAAAACTATTTAAAAATGGTTATTTAAATTAACTAAAACTATCCAAGTGAACTTAATTAATCTATAGAAGAATAAAAGCGGAGATAAAGGTGCAAGAGTTAGGATTCCTATTTAAGTGATTGCAATGCTAATTATTCAATTCTCACATATAAATATTTATTCATTCAATTATCAATTAATCAAAATTTAATAAAAATAATATCTGGATTCATTCTATAATGTTAGACTTTATTCTAAATTTTTTTTTAAATCATCCATAATTTCATTCTTTGACTGATGAATAATTTTTATGGCATTTTGTCATCGAATCACTTTGTGAAATGAAATGACCCATTTCTCACAATGTCAAAGTATCTATTTTTGTCACATTGTATCACATAAGATTAGTTATTAGGTATCACTCATGAAATTTTGAAGAAAAAAAATATATATATATATATATGTATTAATTCTTTATTTAATATATTTATTCATTTGGAATTCCCTCGTATACGATTTATGATTCTCTTAAGTGTGAGACCAAGTTTCAAACAAATAAATTCTCTCATGACCTCCCACCCATGATTAATTATTAGAGATAACACAAACAAGAACCAAACCATGTGTGTATAATACTTAAAAATTAAATCAAACACATATAGAATTATATAAATAAACATAAAAATTAAAAATAATAATTCAAAATGAAATCAAACATGGTTCACAAATAGTTTCATTCAAACACCATCGCATTCAGCACAACCCCGACATAAATAATATTAGCTAGCCATCATGAAAATGAGACACAAAAAACAAAGAATAGAATTTAATGAAATGATCTTTTTAAACTACTATCAGGGATGGAAACATGAAAACCATCACTCTTCTTATTGCTAAATCGTCGAACCAAACTACTGTGTGTGTTTGTAGTAGTTCACTACACATGTGGACCACACAAATAAAATATAACCCAAGGAACACAATTAAATATCATAGTGGTTGTAGGTGAGTCCTTGGTTGCTGCTTAAGAAGATCATCATGGGATTTCATGTATGCAATTGGGAGGAGCTAAAGTCAGGGGGTGATGAAGCATTGTGGTCAAGAAGGATGTGACATACATGATTGGTTGGTACATAAGGGTAAATTAGTGGTTAGGTAGTGCGATGAAAGATCTAGTGATAGTCTATAATGACATATAAGAGGAGGTGGTGGCTTGGTGTTGATAGAGATCTACTGCATGGAAGGGATACCGGTAGTATTTCTGTAACAGCCCGAGATTTTATGAAAAATATTCTTTTTAATTTTATTAATGTCTTGTGTTGTACGCTACACCAAAAGGAGCTTGCACAACACACATCCTTGACTTGCCTTGCATTACACACAATCGCGACCTTCCTCGATAGCGTGTGTAGTACGCAATACCGAGTTTCACTAAACAACGATATGCTATTAAAATACTATTATAACTAGCCATTATGAATAGTAATAACCACCTTTTAAAATTTTAGAAATTTTAGCTCTCAAAATGGACTTCATTTTTGGATTCGGAGTATCGAATTTATCGTAAGGTGAAATTTTGGTACTTTTCGGATAACTTTCATATTCTGATGAATAGTGAAAATTACTAAATTATAATTAAAAACAACTTTTTTAATCAAAATAATTAATAGTATTAAATTATTAATTTGAGTGGTTTTAAAGTATATTTAGAATATATTTTTACAATTTAATACAATGTTGTTCATTGGATGTAATTTCACATTTAAACCAGACATAAACAAGTGTTAATCTTTTGATAGATATTGTTTCTTAAAAACACGCTATTTGTTTTAACAGCGGGATTTAATTATAAAATTAATTAATGCAACTTATATGTTATGAATTTGGTAAAATAGACTTCATTTTTGAATTCGGAATATGAAATATAGCTTAGGATGAAATTTTGGCATTGTTCTGAAAAACATCAATTTTTGATGAATAGTGAAACTACTAAGTGGTAGTTAAAAAAAACTGAATTTTTCATAAAACTTAATTTTACCGCTTCTGTGAATGGAATTTCAAAAATCCGAGAGACACGGTTGATGTCAGTAAGTAAAATGTGGTTCAATGAGATGAAAATAATTTTTGGTGAATAGTAACTTTTTACTTTTATTTACCACGGTTAAAAGTAAATAGGGTAATTAAGGGTAAAAATGATATTAATATTACCCTAACACATGTACTAATCCTATTGGACAAGTTTATCTCGACCAAAAACAACTTTAATTGTAAAATATTATCATTTAGACCCACTTGGATTAGATTAGGACATTTATTATTATTTAATTCAAAGAAGAGTTAAAAGAGTTAAAATCAAAGTTTATTTACTAAAACATTTTTAATATAGGGTTATACATAAGATAAATCCGATTGTAAATATTCATTATAAATATAAAAATATTTCCTACATAATGGTAATTTATTTTTAATTTTTATACATCAAATAATTTAATTTATTTATGACACAAATATGATGCAGTAATTATCTTATTAATGAAATATTGACATAATTGATATTATAAATACCAAAATAAATGTAATTTAAGACTTTTTATGAATTTCAATAATTTTATAGGTTACTATGATATATTAGTGTTGATTTAATCAACTTGGTTCGAATATATAATTCTCTTATGACTTTCACAAAAATCATATATCAAATATTGTCAGAATTGACACAAAATAGTTTTTAAATCAAATATTATATTATTAATTGTTATTTTATTCCTAAAAATATAAGGTTCGGACAAATGACTTAGATAAGGATATATATATTAATAATAAACAACTTGGGGTTCTTTTGGCATGTTATAGTAAGTGTATTAACCATATAGTGTAAGAAAACAAAAAGTCACGGTAAAAGTTAAATTATTTAACTTAGAGTTAAATCTAATTGATAAGGTTAAAATAATAAGCTAAACTTGTCTAAATCTTATTGGTTGATAGGATTTCGACCCATCCCCACTTTATCTTCGAAATAAGACCCTTTGAAACCATTATAAACCGATTTTGACTTTAATATAAAATAATATTTTGAGGTATTCCTAAGGTGCCCCTCTCCTCCCTTATAAAAGGGCACCTCCTCCCCCTCCTCCTCACACCAATTTGAGCACTCAAGCTCGGCCAGCCCCTGCCAAAATCCCTTCTCCACTTCCCTAGAATAATCCTAGAGGTCCTGGTCTTCTTCAAAGACCAATCTTAGTTCCCTAAGTGGAGGATTCAAAGAGGCGTTTCAAAGAAGAGGATGTTCGGACACTTACAAAGCAAGTCGGACCTAAGGTAAGGAAAATATCACAATCTCATTTTTATCCGAGATTGTTTATACTTTGGTATTTACTGGGGTATATTTTATCATCCACATCCATGTTTCCTCAATATGTAATATTGTTTCCATCCACCTATAATTGTTTAATTCCAATTTTACCCTTCGGTGAGTTTTTAGTAAAAGATATGAAAGGAATCTTTTGTCATTTTTCATACGAGGTACTTTTGACTTTTCCGACAAAAGTACGAAAAGAATGTTTTCTTTTAACTTATACGGCATGAATGGATTTTTAAAACATTATTTCCAAGAATCTTCCTTTACAAGTTTTCAAGTTTATTTTTAATCAACTTCTTTTAGTTTAAAGTTGTATGACATGTTAAGAAAGGAAAAATGTTTTTGAAGCAGAAAGGATATTTTCCTCAAGAATGGAGTTCAAGTGTTTTATCAAAATTATTTTCCATCTAAGATAATAAAGGGTTCTGTTTTTATCCCTATTATTACATTGATTTGATTATGTTGTGATGGAATTATAATTTTATGAATTCCTTTATCTTATATGAATTGTTTTATGATGTTTAAGATTTCCATTTTTATTACATGGGTTATGAAATGATGTATGATTTATGATTTTGTGGCACGCATAAGAATGGTGTCATTATGAGATGGGTGGGACCTATATCTCCCTCCAATGCATTGGGTAAAGATTTCATATCTCATGAGATAGACATGGCTGGAATGGTAGGTTATACCGGTTCATTGAAACAGGACTTAAACGAGGGTGACTCGATTCAGAAAGGGACTTTGTCCACTAAGATAGTCTTGGCAATGAGTCATGACTAACAAGAAATGATTCTTTGTGATTATGTGTGTATGTCACAAAGTTTCATGTTTTAAGTTATGCTTATTGGGATTTCATTTCACTGCTATGATTTATCCCATGTTATGAAATTATGCTCTCTTTTGCAGGTTAAGATTTCCAAAAGTTATGTTCTTATGAATATGATGTGATTGATTTTTCTTTTGTTTACCCTTACTGAGCATTTGAGCTCACCCTTTTATGTTTTCTTTTCCCCAGGATATAAAGAAAGGTTTTAGGTATAAAAAAAAGGGAAGATCTTTATGGGAGATATTGAAGATCTTTCACCACGACTAGAAGATTACGTTCCGAGTTTCCAAAGACACTAAACTATTACGATCCTTGTGTGTGTGTTTTTGTTATGTACTAAGTATTCTGCAAAAGTAATGTAATGTCCATGTACGTCTAGCTTCGGGTCTCTACAGTTGGTATCAGAGGAAAGGTTTAGTCAACCTTTGGAAACTAGGACGCGAAAACGTTAGTGAGATCCCTAGAGATATTTATAAGGTATGTCTAGGGATGTCCCTAAGGATAAATATACGTATAGGATACAGTCCTAGAACTACGGTAACGATCATAGATTTTAACCTAAGATGTTAGATATTGAGGATACTCCCCCTTTACTATGTTGTTTTCTCTAGCATGATTTTCGCCTCTCACAAGATTCTTTTTGTGTTTTAGTTAATGGAGCGAACCAGAAGGAATTCAGTTAACATTGAATCCAATGGACAAATTGGTGACTATGAGCAAAAAAATTGTGTAATTCCTAGAGAGAAAGATATTGTGATTATGCCGAATCAGTCATCTCGATATATGATTAACAAGGTGAAATTTAGTGGTATCCCTAATTCATCAAAGAAGAGGAAGATAAACTATTATGCATGTTCGCATGTTGAGGAGCATAAAGAAAGGAAGATTGAGATTTCTAAAGAAGGGAAGAAGAACCTTGAGGAATATCTCAAATGGAGGGACTGATGTTATCTGTGTGGAGAAATGGGTCATAGAGTGACAGACTGTTATGGAGTTCAATGTCTTATTTGTGGAGAATATGGGCATTACCCAACTCAATGCCCTGGCCTAAAAAGTTACTTCTAAATCAAGGAAGGACTTATTCCAAGACAATCATTGAAGTGGATAGACTGAAGTGTTTATGTATTGGTATTCAAGAATAATGTTGTTGAGGAACTTTTATGGTGTATTGAAATATATATGTATTGGTCTAATGTGGTATTCAAAGTAATTGAGATATTTTTGGAAATAAGATGATATGCGCATAATGAAGGGAAAACGAGAAAACGAAATGTTTAACAGTATTCATGAGCTCATGATTGATATAAGGACTAAGTGATATCATGGTTAGAGTATATAGAATTTTGAGGATTTTTGTATGTGGAAAGAGTTAACTTTTAACAGCATTCATGTTTTCACTAAGTTTCAATGGGTATTCAAGAGAATACATGATTAAGGCCTTTGAATGTTTGGAATGTGACCAACAAGACATATCTTATGATATATGGGGATCAACGATGGTATTAAATCTCTGGTAATTGTTTTCACTATATTATGAGAGTGGACTGCAGTATTATGGATAAGCCTAAAGATTGGAATGGATTATGTTGGACATAAGTTAGTATTGCTTAAGGATATAAGTTTTTTTTCGATGGGATGTTATAGTAATATAGTTTTAGAAAAAGGACAACCTGCAGAACGGGTGACAACCCATCGCGTCGGACAAGGCTGTGGGAATCGAACCCACAACCGAAGTGCGACTGGCCTTTATCACCTACCACTGGCCTACAGGAAGTCCCTGTTTAGTAGAAACTAGTTTTATTATATTAAGCAGTATGATATATGAAGTATAAGTCCATTTTAGGAACCATATATGATTAATCTCACTATAGATCGACTTATGTATATAATTTTTTCTAACCTTTTGTTTGAGACAGATGGAATGACCCGTCATTCTATCACATGATCTGCTAACACTTCACGAATAACAAATTCAACTTCATTTATTTAAGAGATGAAGTGGAAATTGTTCAAGGCATGAACAATAGTGAGATTGTACCAAAATAAAGTAAGTATTTATTCTAATTCAAATTTTCAACTTTAGGGAAATGATCTTGAAAACCAAAAATGTTGTCCTAGTGATCTTATACCTGATGAATCAGATGGTACCTTATATCATCACAAATATATGGATTTGTGATTACTGGATTTTCCATAGCCATGTTCTCTACCACTCTCCATCAGAACATGATGGTTAGATTTCTCTTCCATATCCATATTTTCACCTATGTGGAAACCCATTGATTAGTTTATTTGGGTAATCGTTACATTTTATACTTTAGTTTTTAAAGCCAAGTTTTGGTATTTTTTTTTTACGATGTGGGTTTCTATCAAAGAAACTTTCGAATAGTAAACCATTTATAACCCTGACGAATTTCGAGGGCAAAATTCATTTTAAGGGGGGTAGAATGTAACAGCCCGAGATTTTATGAAAAATATTCTTTTTAATTTTATAAATGTCTTGTGTTGTACGCTACACCAAAAGGAGCTTGCACAACACACATCCTTGACTTGCCTTGCATTACACGCAATCGCGACCTTCCTCGATAGCGTGTGTAGTACCAATACCGAGTTTCACTAAACAACGATATGCTATTAAAATACTATTATAACTAGCCGTTATGAATAGTAATAACCACCTTTTAAAATTTTAGAAATTTTAGCTCTCAAAATGGACTTCATTTTTGGATTCGGAGTATCGAATTTAGCCTAAGGTGAAATTTTGGTACTTTTCGGATAACTTTCATATTCTGATGAATAGTGAAATTACTAAATTATAATTAAAAAAACTTTTTTAATCAAAATAATTAATAGTATTAAATTATTAATTTTAGTGGTTTTAAAGTATATTTAGAATATATTTTTACAATTTAATACAATGTTGGTCATTGGATGTAATTTCACATTTAAACCAGACATAAACAAGTGTCAATCTTTTGATAGATATTGTTTCTTAAAAACACGCTATTTGTTTTAACAGCGGGATTTAATTATAAAATTAATTAATCCAACTTCTATGTTATGAATTTGGTAAAATAGACTTCATTTTTGAATTCAGAATATGAAATATAGCTTAGGATGAAATTTTGGCATTGTTCTGAAAAACATCAATTTTTTATGAATAGTGAAACTACTAAGTGGTAGTTAAAAAAAACTGAATTTTTCATAAAACTTAATTTTACCGCTTCTGTGAATGGAATTTCAAAAATCCGAGAGACACGGTTGATGTCAGTAAGTAAAATGTGGTTCAATGAGATGAAAATAATTTTTGGTGAATAGTAACTTTTTACTTTTATTTACCACGGTTAAAAGTAAATAGGGTAATTAAGGGTAAAAAATGATATTAATATTACCCTAACACATGTCCTAATCCTATTGGACAAGTTTATCTCGACCAAAAACAACTTTAAGTGTAAAATATTATCATTTAGACCCACTTGGATTAGATTAGGACATTTATTATTATTTAATTCAAAGAAGAGTTAAAAGAGTTAAAATCAAAGTTTATTTACTAAAACATTTTTAATATAGGGTTATACATAAGATAAATTCGATTGTAAATATTCATTAGAAAGATAAAAAGATTTCCTACATAATGGTAATTTATTTGTAATTTTTAGACATCAAATAATTTAATTTATTTATGACACAAATATGATGCAGTAATTATCTTATTAATGAAATATTGACATAATTGATATTATAAATACCAAAATAAATGTAATTTAAGACTTTTTATGAATTACACTAATTTTATAGGTTACTATGATATATTAGTGTTGATTTAATCAACTTGGTTCGAACATATAATTCTGTTATGACTTTCACAAAAATCATATATCAAATAGTGTCAAAATTGACACAAAATAGTTTTTAAATCAAATATTATATTATTAATTGTTATTTTATTCCTAAAAATATAAGGTTCGGACAAATGACTTAGATAAGGATATATATCTTAATAATAAACAACTTGGGGTTCTTTTGGCATGTTATAGTAAGTGTATTAACCATATAGTGTAAGAAAACAAAAAGTCACGATAAAAGTTAAATTATTTAACTTAGAGTTAAATCTAATTGATAAGGTTAAAATAATAAGCTAAACTTGTCTAAATCTTATTGGTTGATAGGATTTCGACCCATCCCCACTTTAGCTTCGAAATAAGACCCTTTGGAACCATTATAAACCGATTTTGACTTTAATATAAAATAATATTTTGAGGTATTCCTAAGGTGCCCATCTCCTCCCTTATAAAAGGGCACCTCCTCCCCCTCCTCCTCACACCAATTTGAGCACTCAAGCTCGGCTAGCCCCTGCCAAAATCCCTTCTCCACTTCCCTAGAATAATCCTAGAGGTCCTGGTCTTCTTCAAAGACCAATATTAGTTCCCTAAGTGGAGGATTCAAATAGGCGTTTCAAAGAAGAGGATGTTCGGACACTTACAAAGCAAGTCGGACCTAAGGTAAGGAAAATATCACAATCTCATTTTTATCCGAGATTGTTTATACTTTGGTATTTACTGGGGTATATTTTATCATCCACATCCATGTTTCCTCAATATGTAATATTGTTTCCATCCACCTATAATTTTTTAATTCCAATTTTACCCTTCGGTGAGTTTTTAGTAAAAGATATGAAAGGAATCTTTTGTCATTTTTCATACGAGGTACTTTTTGACTTTTCCGAAAAAAGTACGAAAAGAATGTTTTCTTTTAACTTATACGGCATGAATGGATTTTTAAAACATTATTTCCAAGAATATTCCTTTACAAGATTTCAAGTTTATTTTTAATCAACTTCTTTTAGTTTAAAGTTGTATGACATGTTAAGAAAGGAAAAATGTTTTTGAAGCAGAAAGGATATTTTCCTCAAGAATGGAGTTCAAGTGTTTTATCAAAATTATTTTCCATCTAAGATAATAAAGGGTTCTGTTTTTATCCCTATTATTACATTGATTTGATTATGTTGTGATGGAATTATAATTTTATGAATTCATTTATCTTATATGAATTGTTTTATGATGTTTAAGATTTCCATTTTTATTACATGGGTTATGAAATGATGTATGATTTATGATTTTGTGGCACGCATAAGAATGGTATCATTATGAGATGGGTGGGACCTATATCTCCCTCCAATGCATTGGGTAAAGATTTCATATCTCATGAGATAGACATGGCTGGAATGGTAGGTTATACCGGTTCAGTGAAACAGGACTGAAACGAGGGTGACTCGATTCAGAAAGGGACTTTGTCCACTAAGATAGTCTTGGCAATGAGTCATGACTAACAAGAAATGATTCTCTATGATTATGTGTGTATGCCACAAAGTTTCATGTTTTAAGTTATGCTTATTGGGATTTCATTTCACTACTATGATTTATCCCATGTTATGAAATTATGCTCTCTTTTGCAGGTTAAGATTTCCAAAAGTTATGTTCTTATGAATATGATGTGATTGATTTTTCTTTTGTTTACCCTTACTGAGCATTTGAGCTCACCCTTTTATGTTTTCTTTTCCCCAGGATATAAAGAAAGGTTTTAGGTAAAAAAAAAGGGAAGATCTTTATGGGAGATATTGAAGATCTTTCACCACGACTAGAAGATTACGTTCCGAGTTTCCAAAGAAACTAAACTATTACGATCCTTGTGTGTGTGTTTGTCACGACCCGTCCTCGGGGCCCGTGCCGTGACTACCCCAAGCCCGCCTTCCATAGGCCAGGGGCTGGCGACTAGCACCAAGGCGTAAATCCCAACAAAAAGGGAAGACATTGCCTTTGAAAAGTAAACAAGCACCACAGAGTAAGCAAGCGGAAAAGTAAACACTAAGTAAAACTGTACAAGCTGTGCTGAAAGTAAAAAGGGTCCGGAAATACAAGACCAACTGTAAAGTACAACTAAAAGGAAAAACAGCAACTGAAAAGGGAAAACTCCAGCGTCGAGCCGTCCTCTGGAAGTCCCACCTGAAGGGTGGGTACAGATAGCCTCCACTGCTCCTCGGGTCCACCTGACCGCTCCGAGTACGTCCCGCCCAGTGGTCCACCTCCAGGTACTGTCCTGCTCCACACGCCTCCTCCACGATCAGCGTTGTCCGTCGTCTGCAACCAACACCACGAAGTGCGGGCATAGCCTGTGCAGGGGTGAGTATAAGCTACTCAGTAGGGACCCCGAGACCCCCGAAGGTCTCCCGAAATCCACAAAGGATAAATCACAAAAAGAGGTACAATCATGAAGTAACATCTGACACGGCTTAGGTATATGCCCATACATATACCGAAGTCATCAATTCCCCGATCGGCTCCAACGTCCGAGCCCTAGCACAACCCAGTCCACACAGGAAAGCAAAACGAATACCCACGCAGGATAGAACAACACAATCCACAAAGGAGAGTAAACAGTAAATCCACACAGGATAGCTCAACACAATCCACAAAGGAGAGTAACACAAGATTCAGCTCACACAGGTATACTTCTTCGGATGATGATAAATATGATCATTGAACCATCTAAGTCGTCGGACCCACGAAGGATCGATAGGTACTAACCTTGCAGTGACCCACACAGGATCGGGCCCACGCAGGACCTGTAGGAGTAGGCTCACACAGAACCGCTGAGAGATGACCCACACAGGATCGGACCCACACAGGATCGGGCCCACACAGGACCGGGGCCACGCAGGACCTGTAGGCGCTGGCTCACACAGAACCGCTGAGCGCTGACCCACGCAGGATCGGACCCACACAGGATCGGGCCCACACAGGACCTGTAGCACTGATCCACGTAGGATCGCTGAGTGCAGGAGTCGTCGCAGTCCGTTGAGGATCTCTGCACAGTCGTCACCGCAGTCCACTGAGGATCTCTGCACGGTCGTCGTCGGAGTCCACGGAGGATCTCTGCACAGTCGTCGCCGCAGTCCACTGAGGATCTCTGCACGGTCGTCGCTGTCGAAGTAGCAGTCGCAGCCAGCACTAGGGTTCCCGCACACAGCAAGCTCGTTCGGGAGGGTCCGCTCCACGAGCCGAGAGGCTGATACATCAACTGACACAAAGTCCGAAGTTGATGTATCCAAAAGTTCCGTATCGTCAACAGGAACTCAACGTCGCAGACGGCGCGTCAATCGGACGCCCGGTCTGAGAGATATTGGCATTTTCGTCCCAGGGGCCCGGTTGGTTTTTAAGGCAAAACCAACCCGACCGCACTCCACCTGCGTCCAAACCTCGGGCGGAGTATGCCAAAAGATCCGTCTCACTTAGAGGAATTCAACAAAGCTGACGGCACGTCAATCGGACGTCCGTAGCTCAAGATATGAGCGTTTCCGCTCCGAGGGCCCGGTTTGTCTCGTGTACGAACCAACCCGGCCGAACTCAAAGTATTCCGAAACCTTGAGTGCGATATACCGAAACGACCGTCTCGATCCAAGGATCGCGTTGCCGCTGACGGAGAGTCGTGTGGAGGCACGAAGCTCAAGTTACGGGCGTTTGAACGAAAACGTTCGAAGAAGGGGGGTACGGGCCCGGGCCGACCCGGACCGACACCCCCCTGGGTCGGCCCGAACCAGGTCGACCCGAACCGGGTCGGCCTGACCCGGGTCCGACTTGGTTGGCCCGGCCCGGCCCGGCCCGGCCAGGGCCGGTCCGGCTCGGCTCGGCCGAGCGGCGCGGGCGGAAGCCGTGGGCGTTGACCCGCGGTCTGAGGAAAACCGCGGCCCGCGTGCGGGCCGCGCTGGCGAACCGCGGACGCGGCTGAGCCGCGTCCTGCTTGGACGAACCGGACCCGCGCGGCCGTGGGTCCGTTGGCCGGCGCCGCCGCGCCGGTGACCCGCGCTGCCGGCAACTTCCGCGGGCCGCCGGCGTCGCTCCGGTGGCCCGTTTTCCTTCCCGTCTGCGCCGTTGCTCCTCCCGGGATCCGTTCTTCACTGCGGGATCGTCAAACACCCGTTGCAGCATGTTCCGTCGTCGCCCGCCAAATCCGCACAAAACGAAGAACGAAGGAGGGTCGTCGGGCCGTGTTCGTTTGGCCCGCACCCTCCGCGTTAGAGAAAAAAAACCGGGAGAAATTTATAGAATGTTCAACACATGAACCAACAATTTTAAATAAATAAAATTGTTTCTTTGATTCCGGTTCTTAAATTTTTAAAGAAACATTGACGAGAATTAATTTAAAAAGGGGGTAATTCCCATAATGAAACCCCTACCTTGATGATCGTCGCGCGCGGGCGTTCTTCGCGGATAAGATCGTCGCGGAAGAGAGGGATCGTCGCGTCGTCGCGGGGAGGCGTCGCGTCGTCGCGGAAACCGGCGTTGAGTCGGCGAACTCAACGAACCAAGAACATCAGATTTAAATTGTAATTAATTAAATCTGTGTTTAAAATCAAAAGAAAAGAACCTTGAGCGGAAATCCGAAATCACTCACCTCAAATGGTCGGTGATCGGAGATCGGAGATCGGAAGAACGTCTCGGACGAAGGCGTCGTCGATTTCCGGGTTCGGCGTTCTTCGCGTTCTTCGCGAGGGAGCTGAAGAAACAGGGATCCCTTCAAATCTTTTCAAAAGATTTTGGGTTGGTCTTATTTTATTAACATGCCAACACACGAAACCGGTTAAGAAACGATTGAATTAATTCGTTGAATTAATTCAATGAAAGAAATAGGCCGTTTAATTCACGAAAGAAACAGCCCATTTAATTCATGAAAGAAACAGCCCATTTAATGGTCTGTTAAGAATTTAGAAAACGCGTCGGTTGACTTTCATTAAGACGGGTTTTCACGGGTGCGTTTCTTAGCGGAAAGAAACGGCGGGGCTCGTGCGGGCCCCACCTCACAAATATCCTACCAAGGGGGTAGGATATTTCTGGATAGCATCCTATCCAGTTCAACTCAGTTCAAGACGCCTTTAAGTGGCTTCAAGTGGCTTCCAAGTGGCTTAAGTGAAATAAAATAAAGTTGTCGCAAAATTATTTTATTTCTTAACTTTAAGCCCGAAAATTAAAAACCACACCCGAGCAAACGCAACTCCAGAAGAGGCGTTTCTAAGAGAATACCGGCGCTGCGATTTCATCGGTGCCCTCAGAATTCGATTCCGGGCACCGGTTCAAAAGTTAGAAAAACTCGCTCGTCCGTTCACTGAACGTACCCGAGCCAAACTTCAGAAAATGATTCCGGGCACACCGGGCCTCGGAATCAGGCGCCGTCAGAAACTGCGTTCTTGTAAAATTCCAAAGAAAATTAAGAAAAAAAATTCCTTGAAATTTACGGGTCTTTACATTACTCCCACCTCAGGACTTTACGTCCCCGTAAAGATACATCAAAAACTAGGGAAACAAATGTGGGTACTGAGCACGCATCTGAGCCTCCCGCTCCCAAGTGCTCTCCTAGAGGTTCCCGTGCTGCCATCTGATGCGCACAAGAGGAATCGATCGCCCACGTAGGACCCGCTCCTTTCGATCCTCTATCTCCACTGGGACCTCCGCAACAGTCTCTCCATCATCCACGTCTAGCTCCCCATAGTCAATGATGTGCGTCGGGTCGTGCACGTATCTTCTCAGCTGGGATACGTGGAAGACGTCGTGCACCCGGTGCAACTGAGGTGGCAGATCCAGGCGATAAGCCACCTCGCCAACCCTGCTGAGGACCTGGAAGGGTCCGATGAAGCGTGGAGACAACTTGCTGCCTCGGCCAAATCTCCTCAAACCACGTCGAGGTGAGACCCGCAAGAAGACGTGGTCGCCATCCTCGAACTCTAGTGGCCTCCGCCTCCTGTCGGCATATGACTTTTGCCGGCTCTGTGCTGTCCTCATCCGCTCCTGGATGACCTGAACCTTCTCTGTCGTGGCCCGGACCATCTCTGGTCCCACAAGTGCTGACTCTCCAGGGTCTGTCCAGCACAAAGGAGATCTGCAAGGCCTGCCGTACAACGCCTCGTAGGGTGCCATTCCGATGGTGGAGTGGTAGCTGTTGTTGTACGCGAACTCCACCAAGGGTAGGTGGTCCTCCCAGCTGTGACCAAAGTCGAGGACACATGCGCGGAGCATGTCCTCGAGAGTCTGAATGGTCCTCTCCGTCTGACCATCCGTCTGAGGGTGAAAGGCGGTGCTCAGACGTAGTCGCGTCCCGAACGCCTCCTGCAACCCCTTCCAAAGCCGGGAAGTAAAATGAGCGTCCCGATCGGAGACGATAGTCGATGGCACACCGTGAAGTCGTACAATCTCCTGAACGTAGAGACGCCCCAAGCTCTCCACTGTGCCCTGCTCTCGGATGGGTAAGAAGTGTGCCGACTTGGTGAGTCGGTCAACAATCACCCAAATGGAATCGTGACCTCTAGAAGTGCGTGGAAGTCCAGTCACGAAGTCCATAGATATCCCATCCCACTTCCACTCCGGGACCTCCAAGGGCTGTACCAAGCCTGCTGGTACCTGATGCTCTGCCTTCACCTGCTGGCAGGTGAGGCACCGTGAAACGAACTCTACCACAGCCTTTTTCATGCCCGGCCACCAGTGCTGTCGTCTGAGATCCTGGTACATCTTCGCCACTCCAGGATGTACCGCCAAAGGATAAGTGTGATACTCTCTCAGCACCTCCTCTCGTAAAGCGACTGGTACCAAGGTACGTCCTCTGAAAAGGACATTGTGCCCTGCTCCAAGGGAGAAACCATCAGGTGCCTGCCTCGAGGATATCTGTGCACGCCGTGTCTCACAGTCGACGTCCCCACGCTGTGCCTCTCTGACCCGCTGAAGAAGTGGAGGAGAGACTGTGAGAGACTGAAGAAAGGCTGCTCCGTCTCTATCCACGAAGGATATCTGCAAAGCGGCTAGCTGCTCTGTCTCCTCCTCAAGTAGCTGGATGCCCGTCCTCCTGCTGAGGGCATCAGCCACCACGTTCCCCTTCCCAGGAGTATAGACTATCTCAAAGTCATAGTCCTGGAGGAACTCGAGCCATCGCCGCTGTCTCAGGTTCAGGTCCTTCTGAGAGAAGATGTACCTGAGACTCTGGTGGTCAGAAAAGATTGTGAAGCGCTCGCCCATCAGATAGTGTCGCCATGTCTTCAGGGAAAAGACCACTGCTGCCAACTCCAAGTCATGGGTAGCGTAGTTCTGCTCATGAGGCCTCAACTGACGTGATCCGTAGGCAATCACGGCCCTCTCCTGCATCAGGACACACCCGAGTCCGGTCCCTGATGCATCGCAGTAGACTACGTATCCAACTCCCTCCTCAGGCAACCTCAAGATAGGTGCGCTGGTCAACCTCTGCCTCAGCTCCTGGAAGCTCTGCTGACATCTGTCTGACCACACGAAGGGTTTCCCCTTCTTCGTCAATGCTGAGAGTGGGGCCGCAACTCTGGAGAAGTCCGGCATAAATCTCCGATAGTATCCGGCTAGGCCCAAGAAACTCCGCACCTCTGTCACGCTCTTGGGTGGCTCCCAAGCTAGCACTGCCTCGATCTTCGCGGGATCCACTGCAACTCCCACCTTAAAAATGACGTGCCCCAAGAAGTGGACCTCACGTAACCAGAACTGACACTTCAAGAGCTTTCCATAAAGCTGGTGCTCTCGGAGTGTGTCTAGTACAACACGCAGGTGGTAGGCGTGCTCCTCCTCCGTCATCGAGTACACCAAAATGTCGTCGATGAAGACCACGACAAATCGATCGAGGTATGGCTGGAAGATCCTGTTCATGAGGCTCATGAACACTGCTGGAGCGTTGGTCACGCCGAAAGGCATAACCAAGAACTCGAAGTGGCCATACCGACACCTGAAGGCCGTCTTCTGCACATCCTCGTCTCGAACTCTAAGCTGATGATAGCCTGACCTGAGGTCTATCTTCGAGAACCACCATGCTCCCTTGAGCTGGTCGAAGAGATCATCAATCTTGGGTAGCGGATACTTGTTCCTCACTATCACCTAATTCAGGCGACGATAATCGACACACAGTCGCAAGCTCCCGTCCGCCTTCTTGGAGAACAAAATCGGGGAAGCCCAGGGCGAAACACTGGGTCGGATGAACCCCTTGCCCTGCAAGTCCTCCAACTGTACCCGCATCTCTTGAAGCTCAGCGGGGGCCATCCGATATGCTGGAGTGGATATCGGGGCTGTCCCGGGGTACAGGTCAATATAAATGTCTACCTCTCTACGAGGAGGTAGTCCTGGAACGTCGTCGGGAAAGACGTCCGCGTACTGATCCACCACTGCAGGAAAACTGGGACTCCGCACGTCAACTGCTCCCAGGATGAGGCTAGCCAACTGATGAGTGATGGGATGACCTCTCCTCTGCGTGAGTCCATCATGTGCTGCTAAGGCTCCCTTCTCGCCGGTGAAGGTGAACCTTCTCCCGTCGTTGCGCACACATCGCACCTTGCGCCTAATGCAGTCAATATGAGCATGGACCGTAGATAACCAATCCATGCCCAAGATGACGTCGTAAGGCCTCGACGCTGCTACAAGAAGATCTCAGCCGAAGCTCTCGCCTCATATAGTAAGCTCACACTGCCGGCACCAGTGCGTAATCGTCGAGTCTGCTCCCGTAGGAGTCTCTAGCCGTAAGGATCGAGCCAACGGCTCTGTCGGAATCTCCGAGCTCCGAACAAGGGCAGTGGCTATGAAAGAGTGACTCTCTCCTGTGTCTATCAGAACTGCAGCAAGGGTGTAATAGACACAGATCGTACCTCGAATCATCTCTGGCGCACCGTGGTCGTAGGCCTCTGCTGCCTGGAGCTGAGCCTGTCTCTGCCCGCCAGCTCCCTGTGGTCGGGGCGGGCCTCCTGGTGGTGGTGGTGGCAGAGCCTCAAAGCGTCGCCCACCACCTGCTGCTCGGCCATCTCCTCTGCCTCGTCCGCCTCCTCCCTGCGGACCACCACGGTCGACCCTCTGCCTCTGCTTGGGTGGTCCCTCCACCGTATGTTGCCCCTCGGTACGACGGGTCGGGCAGTCACGAGCCATGTGGCCCTGCCCGCCGCACTCGTAGCACTGTCTGCCTCTCGGAAGGCTGGCTCCGGGCCGGGTGCCCTGCACTGCTGAGCCAGTGTCCCGAGGTCGCCTGCCGGAAGGTCTGGTCCGCCTGGAACCCTGAGTCATCCGCCGGCTACCAGTTGCCGAAGACTCCGCTGTCTGCCGCCCTGCGGTAGGTCTCGTTGTGGACTCAGCCAGGAAGCTCTCGATCAGGAGGGCTCGCTCCAGTACTCCTGCCTGGGTCGGGATGCTGAGGGAGATCAGCGATGCCCTGATATCGTGTCTCAAACCCTACTCGAAGGTCCGGGCCCAGAAGAAGGGGTCCCGTACCATGTCTGTCGAGTACCGAGAAAGGTCGGTGAACCTCGCCGCGTACTGAGCGACCGTCAAGCTGCCCTGCCGCACCTGAAGAAGCTCCTGGATGCGCACCGCTCGGAGGGTGGCCGGGACGAACTCTGAGCGGAAGAGGCTCTCGAAGTCCGTCCAAATGAGGGTGGCCTCATCGTGTATCTGGAGCATCAGGCTCCACCAGCGTCCGGCTGCTGCGTGCAGTAGGCTCGCCGCGAGGATCACCATGAGGTATGCTGGCGTCCTCACTAGCCTGAAAACTCGGACAACCGCCTCCAGCCAGTCCTCGGCTGCCTGGGGGTCCGACTCCCCACGGAACCTGGGTGGTCGCTGGCGCTGGAACTCATGCAGAGCTCCAAGGCTTCGTGCGTCGTCAGCTGCCAGTGCTGGAAGCATCGGGGGCTCGGCGGGTAAAGGTACCGTCGGTGCCTCTGCTGTCAACGGGCCCTGTACCGAGGCCTCGTCGCTCGGCGGGCTGTCGTCGCGCCCTACTCTGGGAACCCTAGCTGGCTGCTGTCGTCGTGCCATCCTAAAAAGGAAACAAGTATGCCACGGTCAGAACAGTATACCTGGTGAGCTGACACAAGTAATCACAAAGAAAACTTGAAACACACATGCAATCAATGTTTTCGTGCATTAAGTCGGAAATCAGAAGTCAAGGTCCTGGTGTATGGATACGTCGGCCGCCGCACCAACACTAGACTCCCTGGACTGATAACCACACTCAATACGCTAAACACTATTGCTTCACATAGAAGAAAGATCAGAGTCTGCGGTAGAACCGACCGCTCTGATACCAATTTGTCACGACCCGTCCTCGGGGCCCGTGCTGTGACGACCCCAAGCCCGCCTTCCATAGGTCAGGGGCTGGCGACTAGCACCAAGGCGTAAATCCCAACAAAAAGGGAAGGCATTGCCTTTGAAAAGTAAACAAGCACCACAGAGTAAGCAAGCGGAAAAGTAAACACTAAGTAAAACTGTACAAGCTGTGCTGAAAGTAAAAAGGGGCCGGAAATACAAGCCCAACTGTAAAGTACAACTAAAAGGAAAAACAGCAACTGAAAAGGGAAAACTGCAGCGTCGAGCCGTCCTCTGGAAGTCCCACCTGAAGGGTGGGTACAGATAGCCTCCACTGCTCCTCGGGCCCACCTGACCGCTCCGAGTACGTCCCGCCCAGTGGTCCACCTCCAAGTACTGTCCTGCTCCACACGCCTCCTCCACGATCAGCGCTGTCCGTCGTCTGCAACCAACACCACGAAGTGCGGGCATAGCCCGTGCAGGGGTGAGTATAAGCTACTCAGTAGGGACCCCGAGACCCCCGAAGGTCTCCCGAAATACACAAAGGATAAATCACGAAAAGAGGTACAATCACGAAGTAACATCTGACACGGCTTAGGTATATGCCCATACATATACCTAAGTCATCAATTCCCTGATCGGCTCCAATGTCCGAGCCCTAGCACAACCCAGTCCACACAGGAAAGCAAAACGCATACCCACGCAGGATAGAACAACACAATCCACAAAGGAGAGTAAACAGTAAATCCACACAGGATAGCTCAACACAATCCACAAAGGAGAGTAACACAAGATTCAGCTCACACAGGTATACTTCTTCGGATGACAATAAAGATGATCATTGAACCATCTAAGTCGTCGGACCCACGAAGGATCGATAGGTACTAACCTTGCAGTGACCCACACAGGATCGGGCCCACGCCGGACCTGTAGGAGTAGGCTCACACAGAACCGCTGAGAGATGACCCACACAGGATCGGACCCACACAGGATCGGGCCCACACAGGACCGGGTCCACGCAGGACCTGTAGGCGCTGGCTCACACAGAACCGCTGAGCGCTGACCCACGCAGGATCGAACCCACACAGGATCGGGCCCACACAGGACCTGTAGCACTTATCCACGTAGGATCGCTGAGTGCAGGAGTCATCGCAGTCCGCTGAGGATCTCTACACAGTCGTCGCCGCAGTCCACTGAGGATCTCTGCACGGTCGTCGTCGGAGTCCACGGAGGATCTCTGCACAGTCGTCGTCGCAGTCCACTGAGGATCTCTGCACGGTCGTCGCTGTCGAAGTAGCAGTCGCAGCCAGCACTAGGGTTCCCGCACACAGCAAGCTCGTTCGGGAGGGTCCGCTCCACGAGCCGAGAGGCTGATACATCAACTGACACAAAGTCCGAAGTTGATGTATCCAAAAGTTCGGTATCGTCAACAGGAACTCAACGTCGCAGACGGCGCGTCAATCGGACGCCCGGTCTGAGAGATATTGGCATTTTCGTCCCAGGGGCCCGGTTGGTTTTTAAGGCAAAACCAACCCGACCGCACTCCACCTGCGTCCAAACCTCGGGCGGAGTATGCCAAAAGATCCGTCTCACTTAGAGGAATTCAACAAAGCTGACGGCACGTCAATCGGACGTCTGTAGCTCAAGATATGAGCGTTTCCGCTCCGAGGGCCTGGTTGGTCTCGTGTACGAACCAACCCGGCCGAACTCAAAGTATTCTGAAACCTTGAGTGTGATATACCGAAACGAACGTCTCGATCCAAGGATCGTGTTGCCGCTGACGGCGAGTCGTTTGGAGGCACGAAGCTCAATTTACGGGCGTTTGAACGAAAACGTCCGAAGAAGGGGGGTACGGGCCCGGGCCGACCCGGACCGACACCCCCCTGGGTCGGCCCGAACCAGGTCGACCCGAACCGGGTCGGCCTGACCCGGGTCCGACTCGGTTGGCCCGGCCTGGCCCGGCCAGGGCCGGTCCGGCTCGGCTCGGCCGAGCGGCGCGGGTGGAAGCCGCGGGCGTTGACCCGCGGTCTGAGGAAAACCGCGGCCCGCGTGCGGGCCGCGCTGGCTAACCGCGGACGCGGCTGAGCCGCGTCCCGCCTTGACGAACCGGACCCGCGCGGCCATGGGTCCGTTGGCCGGCGCCGCCGCGCCGGTGACCCGCGCCGCCGGCAACTTCCGCGGGCCGCCGGCGTCGCTCCGGTGGCCCGTTTTCCTTCCCGTCTGCGCCGTTGCTCCTCCCGGGATCCGTTCTTCACTGCGGGATCGTCAAACACCCGTTGCAGCATGTTCCGTCGTCGCCCGCCAAATCCGCACAAAACGAAGAACGACGGAGGGTCGTCGGGCCGTGTTCGTTTGGCCCGCACCCTCCGCGTTAGAGATAAAAAACCGGGAGAAATTTATAGAATGTTCAACACATGAACCAACAATTTTAAATAAATAAAATTGTTTCTTTGATTCCAGTTCTTAAATTTTTAAAGAAACATTGACGGGAATTAATTTAAAAAGGGGGTAATTCCCATAATGAAACCCCTACCTTGATGATCGTCGTGCGCGAGCGTTCTTCGCGGATAAGATCGTCGCGGAAGAGAGGGATCGTCGCGTCGTCGTGGGGAGGCGTCGCGTCGTCGCGGAAACCGGCGTTGAGTCGGCGAACTCAACGAACCAAGAACATCAGATTTAAATTGTAATTAATTAAATCTGTGTTTAAAATCAAAAGAAAAGAACCTTGAGCGGAAATCCGAAATCACTCACCTCAAATGGTCGGTGATCGGAGATCGGAGATCGGAAGAACGTCTCGGACGAAGGCGTCGTCGATTTCCGGGTTCGGCGTTCTTCGCGTTCTTCGCGTTCTTCGCGAGGGAGCTGAAGAAACAGGGATCCCTTCAAATCTTTTCAAAAGATTTTGGGTTGGTCTTATTTTATTAACATGCCAACACACGAAACCGGTTAAGAAACGATTGAATTAATTCGTTGAATTAATTCAATGAAAGAAACAGGCCATTTAATTCACGAAAGAAACAGCCCATTTAATTCACGAAAGAAACAGCCCATTTAATGGTCTGTTAAGAATTTAGAAAACGCGTCGGTTGACTTTCATTAACACGGGTTTTCACGGGTTCGTTTCTTAGCGGAAAGAAACGACGGGGCTCGTGCGGGCCCCACCTCACAAATATCCTACCAAGGGGGTAGGATATTTCTGGATAGCATCCTATCCAGTTCAACTCAGTTCAAGCCGCCTTTAAGTGGCTTCAAGTGGCTTCCAAGTGGCTTAAGTGAAATAAAATAAAGTTGTCGCAAAATTATTTTATTTCTTAACTTTAAGCCCGAAAATTAAAAACCACACCCGAGAAAACGCAACTCCGGAAGAGGCGTTTCTAAGCGAATACCGGCGCTGTGATTTCATCGGTGCCCTCAGAATTCGATTCCGGGCACCGGTTCAAAAGTTAGAAAAACCCGCTCGTCCGTTCACTGAACGTACCCGAGCCAAACTTCAGAAAATGATTCCGGGCACACCGGGCCTCAGAATCAGGCGCCGTCAGAAACTGCGTTCTTGTAAAATTCCAAATAAAATTAAGAAAAAAATTTCCTTGAAATTTACGGGTCTTTATAGTGTTTTTGTTATGTACTAAGTATTCCGCAAAAGTAATGTAATGTCCATGTACGTCTAGCTTCGGGTCTCTACAATTTCACTTTATACAAGAAAGGGGGAGTTGGATTTCATGGATTGATGCCAAGATGGAGAAGATATGGTCCCCTAGTACGGGCTCAAGAGCCCCTAGTGGTCAAATATGGGAGTCCTATGGTGTCTGACCAGCCGATGAAGATAGAGGATCTCCTAGATATCTCCCCTAGCGTGGTTTCAAGCATCATAAAAAATATATTTTTAAAAATTTATTTCAAAATTAAAAACAAATCTAATAATCTAAATTTCAAAAAAAAAATATTAAAAATTAAATATCATTAGAATTAAATATATTTATATATATATATATATTCATGTAATTATATATACTAATATAACACATAAAATATAATTAGTAGTTAGATTATATTATAATCTATATACATAATAACACTACTATTAAATGATAATCTAATTTATTAATAAAGTTAAACTAATAATTTTAATACTAGTAATATTTATAATGATAAAATAATAAATAATATATGATAATAATATATAAAATTAATATATACTAAACATAGTTTTAATAACTAATATTAATATATAATTTAACCAAAAAATATAATAATAACTAAAATAATACAAAACTACAATATCAATATAAAACACTAAAAAGGTTATATTAACTAATTAAAAGAAGGTTATAAAATCATAAAAAAAGTTAGTGAAATCCACATATATAAAAATATCATCATAGTGTTTCAACATCCTTGATTCTTCAAGTTTCCATGAATTTTTCACTATTGTATAGTTCATTTTGATGTAGTGAAATGGTCCTATTTTTTATCATAATAATTTATATTATGATATTTGGATATAGTGGTCACATATTTTTTATGTTTTGAAAAATAATGGGACTAATTATTTGAGTGGTCACATGGTAGTGCATGTGGCATCATGGTATCTACCTCCTCTTAGTTTAGTTAAGTTCAATTCTGATGTATAATTTCATGATTCTACTCAAGTCAGTGTTGATTTAGGGGGGAGAAATTATTTAGGTGATTTTTTAGATATATTTTAGAAAAATTTAACTATTAGATGGTGCCTTCAATTCTCTGAAGTTGTTGTAGTTTTTATTATCCTGAAGTTTACATGTGAACAAGGTTAGATTAATATTAATTTTTAATTGGGTTATCTTTCTCTAATTTATTTAGTAAATACTCATTTATCTATTTCAAAAACTTTGGGGCTCCTTTTTTATTATATCTAGTGGGTTTATTTGACATTTTATCATTGTTGTTGTTTTGTGAAAAGGGAAGGAAATATGGTTTCCCATCACATTAAGAGATGTAAGATCTCTTTTAATGTGTTGGTTTTGTTTGGGTGTGTGCCTCTTGTGGATTTTTCATTTCTATCCAAGGATTAGGATCCCTTTTGATTGATTATTATTCTCTTTTTTTTTAAGATAAAAAACATAAAACATTAAAAATAGTTCTTTGAAATATAACCCTTTTAATATTGAATAATTTTAATCATATATATTCATTTATTTCTTATGAAAATTTTATTGGTATTATACCCCAAGAATATATAAGCCCAATGGTCATATAGGTCTAACAACCACATTAATATAAAAATTATATAATCCCAACAACCATATAACCTATATATATATATATATATATTCTTCCATATATATCTGAAATCATTACTTCTCTCTCATCATGCCAATAAAAGTTTTATTGCATGCCCATATTTTCATAGTTGTGATGGGGGTTATGATATTCATGGGAGACCATAGGGATAAAGATTATATGTCCCTAGTATTTTTATATATATTTTCTATTTATTTTGATTTTATTTTTCTTATTTTTGAATATTTTTACAACTTCATAATGTATTGATTTTTATTCATAATTCTAATATTTTACCTCAACAAAAAATTTCACATTTCATTTTAGCTCAGTGTTTCATGTAACATAAGCAATCAAAATAGTATTTAAATGAAAATACACTCTAAAATATTGAAGTGTTAGAGAGACGTGGGTGGTAGGGTGGTCGGGAGGCGGGGAGGTGGGGAAGTGATAAAGGATGCGAGGGAGAAAAATGAGGGTTTTTTTAAAAAAAAATACCATTATTTTATTTTATTTTATTAATCGATGGATTTAATTTTTAAAAAAAATATTTTTAATTATTTTTTATAACATTAAATTTTATTTCATTAATAGTATTTGGGGTTTATTTTAAATTATTTATCAATACTCTATTTTTTATATGGCACGTTATTTATTTTTCTATGTTAATGATTGTATTATTATTATTTTAAATTTATTTAAATTTAATTTAAATTTTACTCCAAATTTATTTTTTATGTAGTAGATATTATTCATAAAAATTTATATATATGTCTCATCCTCCCATTAAAAACATGAGTTACTTTTAGCTAATTAATGAAATATTTGTTAATTGTGGCTAATTAGTAAATAAATATTTATTTATTAATGAATTATTTTCTATCATTAAATTTTTTATGATAGTATATTTTTCTAATAAAAAAATATTTTCCACTAATAATAATTAAAATAAATATATTTATTTGTTGGTAAAAAAATTATTGGTATTATTATGATGAAACGACAAGTTTTGAGGTCAAAATACAACCTAGATGTTGTTTTCTTATATAAAAGTATTTTAAAAAGAAGGGACATGATTGGTTTGGCCTCTCATATGGGATTTTAATGTAATTTTCTTGTTGGTTGATAAGGCCATGAATGTGGATTATTCCATATATGGAAAGATGGGATGGTAGATAAAATTAAAAATTACTCATAGAATCATATTATGACTTCTATTTAGTAGGAAGGGATTGAATAATGGTTATTCATGGGCTTCTAAGGTTGGCCCAATCAGGATAATAAATGAAAATATTGGGAACCACTAAGTTATGTTCACATTGATATCTTTGGTCATTTACTCATTAGGGGGAATTCAATGAAATCTGTTTTCTAGAGAGAAAAGGAAGCAGTGTTTTTAGGCCTCCAACACTCATGACAATTTTCCAGGATGTTTTTAGGTCCATGGGGATATCTTATTTAGGCTATATGGGAAATTCACTCACTTAGTTTTGGGGAAATTCAAAGAGCACTAGGATATCTAAATTAATTGATAGATTTATGGGGTCTTGTTAGTGGATAGATATTTTTTCTTTGTTCCATGTCTCCCATATATCCTCTATTTATCTGTACCAATACCCTATTATTCTCACCAAGTTCCAAGGTGGGAGGCCAATTTTAAATGGATGTTTTTTCATATTTTAAATCATGTGGATAAAGGGTTAATACTATGAAGGTGTGGTTAGGTCAGTAAGGAATTCATATAATGCCTATTTTTTCTAAAAATGTAATGTTGGTTTCTTCTCTTAAGTAATGGAATAACTCTAAATTTCATAATTTTGATTATGATATTTACTATTCTAAGAAGTGCCTAATGGTGTGATATTCTCTTCCTACTTTGACTACTATGATCTCACCAATTTTAGCTCTTTAAAAAGAGTTAGAAACTAATATTATAAAAAAATAACATTTCTAGTTCATGTGAGAAAAGGAATCACATATTAAATAAGGATACTAGAATACATTATATTTCCATCAAAAGGAAATATGAAGGACAAAATTTATTTCAAAATTGGAGAGGATTAAAGGAGGAGTCACTAACTAGGAGAGTGACATCCAAGATATTATTTTGAGATTTTTTCGTGATATGTACTCTTCTAAGTGATATTTTATTTCTACCATGGTTTCCTCTTTTATCTCACTAGTGGTGACAAATAATATGAATATTGATCTTATTAAATACATCATTGTTGAGGAGGAAAACTTGTCTCTTTCAAAAATACATGCCACTAAGGCACCCATCTTGGATGGATTCCATGCCCTTTTCTTCAATCAGTTTTAATATATTTTAGGATCTGATATCATAGAGAACATGAAATACATATGGATAGGCAAGTTTTTCTTCAATTCAATTAACAAAATTCTGATTACCTTGATTCCCAAAGTGAAAGGACTTATAGCATTTCTGAATTTATTCTTATTATCCTTTGAAATGTTTTTTATATGATTTTCTTAAAAATTATTACCAATCATCTTATAAGTTTGTTTCCTTCCTTTATTTATAAAAAAAATGTTCCTTTGTTCCCAAAAATGATGATTTTGGATAATACAATTATTTTCCATGATATTTTTCAGTCAATGAAGACCCACTCTATCTCTCTAAAAGCAGTGTGATGGACTGAAAATTTGACATGAATAATGAATATGATAGAGTAAAATAATCTTTTTTACACTTTTTACTTAGTATGATGGGATTATGTAACCAATTTGTAGATTTCATTATGTGGTGTGTTTACTCAGCTTCCTTCAGGATCAGTGTTAATAGTAATCTTACACGAATATTTGTTCCTTCTCATGGTCTTTGTCAGAGAGATACACTTTCCATAAACATTTTTATCCTTGCAGCTAATGTTTTCTATAATTTTATCAAAGTGATGAAAAGGAATAATTAGATACATGGTGAAAAAGTACGTCATCATAACTCCCTATTTCCCTTTTTCTATTTTCATATGACAACATGTTTTTACTCGAGCCTCTTTAGAGGAATTTCATTCCATTAGGAATATTTTGTGATTCTATGAAATAGCTTCATTCCAGTTAGTAAACTAATCAAAATCTAAGATCTTTTTTAGTATTGGAATTTGTCCTTTTAAGAAATTTGATCTTCAAGGTGCATATGGAATCTATGAAATAGATAAACACAAAAAAATTGTATTTCCTGTATTATTTGGAAGATAAAAGAAATGGGTATTATACACTATTGTTGATATAATTGATAAGAAGATTCAACAATGGTTTGGAATGAGTGTTTCTAAATTATGTAAAGAGACTCATATCAAGGCATTTTTTCAATCTATCGCTATATATGTCATGTATTTATTCAATCTCTTGAGTGGTCTTATTGGACAATTAAATTTTTTATTGGATTATTTTTCGTGGGGATATCATGAAGGAAAAAAGAAAGCACACTGGGTGGCATGGGATAAATTATGTTCACCAAAGGCTTATGGGGGGTTGGGTTTTAGGAACTTAAACTCTTTTAATGATGTTTTTCTTTCTATGTAGGGCTATAAACTTTTGCAAAACCCTATGTATTTGAGTGCCTAGATTATTCATCCAAAGTAATATCCTCACTCCAATTTTTTTTAATTCATGTTTGGCAACAATTCCTAGTTTCTTATGGAGAATCTTATAGATATCATGTTGGATTTTGAATAAGGGTCTCTATTAGATAATTGGTAATAGAAAGTATAATATCTCATTACCAATAAATAGGTATGAACTTTGTTTTGTTCTTGGTTCTATTTGTTTTAATTTTGATCCCTTGTTCTTTCTGTCACTTATTGGTTATAGTTGTTGTTTTTGAAATGTTTTTCCCCTTGTTTGAATTTTTAGCAGGATTTTGGAGGGTGATTGATCCTATTTATATAGGTTGGGTAGTGTCCATATCTTTTAGCATGGTATTGATATGCATAATGGTAATTCATGATGGCCCTTATGCAAAATGCTTCTGTGTAAGGGTAAACCATGATAAACCTTACATAGAACTCTTCTACATATGGGAAAAACATTTTGATATATTTTTCATAAAACTGAAAAATGCTACTCATTTTTTTCTATTCTTCTACATTTCAACACAATATTTCATAAATCTAAATAATGGGTTCCCTTTGATTCCACTTAAGGGTTTTTAGAGGCCAATAACAGTTATTAGAAGCTATGGAGGTGATTTAATCCCTTTTCTGAGGAACTCCCAAACAGGATAAATGAAAAATGTGATAAGCATAAATCATGAAATTATGTAAATAGAGTACCTTAAACAAAATAGAATATGAAACATCTACAAACTCTATCAAATGGGTTTGATAAAGATAACTAATGGATGCCAAAATATATCCCCTCTCTATAGCATATCTAGGGGATGTTTAGATTCACCCGACATTCATATGGGACCCATTCTTCCTTCATAGAATGATAGTGCCTCGGGTGAAAAGAATAATAATGAAGTGATCTTTTGATGGTGAATAATTAAGTCCTATCATCGTTAAATCATCTACACACTTTTTCATCACATGGAAATTGTTTATATAACCCATTTAAGACACTATTTGACTACTACTTCATTTAATCATGCATTTATAACACACGAGTAAATTACATGGCCTGTGCATTCATCTTATGAATGAAGACTCCATTCTTTAATTATATCTCATGTAACATATTTAAAATAATAACTTTATATTATTTTGAACTAATTATATATTAACACACTTAATATTCAATTTACCATTTGATAAAAGGTAGTGTAATGAAAGAAATATCATTTCAATCATGCATCTCAATATACCATACACTCAATATATCCATGTGAATGTTATAACTTTGTGTAATATCTCCATTATTTATACATAGAATGATGTGCAAGTGTTGAACCCTTTGGGTGAGTCTTATCAAATAAAGATATTTTTTATGAAAAAATATATTTGAAGTAAAATAATGATTCTAGAAGAGAATTTATGAATTCATGGCATGAAATGATTTATGAAATTGAAAGGAATGAGTTATTTCGAATGGCCTAAGTTTTGATGGAACAACATTTGATGTTGGTTTTTAAAACGTGATGGGTTATTTTTTGAAACTTAAACTTGTGTATGATGAAACAATTCATTATTTGAAATGAATTAATGATGATTGAAAATATGATATCCCCCTATATGATAGTTTTCCTTTAGGAACATGGAATCTTGGGTAGTTAGGTGGGAAGAACACACGCTAGAAATGTATTATCTCTACTTCAAAATGGATTGATGGTGAAAATGTTACTAAAAATTATTAAGGGAAAGGAGCTTATTCTTAGGGATTTTCTCATATAACCACTAGGCCTTTGACTTAAGGCTATGTGTACATTGGGAGTCTTAATTCACCTAGATGTGTGAAAATCCTTGTCAAAACCTATCCCTGATTCTCTTAAACATATTTATATTATTTATTATTAGATAATTGAAATGATTTAAACATGTGAATGTAATAAAAAAATTTACTGATGTCCATTTTGATTGAGATGATTATTCATGACTATTTTGATAAAAAAAATTACTTTTATACCTACTTTTCTCTAGATATTAAAATTTGGAAAGGAATTTTTTGAATATGTACTATGAAAATATTTACATTCCTTGTTTTAATTGAAATTGATAATTTTTGGTTTATTTGATATGGATTTATTACTAAATGATTTGGGTGAATCCTACTAGGATTTATTACTCACATCCTACCTTTTATTTCAGGAATTTTCACATTTTCTTATGTGTGGTCTAGGGAAAGGAATGGAACCACTTAGTAGTGGTGGATGTTCGTGATTATAGGGACTTTGGAGTTTGTGGTGACTAGTGGAGCATGTGATCCACTTATTTCGTGGAGTTTCTGGGATGAAGTCTTGATGGTCTTATCTAAGGACTCTGGTTGATGTATTTTTTGATACATGTATCTACCTACTTGTGTTTGTTTTGTCTCTTGATAATTGCTTATAATACCGATTTTTTATCCAATTATATTCACTAATTTTTCTTGATGAGTTATTCTTGTGATGAAATCCTTCCCTCTCGATTGTTTTGATTCCCAAGAGCTAGTCTCTAGCCCATGGAGATTTGGAATTTACTTTATGATGTGTCATAATCTATTTGGGTACTATAGGTGGGATATTTGGGTTGTTTCATGAAAAATTGGTATCAAAGGGATGAGGTTGATTCCTTCCTTTGATGTTAGTACGTAGTTTGGGATGCCTTGGTATACATGATATGGGATTGTGAGGACTTATGGGTTTCTGACCACCTCTCATCATAGCAAGCCCAACGTTACCATGGGTTGTTAGGAAAAAGTATCTTTGAGGAGTTTTTTAATATAAATCTAGACTTTTTCCAAAGCTTTGATATGAGATTCATCTTTACTCATTGAATTATGATTAATAGAGTTAATTATCTTGAATCTATTGACTGATTTTCTCTTATTGTATGTTGATTTTGTATAGTACCAAGCCCCCAATAAGATGTTTGAAAAGAACAAAAGGGGGATATTATAATGAACCATAGAAATTGAACCCTCCAATTGATCAGAACCTTGTATATGTTTTTTTCATGATTTCTAAGAACTTGGACAGTTAACTGCACTTGTTCCTATTCAAGATGTAGAGGTTGTACCTCGAGGTGATGATAATAGAGATCATTCCTAGTTCTTCATATGAATCCACAATCTTTCCAGGGTACAAATTATTCTCAGGAGATAGATGATTGGTAGAAGATATTTGAGTAGCTCTTTGAGTTTTTGGAGACACAAGATTCAGTGAAGGTAAAATATTCCATCTTTAAACTTGAAGATCCTAGCAGAAAGTGGTGGATTCTTTAGTCCTGGTAGGGAAGAATGTGGGATTAGAGTTGAAATACTTCATAGATCTTTTTAGGGAGTAGTAATATCCATAATCAATGGTGTTGGATAAGTAAATGGATTTTTTTAAGCTTTGAAAGATGATCAGACAGTGATCCAGTATTCAAACAATTATAATGAGATTGTTCATTTATCACCTGAGGTAGTATCGAATGTAAAGCTAAAATCTTGAAAGTTTGATTTTAGACTTCAAGTAGATATCTGATGTCTGTTTTTTCTAATGAATCATATCTCGTATGTTGATGTTCTGGATAGAGATTTAATGGTTATATTAATTGTCTTGTAATTTGGTTTTGATTGGAGTTCCTCCTACTCCTAGTGGGGGTTCAAATGGTCCCTTCAAAGGGAATAGGAAATAGGAAGAGTCTCATTGAGGAGACTATGGTGATGGATCTCAAAAAAAATACATATTTTAAATCATCTATAGTTTCTAGAAAAGTACTACTAACTTTTTTTAAGTGTGGGAAGGTTGGGAACTCAAATTATACATACACGTAAGAACCGAATATCTATAGATCTTATGGGCACTCAGAGAACTTATAGATATTTTACCATGGTTTTATGGATCCGCATAGTGGTATGGGATCAACAGTAATGGGAGGATCTTTGGAATGGTCCTATGCTCCAAGAACAAATGGGTTCCATCCATAGGTATCAGGAATGAAGCTTCTTCATATTGTATAATAGTCTCCAAGTGAAAATGATGTGGGTCTTATGATCAAGATAGGTACCATTACCATTGCTTAATTTTTATTAATTACATTATTTGATATTGGTGCCTCTCATTCCTTCATATCAACCCATATTTTTTAAATATTAAATCTTAATATAGATCTCATTCCATATGTTATAGAGGTTGATATACCTCTCAGGATGAATAAAGATCAAGGTTTCTGATGCCCCTCTTACACTTTTTCTTTATTAGAAGTCATGTTTTCTTGGGAATTTTTGTTTTTGGATATGAAACCTTGGTATTTCATTCTAAATATGGATTATTTGATTTCTAATATCTATTTTATAGAAAATTATCTTCATTTTATCCCCTTTACTACATCAAATGGGGTGTTCCATGTTTTTTTGTGAGAATGGGACTCAAGTTTGAGTCGAGATGAACCTATCCTTTCGAAGTTGGGTAGGATGACATCCATGTTTTACTTTGAAATAAAGAAGGATTATTCATGTGGTTATGTTCCTCTATTAGAATATGAGTTTATTAATGTGTTCCTTTCTGAATTTTATGGTTTTCCACTAGGGAGATAAGTGGAGTTTTCTATCAACTTGATACTAGAAACCCTTCCTATTTATATTCTCTCTTATCTGATGTCACCAACTAAAATGTACGAGTTAAAGACTCATTTTGATGACTTGATGTACAAGGGAATCATTCAACCCAATGTATCACCTTAGGTAGAGCCAATTCTTTTTTCCAATAAATTTGATAGAACACTTCCCCTTTTTTTGATTATCGAAAGCTAAATTATATCATGATTAATAACAAGTATCCATTACCTTGAATTGATGATTTTTTTGAAAAACTGAAAGGGGTGAGTTGGTTCTCAAAGATTGATCTTCATTCTAGTTATCACCAACTTAGGATCAAGGAGTATAATATCCCTAAGTCCACCATTAGGATCATTTATAACCATTATTAATACCTTATTATGCCTTCTGGTCTGACCAATACTCTTATTGTATTTATGTCATTGATAAACATAATATTCCACCAATAGATTTATTATTTTATAGTGGTATTTTTGGTTGAAATCTCAGTTTACTCCGTGAATAAGGAGGAAAATGTTGGTCACTTGAGAGAAATTATGTACATCATGAGAAAACATAGAATCTATGTCAAGTTTTCTGAATGTGACTTTGGTAGTTCATGAGGATAAAACTAAGGTAGTCTTCTTGAGTGTTCAGTGGGAATCCCATCTTCATGAAATTATTCTATAGGAACAGCATATTGATGATAAGTTTTAAGGAATTAAGGATTCATTATATAGTGGGGAGACAAACAGTGAATAGTCTCTATATTCTGAGGGAATCCTATGCTTTTGGAGCTTCTATGTCATTACTTTTCCAATGATGAAGGTTATTATGGGTTATTTCCACAATTCTCGGTGGGAGGTACACCCAAGTGTGATGAAAATGCTTTTTGATATGAATCATCATTTTCAGTGGCCATGTATGAAGTGAGACATTACTGATTTTTTTCTCATTATAATACTTTTCAATAGATTAAGGTCGAGCATAATAAACCTTCTAGTATACTTCAACCACTTTTTTTCAACATGGAAGTGGGGAGATATATTTATGGACTTTGTGTTTGGGTTTCCACATACACCTCAAGGAATGAATGTGATATGGGTGGTGATTGATCAATTAACCAAATCATCTTACTTTATTCCCATTTTTGACACCACCAAAGTTTAGGACATAGGAAATCTATATGTGAAATAGATTTTCAAATTACATTGAGTTTTGTCTTATATAGTTTCCAATAGGGATCCCTAGTTCACTTCTCATTTTTTTATTGGCCTCTTGGAGGCAATGGGATACCAGGTAAAGTTGATCATGGAATTCCATCCTTAGATGGTTCGATGGAGCAATCTATACAGATTCTTGAGGATATTCTCTATTCTATAATTCTTGCCTTTGGAGGATCCAAGGATTGAAATTTTGGGATGGTCAAGTATTACTATAATAATAGATATCAGTCACTCATCGAGATAAAACCCTTTGACACCTTTTTATGTCTGCCCTTGTAGATATCCTATTTATTGGTCATAGGTTGGTGAAGATTCCTTGGTTGGACCTAGTTTTTTCCAAGAGATAATGATAAATATTTATTTGATTTTTTAGATAATGGTAACTGCACAAAGCCATTATAAATAATATACTGGTCATTATTTATTCCCTTTGGAGTTCTGAGTTGGTGACCTAGTGTTTTTGAGAGTTTCACCTTAGTTGAGTTACTGAAGCCTTGGAAAATTGGGAAATTTAGCACCGAGATACATGGGACTATTTTAGGTCATTGAGCATATTGGAAAGGTGGAATATTTTTTGGATTTTCCACCTCAGATGAAATTGATCCATAACATATCCCATGTTTCACAGCTTATATAGTATCTCTTTGACTCATCTCATGTATATATCTAGGAGGACATTGATTTGGAACCTGATTTATCCCTGATTGGGCAGCTGGTTTGGATTTTGGATTCTCAGATAAAGGTCATTCATGGAAATTTATCCCCTTGCTTTAGGTTCATTGGAAACATGGTTCTAATTTTCATGAGAGTTGGGAGTTTGAGGCTTTGATGATGGAGTAGTGGCCTCACCTCCAGTTAGATTTGTCTTCTTGAAATACTTTCTAGTGGAAACAATCATTAATGGTGGGGATATTGTAATATCCCATTACTAGATTTCAGGTATGAACCTTGTTTTGGTCGTGGTTATAATTATTTTCATATTGATATCTAATGGTTTCCATTAATTCTTAGTTATACTTGTTTTTTCCTAGATGTTTTCCCCTTTTTGAGTTTTAAGAAGGGTGTTGGAGGATTCTTGATTCTGGTTTTAGAGGTCAAGTGGTGGATGAATCTTTTAGCATGGGAGTGGGAATCCTCCTATAGCTGAAAAAGCTATAGGAGGCCCACCAGCTCATCGATGAGGGACACCGGCTAGACAATGGGAGACTGGAATGTTCCATTCCTATAGGAATCCCATTAGTTAACCGATGGGGCTTGTAGAATATAGTATATTTTGTCGAGCGCCACTAGGTAGTTGGTGGAGGCCACCATCTATCCAGTGATTCCAAGAAAGCCAAGAAATGGTAAGGTAATATCATAACTTCACACTATTTAATCCCCAGTTTATTTTTAAACCACCTCTCTAGAATTTCATTTAACCCTAATCTCCATAGAGGCTCTCTAGAGATGAATTTTTATCTCCCAATATCATTTATTCTTGGATCAAAGTGTTGGTTGATGCAATGATAATCTTTAGGTAAGTGTTCTCTCGATTTGATCATGGGTTTTCCTTTCCTCCTTTATCTCCCTCTTTGAGAGTGGTGATTCCCTATGTCATTGATAGATATATATCTTTATCTAATGAATTGTAGATATAGGATTCCCATTTTATCAATCACAGTATTTAACCTTCCCTTGGGTGTGGATTCTATTTTGGGGGATCGTTGATTTTATGAATTAAGGTAGGTAGTTTCATAAGGAAATTCCTTTCAACTAAAACCCTTTATGCTTACTGATATTTAAATGACTTTCTATTTTTCATAATTTTTTATTTATGATTAATGATGATGATTTCTACATGGCATGTTGTGTGTGTGTGTGTTTTGAACCCTTTGGGTGACACTTTTCATATATATTGTTGTTTTTCAGAAAAATGGTGTTGAAGTAAAAGAATGGTTTTATAAAAGACTTTATGAATTGTGGAATGAAATGATTTATGAAATTTAAAAGAATGAGTTATTTTTAAAGACCTGAGTTTTTATGAAAAACCATTTGATATTTTTAATGTGATTTCATACTTTTGAAACTTGAACTTGGGGCTGATGAAATGATTTTATGATGATTGAAAGGAATGATATCCCCATTATATGATTGTTTTCCTTTTATCAGTTGGGTTCCTGTGAATTTAGGTGGGAATAACACACACTATGCATGTATTATCTCTAACTAGCAATGGATTGATGGTGATAGTGTTGATAAAACTACTTAAGGTCAAGGTGTCTATTATTTTTAATTTTTTCCTATTCCCACAAGGTCATTGACCAAGGAATGTGTTTCCACTATGATTTTTACTTCACCAAGATGTGTGATAATCTATATACAAACCTATCCTTGGGTCACTTAACCATGGTGTTATGATTTTTTTTGGATAATTGAAATGATTTAAAAATGAAAATGTTAGGAAATGTTTGACTCAATAATATTTTTATGAAAATGTTCATTAATTCATTTTTTGATAAAATCATACATTTTTACCTAATTTACTCTAAACATTAGAAATTTTAATAGAATTTTTTGGATATGTATTTTGAAAATATTTCCAAATCTTGTTTTAATTTGAATTGAGAATGTTTGATTTATTTGATATGAATTTATTATAAAATGATTTAGTGGAATCCGACTAGGATATTTCGCTCACACCCTATCCTTTCCAGGGAAAGGAAAGTTACTGCTCGGTTCTTGTCAGTGTTCTTGATTAGAGGGACTTGGTAGTTAGAGATGATTGATGAATCTTGTGATACACTTGTTGCACATAGTTTTTGGTATGATGTCTTTATGGTATTATCTAATGATTTTGGTTGACATACCTTTTGGGACTTGTATCTATCTACTTGTGTTTCTTTTCTATCTTCATAAGTTCTTGACATACCAATTTTTTATCCTTTCATATTCATTAATTTGTATTAATGAGTAATTATTGTGTAGAAATCATTACCTCTAGATTTTTTTGATGCCTAAGTTATAGTCACCAGCCAATGGGTAATGGGAATTCCCTTTGGGACATATCAATATAAATTTGGGTATAGTTTAAGCAGGATATCTAGGTCGGTTTGTGGTAGTGAGAGGGTTAATATTTGGAGTGACCCTTGGATTTTTTATCATTGTAGCTTAAGGGTGACTTCACCATATATTTTAGGATTATAACATTCCAAGGTTTGAGGTATTTTTAATGATAATTGGGATGGATGGTGTTTCGATAAGGTAGTTTCCTGAATTAATAATAGGGACCATGATATTATTCTCAGTATTCCTATTGTGGTAGGGATGGGCTTAGATCAATTATGACTATGTAAGGAAGCATATGGTTCTTATACTCTCAAATAAAACTAAGAGATCTCTTATGAATCTTCTCCTTCTTTGGGGACCCAAACATGGAATTTCCTCTCAGAGTTGTTAGCCATACCTAAAATCAAGTTTTATTATGGAATATTTTCTTTGGGATCCTATCCACAAGAGAGTTTCTGTTTAAACTACATTCAGTGAGTGGACTTTTGTTCTCCCTTTGTTTATGTTAAATAAAATCCCCTTAACATGCACTTTTGAATTGTCTTAGAGCCAGGGGTGGTTGTAAAGTTTTACTGGTGAAGTCCCAAGTGTTAATTTATTTTTGAATCTATTTTCCATATAATCTAATTTTGTGGGTCTCTTCACTCCCTATTGAAATTGTTTGTAACGTCTTCTTGGTTTCTTGGATGATTTGGGTTCATAAAAATTTGTTCCTTTTTAAAGAGGTTCACCTGTAAAACCATTTTTGGGTTGTACTCACTTCAAAATAGATTTAAACTTCAAACTCAAAACCTATTTTTTGGAATAATATAGATAGAGATCCCAAGATAGGTACTTCCCTTCCATGATTGGTGTTCTTAAAGTTAATGTTCATGAAAAATTGGCTAGAAACAATAAGTTGGGTATTGTTATGGTTTCACAGGACCACCATGTCTTGGTTACTACAACTCTACATAAATATTTTTTCACTAATTAGAGTCCTTTGGTTGTTTATTCTTATAATATTATACTATGTTTGGAGTTTTATTCTGAGTAGGGTTGGTAGGAAGTCATTCCCAGGTCTGATTTTCATGTTGTTTTTTATTATATTTTGAAACAGGATTAAGTTTTTTAGTCATTTGGATTAATTGTGTAGAAGAATAGAGCTATGATGGAGAATATTTCCTCATACATTTTTTCATTTTTAGAAGAGAAGGGAACCTGGTTGCTCATCATTTGAGGGGTTGAAGTTTTTATGGCGACACTCAGGCTTGGATTTCTGATTTTCCTCGATCGATTTGTTATCTTTTAATGAATGATTTTCAATATATTTAATTGATCTTTTTCCTTCAATATATATATATATAATCAATACCAATAAAAGATAATATTTTTTGGAATTACTAATCTTTACAAATAGATATAATATTTGTCACTAGATTTTTGTTGGTACAAGTCACATTGTTTGTAGTGTATAAGTACACTCATATCTAAATATGAACATGTATATAAATGTGCATATATATAAATACACTCACATATATATATAAACACACAAATACACAAACACAAATATACATATATACACATGAATACACACCTACACAAATACAGGCATAGATAAATACCCAAAAATATAAATAAATGCACATAACTACACATATATAAATACATCTGTACACTCATACTCACACACACACACATACACATATATATATTCACATAAATAAACACCTCCTCCAATGTCCTGAAGGCATTCATTTTTTATTTATTTTTGATAATCCACCTTTCAAGGGATGAGGTGGAACCCTTACAAGGCCCAAAGGCGTAAGTATTACATGGCTTGTAGGCCTTAGAGGAATTCATTGCCTATAGGCTTCAAACATTACATACAACCTAGACTAAATACTTGGAAATGCTCCTCCACAGCATCTTCATCGTGAAATCAGCTCTCCACCTTCACATGGTTTTTCGGCTAGGCTTTCCTGTGCATGCACAGGCTTGTCCCGATGGTAGGTGTCATACCCTCTCATTCTTGTAATCTATTTAGCTTCTGCTATGGTGAAAGATCATTGCTCCTCCTCCTTCTGAAGTGTTTTCCTTGTAGGTTGTCTGGTTTGCATCAACACTTAAGGTGGCCTGAAGGCCTTGAGGTGGCCTGAAGGCCTTACTGACCCAAAAGCCTGGGTGGCCTGAAGGCCTTAAAGGACTCGGGAACCAAATTGGTGGCCTGAAGGCCCAAATGGGGGAATATTCCCGGCTGTTACAATGCCAAATAGTGCCTACTATAGTTCCCAATACAGTACCTGCTACAGTTCTGCACAGTTCCTACTACAGTACCTGCTATAGTAACCCGGAAATTATCCTCCGCCTGGATTTGATCCTAGGTCTCTTGGATGCACTTAAGGAGTCTTCACCAACTGGTCTAAGGCTCATGTTCCACATAAATAAACATACATATAAATAAAAACATATGTAAATACTAAAATATATTTTAATAAGAAAATATATAATCTCACACATATATAAATACATAGAAACATATGAATACACATATTTTTTCACACATATATGATTTATTTAAGGTCTTGGAGGTTTCAATAAATGAAACAACACACCCACCCATAGGCCAAAAAGGATGGATCACACCCCCTAAAAGGGTTGAGTAACTCCATAGTTAGACCATTTCAATTTTTAAAGCCTAAAGGCCCACCACATGATGGCCTAAAGGACCCTTCATCCTAACCCAAAGGTTACGTGCCCGCTTCTTACATTATGCCAACATGCACCTAGGTCTTCACCCTTACTACATCATTATCCATAAATGGCCTATAAATTCCCCTAATGGAGGTTGTTAGGATTTGAACCCTGATCATATGCATAATTATGGGGTGACTTTATCACTCAGGGTAAGCCCCCAACCACAAATAGGGTGTGGGTAATAAGTGTATTGGCATACTCCAAACCATGCATGTCATGGTCCTTACCTTCCACACCACACGCCATCTTCACCCAGCTAAATTTATGTGTTGTGTGATGTACTAGACTCGGCTACCATGTAACTCGTGCCCCGATCCTAGTTGGCCACATGACCCCTGGCACATCTCCCCTTAAGTTCAAGGCTATCGACTAGCAGTGGGGGTGTGAAGGTAAATCAGTGGGGAAACCGTAACCCCATGTCAAAGCACACAACAGATGTAATAAGAACATACAATAGCGGATACATAAACATACAGAAAGATGAAGTAAACAGCGAAAGACTGAATAATATAAAAAAATACTCATAGGCAGTGTCTGATACAGATATGCATGCATGGCATGATAGTAAAAAATAGGAATAGAAAAAAAGTGGTAGGCATACTAATATATAAATAAAAAATATAACAAAATCCAAAAGATGATCTATAGAATCTAGAGCCTAAGCCCATTCCTCTGCTCTTAAGCTTCATCTAAGTAAAAGAGTCAACAGTCAGATGAGTGGTGTTTTCCTCTTTTCATACCTGTAGGAAAATAGTATTCTCGGGTGCCAAGGGCGGCCCAATTAGGGTGTGAGATAAATCTCAGTATGCCACCACCAATGATGTCTACATGTAATCCGAGTGGAACTCATAAGTAAATAGTGTGTAGCTAACAGTACTAAAATAAGCAATGTAGAATAAACAATCAACTTCCCACTCAGGTCCCTAAAGGACACTTGGAGGGACTACCTACTTCAGCTCAATGCTAGTGTGTATAATCAAGTCATTAGGTATATATATGTGTGTGGGTGTGTGTGTGTTTGTGTGTTATTACTTGGCATGAGGTAAGAATACCTCTCTTCCATACATATATATGCATAGGTTATCACTGGAATGAGTTAAGAATGTCTCTCGTCCATACATATATACATACCATAGCTGGTGTGGGGTAAGAATGCCTCCCACCCATAGAATATACTGGAATAAGGTAAGAATTCTTCCCATCCATACACAATACTATAATGGGGTAATAATTCCTCCCATCCATATAGAGGTTATAACCGGAACAAGATAATAATTCCTCCCGCCCATATATACATAGAGGTTAACAATGGTGGGGGGTAAACATGCCTCCCACCCATACATTTCGTAAGTGGAATGGGTTATGAATGCCTCCCATATACACATTCACATTGTAAGTCACAAACAAATAAATTTCATAAGCATTCACATTATATAATGTAAGGAAAAACATCTTACATCATTTCAAATTAAACAATAAAACTAATTATGCAATTCCCTTAGTAATAAAACAAGGAAAGGGAAATCCATGCCATCTATTGAAACCATTCTCTTAGTCCAAATCACTTATAAGGTTTAGGATAACTCATCCTAGCCAACCTAAAAATCCAACATTCCAATTTTCCTAACATGGAAAATCCATTTTAAGTCAAGGTGTCAAGGTCCAAATATCAAAGTCAAAATACTCACATACCCATTTTTCCATTTATTATCTGAAAGGGTATAAAAACAATTGAGGCACCTTGGTATACTCCAAATACACATGGTACAATGGACAATTAAATTAAAAACCAAGCCAGTACCATCAAACCACACTTAGATATTTTGGAAAATTGGCCTAAAATGGCCAATTTGGGTGGCACATCCCTTGGGTGTCCATACAAAGAAAGGGTGGTCTCTAAACCCCTAATACAAACCCAATCCACCTATATAAAGGATATAGGGTCATTTAGACATGAAGGAATCAACACAAAAGAGGATATATACAATGTTCGGCTCATGGAACGACAGAATAAATACGAAATGACTAAAACTCAAAGGGAAAACTATGTGGCCATCTACCTTAGAGCCATAGAGGATCCCTCACTAGATATCGACCTCAGATTTGAAGTAGATTAAATTAGATCTTATTTTTAGTATAATTCCTTAAAAATAGGGAAAATGAACCTGCATCTAAATAGCACAACAGATGGTGAGATTCACTGAGGAAGGAGGAGTACACAGGGTTAGCCTTACCTTGGCCTATCTAATGCTTCTCTCAGATAAAGCATCAATCATCGGATGGAGGAGTATAAATAGATACAAGGAGGAAGTGGTTTTAGATTAAAAGTAATAGATGTTTGAGGTTTTTGTATATTGGAGGTTAGGTAAAAGGAAAGTTATAACTTAAATGAAGGGAGGGGAAAAATGTTAATTTTTCTTCAAAAACAGGCTCGCACGGTTTCTGCACATGGTTAGTGAAACCATACACAAACTGTGTGTACTACACTGCCTTTCTGGGCACATTTCATGGTCTTTTCACATGGTTTCACTAACCATGTGTATACCATGCAGATCCCTACTACAGTAACTGCACAGCCATGAATTTGGGTCGCACTATTGCAGACAAACTGTGTATCCCAATCTACTTTCCCCTTTGCATAGATCTAGGATTCAGAAGTTCCTCGGATTCTCTTCTGACCTCCTTAGATTAATGATATGACTTTATTAGGACCATTTAAGTTATCCAAAAATAAAAACCAATGATCCTTGCCTTGGATAAAGATTCAGGTCGTTACAACCTCCCCTACTTAAAGCAACTCATCCCCGAGTTTCCCTTATGAGGGTGAAGAGGTACTATCAGTAAAGAGTTACAACCACTGAGATCATATATCAGCTTCCCACTCCCAAGTCTCATCTTGTACCTGGATGTGATTCCATAACACCCGTATAAGAGTAATGGATCTACCTCGGAGTTTCTTCCCTCTCCAATCAACAATACAAACTGGATACTCCTCAAAGGAAGCATCCATATCCATCTCAACCTCAGTAGGATGGAAGACTTGATATGGGTCTGGAAAATATTGGCAAAGCTGAGATACATGAAATACATCATGCATAGAGAAGTATCTTTGAGAAAGTTCCAACCGGTAAGCCACTACTCTGATCCACTTTACAGCCTCATATATCCCAAAAAATGTTAGTGATAGATTACCCTGCTTCTGAATACATATATAACCCAACCTAGGTGATACTTTCAAGAAAACCAGGTCTTCGACATCAAACTCAAGAGGTTGTTGATGTCTGTTATCATAAGACTGCTATCTAGACTGAGTTATCAACATGCACATCCTGGTCAGCTGGACCTGCTCTGAATTTTCTTGCACGAGACAAGTCCCAAGAATTATAGCTTCCCCTACCTCTAACCAACACATAGGTTAGAAACAAGGTCTACCATAAAAGGATTCATAGGGATCCATCTTTATAGTATCCTAAAATCTATTTTTATAAGTAAACTAAATGTGAGGAATATATTTCTCCCAAGAACCCCCAATTTCAAGAATGCACACATGGAGAATATCCTCAAGAACCTGAATTTTACGCTCTGTCTATCCATTTTTCTGAGGGTGATAGGTCGTGCTCAAAAGTACCTACATACCCAAGGCCTTATGCATCCCCTACCAGAACTGTGACGTGAAACAATCATCTCTTTAGGAAACAATAGAATTATGTGAACCATGAATACATACAACCTCCTTAACGTATAGTCTCCCTAGCTCATAGAATAGGTCTCTCGCATAGGTAAGAAGTGTGAAACCTTAATTGGGCAGTCAACGACAACTCACACTACATCATTTCAATGATGTGATATAGGTAAACCAGTCACGAAGCCCATCGAAACGTCGTCCCATTCCCACTCAGGAATAGACAACGGCTGAAGAAGCCCTGCCAGATGATGATGTTCCACCTTCACCTACTACCAGGTGGAACACTGAATGATGAAACCAGCTATCTCATCCTTCATATTGGGCCACCAATATTGATGTCATAGATATCGATACATTTTGGTGACACCAGGGTGAACTTCCCATGATGAGGCATGGAAATCCCTCATAAAATCCTCTCTGATTCCTGTAAGGACCCATATACACCAACAGAACAGAAGAGTATTATCCCCATCGACTATCCAACCATAAGATGTATCATAATCAGAAACACTTTCTCGTATTTCAAGGCCATCAGGAACATATATATGTCTCCACATTACTCATTCTAGAAGAGTAGATGTCACCACTAAGGCTAAGAGAATAGTCTTACCATGGTCCTTCTGAACCTCAATGTGCATCTCCAAGAATAAGGCCATAAGCTTCCATTCATCACTGGACTCCTAAACTACATGTGTATGAGTCTTTTGGATTAGATAATCAGATACTGAATTCCCTTTCCCTGAAGTGTAGGAAATTTTGAAATCAAATTATTGTAGGTAATCAATCGACCTACGCTACCTGAGATTTAGATCTCATTGAGTAAATATGTTTTTGATGCTTTTGTGGTCTCTGAACACCACAAAATTCTCTCCCAGTAAATAGTTTATCCAACCACATAAGGTGTGAAAAACGACAATGATCTTGAGGTCATGTGTTAGGTAATTCTACTCACGAGGCCTCAACTGATGAGAACCATTTGTAATGCCTTGCTCATCCTGCATCAGAATAGCTCCAAGCCCAATACCTGATGCATCGTAATCGACCGTATAAGCCCTTATTGGCTATGGAAGAATCATTATTGGCTCTAAATTAAGTCTTCCCTTTCACTCTTGAAAGGATGCTTCACAAGATTCTAACCATTTTAATTTCACACCCTTATTCATAAAACCCATAAGTGACACTACAATGCATGAGAAATCATGAATCATGCATCTATAGTATCCAAAAATCCCCAAGAAACATAGAATATCAAAAACATTCCCAGTATTCACTCATGAAACCACATTCCTCACTTTCTATAGGTCAACTAAAACTCATGACATTGAGATTATATGACCCAGGAAGTGAACTTTATCTATCCAGAAGTCACATTTACAGTGCTTAGCATAGAGCTGATGATTTCTCAGCAAATTCAGCAGAATCACAAGAAGGTATTCATGGTCATGTATAGATAGAATACACTAATATACCATCAATTAATACAATCACAAATGAATCCAAATATGGGTGGAAAACCCAATTCATAAGAGAAATGAAGATAGTAGGTGTGTTTGTGAGTCCAAACGGCATAACCAAGTACTCGTAGAGACCATACCTACTCCAGAAAGTTGTGAAAGGTATGTATAAAGTCCTGAAATGCACCTGATGATAGCCCAACCTTAGATCTATCTTTAAAAACACCTTCTCTCTTAAAATTTAATCAAATAAGTCATATATTCTAGGAAAAGGATACCAATTCTTGATAGTCAATTGATTTAATTGATAGTAATCCACACAAAACCTAAGGGTACTGTCCTCCTTTTTGGAAAAGGGGATAGGTAAACCCCTAAGAGAAGTGTTGGTCCATATAAAACCTTTCACCTCTAGATCCTACAACTGGTTCTTGAGCTCCAGAAGCTTCTTAGGTTCCATCCTATATGTAGAAATGGTCACATGTTCTAATCCTAGAATAAGATCAATAGTAAACTCTACCTCTCGATCTAATGTTAGACTAGAGAAGTTTTCAAGAAAAAAATCTCTGAAACACTCCACTATAAGAGGAAAAACAATGGGTTTCAACCCCTAGTCATCAAGGTAAATACTAGATACTTATGTTGTTTCACTACCCATCCTCTACTACTTGGGTCCTACTCTTATTGCACCAACATACCATTATCCATTCTATACATACATAACACCATCTATTGATGTAAATGTCACCCTATGATGATAGAAGTCAATGTGGGGTTTATAAGAAACTAACCAGTCTATCCCAAAGATTACATCAAAACCCATCATGTTGAGAACGTATATGTTCCATTCAAAAAAGTTAACTTCCTATATCAAGGGGTAAATTTTGAGAGTGATGGATTCCCTATGAGAGAATGCTTAAGGGAGTATCTAGCATAATAATTCCATGATAGTACTCAATATCGAGACCCAAACTCCCAGTGATTGTCTCATATATGAACAAGTGAGATGTGCCTATATCAAACAAAGTAGATACTATAGTGGAGGCTACCAAAATAGTACCTCGTGTTATAGATGGTTTGTCTCTTTGATCTTGCATCATATGATGTACTGCATGTAAATGGAGTGTACCACAACCTTGATTCATTTCCTAACTACCATGTGTAGACCTGCTTTGTTGGCGCTAGGAATCATAATTCTGGTTGCCTCTGACTCGACCACCACCATGGCCTAATCGACCGGTTGTCTTCCAACTACCTATCTATTGTGATTCTTCCAACCCCACTCCTTGACAAGAAGTTGGTGCAGATACCTGCTCACTAAGAATAGAAGGGAAAGTTCTGCAGAAATGGTGGAGATAGTGTAACGACCCAAACATTCATTAATGGAAAATCCCTCTTGATATAATTAAATGTCTCTTTATGTAAAATTTTTATATAAAATGTAAACTTATTTGGTTTTATATTAATAATTTTGATCGTTGCTAATATAGACATTAAACATTGATCACATGATTAGTATAAATATAGGGCTTTAACAATCTAATTTACTCAGACAAAGGAAGCGATGACCTCATCCAGTAGAATTTCTCCATACGAAGCCCATTTGTCGGAGCTCAGAAAAGAGGTGGTGTCATTGGGATTCTCTCTTGACAAATACCAAGCCAAGATTCATCATGTCAAGCTCAAATGGAACTGTCTACGGGGGTAGTAGAAGTTGATAGAGATCACCATGCGTGCAATGTTATCCGAGCCACCCCAAGAGTCTGTCACCATCGCACACCTTACCCTTAGGTCTTATGTGGCTGTTTTAAGGGGTTATGTAACAAATCTCTAGTACTATGGTTATGTACATTATTTTTGTACATAATAATTAATATACTTTTATTTTATTATTGTTACCTTGTAAATAGTTTTTAAAGCACAAATAGTGTTTTTAGTTAAAGTTCAACTAAGAAAACTATTTTGATGAATTAACGGATTTTTGAAATAAATAATATTTTAATAAAATATTATTATTATTATTATTAAATTAATTTTTATTAAATATAAATGATCATATAATTTTATGAATGCAATAGTAATTTTTATTAAGGTTTGAAAGCCATTTTTTCAAAACCCGTGAATTTTCGATAAATGGCAGTTTTTAGTTTAGAAGTGAAAATTAACATATTTAGAAGAAAAAAAATTAGATAAAATAAATATTATTTATGGAATCAGGACATCAAAATTATCCAATGGTGAATTTTTCATAATTTTCTGAGCCATTAAAATTTTTGGGTAAAAATTAAATACCGTTTAAATATATAATGTGTTTTATGACATCATAATGACCCAATAGTGATGTAATAAAATACTATAAGCTTTATGTTCGGCCAATATATGTTTTACCATTAAAATAATGTAATTTTGGGTTTTTTTGACTTATTTTACAAAGCATTAATGGACCCTTCAAGACTTATTAAACATCTTGTCTTTTTAAATTGTTTCCCTTGGGAGTGTGACTCACCTTCACATAAGCAACCCAATTATTTTAAGAAGTTCAGAATTTGGCCTTATAAAATATTTTTTTCCACTTCCCTTTTCCAACAACAATTGGCAAAAACCATGGGCTGGTTTTTGGTTTGGATTAGTTTAATGTGAGGTGTCCCAAACCTAAATAATAAATAATTCCCTCACCTTTCCTATATAAACCCACCCAAGTTCCCACTTCCTCCTCACTAAAAGACTTTGGAGTTCATCCAACCTCTTCCATACTCTCTTTATAATCCTCCCAAGGTTCCCCAAGCTCCCAAGAAGCCTCTCTCAAGCCTCTCTCAAGCCTCTCTCAAGCCTCTCTCAAGCCTCTGGAAGCACACTTCTAAGTAAGGGTTTTTCTTCCTTTCTCATTTTTGTCCAATATTATTTAAATTGTTATGCCCTTTTAATTTCAATTATAAATGTTGGGGTATGGTTTATCACCTCCCCAATACTGCTCTATTTATTTTTGAATTATTGGATACCCCTTTCTCTCTCATTAAATTCCTCCAATGTACACCCGTTAATATGCCGAAATTCTGAAAGGAATTCCTCTCTCCTCTTTTACATTCAAGAAATTATTTTGTATCATGACTATAAATTCCATTAAAATTGTTGGGACATGTATATATATGACCCTCTTACTTTCCATTTCATTTAAATATGATGAGACACTCCTTTATCACTCATCAACCATTTTTATGAATTTTTACGTCACGCCATTATGCTGCCGAAATTGCACCGATTTTCCAAGCCAATATCATTGTGTAGTGAATACCATGCCCATTTCTCTATCAAGGGTATTCACTTTTATGCACATTTAATTATTTATTATAAAGTCTCATGTATTAATTTCACATTCCTTTATCATGGAATAAATTTTTATGTTTTATTAATCCATGTTATATGATCCATGTGGCACACTTATGCATGAAATGAAATGTTTAAGAAGGGTGTGCCCTGATAACGCTCCAATGCATTGGGTAAAGTATAGTATCATGATACATCGAGTGAAATGGTTGTTTACTCATGCTAATTAAAGTTCAAAGATTTTTTACTCATAATTCATGTGCAATGAGGATTTACTCATGCTCTGTGTGCAATGAGCTTTGGCTCATGCTAATTCCATGTTAAGTGTTGTTGCCACATTTCCATGTTATGATTATCATGATTTATCATGACTTTATGTTTATACTTCTATTGTGCTATAATGATTTTCCTATTGTCTAACATGTATTGTATTCCTCATTTTACTCCATGTTTATTCTCTTACTGGTCTTTATAGCCCACCCTTTTCTTATGCATGTCCTCATGTTATCTCATGAAATGCTAAGTATGAGGGAATATAGTGATCATGTAAAGGAAGTTTTTAATAAAGATGTTGTATTTCATGTTTTAAGTTGTTATGTAATGATTCTATGCCCCAAATACACTAGACCTATTGATCTTCTATGTTGTATCAAGTGAAGTTTATGTAATAAATTATGTTTAATTGTGTAATAAAAATCAGGGTTTTCATAGTTGGTATCAGAGGATAGGTTTAGTTATTTTTGGGATTAGGATTAGAAAACCCTAGTAAAGCCTTAGAGATAAGACTAAGTATAATAAAAACATCCCTAAGTTTTTTTGAGTATTGATTAAGTGGTATATCAAGAAAATACATCCATGTCTAGATACGAGTAGGTAGAGGCGGCTCTGGCACAGATGTATCCTAGGGGTAAAACCCGAAAACACCTCTTTGAGCTAGACTCAAACAGGAACCGGTGCATGACGATGGGCCTTGCTGCACTCTTGGTTATGAAACTCCTGAGGGATATGCTTTGGTAAATTCACAAGCTTAGTATGAACCATTATTAAGGGACAAAAAAAATTCCCTGAGAATATATGTTAGAAAGTAAATCATGGATGATATAGACTAAAGCCAATAGATTAATATGTTAAGGAAATAAAATTTATTTATAAGTTGTCAGTTTTTTCCTTGGATTACCCTTTATGTGTTACCCCTAAATTTCCTTTTATTCTAGCCAATGGCTGGTAATAGGAGGACTCGAGCTAACAACTGATGTGAAGATCAATATGATGATTTTACTAATGAGATGCCCAATCCAATGGGAATGGGAATCACGAACTTTGTCACACTTCTCTCTCAGTTAACTCAAGATTTGAATAGAAACATGGGTCAAGAGGAACGTTCAACCCCCCCCCCCCCCCCCAAGAAATAACAAGTCTATATCGAGAGATTCATGAGACAAAGGCCTCCTACTTTTAATGGATCATTTGATCCCTCAATTGTTGAACAATGGATCAACTCCATTAAAAAGATATTCTTCATCCTTCAATGTTCTGAACAAGAGAAGGTTCTTCTGGCTGCTTATCGTATGGAGGGTGAAGCTGGTCAATGGTGGACGTTGATCAAAAATACGAAGCCTGAGGAGGAGATCGAGGCGTTGGAATGGAAGGATTTCCAGAAGATGTTTTTTGATAAATATTTTACGCGCACCCTTCGACTTAAGATGGAAAGGGACTTCCTTTCCATCAAGAAAAAAAGACGACGAATCTGTTAAATCATATGAGGAAAACTTCACAAGGCTTTCATGATACACTTCTGTATTTTTTGTTACCTCCAAATGCAAGGTTGACCGCTTATTTGGTGGGCTGAAACCTAGCCTACGGAAAGTGTTGGAAATCCGTGACTTTGGAAGCTATGATGAAATTGTCTGATGTGCCCTCAAGGTCAAAATAGAGATCAGATAATCTCAGGGGTATCATGGGGATAAGAATCGTAAGTTGGACTTCAATTCTAGCGGTCCGATGGATAAATCCAATGGTGCTAAGAAGATTCAGCACCCCACTTTCCAAAGGTGTGGAAAGAAGCACCCTGGAAATTTCCTGAAGGGGACAAGGAAATGCTTTAGGTGTGGAAGAGAAGGGCACCTAGCTGTTAACTGCCGACAAGAAAAACCCACAGTTGCAACAGCGGAGAGGAACTCTCCATTCAAACCTCAATGCGTTGTTCATTACTACAACTACAAATAACCAGGTCATCTTGAAAATCAATTCCCTAAGCCAAGGGTCTTCAGAGGTAACCAACAACCTCTAAGGCAGCAAGGGTGAGCTTTTTCCATCACTACTACCAAAGTGAACCCCGACAACGAAGTGGTGACAGGTACACTAGTTATTCATTCAAGAATAGTGAATGTACTTTTTGATTCAGGTTCTACACATTCTTTTATATCTCTAAAGTTTAGTAGAACAATCCCAGCACCACCACAAATCATGGAAGTGAAGATTTTGGTGAGTATGACAAATGGGGAAATCATTGCATCCCATGAATATAACTCCTCCCCTATCATAATCTTTGGATTAAACTTACCGGAAAACCTCATCATACTCCCTATAGTAGAATTTTATGCAATTCTTGGCATGGATTAGCTTTCCTTATATAGAGCCAACATAAATTGCTGTGAGAGGTAAATTAGTCTCCATATGGAGAATTGACCCCCGATTCTTTTCAAGTGCAAGGAGGAAGATGAATATTCTATAGCTCCATCATCTCAAGCGTGGATATTACTACCCTATGAGCACGTGTATCTGGCTCAGATGATTGAGTCTAAGGAGGCAACCATACTATAATACATGCCTATTGTGAGGGAATTCACTGAAGTGTTTCCCGAGGAATTGTCTAGTCTTCATCCTAGAAGAGATGTTGAATTCTTAATTGATCTTATACTTGGGGAATTACCAATATCCAAGAATTTGTATAGAATGGCTGTTGTGGAGCTTGAGGAGCTGAAGAAATAACTACAAGAGAATCTCGATAAAGGGTTTATACGCCCAAGTGCTTCACCATGGGGTGCACCAGTCCTCTTCATCAAGAAGAAGGATGGGTCAATGCGCATTTGCATCGATTATCGTGAGCTTAACAAAATCATGATAAAGAACAAGTATCCTCTCCCATGAATTGATGACTTGTTCGATTAGCTGCATGGAGCACAATACTTCTCCAAGGTGGATTTGTAGTTGGGATATTATCAAGTAAGGGTGAAGAAGGAACATGTCCCCAATACTGCTTTTCGTACAAGATACGGGCACTATGAATTCATAGTAATTCCTTTTCGACTCACCAATGCCCCAAAAATCTTCATGGAATTGATGAATAGAGTCTTTAGAGATTACCTAGACAAATTTGTGGTAGTATTTATTGATGATATTCTAATATACTCCAAAACCAAGGAGAATCATGAGGATCATTTAATAACTGTACTAGAGACCTTGAAGAAAGAGAATCTCTATTCAAAGTACATCAAGTGTGAGTTCTGGTTGAAGGAGTTCTCATTCTTGGGTCATATCATCACAAGAAATGGGATATATGTGGATCCAAAATAGATGAAATTGAGGGATGGTCGAGGCCAACGTCAGTAATGGATATCCGTAGCTTCTTAGGATTAGTTGGATATTATCGACGATTTGTGATAAATTTATCACAATTTTCCAACCCTTTTACCAAGCTAACTCAGAAGGGACTAAAGTTTTCTTGGAGTTATGAATGTGAAGAAAACTTCAAGGAGTTGAAAATGAGGCTTATCATTGCACCCGCGCTCACTTTACCCTCAAGTAGAGAACTTTTTGTGGTATTTAGTAATGCTTCGAAGAAGGGAATGGGATGTGTGTTGATGAAAAATGAAAAATTCATTGCCTATGCTTCAAGTAAATTTAAAGTTCATGAACAAAACTATCCAACACATGACCTCGAGTTGGCTGTAGTGATCTTTGCTTTGAAAATTTGGCGGCATTATCTCTTTGGGGAGAAGTGTGAAATATATATAGACCACAAAAGCCTCAAGTATATATTCACACAGAAATATTTGAACATCTTCCAACAAAGATGGTTAGAGCTGATCAAATACTATGACTGCTCAATCCATTACCACCCTCGGAAAGCGAACAAGGTGGCAGATGCCCTAAGTAGAAAGGACTCATCAATTCTATCATTTATGATAATTGAAAAGGATCCAATCTTCTTATATTTGATGAATATGGACATGGGAATCAAAAAGAAGGGAACATCATCTATCCTTTTACAAATTATTGCTCAACCATCACTTTTGGAAAGGTTAAAGGATTCTCAAAAGGATGACGTGGGAATTCAGGAAAAAGTGGAAGCTATCGGAAAAGGTAAATCCTCATAGTTTAATGTTAATAAAGAAGGAATTGTGAGATTTGGAAAAAGACTATGTGTTCCATCAAGTCCGGAGCTGAAGAAGGAACTTTTGGATTATGCACATAGTTCAAATTTCTCTATTCACCCAAGAAACACAAAGATGTATCGAGATATCCGAGAGCATTATTGGTGGGATAATATGAAAAATGAGATCGTTGAATATACATCAAAGTGCCTGGTGTGTCAACAAGTGAAGTAAGAGAGGCAGAAGTCTAAGGGGATGATGCAACAATTGCCCATACCAGAATAGAAATGGGAGAAAATCACCATGTACTTTGTTATCGGACTTCCAAAGACATCCAAAGTCAACAATGAAATCTAGGTTGTTTTGGATCGTCTTACAAAGGTTTCACACTTTATTGATATTCAGGATGATTTCTCATTAGATCAACTGGCACGGATATATATCAGGGGAAGTGGTAAGGTTGTATGGAGTACCACTATCTATTGTGTCAGATCGAAATCTCAGATTCACCTCTATGTTTTGGAAGAGTTTTCAACATGCTCTGAATACTGAACTGAAATTCAGTACGGCCTATCATCCTCAAACTGATGGAAAATCCGAGTGGACTATCCAAACACTTGAGGACATGTTGAGATCGTGCTCAATGGACTTTAAAGGTGGATGGGATCAACATCTTCCTCTGGTTGAGTTCTCTTAATAATAACAGTTTCCACTCGAGCATCCAAATGGCACCATATGAAGACCTTTATGGTAAAAGGTGAAGAACACCGATGTGTTGGGATGAGTTCGGTGAGCGTAAGCTGCTTGGAACAGAAATGGTCGAAGAAATGGTGGAGAAGGTGAAAACCATTCAGCAGCATATCAAGGCAGCCCAGAGTCGACATAAGAGTTATGCAGATAACCATCGATGAGACCTTGAGTTTAAAGTTGGAGACATGGTATTTCTACGCATATCTCCATGGAAGAAGGTCATGAGGTTTGGAAATAAAGGGAAGTTAAGTCCAAGGTACATCATCCCCTTCGAGATTCTTGATCGTGTCGGGGATGTGGCCTATCGACTAGCACTTCCACCTACCATGGCCAAAGTGCATGATGTCTTTCATGTATCCCTCTTAAGGAAGTACATATCGGACCCTTCACATGTACTCTCTTCATAGGTGGTATAGTTAGAGGATGATCTTTCTTATAAGGAGCAACTAGTGAAGATCTTAGATCTTAGAGAAAAAGTTCTACGAAATAAGACAATTCCCCTCGTCATGGTATTGTGGCGAAACCACAAGTTTGAAGAAGTGACGTGGGAATCAGAGGAAATGATGAAGCAGAGTTACCCACATCTGTTTTAGTGAGGGAAAAGGAAATTTCAAGGGAGAAATTTATTAAGGGAGAAGATTGTAACGACCCGAACTTTCATTAATGGAAAATCCCTCTTGATCTAATTAAATGTCTCTTTATGTAAAATGTTTATATAAAATGTCAACTTCCTTGGTTTTATTTTAAGAATTGTGACCATTGCTAATATAGTCATTAAACAGTGATCACGTGATTAGTATAAATATAGGGCTTTAAGAATCTAATTTACTTAGACAAAGGAAGCGATGACCTCATCCAGTAGAATTGCTCCATACAAATCTCATTTATTAGAGCTCGGAAAAGAGGTGGCGTCATTGGGATTTGCTCTTGACCAAGACCAATCCGAGATTTACCATGTCAAGCTCGAATGGAACCGTCTACAGGAGAAGTGGAAGTTGATAGAGATCACCACGTGTGCAATGTTATCTGAGCCACCCCAAGAGTTTGTCACCATCGCACACCTTACCCTTAGGTCTTATGCGGCTGTTTTAAGGGGTTATGTAACAAATTCCTAGTACTATGGTTATGTACATTATTTTTTTATATAATAATGAATATACTTTCATTTTATTATTGTTACCTTGTAAATATTTTTTAAAGCACAAATAGTGTTTTTAGTTAAAGTTCAACTATGAAATCTATTTTGATGAATTAATGGATTTTTGAATTAAATATTATTTTAATAAAATGTTATTATTATTATTATTAAATTAATTTTTATTAAATATAAATGATCATATAATCTTATTAATGCAATTTTAATTTTTAATAAGGTTTGAAAGTCATTTTTGTCAAAACCCGTGAATTTTTTATAAATAACGGTTTTTATTTTAAAAGAGAAAATTAACATATTTAGAAAATTATTTAGATAAAATAAATATTATTTCTAGAATCAGGATGTCGAAATTATCCAACGGTTAATTTTTCATAATTTTCTGAGACAGTCAAATTTTTGGGTAAAAATTAAATACCGTTTAAATATATAATGTGTTTTATGACATCATAATGACCCAATAGCGATGTAATAAAATGATATAAGCTTTATTTTCATCCAATATATGTTTTACCATTAAAATAATGTGATTTTGGGTCTGTTTGACTTATTTTACAAAGCATTAATGGACCCTTCAAGACTTATTAAACATCTTGTCTTTTGAAATTGTTTCCCTTGGGAGTGTGACTCACCTCCACATAAGAAACCACATTATTTTAAGAATTTCGGACTTTTTTCTTATAAAATATTGTTTTCCACTTACCTTTTCCAAAAACCATTGGCAAAAACCATGGGCTGGTTTGTGGTTTGGATTAGTTTAATGTGAGGTGTCCCAAACCTAAATAATAAAGAATTCTCTCACCTTTCCTATATAAACCCACCCAAGCTCCCACTTTCTCCTCACTAAAAGCATTTTGAGTTCTTCCAACCTCTTCCCTCCTCTCTTTATAATCCTCCCAAGGTTCCCCAAGCTCCCAAGAAGCATCTCTCATGCCTCTCTCAATCCTTTAGAAGCACAATTCCAAGTAAGGGTTTTTCTTCCTTTCTCATTTTTTTCCAATAATCTTTAAATTGTTATTCCCTTTTAATTTCAGTTATAAATGTTGTGGTATGGTTTCTCACCTCCCCTATACTTCCCTATTTATGTTTTAATGGTGTTATACCCCTTTATCTCTCATTAAATGTCTCTCATGTACACCCATTACTATGCTGAAATTCTGAAAGGAATTCCTCTCTCCTCTTTTACATTCAAGAAATTATTTTGTATCATGACTCTAAATTCCTTTAAAAATTTTGGGACATGTATCTATATTACCCTATTATATTACATTTCATGTAAATATTATGAGACACCCCTTTATCTCTCATCAACCATTTTTATGAATTCTTACGTCACGCTGTTACGCTGCTGAAATTGCACCGATTTTCCAAGCCAATGTCATTGTGTAGTGAATACCATGCCGATTTCTATATCAAGGGTATTCAAATTTATGCATATTTACTTATTGATTATAAAGTCTCATGTATAAATTCCACATTCCTTTATCATGTAATAAATGATTATGTTTTATGAATCCCTATTATATGATCCATGTGGCACACTTATGCATGAAATGAAATGTTTAAGAAGGATGCTCCCTGATAGCACTCCAATGCATTGGATAAAGTATAGTATCATGATACGTTGGGTGAAATGGGTGTTTACTCATGATAATTAAAGTGCAACGATTTTTTACTCATGCTTCATGTGCAATGAGGATTTACTCATGCTCCATGTGCAATGAGCCTTGGCTGATGCTAATTCCATGTTAAGTGTTGTTGCCACATTTCTATGTTATGATTATCATGTTTTATCATGAATTTATGTTTATGATTATATTGTGCTCTAATGATTTTTCTATTGTCTAACATGTATTGTATATATCATGTTACTCCATGTTTATTCTCTTACTGGGCTTTATAGCTCACCTTTTTTTATGCATTTCCTCAGGTTATCCCATGCAATGCTAAGTACGAGGGAATGTAGTGGTCATGTAAAGGATGTTTTCAATAAAGATGTTATATTTTGTGTTTTAAGTTGTTATGTAATGATCATAAGCCCCAAAGACACTAGACCTCTCGATATTCTATGTTGTATCAAGTGAAGTTTATGTAATAAATTATGTTTAATTGTGTAATAAAAAGTAGGGTTGTCATAGATAGCCCATCCTACCACAGCCTCTACACTACACTGGATTCTATGTATAGTGGATATTAAAATTACCTAGTGCTTTTCACTGGTGATAGATAGGAGAACCACCAGAAAAAGGAGCCTGACCATCGCTACTCTCACGATACTCTCTGAAACATTGTTTTCACCCAGAAGAAGATCCACTAGAAGCCTTAGGTGTCAAAACACCCTGTCTTGCACCCTCAACATATCTTAGATTCCACTATGTAATTATGGTCTGGTTAAAAATTTCTGAAATAGTTGTTAGCCTGAAAACATTGACTTGCAACCGAATGGCGTAACACAACCCATCCTCAAATCACCTAGCATCCATCAGCTCATCTGTAGCTAGAGAAGGATAGAAACGATGCATATTAGTGAAATGGGATGAGTAATCCATTACTGACATAGTCTCATACTTCATATTAATAAACACTCTAGCTCTATCATCCCTCTGAGTTTGGGGAAATAAATAGTCATAGAAGACAATTTGGATGTCGGCCCAAACCGTCTCTCTATGTTGGCCTGCCTGGGTGATGACATCCCACCACATCTTGGATAGGTTTCATAGCATTTAAAAAACTAGTTTGACCCTCCACTCTGAAGGAATCTCTAGGTGATCGAAGATAGAAAGGATTTCCCTGATCCAATACTCCTTAGTGAGTGGTCCTCCATCCCCCAAGAAAGTAGGATGATGTTGCTGTTGAAACTCGCGAGTGAACTCTGCCATGCTTGGGGCAGGTTGCACTCCACCTTTCATATTATACATCCTACGCAAGAAACCCTCTCAAAATTGGGTATCAGCGCCCAACTCAGGTAGAGGAGGAGGAACCATAGGTGGCTCAACTTGAAAAACAACGAGCGGCTCAAGGACCTCCACCTTAGGAACATGTTTGTCACTGCCTTCAGGGAGAACGACTTGAGGACATAGTGGTGGCATAATTATATAATTCAAATGAAATTCTCATAAGGGATTTAATCATTTTAGGAGATTACACTCAAGAAACTAGGAAAGGTACTACAGCCTTCCTATAATAACAAACATGCCTCTCTTCTTGCTTCAAAAGCCAGGACTAGATGTTAGATCAGACTATAACATGCCATAAGAATGGAGAAACACCCACTACCCACTACTAAGGTTGGGTTCGGGTCAAATTTATAAGTTAGGCATGTGAAGAAAGGATTTTCTCCCATTATAAGTCATTTCGACCGGCTAAATCCAATGATATTTCATTTTTTGGCCCATAAGGGCCCATACACCGTATGATTCAAAATATGACACTCACTTGGATGTTATTTTTGTTTAGGTTGTGAATATCTAGTGAATATATCTTTTCTCGAATTTTGATCTAGTTGGAATTCCATTTTCTAATTCATAAGGGCCCATACACCTTACGAATCAAAGAGTAGAACCCATTAAACTCACAGTATAGAATGATCCAAATCTTTCAAAAAAGTTTCAGGACAATTGTATATATGTAACAAGGCACAAAATCATGTAACAGGCAATGCTTGATGAAAATTTAAACGTGACATGGAAAAAGGCATGGCCTATACATATTGTTTCTATCGTGATGCATGTTCTAACTCATAACCCTCATTTCATTGGGTTGAGAAATGAAATCAAAATTACAATATCATCAATATCAATAACATCAAAAAACATGTGAAGCACCCAATAGTGAAATGATATCAATTGTAATAATAGAATCACAAACAGTAATAATTTAAGAAACTTGGTCCTTACCCCGTACATGGGTTCGTGATGCCCAAGAATGGCTTGTGACCGAATCCCAAGCTTTCCCAATCTCTAATCTATTGTCTCTAAATACTAATGTAAGAAAGGAACTAACCTATGATACCACTTTGTGGCAACCTGGACCCGGATTCCACATAACCCATTCCCCGATCCTGGTTGGACACATAACCCTTGGCACATCTCCCCATAAGCTAGGGGCTTCCAACTATCAGTGGGGGTGTGAAGGTAAATCAGAGGGGAGACTATACCCCCATGTCAGAGCACACATCGTATGTAACAACAACATACAATAGAGGATACATAAATATACAAATAGATGAAGTAAACAACAGAAAACTGAATAATATAAAAAAATCCTCATAGGTAGTGTCTGATACAGATATGCATGCATGGCACACCAGTACAAATGGGAATAGAAAATAAGAAGCAGGCATACTAATATAGAATTAAAATATAGAACAAAATCCAAAAGATTCTCCATAGCATCTCGAGCCTAAGCCCGGTCCTCTGCTCCTATGATTTGTCTAAGAAAAAGAGTCAACAACCAGATGAGTGGTGTTTCCCCTTTCTATACCTTCAAGAAAACAACCTTCTCGAGTGCCAACGGTTATCTGAGTAGGGTGTGATATAAATTTTAGTAGTCCACCACCAATGGTTTCTACATGTAATTCAAGTGGCACTCGTAAGTAAACAATGTGCATCTAACAACAGGAAAGTAAGCAATGTTATAACGACCCGGCCTTTTCTTAAATTACTATTACATCATTTCAAAGATAAACAACATAATAGTATTACACATGGAGGATCCAGAGGTTTAGTGTCTTGGGAAAGCTAGGACTACACATAACAAGTACAACATCAAGCATAAAAATTCATTTAATCTCTTCTTCTATAGCTTCTTAGTAGCACTTTTCCTCTCCTTAGTACATGTAGCCACCTGAGGATATACATCAAAAGGGGTGAGCTAAATGCCCAGTAAGAGGATAGATAAGAACAATATAGCATGGGGTGAGCATAATCATGACATAGGAAAAAGATCTTGAACATGAGGGGAGCATAAACAATAAACTTGAAATGTGGCAAAGCATAAAAATGAAACATCATGTCTTAGTGGTTAACTACCACACATACTTGTGAACAAATCTAGCATCATGTTCACGCATAATTTCACATTTACTCATGAGATTCATCACTTTACCCAATTCATTTGAGCGCTATATAATTCCGGGCGCACCCGTCACATTTAAACATTCATATTGCGCTATATAATTCCGGGTTCACCCGTCACATCATAACATTATCATTATCATGATTGCCACATAGAACACATATCAAACATGTACATAAATAACCCATGGAAAGGAATGGGTTTCATCTCATAATAACACATTCATAAGCTTTGGGTTCCCAAAATAAAGAGGGAACAACATACTTGATATAAGAACCATCAACCTTGAATGAGAGGTAAAAGGTGAGATCTTGAAAGAAGAGTTCTTTTGGAAAACATTTTGATGGAAATAAAAACCAGTGAAAAACATGTATATCCCAGAAAAGTAAAGTAAATGATGAACAAATGATCTTTTAGGAGTAACCATATCAAAAATGGAGTGAAAGAGGGAGAACCCAAAGGAAGAAAATTGGGTTCGAGATTTCCCCTTACCTTGTACTTCGAATGTCTCCTTCTCTTTAATGTCCTGTATGATGACATTATATTAATTAATTAGAAATTCCATAACCTTTTATACATTAATAGGGTTCATTCTGGTTTCATTATTTCATATTATGTTCCTTTGGATGACTTATAGAGTTTAAAAACATTGTTCGGGGATGTTCTTTTTCATGGTTTTCTTGAGCGGTCCACTTGTATTCTTAATTTTATGTTTGGGTAGATCATGGGTAAACATCCAGAACTGATAATAAATGTAATTAATGATATTACAGAATCTTGAATGATTTTATAATGAGTTAAATTAGATCCATGTGACCGAATCATTAGATAAGAATTAAATGAAGATTATTTGGGCTAATTTGAGCGGTTTTTGGATCACAACCAACTCATTTTAACTTTTCACTTAGTTGTATGGCCATAGGTTATTTCCAGAACTTAAAATAGAACATAATACATATAAAACATTCTGTTTCAACCATAAAAATGGTTTCATGACCATATTGAAGGTATAAATTGAAGAAGAGAGCATGTTGTTTTTGAAGGTGATAAATTATCACCACATGAACAACGTTCTCTTTAATAAAATAAAAGGAAGGGGGAAAGGGTGTGGGGTGATATAATATAACATTAGAATCATAATATTACAGTATATATATAATACTGGATTTACAGAACAATTTGGATGAAGATAGATAGAGAGAGATCAAGAGAGGAACTTGAACTTGAAAGGAAATTAAAGGAGAAGAGAGAGAGAAATTACCTTTAGAATCCTCCTCTTGAGATCCTATTTAAGGAAGCTAGGATTGGTATTTTGATTAGACCAGAAGATTTTGGACGTGGGGGATGATATAGGGAAGGTGTTTGGGCAGAATTTAGAGAAGGCTTGGAGCTTGAGAGGTGTGAGGAAAAGAGGGAGTGAAGGGTGGCTTTTATAGTGGAGGGGAGAGGGGTTTCCTTAATATAAAATTGATTAGTTTATTAATTTCACCCAAGACAAGGAATAGTGAGTCTTGGATGACTAAGAATAGTAAATTTGACTTTTGAATTCGGTATTTGGGTTCTTACATCACTTGTGATGTCAGGAATAGTGGGTTTTAATTAAAATGTATTTATATGATAAATTAATGTATTCTACTATTCATCAAAAATTCAAGTATCTCAGAAAAATCCCAAAATTTTACCCCAACCATTTTTCGATGTGTAGAATCCAAAAATGAAGTACATTTTTAAAAAATAATTTTCTAAATATTATTAATTTAATATTTAATTAAAATCATAATTTACTTAAAAAAACAGTTTTTAAAAATTAAAACTGATTTTGCAGTTCTTTCAAAAATTACTTAGGGTCTTATAAAATTATCTAAAAACTATTATACATTGATTCAATAATTTATGAATATATTTCAGGAAAATAAATATTCTTTTAAATTAATTAATTAATTATAATTAATTATTTATGACTTATAAAATACCAAAAACGTTTACTAAGGTCAAATTATCACTTTCTATGATTTCTAAATTTTATTTTATTATTCGTAGGTAATGTTACTCTTATTTACTATTTATAAGGGTCATATTACTATTCATAAGGGTAGGTTACTATTCATAAGGGTAGGTTACTATTCACCAAAAATTATTTTTGTTTCGTTGGACTCCAAAAACTATCTTGAACACAACCGTGAATGTTGGATTTTTAAAATTCCAAACATAGGGGTGACAAAATTATGTTTAAAGGTCACTTATCACTTAGTAGTTCATTATTTTGTGTTTTTATGACATAGATATAAGAAGGGAATTTTCTATTGAAAAACTTTGGGTCGTTACATTCTTCCCCCCTTAAGAAATTTCGCCCCCGAAATTTCACTTTACACAAACAGGTGAGGGTACTTCTCCTTCATTGCCTCTTCCGGTTCCCAAGTTGCTTCCTCAAACTTTTGGTTCCTCCACAACACTTTGACAAGGCGGGTTGTCTTGTTGCATAGAACCTTATCAATTCGGTCCAGAATTTTTACCGGCTGCTCCTGATATGAGAGATCATCTTCCAACTATACCACCTCTGAGTTTAGTACATGTGAGGGGTCTGGAATGTACTTCCTCAGTAGTGATACGTGAAACACATCATGAACTTGATCCATATTCGGTGGAAGTTCCAAACAGTAGGCCACGGCTCCTATACGATCAAGGATCTCAAAGGGGCCAATGTACCTTGGGCTTAGATTCCCTTTCTTCCCAAATCGCATGACTCTCTTCCATGGAGATATTCGAAGGAAGACTTTATCTCCAACGTCGAACTCCAATTCCCTTCGACGATTGTCAGCATAGCTCTTTTGCCAACTTTGAGCAGCTTTGATGTGTTTCTGGATGACTTGAACCTTCTCTGTCATCTCTTGAACAAGATCAGGACCAAGTAGTTTTCTTTCTCCAACTTCATCCCAACAGGTTGGAGTTCTACATCGCTTCCCATAAAGAGCTTCATACGGAGCCATCTGAATACTCGAGTGGAAGCTATTGTTGTATGAGAACTCAACCAATGGAAGGTGCTGATCCCATCCAACTTTGAATTCAAGAGAGCAGGATCTTAGCATATCTTCAAGTGTCTGAATAGTCCTTTCAGACTGGCCATCAGTTTGGGGGTGATAGGTCGTGATGAAATTTAATTCAGTACTCAAAGCATGTTGAAGGCTCCTCCAGAATTTAGAAGTGAACCTTGGATCACGGTCAGAGACAATCGAGAGCGGAACACCGTTCAATATCACTACTTCCTTCACATATATCCTTGCAATTTGTTCAAGGGAGAGGTCTTCCCGAATAGTGATAAAATGGGCAGTCTTGGTGAGTCGATCAACCACAACCCATATCGCATTATTTCCTCTTGACGTTTTCGGGAGACCCATGACAAAGTCCATAGTAACATTTTCCCATTTCCACATGGGTATAGACAATGGCTGCATCATACCTTTGGACTTTTGCCGCTCAGCTTTAACTTGCTGACATATCAAGAACCTTGATATATATTCTGCAATCTCCTTCTTCATGTTATCCCACCAGAAGTGTTCTCGGAGATCACGATACATCTTGGTACTTCTAGGATGAATAGAGAAAGTTGAGCTATGTGCATTATCCAATAGATCCTTCTTTATTCTGGGTGATGAAGGCACGCAAAGCCGCGTTCCAAACTGAATCACACCATCATCGTCGATATGGAACTCTTGCAGCTTCCCTTCCTTTACTGCATTCACCCTCTTTTGTATCTCCACATCATCCCTTTTTGATTCCTTAATCTTCTGTTGGATGGATGGTTGTGCAATCATTTGGGAAAGGTAGGATGTATCCCCTGCCCTTACAATTCCCAAATCCATCATTTGCATATCCAAGAAGATAGGGTCTTTCTCAATCCTCAACATGGATAGAGTAGCAGGTTCTTTCCTGCTTAGAGCATCAGCTACCTTGTTCGCCTTTCTAGGATGATAGTGAATAGAGCAATCGTAATCCTTGATTAGCTCTAACCATCTCCTTTGACGCATGTTGAGCTCCTTTTGTGTGAATATATACTTTAGGCTCTTGTGGTCGGTGTATATGTCACACTTCTCACCATAAAGGTAGTGCCGCCAGATTTTCAAGGCAAAAATCACGGCTGCCAGCTCTAGATCATGCGTCAGGTAGTTCTACTCATGGATCTTCAACTGTCGTGAGGCATAGGCTATCACATTATCATTTTGCATGAGTACACAACCCAAGCCTTTCTTTGAAGCATCACTGTATATGACAAAACTTTCTCCACTTTTCAGTAGTGTGAGTACAGGTGCAGTGATTAGCCTTCTCTTTAGCTCCTTGAAGCTTCCCTCACATTCATCCGTCCAGATATACTTTACCCCTTTCCTTGTTAACTTAGTTAGCGGGCATGACAATCGTGAGAAGTTTCTCACAAAACTTCGATAGTACCCAGCTAATCCAAGAAAACTACGGATTTCTGTGACACTAGAGGGCCTGGGACATTCTTCAATTTCCTTTGTATTTGAAGGGTCCACAGAAATTCCCTCGCTTGTGATCACATGTCCCAAGAACGTGACTTGATTCATCCAAAAGTCACACTTGCTGAACTTGGTGTACAACTTCTCCTTTCTCAATTTCGCCAACACAAGTCTTAGATGTTCTTCATGTTCCGCCTTTCTCTTGGAGTAGATGAGAATATCATCGATAAACACTACCACAAATTTGTCGAGGTAATGTCTAAAGACTCTATTCATCAAATCCATGAAGATTGCAGGGGCATTAGTAAGTCCGAAGGGCATCACCAAAAACTCATAGTGCCCATACCTTATACGGAAGGCAGTCTTCTGAATATCTTCCTTCTTCACCTTTACTTGATGATATCCAGAACGATGATCCACCTTTGAGAAGTATTGAGCTCCTCTTAACTAGTCGAACAATCATCAATCCTTGGGAGAGGATACTTGTTCTTTATGGTGATCTTGTTGAGTTCTCGATAATCGATACACAGCCGCATGGTACCATCCTTCTTCTTCACAAAGAGCACTGGAGCACCCCAAGGTGATGCACTAGGGCGTATGAACCCTTTTTCCAGATGCTCTTGCTGCTGCTTCTTTAACTCCTCCAGTTCGATAGGAGCCATCCTATAGGGGCACTTTGAGATAGGAGTAGCTCCGGGTATGAGTTCAATTGAGAACTCTACCTCACGATCCGGGGGAATTCCGGGTAACTCTTCGGGAAATACATCGCTGTATTCCCTTACGATGGGCATTTCCTCAAGTTTGGAACTTTCCCTTGACTCAAACATTTGGGCGAGGTATGCTTCTTCATAGGGAATCATCACCCACACCATTGAAGGATTTCTCAAAGGATATTCATGATCTTCCTTGAATTTGTAGAGGAGCATGGGATGGTTCGGAATATGAAAATATATTTCCTTTTCCCGACAATTGATATGCGCTCTATATAAAGAGAGCCAATCCATTCCCATTATAGCGTCGAATTCCACCAAGGGAAGTATTACGAGATTTGCCGGAAGAATCTTCCCACATACGTCAACAGGAGAAGAATCAAACACTTGGGTTGCAATGATTGCATCACTTGGTGTTTTTACAGATATCTCTACTTCAAGGTTTCGGGGCTTCGATTCTATAGTTCTAGCAAACTTGCAAGATATAAAGGAATGTGTATAACCAGAATCAAATAAGACTTTTTCCATTCTTGAGTGAATAGGAAGTGTACCTTGTACGACTTCATTATCATGTTCCACCTCCGTAGTAGTGATGGCATAAGACTTCCCTTGTTCCTTTGGCTTTGGTGGTTGTTGGCGCTGATTACCCTCGAAATCTCGAGGTTTAGTGCACTGGTTTGAATAGTGCCCTAGCTCCTTACAGTTGTAGCATTGAACCACGAGTGGTTCTCTCCTTTCATCAGCTATATTATCCTTCCTTTTCATGTCTCTTCGACACTCATGAGCTAGGTGTCCTTCTTTCCCACACTTGAAGCATTTCCCCGTCCCTTTAAGGCAGTTCCCATTGTGCAACTTCCCACATTTTTGGCAAGTGGGTTGTTGTGTTTTCTTCCCATCTTTATCACTAGATCCACCAGCTTGAAACTCCATCTTTCTTTTCTTATCACCATAGCCATGGGACCATTCTCCAAACTCCATATCCACCTTGAGAGCACACCGAACAACTTCTTCATAACTCCAAAAGTCTCGAATTGCAAGAGCTTTTCGAAGATGTGGTTTTAATCCACTAAAGAATCTATCAATTTTGCTATCATTGTTGATAACAAAACCTGAAGCATACCTTGCGAGCCTTGTGAAATTTTCTTCATAGGTTGTGATAGATTCTCCTTATTTTTGCTTGAGCTCTATGAATTCTCTCTCCATCTTCGTGTGAAGAGTTCGTGGGAAGTACTTATTAAGAAACATTATCTTAAAGTCTTCCCATTCCATCTCTTCAATTTCATCCCTTGGCTTGGTGTTCTTAATCAAAGCCCACTATTGATCAGCTTCTCCATCTAGACGATAAACGGCTAGAGTCACCTTCTCCATCTCGGAACAGTGAAGAACAGAAAAGATCTTCTCCATGGAGTTGACCCACTGTTCCGCAACTAGTGGATCGGAAGATCCACAAAACGTCGGTGGTCGTTGCCACATAAAACATTCGATAGCTAGCTGCTCCCTCTTTGGTGAAGGAGGACGTTCCCCATTATTATGGTTATTATTCATAACCCGGGATAATTTGGTAAGCATCGCCATGAAGTTTTGAACTCCACCTCCAAAATCATTGGGGATGTCGTTCGGGCAATCGTTGCATTGGCCTTCGCAAGAGTTGTTGGCCTGATTTCTCCTGGTTCCCGCCATTTTCTAAAATAGAAAAGGTTAGAACAAAACATAAGTAAACAAGTCATGAATAACTTATCCTTTTAAACAATTATACCAAAAACATAACATATGGGATCCCTAGGTAAATATCCTTGTGTGCATATTTGTACTTAGTCTCATGCTAGAGGTTTTCTTTAGGGTTCACTAATCCTAATTCCCAAATTAACTAAACCTTCCCTCTGATACCAACTATAACGACCCGGCCTTTTATTACATTACTATTACATCATTTCAAAGATAAACAACATAATAGTATTACACATGGAGGATCCAAAGGTTTAGTGTCTTGGGAAAACTAGGACTACACATAACAAGTACAACATCAAGCATAAAAATTCATTTAATCTCTTCTTCTATAGCTTCTTAGTAGCACTTGTCCTCTCCTTAGTACATGTAGCCACCTGAGGATATACATAAAAAGGGGTGAGCTAAATGCTCAGTAAGAGGATAGATAAGAACAATATAGCATGGGGTGAGCATAATCATGACATAGGAAAAAGATCTTGAACATGAGGGGAGCATAAACAATAAACTTGAAATGTGGCAAAGCATAAAAATGAAACATCATGTCTTAGTGGTTAACTACCACACATACTTGTGAACAAAGCTAGCATCATGTTCACGCATAATTTCATATTTACTCATGAGATTCATCACTTTACCCAATGCATTGGAGCGCTATATAATTCCGGGCGCACCCGTCACATTTAAACATTCATATTGCGCTATATAATTCCGGGCGCACCCGTCACATCATAACATTATCATTATCATGCTTGCCACATAGAACACATATCAAACATGTACATAAATAAACCATGTAAAGGAATGGGTTTCATATCATAATAACACATTCATAAGCTTTGGGTTCCCAAAAGAAAGAGGGAACAACATACTTGATATAAGAACCATCAACCTTGAATGAGAGGTAAAAGGTGAGATCTTGAAAGAAGAGTTCTTTTGGAAAACATTTTGATGGAAATAAAAACCAGTGACAAACATGTATATCCCAGAAAAGTAAATTAAATGGTGAACAAATGATCTTTGAGGAGTAACCATATCAAAAATGGAGTGAAAGAGGGAGAACCCAAAGGAAGAAAATTGGGTTCGAGATTTCCCCTTACCTTGTACTTTGAATGCCTCCTTCTCTTTAATGTCCTGTATAATGACATTATATTCATTAATTAGAAATTCCAGAACCTTTTATACATTAATAGGGTTCATTCTGGTTTCATTATTTCATATTATGTTCCTTTGGATGACTTATAGAGTTTAAAAACATTGTTTGGGGATGTTCTTTTTCATGGTTTTCTTGAGCGGTCCACTTGTATTCTTAATTTGATGTTTGGGTAGATCATGGGTAAACATCCAGAACTGATATTACATGTAATTAATGATATTACAGAAGCTTGAATGATTTTATAATGAGTTATATTAGATCCATGTGGCCGAATCATTAGATAAGAATTAAATGAAGATTATTTGGGCTAATTTGAGCGGTTTTTGGATCACAACCAACTCATTTTAACTTTTCACTTAGTTGTATGTCCATAGGTTATTTCCAGAACTTAAAATAGAACATAATACATATAAAACATTCTGGTTCAACCATAAAAATTGTTTCATGACCAGATTGAAGGTATAAATGGAAGAAGAGAGCATGTTGTTTTTGAAGGTGATAAATTATCACCACATGAACAACGTTCTCTTTAATAAAATAAAAGGAAGGGGGAAAGGGTGTGGGGTGATATAATATAAAATTAGAATCATAATATTACATTATATATATAATACTGGATTTACAGAAAAATTTGGATGAAGATAGATAGATAGAGATCAAGAGAAGAACTTGAACTTGAAAGGAAATTAAAGGAGAAGAGAGAGAGAAATTACCTTTAGAATCCTCCTCTTGAGATCCTATTTAAGGAAGCTAGGCTTGGTCTTTTGATGAGACCAGAAGCTTTTGGAAGTGGGGGATGAGATAGGGAAGGTGTTTGGGCATAATTTAGAGAAGTCTTGGAGCTTGAGAGGTGTGAGGAAAAGAGGGAGTGAAGGGTGGCTTTTATAGTGGAGGGGAGAGGGGTTTCCTTAATATAAAATTGATTAGTTTATTAATTTCACCCAAGACAAGGAATAGTGAGTCTTTGATGACTAAGAATAGTAAATTTGACTTGTGAATTCGGGATTTGGGTGCTTACATCACTTGTGATGTCAGGAATAGTGGGTTTTAATTAAAATGTATTTATACGATAAATTAATGTATTCTACTATTCATCAAAAATTCAAGTATCTCAGAAAAATCCCAAAATTTTACCCCAACCATTTTTCGACGTGTAGAATCCAAAAATGAAGTAAATTTTTAAAAAATAATTTTCTAAATATTATTAATTTAATATTTAATTAAAATCATAATTTACTTAAAAAACAGTTTTTAAAAATTAAAACTGATTTTGCAGTTCTTTCAAAAATTACTTAGGGTCTTATAAAATTATCTAAAAACTATTAGACATTGATTCAATAATTTATGAATATATTTTAGGAAAATAAATATTCTTTTAAATTAATTAATTAATTATAATTAATTATTTATGACTTATAAAATACCAAAAACGTTTACTAAGGTCAAATTATCACTTTCTATGATGTCTAAATTTTATTTTATTATTCATAGGTAATGTTACTCTTATTTACTATTTATAAGGGTCATATTACTATTCATAAGGGTAGGTTACTATTCATAAGGGTAGGTTACTATTCACCAAAAATTATTTTTGTTTCGTTGGACTCCAAAAACTATCTTGAACACAACCGTGAATGTTGGATTTTTAAAATTCCAAACATAGGGGTGAAAAAATTATGTTTAAAGGTCACTTATCACTTAGTAGTTCATTATTTTGTGTTTTTATGACATAGATATAAGAAGGGAATTTTCTATTGAAAAACTTTGGGTCGTTACAAATATAGAATAAATAATCAACTTCCTACTCATGTTCCTAAAGGACACCTAGCAGGTTTACCTGCTTTAGCTCAATGCGGGTATGTCTAATCAATTCACTAGGTATATATATAGGATATTACATGTAATAAGGTAAGAATGCCTCTCGTACATACTTATATATGTATAGGTTATCACTAGAACGAGGTAAGAATGCCTCTCGTACATACATATATATGTATAGGTTATCAATAGAGGATATTAGAAAAGGTCGGCTCACGACACGACGGAATAAATACTAAATGGCCAAAACTCAAAGGGAAAACTATGTGACCACCTAACTTAGGGTTGTAGGTGATGCCTCACTAGATATCGACCTCAGATTCAGAGTAGATTGGAGTAGATCTAAGTTTCATTCCAATGACTTGAAAATAGGGTGAATGATCCTGCATCTAAATAGCACAATAGATGGAGAGATTCACTGAGGAAGGAGGAGTATGTAGGGTTATCCTTACATTGTTCTATCTGATGCTTCTCTCGGATCAAGAATCAGTCATTGGATAGAGGAGTAGTAAGAGATACAAGGAGGAAGGGGTTTGATCTTCCAATGAAAGGAGGTGTGTGGGTTCTGTCTGCTGGAGGTGAGGAAAAAGGAAAGTTAGAACTTAAATGAAGGGAGGGGGAAATGATAATTTTTCCTCAAAAACGTGCTCACATGGTTTCTGTGCACTGTTTCACTAACTGTGCGTATACCATGCAGATCCCTACTACAGCAGCCGCATGGTCGTGCGCCTGGGATGCATGATTGCAGACAAACCATGTGGCCCAGTCTGCTTTCCCCTTTTCGGAACTATAGGCTACGGAAGTTCCCCAGATGCTCCTGTGACCTCCATGGCTTAATGATCAGACTTCATTAGAACCATTTAAGTTATCCAAAAAGAAAAACCAATTATTTGTACCTTGGATGAAGAGTCAAGTCGTTACATGTGGCAACAATCGAACATTCATCGGTCCCCATATAATGGAGAGTGGCCACCTTACGTGTACCACTTAACCAAGCCCCAATATGTGATTCAAATATCTATAAATACACACATAAATTCACATTTTTTTAATACATATATAAATACAAAAAAAAATTCACACATATATTAATACAAACATATATATAAATTCAATGAAATACACATATTTATACACACATACATACATACACACATATAAATACACAAATATATAAAAATGAACATATATAAATACACAAATACATATGTTTGTGTCTGTGTGCGCATGCGGGTTTTTTGAATAAATATTTATTAATATATATATACAAACAAATTTTGAAACAAATATATATATATATGTGTGTGTGTATGTATATATATATATATAAGTTTATAAATATATATAGAAATATAAATATATCAATATATATAAAAAAGTAAAACTCTATTTAATGGTACAATATCTTGTTCACAAGGTGTTTTGAAAGGCTTCAAATCTCAGAGTCAAAATAATCAAGAATTTTGATGGTTTCACATTAGTTCACGCATAAGGTTGCCTGAGCCTATAGTCAAGCACAACTGAATTCATGCATGGGTTTCCTAGGACAACATCAATGTTCCTAAGGGGTGAATATTATTTAAAATAATTTTGAAATAATTTTCCAGTGCTAGTAATTACCATTGATAAAAGTTAAGCTTTAACAACACTAAAAAAAGTGATGATAAATTCAGGCTTCTATAATTGCTAAAAAACATTGATAAAATCTACTATTATCCATGGTAACTTAGGGATGACAAAATCCACTGGACCTTATCAGTTCTCGCATTATAAATGCTTTTTTTAATGTTGATAAAAAAATTGTAGTGCTTTTAAAGCCAATTTTTGTGTTGGTATTTCATACACTCTTATTTCGAATAAAACCCTTTTCTATTTCTAGATTCTTCAATGATTCATTCATTTTTTACCATCACCGTCTTCTTTTCTTCATTTTTATATTGGAATATGGTGATGTTCAACTTTCATTCTCTACTTAAATCAAATCTTTTAGAAATATTTTACATAAATATTATTATATTATTGATTTCATGGCTTTAAGTGAAATTAAAAAATGCACACAATGTTAGATTCATATATTAAATGGAAAAGAATGATTTTATAAAATTGGGTTTCATTTGTTTAATAAATTAAAATTTATTGTATCTATTTATTATACGGGTTTATGGCATCAATTTTATTATGTGGTTTAATTTTTTTAATTGTTTCATATATATTACTCCTATTCATTTTCATCATTTTTTTATTATGATATACACTTGAACGAAGTTGTACAATTTAAAAAAAATGAAACTATTTATTGGCTACACTTGTAGTAATCTTTAGTGATTAATGATATTTATTACAAATATTTAATTCTTTAGTTCAATAATTATTTAGTTATGATTTTTGTATGTTTTATAAAAATTATTCTCTCCCACAACATTCATAATTATATAAAACATGCATGTTTTTTTAAATCATAGTAAATAATATTTGAACTCGTTGTAATTTTCTATAATTAAATATATTTATTATATATCTTTAAATATCCATTCAGTTAAATAATTATTTGACTTTGATTATGGAAAATTTTATTAAAATTATGTTTTTCAACAGCATTCTTGATTAAATGAAATTTATATATTTATTAAATCACATTATGTAATATATATTCAAAATGTAATAAATTTTATCGAATGGGAATTTTGATTATAATTTCATTTGATGAATTGTTAAATTTAATTTTCCATAATTTTCCCCCGAGGGACTCTGAATATATGTGGTAGTTGGTTGTTGGGACCCCCCTGAACAGTAGAAGTGTGTTTATTCAAAAACCCAGAGATGCGGATTTGGAGGAGAATGAATTGAATATGTCCCTCAAATGTTTATGATGGTATATCATGTTAGATGATTCTATATCTGAATGACTTTGAAAGAAAAATTGTTCAAAAAATTAATAAAAAATAAATATGTTTCCATTTATGTTAGGATTTTATTTTATTAAAACATTGCTAAATTATTGATTAAAAATGACAATTATAATTTAGAAACTCTTTTTTTAGAGTAAGAGTGTTATTGTTAAGTTGGAAACATATAGTTTGGTTTTTATGACTTGTTAGTTGTGTTTGAAATAATCAAAATTGGAACAAAAATTCTTTTAACAAGGATAGTTTTATCAAAATTATTGTTTTTTACATAATATATCATATTGTTAATGATTTATTTATTTTATTAAGATGTATAGTTTCTTCATGACACTTATATTTTATGAACTTCTCAAACAACTTAAGATGGTTTTAGGCTAATAATTTTACTAGATTAATACATTTTTAGATTGTTTCATTAAATGTATGTTATAAAGTTTTTATTGAACAACCTTGATAGACTTTATAATTCTTCTTTTAAAGTCATATTTAAGAAATTTTGGATTAAAAAGTTTTTATATGTCTGAAGTCTTATATGCTGAAACTATTTAACAAGCATCGTGTTTTGTTTTATATACAAAAAATTATTAAAAAACTATTTTGCATTTGCTATTTAAATAAATGATGTAAAATTATCAAATTTCTTTTACAAAAAAAACTCATTTTTGGTCCCTTATTTAAAATAACCTATGCCAAAAAAATGTATATCAAGATCAATTATTTTTATATAACTATTGTAACAAATATAGTTTTCACATCCTTCAAAACAATTTTACTTGATTAAAAAACAAAAAATAACCAACCAATAAAACCTAAAGATGTACTTGAGGCATTCTCGCTTCAGGATTCTTAACCAAGATGAATTTATGATATGAGATGTTATTTAAAAGTATTTATTTAAGGAGGTATAGTGAGTATATAGGGTTTAGTGAGTATATAGGTACTAGGTTGCGCCTACCATGATAGATTTCAATTTAAAATGGAAGCACCATCCAACACCATAAATTGATGGATATCATTTTATTTTTTAAAAAAATTATTCCAACTCATGCGTTAGTAGGGTGCGAAGAAAAAAATGTCATAAATATTGTATTATTATAAGTATAATTATTTATTACATGGATAACATTAAAATATAATTATATAAATAATTATTTAAGTATTTTCATATTCATTAATAATATAAATATAGTAATATTTTATATAGAAATTCAAATTCAAATTTAATTTTTATTTATTATAATTTTAATAAAATCATATATTTAAAATAACATTGTATTAAGAAATTTATTATTAGAAGAATATAGCTATATAAATATAATTATATTTTTTTATCAATGTACTTGTATACATAAATATTATTTTATTTTATTAAAAAAATAAAATAAATGAAATTGTATATATAAAAAATATAATTATTTTTATATAATATATTGTGTATATAATAATAAACTATAAATATAATATAATCTGAAATATTGTTATATTTGAATGCATAATAAGTGAAAAAATAATTATATTTATGTTTATATAATTATAAATATAACAAAAAATGTATTTATATTTTAATATAAAAAATATATTTATATTTTAATATAAAAAATATTACAACAATTTTAATTATAAAAATATAATTATGTTTATATATTTATATTTTCATCTAATAATCAATTATGAATTAAATATAATTTTAAATACGATTGCATTTGAAATTATAATAAATATAAATATATTTATATTTATATAATTACAAAAGTGGTCTAATTATATATATTTATTAGTTTAACATAATTTTAAATATATTTTGGGTTGGTCCATGGTGTGCAATACTGTTTATCTTTTCAACAAAGGATTTAAATCTTTTACAAACTATTTTTTTATAAATATTATGTTTATCGATGCATCATAATCTAATCCCTAACACTACAATGCAGACCAATATGCACACATATACCCAACTAAACACTCTTAAATAAATATTTTAAAATAAAAACCCTTATAAGAAATTTATCCTTATTAACGAGCGTGGGAGGCACCAAGGATGAAGTGTACAATTGTGAATAGGAATGTACCTATGCAATAGAGTATCTTCCACGGAGTTTCGTTACACCCACGAACCAGCGTAACACACCACTATGGCCACCACCTCTGGCCGTATAAGTTCACATCTAACACAAATCATCGTAAGGTAGCTCGAGCCACATTGTGTTTAGGTGGGTGTTTTTGAAGACCCGAACCAACCCGTTTGGATCCCCAACCTACTATGGATGATCTTCTCCTTGCACAAAAGCGCGATGTTTTGGGATATCGATGATGAGCTTTCCCATAATGAAGCAATAAGAGAAGAATTTGTGGACACACGCTCCCCGGTAACCCTGCTTGAAGCTGTTGAGGTTCCTAATCAAAGACTCCATCAACACAGTCACTAGCAGGATTGGTATCTTCAGGGTACCGTTGGAAGAGTTAAATCTCAAATCCAGCAATGTCTCTTGGGTTCAAAAAGGGTGACCGTGAGACATTGCTGCAGTTGACATTTAATATTCTACCAACGACGCCCTCATGATATCAGTCCTTCCAGCGACTGTGTTGATGGAGTCTTTGATTTGGAACTTCAACAGCTTTGAGAAGGGCTACCGAGGAGCGTGCAACCATGAATTCTCCTCCTATTTCTTCATTATGGTCACCAATATCCTGGACACCACGCTTTTGTGCAAGAAGAATATCATCCACAACAGGTTGGGGGTCTATACGAGGTGGTATGGGTCATCAAAAATACTGACCTAAACACAATGCGACAGGAGTCACTTTACAACGATTTGTGCGTAAACGTTGGCTTATGTAGCCAGAGGTGGTTGTCAAAGTGGCGTGTTGCTTTGGTTCACAGGTGTAAGGCAAATCCATGGAATATAGTCTTTGGCATAGGTATATTCATATTCACAATTATACACTTCATCCTTGGTGTCGCGCTTGCTCGTTAAGAAGGATAAATTTCTTATAAGGTTTTTTATTATAAAACATCTATTTAAGAGTGTTTAGTTGGGTATATGTATGCATATTGGTGTGCATGGTAGGGTCAGGGATTGGATTTTGCACTATTGACAAACACAATATTTGTAAAAAAAAGTAGGTTGTAAAAGATTTCAATCCTTTGTTTAAAATGGAAACGACATTGTGCACCATGTACCAACCCAAAATATATTTATAATCACATTAAACTGATAAATATATATTAGTCCCCTTTTTGTAATTATATAAATATAAATATAAATATATTTATTATAATTTCAAATGTAATCTCATTTACAATTATATTTTATTCATAATTGATTATTAGATAAAAATTTAATTAAAAAACATAATTATATTTCTTATAAATAATTTTTTTATATATTAAAATATAAATATATTTTTTGTTATATTTACAATTATATCAATGTAAATATAATTATATTTTCACTCATTAAGGTTTGAAATATAACAATATTCCGGATCATATTATATTTATTATTTATTATTGGATAATCAATATATTATATAATAATTATTATATTATATATACAGTTTTATTTATTTTATTAAAATAAAATTATATTTATGTATGTGTAGATTGGTAAAAAATATAATTATATTTATATAGTTACATTTTTATATGAATGATTTATTAATACAGTGCCATTTTAAATATAATTTTTATTAAAATCATAAAAAATAAAAAAATAATTAAATTTGAATTTGTATAAAAAAATATAAATGTGTTTATACTATTAATGAATATAAAATTATTTACCCGGACCTGCGAAGCTGCGGCGAGGCTCGAGCGGTTGCGGGAAGTCGGGTCGGGTGATGGGAAATGGAGGAGATGGAGTGGCCGGAGTTCACGTGCGAAGCCGGTGTCGGAGACGGCGTTGGTGGATGTGGTGTGAGCGGAATGCAGGGGGCGGTTGCGGAGGCGGGGCTCCGTTGATTGAACAGGTTTTCTGAAACGGTAAAACTGTAGTGGATGGGTGTCTCCGTTGATTCATCGATGCGATCAGGACTACGGGCGGGAGTCGCGGAGAGGGACGACGTTGCTTTTTTTTAGACTTTGAGGCTCCGATACTGGCTTTTAAATATCCATATATTCAATTCACAGATTTCAATAATATTTAGAATTCAGATTCTGTTTGACCAACATTAAAAAACAAATATTACCCGCACGAGATCCTGCCCGATTCTTATGGACATAAATGCCCCACCACCAATCAGTGTTATATATATATATATTAAACTGCATAAATTTGCATTTATTAATACAATAATATTTATAAACGTTTTTTCAACCGTATGACAACGTTTAACTTTTATAGCTCGGTATTTCTAATTTTTATACCTTATATATTAACGTTTATTAATTGAATAACATTTCTAAATGTATTTTAAAATTTATAATGAGTGTATATATATTAACATTAATTTTAAATATACATTAAACATTATAATAACATTTGTGTATTAATATTTGTTTTTTTATCATTGATAAATTTTTTTTTAAATGACATGCGTATTAATGATTATATATATATCAATGTAACTACATACTATATATATGAAAAATAAAAATATATTAAAATGAATGGGCATTTACACACTTACATGTATGCTTGTAATGTACCTACCTACCTACATACATATATATATTAATACACACACATGCATACCTTCGTACATACAAATTAAGATAAGCACATACATACATGCTTTCAAACATATATTTCAATATAAGTATATTCATACATACGTATATAAATCTATATTAATATATTATAAATACATATTAATACAATTATATAAAATTATACATATATAAAATTATGTACAATTATAAGTATACACATCGACGCATACATACACATGCATAAGTATACATACACATATATACATTAATGTGTGATTTTTATTATATACAATATATTCAATTGTTAATATATAATACTTAATATATATGATGAATATATATATATATATATACATTATTTATTTATTAAACGTGCACACACACACATATATATTAATAATGAATACACATAAAATTTTAAAATTCAAAAAATACATTATATATTCATTACACATGCACGCGCTCACACACACACACACTAACACTTAGTATGTACCTATTTACAAATTTGTGAATGTAATTATTTAGAACTATACATCTACATAGTTACATACAAAAACAAGCACATGCATGCATTCATACATATATATAACTGTATATTAATCTCCACCGGGACATCTCCCATGTGTGATTCAAGCTATAAATCTCCATTAAGAAATCTCCCATGCGAGATGTCTCGGTGGAGATTTGTATGTACCTATATAAAAATTTATTAATGTAATTATTTAGATGCATGTGTGTACAAGCATTAAAACATACATAAAATTATTTGATGTTGTATATACCTATCTCTGTGTGTGTGTGCATGCATGCACTTATATCTGTAAGCAATTACATTAATTATATTTACATATAATTTCAGTAATATATATTTATGTACTCTTACTAATATAGATTTGTGTATGTGTGTACAAACACTTATAAATATTTATTTTTTGTTTATACTTATATAGATCTATATTTGAAAATAATTCCACTAAAATAATTATCTGTATTCATGTTTATATCTATGCGTATGTATGTACATATAATAATAAAATTTAGATGCATGTATGTACATGTATTAAAATATCGTTATAAATACTTATATGTGTATATGTCTATAAAAATTATTTATCACACACACCTAAAAACCAATGAATATATATATTAATACACACACATGCATACCTTCGTACATACAAATTAAGATAAGCACATACATACATGCTTTCAAACATATATTTCAATATAAGTATATTCATACATACGTATATAAATCTATATTAATATATTATAAATACATATTAATACAATTATATAAAATTATACATATATAAAATTATGTAGAATTATAAGTATACACATCGCCGCATACATACACATACATAAGTATACATACACATATATACATTAATGTGTGATTTTTATTATATACAATATATTCAATTGTTAATATATAATACTTAATATATATGATGAATATATATATATATATATATACATTATTTATTTATTAAACGTGCACACACACACACATATATATTAATAATGAATACACATAAAATTTTAAAATTAAAAAAATACATTATATATTCATTACACATGCACGCGCTCACACACACACACACACTAACACCTAGTATGTACCTATTTACAAATTTGTGAATGTAATTATTTAGAACTATTCATCTACATAGTTACATACAAATTCAAGTACATGCATGTATTCATACATATATATATAACTGTATATTAATCTCCTCCGGGACATCTCCCATGTGTGATTCAAGCTATAAATCTCCATTAAGAAATCTCCCATGCGAGATGTCTCGGTGGAGATTTGTATGTACCTATATAAAAATTTATTAATGTAATTATTTAGATGCATGTGTGTACAAGCATTAAAACATACATAAAATTATTTGATGTTGTATATACCTATCTCTGTGTGTGTGTGCATGCATGCACTTATATCTGTAAGCAATTACATTAATTATATTTACATATAATTTCAGTAATATATATTTATGTACTCTTACTAATATAGATTTGTGTATGTGTGTACAAACACTTATAAATATTTATTTTTTGTTTATACTTATATAGATCTATATTTGAAAATAATTCCACTAAAATAATTATCTGTATTCATGTTTATATCTATGCGTATGTATGTACATATAATAATAAAATTTAGATGCATGTATGTACATGTATTAAAATATCGTTATAAATACTTATATGTGTATATGTCTATAAAAATTATTTATCACACACACCTAAAAACCAATGAATATATATATTAATAAACACACATGCATACCTTCGTACATACAAATTAAGATAAGCACATACATACATGCTTTCAAACATATATTTCAATATAAGTATATTCATACATACGTATATAAATCTATATTAATATATTATAAATACATATTAATACAATTATATAAAATTATACATATATAAAATTATGTAGAATTATAAGTATACACATCGCCGCATACATACACATACATAAGTATACATACACATATATACATTAATGTGTGATTTTTATTATATACAATATATTCAATTGTTAATATATAATACTTAATATATATGATGAATATATATATATATATATATATATACATTATTTATTTATTAAACGTGCACACACACACACATATATATTAATAATGAATACACATAAAATTTTAAAATTAAAAAAATACATTATATATTCATTACACATGCACGCGCTCACACACACACACACACTAACACCTAGTATGTACCTATTTACAAATTTGTGAATGTAATTATTTAGAACTATTCATCTACATAGTTACATACAAATTCAAGTACATGCATGTATTCATACATATATATATAACTGTATATTAATCTCCTCCGGGACATCTCCCATGTGTGATTCAAGCTATAAATCTCCATTAAGAAATCTCCCATGCGAGATGTCTCGGTGGAGATTTGTATGTACCTATATAAAAATTTATTAATGTAATTATTTAGATGCATGTGTGTACAAGCATTAAAACATACATAAAATTATTTGATGTTGTATATACCTATCTCTGTGTGTGTGTGTGCATGCATGCACTTATATTTGTAAGCAATTACATTAATTATATTTACATATAATTTCAGTAATATATATTTATGTACTTTTACTAATATGGATTTGTGTATGTGTGTACAAACACTTATAAATATTTATTTTTTGTTTATACTTATATAGATCTATATTTGAAAATAATTCCACTAAAATAATTATTTGTATTCATGTTTATATCTATGCGTATGTATGTACATATAATAATAAAATTTAGATGCATGTATGTACATGTATTAAAATATCGTTATAAATACTTATATGTGTATATGTCTATAAAAATTATTTATCACACACACCTAAAAACCAATGAATATATATACACCCAAACATACATACATACATAAATACATATTAATATATTTATACATAAACACATACATATATCCATACGTACAATGGGAGATTTACTTTGTATGTATATATGTGCATGTATACTAATGTGTTAGGCGGAGAAAGAAAGGAAGTGATGGCAAGAGGGGGGGGGGGTGAATTGCCTTTTAAAAAAAAGATTAACAAATTAAAAATCAAAGTGAAAGTGCAGCGGAAATAAAGAGGCAAGACACAAGAATTGATAACGGAGTTCGGCCTAAAACCCGACCTACGTCTCCGCTCCCAACTCAACCGTTGAGAGATTTACTACCGCTTGCTTTTCAATGGTTGTAGCAAGAAACCCACTAGCCTTTTTACAGGTGAAGGCTAGCTCACCTATTACAGCTTGCTTTTTAATGGTTTGAGCAAGAAACCCACTAGCCTTTTTACGGGTGAAGGCTAGCTCACCTTTGACTCAAGCCTTTTAAAAGGAAAGGCTTGACTAACCTCTTCACACCTTAAAGGTGGTCTGAAAACCCAAATGAAAAGAGGAATGAAAGAGATGGGGGTTTGTAGGCACAAACCCACTTTGATGCTCAAAATGAATAAAACAAGAAAAACCGTAATTGGGGAGAAGCCTTGGGCGCCAATGGATGATTGGAGTTGAAGACGTGCACTCCCAAGCTTCTATGGTGATGCTCCTTGGATGTGGAATTGAGTTGGAGCGATTGGGGTTCCTTGGAGGAAGTCCGCCGGAGGTTCGCCAAATGATGGGAAATATGTCCGTTGGCTTCACAATAGTTCCGGCTATGTTCCTTGGGCTTTCAGGGGTTCCTAGTCCTTTATTTATAGAGGGGGAACCCTCATATGGCCGTTAGAGGCCTTTGGAGCCATTGGAGAGGCTTTCGGAGCCGTTGGAGGCCAAGTGGACAGGCTGGTCAAAAGCCCAACAGCTAGTTTGACTGGGTCCACCGGCTGACCGGTACAGAGCCACCAGTTGGCCGGTGTGTGCAAAATGGAGAGGCTTTCGGGCTCAGGCTCCACCGGCTGGCCGGTGAGGTGGCCACCGGTTGGCCGGTGCTCAGGAAGTAGCAAATACTGTTCTGGCTGGGTGCCACCGGCTGGCCGGTGCTGAGGCCACCGGTTGGCCGGTGTGGAGGCAGTGGCTGGACTCTCGGTCTGGGCTCTACCGGCTGGCCGGTGCTGAGGCCACCGGTTGGCCGGTGCTCTGGACAGTAGAGAGCCTTTCTATCAATGGTCCATCGGCTGGCCGGTGTCATGCCACCAGTTGGCCGGTGGACTGAAAACAGTCCAAGTTAACTCCTTTGCCACTTCTTGCTCCTGAAATCATGCCTAACAACACAAACACTTGAAAACAAGATTAGATAAATGAGAGGGTGATTGTGATCATGAAAATCAAACCACGAGGGGTACGAGAGGTACAACATAATGTGTATATATGTATGTATGTGTGCACGTGTATACTTATAATTCTACATATTGTTATATATGGATATTTTTATATACTTGTATTAATATGTATTTATGTACTTGTATTGATATAGATTTATATATGTATGCATGTATGTACTTATATTTAAATATTTGGATGAAAGCATGTATGTATATACTTCACACACATATATCAATATATATATGCATGTACATATATGTAGGTATATACATAACATATGTATATGTATGTATGTAAACACTCATTCATTTTCATAATTTCACACACACACACAATATTTTGTTATATTGAAGTATAATTACTACTATATATAAAAAATTTATAATTATTATAATATATATAAAATATTACTGTGAGTATTTATAAGTATATAAAAATGTAGACACTCATTCATTTTTATAATTTTATATATACATATGTATAGTACGCAGTTATATTGATATATAATCAATATAATATATATAAAAGTACTAATTAATAAAATATTCATAAAATATTGTGTATGTAAGTATTTATAAGTATACACAAATATAAACACTCAATTTTGTATACTTTTATATATACATATATGTAGTATGTTGTTATATTAATACAAACAATATATTATAAATTCACACCGCTATATTTGGAGTGACTTTTTGTGTAGCCAATTTACATTATGTAGACATGTTTATGTAAAAATACATTATATATATATATATATATTCAATGATTTATATATATGTGGGTGATAAAAAAACAAAATATATTTATCTACATATAGGTATAAAAAACTTAATTAGTATATACAACCACAAAACAGGGTTTTCGCAACGCCACCCTTTAACAGCGCTAAAAAAACGCTGATAAAGGGGGTGCCTTTATCAGCACTTTTTTAGACCTGATAAAGGTTCCCCCTTTATCAGTGCTTTTTTAGCACTCTTAAAGGGGACCTCTTTATCAGCGTTTTTTTAGTAGCGCTGATTAATGCGGTCTTTATCAACGTTTTTTTACTAGCGTTGATAAATGGTATATTTCAAAAAAATTTATATTTCATTAAAAATAATATATTAATATATAAATATATAAATATATTTATATTGATATAAATATAATATATATTTTGTAAATATGTTTTAGTTAAGTATAAATAGACATTTACACTTAACATCTAAGATATTTACATAAAATGGTTTATAAAATAATTAAAAAAATATTATTAATTAATAATTTTCTAATTATTATCGAGTAATAGTCATTTAATAACAATTTGAAGACACAAAAAAAAATCAAAAAATCAATAAAATATCTAAAATAAGTTGAAAACATAACTCGAACTTCAGACGACCATAACTTTTGATCTGAGTGTCTGTTTGGGATCTACCACATATCAAATCGAATCTTGCGATGATCTCTACACCCATAGTGACATAGGTAAACCTCTATCTCATTTTTTGAGCCCCAAAAAGGCCCCAAAGGCCTCCAAAACTGAGTTTTTAGTCGGAAATTCAAATGTTTTAAAATTCGATGGAATTTCAACCTCATTTAAGGGGGTATTTTTTCCCTTTATCACTGGGGAATGAATTTATTCTCCGAGATTACATTAATATTGATATTATGACATTGAAATTTTTATTTTTTTCACAATGTATTGTTATTTATAATCAAATATATAACAATATATACATATTTTTTATATATTCACACATAAAAAGTTAATTTTATAATTAATTAATTAAATATATTTACATATAAAATATATTTCTCAATATATAACTCTTATCTAAATAAAAATTAATATCCACTTTATTTAAAATACAAATATATATGAGTATTTATATACCTATATAATGTGTTCTCCTAAGGCTTTCGGCAGCATGAGCTTTTGTGATTTGAATGTTTTTAACAATGCCCTCCTGGCCAAGCAAGGCTGGTGCCTTTTACAGAACCCTGATAGCTTGAGCGCTAGAGTCGTCAAAGCTAAGTACTTTCCCCACGATGATTTTTTTGTCTTCCAGCGTGGGTCCTCAACTGAGCTATTTTTTTAGGAGTATTTGGGGTTCAAAGGTAGTCTTGAGTCGTGACATTTTTTGGAAAATTTCAAGCGGTGATTCAATTAATATATGGCACGATACCTGACTACCTGGTTTGGAGGGCTTGATTCTCGCTTCTTCGCCTACGCACGACCATGCACATGCTATTGTTAGAGAGCTATTGGTTGATGACCTTTCCGGTTGGGACCTTTAGAGGCTCAATAATTGGTTCACTAAGTCCGATTGTAAGGATATCCTAGCGGTTCCCGTTGTCCACAATGTTGGCCCAGACAAGGTGTGGTGGTCTCTTGTATTATTGGAAATTGAACTATTTGCAACGGGTCATTTTACGACAGGACCTCATTGCAAATGACCTGTTGTAGAAAAGGGTGTTGAAAAAAAACTATTTGCGATGGGATGTGGACCCGTCGCAAATAGTTTCCCCAAGATTATTTAAAAAACAATATTTGCAAAGGGTCGTCGCAAAAGGACTCGTCACAAAAATCTTAAAAAATAAAAAATAAATAAAATTGAATAAAATAATATTAGAAAATAATAATAAAATAATATTGGAAAATAATAATAATAATATAAATATAAATAATAATAATAATATAAATATTAGTAATATAAAAAAATATAAAATAATAAAATAATATTAATGAAATAATAATATTAAAATTAGTAAAATAAAAATATTTAAAATAATGAAATAATATTATTAATAATAATATTAATACAATAATAATAATAATATAATATTAATAATATAATAATATTATTCATATTATTATTAATGAAATAATAATATTAATATTAGTAAAATAATAAAAAAAATTATAAAATAATAAAAACCTCTATATTTTTAAAAATATAAAAAAACAATAAAAAAAATAAAAAATAAAAAATAAAAAATAAAAAATAAAAAAAATAAAAAAAATAAAAAAAATAAAAAAAATAAAAAAGTTAAATAAAGTAATAAAATGATAAAAAATTAAATAAATAATAAAAAATGCAATATTCACAACAATTTAAAAAACACAATATATAGAAATGTAAATAGTTAATATTATAAAAAAAATTGCATTAAAATGTTTTATCATAAAAAATAAATATATCATTGAGGGGGGGGGGTCCTCTAGAGGAGTTGGGGGAGGTACTCTAGAGGAGTTGGGAGAGATGGTGGAGAGAACTTCATCCCTAAACCACGAATCAGACGTCGCATTTTCTCCATATACTCGTGCTACTGTTGTTGTCATCGATGCATCTCCTCCTCCAGCTGTTGCTGCTGTCATCGAAGCTCTTCCTGTTGTTGCTGCTGCCTTGGCACATCTCCTCCTGTTGCTGCTGATGCATCTCCTCCTACTCCATACACATACTCTCTATAAGCTCACTCTGAGCTCGCAGCTGCTTCTGATACTGTGCAGTAAAAGACGATGACTCTCCACAAACTCCCCTTGAGCTGGACACCGATATCACAGTGGTACCATAATAACTCACAAGCGTCAATCAAGAACCAATACCAACACTTTAGCCTTTCTCGAAGGCATATTGAGTCATCTACAACCATACTGCCTCATCAAATCGGTGGGCACTAGTCTAACCCTCGGTCTCGACCTGACTCTCAGTCTGTGTCTGAGATTTCATGACCTCATATGACTCTTTCAATTGTAATCTAAAATTAAAATAGTTAAAATATTATTTTCAATTAATTTTAAAACTTAAAAAGAAATTATACTAACCACAATCTGATGCCGGCGATCAGCTCTAATCTCTCCAGTGACCAGATCGATGTACATCCTCCTATAAATATCGAACTCCGTAAGATTGGGCTATTCGAATGCCTATTTGAATATAAATTAAACCTTTACATTTAAAATTATATAAATTATTTAAAAAAAGTACTTACCATATGTTCCCTATGCGTACTGAATGTATGACCACCAGCTCGATATGTCAACTCATGTCTCCCCTGGTTTTGTCAACCTACCGATGATCTCTTCTGAAAACGTCCACCCAACTAGTGTGAACATAATCCATCCCAAACCTGAGATGAAATGTAATCTGGTCGCTGGATGTTATAAGACTCATCAAACTCTATCACTCCTGCTTTCTTTATTGCTTTCTTTCACAAATTATATAAAAAATTATGTCAATGCTCACATATAAACCCCCCATGCATTCTAGATAGCATCACGTATGCTCTCATCGATGGAATACCATAAAACCTACAAATAATTTATAATATCAAGTTATTAATTAAATAAATTTCAAAATAAATATTACTTTTTTATGTACCAGCCAATGATCGAACATGCGGTGCTAAACATCAATGAGAATCTCATCCCATGTGACCCAAGCTGCATAAAAATAATTGTGTAATATAGCGCTCCCCTGTCCAACACCTATATGCGAAAAGCTATGTAAAAAAAAAGAAAAAATAATCAAACAATTATTATATAAATAAATTAATGAAAGCTAACTAAAATACACAAGTAAATATACCTCCGCATACGTGAATCGAAGCTAGGACATAGACGTCTCTCAGGGATAGGGTCAGGAATCATCAACCGCACAAGACCACGCCACCTCCAAGTACTTCATAGACTACCAGCAGTATGAAGGTTAGATGATCCAACATCCTGCTCGTCCAAAGGTAAATCGACCTCCTATAATTGACGAAATAGATTCTGTTCCATCTAAAACACGAAATAACTATTGTTATAAAATAGGTGAAAACAACTATTATATATAGATATATATTATATATGATTATAATCAGTATTTAACTATGTCAATGTTCATCTTTATCCTCATATTCATATCTGATGATGTCAATGTCTTCATATTCCTCCTCAGCATCATCAATTTCCATATGAGTTTCAGTTTCATCATCTCATGTCTAACATCATTAAAATCATCATCACCATCAACCCTTAACTATGGGGTGTCATCATTGATATTCATGTCTCTTTATGAAAAAGACAGATTTGGAGCAGTCTCTTGAAAAATTTCAATTCCTTGCACTTCAACTGAACCATATTCATGTTGAGTAAAATAATATTCCCAAGATTTAATTTTTATTATACTCTACCAATCATCCAACTCTTTAGCATAGTAATTTGTATAATAAATTTGATGTGCCTAATGAGCCAATAAAAATAGTTCATTTACTGCAAGAAGACTTATATTTAATATCAACGATTCTATGGGCCAGATGAACATGCAAGCCTCTCTCAGTATCCAACCACTGGCATTTAAACATTGTTATATAATTCTATCCTAGATAACACAATTCAATAATTTCTTCAGCATGCTGTAAAAATCAACTTTAGTTTCTCTATGATTAGATCCTCTCAAGAAGACACCACTATTGATTGTTTTTTTGATTCCCCATATGCACATGTATGAAATCAAAAACCATTCATGACATATGCATTATAAGACTTAGCCATTTTGGATGGTGGGTTACTCAAGACACATAACTGATTATCAATTTTATCAGCATGTTGAGATACCTGAAAATTTGTAAAACAATTATCAATATAAAAATTAATAAATTTATTTTTTATGTTAAACCATGAATAATTTATGTTACCAGTTTTTGAAACTAGTAGGATAAATTATTTTACTGACTTTCTTCCAGAGTAGTAGCTGTAATTTTTGAAAGATGTTTCTTAATAAGATTATCATATAACCTAAAAATAAAATAATATTAATTTAATATAACAAATATTATAGAATAAGTGATAGGATCACTCATAATAAAAATGGTGTCATTTCTTCATAGTTGAGTAGAACATATATATGAGCTATGCGATGTTCATCATATGAAATCCATCATTCATGAACTCCATCGAAGCTAAGTTCGGGCTTATTAAAAACTGATAATTTATTTCTCATTTCATTGTCAACATTTCCCTCATTATGACCCATACAGTTGTGTTTTGAGGGATATTTAGATTCAAAACAATGAGAGTAGAAAAAAGAAATTTCCCCTTGAAAATAAGCTTTTGTAATTAAGCCTTCAACTAATGCTTTGTTATGTACTTTTTTCTTCAATTTCTTCATGCATCTCTTGAATGGGTACATCCATCAGAACTTTACTAGACCTCCACATTTTTCTTCATGTGAAAAATATAATATCCAATGTTCCATTGAGTCAAAGAAAGTTGACAGGAAGATTTTTTCTTGTTTATGTAAAATTAAAACAACAACTTCTTATTGCCTAATTAGTGCATTCTAGTATGTTTTCATCATACAAATGTCTTAAAATAAAATATGATATGTCTATTATCGCATAACAAATATTATAATTCAACAAACCACTTAATCTAATCAGCATAAGTATTTTCATTATAACATGACAGTTATGAATTTTTAATCCAGTAATATGACCATTTCTGACACATCTGCCCAAATTGGAAACATAATCATCTGAAAGTCTCAAATATATAATCCACTAAAAAAACAATAATCAATTTTCTTTAAACAATGTATAAGTTGCTTTTGGTTTCATTAACTTCTGTGATCTGACATTTTCAAACAGTTCAAGTTTTGGTCGCTTGAAAATTAGGGCAAGATCTAATTTTGTCTTTAAATTATCTTTGGTCTTACCTAGTGTATCCAAAAATATATGAAATAAATTATCAAAATATTCTTCTCAATATGCATGACATCCAACATATGACAGACCAAAAAATCAGACCAATATGGTAGATCCCAAAAAATGATCCATTTTATCCAATTGTGTTCTTTCCCAAAGCCGTCAATTTTCTATTGGTTAATTGTTGGTCTAAATGTGATGGGAGGTAATGAAGAGACAATTGATTTTACCTCTATACCTGAGATCATTTTTGGAGTTTCATTTCTTTCAATTGTACCTTTTCTGAAATGATATTTTTTCCTCCTAAAAGGATGATCGGTTGGAAGGAATTTGCGATGATAGTAAAAAAACAAGGTTTTTTCCATTGATGAGTGTAAACGCTTTACTGTATCTCATACACTACAAACAAGATTTTGGACCATGTGTACTCCAGCCAGATAACATTCCATACGCTGGGAAGTCACTAATTTTCCACAACAATGCAGATTTTAGTAGGAAATTCTGTTTTACGACAACATCATATTTACTGACACCATTACTCAACAATGAATTTAACTCATCAATAAATGGTTTGAAATCAACATCAATATTCTTTTTCAGATGTCCTGGAATTAATAAGGACAACAAGATATATGTTTCCTTCATCAACATCCAAGGAGGTAAACTATATGGAGTTATAAATATAGGCCAACATGAATACTAACTACCGTAAAAACCAAATGGACAGATTCCTTCAGTAGAAAGAACCAATCACACATTTCAGGATTCTAAATCAAAATACACATTCACTTTATCAATATTTTTCCATAAATCACTATCAAATGGACAATTTAATATTTTACTAGTTGAAATATTAGTTTTTTGCCATGAAATCAATGCCACTGTGTTCTAAGACATAAATAAACACTACAATCTTGGTGTAAGCAGGAAATATCTCAACTATTTTAAAAGAATCAATCCAAACTTCCCTAGTTGAGCCTCTTTATACCTTGATTTTCCACATGCGGGACAACTATCCAATGACTCATTTTCACCATAATATAAGATGCAATTATTTGAACATGCATGAATCTTCTAATAACCAAGTCCCAGATTACGAACCAGCCTCTTGCTATCATATAAATTTTTGGGCAACACATTTCCTTTAGGTAATAGTGTTTTAACCAAAGATAATATTTGATCAAATAGCTATTTGACATTCCATTATATGATTTAATAGCCATAAATTTTTCAACCTCTTCAAATTTTTATATCTTGCATCCAGGATATAAGACTTCCTCAGCAGACCTCAACAACTCATAAAATTGAGATGGTTCCAACTCAGGAGTAAAATCAATATCATCCCGAGTTTTAGTTTTTTGAAAAGATGGACCTACCACATCATGTACTAAATTTTGAAATTGTGAAAGATCCAGAAACAAATTATTAGTATATTCTCTGGAATTTCTTTCACCATGTTGATACCAAAAAACATAATCTGACTGAAAACCAAAATGCAATAGATGAACTCTTTACATTGTCAAATGTGTTAAACTTCCAGAGAGCATATTTTTTAAAAGGGCACATAATTATCCCTTCTAAAAAAATTCTGGGTTTGATGATACAAATGATAATAAAGATTCAACACCTTTAATATATATAGGATTTAAACCAGAACCATTTGGATTTCAGTGCTGATTTATGCAATTGTGATCATCTAATAATGACTATTGTCGACATCCTTACTCCACATTTCTCTACAAAATATAAAATATTTAGTTTTTTTTTAAATAATTTGATATAAGATAAACACTATCCAAAAAAGAGAAGAAATGTAAATTCACTTTTCTAGTAATTTATAATAATTTATATTATTTCATATTTATTTATAGTATTATTTTAAAATTTATACTAATCTAGAATAATTTATAATAATTTATACTAATTACCTCTAATTATTATTAGTTACAGCTAATTTATACTAATTACTACTAATTACGAGCGACATAATTTCCATCAGATTGATAAGAACTCTTTTACCTAATGACTCATCTCCTTGCAACTTTATCCAACTAAAATCAATATGAAAAATATGCTCCGGCGTACAAAGATCCATTTTTGTATGCATGAGAATGGAGAGCAGGGAGGCCTCACCGTGATGCTCACTATTCTCGTGCATACAAAAATGGATATCCATATGCCAGGATAGATTTTTTATAGTGATTTCAGTCGGATAAAGTTGCAAGAAGATGATTTAAAAGACAAAAGAGCCTCTTTTGCCCAACTGCTCATCTCCTTGCAAATTTCTCTCGCAAAAATCAGTACAAAAAATATGCTCTAACGTATGCATATCAATTCACGTGAATATGAAAATGGATATCCATACATTGGAGCAGATTTTTCATAGTGATTTTAGTGATAGAAATTTGTAAGGAGATGAACTAGTGAGCAAAAGGAATGCTTCCAATCCGCTAGAAATTATGCCAAATTATAATGAAATATTTCTAATTATTTATAATTATGGAAAATTATTTCTAATTATTGCTAATTATTGCTAATTATTTATAATTATTCATAATTATTTCTAATTATTACTAATTATTTCTAATTATTACTAATTATTGACAATTATTTCTAATTATTGATAATTATTCATAATAATTACTAATAATTACTAATTATTCCTAATTTTTACTAATTAATCGTAATTATTACTAATTATTACTAATTATTACTAATTATTAATAATTATAACAATTTATTACCAATTTTTACTAATTTTTACTATTTATTACTAATTAATCCTAATTAATACTAATTAATCCTACTTAATTTTAATTAATAGTAATTAATAGTAATTATTACTAATTATTACTAATTAATCTTAATTATTATTAATTATTACTAATTATTACTAATTAATACTAATTATTACTAAGTATTACTAATTATTTCAAATTATTACTAACTTTTCCTAATTATTGCTAATTTTTACTAAAAAAACTATTTATTACTAATTAAGCCTAATTATTACCAATTAATCATAATTATTACTAATTAATCTTAATTATTACTAAATATTACTATTTATTACTAATAAATACTATTTATTACTATTTATTACTAATTATTACTAATTAATCCTAATTATTACTAATTAATCATAATTATTACTAATTAATCCTAATTATCACTAATTAATCCTAATTATTACTAATTAATCCAAATTATTACGAATTAAACCTAATTAATATTAATTATTACTATTTATTACTAATTCTTACTACTTATTACTCATAAATACAATTCATTACTAATAAATTCTATTTTTTACTAATTATTCCTAATTATTACTAATTATTACTAATTATTACTAATTATTAATAATTATTGCTAATTATTAATAATTATTACTAATTATTGCTAATTATTACTAATTATTGCTAATTATTACTAATTAATCCGAATTACTAATATTTTTTACTAATTTTTACTAATTATTCCCAATTATTATTAATTTATCCTAATCATTACTAATTATTACTAATTATCACTAATTATTACTATTTACCACTTGTTATTACTATTTATTACTAGTTATTACTAATTATTACTAATTATTACTAATTAATCCTAATTATTACTAATTAATCCCAATTATTACTAATTGTTACTAATTATTACTAATCATTACTAATTATTACTATTGATTACCATTTATTACTAATTATTACCAATTATTACTAATAATTACTAATTATTACTATTTATTACAAATTATTACTAATTATTACTAATTATTACTAATTAATCCTAATTATTAATAATTATTCCTAATTATTACTAATTATTCCAATTACTACTAATTATTACTAATTAATCCTAATTATAACTAATTAATGCTAATTTTTACTAATTTTTACTAATTATTGCTAATTCTTGCTAATTATTGCTAATTGTTGCTAATTATTCCTAATTATCCCTAATTATTCCTAATTATTCCTAATTATTGCTAAATATTACTAATTAATCCTATTTATTCCTAATTATCCCTAATTAATCATATTTAATCCTACTTATTACTAATTAATCCTAATTATTACTAATTAATCCAAATTATTAGTAATTAATCCAAATTATTACTAATTATTCGTAATTATTACTAATTAATTCTAATTATTATTGATTAATACTAATTATTACTAATTATTACTAATTAATCCTAATTATTACTGATTAATCATAATTATTACTGATTAATCCTAATTACTACTGATTAATCATAATTATTAGTAATTAATCCTAACTATTACTAATTAATCATAATTATTACGATGGGGGAAGGAGAGGGGCGGTCCTCGACGTCTCTCGACACCTTGTTTTCCCTAGCTCATCCAAGAGGAGGAAACCTCCTTTCTTTCGTTGCAAATCACCATGTCGATCGACTATGACCGCCTGCTTCAGACTCGATCAAGGGTCGAGACAAGGAATACTTGAAGAGCTTCTCCTTTTTTTCTGGTTTTCCGTGGGTTTCTTTTGCTTCACTTGCGAATCGGGTCTCGAAACGTACAGTCAAAAAGGGTGCACTCGCTCATGTTACAGCTTCGAACCCTGCTATTTCAGCAACGATTGATCTCTACAAGTACTTAATAATTGCTCGCATCTGATTGATGAAAGGTATGAAACCCTAGAAACTCGTTGATCTTGTTTCCCGTCTCGCCTCTATTTGGGGATCTGAAGATTTCTAATGTGTCTCAATAAGACGTGGTTTCTTCCATATTTTGTTCCCTACTGCTAAACTTACAGGACAAGCTTGGAGTATAGGTTCGACAAATCTAAGGCCTGAAACGCTTATGATTCATGAATGGAATCTAAGTTTCAATCTTAACGAATTTAAGGATACTTGTGCACTAGTATGGATTAAAATCCATGGACTTAATTGGGTATTATGGCACTTTGAAATTTTGCATGACATCGCTTTTGCGATTTATATCCCTATTCGAATGGATAATATCACCAAAGAAGTTAGTTTTGGCCATTTTGCATGAGTTTTGGTAGAGGTAAACTTATGTACCACATTGATTGATAGAGTGGTGCTTTCCACTTCACATGATAAGATCAACCTTCAAATTGAGTATGAGAAAGCTCCTCCATTTTGTGTCTCTTACCGAATTGCAGGTCACTCGATTGATGCATACAGAAGAGAACTGGTTTGTTCTAACTATCAAGCTAAAGGTCATAACATGAAAAACTATCGAAAGAAGAATAACTCGGAGTCTGACTAGCGCTTTGATGCTCAGGACAAGAACCCTGTTGATGATTCAGTTCCTAAGAACCTAAATCTTCTAGTTGGACAGAATCCTACCGTTGAGGTAGGGTCTGGAATTGATGTTGAATCCCCTTCTTTAAAAGATAGATTCACTGCTCAAGGTGATCCCATTTTGATTTCTCATGCCCGAATGAATGGTAAAGTCACTTCATCTTAGGCAGATATGGCTGAGGATAGTCACATGGATGTTAATAATGCTTACAAGGATGTTATTAATGGGATTTACTTTAAAGATGTGTTGTCTAAAGGTATAGTAGATGAATGTGACAACGAATCAGATAAAAGCCAGACTATCAAGGAGCACTCTGCTCATGAGGCTATGGATTTCATTTTGGGGAAAGAGCAGATAATGGCTAATGTTAAGGACAGAAAATGGAAGAATAAAATGGAGGTCGTTACCTCAAAGAGGATTTAATCCAACAAGGCTGTCAATAATTTTGATCCTATGAAGGTTAATGAGAAGGTCTTACTCCGCATTTCTCAAACTTCTTCTGAGCCAAGAAGAATCCATAGGAGGTCTGCAGCTCCCTCCTCCCCACATGCAACTCCTAATGCAGATATTTTATCAAAGAAATGCACTCAGAATGAATCTACTACTTCTATAATCAATAACACTAAATGTTATTCAGATTCTAGTTTTCCAGCAATAAAGGCTCTTGAGTAGGTTCATCTTCTTGCCAAGGAAGTTATTTCCTCACCTTTAGAATTAGTAGATTCTAAAGGGACAGATACATATGTGGTTGTGCAGAGCGACTCCCAATTGAATTCTGGTATGGGTTCTAGTGGGATAGGGATTCCTATTTGCACCATTGTTTTGCATGAGTAGTGAAAGATTGGACATAAACCTACTAATCCTTTGGTTTCAAAAGTAGAAATCTCTATGGGGACAGGACCATCACTTGCTCCACGCTGCAATGTCCATGCCTAGACTACTACTCAGAATGTAATTAAAAATGTTAATACTCATAATCCTTTTAAAATTCTTGGCTCTGTCAGCAGCGATGATGATGGAAAAGAAAGTGATGGTGTGCACAAGATTGATGACATGAGTGAATATTTCTCCACAGACCTCTCAGAGGATGAGGTGGGCCCCAAATATAGGTCAAGACTTGGAAGAGGTTACATCACCCTCATAGTTGTGGTGAAAGTCTATCTCATCACAATATGACCGTATGCTCCCAAGTTTCTTGATGTCTCGTGTGTTTTTTTGGTGGACTCTTTTGGTCTTGTTTGGTTCCTCTTATATTGTTATGTTTTTTATTTTATAAAGAGGCCTTTGCACCTCAACCTTTAAAAAATTAATCCTAATTATTACTAATTAATCCTAATTATTCCTAAGTAATCGTAATTATTTCTAATTATTCCTAATTATTACTAATTAATAATATTTATTACTAATTATTACTAATTACAACTAATTATGGCTAATTATTACTAATTATCTTTAACTATCACTAATTGTTAAAAATTATGACTAATTGTTACTATTTATTATTATTTATAAATATTCATTTCAATTTATTACTTATTAACGTTAATTATTCTTAATTATCACTAATTATTACTAATTATGACTAATTATTAATGATTATTAATAATTTTTCTAATTAATACTAGTGACTACTAATTAATAACAATTAATATAACTATTAATTAATACTAATAACATATAATTGTAAAAAAAATAATGCAAAAATAATAATCTAATTCTAATTTAATTTAATTACAGCTAATTAACAATAATTATAACTAATATCAAATAAAATGAATTAACTAAAAAATAAAATAAATAGATAAATACCTTAAAACTGATTTTTTCAGAGGATTTAAGCCATGAATATTTCTCCGATTTAAAATTTTTAACTTTGAAACTTTTTGAGAGAGAAAATGTAAGTAGTGAGGGAGAGAGGAGTATAGAAAAGAGTGGAATGGGAGGAAAAAATGATAGGGTATATATAGGTTAGCTTAGTTGCGACGAGACCCATCACAAATACTAACCCCCTATTAATTAGGGTTATTGGTTAAAAAGTTATTTGGGCCGGGTCCCGGTGAAAATACCAACCTGCCGACATAATATTTATGACAAGAGATAAACCCCATCACAAATACCCTTCCTGTAGTTTGGCACGTAACTCACACCAAACCTTTTGTGATGGGTTGAGGGTCCCATCGCAAATAGTCCCTCTTGACAGACTATTTGCGATGAGACCCTTCTCCATCACAAATACCCCATCACTAATACCTGTTTTTCTGTAGTGTTGATTTATCTGGTTATACTGTTCTTTTGGGTTATAGGGCATGTGTTATGAGCGGTTGTAACGCCCCGACCCCAGCTACCCAGAGTCGGTGCATCAATTTGTAACATTGGCATGATCACAAAAGATAAGTCTCAAAAGACCGATTAGTTTAGTAGCCTTGGAAACACTAGATACATTCATAAATGTTACATTACATCAGAAGGTGAAAAACTACAATAAAAAAGGCTCCATAGTCCACACTCATATCCTCTTCTGACTATCCCTGCAGGTCATTCATAAAATACTTCTTCGCATCCTGGAAAATATTAAAACATTGAAAGGGGTGAGCTCAGATGCTCAGTAAGGATAACAATATTGCGGAAGCTTTCATAAATAATCATTAACATTTAAGGCAATGTATAACTAAAACAAAATCCTTTTTAAACTTTAACTTTAGCATAATATGGAAAAAATAAAATTAAATAATGCCATTTACTTACTCACATGGATATTCTACTAATCGAATAATCCCATGCAATATCAATAACCACTTTCATAATGATGGAATGCATAATGCCAGACTATCATAACCACGTAGCCAAGGCCTCGTGCCAAGACCACAAATAAGATTTTGTCAAGGCCTCGTGCCAAGACACTAGTTTGTCTCATGAGACCTACCGATGCATCGAGGAGCTATAGCGGGCTCCACCCGTCACTTATTAAGTCCAATGCATTCCTCATATGAATAGGTTTAAACATTTCATAAACCATAACATAATCGTATCACATAAAACATGCATAAAGGAAACATAACATTTCCACATTTCAATCACAAGATAACAATACAACACATTGATATAATAAAAACGCTTTCAAAACCATTTTCAATACCAAAATAAAAGAAAGTTAAAACATTGTATTTATTTTTCATTAAAAAAAAGTGATGGCTTGTAGAGGAAGCTGAAACTCAAATAATGGTCACGGCGGCGGAGAAGTCGTTGTCGCCGCATATGTATGGAAAGAAAAACATTACCTTTTTGTCGTTTAGTAAAACGCTTCGTATAAAAAAAGATTCCTTTTGAATAAACATAAAAGTCAAAGGGGTTTATACACCGTATAAAAGAAAGTTGTGTATAAAACCAAATATGCCTCAATGAAAGGAGATTGAGACGAAGTCCTTAAAAAGATCATTTTTAAAATAAAATAGATCTATTATGTGTATTCACTATAGGTACACATAAAGAAAGTAAAAATACAAAATAAGACATAATAATATCATGACATAATTTGAAATTAGGAGATTAACCCAAAGAATGGAAATTGGGTTAAGAAGTTCCCTTACCTTGCGTCCTGTCCTGACTCGACCGTTCTTTAACCTCCTGAATAATAAACTAGAGTTAATTCCTATTTACTTAAGAACCTTTTTCATGTTCATTATTCCTTTTATATCCCTTATTACCATGTTATGAACATTATGTAATTATTTAAGTTTATAACGGTCATTTTGTCGATCTTAGGTACTTGAGTCAAAAATAACATTCTTATAATTACAAGTTGTTCATGTGGTGATATATCCATTATATCCAGAATTATATTCATGATATAGATATCATATATCTCATATATATCCAGTATATACAAGAATTTATATTATTACATAACATTTAGAGGTAAAAATGAAATGCATCGTTCATGGAGACGGTAAGCCGTACGTACGCATGAACGCTACTTTCATTTCTATTTCATATTTAATGGAATGAAATCATAATTATATAAAGGTATAATATAGTTCCATTATAATATCATATATAATATCATTTACTCCATCCTTTATACATCCCACATATGGCATTAACTATTCACATCACTTTGAGGGGGCGGTAGTCCGCACTTCCTAAAATGAAATTATCGCGTTTACCCATAATGGAAACAATAAAGGTATGACATAAATGAAAAATACATAACCTTAAGTAAAACATAAACATATTATATATCATTTATAAATAGAGTTACATCTAAATGGCCACCTTTGAAGGTGTTTTATGAGTGTTGAAAATCATCGTTTCGTGAGACAGAAATTCGCCATCCACAGAAACTGTATGTTCTTTAACCATTAGATGTAGGTGTGTGTAAGTGTAGCTAGAATACTCATTATAAAAACATCCTAGTATATTGAGGATACTGGTTTTGTTACAAAAGAAAGGAATAAAAAGAGTTTAGGGGTTTGGATAAGAAAAATAAAACAAAATAACATAAGAGAAGACATTACCTTAAAATTGGGTAACTCTTTTGATTTGAGCCAAAGGCTTCCTTGGGAAGACTTATGCCCAAATTGAGGCTTCTAGAAGTAAGGGAGGGAAGTTGGGAGAGTATTTGGGTAGAGGTTGGCCGAGCAAAAAGGCTTTTAATGTGTGAGTAAGGTGGTAGAGGTGGGGGCCTTTTATAAGTGGAGAGGAGGGGCACTCTTGGAAAGTAAAGAAAAGTCACTTTATTATAAAATGAGTTTCGGATTTTAGAGGTCCCAAAATTATATAATTTGATGTTAAGGTGATAAGGGTTTTAAATCTACTCATTCAATAGGTTTTTGACAAGTGTAAGCCTTGGATTGTACATTATCTTTTCATTTTATTAAAATCGTTAAATAATGAGGTCATCGCTGCATTATAATTATGTCATAAATAATTTAATTTATTTAATGTATAAAAATTATAAAAAAAATACTATGATATAGTAAATCTTTTTATATTTCCAATTACTATTTATAGTCAAAAATATGACTTGTATAACCCCATTTAAAATTTGTTTTAGTAAAAAATTTCATGTTTGTGTCATTTTTTACTTTAACATTAAATAAAAGGTATTTATGTCATTTTCCAACTAAAGTGGCTCCATGGGGTCCCCAAGTTGACCCATGGATTGGTATTGGTCGGCCATGGCACATCCAATGAGGGTAGTACATGTGTCAAGCTCATCTCATATTATTAAAACATTATTTTTACCTTAAACTACACTAATTACCTCTAATCGCGATTAAGAACTTAAAAGTTACTATTTACCAAAAATTATTTTAATCTCATTGAACCACATTTTACTTTTTAATGAAAACCATGTATGTCGGATTTTTGAAAATCAAATCAAAGAAGTGGTAATATTTCATTTAAACGAAAAATCAGTTATTTAACTACCACTTAGTGGTTTCACTATTCATCAAAAATTGAAGTTTTTCAGAACAATGCTAAAATTTCACCCTAAGCTATAATTGATATTCCGAATTCAAAAATGATGTCTATTTTAAAAAATTCCAAACATATAAGTTTCATTAATTAATTTTATAAATAATTCCCGCTGTCACAACAAATAGCGTGTTTTTAAGAAACAATTTATATCAAAAGATTGGCAATTGTTTATGTCCAATTTCAAGGTTAAATTAATTCTAATGACCACCATTGGATAAAATGGTAAAAATATATTCTAATTATACTTTAAAACCACTAAATAGTATAATTTATCACTATAAATTATTTTGATTAAAAAAGTTGTTTTTAAGTATTTTTCACTATTCATAAAAAATTAGATGTTCTCAGAAAAATACCAAAAATTCAACATAGGCTAATTTTGATATTCTGAATCCAAAAATGAAGTCCATTTTGAAATATAAAAATTCTATAATTTTAAAAAGTGGTTATTACTATTCACAACGGCTACTTTGATTAGTCGCCGTGTTTTAGAACTCAAAGTTGCGTACAATACAAGCTATTGCATTATTGAATGAGAAGCGTATTGTGGAAGCTTGGGGTGTTACATTCTCCCCTCCTTCAATAAATTGCGTCCTCGCAATTTGAAATTTTTCTTAGAAAATAAAAGGTTGAAAAAATAAAATACCTTTGTGGAAAACCCACATCGGAAATAAGATTAATAAAATTTAGCCTTAATAAGAGGGAAAGGGAAATGAAAAAGTCACCACCCAATTATGATCTCGATTAGGAGAACATTGGTGGAAATTAGAGATATATAATTGGAGGAAAAACGTAAATATTTGTATGGAGTGATTGAGGTCATCAATCACAATCAACTGTCAAATTGAGGGCCTCAAAGCCTTCAATCTATGTTGATTTAAAATATCATCAGTTCAACAAGACATAAGGTATTAGGATAACACATTTTTTTGTTTTAATATCCCTTTAATAAAGTTTAAGAATTAATTTATTCATTGAATAAGAGATAGGTATATATATATTTATGCTTGACAATTAGAGTTTCAACCTTCAACTCATCTTTCACTCAAAAAGATAATATAACTCAAAAATATTATACTTATCCTAATTGTATAAGGTTCCAAATGTTAACACATACCATTTAGATTAGTAAAATTATTTTGTAATAACCAGGGACTTCCTGTAGGCTAGTGGTAGGAAATAAAGGCCTGTCGCACTATGGTTGTGGGTTCGATTCCTACAGCTTTGTCCGACGTGACGGGTTATGCCCCACCCTGCAGGTTGTCCTTTTCCTAAAACTATAGTATTATAATATTCCAAAAATAATCTTCATAAATTTTTTAACCTTAAACAATACTATCCAAATATCAACTTAATCCACTCCAACCTTTATAGTTATCCAAAATACCTCTGTCCAGACTTTCTCTAAAAGGTCTCTTAATTCCAAAATCAATTTATCAGATTACCCAAACAAAGTAAAGTTTCTCTTATTGTCACATACTAAAAATATGATTACCTTCATCATATTAAAACCTTACTGAAACAACAAGTACTGCAGTACAATCCTTATATATATATCACATTATTCTAATAAACAGAATATAATCCATGAGTCCAAAATCACCAATACATTAATTATTCCGCTTCAACTGTAGTAACAACATAAGATTGTCCTTGATCCCTTGGCCTTTTCTGAGGTAAGTTTCCCTGAAGCTTAGGACATTCATTTGCATAATGCCCCATTTCCCTACAATTGTAGCATTGAACATTTATAGCCTCTTTCTTTCCCTTGCAATCACGCGCCTGGTGACCTTTTTCTCCACATTTATAACAAACTCCCATTCCTTTTAGGCAAGTACCAGGGTGATTCTTCCCACAATTATCACATAATGGAAAATCCTTCTTTCCCTTTTCCCCTTTATCTGTCTCTTGTTCCACCGTTCTCTTCTTCTCTTACTTTACTTTGTTGTCATAAGACTTAGAGAATTCCTTTTCTGTCTTGATAGCACATGAGACAATATCTTCGTATGTTGAGAAAGATTGTGATACTAAAGCTCTACGGAGAAATGGTTTTAACCCATCAAAGAAACGATCAATCTTACCTCTTGGGTTAGGTATATAATCTGCAGTATACCTCGCAAACCTTGTAAAGTTTGCCTCATACTTTGCGACATTCTCATCCTCTTTTTGTCTCAGACTCAGAAATTGCCTTTCCACATCTGCTCGATGGTCATGAGGAAAGTATTTTTCTAAGAAAAGCTCTTTGAACTCCCTCCATTCCATATTCGATACGTCATCATCTTCCTTTGTATTTTTAATCAATGAACACCATTGATCGGCATCTCTAGTGAGGCGGTAAACTGCCATGATAACCTTATCCCTTTCGCTACTCCCTAAGGCGTGGAATATTTTCTCTAAGGAGTTTATCCATTGCTCAGCTACTAACAGATTTGTACCCCCATTAAATGTTGGTGGTTGTTTCCTCATGAAGCGGTCTAACATTGATCCTCCACGTTGCGGATCAGGGTGCTCCATACGAGTAAGGTTATTATTCATAACCTGAGTGAGTTGTCCCAGTATGGTAATAAGTTGATCAGCACCAGTTGTATCTCCAGCTCCACAATAATTATCTCGAGCAGGAGGGCAATCCCTACACGGAGTGCGTGCATTGATACGGTTTCCATTCCTTCCCCTAGGCGCCATTTCTAAACAATGGCATAAACTATATTAGTTTATGAATCAAAATACATAATTCCATACTTGTAAGATACATAACATAAATTGAACTATTTATGGATATAATCCATAAAAATGTTTTCTTTGAGGAAGTATATACTCATAACCCTTCATAGTGGTTTATAAAGAAAATGAGAATTATCCAAATCATATCCCCCGGGAGTGTCGTAACCAAGAGTGCAGCAAGGCCCGTTGTCGTGCACCAGTTCCCGTTCGAGTCTAGCTCAAAGCGGTGTTTTCGGGTTTTACCCCTAGGTACATCTGTTCCAGAGCCGTCTCTACCTTCTCGTATCCAGACATAGATGTATTTCTCGGAAAACTCACAACATCTCTACAATACCAAAATTCTAGGAAGTTCTTCTATACTAATCCTCAAAGTCTATCTTCGGGATATGTGCTCTAATCAGAGTTTATCTAAATCTAGCTTCCAAGGTTAGTACTAAACTGCCTCTGATACCAACTGTAACGCCCCGACCCCAGCTACCCAGAGTCAGTGCATTACTTTGTAACATTGGCATGATCACAAAAGATCAAGTCTCGAAAGACCGATTAGTTTAGTAGCCTTGGAAACACTAGATACATTCATAAATGTTACATTACATCAGAAGGTGAAAAACTACAATAAAAAAGTCTCCATAGTCCACACTCATATCCTCTTATGACTATCCCTGCAGGTCATTCATAAAATACTTCTTCACATCCTGGAAAATATTAAAACATTGAAAGGGGTGAGCTCAGATGCTCAGTAAGGATAACAATATTGCGGAAGCTTTCATAAATAATCATTAACATTTAAGGCAATGTATAACTAAAAAAAATCCTTTTTAAACTTGAAATTTAGCATAATATGGCAAAAATAAAATTAAATAATGCCATTTACTTACTCACATAGATATTCTACTAATCGAATAATCCCATGCAATATCAATAACCACTTTCATAATGATGGAATGCATAATACCAGACTATCATAACCACATAGCCAAGGCCTCGTGCTAAGACCACAAATAAGATTTCGTCAAGGCCTCGTGCCAAGACACTAGTTTGTATCATGAGACCTACCGATGCATCGAGGAGCTATAGCGGGCTCCACCCGTCACTTATTAAGTCCAATGCATTCCTCATATGAATAGGTTTAAACATTTCATAAACCATAACATAATCGTATCACATAAAACATGCATAAAGGAAACATAACATTTCCACATTTCAATCACAAGATAACAATACAACACATTGATATAATAAAAACGCTTTCAAAACCATTTTCAATACCAAAATAAAAGAAAGTTAAAATATTGTATTTATTTTTCATTAAAAAAAAGTGATGTCTTGTAGAGGAAGCTGAAACTCAAATAATGGTCACGGCGGCGGAGAAGTCGTTGTCGCCGCATATGTACGGAAAGAAAAACATTCCCTTTTTTTCGTTTAGTAAAACGCTTCGTATAAAAAAAGATTCCTTTTTAATAAACATAAAAGTCAAATGGGTTTATACACCGTATAAAAGAAAGTTGTGTATAAAACCAAATATGCCTCAATGAAAGGAGTTTGAGACGAAGTCCTTAAAAAGATCATTTTTAAAATAAAATAGATCTATTATGTGTATTCACTATAGGTACACATAAATAAAGTAAAAATACAAAATAAGACATAATAATATCATGACATAATTTGAAATTAGGAGATTAACCCAAAGAATGGAAATTGGGTTAAGAAGTTCTCTTACCTTGCGTCCTGTCCTGACTCGACCGTTCTTTAACCTCCTGAATAATAAATTAGAGTTAATTACTATTTACTTAAGAACCTTTTTCATGTTAATTATTCCTTTTATATCCCTTATTACCATGTTATGAAAATTATGTAATTATTTAAGTTTATAACGGTCATTTTGTCGATCTTAGGTACTTGAGTCAAAAATAACATTCTTATAATTACAAGTTGTTCGTGTGGTGATATATCCCTTATATCCAGAATTATATTCATGATATAGATATCATATATCTCATATATATCCAGTATATACATGCATTTATATTATTACATAACATTTAGAGGTAAAAATGAAATGCACCGTTCATGGAGACGGTAAGTCGTACGTACGCATGAACGCTACTTTCATTTCTATTTCATATTTAATGGAATGAAATCATAATTATATAAAGGTATAATATAGTTCCAGTATAATATCATATATAATATCATTTACTCCATCCTTTATACATCCCACATATGGCATTAACGATTCACATCACTTTGAGGGGGCGGTAGTCCGCACTTCCTAAAATGAAATTATCGCGTTTACCCATAATGGAAACAATAAAGGTATGCCATAAATGAAAAATACAGAACCTTAAGTAAAACATAAACATATTATATATCATTTATAAATAGAGTGACATCTTAATGGCCACCTTTGAAGGTGTTTTATGAGTGTTGAACAATCATCGTTTCGTGAGGCATAAATTCGCCATCCACAGAAACCGTATGTTCTTTAACCATTAGATGTAGGTGTGTGTAAGTGTAGCTCGAATACTCATTATAACAACATCCTAGTATATTTAGGATACTAGTGTTGTTATAAAATAAAGGAATAAAAAGAGTTTAGGGGTTTGGATAAGCAAAATAAAACAAAATAACATAAGAGAAGACATTACCTTAAAATTGGGTAACTCTTTTGATTTGAGCCAAAGGCTTCCTTGGGAAGACTTCTGCACAAAGTGAGGCTTCTAGGAGTAAGTTAGGGAAGTTGGGAGAGTATTTGGGCAGAGGTTGGCCGAGCCAAAAGGCTTTGAAAGTGTGAGTAAGGTGGTAGAGGTGGGGGCCTTTTATAAGTGGAGAGGAGGGGCACTCTTGGAAAGTAAAGAAAAGTCACTTTATTATAAAATGAGTTTTGGATTTTAGAGGTCCCACACTTATATAATTCGAGGGTAAGGTGATAAGGGTTCTAAATCTACTCATACAATAGGTTTTTGACAAGTGTAAGCCTTGGATTGTACATTATCTTTTCATTTTATTAAAATCGTTAAATAATGAGGTCATCGCTGCATCATAATGATGTCATAAATAATTTAATTTATTTAATGTCTAAAAATTATAAAAAAAAATACTATGATATAGGAAATATTTTTAGCTTTCCAATGACTATTTATAGTAAAAAATATGACTTGTATAACCCCATGTAAAAATTGTTTTAGTAAAACATTTCATGTTTGTGTCATTTTTTACTTTAACATTAAATAAAAGGTATTTATGTCATTTTCCAACTAAAGTGGCTCCATGGGGTCCCCAAGTTGACCCATGGATTGTCTTGGTCGTCCATGGCACATCAAATGAGGGTAGTACATGTGTCAAGCTCATCTCATATTATTAAAACATTATTTTTACCTTAAACTACACTAATTGCCTCTAATCGCGATTAAGAACTTAAAAGTTACTATTCACCAAAAATTATTTTAATCTCATTGAACCAAATTTTACTTATTAATGACAACCATGTATGTCGGATTTTTGAAAATCAAATCACAGAAGTGGTAATATTTCATTTAAACGGAAAATCAGTTATTTAACTACCACTTAGTGGTTTCACTATTCATCAAAAATTGAAGTTTTTCAGAACAATGCCAAAATTTCACCCTAAGATATAATTGATATTCCAAATTAAAAAATGATGTCTATTTTACAAAATTCCAAACATATAAGTTGCATTAATTAATTTTATAACTAATTCCCGCTATCACAACAAATAGCGTGTTTTTAAGAAACAATTTATATCAAAAGATTGGCAATTGTTTATGTCCAATTTCAATGTTAAATTAATTCTAATGACCACCATTGGATAAAATGGTAAAAATATATTCTAATTATACTTTAAAACCACTAAATAGTATAATTTATCACTATAAATTATTTTGATTAAAAAAGTTGTTTTTAAGTATTTTTCACTATTCATAAAAAATTAGAAGTTTTCAGAAAAATACCAAAAATTCAACATAGGCTAATTTCGATATTACGAATCCAAAAATGAAGTCCATTTAGAAATATAAAATTTATATAATTTTAAAAAGTGGTTATTACTATTCATAACGGCTACTTTGATTAGTCGTGGTGTTTTAGAACTTGAAGTTGCCTACAATGCAAGCTATTGCATTATTGAATGAGAAGCGTATTGTGGAAGCTCGAGGTGTTACAGCGGTGATGTTTCTTGGTCCCCATTTAGAGACATATTTGGAATCTTAATGCTCCACTGAATTCCAAGCATTTCTGTTGGAAAATTTGTAGAGGTGTCCTACCCACATACGCTCACCTGTCCGATAGGCACGTCTCTGATAACGACATGTGCCTGCTCTATGGGAGTACGACTGAGACAAATTTTCATGTCATTTTTTCTACCCTTGGGTCACCAGGACTTGGTACACATGTGTGACACAAGATCTCATTCATTGGAGAAACCTTGATAACGTTAATCTCATTGTGGGGGATTGGTTTGGTACTTTTCCTGCTCAGACTATTGCAGGACTATGTATCCATTCCTGGATTATAAGGTTTTTTTGTAACACCTTCATTTTCAAGAACATTATTAAATACATCATGGTATAGATTTCTAGGATACATAATTGGGTCACTTAGTGGCTTGATGCTAAGGGGCTCATCCACCTTCACCTATTCATTCCCTTCATATCCGATGTATCACCCCCCCTTTGGGTGTTCTAAAACATAATACTAACGCAGTGACTCCTGGGGATGGTTCTTTTGGCCTAGGGGTAGTCCTCCAAGATCATGCTAGCTCTATTATTGTGGATCGTTATTCCTCATACATTGTTGGTTGTTCTCCTCCTGTGGCAGAGGCTGTATCTATTTGAAAGGGTGTGTGGTTCATCTCATCTCTTGGATGGAAGGATGTTGTGGTCGAATATGATTTTTAAGTTATTATCAATGCTCTGAAGGAGGATGAAGGTGACCACCAAGAATATGGGTCCATTATAGACATTATCAGATCTTTGGCACCATTTTTCTCTTATTATTGTTTCTCCTTTGTGAGGAGAGAGGGAAATCATGCAGCTCATTTTATTTCCAAATCATTTTTTTATTTTATTAAAAGATACTTTAAGGAAAAGTGGGAACCATACAGAATCATTGACAACAGCAGAAAAAATGGACCCTACAAAAAAAAGTTCACCACATATTTCAAAATTCAAAAAATTAAAACATCACCAACACACCACGCCTCGAACTGTCACCATGCACCCTATTCAAATTTCAAACAACAGATCCACATTGTTGCCTCAATCCACAAACCCTACAGTGAGATGAGACCATCATCAACCACTGTGTTGCCACCATCACCACAACACCTCTTTCACCTACACAGTGCCACTGTTCACTCCAAAAATCTTCATAATCACTAATTCCATACCTCGTTGCCACCGATATATCATCTTCATCATCACCCCCTGAAGCCTCCTTCTCAAACTCACTTCCCAAAGAACATTGAAGAACACTGCACAACTCCACCTCAGTGAGAACAATGGAAGCCTGGATAAAGAGTAGAGAAAAAATAGGCTTTTTCATGAAGATACAATGGTAAGACCATCTTTGACCGGGAGACCTCAAACTAGGGAACATGATTAACCAGAAAAGACCTAAACAAATCTAACCCCAGAATCGACCTCCCCAAACAACCATGCTGATGCAACCCTCATCACTAGCCCCAAGCCACAGAAACGGTGGCGGAATCCAAACAAAATCCACTAAAACCCACTAACACTGTGAGACGAGACTCCTCTAGGAACAACACATCCATAAAAAACCAAAGCCACTAAAGAATCTAAAATGAGGAAGAACTAGTCCAGACGTCAACTAGTCGATGCTCTCCTTCACCTATGCCATCCATGACGCATCACAAAATCTACCCTATGCTGACACCACATCCCACATCGAACCAAAAAATATAAAATCAAAAAAACTCAACAAAATACAAGAATAAATTTTCAAGAGAGAGGTAAAAAGAGTGATATTGGAACCTGAGGAGGAAACGGGGAAAATGATACCATGGATGAAAACCTAGAAGGAGACCTGGGGATGAAACCCTGAAGGAAGAAGTCCAGAAGTGTTGAGAGGATCCTCAATCACCAAACCGCATCTCAAAAACTCAGTGTGCCCTCCACTACAAATCCAACTTGGATAGGAGCAGTGGAAATTGAGGCCAAATATCAGTAAGGAGCCTAATAAAAGATGTCATGGAGCATGGGGAGGAGAAACATGGAGTGGAAAGAAGAAAAACAGGATAAACCCTAGGAGGGAGGGGAAGAAGGCAGAGATCTGAGAGTGTCAAGAGAAACCCTTTGAGGTTTTTCTTGTAAAAAAAATATGTATACTTATTAATTTTTATTAAAAATTTTATCTATTTGTTATTTATTTAGTATATTTTATGTTTATAAACAAATACGTATTAAGAGTTTCAAAAAAAAAACTGTGTAAATCTATACATGTATATAAAAAAAACAATTTTCAAAATAATGTAACATATAAGGTTCTAGAATATTTGTATTGACATAATAATAATAATGGTACCATCAGAGTGAAAATTCGATATCATTTGAAAAAAATATATTAGATCAAAGTTTATAAGTGAAAAAAAGTGTTTGCATATATTAAGGAGAGAGAATATAAATTGGGTTGTGTGCGTGGAGCATGGGGTGTGTGGGCATTATAGGTATGAAAATATAATTATTAATTTTAATAAAACACTCTCAATAACCATATCTATCTCCACATATCCCTGATACACGTGCACTGCATCCAATCTATGAATTAATCCTCTATTTTAGGTAGAAAATAGAGAACATTCTAATCCCGTGATTTTAGTATAATATAGATATATAATATAAATTATATATAAATATTAATATATAACATATAATATTGATTCGATTGATTTAGTATTCAAATTTTATTATTAATATTTGTATTTCTATTCCTAATATTATTATAGTGATTAATAAATTTCATTATTAATTATAATTGAACATTTTTGTAATTATTATTAATGTGTTATTATTATTTTATGTATAATTTTATTAGTATTACTTTCCTAGTATGGTTAATTATATATATTTATAATTATAAAATTTTCTAACTCTACTTGTTACTATTTTTATTATTTTACCTAATTATTATTACCATTATTTATATTATTAAAATATACCCCCATAGGTAGTAGGGTGGTAAGGGAGGGTGGAGTTTTGGGGCGACGGTCTTGGGATCGAGTCCTCAAACCAATTTATGTAATTGTTTGTGTGTGTTGTAATAAAATTTACTACTACTACTACTGCTGCTGCTGCTGCTGCTGCTGCTGCTACTGTAATATTTTTTGTTATTATTATTATTATTATTATGAAAATGTGTATAATTCTATAATTGACTGAATTTAACTTATACCCTCAGTATATCCAATCACTTAACTGAATACAAGGATCCTATTCGGCTTATAATCATTAAAAGTGGGAATCCTAGCCTCAAAACATAAAAAAAGGTGGTGTTGGCCCTCTTTAGGTACACACCATCAACACCCTCCCTACTCACCTTCTAGCCCAGTGGCATAATCACTCCCACCTTCCTTTCCTCTCACCAGTACACCAAACACCATAAATGTTTCAATCATTTATAAATAAATATATATTTTTATAGTTATATACACATCTGTGAAATTATTAGCATTTAATTTTAGTTAGAGTTGAATCTGAGTTATTAATTTTTTTTTGAAATCACTTAATTTAATGTAGTGATCCTTTTCGGCCGTACAATCTTTAAAAGTGGTGATACCAGCCTCAAACAACCAAAATGAAACTTCAACCCTTTTCTGAATCACACCATCGACACCCTCCCTACCAGACTTCAAGACTAGTGTCGGAACCACTCTCGCCTCCATTGCCTCTCACCGGTACACCATCGTCCATGACTGTTTCAGTTATTTATAAATAAATATATAATTATATATACATGCTTATCTTTATTTATTTACATATAAAAATTTTATTATGTAAATAAATATTCAAATATATATACATAAAAAATTATATATGATGTTTGTTTGTAAATATGTGTGTTGATACACATATATGTATTTTTTATATATTCTAATATATGGAAATAAATTTTAATATATATATATATACATTAAAAAAACTAATAAGAGATTTATTATTTTTCATGATGATTTGTTTAGAAGTGAAGGCATATAATCGTCTTGGAATTTGGTGGTGAGTCTTGGGTTGGATTTAGCCTTTTATTATAGTGATTTATTATTATCATTATATATCGTAATTTAACATGTTTTTAATTAGAATTAATATGTAATTAATATTTTATGTATAATTATATTAGTATAACTTTTTTAATATACATAATTATATATATTTATAATTTTAATTGTTTCCAACTCTTATTATTACTATTTTTATTATTATACATAATAATAATAATTATTATCATTATTGTTGTTATTTTTTTATATTATTATTATTGTTATTATTATTAAAATGCACCCCCATAGGCAGTGGGGTGGCTAGGGTGGGTGGGGGTTTGGGGTGGCGATCATTGGGTCTAGTCTTGTTACTGATTGATGTAATTGACTGTGTGTTGTAATAAGATTTATTATTATTATTATTATTATTATTATTATTAATTATAAAATGAGTATACTTATATAATTGAAAAATAGTGAGGATCCCAGCCTCAAACCATTAAAAAATGTCGTGTTGGCCCTCTCTAGTTGCACTCCATTAACACCCTCCCTACTCACCTTCTCGCCTGATGTCACAACCACTCCAACCTTCCTTCTCACCAGTACACCATCCTCGATGACTATTTCGATTATTTATAAATAAATATATAATTATAGATTTATATACACGTGTGTGTAATTATTATCATTTAATTTTAGTTTGAGTAGAATCTTAATTATTAATATTTTTTTAAATCGCTTAATTGATTATAAGGATCCTTTTTAGCCATATAATCTTTAAAAGTGGGGATCCCATCTTCAAAACATAAAAAAGGAAATGTCATCCCTCTCAAGTTGCACACCATAAACACCCTCCCTACTCACCTTATAGCTCAACGTCGCAACCACTCTCGACTTCATTACCTCTCACGAGTACACCATCATCCATGACTATTTAAATTACTTGTAAATAAATATATATTTATATATTTATATACACATGTGTGTAATTAATATCATTTAATGTTATTCAGAGTTGAAATTGAATTGTTAATATTTTTTAAATCACTTAATTGAATACATGTGTCCTTAAAGCCTTATAATCCTTAAAAGTGGGGACACCACCCTCAAACCATTTAAAAAAAGAAATGTCATCCCCCTATGGTTGCACACCATCAATACCCTCCCTACTCCCCTTTAAGCCCGACGTTACAACCACTCCTTCCTTCCCTGCCTCTCACCAATACACAATCCTCCATAACTATTTTTGGTTATTTATAAATAAATATACAATTATATATATGTACTTATTTTTATAGATTTACATATATTATATAAATAAAGATTCAAACATATGTACATAAAAATTTATACATTCTGATATATGTAAATAAATTTTAATATATATATATATACATTAAAAAACTAATAATAAATTTATTATTTTTCATGATCATTTGTGTATAAGTAAATACATATAATTGGCTTGGCATTTGAGGGCGAGGCTTGGGTGGATTTTTGGAATTTTATTAAAAAAGTGTCCAACAACCTAGTTGGCTAAGGGGAGCCCACAACCATTGATTAGGTGGGTAGGGTCAACCCACACCTTTCCATTCGGGGTGGTAGGTGGACAGATAGTGGTTGCATGTATGCCCTAGGCTAAAGCGCACTTTATGAGTAGCATAGTGCCCACTCAACCACACAAATATGAGATCGTGAAAGTTTTAGTAAAGTCAGTGTGCATAGGTAGATGCTTTCTATAATTATTATCATTTATTATTAGTAAGAGTAGAATATGAAATCTCAATCTTTTTAAAATATCTTAATTTAATACAAGTATTATTTTCATCCCCAAAATATTTAAAGGTGGGAATCCCAATCTCAAACTATAAAAATAAGGCAGCGTTGGCCCTCTCGGGTAGCACACCATCAACACCCTGTCTACTCATCTTCTAGATCTCCATCGCAACCACTCCCGCCTTGCCACTCACCACTAGACCATCCTCAATTAATGTTTCGATTATTTATAAATAAACAAATAATTATATATTTATATAGATGTGTGTGTAATTATTATCATTTAATGTTAGTCAGAGTAGAATCTAAATTATTAATTTTTTGAAATCACTTAATTGAATACATGGATAATTTTTGGCCTTATAATCTTTAGAAGTGGGGATAACAACCACAAAAAATAAAAAAGTTGTTGTTATCCCTCTCCGAAAGCACACTGTTGATACCCTCCCTACCCGACTTCTAGCCCGACGTCATAACCACTCTCGCCTTTATTACCTCTCACCAGTACACCATCCCCCGTGATTATTTCAATTATTTATAAATAAATATATAATTATATATTTGCATGTAATTATTATCATTTAATGTTAGCCAGAGTATAATAAAAAAATATTTATCTATTTTAAGTATCTTAATTGAATAGAGGGATTATTTTTGGCTATATATTCTTTAAAAGTTGGGATCCCAGCCTCAAACCTTAAAAAGGTAGTTTTAGCCCTCTTCGGCTAAACACCATCAACACCCTCCCTACTGTAACGACCCGAAATTTTAAATAAATCTTGTTTCCTAATTTTATGTGTTATTTTAATTTTATACTCAACAAAAATGTTTCATTTAATAACATGAGTATAATTAAAATGATACCATTAGGTTTTGACTGTTATATGACCATTGGTTAATATGACCCCTGGAAACTAAACGTTTTGATTATTGTCTCTAAATACAAGTAATCTTGGTTAATTATTATAGAAAGAAGATACGACGGCCTCACCCAGTAGTCTTGGACCAATCGAAGCCCATCTAACAGAACTTGGGAAGGAGTTAGCACCACTGGGCTTTGCTCTGGACCAAACCCAAGTCGAACTTCATCGTGTGAAGCTAGAACAGAATCTCCTTTGCAAGAAGTTCAAACTAATAGAAATTACTACTCGTGCAATGTTGGCCGAGCCTCCCTCGCATTCTCTCACCTTAGCACACCTTACACTTAGGTCCTATGCTGGTGCGATAAGGGGCTATGTAAGGAGACCATAACTGCCTTATGTAATCTTCTGTTTTAAATAAAAATTGGGATTTCTTCCTATGATGATGTTTATGACTTTTCAAATGACCGTATAAATATAGTATGCATATTTTTGATGAATTTTAGAAAAAGGATATTTTAAAAATGTTTATGTAAACCTTAAATAATTAAAAATGTGTAATGATTTTCAAAAAATGGTCTTCTACAATTATGTTCAGTACGAAATTTAGAGTCTAATAAGATCAAATTAATTTGTGATGAATAGTAAATTATGAATAGTGATTTTATGATTAGTATTAGTAATGTGTCCAAATGGATTAGTAATCTCACTTAAAGAAAGTATTAATATAATCTAGGCACCTTGATTAAGTAATGTGATTCAATAAAATGGTTAAATAACGGTTTCATAAATTATTATTCAAGTATTAGTTTTTTCAAGTGAATAGTGTTTTTTAATTAAAAATTAAATTAAAAAAATTTAAAAAAATTCTTTCTATAAAATGGATTTCATTTTTGAACTCAGAGCACCGATATTATGTTATGGTAATTTTTGGGGTTTTTTCTGAAAAAATGAATTTTCGGTGAATAGTGTATTTATTTAAAAAATAAATTAAAAATATTTAGAAAATTATTTTTATAAAATGGAGTTAATTTTTGATATCAGAGCATTGATATTTGGTTAATGTGAAATTTTGGGATTATTCTGAGAAAGTTGAATTTTCGATGAATAGTGAAAATACAGTTTTTAAGTTACGAGTGTTTAATGACATCATTAAATGATGTATTAAGTATATAATAAATATGGTCGACTTATGAATAGTAAGTTAAGGTATGAGGTGTCCCAAGTGGCCAATACCATGGGCAAATAACATGGGCAAGCCCATGGTTTTTCCAAAACCACTAATGAGGTGTCCCTTGGCCATTAATGCCTTGTCCCCTCACTTTCACTATAAATACCAAGCCATACTCTCATCCATTCGACTCCCCACTCTTCCCAAACGAATTTATGGTCTCATTACCTCCCAAGGAGTCCTCCCAAGGTTCCCCCAAGCCCTCAAGGTCCCAACCATTGAGTTTTAAGAGTTACGTTTTAAGGTAAGGGATCCAACCTCTCTCTTTCTTTTAAAGAAATCTCTTTTATGTCATTTCTTTTATGCTCCATGTTCTTATGTTAAAGGATGTTCTTTTATACTCCTCTTATTTCCCTTTTCATGTTCATATAATGAGAGATCCCCTCTTACACTCATTATTTCGTTTTATGAAGTTTTAAGTGGCGCCGTTAGGCTGCCAAATTTTTTGTAACAGATTCTTTCTCCCTTCTCATTTTTTCAAGATCTATTTTCCATGTAAAGTATTTCAAGTACCTTTTTATTATGTTGGAGTATGATATCTAAATTTATCATACTGATATTTTATGATCATATGATGAGATACCCCATTTGATCTCTTCAATTCAGTATTTTGAAGTTTTAAGTGGCGCCGTTAGGCTGTCGAATTTTTAAGTGGTTCTTCACCCTTCTCGTTTTGAAGTTCTACTTTCATGTCAATTCTGTAAAGTTAATTTTTGTTATGTTGGGGTATGATATCTATATCTATCATACTGATCTTTTATGACCATATGATGAGATACCCCATTTGATCTCTTCAATTCAGTATTTTGAAGTTTAAGTGGCGTCGTTAGGCTGCTGAATTTTTAAGTGGTCCTTGCACCTTTCTCCCTTTTCAAAGTTCTAATTCCATGTCAAGTATTGAAAGTTACTTTTTATTATGTTGGGGTATGATATATATATCTATCATAATGATATTTTATGTTCATATGATGAGAGACCCTATTTGATCTCATCAATTCATTTTTGGTTGAAGTTTATGTAACGCCATTAGGCTGCCGAATTTTCATAAGAGAAATCTTATTTTTGTCTTCCTTTCATGTTCTTCATTTCATATGGTATATTTTCAAATTTCATTACCATGTTCTTAAATCCCTTATATTCTGTCCCTCTACTATTTTATGGGTCATTTATGAATATTTTACCCATGTCCCCTCTCTCTTCAATTTTTTCTAAAAACCTTGCAACATAGCCGTTATGCTGCAGAATTTTCGTCTCAAAATGCCTCTCTCTTTTCTCAAAATTATTTTATATTATAAATTGAATACTAAAAGCTCTTATTTCTACATGGGTATTCACATATATACCAAAATTTTCTATTTTATATTCTGGGATTTACATACATGAAACCCGCTTTCCCTTTTCGTGGGTTTAAAGTGACGTAAAGATCATGTCTTTAAAGCAGTTTTTAAAACATTATGATTATGAAATGAAACCCATTTATTTTATGCTATATGGGTCATTTATGAAATGTTTGATGATGATATATGTGGCTCACACGATAATAAATGCAAATTTAATGGTGCGCCCTAATAGCGCTCCAATGCATTGGGTAAAGACTTAATCTCTAGAGATGACCATTTTTAACGACGCCTTGGTGAATAACCTTGGTAATTTTTAATGACACCTTGGGGATGGACCTTGGTGAAATGAAACGATTGTAAATATTAAATGTTGTAGCCACATCTTCAAGTTATGAAAAATTTTATTTTTTTATTATGATGTATCTCATGATTTCTTTCTCATGCCTTAAAGTTCTTTTCATGACCTTATTGAAGTATCTCAAGTTCACATGTAAAATGTTTCTCTTGTTTCCCTTACTGGGCCTTCTGCTCACCCTTTCTTTTGATGTATGTCCCCAGGTTATGAGATGCAGTAATGAACCTAGGATGAACATGAGGAGAATCCTTTCAAGTGTTTAACAAGAATGCTTTGTGTTTTCATGTTTTAAGTTCCTGGTTTCCAAGACACTAAACCTTAAAGATCCTCGGTTTTTTTTAAAATGTAATGAAAGTTTATGTGATAAAAATGCGGGATTCAATAGTTGGTATCAAAGGATGGTTTAGTTATTTGTGGAAATTAGTATATGAAAACTCTAGGAAGAACCATATAGAAAAGTTTAAATATAGGAAATCTTCCTGGTATTTTAGTGAGTATTGAGTAATGGGTTGCCAAGCAAATACATCCCTGTCTAGATACGAGTAGGTAGAGGTGGCTCTGGCACATATGTACATAGGGGTAAAACCCGAAAACACCGCTTTGAGCTAGACTCGATCGGGAACTGGTACACGACAATGGGCCTTGCTGCACTCTTGGTTACGACACTCCCGGGGGATATGCTTTGGTAAATTCATAAGCTTAGTATGAACCATTGTTAAAGGAACAAAGATAAAATAAAATAAAGATTCACATAAGAATATATGATCATGGATAACCTAGATGGGAACCTAGGGGATCACAAGTTAGGGTATAATTTTCTTCTAAAAGTTATCCTTATATGCTTTCAGTTCCTTTTCTTGATTATTGGCTAAGTACTTAAGCCCCTAATTATGCTTTCTCTTCTTAGTTAATGGTGGGAAATGGAAGAACATGTCCCAACAACCAATGTGATAGGAAATGCGATGATTGTCGTATTAATATGACAAGGATGATTAGGGGATTAAAATATGATTATTATTTTGGAAGACGTTTACTATTTTGGGGACCCTATATGATCGAGGTAAATAGATTACTACAGTATTTTCATTTAGGAGTAAGGTTGACTTATATTTTGAAGAATCGATGAATTTAAGGTGGGCTTATAGTAATTTAGGTTACTTATGGGAATGATTAACCTATCTCGGGTAAAGTATGTTTAGTTTAGATACTTTTGTTATAAGATGTTAGGAGTGGTTGATGTTGTTTGGAGATGAACAATGAAGTTTATTTTGGAAGACTATGTTATCAAATCCTTCTTGTATTTGGGTTTCAATCTTAGTTTGGTTTATTTTGAGGAATTTTAAGGACCGTTATTTATGGAATGGACTATGATGAACTTTGGGTAGTACCATGGAACTTTGAAGATTTAAAAGTAGTTTCCATTCCTATGGGATTATTTATTTTTAAAGAGTTGTTTTACCTTACCATTTCTTTTTTTGGGATAATGTTTAAAGATAGAAGAAATAGATAGTTAATCTTTTGGGGATTATGTGATTCTCTAGAAGATGATTCTTGTGTTTTGATGAGACCAAGTAGTTTTGAATGCTCATCGTTTGGAGAAAAGATTAGTTTTGGGTAGAAACTTATTAAAGGATGAAAATCTACATGAAGATAGGTATATTTTCTTATGTTTTTGTTTTATGTTGTAAATGAATTCCTCAAAATTATGAAAAGGAACATAAAACAAAAATGTTGTTGGTTTACATTTCCTACTAGGTAATCAAAGACCGTTTACACACATCATAAGTTTAGGATTTTCTTATGGTTAACTTTCTCCTAATCTTGTTTTCTATCACTCTCCCTGAGAACTTGACCCTTTGTTTTCTCCTCCATATTCATGTTTTCCTACATGGAATCCTAGTGTGTGCTATCTCGGGTGACCTTTGTACTTCCCTTTCTTTCTTTTAAAGTAATAGTTTTACTGAATCCTTTTCCGATGTGGGAATTTCAATGAAATTTCAAAACCCAATTTTAAAAATTGTGAGGACGCAATTTCTTAAGGGGGGAAGATTGTAACGACCCAAAAATTTTGAATAAATCCTGTTTCCTAATTTTATGTGTTATTTTATTTTTATACTCAACAAAAACGTTTCATTTAATAACATGAGTATAATTAAAATGGGACCATTGGGTTTTGACTGTTATATGACCATTGGTCAATATGACCCCTGGAAACTAAACGTTTTGATTATTGTCTCTAAATACAAGTAATCAAGGTTAATTATTATAGAAAGAAGATATGACGGCCTCACCCAGTAGTCTTGGACCGATCGAAGCCCATCTAACAGAACTTGGGAAGGAGGTAGCACCACTGGGCTTTACTCTGGACCAAACCCAAGCCTAACTTCATCGTGTGAAGCTAGAACGGAATCGCCTTTGCGAGAAGTTCAAACTGATAGAAATTACTACTCGTGCGATGTTGGCCGAGCCTCCCTCGTATTCTCTCACCTTAGCACACCTTACACTTAGGTCCTATGCTGGTGTGATAAGGGGCTATGCAAGGAGACCATAACTGCCTTATGTAATCCTTTGTTTTAAATAAAAATTGGGATTTCTTCCTATGATGATGTTTATGACTTTTCAAATGACCGTATAAATATAGTATGCATATTTTTGATGAATTTTAGAAAAAGGATATTTTAAAAATGTTTATGTAAACCTTAAATAATTAAAAATGTGTAATGATTTTCAAAAAATGGTCTTCTACAATTATGTTCAGTACGAAATTTAGAGTCTAATAAGATCAACTTAATTTTTGATGAATAGTAAATTATGAATAGTGATTTTATGATTAGGATTAGTAATGTGTCCAAATGGATTAGTAATCTCACTTAAAGGAATTATTAATATAATCTATGCACCTTGATTAAGTAATGTGATTCAATAAAATGGTTAAATAACGGTTTCATAAATTATTATTCAAGTATTAGTTTTTTCGAGTGAATAGTGTTTTTTAATTAAAAATTAAATTAAAAATATTTAAAAAAATTCTTTTTATAAAATGGATTTCATTTTTGAACTCAGATCACCGATATTATGTTATGGTAATTTTTGGGGGTTTTTCTAAAAAAATGAATTTTCGGTGAATAGTGTATTTATTTAAAAAATAAATTAAAAATATTTAGAAAATTATTTTTATAAAATGGAGTTCATTTTTGAAATCAGAGCATTTATATTTGGTTAAGGTGAAATTTTGGGATTATTCTGAGAAAGTTGAATTTTTGATGAATAGTGAAAATACAGTTTTTAAGTTACGGGTGTTTAATGACATCATTAAATGATGTATTAAGTATGTAATCAATATGGTCGACTTATGAATAGTAATATAAGGTATGAGGTGTCCCAAGTGGCCAATACCATGGGCAAATACCATGGGCAAGCCCATGGTTTTTCCAAAACCACTAATGAGGTGTCCCTTGGCCATTAATGCCTTGTCCCCTCACTTTCCCTATAAATACCAAGCCATCCTCTCATTTATTAGACTCCCCACTCTTCCCCAACGAAGTTCTGATCTCATTACCTCCCAAGGAGTCCTCCCAAGGTGCCCCCAAGCCCTCAAGGTCCCAACCATTTAGTTTTAAGAGTTACGTTTTAAGGTAAGGGATCCGACCTCTCTCTTTCTTTTCAAGAAATCTCTTTTATGTCATTTCTTTTATGATCCATGTTCTTATGTTAAAGGATGTTATTTTATACTCCTCTTACTACCCTTTTCATGTTCATATAATGATAGATCCCCTCTTACTCTCATTATTTCGTTTTATGAAGTTTTAAGTGGCGTCGTTAGGCTGCCGAAATTTTTGTAACAGATTCTTTCTCCCTTCTCATTTTTTCAAGATCTATTTTCCATGTAAAGTATTTCAAGTCCCTTTTTATTATGTTGGGGTATGATCTCTAAATTTATCATACTGATATTTTATGATCATATGATGAGAGACCCCATTTGATCTCTTCAATTCAGTATTTTGAAGTTTTAAGTGGCGCCGTTAGGCTGCCGAATTTTTAAGTGGTTCTTCACCCTTCTCGTTTTGAAGTTCTACTTTCATGTCAATTCTGTCAAGTTCATTTTTGTTATGTTGGGTTATGATCTCTATATCTATCATACTGATATTTTATGACCATATGATGAGATACCCTATTTTATCTCTTCAATTCAGTATTTTGAAGTTTAAGTGGCGTCGTTAAGCTGCTGAATTTTTAAGTGGTCCTTGCACCTTTCTCCCTTTTCAAAGTTCTAATTCCATGTCAAGTCTTGCAAGTTACTTTTTATTATGTTGGGGTATGATCTCTACATCTATCATAATGATATTTTCTGTTCATATGATGAGAGACCCTATTTGATCTCATCAATTCATTTTTGGTTGAAGTTTATGTAACGTCATTAGGCTGCCGAATTTTCATAAGAGAAATCTTATTTTTGTCTTCCTTTCATGTTCTTCATTTCATATGGTATATTTTAAAATTTCATTACCATGTTCTTAAATACCTTATATTCTGTCCTTCTACTGTTTTATGGGTCATTTATGAATGGTTTACCCATGTCCCCTCTCTCTTCAATGTTTTTTAAAAACCTTGCAACATAACCGTTATGCTGCAGAATTTTCATCTCAAAATGCCTCTCTCTTTTCTCAAAATTATTTTATGTTATAAATTGAATAATAAAAGCTCTTATTTCTACAGGGGTATTCACATATATACCAAAATGTTCTATTTTATATTCTGGGATTTACATACATGAAACCCGCTTTCCCTTTTCGTGGGTTTAAAGTGACGTAAAGATCATGTCTTTAAAGCGGTTTTTAAAACGTTATGATTATGAAATGAAACCCATTTATTTTATGCTATATGGGTCATTTATGAAATGTTTGATGATTATATATGTGGATCACACGATAATAAAGGAAAATTTAAGGGTGCGCCCTAATAGCGCTCCAATGCATTGGGTAAAGACTTAATCTCTAGAGATGACCATTTTTAACGACGCCTTGGTGAATAACCTTGGTAATTTTTAATGACACCTTGGGGATGGACCTCGGTGAAACGAAACGATTGTCAATATTAAATGTTGTAGCCACATCTTCAAGTTATGAAAAATGTTATTTTTTTTATTATGAAGTATCTCATGATTTCTTTCTCATGCCTTAAAGTTCTTTTCATGACCTTATTGAAGTATCTCAAGTTCACATGTAAAATGTTTCTCTTGTTTCCCTTACTGGGCCTTCTGCTCACCCTTTCTTCTGATGTATGTCCCCAGGTTATGAGATGCAGTAATGAACCTAGGATGAACATGAGGAGAAGCCTTTCAAGTGTTTAAGAAGAATGTTTTATGTTTTCATGTTTTAAGTTCCTGGTTTCCAAGACACTAAACCTTAAAGATCCTCGATTTTTTTTAAATGTAATGAAAGTTTATGTGATAAAAAGGCAGGATGCAATACCTACCCACCTTCTAGATTAGTTTCATAACCAATCCCGCATTTCCACTCACCACTGTAGCATCCCTCGTGACTATTTCTATTAATTATAAATAAATATATATTTATATATTTATATACATGTGTTGGGGGGAGCGTTGAAATGGATGTCTAGAATAATGAACAAGATCTACTGAGGCGTTTTATATGGTTACAAATTGATTTATAAAAATCAATTTATTTAAATAATAAGAATCAATTTAACAAGGTTAATGTTTTTATCAGATCAAAAAAGAAAAATAGGAAACAACACCAAGATATAATGTGCTTCAGATTGATTTGATCCTACAAGCATGGTGAGAACCCCACACTGGGAATATTCTTATAAAAGAAATGGATACAAGAAAATAAATACTCGATGCAAGAAAGTAAAATACTAGAGAATCTGTCTGAGGAGTCTGACCTTGCAAGACGAGGTCGCGGTGATGAATAGTTGGAGTTTGTGTCCTAGGACCAACTGATTATACATTGATTACATGTTTATTCGATGAATTGAATATTAATTGAAAATATTATTACAGATTTTACATTGTTCTGCATGACTTTAATGTAATAATGTCCTAGAGTATTTGTCATATTGATAAGTTCATAGTATTTCCCCACTATGATGAAAATCATGAAGTTATATGAAAATATTTTTAATATAGTTTTTTAGTTGGATAACAAATTATAATGGGACAAATAATATAGAGACTATTATGTGTAAGTACTCATAAGTAGATGAGGATTATTCTCTCGAAGTTTTCACTTGGTAATATCCATGATGAGAGATTATGAGAACAGACCTACTGGTAGTAATTCCACATATGTTGGTGGGAAGTAGGGTATGTTGGGTGCATCATGATTGAGAATAGAAAATTATTGAGCATAAAAAATTCCCTCTAGACTCCTCTTTATCTATCCCTATGAAGAACAATAAATACAAGAGATATTTCTTCAAGACTAAATAATGAGAGATCAAGAATGAACAACAAAAGACATTCAATTTTTTGTGCTAGAACCCAAAGATTGAGTGGCATTGCTCGGAGATAATAAGAGAATGTATGGATCATTGCTAGAGTGATTCTATCCTTGGAACCTCACAACGCAACAAAGGCAAACCCAAGGTGTCTTTTTGGATGATCAATGAAGAAAGTTCCTAATAATAGGTATTAATTTACTAAACTATTAATTAAATTAATTATAAATTTGACATGAAAGATCCTTGTTTATGGTTTTAGAAAATGATAATTAAATGAAATTTTAATATATCGCCCACCATTGAATGCTTCTGTTGCACCCATAACCAACAAGTGGTATGAGATAGATCACATTTAAATTTATAATTATTTATTTGATTGTTTATCTATGTGAAATTATGGTTATATTTTCATTTCATGCTATATATTCTTTAATATGATTTGAATTAACATATCATCAACATATTAAACATGTTTTTTCAATGTTTCATTTTCTTAAAGGTTCAAGAATAAATGAATAATGACTATATATTCCATCGAGAAGTTCCAAATCTTTTTCCTGTAAAAATGGGTTACAAGGCATGTAGCTGGAGCACACACTGTGTACCCATGCACAATATAAATGGATGTGTAGAGCAGTTAATTACATGTGGTGCATTTATTGCACACTGTGTGTTGACCAGAATAATTTTTCACACAAAAAGATGATACATGGATTATAGCTGGTATGTACTCATCATGTAATTCATTCTAGTTAACACACCAAATCCCCAGGTGTGTGACTCAAATACACAACAACTGCGGTACACGACGTGTAGTTGGATTGTACATGCTGTGCAGTCTCCCAATTAATGGAAGACTTAAATTACATTAAATTGACAATTGCAGCATTAAAACATTAATTTATCGATTTTAACCTATTGTGTGCTTGAAAATTTAACAGCGGTATTAATGTTTTTTAAATGGTCAATCAATTTTTGTAATAAATAAGTTATTATTGGTTTTTTCATTTATTTTTCATATATTTCATAAATGATGGGAATCTCCAATTAATTTTGGATAATAATTAATATTAAAGGGAATTAATAAATTAATTTATTAATTTATTAAGGCAAGTGCGTTTATCTTAATGATAAAGAACAAATAAAGAAATGAATGCTAGCTGGATACTTTTGCGTATTCGTTGCATGTATGACCATTCATAATCTTGAAAAAGTCCTATTTATGTGTTTTATGTTTTAATTTAATTTATTGCACGAGTTTTCAATTATTTATTATTAAATTAAATATGATGTCCTACAAGTCATCCCTCCCTCAATTATTATGTAGGACCTACGTGTCCAAGGATATTTATGTCATCATTTTTTAACTAACCCTTTGGTTCCCCTATTATATGTGTGATTCATAAATACATGTAATTGATGGAGTATCCCTTGTCACATGGAGAATTTTCAAGATAGAACCATAATAATGTCAACTCATGTGATATGAAAGTTACAGATGGAATGCTGTAACTCATTCCAAGACTGACAAAATGAGTTATTTCCCCTATATCATAGGTTGATTTAATGTTTTCTCATTAAATCAACCATTAGATAAAGCTCAGGAATGGGTCATTTAATTAATTAATTATTTCAATCTATGCAATTATTTATTTTAAGTATGCAAGGGTGCATTCACATAAATAAATTAATTAATGTGAAAATATGGAATTTAAATTAATGTATTATGTGTAAATGTTTTATCTAACATTTTTAATTAATTATGTAGCATACACATATTATTAACAATACATATAAAGGATAAAATAAGATAAAAATTATGCTTAATAAATTAAATAAATGATTTATACCTAAATTTTTTGTCCAATATGGTTAATTAATTAACTAAAATCTTATTAATATTAAGAATACATGTAAAGTATAAAATAAGATATAATTTATGCATAATCAATTAAAACCCCTCGAACTAATATTATATCAGACTAAGTCTTCTGTTACTTGATTAAGAACAAAACTCAATAAAAATAAGTGTTTTACTAACCCTTATTGGGACACTTAATTTTATAAGGGGAGTTATTATGATTGTTTTGGGTAAACTTAACCATTTTACATCAAGAGTAGAAGCCCTTTCTAGACTTGGTGTAATTTGGAGAAAAGTGTTGAGCCAATACAAGTTAAGATTTCAGGATTGGGTAATCCACTGAACGAATCAAGGAGCTGCATGCCCTTAGTTGGAAAACACCTTCTCATCTAAATACCTTCAAGTAGTTTGACCAACCCTTATTGGGGTTGGGAAAATGGGTATATAGATATTTTACACTATAATGTTAAAGAAAATAAAAATTCTAAGTTCAATGGTGAGGGTTATTGGTACATGAAAAATAGTTGGAGATTTAATAAAATCAATTAATTGATTATATATCACTAAATTTGTAATAAATAAAAAGTAATAATAATATACTACTTTAATTGTATAATAAAATGAAAATCTCTTCATGCAAATTATCTCTATGGTCAATATTTGAGGAAGACAACCTCCTAATTATAGGTAACTTCTAATAGTGGTTTAGATGCCTTAAGTTAGTTCTTCACCATGAATGAAAATCTTATGAGATAAAATCATCTATGCCTGATCCACCAGTTTTGCAGGTGAGTGATGAAGGGATACTTTTATACGAAAAACATTTGAGCAACATGATCAACATTCAATTTTTGATGCTTTCATCAATTTTTGAGAACTCATTAAGTCTCATGAAAACATGGATGTGTATTGTATGCTTGAGAACCTCTATGGTCATTACCGAGAGAGATCTAGACCTGAACAGTTTGAGATTTCCATTTTGATCTTTCAAAAAAATCCCAGAGAGGGTTCCCCATATTAGAATCATGTTGTCAAGATCATTAGATACATTGTGCACCTTGAGGTTCTAGGGATTAAACTCCCTAAAGAACTATGAACTGATCTCATTATGGCATCACTTCCTCAGAGAATCTCTATCTCTGTTGCTAATTTTAATATTAACATACATTGGGAAGTATCTTACAGATCTTATCACTCTTCTTATCCAATTAGATAAGGATACAAAGTGTGAAAATAATTCTATCCTTATGGTGAACAAACAGAAATGGGAATCAAAGAGATTTAAGACCAAATATTCTTCACACCCTTCTAATAAGGGGAACATTGAAGGGAAAGCAAGGTAACAGTATGTTTTCTATTTCACATGTGGCAAGATGGGCTCGTGGAAGAAAAACGACACCCATCCAAAGAAGCAATGGAAGATTCATGTGAGTTTTTTATCGAGTTCAATTTATCTGTTTCAAAAAATTGGGGATTAGATACAACTTATGGTTCTCACATATGTATTAAAATATAGGAACCAAGCAGATTAAAAAATATTGACCATGGGGAGGTAGATCTATGAGCATCCAATGAAGCTAAACCTGTTTTTATAACTATCGAGGACTATCGCCTCATGTTTCTGACTAGAATGATCTTGGGTTTGAAAGTTTTTTATTATGTTCCATCTATTAAAAAAACATTATTTCATTATCAAAAATGGATTAATATGGATTTATTATCAAATTGAGAATAAATGTTTCTTCTTTTATAAAGATATCATTTTTATTGTATGACACATTTAAATAATGGTCTTTATGTGTTGTACTACATGAACCAATTAATGGAAATCGATAACAAAGTTACTTCACATGAATCATAACACTCCTAACTTTGAAATCACTAGCTAGGAAATTTAAAATAAAAGTGCTTGACTAATTTCATCAAGATGCATATTTATATTCTTTTGAACTAAAACCACATGGTGTATTTCACAAATGTTTATAAGGAAAAATTACCAACACCCCATTTAGTAGGAAGGTTGAAAGGTCTAAATTGCTTCTTGAAGTAGTACATAACAAGGTGTTTGGACAATTTCCTATTAAATCATGGGGTGGGTAGTCATACTTGATAAATTTTACGGATGATTTTAGTATATATGTATATCTCTACTTAATGAGGTATAAGTCAGATTCTTTTGATAAATTCAAGGAATACAAGAATAAAGTTGAGAACCATCTTGGTAAGAAGATTAAGAAACTTAGCTCAAACCATGGTGGAGAATATCTTAATAAAGACTTCAATGATTACTTATGGGAGTTTAGGATCCTATCCCAACTCACTTCTCTTTGAACACCTCAGTTGTAACATCTTTACCCAGGTTCCACGTGCTGGTGCCCCGAGCCGGTTGGACACATGACCTTAGGCGTGCGTCCCCATATTCCAGAGGTTACCAACTAGTAGTGAGGGTATAATATAGATATTGTGGTACAAATATACCCTCATTATCAAAGAATAACAATGGTGGATATAAATAAACAATATCTAACTGATGATAAACAAAAACCAGATTAATACCATAACCAATATAGACCAATATCACATGATAAATCAAAAAAAAAAACTTCCAAAACCAAAACCATAGATATTTCATTCCCCATATGTGTCAAGTGTAAAATGAAAATAAATAAATAAATAAATACACTGAAATATTCCAAGAAGGTCCTGACATCATGTCTAGTTCTCTTTTCCTTGCTTTATCCCAACTCATCCATCTAACATAGGGATCTTTCCCTAACCCTATCCTGCAAAAATGAAGTCAATTTGAGTACCAATATGGTTTACCAAGTAAGGTGTAAGTACAACTCAGTAGGGCACCACCAATGACATCTAAAACAATATCTAGTATATAACAATTTATATAGTTGTAAAAAGAATAAAGTATGATATATAAAGTAACATGTTTTCACATTTCATTATCTTATAATTAACCCAATATTTCCCCAGGTTCATGATGACACACAAACCATCAATACATGATTTGTACCATGCTGAATTTTGAACCATACCTAAAGGTATATCACATTTCATTACATCCTGGGTTTTTATCAATAAAATCATTCCAATTTCACATTCAAACTATGGGGGCCCATAGCATCATTCTGGAACCCCGTGGGTTTTTGGAGAAGCTATCCCCATCCCAAAATTTAGTTATTGCAAATATACATAAATATATTGGATGCCTAGAGTAGTATTCTGGAACTCCTTGGGTATTTGGAGCATCATTTCCTATCCCACAACTCATTCAAAAATATCACAACACATGGTTCCATATTTCCAACCATTTAACTTCAACTATCATAATTCAATATTCAAAAAATTTCACAATTTCCTTTACCAAGAAAGTAAAAATTTTAAATCTTAATTTTAATCTTATCAGAACACCCCAATGGTTTCTACCAATTTCAATAATCACACCCCATGGGTCACTATAAATTTTATAAACCATTAATCAATCAATTTCATAATCCCATTTCTCACCAATTCCATTCTCACATAATTAAACAATTTCATTATCACATGGTAAGATCAATCTATTCGTTAATTTAATTTATAATCCAATTTCCAAATGTGGAAATTGTAATTTCACAATTTAATACTCACAACCATTATCAAGACTATGGGATTTGATAATTATACCACTTACCTTAGGGTCATTGACAAACAATCGCTAACCCTTATCCCTCATTTCAATGGAGGATGGCCAAAAACACAACAACTAAGAAGATTGGGAATCAAAACCTAGGATAAAGATCAACCCCCAAAACCAAAAACTATCAAATGATTCCACCGCTTCATTGGAAGAAGGTGGAATGGAAGGAAATCAAAGAAAAAAAGTCTTATCGGGTATTAAACACCAATCTGTGATGATTAGAGATGAAGAAATCACTCCAAATCCACTGAGATTCACCCTAGGGTAGAGGGGAGGAGGTATGAATGAAGGAATCGAAAACAAATAAACTTCATGAACCCTTTAAAATTACTTCTTGGGAAATTACATGGTGGGTAATTCTATTACCTGTCATGTAATCTTTTTAGAGGGTTACACCAAAAAACCCATCGCCTAAGGTTGATATTTATCCTGATTAATTATTAAATGTCATGTAATAGGATTACATGGAGTGAAATATTTTCATTTCTTGAACTAGTACACAATGTGTAATGGTTCATGACATGTTTTTGGAGAAATTTATATGTCGTGTAACCTATTTGTACGATGTGTAAATTTTCTACACACTATTTTCATCCCAAAAGTTCTACTTTAAATATCCAAACCACCTCCAAAGACTCCCAAACCATTTCAAGCCCTCACAAACCCTAGAAAAAAAAAACTCAAGGGGTACATACATGGTAAAAGGATGGGATCTTACAATCACCCCACCTTATAACAACTCATCCTAGAGCTATACTCCCAAACATCTCTAAACTCATGAGGTAGAAAGGTGGGTATACTAAGCTTTCATATTCTCTTCCCACTCCCATGTTTCCTCCTGAACAGAACCATGTTTTCACAACAATCTGACTATCGACATGGTATTTCCCCCACAACTCTTTCTCACTATGATCTATATCATGAATTAGATGCTCCTTAAAGGATCCATCAGTCTCAATCTCAACATAATCAACATCGATAACATGCAAAGGGTCATGGTGATACTTATGTAGCTGTGAAAAAATGGAAAAAATCATGCATAACACAATATATCTATGGAATATCCATTCGATGTGTCGTCGGATCTATTATCTCCATAATCTCAAAAGGTCTAACAAACTTGGGTGTCAACCAACATTGCCTCTGAATCCTATGGTGACCCAATCTAGGAAAAACCTGATGGAACACATGATCTACCATTATAAACTCAAGGGGTCATCGACATTGATTATAATATGAATTTTTTCTACCCTGTACCGTATTCACATGTTTTAGAATCAACTTGACTTGCTCATACATATCCTGCACGAAACATGCTTCCAAAAACTCTGACTCACCCACCTCTATCCAACACAGATGTGATTTTCATGGACTAACATAAAGTTCTTCATATAGTTCCATATGAATATTAACATGATAAATTTTTTTATAGGTGAAATCAATGAGCACTAATTTCTTCTCAAAATACCCACCAAATTCAAGAATTCACACTCATATCATATTCTCTAGCACCTCTATAATATGTTTCAACAACCCATCTATTTCTGGGTGGAATACCATACTCAAAAATACATATGTACCAAGAAACTTCTACAAGACTTACCAATTGTGTGAAGTTAAACATGAGTCATAGTCTAAACCTATTCTCTTTTGAACCACATGTAGATGAACTTTCTCCTGAATGTACAAGTCTCCCAAATGATCCACTTAGAAGGTCTCCCGAATAGGCAATAAATGGGAAACTTTCATCAGCTGGATTACAATTACCCATATATAATCATTCTACTGAGGAATAATTAGGAGACCCACCATGATGTCCATGTTATGAAATCCCATTTATATTCCAAAATGGGGAAAAAATGTGGTAAACCATCTATTTGTTTATGCCCGACCTTCACCTACTAACAGGTGTAACATCATGTCACGAACCCTAAAATCTCCCTTTTTAGGCTCGGCCACCAATACTATTGATGTAAGCCATTATAAATTTTGTTCAAACCAATATGTACTTCCCAATTCAATCCATGAAACTCACACATTAGAACTTATCACATACACACAGTGACAATAACATAACTCCAAACATAGATGATCTCATCGTCATCTATAGTCCAATTGGAAGATGAATCCCCACCTTCAAGAATTTATCTTAAGGAAAGACACTTTAGATCCTTATACTGCACCTCTCTAATATATATCATAAGTGTGGACTCAAAAGATATTTATATGAGGTCCATTTACTCCATGACCTCCTAGAAAACAACATGCATCTCAGCAAACAAAGTCATTATCTTCCACTCAAAACTAGACTCCTAAACTGCCTGAGTTTATGTATTCCTTCTCAAAGAATCATCAATATTGTTTTCCTTTTAGATTGTATATTCTTGCTCAGAATCAAATGATTTTATATACTCAACCCAACTTTCATTTCCAGAGATTCAAATCTCACTATAAAAAGATATACTTTAAGATATTGTGATCAGTATACATAATAATATTTTTTCCTAACATGAAAATCCACCCACACTTCATGTAATAAACCACCATAGATTACTTCAGATCATTTATAGGGTAGTTCCATTCTTGTGTCCTCAACTTCTATGACACATATACCACAACTCGACCCCCCTGTATCAAAACTGCTCTAAGTCCAATCCCGTATACATCACAATACACCATGTACTCCTCACCCAGCTCGGGTAGGATAAAGATTAGCATGGTAACCAAACACTTCTTCATATACTACAAAGAATTATCACATGTCCCAGACCATTAAAACTTTACCCACTTCTTGGGGAATCCCAAATGTGATGCTTCCAAGAATTAAAATTCTTGGATGAACATTCGATAATAACCCACCAATCCCAAAAAGCTTCATATATCAAAAACATTATTGGGTTACTCCCAAGAAACAACTACCTATAATTTCTCTAGGTCTATAAACACACCTTCCTTAGAGATGATGTGACCTAGGAAATGCAACTACCCACTTTTTTTAGATAATATTTGTTTCCCGAATAAATGCATGTTATATATTATATAATATTATACACATAAAAAAATAGTAGAACCAAAAAAACCTAATCTCATTAATAATGATCATTACATTAGTAATCTATGAATCCAATTAAAATTCCAAACATTACAACCAGATAATGAATATAAAATAGAATAGATAAAATGGGAAAATATGGATTGCCCCAATATACTAGAATCATCACCCCCACAATAAATGATATATAAATAAAACAAAATATTTGTAAACTAATGAGAATCATGATAAATGAAAATATAACCTTAGGGGTAATTGTAGTGAATATTGAGTGAAAGAATGAAGTGGTATTTATAGGATATAAAGGGAAATGTGACCATTGTTATTTGACCGTTGTATGATCATTGGTTAATATAACCATTGTGAAATTTGACCATTGATAATTGTACCCATTTTTAATAATTTTACCATTATAATTAGTGTTTATAAGTCGTAATGACAGAGGATAATTGATACATAAATGAGAAATAATGACCTCAAATAGTAGAGTCATATCATTTAAAGCCCATTTCTCAGAACTTGGGAGGGAATTAGCATCACTAGGGTTCACCCTTGACCAAGCCCAAGTTGAGATTAAACAAGTGAAGCTTTAATGAAATCAAATTTAGGAGAATTTAAAGTTAGTGGGTATTACCACTTGGTCGATGCTAGATGAGCCTCCCCATAAAACTACCTCCATCACACACCATACCCTTAGGGTGTATGCGAGTGTAATAAGGGGTTACATGTCTAGGCCTTAGTAACATAAAGTGTAATTCCCTTTTTATAAAAAAAATAATTATTCCATAAATTCCATTTTAAGAATAGTTTTGTTTAATAAAATATATATTTAATTGAGGAAAATTTGAAAAATTGATTTTTGGACAACAAAATAAACATAATTTTTATTTTAGAAAAGGTATACATTTTAAAGGTATTCTGAATAATTTATATTTTAATTAAATAATATTTTTGATCACTCTTATTTAAATATAAATAATAATAAAAATTATTATTTCCTAATTTTTTTTGTAACTGTCAAAAAATTTGACCGTACCTTAAAAAAGCTATTTTTCAATAAATAAGGATTTTTATATTTAAAAGTTAAAATTATCACAATTAGATAATTATTAAGATAAAATAAAAATTATTTTTTAAATCATCATGTCAATATTAGGTTAGGGTGAATTTATGTTAATTTTCTAAAATAATTTATTTTTCTATGAATAGTAAAAATACAATTTTGGGTTTTTAGTATGTTTATGACTTCATATTTATGTCATAATGATTTAATAATTAATTAAAAACAATCCAAGACATAAATTATATAAATTTATTAATAGTTTTTATTTTAATTGATTTTAATCAATTTCCAAACCTATAATTTACTTTCCAAAGTCTAAAATGGGAATTTTGATTTTTAAAAACAGTACTTTTTTGAAAAATTAATTTTTCCATGACAAAATAAGTATTAAAAAATTTAGTTTAGTTCTAGAATATTAAAATATCATAAATTGTGACTCAAATTTCAATAACCATAAGAAAAAACCATGGTTAAGACATTTTTTTCATTTTATACAATCTAGATTTCCAGGACCAATATTTGCAAATTGTTAAACAATTCCTCCACTTTTTCTATAAATACCCACCAATTTCACCATTAACCTTCACTCCCAATACATTATTCCGGAAGTTTTTGTGATTTTTCTTCCCAAGTAGTCCCCCTAAGGTGTCCTCAATACCCTAAGGCTCCATTCTCATGTTTTAGGAACAACTCTTCCAGGTATGGAAAATATCCACTTCTCTATTTCATTCATGTTACCTTTTTGTGGTACATATTCTATTTTCCAAACCAATTCCATATTTTCCACTTTATATTGTCCCATTACTTTAATAATAGTATTTTATTAATGGGATACCCTTACACCCTCTCATTTTACCCTTTTCTAAAACCAAATTTTATACCCGTTATGCTATATAATATATTTCATGAATTTCTATCTTTTACATGAGAAATTATATTTTCCTTTTTATTTAAAAATCCAAACAACCTTTATCTAAAATGGGTATTTAAATAGATGTAAAAATTACTTATTGATTCAGGTATTTAAATACATGAAGCCCTCATTCCCTTTCCATGGGTTAGGAATGATTTAATAGTCAAGTATTTAAGCACCTTTTACACAATGATTTTGATATGAAACATATTCTTTATTTTCAAAAGGTTAAAAATGAAATGATTATGATCAATGTGGTTCACCTAAAATGAATATATATTAAGGTTTCACCCTGAAAGTTCTCCAATGAATTGGGTAAATAATTTAATCTCTATATATGACATGTTTTATGATACCTTGGTGAATAACCTTTATAATTTTGTTTTATGACACCTTGGTGATAAACATTGGTGATATTCTTATGGATGTATCATTTAAATGTTGTACCCACATTTCCATTTTATGATTCATGTTCATATTATTATGATATGCCTCTTTTTTATGCCTTATTTTTATGTCTTGTGTTCTTATTGATATGTCTCATGATCACATAATTTTTGTCTCCCTCATTTGTTGCTTTATTGGGATTCATTATCACCCCTTTACTTTGATGTATATCCCTAGGATATGAGATTCAATGAAAGTAACCCAGATTGAACCCATGAGGATTTATTTTAACTTTATTATAAGAATGTTTTATTTTTTCATGTATTATGTACCTATTTTCAAAGAAACTAAACTATAAATGATCTTATGTTTTATCTTATGTATTGAAAAGTTATGTAATAAAAACATGGGATGTAATAGTTGGTATCAAAGGATGGTTTAGTGATTTTTGAAAATTAGGACTTAAAAAATTTAGAATGAACACTAGGTATAAGTATAAATATAGGAAAACATCCTGGTGTTTTGGTATGTATTATGTAAGTGGTTTCCAAGAAAATACATCCCTCTATCTAGATACTAGAAGTGGACATGGTTATGACACATATGTACCTAGAGGTAACACCCAAAAACACCGCATTGAGATAGACTCTATTAGGAACGTTTTCATAATAATGGGCCTTACCACACTACTAATTTGACACTCTTTGGTGATATGTTTGGTTAATCACAATATTTTCATGAACCTTTATGAAGGATATATAGAAAATGTAATTATTATTATATGAGATTAATAAAATATTTAATAATGATGTTTTAAGATATAAAATACATTTAGAATTATAACATTCCTAAAAGTAACACATTTCCCACTAAGATTTTCTTATTTTAGAAAAAATGGTGTGAAATAGGAGGGATCACATAAATGATGAGTGTAACAGATGATGCACTAATGACATTCTGATGGAATATGGAATGGAAAACTACATGAGGATGATAAATCAACTAAATCAAGTTATGAAAAATAACTTGAATCAAGTTGAGAGTCCAGATTCACCTCAAAGGGAAAAAAATTTGTTCAGTCCTTCATGTGTGAATGAACACCTTCTTTTAGTTGATCTAATGAACCATTTATTACTGAAAAATGGGTTATCTCTATAGAAAATATCATTTCTATACTCCACTATTCAGATCTAGATAAATTCACCCTGGTAGTATACCACTCAGAAGGAGAATATAATTAGTGGTGGAAATTTATTAAAAACACAAAAACAAGAAGGTAGATTAATGCTATGGAGTGGGAAGAGTTTGGAGAAATATTTTTCAATAAATATTTTTCATATTAGATGTGAACAAAAATAGAGAAATTATTCATAGATTTGAATCAAAATGAAAATTAATCAGTGGGAAGATATGAAATGATCTTTTAAACTTTTTCTCGATACACCCATAGCTTTTTTATGTTTCCTAAGGGAAAATTTTATAGATTCTTTGGTGTTATTAGACCCTATATGTGAAGGAATATTGAAAATTGAGAATATGAAATCAATGATGAGATAATGGGAAGTTATATGAAGTTCTAACTGGAGTTTCAAGATATTAAGTGGTCACATAGGCTGAATGAAAATAAGAGAGAAATGGATCCAAACTCAGGGATTAATTTTGATCTTTAAAGAGGATGAAATAAAGTGAAACTTAACATGTGAAACAATCATGGGAAGAAGAATTTGGAGAACTGCTTTCTTGGGACTAGAAAGTTCTAAAAATGTGTAATAGATGAGCATATATCTCAGAACTATTGTGGTGAGGCGAAGCCTGAAATTCTCAACACTAATGACAAAGGGAAGATGGTGCAGGCCCAGCTAGAAGTTCAATGCTTCATGTTTTGAAATCATGGGAACTTTTCTAATCAATTTCCAAATTATAAGATAATGTAGGGAAAACCCCTATTAACTTCATCATAGTACAAGATATTAGGGTCGTGAATTTTCTATCACAACAGCTAAAATGGAGACTCCAATTGATGTGGTGGCTGGTACACTTGTTTTTCTCTCAAATCTAGCAAGTAATTTGTTTGATTTTTGGTTCTACACATTCCTTTATTTAATCTAAGTTTGCAAAGAATATAGACTCAATCCAAAAAATAATAGAAGTAGTGTTATAATTCAATACTCCTAGAGGGATTATCCTAGAATCAATAGTGTATAGAAACTCTAGTATTAACTTTGGTGAGTATAATCTCATCACAAATCTAGTTGTCATTCCCATGTTGTAATTCGACGCTATACTAAGGATTTATTCTATCTCAATGTATAATGTTAATATCAACTGCATATTAAAGGAAATTTTAGTAGTATTTAATGGAAAAACTATAATTATTTTTAAAGGAGATATATCCCATCCTGTGATTTTTCTAGAAGTTCCTCACATATAATTATTTATGGAGATGATTATCAAATAGGGAGAAAGAAATGAAATTATAAAGATATATAATGTCCCCATCATTTTGGAATACATTGATGTCTTTATCAAAGAGTTACTTGGACCTCCCACATAAAGAGAGTTAGATTTATCAATTGAAAACATACCTGGATCTAAGTCGATATCAAAGACCCCATATAGAATTGAAAATGTGGAGTTAGAGGAATTAAAGAAACAACATCAATATCTTCTGGAGAAGGGATTTATCTGACCAAGTGTGTCTCCTTGAGAAGAACCTATTTACTTTGTGAAGAGGAAGGATGGATCAATGTGGATATGCATTTATTATAGATAACTTAATGATATCACAATGAAGAAAAAGTACCCTCTCCCAAGGATTGATGATTTATTCGACAAAATTCTTGGGGATAAATTCTTTTAAAAGATTAAACTCTGATATGGGTATCATTAATTGAGGGTGAATAAAGAAGATATTCCAAAGAATTTCTTTTGAACAATATATGGGCATTATGAGTTATTTTTATTTCTTTCGGCTTGACAAATACTCCTCCTATATTTATGGATTTAATAAATATATTATTTATGGACTTCCTTGATAAATTCATGGTAGTTTTTATTGATGATATTCTAATATATTTCAAAATTTGTGAGGAGTATAAAGATCATCTCAGGGTTATATTAAAAAATATGGGGAAGGATAATCTTTTTAGAAAATTAAAAAAATATGAAGTTAGGTTGCAACATGTTGAATTCTTAGGGAACATTGTAACCAATGAAGGAATATTAGTTAACCCTACAAAGATAAAGGTTGCAGAAGAGTGGCCTTATACTACAATAGTAACTTAGAATTGTATTTTCCTTTTTTTTCAAGATATTATAAAAGGTTTATAAAAAAAATCACAACTTTCTAATCGAATAACCATGTTAACTTGAAAAGGATCCAAGTTCCTCTCGATAAAGGAGTGTGAAGAAAGTTTCCAATAACTAAAGAAGAGATTGGTTACTACACCTATGTTTACTTTACCATCAGTCAGAGAAGGATTTTTTATTTATAGTGATGCATATTTAAAAGGTATTGGGTTCATCCTCATGAAAAATTATAAGTTTATTGCTTATGCATATTGACAGTTAAAGCCTCATGATCATAATTTTCCTATTCATGAATTGGAGTTAGCTGTATGAATTTTTACTCTGAAAATATGGAGGCACTATATTTTTGGAGAGAAATGTGAAATATACATAGGACAATAATGTTTTAAGTATATATTAACACAAAATGAATTGAACAAGAGATAAAGGATTTGGTTGTAACTTATAAAAGAATACAACTATTCAGTTCATTATCACCTCAGAATAGAAAACAATGTCGTGAATTCATTAAGTAATAAAGAACTTATTGTGATGTAAATGATGAGGATTCAAGGAGATCCATTAATCAAGGACCTAGGAAAGTTTTACATGGGAATCTTAAGGTAAAGTACATCATCAAACCTATCCTAAATGATTTATCAACCAACATTACTAGAGAAGATAAAGAGAGCCTAAAGAGAACATACTCTGATAAAAAAGAATATAGTGGATATGAAGAATGGTAAGTTTACTGAGTTCATTATTGACCAAGAAGGTGTACTAAATTTTTGTACAATGATATATTTCCCATCTATCCCAGATATTAAAAAAATAACCGATGGATGAATTTCATAGTTCTATATTCTCTATACATACTAGAAGAACTAAAATTTATAAAGACCTTTATGGTCATTATTGGTGGGATAATATGAAATGGGAGATTTTCAACTACACTGCAAGGTGCTTGGTGTCTCAACAATTGAAAGTGGAACAACAACTTCCTAAAGAGGTAGTGAAATCATTACCCATACCAACATGGATGTGGGACAATATCACTATGGACTTTATCATTGGTTTCCAAATAACATCCCAAGGAAACAATGTGATATGTTTTATAGTGGATAAAATCCCTATTACTGCCCTTTTTATCACTATTAAGGATGATATATCTCTTGACCAACTTTCCAAGATAAACGTAAAGTAAGTGGTGAGGCTGCATGGGGTGCCACTTTCTATAATTTCTGATCATGATCCATGTTTCATATCTAAATTTTGAAGAATTCTTCAACATGATCTGAATACTGAATTGAATTTCAGTATGTACTATCACCCCAAAACTGATATCCAATCTTAAATGACTATTCATACATTTTATTACATGCTGAAAACATGCTCAATGGAATTTACTAGTGAGTGGGATCAACACCACCCATTAGTTGAGTTCTTATACAACAACACCTTCCCCTAGAGTATTCAAATGGAACCATATAAATCACTATATGGGAAGTGGTGTATAACTCCTACATGTTGGGATAAAGTTGGTGAGAGAAAGCTACCTGGCCCCGATCTTGTTCAAGAGATGACATAAAAGGCTCATTCCATCCAACAACATATAAAAGATGCTCAAATTCAGTAGAAGATCTATACTGAAAACTATCAAAGGGACTTGGATTTTGATGTTAGAGACAATGTTTTCCCTAAGATATCACCATGGAAAAGATTAATTCAATTTTGAAAGAAATGTAATATTATCCCTATGTACATTGTCCCCTTTGAAATCCTTAATTGCATGGGATCAGTGGACTACTAACTAGCTCTTCCACCAAATATTTATAATTTTCATGATTTATTCCACTTATCTCTCTTGAGGATGTTAATTCTTGACCCCTCACCTATACTGAATCCACATGTGGTAAAATTGGAACATGACCTCTCTTACGAGGAGCAGTCGGTGGAGATCTTGTACCATAGGAAAAAATTACTACACAACCAGAAAAATCATCTTGTAAACGTGTTGTGGAGGAACCATACATATGAAGAAGTGACATGGTAACCAGAGTAGACCATGATATAGAAGTACCCTCACCTTTTCTCATCTATATAATGAGTTGAAATTTCCAGGATGAAATTTATTAAAGGGGAAGAATGTAATGACTCATGCTATTTAAAAAAAATATTTTTTTTTCAGGAATAAACATGTGTTATATATTATATAATAATATACACATACAAAATATAGTAGAATATGAATTATTAATTTATTAAAACCACTGAATTGAATACATGGATCCTTTTTAGCCTTATAATATTTAAAAGTGGGGATACTAACCCCAAACCATAAAAATTGGTGATGTCATCCCTTTATGGATACACACCATTGAAACCCTCCCTAACCTCCTTCTGTCTTGATATTGTAACCATTTTCACATTTATTGCCTCTCACCAGTACACCATCCTCTATGAAAATTTCATTTATTTATAAATAAATATATAATTATATATTTTTGTGAAATTATTGTCATTTAATGTTATTCAGAGTAGAATCAAAATTATTAATCTTTTTGGAATCACTTAGTTGAATACAAGTATTATTTTTAGCCTTACATTCTTTAAAAGTTAGGATCCCAGCCTCAAACCATAAAAAAGGTAGTGCTGGACCACTCTGGATGCACACCATCAACACCCTCCAAACTCACCCTCTAGCCCAATGTCACAACAACTCCATCCTTTCCTCTCACCAGTACACCATCCTCCATGATAGTTTCAATTATTTATAAATAAATATTTATTTATATATTTAGATACACATGTTTGGGGAATCATTGAAGTGTCTATCAAAAATAACGACCAAGATCTACTAAAGTGTTTTATATGGTTATAGAGTGATTTAGAAAAATCATTTTATTTAAAAAAATGTGAATAGATTTAATAAGGATAATGTTATTATTGGAATATAAATTAAAAATAAGAAACAACACCAAGATATAATGTGATTCAGATCGATGTGATCCATAGTGCTTGCTAAGAAACCAACCTATGTAAGATTATTACTAAAGAAATAGAAAAAATAAAATATATAATCGATGAAAGAATGTAAAATACCAAAGAAGCTATCTGAGGAGTTCGACCTTTCTAAACAAGGTGGCGTTGATGAACTATTGTAGTTTTTTTCCTAGGACCAATTGATTTTACTATGATTAATTTTATATTATATGTATTGAATATTAATTAAAAATCATATTACATATTTTACATTGTTCTACATGAATTTTATGTAAAAATTTCCATGAGTATTTTTCACATTGACTAGGTTATATCAGTTCCCCTCTATGATGAGAACCTTGAAGTGATATGAAAATATTCTTAATATATTTCTACATTTGGATGAAATAACATTGTGGGACACATAGTATTAATATTGTTAGGTGTGGGTACTCGTAATCAGATGAGGCTTCTTCTCATGAAGTTTTCACTTGGTAATATCCAACACGGGAGATTATGAAAATAGACCCACTAGTTTGAATTCCGCATGTATTGGTGTCATCAGATATTCCTATTAGTGCATATGTAATGGTCCTTAGAATTTAATATTATCATCAATGCATGTCACGAATCATACAATTATATTTACTTATCAAAACCATCACACTATATATTGGCGGGAAATATGGTAAATTGGGTGTGTCAAGATTGACATGTCATTAATGGATAACTCAAGGAAGGATTTGTCCCTTTCATCTTTATGGGAGTTGATATATCTCCCCTTTGATTGGAATATATTTGTCACCTAAATTCCATTTCCCTGGTGAAATGAATTATTTATTTAGGATAGTAAAAGAAATACGTATCAAGCATATAGGTTGATGACACCATCGTACAACCTTCTTGATGAGATATTGTGATAAAGAAATTATATTATACAGTAAGAATTTGAATGTGGTTAACAATCATTGCAACAGTAAGTTATTTCTCTCAGGTTCCTTGACCCATTGTTAGATAGTAATATTGTACTTTATTCCATCCCGCCTAATGCCAACGAGAAAGAATCATAGAGGGTTACACACGAAGTGTTTTTGTTGATGTCAATTAAATTATATTTGAACTTAATTAATGGAATAAATATTATTATAAATACTAAATAATAATTTTATTTAAGTTATATTAATCACATAAATTAAATAAATATTTATTTTCTAGTATGTGAATAAAAATATATTTTTTTTATTTTATTTAATAGTTAATAAATATTTATTCATCAATATGTAAATGAAATATTTATTTATGAATAAAATAATTATCTGGGTATACATTAAATACCAAGGAGTTATAATGGAACAAGACTATGTCTAGTGATAAAATAATTATTTATAAGCTGGTAAATATTATTTATCAATTTACTCAAGTTGGTGCACCAAAAAATATTATTATTATTATTATAATGTGACAAGGGGTTTATTAATGTTATTTAATGTTATTTAATATCCATCATTAAATTAAATTATATTTTAACCTAAACCATTTCTCTATAAATATATTGTTATGTATATTGTTTATTGCATCCAAGATTGAGAATAGAAAATTGTTGCACACAATGAATTCACTCTATACTCCTCCTTGCCTATCCATCTCAAGAATGAAAACAAGGTAGATATTTCTTCAAGACCAAATAAGAGTGATCAAGAACTAATTTATATGAGATATTTCCACCTTCCCTATCCCTATAGATTTATTATTGATTCTATTTTCCTCATTTCTCTCCCTCATTGAGAATAGTGATTTCCCATGTCATTGATATATCTCAATATTTACTAGATTAGTTGTATTTTTTGGATTCTGCTTTAATTGATCCAAGACTTTCAAATTACCTTGGGTGTGGATTCCATGTTGTGTGGTTGTTGATTCCTTAAATTGAGGTAGGAGTTTTTTTAAGTAAAATCCCATCAATTAAATCCATTTATGATTGTTGATTTTAAAATAAAATTTTAATTGTTTTAGAATGATTGATTTTTTATTACTCATGATGATTTATTAAAGGGTTTTGTTATAGTCTAATTATAATTATTAGAAGTTGTGGAAGTGATTTAAACCCTTATCTAAGGACCTCCCATGCAAGATAAATGAAAAAAAATAAGTAGAAATAAAGAACTAATGTAAATAGCATAACTTACTCCGAAGAGCATATTTAACATCTATAAACTCTATTACATGGGTTTGATAATGATTAAAAAGGTAATCCAAAATACATCCCATCTTCATAGTATATCGATAGGTTTCATAGACTAATCCGAAGTTCAAATTTGATCCATCCTTCCTCCATTACATGCTAGTTCCGCATCTGAAAAGGAGAGCAATGGAGAGATCTTTTGGTGATGGAGAATTATGGCCCAAAATCATTTGATCATCCAAATACACTATCATCATATAAAAATTGTTTATATATATTTTTGAATACACTCTTCGACTACTACTATATTTACTCATGATTTTATAATGCATGAGTAAATTCCACATATAGTGCATTCATAATTAATGCATACTCAATTATTACATTATATCTCATGTAACATATTAATAAATACTAGATTTTAATGAGTTTTAATCAATAAAATATCAACACACTTAATATTACTTTTCTCATTCAATTAAATGCAATATCATGCATGGAATCTTATTTCATACATACATCTTGATATACCATACACTTGATAAATCCATAAATCATATAAATGTTATGGATTTAGGGTATATCTCCTTCAATTTCCAACATTCACTAAATCCAAATAGACTTTTTTTCATTTCACTTTATACAATATAATTTAAAATAACTTGTGAAAACATATCCATAACTCATTTTGAATATCTTACAAAAAACTTTTGGAAATATATCATTAACTTTACCTTGTATCTCATCATATATAATACCTTGTGAATATCCATCCATTTTTTTGATTAACTCTAATACACTTTTGGTGTAGCTCTTAGAGTAAAAATAAATCCCCATTTAGTTAACCCCAAATTGTGACTCCAATTTACTTTATAGAGTTGAAAAAAATATTAATAAATAGATCCATAAATGTATGTAAATGTTGCCTCTAGAAAAGAATCAATGCTACTCAATCAGTAAAGTGAGGTGGCATGATATCCATCAAAAACATGTTTCTATATACTTATTCCCACCAGTATGATTAATATAAAAACATGTATTCTCATATTTTCCCATTTAGTAAGACATTGTGTGACCATGGGACATGAAATATGTCAATCCCATATATCCATCTCATTTATTCTTGATTCTTAAAGTGTAAATATAACTGATCTATTAATACATCACATGTAATGTCCCAGAATTCCATGTAATTTTTTTGAAAATTAAATGGAATTATTTCGAGACTAGGCTCTGAGATAACACATGATTCAGAGGCATGGAGTGTCTAAAATGTATTTTAGAACAATTTTTAAAGTCTATTAAATAATTATGTGAGTGGGTTTTTCTAACTTTTAAACTGGTACCCAGATTAAAACTCTGAGGGCACCATTGAACTCAGAGCATCTGGATTTTCCTAGGAAGGGCCTAACATTGGCCAGTGCATACCAACCATGGAAAGTAGTTTTTGGTCATAAATATAATAATTGAATAAAGATTATTTTATTTTCAAATCCTTATAATTCATAAATGGTAACTCAGATTGGAAATACGAGAGTACCATTGAGCTCATGATGGTGTTCTTCCCATAAGCATAGCCTAACCTCAACTGGCACTAGTCAAGGGTGAAAGCTAATTTTTGGACGTTTTAAAGGAAAATAAAAAAACCTAGAAAAGGTTTATTTTATTTCTTTTAAATTTTTGCAGTGACACAACATCGCTGCAATGCGGCGACGTGATGATGCTGAAAATAATTAATGCAATACATTAATGAATCAGTGTGGTGACACTGCAATGCGCAACACATCCTCCTTCTTTAATTAAACATGGATTCAGGGATGAAAAACAACCCTAAAAATAATCTAACTAATGATGAAGGAAACATATCCAACAATGAACATCGACGAATCAAAAAATAGTGATGACACTCTTGGAGAGTGGATTTGACACCGGAGATGGATAGATGATCATCCTTTATAATTCTCCTTCTTCCCAGGCAGGGTTTTGATGATTTTCTGTGTTAATTGATTTTCTCCGTTCTTTCTTTTAAATGAAAAATGTGGGTTAAATCACAAGTAAGTTAACCCGTGGATCGATCATTCATGTGGGATGGGAACTTATCTTGCGGGGATTGAAAGAAATGGGATTATTTATCAAATATTCCACCATCCTTTCTAACATAATGATCAAAGGCCAAACTAATAGGGTCGATGTTCGTCGCCTTGGGTGTTCCTTGTGATGCCCCCCCCCCTTTCTCTTGAGTTCTTCACTGGAGGACCCCCAGGGTAGCATTGGGCCTTTTCCATGGGATGATGAACATGACCGATTACCCGGAGAAACAATATAATGACATGGAGCCCACTGAAGACATCTATAGGACCCAAAGAGCCCAGGAATGTTATTGGATTGAAGAATAGAACAATGAAGCGGGTCAGGTGGCCCACAGAGTAGACCGCCGATGCGCCGGAGTGGGTGACCAGTGATGGCCGGTAGGCAGGAGGTGGAACGCGCTGACGGTGCACTTCAATAGTAGCAGAAACCTCTGGTACCAAGGCCGACAACATACAGGACACGACGCACTGGTAGAGCATCGTGGCAGTGATAGGGGCCATAGGCATGAAGGTTGGTGGCTTGTTGTAGGTGGATATGGACACCAAGCCACGTCGGAGGCACCATGGAACACAAATCTGCAGTCCGCAGACTGTGGTGATGGGGGTCAACATAGCACTTTGCCGTATTGACCAGGTAGTAGGACTCAGTGCCCCAATGCGTCCTATGTGGAGAAACCGACTACCCCTTTGGTGGTTGGGCGGGTGTATACAGACCATCCCACACCCAAGTGGGTTGGGTTGTCCTAGCAGGCCGACCGGCAGGTCAGACCAGACGCAACCGAGCTGGGTTGGGCCCAACGGGTAGGGTCGGGTTGGACTGAACCTGGACCCATTCGACCCACTTGTCAAAAAAAGAGGCATATCATTTGTAACAGGTTTCCATTTGATGTACCATCTATAGTGTTGGGACCCTTGCAATGAGGCGGTCCATTTGGTATACTCCAGTTGGTCTGGCTGAGTTAGATCAGGCTTAGATGCAACCTTCCCCTGTTTAATAAAATGCTAATAACTTTTAGACCGAGCTTCTGATTAACGCACCATCTACAATTTTGGGACCCTTGAAATGAGACAGTCCTTTGGGTATATTCTTAGTGAATTTTTGTGGTAGTCGAGATATGACTGATGGATTGAGGAGTAGAATCTCTCAGAGTCAAGTGCACTAGAGAGCGGGAATCCTACAGCTGGTTGTGACCTAAAGGATATGATGAGTAAACCTTAGTGGTCCAATAGTAGAGCATACCTCAGTGGTTTAGTAGCTGAGTGAACCTCAATTGTTCAATAGTTGACCGGGCCTTAGTGGTCCAGCAGTTGAGTGGACCTCAGTGGTCTAGTAGCTGAGCGAACCTCAGTGACTCATCATGGATGAGTCCCTCTATAGTACAATATTATTTAGCTTTACGACTGATAATCTTACTTTTTTATACCTTGAATTATACCTAGTGTGAGCTTTATTTTTTTTTGTGGTATTTCTTTGTGGTCTTGCTTTGTGGTGTTTACTTTGTGTTATGGGGTCTCTACTGAGTATTGTGTTAATCACCCATGCATGGGCTTCGCCTGCACATGTTGTGTATTTTCCAAGCGATCTATGCTTCGATGGGGACCTTAGTGGTCTAGAAATAGGTGGTGTTCAGTGAGATGAGATATATGGGTGTACTTCTATGACTACAAGCATCTACGCTTCACCTACCCTTCAGGTAGGGTCTTGAGTGGATAGACCGTGGTAGTTGTACTTTTTTTTGTGGTTTTGGGCTTGTATTCTGCCCCTTTTTACTTTCATTTTGTATTGTACTCCTAGTAGTTGTCTTAGTGATAGTTTTGTTTTACTTCGTTTTTACTTTCAATGGTTTGAGCTTTGCTCCTATGTATAGGTTTAAAGGAAAATTCCTTCCCTTTTTGGGATATTCCTACTAGGTGATAGTCGACATCCAATTTTCTATGGAAGGTGGTCTAGGGGTAGTCGCGACATGGGCCATGGGGGATGGGTTATGGAAAAGTGGTATCAGAGAAGGTCGGTTCTACTAGAAGAACTAAGAGTCTAAATTTTTTTATAGAGAAATAGTGTTAGTGTCTCAAGTTCGAATTTCAGTCCAGGGAGTCCAGTGTTGGTGCGGTGGATGACATATCCATACACTAGGACCCTGAATTCTACTTTTTGACTTGGTACATGAAAACAATGGTTGCATTTGTCTTTCAATGTTTTCTCATGATCCTTATGAGTCAGAGTCATCTCACCAGGTATAATCTACTAATTTTGATTCATCTTGATCCCTTTCAGAATGCCTCCATACAAAAATCCGACCAAGATTCCAGTGCATGACCATGAGGATGGTCCACATAGTGACGAGGCTTCAGTACAAGGACTTTTGCCTGAGATGGTACATTAGAGTGGTTTTTCAACAATACCACCACCCATTGGTTAGCAGTTACTACCGGTATAGGACACAAATATGCTCAGCGCATTACACTAGTTCTAAAGATAAAGACCTCCAAGGTTTAGGGGAGAGATAGATCCTTAGGTCACTGAGGATTGGCTGTAGATGGTGACATGGGTCTTCTGCTTAGTGAGGATGCCACTTGACCATATGAAGGATCTATCAGTGATCATTATATAGAGATCAGTGAGGAGATGATGGAGTTTGATGATCCTAATGCATGAGGAGGTGACTCTCACTTGGTCTGACTTTGAGAAACTTTTTAAGGAGGAGTTCTTCCCTGCAAATTTTCAATCAATGTGCATATAGGAGATACTTCACCTACAATAGGGCAACCTGATAGTGGATGAGTACTCTTCGAGGTTCACATACCTCTCCAGTTACTTTACAGATATGGTACGAGACCCTTTCTTCAGGGCCCAGACCTTTGAGTAGGTACTTCGATGGGATATTAGGAAATCGATGATTTCCCTCAGCATCCTTACACAGGATGTGGTGCTGCAATCAGAGAGCTTCCTTGCAGAGCAGACACCGATGGTGGGATCTACCTCCAGGTGACATGTGTTTGAGTCATCTGTGGTGGGTAGCCGACATATGACATAGAGGACAAAATGGTCCAGAACATTCGAAGGATGACCCCAGTACTTAGGGTCGGCGGTATGAGGCTCCTAGGGAATGGGGTAATAATGCCTCCCATCCATACAGAGGTTATAACCGACACAAGATAATAATGCCTCCATCCCATATATACATAGAGGTTAACAATGGTGGGGGGTAAACATGCCTCCCACCCATACATTTTGTAAGTGGAATGGGTTATGAATGCCTCCCATATACACATTCACATTGTAATTCACAAAAAAAGAAATTTCATAAGCATTCACATTATATAATGTAAGTAAAAACATCTTACATCATTTCAAATTAAACAAGAAAACTAATTATGCAATGCCCTTAGTAATAAAACAAGGAATGGGAAAGCCATGACATCTATTGAAACCATTCTCTTAGTCCAAATCACTTATAAGGTTTAGGATAACTCATCCTAGCCAACCTAAAAATCCAACCTTCCAATTTTCCTAACATGGAAAATCCATTTTAAGTCAAGGTGTCAAGGTCTAAACATCAAAGTCAAAATACTCACATACCCATTTGGCCATTTCTTATCTGAAAGGGTATAAAAACAATTGAGGCACCTTGGTATACTCCAAATACACATGGTACAATGTCCAATTCAATTAAAAACCAATCCAGGACCATCAAACCATACTTAGATATTTTGGGAAATTGGCCTAAAATGGCCAATTTGGGTGGCACATCCCTTGGGTGTCCATAAAAAGAAAGGGTGGTCTCTAAACCCCTAATCCAAACCCAATCCACCTATATCAAGGATCTAGGGTCATTTAGACATGAAGTAATCAACACAAAAGAGGAGCTCTACAATGGTCAGCTCATGGAACAACATAATAAATACGAAATGACCAAAAATCAAAGGGAAAACTATGTGGCCATCTACATTAGAGCCATAGAGGATCCCTCACTGGATATTGACCTCAGATTCAAAGTAGATTAAAGTATATCTGAGTTTCAGTCTAATTCCTTAAAAATAGGGCAAATGAACCTGCATCTAAATAGCACAACAGATGGTGAGATTCACTGAGGAAGGAGGAGTACGCAAGGTTAGCCTTACCTTGGCCTATCTGATGCTTCTCTCAGATAAAGCATCAATCACCGGATGGAGGAGAAGAAATATATACAAGGATGAAGTGGATTTATATTAAAAGGAATAGAGGTTTTAGGGTTTTTCTATTGGAGTTTAGGGAAAAGGAAAGTTAGAACTTAAATGAAGGGAGGGGGAAAATGTTAATTTTTCTTCAAAAATAGGCTCGCACAGTTTATGCACATGGTTAGTGAAACCGTACACAAACTGTGTGTACTCCACTGCCTTTCTGGGCACATTTCATGGTCTTTACACATGGTTTCACTAACCACACATATACCATGCAAATCCCTACTACAGTAACTGCACGGCCATGCATTTGGGTCGCACTATTGCAGACAAACTGTGTAGCCCAATCTACTTTCCCCTTTGCATAGCTCTAGGATTCAGAAGTTCCTCGGATGCTCTTGTGACCTCCTTAGATTAATGATAGGACTTCATTAGGACCATTTAAGTTATCCAAAAAGAAAAACCAATTATCCTTTTCTTGGATAAAGAGTCAGGTCGTTACAACCTCCCCTCCTTAAAGCAACTCATCCCCAAGTTTCCCTTGTGAGGGTGAAGAGGTACTATCAGTAAAGAGTTACAACCACTGAGACCATATATCAGCTTTCCACTCCCAAATCTCATCTTGTACTTGGATGTGATTCCATAACACCCATATAAGAGGAATGGAGCTACCTCAGAGTTTCTTCCCTCTCCGATCAACAATACAAACTGGATACTCCTCAAAGGAAGCATCCATATCCAACTCAACCTCAGTAGGATGGAAGACTTGAGATGGGTCTGGAAAATATTGACAAAGTTGAGATACATGAAATACATCATGCATAGAGAAGTATCTCTAAGGAAGTTCCAACTGGTAAGCCACTACTCTGATCCACTTCACAGCCTCATATATCCCAAAAAATGTTAGTGATGGCATACCGTACTTCTAAATACGTATATAACCCAACCTAGGTGATACTTTCAAGAAAACCAGGTCTTCGACATCGAACTCAAGAGGTTTCTGATGTCTGTTATCATAAGACTGCTTATCTAGACTGAGCTATCAACATGTACATCCTGGTCATCTAGACCTGCTCTGAATTTTCCTGCACAAGACAAGGCCCAAGCATTATAGCTCCCCTACCTCTAACCAACACATAGGTGAGAAAAAAGGCCTACCATAAAAGGATTTAGAGGGATCTATCTTTATGGTAGACTAAAATCTATTTTTATAAGTAAACTAAATGTGAGGAATATATTTCTCCCAAGAACCCCCAAAGTCAAGAATGCACACATGGATAATATCCTCAAGAACCTGAATTTTACGCTCTGTCTATCCATTTGTCTGAGGGTGATAGGTCATGCTCAAAAGTACCTATGTACCCAAGGCCTTATGCATCCCCTACCAGAATTGTGACTTGAAACAAGCATCTCTTTAGGAAACAATAGAATTAGGTGACCCAGGAATACATACAACCTCCTTGATGTCATAGATATCGATACATTTTGGTGACACCAGGGTGAACTTCCCATTCTGAGGCATGGAAATCCCTCATCAAATCCTCTCTAATGCCTGCAAGGACCCATATACACCAACAGAACAGAAGAGTATTATCCCCATAGACTATCCAGCCATAAGATGTATCATCATCATAAACTCTTTCTCGTATTTCAAGGCCTTCAGGAACAAATATATGTCTCCACATTACTCGTTCCAGAAGAGTATATGTCACCACTAAGGCTGAGAGAATAGTCTTACCATGGTCCTTCTGAACCTCAATGTGCATCTCCAAGAATAATGCCATAATCTTCCATTCGTCACTGGACTCCTAAACTACATGTGTATGAGTCTTTTGGATTAGATAATTAGATACTAAATTCCCTTTCCCTGAAGTGTAGGAAATTTTGAAATCAAATGATTGTAGGTACTCAATCGACCTACACTACCTGAGATTTAGATCTCATTGAGTAAATATGTTTTTGATGCTTTTGTGGTCTCTGAACACCACAAAATCTCTCCCAGAAAATAGTTTCTCCAACAACATAAGGTGTGAACAACAACAACGATCTTGAGGTCATGCGTTAGGTAATTATGCTCATGAGGCCTCAATTGATGAGAACCATTTGCAACGCCTTGCTCATCCTGCATTAGAATAGCTCCAAGACCAATACCTGATGCATCGTAATCAACCATATAATCCCTTCTTGGCTATGGAAGAATCAGTATTGGCTCTAAAGTAAGTATTCCCTTTCACTCTTGAAAGGATGCTTCACAAGATTCTGACCATTTTAATTTCACACCCTTCTTCATAAAACCCATAAGCGACACTAAAATGCATGAGAAATCCTGAATCATGCATCTATAGTATCAAAAAATCCCCAAGAAACATCGAATATCAAAAACATTCCCAGTATTAACCCATGAAACCACATTCCTCACTTTCTCTAGGTCAACTAAAACTCATGTCACTGAGATTATATGACCTAGGAAGTGAAATTTATCTATCCAGAAGTCACATTTACTGAGCTTAGCATAGATCTGATGCTTTCTCAGCAAATTTAGCAGAATCACAAGGGATTCATGGTCATGTATAGAGAGAATACACTAATATACCATCAATTAATAAAATCAAAAATGAATCCAAATATGGGTGGAAAACCCAATTCATAAGAGAAATGAAGATAGTAGGTGCATTTGTGAGTCCAAACGGCATAACCAGGTACTCGTAGAGACCATACCTACTCTAGAAAGTTGTACAAGGTATGTATAAAGTCCTGACATGCACCTGATGATAGACCAACCTCAAATCTATCTTTGAAAACTCTTTCTCTCTTAAAATCTGATCAAATAGGTCATCTATTCTAGGAAAAGGATACCAATTCTTGATAGTCAATTAATTTAATTGATAGTAATCCACACAAAACCTAAGGGTACTATCCTCCTTTTTGGAAAAGGGGATAGGTAAACCCCAAAGAGAAGTGTTGGTCCATATAAAACCTTTCACCTCTAGATCCTACAACTGGTTCTTGAGCTCCAGAAGCTTCTTAGGTTCCATCCTATATGGAGAAATGGTCACATGTTCTAATCCTAGAATAAGATCAATAGTAAACTCTACCTCTCGATCTAATGTAATACTAGAGAAGTTTTCAAGAAAAAAATCTCTAAAACACTCCACTATAAGAGGAAAAACAATGGGTTTCAACCCCTGGTCATCAAGGTAAATACTAGATACTTGTGTTGTTTCACTACCCATCCTCTACTACTTGGGTACTACTCTTATTGCACCAACATACCATTATCCCTTCTGTACATACATAACACCATCTGTTGATGTAAACATCACCCTCTGACGATAGAAGTCAATGTGGGGTTTACAAGGAACTAACTAGTCTATCCCAAAGATTACATCAAAACCCATCATGTTGAGAACGTATAGGTTCCATTCGAAAAAGGTAACTTCATATATCAAGGGGTAAATTTTGAGAGTGATGAATTCCCTATGATAGAATACCTAAGGGAGTATCTAGCATCATAATTCCATGATAGTACTCAATATCGAGACCCAAACTCCCAGTGATTGCCTCATATATGAACAAGTGAGGCGTGCCTATATCAAACAAAGTAGATACTATAGTGGAGGCTACCAAAATAGTACCTCATGTTATAGATGGTTTGGAACTCTGCTCTTGCATCATATGATGGACTGTATGTAAATGGCATGTACCACAACCATGATTCATTTCCTAACTACCATGTGCAGACCTGCTTTGTTGGTGCTAGGAATCATAAGTCTGGTTGCCTCTGACTCGACCACCACCACAGCCTAATTGACCGGTTTTCTTCCAACTGCCTATCTATTGTGATCCTTCTAACCCCACTCTTGGACAAGAAGTTGGTGCAGATACCTGCTCACTAAGAATATGAGGGAAAGTTCTGCAGAAATGGTGGAGATGGTGTAATGACCCAAACATTCATTAATGGAAAATCCCTCTTGATATAATTAAATGTCTCTTTATGTAAAATGTTTATATAAAATTTCAACTTATTTGGTTTTATATTAATAATTTTTATAGTTTCTAATATATCCATTGAACAGTGATCACATGATTGGTATAAATATAGGGCTTTAACAATCTAATTTACTCAGACAAAGGAAGTGATGGCCTCATATAGTAGAATTGCTCCATACAAAGCCCATTTGTCAGAGCTTAGAAAATAGTTGGCATCATTGGGCTTCTCTATTGACCAATCCCAATATGAGCTTCATCATGTCAAGCATGAACAGAACTATCTACGGGAGAAGTGGAAGTTGATAGAGATCACCATGCGTGCAATGTTATCCGAGCCACCCCAAGAGTCTGTCACCATCGCACACCTTGCCCTTAGGTATTATGTAGCTGTTTTAAGGGGTTATGTAACAAATCCCTAGTACAATGGTTATTTACATTATTTTTGTACATAATAATGAATATACTTTCATTTTATTATTGTTACCTAGTAAATAGTTTTTAAAGCACAAATAGTGTTTTTAGTTAAAGTTAAACTAAGAAAACTATTTTGATGAATTAATGGATTTTTGAAATAAATAATATTTTAATAAATTATTATTATTATTATTATTAAATTAAATTTTATTAAATATAAATGATCGTATAATTTTATGAATGCAATCGTCATTTTTTTTAAAGTTTGAAAGCCATTTTTGTCAAAACACGTGAATTTTTTATAAATGGCGGATTTTATTTTAAAAGTGAAAATTAACATATTTAGAAAATTGTTTAGATAAAATAAATATTATTTCTGGAATTAGGACGTCAAAATTATCCAATGATGATTTTTTCATAATTTTCTAAGACAGTCAAATTTTTGGGTAAAAATTAAATATCGTTTAAATATATAATGTGTTTTATGACATCATAAGGACCCAATAGTGATGTAATAAAATACTATAAGATTTACGTTCATCCAATATATGTTTTAACATTAAAATAATTTGATTTTGGGTTTTTTTGACTTATTTTACAAAGCATTAATGGACCCTTCAAGACTTATTAAACATCTTGTCTTTTTAAATTGTTTCCCTTGGGAGTGTGACTCACCTCTACATAAGCAACCCAATTATTTTAAGAAGTTCGGACTTTGGCCTTATAAAATATTTTTTTCCACTTCCCTTTTCCAAAAACCATTTGAAAAAACCATGGTTTGGTTTGTGGTTTGGAATATTTTAATGTGAGGTGTCCCAAACCAAAATAATAATGAATTCCCTCACCTTTCCTATATAAATCCACCCAAGCTACCACTTCCTCCTCACTAAAAGCCTTTGGAGTTCGTCCAACCTCTTCCCTCCTCTCTTTATAATCCTCCCAAGGTTCCCCAAGCTCCCAAGAAGCCTCTCTCAAGCCTCTCTCAAGCCTTTGGAAGCACACTTCTAAGTAAGGGTTTTTCTTCCTTTCTCATTTTTGTCTGATATTATTTAAATTGTTATGCCCTTTTAATTTCAATTATAAATTTTGGGGTATGGTTTATAACCTCCCCAATACTGACCTATTTATTTTTTAATTATGGGATACCCCTTTCTCTCTCATTAAATGCCTCCCATGTACACCCGTTACTATGCCGAAATTCTGAGAGGAATTCCTCTCTCCTCTTTTACATTCAAGAAATTATTTTGTATCATGACTCTAAATTCCATTAAAATTGTTGGGAAATGTATCTATATGAGCCCCTTAATTTCCATTTCATGTACATATGATGATACACCTCTTTCTCTCTGATCAATAATTTTTATGAATTCTTACGTCAAGCCGTTATGCTGTCGAAATTGCACTGATTTTCCAAGCCAATGTCATTGTGTAGTGAATATCATGCTCATTCCTCTATAAAGGGTATTTGTAACGCCCCTACCCCAGTTACCTAGAGTCGGTGCATTATTACATAACATTGGAATGATCACAAGAAATATCAAGTCTCAAAAGACCGATTAGTTTAGTAGCCTTGAAATAACTAGATACATTAATAAAGTTTACATTACATCATAAAATGAAAACTACAACAATATAGTCTCCATAGTCCAGAATCTTATCCTCTCATACTATCCATGAAATTCATTCATAAATTACTTCTTCACATCCTGGGAAAAATAAAACATAGAAAAGGGGTGAGCTCAAATGCCCAGTAAGGATAACAATATAGCAGAAACTTTCATAAATAAGAATGAACATTTAAGGCAATGTATAACTAAAACAAAAGCCTTTTAAAACTGAACTTCAACATAATATGGCAGAAATAAAATGAAATAATTCCATTTAATTATTTACATGGATATTCTACTAATCGAATAATCACATGCAATATCAATAACCACTTTCATAATGATGGAATGCATAATGCCAGACTACCATAACCACATAGCCAAGGCCTCGTGCCAAGACTACAAATAAGATTTTGTCAAGGCCTTTTTCCAAGACACTAGTTTGTCTCATGATACCTACCGATGCATCGAGTAGCTATTGCGTGCTCCACCCGTCACTTATTAAGTCCAATGCATTCCTTATATGAATAGGTTTAAACATAACATAAACATTCATTTTAAAACTAGCATACGAAATGTCAATACTTTCTCCATAAACCATGAATGGTATAAAAATAACACATCCACAGTCAAACATATCACAAAACCTTCAATACAATATGGAAGTTTTTTATCATAAAAAATAAACTTCAAATAAGCTTAAAATCCATCAAAGGATGTGAACATAGATGAAATAAAAACTATTTGAGAGAAATATCTCCTTTTTTAAATCATTTAAAAGTAACATAATTATAAAATAAAACATTTAATTTGAAAATTTTATTATAATCTTGTAAGGTAAGCTTCGAAGATTTTATAACGGAAGAAAATAGCCACACCCGCCGTATAAATTAAAAAAATCATTCATCGAAAAGGTTAAAAAGGACCTTGTTTGGAAAACGACAGAAAGATTCCTTTATAAACCTCTTATAAAAAGTCAAAAAAGGGTATAAATGACTTTAAACCATATTATAGTAAATATTAAAAATGTTTTTGAATTCATTTTTAGAAACCATGGATGTGGATGATAAAGAAGTCTCAGTAGATTATTACGTATAAACAACCTCAGATAATGAAGTGATTGCGAAATAAACCCTTACCTTGTACTTTTCCTTGGTTGGTGGTAGGTTGACCTCCTATATAATGGTGAAATAATTGTTATTAGATTATAAAATAATCATATACATTAATATGATATCATATATGATCTTTTAACATTGATTTGTTAATAATATCTTAGTATTATCATTGTTTCGGGTGTTATCAGATTCATTTTCCTTTATATTCTTTGTTATGTGAGCCATATTTGTTATGGATGGGGTGTATATTATTCATATCCATAATGATATCATGTATCTAAAAATTATTTTTAATCATAAAATGAGAATTATACTTGAATGGATACGATGGAGAATGAATCTCATCGCGTTCGTGGAGACGGTAGTCCGTACGTACGCACGAGCGACAATATCATTCTTTTGATATTATAATAATATATAATTGGATGGTATATCATATATACAGAATAATTATCATGTTATATTTATTATTTAGATGAATTACACATCATTATTATACCCATCCAAATAATAATTTATTGAATAACAATTACACCACGATGTGGAGATGGTAAGGCGTACGTACGCACGTATGGTGACATGTCATTCAAAGGATGGATAGAATAATGAATATGGTTTTACCATATTTATAATAAAATCATAGTATATATAAGATACTGGAGTTATTATTTTAGAATGGGAATAACAAATAAAGAAGAAGTTGAAGAAGAAAGGAACTTGAAAGAGGGTGGTGAAAACATTACCTCTTCTTCAGGTTCTTCCTTTTGATTTGATCAAAAGGACTCCTTAGGTTGGATTTCTGACTAAAGGAAGGCCTCTAAGATTGATTTAGGGCAGTTGAGAGAGTATTTGGGCAGGGGTTTTCCGAACAAAAAGGCTTTGAAAGTGTGAATTAATGAGAAGGGGGAGTTCCCTTTTATAAGAGGGGTAAGGGGCACCTTTGGAAAAGCTAGAAATATTATTTTATAATAAATTCATATTCAGTTTATAATGGCTCCAAAGTGTATTATTTATATTTTAAGGTGGTTATGGGTCGAAAACAACTCAAACAATAGGATTTAGACAGGTTTGGGTTACTATATTAACCTTATCTTTAAGTATTAACTCTTAGTTAATTGGTTTCACTTTTACAATGTCTCTTTGTATTTTTATATTATATGGTTAATAAACTTACCATATACATCCAATAAAACCCCAAGTGGTCCATTAATAATACACCTATCATGATATAATTCTCTTTGTCTAACCTTAGATTTTTAGGAATTGAATATAAATTAATAATATAATATTTGTTTTAAAAACTCTTTTATGTCAATTTTGACACTATTGGGTATTTTGTTTTTGAAAAATTCATAACAGCATTATTAATTAGAAAAAAATTCATATAATAAATCCTAATATGTCATATTAACCTATAAAATTAGTGTAATTCATAAAAATTCTCAAATTACACTTATTTTGATATTTAAAATATCAATTATTTTAATATTTCATTAATTAGGTAATTACTACATCACCATTGTGTCATAAATAAATTAAATTATTTAATGTCTAAAAATTATAAATAAAATACCATTATGTATGAAATATTTTTATCTTTCTAATGAATATTTACAATCGAATTTATCTTATGTATAACCCTATATTAAAAATGTTTTAGTAAATAAACTTTGATTTTAACTCTTTTAACTATTCTTTGAATTAAATAATAATAAATGTCCTAATCTAATCCAAGTGGACCAAAAAGTTTCATATTTTATTCCTAAGGTTGTTTTTGGTCGAATTAAGCTTATCCAACAGAATTAGGACATGTTTTAGGGTAATATTAATACCATTTTTACCCTTAATTATCCTATTTACTTTTAACCGTGGTAAATGAAAGTAAAAAGTTACTATTCACCAAAAATTATTTTCATCTCATTGAACCACATTTTACTCCTTGATATTAACCATGTCTCTCGGATTTTCAAAATTCCACTCACAGAAGTGGTAAAATTAAGTTTTATGAAAAATTCAGTTTTTTAACTACCACTTAGTGGTTTCACTATTCATCAAAAAATGAAGTTTTTCAGAAAAATACCAAAAATTCACCCTAGGCTAATTTCGATACCCCAAATCCAAAAATGAAGTCCATTTTGAAAAATAAAATTTATAAATTTTAAAAAGTGGGTATTACTATTCATAACGGCTAGTTTGATTGGTTGTGGGGTGTTAGAACTCGATGTTGCGTACAACACACGCTATTGCATTATTCAAAGAGAAGTGTACCGTAGAAGCTTGGGGTGTTACATTCTCCCCTCCTTCAAATAATTTCATCCTCAAATTTATAGAATACTACCTCATGAAAAGACTTAGGTGGTTCTTCATTATAAGTTCCTCGGGTTCCCATGTTGCCTCTTCCATCTTATGGTTTCTCCATAGAACTTTTACAAGACGAGTCATCCAGTTTCTCAGCACTTGTTCTCTCGTATCAAGAATCCTGTCGGGCTCTTCGCAATAAGACAGATCGGGTTCCAGTTCTAATTCCTCATAGGTGAGTACATGCGTTGGGTCAGGCATGTATTTTCTCAACAGAGATACGTGGAATGCATCGTGAACTTTGGAGAGACTTGGAAGCATTGTCAATCGGTAAGCTACAGCCCCAATTCATTCTAGAATTTTGAAAGGTCCTATGTACCTGGGACTCAATTTACCTTTCTTACCAAAACGTATGACTCCCTTCCATGGAGATACCTTCAGGAAAACGTGATCACTGACTTGAAATTCCAAATCCTTCCTTCGATTATCGGCATAGCTCTTCTGCCTACTTTGAGCTCCTTCTATGTGGGTTTGGATTACCTTCACCTTTTCCATCATTTCCTCCACAAGTTCTGGTCCTACAAGTTTTCTTTCGCCAATGTCATCCCAACATGTTGGTGTGCGACATCTCTTTCCGTATAACGCTTCATATGGTGCCATCTGAATACTTGAATTGAAATCCAATCCATACCGAGGATTATATCAAACTCAATCATAGGTATGACGATGTGATCAGTGGATAAAGAACATTTATGTGCTCTAATGGGGACTGATTCACAAAACTTAATTGTAATGATACTTCCCTTAGGATTTTTAACTAACAACTCCCTTATTAAATCAAATTGGAAATATCTAATTTTCTTAGAAAACTGGGAAGATATGAAACAATGCGATGATCCAAAATCAAATAATGCATTTTCTAAACTTGAGGAAACCATTAAATTACCTGCCACCACATCTTTCGGAGCTTCTACCTCAACAGTAGTGATAGATTAATCTTGTCCTTGATCCCTTGGCCTTTTTTGAGGTAAGTTCCCCTGACGCTTAGGACATTCATTTTCATAATGTCCCATCTCCCTTCAGTTATAGCATTGAACATCGGTAGCTTCTTTCTTCCCCTTTCAATCACGAGCTTGGTGGCCTTTTTCACCACACTTATAATAGACTCTCATTCCCTTCAAGAAAGTACCAGGGTGTTTCTTCCCACATTTACTACAGAATGGATATTCAACTTTTCCCTTCTTCCCCTTATTTCCATTCCTAGATTGATCGGTAGATCTCTTCTTCTCTTGCTTTTCTTTAAAGTCATAAGACTTGGAGAATTCCTTTTCTGTCTTGATAGCACATGAGACAATGTCTTTGTACGACAAGAAGGATTGTGAGACTAATGCTCGACGGAGAAATGGTTTTAACCCATCAAATAAATGATCAATATTACTTCTTGGGTTACGTATATAATCTCCAGCATACCTTGCTAACCTCGTAAAGTTAGCCTCATACTTTGCAACATTCTCATCCTCCTTTTGTCTCAGACTCAGAAATTGTCGTTCCATATCGGCTCGATGGTCATGAGGAAATTATTTTTCTAAAAACAGATCTTTGAACTCCCTCCATTCCATATTTGATACTTCACCATCTTCCTTAGTGTTTTGAATCAATTACCACCATTGATCAGCATCTCCGTTGCAGCGGTAAACTTCCATGATAACTTTTTCCCTTTCCCTACTCCCCAAAGCCTGAAATATTTTTTATAGATAATTTATCCATTGCTCAGCTACTAAAGGATTTGTACTCCCATTGAACGTTGGTGGTTGTTGCCTCATGAAGCGATCTAACATTGATCCTCCATGCTGCGGATCAGGGTGCTCCATTCGGGTAAGGTTATTATTCATAACATGAGTGAGTTTTCCCAGTATGGTGATTAGCTGATCAGCACCAGTTGCATCACTATCTCCACTATAATTATCTTGAGCAGGATGGAAATCCCTACATAGAGTGTGTGCATTGATACAATTTCCATTTCTTCCCCTAGGTTCCATTTCTAAACAATGGCATAAACTAAATCAGTTTATGAATCAAAATACATAATTTCATACTTATAAAACACTTAACATAAATTTAACTATTTATGGATATAATCCATAATCATAAAAATGTTTTCTTTCAAAAAGTATATACTCATAAACCCTTCATAATGATTTGTAAAGAAAATGAGAGTTATACTAAGCATATCCCCCGGGAGTGTCGTAGCCAAGAGTGCAGCAAGGCCCGTTGTCATGCACCAGTTCCCGTTCGAGTCTAGCTCAAAGCGGTGTTTTTGGGTTTTACCCCTAGGTACATTGTGCCAGATCCGGCTCTACCTGCTCGTATCCAGACAGGGATGTATTGCTCGGAAAACTCAAAAAATCTCTACAATACCAAAATTCTAGAAAGTTCTTCTATACTAATCCTCAAAGTCCATCTTAGGTCTATGTGCTCTAATCAGAGTTTATCTAAATCTAGCTTCCAAGGTTTGTACTAAACTTCCTCTGATAACAACTGTAATGCCCCAACCCCAGTTACCTAGAGTCGGTGCATTATTACATAACATTGGCATGATCACAAGAAAGATCAAGTCTCGAAAGACCGATTAGTTTAGTAGCCTTGAAATAACTAGATACATTAATAAAGTTTACATTACATCATAAAATGAAAACTACAAAAATATAGTCTCCATAGTCCAGAATCTTATCCCCTCATACTATCTATGCAGGTCATTCATAAATTACTTCTTCACATCCTGGAAAAAATAAAACATAGAAAAGGGGTGAGCTCAAATACCCAGTAAGGATAACAATATAGCGGAAAATTTCATAAATAAGAATGAAAATTTAAGGCAATGTATAACTAAAACAAAAGCCTTTTAAACTTGAAATTCAACATAATATGGCAGAAATAAAATGAAATAATTCCATTTACTTATTCACATGGATATTCTACTAATCGAATAATTACATGCAATATCAATAACCACTTTCATAATGATGGAATTCATAATGCCAGACTATCATAACCACATAGCCAAGGCCTCATGCCAAGACTACAAATAAGATTTTGTCAATTCCTTGTGCCAAGACACTAGTTTGTCTCATAAGACCTACCGATGAATCGAGGAGCTATATCGGGCTCCACCCATCACTTATTAAGTCCAATGCATTCCTCATATGAACAGGTTTAAACATAACATAAACATTCGTTTTAAAACTAGCATAAAAAATGTCAATTCTTTCTCCATAAACCATGAATGGTATAAAAATAACACATCCACAATCAAACATATCACAAAACCTTCAATACAATATGGAAGTTTTGTATCATAATAAATAAACTTCAAATAAGCTTAAAATCCATCAAAGGATGTTAACATAGATGAAATCAAAACTATTTTAGAGAAATATCTCCTTTTTGAAATCATTTAAAAGCCACATAATTATAAAATAAAACATTTACTTTGAAACTTTTCTTATAAGCTTGTAAGGTAAGCTTTGAAGATTTTATAACAGGGGGAAATAGCCGCACCCGCCATATAAATTAAAAAAACATTCATCGAAAAGGTTAAAAAGGACCTTGTTTGGAAAATGATGGAAAGATTCCTTTATAAACATCTTATAAAAAGTCAAAAAAAGGGTATAAATTACTTTAACCCATATTCTAGTAAATAGTAAAAATGTTTTGGAATTTATTTTTAAGAAACATGGATGTGGATGATAAAGAAGTCCCAGTAGATTATTATGTATAAACAACCTCGAATAATGAAGAGATTGCGAAATAAACTCTTACCTTGTAATTTTCCTTGGTTAGGGGTAGGTTAACCTCCTTTATAATGGTGAAATAATTGTTATTAGATTATACAATAATCATATACATTAATATGATATCATATATGATCTTTTAACATTTATTTGTTAATAATATCTTATTATTATCATCGTTTTGGGTGTTATCAGATTCATTTTCATTTATATTCTTTGTTATGTGAGCCATATTTATTATGGATGGGGTGTATATTATTCATATCCAGAATGATATCATGTCTCTAAAAATTATTTTTAATCATAAAATGATAATTAGACTTGAATGGATACGATGAAGAATGAATCTCATCGCGTTCGTGGAGACGGTAGTCCGTACGTACGCACGAGTGACAATATCATTCTTTTGATATTATAATAATATATAATTGGATGTTATATCATATATACAGAATCATTATCATGTTATATTTATTATTTATATGAATTACACATCATTATTATACCCATCCAAATAATAATTTATTGAAATACAATTACACCACGACGTGGAGACGGTAAGTCGTACGTACGCACATATGGTGACATGTCATTAAAAGGATGGATAGAATACTGAATATGGTTGTACCATATTTATAATAACATCACAGTATATATAAGATACTAGAGTTATTATTTTATAATGGGAATAACAAAGAAAGAAGAAGTTGAAGAAGAAAGGAACTTGAAAGAGGGTGGTGAAAACATTATCTCTTCTTCGGGTTCTTCCTTTTTATTTGATCAAAAGGACTCCTTAGGTTGGATTTATTACTAAAGGAAGGCCTCTAGGATGAAGTTATGGAAGTTTAGAGAGTATTTGGTCAGGTTTTGGCCGAACCAAAAGGCTTTTAAAGTGTGAATTAATGAGAAGAGGGATTTCCCTCTTATAAGAGGGGTAAGAGGCACCTTTGGAAAAGCTAGAAATATTATTTTATAATAAATTCATATTCAGTTTATAATGGCTCAAAAGTGGATTATTTAAATTTTAAGGTGGGTATGGGTCTAAAAAAACTCAACCAATAGGATTTAGATAGGTTTGGGTTACTATATTAACCTTATCTTTAAGTATTAACTCTTAGTTAATTAGTTTCACTTTTACAATGTCTCTTTGTATTTTTATATTATATGGTTAATAAAATTACCATATACATCCAAGAGAAACCCAAGTGGTACATCAATGATACACCTATAATGATATAATTCTCTTGGTCGAACCTTAGATTTTTAGGAATTGAATATAAATTAATAATATAATATTTGTTTTAAAAACTCTTTTATGTCAATTTTGACACTATTGGGTATTTTGTTTTTGATAAATTCATAATAGCATTATTAATTCGAAAAAAATTTATATAATCAATCCTAATGTGTCATATTAACCTAGAAAATTAGTGGAATTCATAAAAAGTCTCAAATTACACTTATTTCAATATTTATAATATCAATTATTTTAATATTTCATTAATTAGGTAATTACTGCATCACCATTGTGTCATAAATAAATTAAATTATTTAATGTCTAAAAATTATAAATAAAATACCATTATGTAGGAAATCTATTTATCTTTCTAATTAATATTTACAATCTAATTTATCTTATGTATAACCCTATATTAAAAATGTTTTAGTAAATAAAATTTGATTTTAACTCTTTTAACTCTTCTTTGAATTAAATAATAATAAATGTCCTAATCTAATCCAAGTGGACCAAAGAGGTTCATATTTTATTCCTAAGGTTTTTTTTGTCGAATTAATCTTATCCAATAGAATTATGACATGTGTTAGGGTAATATTAATATTATTTTTACCCTTAATTATCCTATTTACTTTTAACCGTGGTAAATAAAAGTAAAAAGTTACTATTCACCAAAAATTATTTTCATCTCATTGAACCACATTTTACTCCTTGATATTAACCGTGTCTCTCGAATTTTCAAAATTCCACTCACAGAAGCGGTAAAATTATGTTTTATGAAAAATTCAGTTTTTAACTACCACTTAGTGGTTTCACTATTCATCAAAAAATGACGTTTTTTAAAAAAATACCAAAAATTCACCCTAGGCTAATTTCGATATTCCGAATCCAAAAATGAAGTCCATTTTGAAAAATAAAATTTATAAATTTCAAAAAGTGGGTATTACTATTCATAACGGCTAGTTTGATTGGTTGTGGTGTGTTAGAACTCGATGTTGCGTACAACACACGCTATTGCATTATTAAAAGAGAAGCATACCGTAGAAGCTTGGGGTGTTACAGTATTCACCTTTATGCACATTTGCTTATTTATTATAAAGTCTCATGTTTTAATTTCACATTCCTTTATCTTGGAATAAATTGTTATGTTTTATGAATCCCTGTTATATGATCCATGTGGTACACTTATGCATGAGATGAAATGTTTAAGAAGGGTGTGCCCTGATAATGCTCCAATGCATTGGGTAAAGTATAGTATCATGATACATCGAGTGCAGTGGGTTTTTACTCGTTCTAATTCAAGTTCAACTAGGTTTTACTCATACTTCATGTGCAATGAGGATTTACTCATGCTCTGTGTGCAATGAGCCTTGGCTCATGCTAATTACATGTTAAGTGTTGTTGCCACATTTCCATGTTATGATTATCATGCTTTATCATGACTTTATTTTTATACTTCTATTGTGCTCTAATGATTTTCCTATTGTATAACATTTATTTTATTCCTCATGTTACTCCATGTTTATTCCCTTACTGGTCTTTATAGCTCACCCTTTTCTTATGCATGTCCTCATGTTATCCCATACAATGCTAAGTACGAGGGAATATGGTGGTCATGTAAAGGAAGTTTTCAATAAATATGTTGTATTTCATGTTTTAAGTTGTTATGTAATGATTCTATTCCCAAAACACACTAGACCTCTTGATCTTCTATGTTTTATCAAGTGAAGTTTATGTAATAAATTATGTTTAATTGTGTAATAAAAATTAGGGTTGTCATAGTTGGTATTAGAGGATAGGTTTAGTTATTTTTGGGATTAGGATTAGAAAACCATAGTAAAGCCTTAGATACAAGACTAAGTATAATAAAAACATCCCTAAGTTTTTTTGAGTATTTATTAAGTGGTCTATCAAGCAAATACATCCCTGTCTGGATACGAGCAGGTATAGGCGGCTCTGGCACAGATGTATCCTAGGGGTAAAACTCGAAAACACCACTTTGAGATAGACTCAAACAGGAACTGGTGCATGACGACGGGCCTTGCTGCACTCTTGGTTATGACACTCTCGAGGGATATGCTTTGTTAAATTCACAATCTTAGTATGAACCATTATTAAGGGACAAAAAAAATGCCCTGAGAATATATGTTAGAAAGTAAATCATGGATAATATAGACTGAAGCCAATAGATTCATATGTTATCAAAATAAAATTTATTTATAAGTTTTTAGTTTTTTCCTTGGATTACCCTTTATGTGTTACCCCAAACTTTCCTTTTATTTCATCTAATGGCTGGTAATAGGAGGACTCGATCTAAAAACTGATGTGAAGATCAATATGATGATTATACTAATGAGATGCCCAATCCAATGGGAGCGGGAATCGCGAACTTTGTCACGCTTCTCTCTCAGATAACTCAATATTTGAATAGAAATATGGGTGAAGAGGAACGTTCAACCCCCCCCCCCCCCAAGAAATAACAAGTCTCTATCGAGAGGTTCATGAGATAAAGGCCTCCTGCTTTTAATGGATCATTAGATCCCTCAATCGCTGAATAATGGATCAACTCCATTGAAAAGATCTTCTCCATCCTTCAATGTTCTGAACAAGAGAAGGTTCTTATGGATGCTTATCATATGGAGGGTGAAGCTGATCAATGGTAGACGTTGATAAAAAATATGAAGCCTGAGGAGGAGATCGAGGTGTTGGAATGGAAGGATTTCCAGAAGATGTTTTTTGGTAAATATTTTTCGTGCACCCTCCGGCTTAAGATGGAAAGGAGCTTCCTTTCCCTCAAGAAAAAAGACAATGAATATGTTGGAGCATATGAGGAAAACTTCACAAGGCTTTCATGATACACTTCTGGATTTTTTGTTACCTCCAAACGCAAGGTTGACCGCTTCTTTGGTGGGCTGAAACCTAGCCTACGGAAAGTACTGGCGATCCGCGACTTCGAAAGCTATGAGGAAATTTTCTGATGTGCCCTCAAGGTCGAAATGGAGATCGGAGAATCTCAGGGGTATCATGGGGATAAGAAGCGTAAGGTGGACTTCAATTCTGGCAGTCCAATGGATAAATCCAATGGTACTAAGAAGATCCAGCACCCCACTTTACAAAGGTGTGGAAAGAAGCACCTCAAAAATTTCCCGAAGGGGATGAGGAAATGCTTTAGGTGTGGAAGAGAAGGGAACCTAGCTGTTAACTGCCGACAAGAAAAACCCACAGCTGCAACAGAGGAGAGGAACTCTCCATTCGAACCTCAATGCTTTGTTCATTGCTACAACTGCAAAGAACCAGGGCATCTTGAAAATCAATTCCCTAAGTCAAGGGTCTTCGGAGGTAACCAACAACCTCCAAGGTAGCAAGGGAGAGATTTTTCCATCACTACTACCATGAAATCCGAAAATGAAGTGGTGATAGGTACACTAGTTATTCATTCAAGAATAGTGAATGTACTTTTTGATTCAGGTTCTACACATTCTTTTATATCTCTAAAGTTTATTAGAACAATCCCAGCACCACCAAAAATCATGAAAGTGAAGATGTCGGTGAGTACGACAAATGGGGCAATCATTGCATCCCATGAATATAACTCCTCCCCTATCATAATATGTGGATTAAACTTCCCAGAAAACCTCATCATACTCCCTCTAGTGGAATTTGATGCAATTCTTGGCATGGATTGGCTTTCCTTATATAGAGCCAATATAAATTGCTATGAGAGGGAAATCAGTCACCATATGGAGAATTGACCCCCGATTGTTTTCAAGTGAAAGGAGGAAGATGAATCTTCTATAGCTCCATCATCTCAAGCGTGGATATTAATGCCCTATGAGCACACGTATCTAGCTCAGATGATTGAGTCTAAGGAGGCAACCATCCTATAAGACATGCCTATTGTGAGGGAATTCACTGAAGTGTTTCTCGAGGAATTGTCTGGTCTTCCTCCTAGAAGAGATGTTGAATTCTCAATTGATCTTATACTTGGGGTGTTTCCAATATCCAATACTCCGTATGGAATGGCTGTTGTGGAGCTTTAGGAGCTGAAGAAACAACTACAGGAGAATCTAGATAAAGGGTTTATACGCCCAAGTGCTTCACCATGGGGTGCACCAGTCCTCTTCATCAAGAAGAAGGATGGGTCAATGCACCTTTGCATCGATTATCGTGAGCTTAAAAAAATCATGATAAAGAAAAGGTATCCTCTCCCGCAAATTGATGACTTGTTTGATCAGATGTGTGGAGAACAATACTTCTCCAAAGTGTATTTACGGTCAGGATATTATCAAGTAAGAGTGAAGAAGGAACATATCCCCAATACTACTTTTCGTACAAGATACGGGCACTATGAATTCATAGTAATTCCTTTCTGACTCACCAATGCTCCCGAAATCTTCATGGAATTGATAAATAGAGTCTTTAGAGATTACCTAGACAAATTTGTGGTAGTCTTTATTGATGATATTATAATATACTCCAAAACCAAGGAGGATCATGAGGAGCATTTAATAATTGTACTAGAGACCTTGCGGAAGGAGAATATCTATGAAAAGTATATCAAGTGTGAGTTCTGGTTGAAGGAGGTATCATTCTTGGGTCATATCATCACAAGCAATGGGATATCTGTGGATCCAAAATAGATGAAATTGAGGGATGGTCGAGGCCAACATCGGTAACAGATATCTGTAGCTTCTTAGTATTAGTTGAATATTATCGATGATTTGTGAGAAATTTATCACGATTGTACAACCCTCTTACCAAGCTAACTCAGAAGGTAGTAAAGTTTTCTTGGAGTGATGAATGCGAAGAAAACTTCAAGGAGTTGAAAATGAGGCTTATCATTGCACCTGTGCTCACTTTACCCTCAAGTGGAGAACTTTTTGTGTTATTCATTAATGATTCAAAGAAGGGCATGGGATTTGTGTTGATGAAAAATGAAAAATTCATTTCCTATGCTTCAAGGCAATTGAAAGTTCATGAACAAAACTATCCAACACATGACCTCGAGTTGGCTGCAGTGATCTTCGCTTTGAAAATTTGGCTGCATTATCTCTTTGGGGAGAAGTGTGAAATATATATAGACCACAAAATCCTCAAGTATATATTCACATAGAAAGAGTTGAACATGTGCCAATGAATATGGTTAGAGCTGATCAAAGACTATGACTTCTCAATCCATTACCACCCTGGGAAAGTGAACAAGGTGGAAGATGCCCTAAGTAGAAATGACTCAGCAATTCTATCATTGATGAGAATTGAAAAGGATCCAATATTCTTAGATTTGATGAAGATGGACATGGGGATCAAAAAGAAGGGAACATCATCTATCCTTTCACAAATTATTACTCAACCGTCACTTTTGGAAAGGTTAAATGATGCTCAAAAGGATGACATGGGAATTCAGGAAAAAGTGGAAGCTATCAGAAAAGGGAAATCCTCAGAGTTTAATGTTAATGAATAAGGAATTGTGAGATTTGGGAAAATACTATGTGTTCCATCAAGTCTAGAGCTGAAGAAGGAACTTTTGGATGATGCACATAGTTCAAATTTCTCTATTCACCCAAGAAACACAAAGATGTATCGAGATATCCAAGAGCATTATTGGTGGGATAATATGAATAATGAGATCGCTGAATATACATCAAAGTGACTGGTGTGTCAACAAGTGAAGGCAGAGAGGCAGAAGTCTAAGGGGATGATGCAACCATTTCCCATACCAGAATAGAAATGGGAGAACATCACCATGGACTTGTCATCAGACTTCCGAAGACATCCAAAGGCATCAATACAATCTGGGTTGTTATGGATCGTCTTACAAAGGTTTCACACTTTATTTTTATTCAGGAGGATTTATCATTGGATCAACTGGAATGGATATATATCAGGGGAAGTGGAAAGGTTGCATGGAATACCACTATCTATTGTGTCAGATTGAGATCTCAGATTCACCTCTATGTTTTGGAAGAGTCTGAATACTGAACTGAACTTCAGTACGGCCTATCATCCTCAAACTGATGGCCAATCTGAGCAGACTATCCAAACACTTGAAGACATGTTGAGATCGTTCTCAATGGACTTTAGAGGTGGATGGGATCAACATCTTCCTCTGGTTGAGTTCTCTTATAATAACAGTTTCCACTCAAGCATCCAAATGGCACCATATGAAGACCTTTATGGGAAAATTTGTATAACACCGGTGTGTTGGGATGAGGTCGGTGAGCGTAATCTACTTGGAACAGAAATGGTCGAAGAAATGGTGGAGAAGGTGAAAACCATTTAGCAGCATATCAAGGCAGCCCAGAGTCGACAAAAGAGTTATGCAGATAACCGTCGATGATACCTTGAGTTTAAAGTTGGAGACATAGTATTTCTATGCATATCTCTATGGAATAAGGTCATGAGGTTTGGAAAGAAAGGGAAGTTAAGTCCAATATACATCATCCCCTTATAGATTCTTGATCGTGTCGGGGTTGTGGCCTATCAACTAGCACTTCCACCTACCATGGCCAAAGTGCATGATGTCTTTCATGTATCCCTCTTAAGGAAGTACATACTGGACCCTTCACATGTACTCTCTTCAGAGGTGGTATAGTTAGAGGATGATATTTCTTATGAGGAGCAACCAGTTAAGATCTTAGATCATAGAGAAAAAGTTCTACGAAATAAGACAATGCCCCTCGTCAAGGTGTTGTGGTGAAACCACAAGTTTGAAGAAGCAACATGGGAATCGGAGGAAATGATGAAGTAGAGTTACCCACATCTATTTTAGTGAGGGAAAAGGAAATTTCGAGGGAGAAATTTCTTAAGGGGGGAAGATTGTAACGACCCAAACTTTCATTAATGTAAAATCCCTCTTAATCTAATTAAATGTCTCTTTATGTAAAAATTTTTATATTAAATGTCAACTTATTTGGTTTTATTTTAAGAATTGTGACCGTTGCTAATATAGTCATTGAACAATGATCACATGATTAGTATAAATATAGGGATTTAACAATCTAATTTACTCAGACAAAGGAAGTGATGACCTCATCCAGTAGAATTGCTCCATACAAATCCCATTTGTCGGAGCTCGAAAAATAGTTAGCGTCATTGGGATTTTCTCTTGACCAAGACCAAGCCGAGCTTTATCATGTCAAGCTCGAATGTAACCATCTACGGGAGAAGTGGAATTTGATAGAGATCACCACGCGCGCAATGTTATTCGAGCCACCCCAAGAGTTTGTCACCATCGCACACCTTACCCTTAGGTCTTATGCGACTATTTTAAGGGGTTATGTAAAAAATCCCTAGTACTATGGTTATGTACATTATTTTTTTATATAATAATGAATATACTTTCATTTTATTATTGTTACCTTGTAAATAGTTTTTAAATCACAAATAGTGTTTTCAGTTAAAGTTCAACTGTGAAATCTATTTTGATGAATTAATGGACTTTTGAATTAAATAATATTTTAATAAAATATTATTATTATTATTAAATTAATTTTTATTAAATATAAATTATCGTATAATTTTATGAATGCAATCGTAATTTTTAATAAGGTTTGAAAGCCATTTTGGTCAAAACCCGTGAATTTTCGATAAATGACGGTTTTTATTTTAAAAGTGAAAATTAACATATTGAGAAAATTATTTAGATAAAATAAATACTATTTCTGGAATCAGGATGTCAAAATTATCCAATAGTGAATTTTTCATAATTTTCTGAGACAGTCAAATTTTTGGGTAAAAATTAAATACCGTTTAAATATATAATGTGTTTTATGACATCATAATGACCCAATAGTGATATAATAAAATGATATAAGCTTTATGATCAGCCAATATATGTTTTAACATTAAAATAATGTGATTTTGGGTTTGTTTGACTTATTTTACAAAGCATTAATGGACCCTTCAAGACTTATTAAACATCTTGTCTTTTTAAATTGTTTCCCTTGGGAGTGTGACTCACCTCCACATAAGAAACCCCATTATTTTAAGAAGTTTGGACTTTGGTTTTATAAAATATTGTTTTTCACTTCCCTTTTCCAAAAACCATGGGCAAAAACCATGGGCTGGTTTGTGGTTTGGATTAGTTTAATGTGAGGTGTCCCAAACCTAAATAATAAAGAATTCTCTCACCTTTCCTATATAAACCCACCCAAGCTCCCACTTCCTCCTCACTCAAAGCCTTTGGATTTCATCCAACCTCTGACCTCCTCTCTTTATAATCCTCACAAGGTTCCCCAAGCTCCCAAGAATCCTCTCTCAAGCCTCTCTCAAGCCTTTGGAAGCACACTTCCAAGTAAGGGTTTTTCTTCCTTTCTCATTTTTTTCCAATAATCTTTAAATTGTTATTCCCTTTTAATTTCAGTTATAAATGTTGGGTTATGGTTTATCACCTCCTCCATACTTCCCTCTTTATGTTTTAATGATGGGATACCCCTTTCTCTCTTATTAAATGTCTCCCATGTACACCCGTTACTATGCCGAAATTCCAAAAGGAATTCCTCTCTCCTCTTTTACATTCAAGAAATTATTTTGTATCATGACTCTAAATTCCTTTAAAATTGTTGGGACATGTATCTATATGACCCTATTAAATTTCATTTCATGTACATATGATGAGACACCCTTTTCTCTCTCATCAACCATTTTTATGAATTCTTACGTCACGCCCTTACGTTGCTGAAATTGTACCGATTTTCCAAGCCGATGTCATTGTGTAGTGAATACCATACCCATTTCAATATCAAGGGTATTCACCTTTATGCATATTTACTTATTGATTATAAAGTATCATTTATAAATTCCACATTCCTTTAGCATGGAATAAATTATTATGTTTTATGAATCCTTGTTATATGATCCATGTGGCACACTTATGCATAAAATGAAATGTTTAAGAAGGGTGTGCCCTGATAGCACTCCAATGCATTGGGTAAAGTATATTATCATGATAATTTGGGTGCAATGGGTGTTTACTCATACTAATTCAAGTTAAACAAGGTTTTACTCATGCTTCATGTGCAATGAGGATTTACTCATGCTCCGTGTGCAATGAGCCTTGGCTGATGCTAATTCCATGTTAAGTGTTGTTTCCACATTTCTATGTTATGATTATCATGTTTTATCATGACTTTATGTTTACAATTCTATTGTGATCTAATTATTTTCCTATTGTCTAACATGTATTGTATATCTCATGTTACTCCATTTTTATTCCCTTGCTGGGCTTTATAGCTCACCCTTTTCTTATGCATGTCCTCAGGTTATCCCATGCAATGATAAGTACGAGGGAATGTAGTAGTAATGTAAAGGATGTTTTCAATAAAGATGTTGTATTTCTTGTTTTAAGTTGTTATGTAATGATCCTAATCCCCAAAGACACTATAACTCTCGATATTCTATGTTGTATCAAGTGAAGTTTATGTAATAAATTGTGTTTAATTATGTAATAAAAAGTAGGGTTGTCATAGATAGCCCATCCTACCACAGCCTCCACACTATACCAGATTCTATGTATAGTGGCTCTTAAAATTCCCTAGTGCTTTTCATGGGTGATATATAGGAGAACCACCAGAAAAAGGATCCTGACCATCACTACTCTCGCAATATTCTATAAAACATTGCTTTCACCTAGAAGAAGATCCACTAGAAGCCTTAGGTGTCAAAACACCCTATCTTGCACCCTCAACATCTCTTAGTTTCCACTATGTAATTACGGTCTGGTTAATGATTTTTGAAATAGTTGTTAGCTTGAAAACATTTACTTGCAACTGAATGGCATAACACATCCCATCCTCAAATCGCCTAGCATCCATCAGCTCATCTGTAGCTAGAGAAGGAGAGAAACGATGCATATTAGTGAAATGGGATGAGTAATCCATTACTGACATAGTCTCATACTTCATATTCATAAACACTCTAGATCTATCATCCCTCTAAGTCTAGGGAAATAAATAGTCATAGAAGACAATTTGGATGTCGTCCCAAACCATATCTCTATGTTGGACTGCCTGGGTGATGACATCCCACCACCTCTTGGATGGATTTCATATCATTTAAAAAACTAGTTTGACCCTCCACTCTGGAGGCATCTCTAGGTGCTTGAATATAGAAAGGATTTCCCCAATCCAAGACTCCTAAGTGAGTGGTCCTCTATCCCCCAAGAAAGTAGGATGATGCTACTGTTGAAACTCGCAAGTGAAATCTACCATGTTTGGGGTAGGTTGCACTCCACCTTTAATATTCTACATCCTACGCAAGAAACCCTCTCGAAATTGTGTGTCAGCGCCCAACTCAGGTAGAGGAGGAGGAACCATAGGTGGCTCAACTTGAAAAAAAACGAGTAGCTCAAGGACCGCCACCTTATGAACATGTTCGTCACTGCCTTTAGGGAGAACGACTCAAGGATATCATGGTGGCATAATTCTATAATTCAAATGAAATTCTCATAATGGATTTAATCATTTTAGGAGATTGCACTCAAGAAACTAGGAAAGGTACTACAGCCTTCCTATAAGAACAAACATGCCTCTCTTCTTGCTTCAAAATCCAGGAATAGATGTTAGATCAGACCATAACATTCCATAAGAATGGAGAAACACCCACTACACACTACTAAGGTTGGGTTCGGGTCAAATTTCTAAGTTAGGCATGTGAAGAAAGGATTTTCTCCCATTATAAGTCATTTCAACCGGCTAAATCCAATGATATTTCATTTTTTGGCCCATAAGGGCCCATACACCGTATGATTCAAAAGATTACACTCAATTGGATGTTATTTTTGTTTAGGTTGTGAATATCTAGTGAATATATCTTTTCTAAAATTTTGATCTAGTTGGAATTCCATTTTCTAATTCATAAGGGCCCATACACCTTACGAATCAAAGAGTAGAACCCATTAAACTCACAGTATAGAACGATCCAAATCTTTCAAAAAAGTGTCAGGACAATTGTATATATGTAACAACGCACAAAATCATGTAACATGAAATGATTGATGAAAATTTAAACATGACATGGAAGAAGGCATGGCCTATACATATTTTTTCTATCGTGATGCATGTTCTAACTCATAACCCTCATTTCATTGGGTTGAGAAATGAAATCACAATTCCAATATCATCAATATCAATAACATCAAAAAACATGTGAAGCATACAATAGTGAAATGATATCAATAGTAATAACAGAACCACAAATAGTAATAATTTAAGAAACTTGGTCCTTACCCCGTACATGGGTTCGTGATGACTAAGAATGGCTTGTGACCGAGTCCCAAGCTTTCCCAATCTCCAATCTATTGTCTCCAAATACTAACGTAAGAAAGGAACTAACCTATGATACCAATTTGTGGCAACCTGGACCCGGATGCCACATAACCCATGCCCCGAGCTTGGTTGGACACATAACCCTTGGCACATCTCCCCATAAACTAGGGGCTGCCAACTAGCAGTGGGGTGTGAAGGTAAATCAGTGGGGAGACTATACCCCCATGTCAGAGCACACATCGTATGTAACAACAACATACAATAGAGGATACATAAATATACAAATAGATGAAGTAAACAATATAAAACTAAATAATATAACAAAATCATCATAGGTAGTGTCTGATATAGATATGCATGCATGGAACACCAGTACAAATGGGAATAGAAAATAAAAAGCAGACATACTAATATAGAATTAAAATATAGAACAAAATCCAAAATATTCTCCATAGCATCTCGAGCCTAAGCCCAGTCCTCTGCTCCTAAGATTTGTCTAAGAAAAAGAGTCAACAACTAGATGAGTGGTGTTTTCCCCTTTCTATACCTTCAAGAAAACAACCTTCTCGGGTGCCAAAGGTTATCTGAGTAGGGTGTGATATAAATCTCAGTAGGCCACCACCAATGGTTTCTACATGTAATTCGAGTGGTACTCATAAGTAAACAATTTGCAGCTAACAACAGGAAAGTAAGCAATGCAGAATAAATAATCAACTTCCTACTCTGGTTCCTAAAGGACACCTAACAGGTCTACTTGCTTCAGCTCAATGTGGGTATGTCTAATCAATTCACTAGGTATATATATAGGATATTACATGGAATAAGGTAAGAATGCCTCTCGTACATACATATATATGTATAGGTTATCACTAGAACGAGGTAAGAATGCCTCTCGTACATACATATATATGTATAGGTTATCAATAGAGGATCTTAGCAAAGGCCGGCTCACGGAACGACAGAATAAATACTAAATGGACAAAACTCAAAGGGAAAACTATGTGACCACCTAACTTAGGGCTGTAGGTGATGCCTCACTAGATATCGACACCAGATTCGGAGTAGATTGGAGTATATCTAAGTTTCATTCCAATGCCTTGAAAATAGGGTGAATGATCCTACATCTAAATAGCACAATAGATGGAGAGATTCACTGAGGAAGGAGGAGTATGTAGGGTTATCCTTACATTGTCATATCTGATGCTTCTCTCAGATCAAGAATCAGTCATTGGATAGAGGAGTAGTAAGAGATACATGGAGGAAGGGGTTTGATCTTCCAATGAAATGAGGTGTGTGGGTTCTGTCTGCTGGAGGTGAGGAAAAAGGAAAGTTATAACTTAAATGAAGGGAGGGGGAAATGATAATTTTTCCTCAAAAACGTGCTCACATGGTTTATGTGCACTATTTCACTAACTGTGCGTATACCATGCAGATCCCTACTACATCAGTCGCATGGTTGTGCGCCTGGGATGCACGATTGTAGACAAACCATGCAGCCCAGTCTGCTTTCCCCTTTTCGGAGCTCTAGGCTACGGAAGTTCCCCAGATGCTCCTGTGACCTCCAAAGCTTAATGATCGGACTTCATTAGAACCATTTTAAGTTATCCAAAAAGAAAAACCAATTATTTGTACCTTGGATAAAGAGTCAAGTCGTTACATGTGGCAACACTCGAACATTCATCGGTTCCCATATAATGGAGAGTGGACACCTTACATGTACCACTTAACCAAGCCCCAATATGTGATTCAAATATATATAAATACACACATAAATTCACATTTTTTTAATACATATATAAATACACAATTTTTTTCACACATATATTAATACAAACATATATATAAATTCAATGAAATTCACATGTTTATACACACATACATACATACACACAGATAAATACACAAATACATATGTTTGTGTCTGTGTGCGCATGCGGGTTTTTTGAATAAATATTTATTAATATATATATGCAAACAAATTTTGAAACAAATATATATATATATAAGTAAATATATATAAATATGTATATATAAATATAAGTTTATAAATATATATAGAAATATAAATATATCAATATATAAAAAAAAGTAAAACTCTATTTAATGGTACAGTATCTTGTTTACAAGGTGTTGTGCAGGGCTTCAAATCTCACCAGAGTCAAAATAATCAAGAATTTTGATGGTTTCACATTAGTTCATGCATAAGGTTGCCTGAGCCTATAGTCAAGCACAACTGAATTCATGCATGGGTTTCCTAGGACAACATCAATGTTCCTAAGGGGTGAATATTATTTAAAATAATTTTGAAATAATTTTCCACTGCTAGTAATTACCATTGATAAAAGTTAAGCTTTAACGACACTAAAAAAAGGATGATAAATTCAGGCTTCTATAATTGCTAAAAAACATTGATAAAATCTACTCTTATCCATGGTAACTTAGGGATGACAAAATCCACTGGCCTTTATCAGTTCTCGCATTATAAATGCTTTTTTTAATGTTGATAAAAAAATTGTAGTGCTTTTAAAGCCAATTTTTGTGTTGGTGTTCTATACACTCTTATTTCAAATAAAACCCTTTTCTATTTCTAGATTCTTCAATGATTCATTCATTTTTTACCATCACCGTCTTCTTTTCTTCATTTTTATACTGGAATATGGTGATGTTCAACTTTCATTCTCTACTTAAATAAAATCTTTTAGAAATATTTTACATAAATATTATTTTATTATTGATTTCATGGCTTTAAGTGAAATTAAAAAATGCACACAATGTTAAATTCATATATTAAATGGAAAAGAATGATTTTATAAAATTGGGTTTCATTTGTTTAATAAATTAAAATTTACTATATCTATTTATTATATGGGTTTATGGCATCAATTTTATTATGTGGTTTAATTTTTTTAATTGTTTCATATATATTACTCCTATTCATTTTCATCATTTTTTTATTATGATATACACTTGAACGAAGTTGTACAATTTAAAAAAAATGAAACTATTTATTGGCTACACTTGTAGTAATCTTTAGTGATTAATGATATTTATTACAAATATTTAATTCTTTAGTTCAATAATTATTTAGTTATGATTTTTGTATGTTTTATAAAAATTATTTTCTCCCACAACATTCATAATTATATAAAACATGCATGTTTTTTTAAATCATAGTAAATAATATTTGCACTCGTTGTAATTTTCTATAATTAAATATATTTATTATATATCTTTAAATATCCATTCAGTTAAATAATTATTTGACTTTGATTATGGAAAATTTTATTAAAATTATATTTTTCAACAGCATTCTTGGTTAAATAAAATTTATATATTTACTAAATCACATTATGTAATATATATTCAAAATGTAATAAATTTTATCGAATGGGAATTTTGATTATAATTTCATTTGATGAATTGTTAAAATTAATTTTCCATAATTTTCCCCTGAGGGACTCTGAATATATGTGGTAGTTGGTTGTTGGGACCCCCCTTAACAGTAGAAGTGTGTTTATTCAAAAACCCAGAGATGCGGATTTGGAGGAGAATGAGTTGAATATGTCCCTCAAATATTTATGATGGTATATCATGTTAGATGATTCTATATCTGAATGACTTTGAAAGAAAAATTGTTCAAAAAATCAATAAAAAATAAATATGTTTCCATTTATGTTAGGATTTTATTTTATTAAAACATTGCTAAATTATTGATTAAAAATGACAATTATAATTTAGAAACTCTTTTTTTAGAGTAAGAGTGTTATTGTTAAGTTGGAAACATATAGTTTGGTTTTTATGACTTGTTAGTTGTGTTTGAAATAATCAAAATTCGAACAAAAAATCTTTTAACAAGGATAGTTTTATCAAAATTATTGTTTTTTACATAATATATCATATTGTTAATGATTTATTTATTTTATTAAGATGTGTAGTTTCTTCATGACACTTATATTTTATGAACTTCTCAAACAACTTAAGATGGTTTTAGGCTAATAATTTTACTAGATTAATACATTTTTAGATTGTTTCATTAAATGTATGTTATAAAGTTTTTATTGAACAACCTTGATAGACTTTATAATTCTTCTTTTAAATTCATATTTAAGAAATTTTGGATTAAAAAGTTTTTATATGTCTGAAGTCTTATATGCTGAAACTATTTAACAAGCATCGTGTTTTGTTTTATATACAAAAAATTATTAAAAAACTATTTTGCATCTGCTATTTAAATAAATGATGTAAAATTATCAAATTTCTTTTACAAAAAAAAAACTCATTTTGGGTCCCTTATTTAAAATAACCTATGCCAAAAAAATGTATATCAAGATCAATTATTTTTATATAACTATTGTAACAAATATAGTTTTCACATCCTTCAAAACAATTTTACTTGATTAAAAAACAAAAAATAACCAACCAATAAAACCTAAAGATGTACTTGAGGCATTCTCGCTTCAGGATTCTTAACTAAGATGAATTTATGATATGAGATGTTATTTAAAAGTATTTATTTAAGGAGGTATAGTGAGTATATAGGGTTTAGTGAGTATATAGGTACTAGGTTGCGCCTACCATGATAGATTTCAATTTAAAATGGAAGCACCATCCAACACCATAAATTGATGGATATCATTTTATTTTTTAAAAAAATTATTCCAACTCATGCGTTGGTAGGGTGCGAAGAAAAAAATGTCATAAATATTGTATTATTATAAGTATAATTATTTATTACATGGATAACATTAAAATATAATTATATAAATAATTATATAAGTATTTTCATATTCATTAATAATATAAATATAGTAATATTTTATATAGAAATTCAAATTCAAATTTAATTTTTATTTATTATAATTTTAATAAAATCATATATTTAAAATAACATTGTATTAAGAAATTTATTATTAGAAGAATATAGCTATATAAATATAATTATATTTTTTTATCAATGTACTTGTATACATAAATATAATTTTATTTTAATAAAAAAATAAAATAAATGAAATTGTATATATAAAAAATATAATTATTTTTATATAATATAATGTGTATATAATAATAAACTATAAATATAATATAATCTGAAATATTGTTATATTTGAATGCATAATAAGTGAAAAATAATTATATTTATGTTTATATAATTATAAATATAACAAAAAATGTATTTATATTTTAATATAAAAAATATTACAACAATTTTAATTATAAAAATATAATTATGTTTATATATTTATATTTTCATCTAATAATCAATTATGAATTAAATATAATTTTAAATACGATTGCATTTGAAATTATAATAAATATAAATATATTTATATTTATATAATTACAAAAGTGGTCTAATTATATATATTTATTAGTTTAACATAATTTTAAATATATTTTGGGTTGGTCCATGGTGTGCAATATTGTTTATCTTTTCAACAAAGGATTTAAATCTTTTACAAACTATTTTTTATAAATATTATGTTTATCGATGCATCATAATCTAATCCCTAACACTACAATGCAAACCAATATGCACACATATACCCAACTAAACACTCTTAAATAAATATTTTAAAATAAAAACCCTTATAAGAAATTTATCCTTATTAACGAGCGTGGGGGGCACCAAGGATGAAGTGTACAATTGTGAATAGGAATGTACCTATGCAATAGAGTATCTTCCACGGAGTTTCGTTACACCCACGAACCAGCGTAACACACCACTATGACCACCACCTCTGGCCGTATAAGTTCACATCTAACACAAATCATCGTAAGGTGGCTCGAGCCACATTGTGTTTAGGTGGGTGTTTTTGAAGACCCGAACCAACCCGTTTGGATCCCCAACCTACTATGGATGATCTTCTCCTTGCACAAAAGCGCGATGTTTTGGGATATCGATGATGAGCTTTCCCATAATGAAGCAATAAGAGAAGAATTTGTGGACACACGCTCCCCGGTAACCCTGCTCGAAGCTGTTGAGGTTCCTAATCAAAGACTCCATCAACACAGTCACTAGCAGGATTGGTATCTTCAGGGTACCGTTGGAAGAGTTAAATCTCAAATCCAGCAATGTCTCTTGGGTTCAAAAAGGGTGACCGTGAGACATTGCTGCAGTTGACATTTAATATTCTACCAACGACGCCCTCATGATATCAGTCCTTCCAGCGACTGTGTTGATGGAGTCTTTGATTTGGAACTTCAACAGCTTTGAGAAGGGCTACCGAGGAGCGTGCAACCATGAATTCTCCTCCTATTTCTTCATTATGGTCACCAATATCCTGGACACCACGCTTTTGTGCAAGAAGAATATCATCCACAACAGGTTGGGGGTCTATACGAGGTGGTATGGGTCATCAAAAATACTGACCTAAACACAATGCGACAGGAGTCACTTTACAACGATTTGTGCGTAAACGTTGGCTTATGTAGCCAGAGGTGGTTGTCAAAGTGGCGTGTTGCTTTGGTTCACAGGTGTAAGGCAAATCCATGGAATATAGTCTTTGGCATAGGTATATTCATATTCACAATTATACACTTCATCCTTGGTGTCGCGCTTGCTCGTTAAGAAGGATAAATTTCTTATAAGGTTTTTTATTATAAAACATCTATTTAAGAGTGTTTAGTTGGGTATATGTATGCATATTGGTGTGCATGGTAGGGTCAGGGATTGGATTTTGCACTATTGACAAACACAATATTTGTAAAAAAAAGTAGGTTGTAAAAGATTTCAATCCTTTGTTTAAAATGGAAACGACATTGTGCACCATGTACCAACCCAAAATATATTTATAATCACATTAAACTGATAAATATATATTAGTCCCCTTTTTGTAATTATATAAATATAAATATAAATATATTTATTATAATTTCAAATGTAATCTCATTTACAATTATATTTTATTCATAATTGATTATTAGATAAAAATTTAATTAAAAAACATAATTATATTTCTTATAAATAATTTTTTTATATATTAAAATATAAATATATTTTTTGTTATATTTACAATTATATCAATGTAAATATAATTATATTTTCACTCATTAAGGTTTGAAATATAACAATATTCCGGATCATATTATATTTATTATTTATTATTGGATAATCAATATATTATATAATAATTATTATATTATATATACAGTTTTATTTATTTTATTAAAATAAAATTATATTTATGTATGTGTAGATTGGTAAAAAATATAATTATATTTATATAGTTACATTTTTATATGAATGATTTATTAATACAGTGCCATTTTAAATATAATTTTTATTAAAATCATAAAAAATAAAAAAATAATTAAATTTGAATTTGTATAAAAAAATATAAATGTGTTTATACTATTAATGAATATAAAATTATTTACCCGGACCTGCGAAGCTGCGGCGAGGCTCGAGCGGTTGCGGGAAGTCGGGTCGGGTGATGGGAAATGGAGGAGATGGAGTGGCCGGAGTTCACGTGCGAAGCCGGTGTCGGAGACGGCGTTGGTGGATGTGGTGTGAGCGGAATGCAGGGGGCGGTTGCGGAGGCGGGGCTCCGTTGATTGAACAGGTTTTCTGAAACGGTAAAACTGTAGTGGATGGGTGTCTCCGTTGATTCATCGATGCGATCAGGACTACGGGCGGGAGTCGCGGAGAGGGACGACGTTGCTTTTTTTTAGACTTTGAGGCTCCGATACTGGCTTTTAAATATCCATATATTCAATTCACAGATTTCAATAATATTTAGAATTCAGATTCTGTTTGACCAACATTAAAAAACAAATATTACCCGCACGAGATCCTGCCCGATTCTTATGGACATAAATGCCCCACCACCAATCAGTGTTATATATATATATATTAAACTGCATAAATTTGCATTTATTAATACAATAATATTTATAAACGTTTTTTCAACCGTATGACAACGTTTAACTTTTATAGCTCGGTATTTCTAATTTTTATACCTTATATATTAACGTTTATTAATTGAATAACATTTCTAAATGTATTTTAAAATTTATAATGAGTGTATATATATTAACATTAATTTTAAATATACATTAAACATTATAATAACATTTGTGTATTAATATTTGTTTTTTTATCATTGATAAATTTTTTTTTAAATGACATGCGTATTAATGATTATATATATATCAATGTAACTACATACTATATATATGAAAAATAAAAATATATTAAAATGAATGGGCATTTACACACTTACATGTATGCTTGTAATGTACCTACCTACCTACATACATATATATATTAATACACACACATGCATACCTTCGTACATACAAATTAAGATAAGCACATACATACATGCTTTCAAACATATATTTCAATATAAGTATATTCATACATACGTATATAAATCTATATTAATATATTATAAATACATATTAATACAATTATATAAAATTATACATATATAAAATTATGTACAATTATAAGTATACACATCGACGCATACATACACATGCATAAGTATACATACACATATATACATTAATGTGTGATTTTTATTATATACAATATATTCAATTGTTAATATATAATACTTAATATATATGATGAATATATATATATATATATACATTATTTATTTATTAAACGTGCACACACACACATATATATTAATAATGAATACACATAAAATTTTAAAATTCAAAAAATACATTATATATTCATTACACATGCACGCGCTCACACACACACACACTAACACTTAGTATGTACCTATTTACAAATTTGTGAATGTAATTATTTAGAACTATACATCTACATAGTTACATACAAAAACAAGCACATGCATGCATTCATACATATATATAACTGTATATTAATCTCCACCGGGACATCTCCCATGTGTGATTCAAGCTATAAATCTCCATTAAGAAATCTCCCATGCGAGATGTCTCGGTGGAGATTTGTATGTACCTATATAAAAATTTATTAATGTAATTATTTAGATGCATGTGTGTACAAGCATTAAAACATACATAAAATTATTTGATGTTGTATATACCTATCTCTGTGTGTGTGTGCATGCATGCACTTATATCTGTAAGCAATTACATTAATTATATTTACATATAATTTCAGTAATATATATTTATGTACTCTTACTAATATAGATTTGTGTATGTGTGTACAAACACTTATAAATATTTATTTTTTGTTTATACTTATATAGATCTATATTTGAAAATAATTCCACTAAAATAATTATCTGTATTCATGTTTATATCTATGCGTATGTATGTACATATAATAATAAAATTTAGATGCATGTATGTACATGTATTAAAATATCGTTATAAATACTTATATGTGTATATGTCTATAAAAATTATTTATCACACACACCTAAAAACCAATGAATATATATATTAATACACACACATGCATACCTTCGTACATACAAATTAAGATAAGCACATACATACATGCTTTCAAACATATATTTCAATATAAGTATATTCATACATACGTATATAAATCTATATTAATATATTATAAATACATATTAATACAATTATATAAAATTATACATATATAAAATTATGTAGAATTATAAGTATACACATCGCCGCATACATACACATACATAAGTATACATACACATATATACATTAATGTGTGATTTTTATTATATACAATATATTCAATTGTTAATATATAATACTTAATATATATGATGAATATATATATATATATATATACATTATTTATTTATTAAACGTGCACACACACACACATATATATTAATAATGAATACACATAAAATTTTAAAATTAAAAAAATACATTATATATTCATTACACATGCACGCGCTCACACACACACACACACTAACACCTAGTATGTACCTATTTACAAATTTGTGAATGTAATTATTTAGAACTATTCATCTACATAGTTACATACAAATTCAAGTACATGCATGTATTCATACATATATATATAACTGTATATTAATCTCCTCCGGGACATCTCCCATGTGTGATTCAAGCTATAAATCTCCATTAAGAAATCTCCCATGCGAGATGTCTCGGTGGAGATTTGTATGTACCTATATAAAAATTTATTAATGTAATTATTTAGATGCATGTGTGTACAAGCATTAAAACATACATAAAATTATTTGATGTTGTATATACCTATCTCTGTGTGTGTGTGCATGCATGCACTTATATCTGTAAGCAATTACATTAATTATATTTACATATAATTTCAGTAATATATATTTATGTACTCTTACTAATATAGATTTGTGTATGTGTGTACAAACACTTATAAATATTTATTTTTTGTTTATACTTATATAGATCTATATTTGAAAATAATTCCACTAAAATAATTATCTGTATTCATGTTTATATCTATGCGTATGTATGTACATATAATAATAAAATTTAGATGCATGTATGTACATGTATTAAAATATCGTTATAAATACTTATATGTGTATATGTCTATAAAAATTATTTATCACACACACCTAAAAACCAATGAATATATATATTAATAAACACACATGCATACCTTCGTACATACAAATTAAGATAAGCACATACATACATGCTTTCAAACATATATTTCAATATAAGTATATTCATACATACGTATATAAATCTATATTAATATATTATAAATACATATTAATACAATTATATAAAATTATACATATATAAAATTATGTAGAATTATAAGTATACACATCGCCGCATACATACACATACATAAGTATACATACACATATATACATTAATGTGTGATTTTTATTATATACAATATATTCAATTGTTAATATATAATACTTAATATATATGATGAATATATATATATATATATATATATACATTATTTATTTATTAAACGTGCACACACACACACATATATATTAATAATGAATACACATAAAATTTTAAAATTAAAAAAATACATTATATATTCATTACACATGCACGCGCTCACACACACACACACACTAACACCTAGTATGTACCTATTTACAAATTTGTGAATGTAATTATTTAGAACTATTCATCTACATAGTTACATACAAATTCAAGTACATGCATGTATTCATACATATATATATAACTGTATATTAATCTCCTCCGGGACATCTCCCATGTGTGATTCAAGCTATAAATCTCCATTAAGAAATCTCCCATGCGAGATGTCTCGGTGGAGATTTGTATGTACCTATATAAAAATTTATTAATGTAATTATTTAGATGCATGTGTGTACAAGCATTAAAACATACATAAAATTATTTGATGTTGTATATACCTATCTCTGTGTGTGTGTGTGCATGCATGCACTTATATTTGTAAGCAATTACATTAATTATATTTACATATAATTTCAGTAATATATATTTATGTACTTTTACTAATATGGATTTGTGTATGTGTGTACAAACACTTATAAATATTTATTTTTTGTTTATACTTATATAGATCTATATTTGAAAATAATTCCACTAAAATAATTATTTGTATTCATGTTTATATCTATGCGTATGTATGTACATATAATAATAAAATTTAGATGCATGTATGTACATGTATTAAAATATCGTTATAAATACTTATATGTGTATATGTCTATAAAAATTATTTATCACACACACCTAAAAACCAATGAATATATATACACCCAAACATACATACATACATAAATACATATTAATATATTTATACATAAACACATACATATATCCATACGTACAATGGGAGATTTACTTTGTATGTATATATGTGCATGTATACTAATGTGTTAGGCGGAGAAAGAAAGGAAGTGATGGCAAGAGGGGGGGGGGTGAATTGCCTTTTAAAAAAAAGATTAACAAATTAAAAATCAAAGTGAAAGTGCAGCGGAAATAAAGAGGCAAGACACAAGAATTGATAACGGAGTTCGGCCTAAAACCCGACCTACGTCTCCGCTCCCAACTCAACCGTTGAGAGATTTACTACCGCTTGCTTTTCAATGGTTGTAGCAAGAAACCCACTAGCCTTTTTACAGGTGAAGGCTAGCTCACCTATTACAGCTTGCTTTTTAATGGTTTGAGCAAGAAACCCACTAGCCTTTTTACGGGTGAAGGCTAGCTCACCTTTGACTCAAGCCTTTTAAAAGGAAAGGCTTGACTAACCTCTTCACACCTTAAAGGTGGTCTGAAAACCCAAATGAAAAGAGGAATGAAAGAGATGGGGGTTTGTAGGCACAAACCCACTTTGATGCTCAAAATGAATAAAACAAGAAAAACCGTAATTGGGGAGAAGCCTTGGGCGCCAATGGATGATTGGAGTTGAAGACGTGCACTCCCAAGCTTCTATGGTGATGCTCCTTGGATGTGGAATTGAGTTGGAGCGATTGGGGTTCCTTGGAGGAAGTCCGCCGGAGGTTCGCCAAATGATGGGAAATATGTCCGTTGGCTTCACAATAGTTCCGGCTATGTTCCTTGGGCTTTCAGGGGTTCCTAGTCCTTTATTTATAGAGGGGGAACCCTCATATGGCCGTTAGAGGCCTTTGGAGCCATTGGAGAGGCTTTCGGAGCCGTTGGAGGCCAAGTGGACAGGCTGGTCAAAAGCCCAACAGCTAGTTTGACTGGGTCCACCGGCTGACCGGTACAGAGCCACCAGTTGGCCGGTGTGTGCAAAATGGAGAGGCTTTCGGGCTCAGGCTCCACCGGCTGGCCGGTGAGGTGGCCACCGGTTGGCCGGTGCTCAGGAAGTAGCAAATACTGTTCTGGCTGGGTGCCACCGGCTGGCCGGTGCTGAGGCCACCGGTTGGCCGGTGTGGAGGCAGTGGCTGGACTCTCGGTCTGGGCTCTACCGGCTGGCCGGTGCTGAGGCCACCGGTTGGCCGGTGCTCTGGACAGTAGAGAGCCTTTCTATCAATGGTCCATCGGCTGGCCGGTGTCATGCCACCAGTTGGCCGGTGGACTGAAAACAGTCCAAGTTAACTCCTTTGCCACTTCTTGCTCCTGAAATCATGCCTAACAACACAAACACTTGAAAACAAGATTAGATAAATGAGAGGGTGATTGTGATCATGAAAATCAAACCACGAGGGGTACGAGAGGTACAACATAATGTGTATATATGTATGTATGTGTGCACGTGTATACTTATAATTCTACATATTGTTATATATGGATATTTTTATATACTTGTATTAATATGTATTTATGTACTTGTATTGATATAGATTTATATATGTATGCATGTATGTACTTATATTTAAATATTTGGATGAAAGCATGTATGTATATACTTCACACACATATATCAATATATATATGCATGTACATATATGTAGGTATATACATAACATATGTATATGTATGTATGTAAACACTCATTCATTTTCATAATTTCACACACACACACAATATTTTGTTATATTGAAGTATAATTACTACTATATATAAAAAATTTATAATTATTATAATATATATAAAATATTACTGTGAGTATTTATAAGTATATAAAAATGTAGACACTCATTCATTTTTATAATTTTATATATACATATGTATAGTACGCAGTTATATTGATATATAATCAATATAATATATATAAAAGTACTAATTAATAAAATATTCATAAAATATTGTGTATGTAAGTATTTATAAGTATACACAAATATAAACACTCAATTTTGTATACTTTTATATATACATATATGTAGTATGTTGTTATATTAATACAAACAATATATTATAAATTCACACCGCTATATTTGGAGTGACTTTTTGTGTAGCCAATTTACATTATGTAGACATGTTTATGTAAAAATACATTATATATATATATATATATATTCAATGATTTATATATATGTGGGTGATAAAAAAACAAAATATATTTATCTACATATAGGTATAAAAAACTTAATTAGTATATACAACCACAAAACAGGGTTTTCGCAACGCCACCCTTTAACAGCGCTAAAAAAACGCTGATAAAGGGGGTGCCTTTATCAGCACTTTTTTAGACCTGATAAAGGTTCCCCCTTTATCAGTGCTTTTTTAGCACTCTTAAAGGGGACCTCTTTATCAGCGTTTTTTTAGTAGCGCTGATTAATGCGGTCTTTATCAACGTTTTTTTACTAGCGTTGATAAATGGTATATTTCAAAAAAATTTATATTTCATTAAAAATAATATATTAATATATAAATATATAAATATATTTATATTGATATAAATATAATATATATTTTGTAAATATGTTTTAGTTAAGTATAAATAGACATTTACACTTAACATCTAAGATATTTACATAAAATGGTTTATAAAATAATTAAAAAAATATTATTAATTAATAATTTTCTAATTATTATCGAGTAATAGTCATTTAATAACAATTTGAAGACACAAAAAAAAAAATCAAAAAATCAATAAAATATCTAAAATAAGTTGAAAACATAACTCGAACTTCAGACGACCATAACTTTTGATCTGAGTGTCTGTTTGGGATCTACCACATATCAAATCGAATCTTGCGATGATCTCTACACCCATAGTGACATAGGTAAACCTCTATCTCATTTTTTGAGCCCCAAAAAGGCCCCAAAGGCCTCCAAAACTGAGTTTTTAGTCGGAAATTCAAATGTTTTAAAATTCGATGGAATTTCAACCTCATTTAAGGGGGTATTTTTTCCCTTTATCACTGGGGAATGAATTTATTCTCCGAGATTACATTAATATTGATATTATGACATTGAAATTTTTATTTTTTTCACAATGTATTGTTATTTATAATCAAATATATAACAATATATACATATTTTTTATATATTCACACATAAAAAGTTAATTTTATAATTAATTAATTAAATATATTTACATATAAAATATATTTCTCAATATATAACTCTTATCTAAATAAAAATTAATATCCACTTTATTTAAAATACAAATATATATGAGTATTTATATACCTATATAATGTGTTCTCCTAAGGCTTTCGGCAGCATGAGCTTTTGTGATTTGAATGTTTTTAACAATGCCCTCCTGGCCAAGCAAGGCTGGTGCCTTTTACAGAACCCTGATAGCTTGAGCGCTAGAGTCGTCAAAGCTAAGTACTTTCCCCACGATGATTTTTTTGTCTTCCAGCGTGGGTCCTCAACTGAGCTATTTTTTTAGGAGTATTTGGGGTTCAAAGGTAGTCTTGAGTCGTGACATTTTTTGGAAAATTTCAAGCGGTGATTCAATTAATATATGGCACGATACCTGACTACCTGGTTTGGAGGGCTTGATTCTCGCTTCTTCGCCTACGCACGACCATGCACATGCTATTGTTAGAGAGCTATTGGTTGATGACCTTTCCGGTTGGGACCTTTAGAGGCTCAATAATTGGTTCACTAAGTCCGATTGTAAGGATATCCTAGCGGTTCCCGTTGTCCACAATGTTGGCCCAGACAAGGTGTGGTGGTCTCTTGTATTATTGGAAATTGAACTATTTGCAACGGGTCATTTTACGACAGGACCTCATTGCAAATGACCTGTTGTAGAAAAGGGTGTTGAAAAAAAACTATTTGCGATGGGATGTGGACCCGTCGCAAATAGTTTCCCCAAGATTATTTAAAAAACAATATTTGCAAAGGGTCGTCGCAAAAGGACTCGTCACAAAAATCTTAAAAAATAAAAAATAAATAAAATTGAATAAAATAATATTAGAAAATAATAATAAAATAATATTGGAAAATAATAATAATAATATAAATATAAATAATAATAATAATATAAATATTAGTAATATAAAAAAATATAAAATAATAAAATAATATTAATGAAATAATAATATTAAAATTAGTAAAATAAAAATATTTAAAATAATGAAATAATATTATTAATAATAATATTAATACAATAATAATAATAATATAATATTAATAATATAATAATATTATTCATATTATTATTAATGAAATAATAATATTAATATTAGTAAAATAATAAAAAAAATTATAAAATAATAAAAACCTCTATATTTTTAAAAATATAAAAAAACAATAAAAAAAATAAAAAATAAAAAATAAAAAATAAAAAATAAAAAAAATAAAAAAAATAAAAAAAATAAAAAAAATAAAAAAGTTAAATAAAGTAATAAAATGATAAAAAATTAAATAAATAATAAAAAATGCAATATTCACAACAATTTAAAAAACACAATATATAGAAATGTAAATAGTTAATATTATAAAAAAAATTGCATTAAAATGTTTTATCATAAAAAATAAATATATCATTGAGGGGGGGGGGTCCTCTAGAGGAGTTGGGGGAGGTACTCTAGAGGAGTTGGGAGAGATGGTGGAGAGAACTTCATCCCTAAACCACGAATCAGACGTCGCATTTTCTCCATATACTCGTGCTACTGTTGTTGTCATCGATGCATCTCCTCCTCCAGCTGTTGCTGCTGTCATCGAAGCTCTTCCTGTTGTTGCTGCTGCCTTGGCACATCTCCTCCTGTTGCTGCTGATGCATCTCCTCCTACTCCATACACATACTCTCTATAAGCTCACTCTGAGCTCGCAGCTGCTTCTGATACTGTGCAGTAAAAGACGATGACTCTCCACAAACTCCCCTTGAGCTGGACACCGATATCACAGTGGTACCATAATAACTCACAAGCGTCAATCAAGAACCAATACCAACACTTTAGCCTTTCTCGAAGGCATATTGAGTCATCTACAACCATACTGCCTCATCAAATCGGTGGGCACTAGTCTAACCCTCGGTCTCGACCTGACTCTCAGTCTGTGTCTGAGATTTCATGACCTCATATGACTCTTTCAATTGTAATCTAAAATTAAAATAGTTAAAATATTATTTTCAATTAATTTTAAAACTTAAAAAGAAATTATACTAACCACAATCTGATGCCGGCGATCAGCTCTAATCTCTCCAGTGACCAGATCGATGTACATCCTCCTATAAATATCGAACTCCGTAAGATTGGGCTATTCGAATGCCTATTTGAATATAAATTAAACCTTTACATTTAAAATTATATAAATTATTTAAAAAAAGTACTTACCATATGTTCCCTATGCGTACTGAATGTATGACCACCAGCTCGATATGTCAACTCATGTCTCCCCTGGTTTTGTCAACCTACCGATGATCTCTTCTGAAAACGTCCACCCAACTAGTGTGAACATAATCCATCCCAAACCTGAGATGAAATGTAATCTGGTCGCTGGATGTTATAAGACTCATCAAACTCTATCACTCCTGCTTTCTTTATTGCTTTCTTTCACAAATTATATAAAAAATTATGTCAATGCTCACATATAAACCCCCCATGCATTCTAGATAGCATCACGTATGCTCTCATCGATGGAATACCATAAAACCTACAAATAATTTATAATATCAAGTTATTAATTAAATAAATTTCAAAATAAATATTACTTTTTTATGTACCAGCCAATGATCGAACATGCGGTGCTAAACATCAATGAGAATCTCATCCCATGTGACCCAAGCTGCATAAAAATAATTGTGTAATATAGCGCTCCCCTGTCCAACACCTATATGCGAAAAGCTATGTAAAAAAAAAGAAAAAATAATCAAACAATTATTATATAAATAAATTAATGAAAGCTAACTAAAATACACAAGTAAATATACCTCCGCATACGTGAATCGAAGCTAGGACATAGACGTCTCTCAGGGATAGGGTCAGGAATCATCAACCGCACAAGACCACGCCACCTCCAAGTACTTCATGGACTACCAGCAGTATGAAGGTTAGATGATCCAACATCCTGCTCGTCCAAAGGTAAATCGACCTCCTATAATTGACGAAATAGATTCTGTTCCATCTAAAACACGAAATAACTATTGTTATAAAATAGGTGAAAACAACTATTATATATAGATATATATTATATATGATTATAATCAGTATTTAACTATGTCAATGTTCATCTTTATCCTCATATTCATATCTGATGATGTCAATGTCTTCATATTCCTCCTCAGCATCATCAATTTCCATATGAGTTTCAGTTTCATCATCTCATGTCTAACATCATTAAAATCATCATCACCATCAACCCTTAACTATGGGGTGTCATCATTGATATTCATGTCTCTTTATGAAAAAGACAGATTTGGAGCAGTCTCTTGAAAAATTTCAATTCCTTGCACTTCAACTGAACCATATTCATGTTGAGTAAACTAATATTCCCAAGATTTAATTTTTATTATACTCTACCAATCATCCAACTCTTTAGCATAGTAATTTGTATAATAAATTTGATGTGCCTAATGAGCCAATAAAAATAGTTCATTTACTGCAAGAAGACTTTTATATTTAATATCAACGATTCTATGGGCCAGATGAACATGCAAGCCTCTCTCAGTATCCAACCACTGGCATTTAAACATTGTTATATAATTCTATCCTAGATAACACAATTCAATAATTTCTTCAGCATGCTGTAAAAATCAACTTTAGTTTCTCTATGATTAGATCCTCTCAAGAAGACACCACTATTGATTGTTTTTTTGATTCCCCATATGCACATGTATGAAATCAAAAACCATTCATGACATATGCATTATAAGACTTAGCCATTTTGGATGGTGGGTTACTCAAGACACATAACTGATTATCAATTTTATCAGCATGTTGAGATACCTGAAAATTTGTAAAACAATTATCAATATAAAAATTAATAAATTTATTTTTTATGTTAAACCATGAATAATTTATGTTACCAGTTTTTGAAACTAGTAGGATAAATTATTTTACTGACTTTCTTCCAGAGTAGTAGCTGTAATTTTTGAAAGATGTTTCTTAATAAGATTATCATATAACCTAAAAATAAAATAATATTAATTTAATATAACAAATATTATAGAATAAGTGATAGGATCACTCATAATAAAAATGGTGTCATTTCTTCATAGTTGAGTAGAACATATATATGAGCTATGCGATGTTCATCATATGAAATCCATCATTCATGAACTCCATCGAAGCTAAGTTCGGGCTTATTAAAAACTGATAATTTATTTCTCATTTCATTGTCAACATTTCCCTCATTATGACCCATACAGTTGTGTTTTGAGGGATATTTAGATTCAAAACAATGAGAGTAGAAAAAAGAAATTTCCCCTTGAAAATAAGCTTTTGTAATTAAGCCTTCAACTAATGCTTTGTTATGTACTTTTTTCTTCAATTTCTTCATGCATCTCTTGAATGGGTACATCCATCAGAACTTTACTAGACCTCCACATTTTTCTTCATGTGAAAAATATAATATCCAATGTTCCATTGAGTCAAAGAAAGTTGACAGGAAGATTTTTTCTTGTTTATGTAAAATTAAAACAACAACTTCTTATTGCCTAATTAGTGCATTCTAGTATGTTTTCATCATACAAATGTCTTAAAATAAAATATGATATGTCTATTATCGCATAACAAATATTATAATTCAACAAACCACTTAATCTAATCAGCATAAGTATTTTCATTATAACATGACAGTTATGAATTTTTAATCCAGTAATATGACCATTTCTGACACATCTGCCCAAATTGGAAACATAATCATCTGAAAGTCTCAAATATATAATCCACTAAAAAAACAATAATCAATTTTCTTTAAACAATGTATAAGTTGCTTTTGGTTTCATTAACTTCTGTGATCTGACATTTTCAAACAGTTCAAGTTTTGGTCGCTTGAAAATTAGGGCAAGATCTAATTTTGTCTTTAAATTATCTTTGGTCTTACCTAGTGTATCCAAAAATATATGAAATAAATTATCAAAATATTCTTCTCAATATGCATGACATCCAACATATGACAGACCAAAAAATCAGACCAATATGGTAGATCCCAAAAAATGATCCATTTTATCCAATTGTGTTCTTTCCCAAAGCCGTCAATTTTCTATTGGTTAATTGTTGGTCTAAATGTGATGGGAGGTAATGAAGAGACAATTGATTTTACCTCTATACCTGAGATCATTTTTGGAGTTTCATTTCTTTCAATTGTACCTTTTCTGAAATGATATTTTTTCCTCCTAAAAGGATGATCGGTTGGAAGGAATTTGCGATGATAGTAAAAAAACAAGGTTTTTTCCATTGATGAGTGTAAACGCTTTACTGTATCTCATACACTACAAACAAGATTTTGGACCATGTGTACTCCAGCCAGATAACATTCCATATGCTGGGAAGTCACTAATTTTCCACAACAATGCAGATTTTAGTAGGAAATTCTGTTTTACGACAACATCATATTTACTGACACCATTACTCAACAATGAATTTAACTCATCAATAAATGGTTTGAAATCAACATCAATATTCTTTTTCAGATGTCCTGGAATTAATAAGGACAACAAGATATATGTTTCCTTCATCAACATCCAAGGAGGTAAACTATATGGAGTTATAAATATAGGCCAACATGAATACTAACTACCGTAAAAACCAAATGGACAGATTCCTTCAGTAGAAAGAACCAATCACACATTTCAGGATTCTAAATCAAAATACACATTCACTTTATCAATATTTTTCCATAAATCACTATCAAATGGACAATTTAATATTTTACTAGTTGAAATATTAGTTTTTTGCCATGAAATCAATGCCACTGTGTTCTAAGACATAAATAAACACTACAATCTTGGTGTAAGCAGGAAATATCTCAACTATTTTAAAAGAATCAATCCAAACTTCCCTAGTTGAGCCTCTTTATACCTTGATTTTCCACATGCGGGACAACTATCCAATGACTCATTTTCACCATAATATAAGATGCAATTATTTGAACATGCATGAATCTTCTAATAACCAAGTCCCAGATTACGAACCAGCCTCTTTCTATCATATAAATTTTTGGGCAACACATTTCCTTTAGGTAATAGTGTTTTAACCAAAGATAATATTTGATCAAATAGCTATTTGACATTCCATTATATGATTTAATAGCCATAAATTTTTCAACCTCTTCAAATTTTTATATCTTGCATCCAGGATATAAGACTTCCTCAGCAGACCTCAACAACTCATAAAATTGAGATGGTTCCAACTCAGGAGTAAAATCAATATCATCCCGAGTTTTAGTTTTTTGAAAAGATGGACCTACCACATCATGTACTAAATTTTGAAATTGTGAAAGATCCAGAAACAAATTATTAGTATATTCTCTGGAATTTCTTTCACCATGTTGATACCAAAAAACATAATCTGACTGAAAACCAAAATGCAATAGATGAACTCTTTACATTGTCAAATGTGTTAAACTTCCAGAGAGCATATTTTTTAAAAGGGCACATAATTATCCCTTCTAAAAAAATTCTGGGTTTGATGATACAAATGATAATAAAGATTCAACACCTTTAATATATATAGGATTTAAACCAGAACCATTTGGATTTCAGTGCTGATTTATGCAATTGTGATCATCTAATAATGACTATTGTCGACATCCTTACTCCACATTTCTCTACAAAATATAAAATATTTAGTTTTTTTTAAATAATTTGATATAAGATAAACACTATCCAAAAAAGAGAAGAAATGTAAATTCACTTTTCTAGTAATTTATAATAATTTATATTATTTCATATTTATTTATAGTATTATTTTAAAATTTATACTAATCTAGAATAATTTATAATAATTTATACTAATTACCTCTAATTATTATTAGTTACAGCTAATTTATACTAATTACTACTAATTACGAGCGACATAATTTCCATCAGATTGATAAGAACTCTTTTACCTAATGACTCATCTCCTTGCAACTTTATCCAACTAAAATCAATATGAAAAATATGCTCCGGCGTACAAAGATCCATTTTTGTATGCATGAGAATGGAGAGCAGGGAGGCCTCACCGTGATGCTCACTATTCTCGTGCATACAAAAATGGATATCCATATGCCAGGATAGATTTTTTATAGTGATTTCAGTCGGATAAAGTTGCAAGAAGATGATTTAAAAGACAAAAGAGCCTCTTTTGCCCAACTGCTCATCTCCTTGCAAATTTCTCTCGCAAAAATCAGTACAAAAAATATGCTCTAACGTATGCATATCAATTCACGTGAATATGAAAATGGATATCCATACATTGGAGCAGATTTTTCATAGTGATTTTAGTGATAGAAATTTGTAAGGAGATGAACTAGTGAGCAAAAGGAATGCTTCCAATCCGCTAGAAATTATGCCAAATTATAATGAAATATTTCTAATTATTTATAATTATGGAAAATTATTTCTAATTATTGCTAATTATTGCTAATTATTTATAATTATTCATAATTATTTCTAATTATTACTAATTATTTCTAATTATTACTAATTATTGACAATTATTTCTAATTATTGATAATTATTCATAATAATTACTAATAATTACTAATTATTCCTAATTTTTACTAATTAATCGTAATTATTACTAATTATTACTAATTATTACTAATTATTAATAATTATAACAATTTATTACCAATTTTTACTAATTTTTACTATTTATTACTAATTAATCCTAATTAATACTAATTAATCCTACTTAATTTTAATTAATAGTAATTAATAGTAATTATTACTAATTATTACTAATTAATCTTAATTATTATTAATTATTACTAATTATTACTAATTAATACTAATTATTACTAAGTATTACTAATTATTTCAAATTATTACTAACTTTTCCTAATTATTGCTAATTTTTACTAAAAAAACTATTTATTACTAATTAAGCCTAATTATTACCAATTAATCATAATTATTACTAATTAATCTTAATTATTACTAAATATTACTATTTATTACTAATAAATACTATTTATTACTATTTATTACTAATTATTACTAATTAATCCTAATTATTACTAATTAATCATAATTATTACTAATTAATCCTAATTATCACTAATTAATCCTAATTATTACTAATTAATCCAAATTATTACGAATTAAACCTAATTAATATTAATTATTACTATTTATTACTAATTCTTACTACTTATTACTCATAAATACAATTCATTACTAATAAATTCTATTTTTTACTAATTATTCCTAATTATTACTAATTATTACTAATTATTACTAATTATTAATAATTATTGCTAATTATTAATAATTATTACTAATTATTGCTAATTATTACTAATTATTGCTAATTATTACTAATTAATCCGAATTACTAATATTTTTTACTAATTTTTACTAATTATTCCCAATTATTATTAATTTATCCTAATCATTACTAATTATTACTAATTATCACTAATTATTACTATTTACCACTTGTTATTACTATTTATTACTAGTTATTACTAATTATTACTAATTATTACTAATTAATCCTAATTATTACTAATTAATCCCAATTATTACTAATTGTTACTAATTATTACTAATCATTACTAATTATTACTATTGATTACCATTTATTACTAATTATTACCAATTATTACTAATAATTACTAATTATTACTATTTATTACAAATTATTACTAATTATTACTAATTATTACTAATTAATCCTAATTATTAATAATTATTCCTAATTATTACTAATTATTCCAATTAATACTAATTATTACTAATTAATCCTAATTATAACTAATTAATGCTAATTTTTACTAATTTTTACTAATTATTGCTAATTCTTGCTAATTATTGCTAATTGTTGCTAATTATTCCTAATTATCCCTAATTATTCCTAATTATTCCTAATTATTGCTAAATATTACTAATTAATCCTATTTATTCCTAATTATCCCTAATTAATCATATTTAATCCTACTTATTACTAATTAATCCTAATTATTACTAATTAATCCAAATTATTAGTAATTAATCCAAATTATTACTAATTATTCGTAATTATTACTAATTAATTCTAATTATTATTGATTAATACTAATTATTACTAATTATTACTAATTAATCCTAATTATTACTGATTAATCATAATTATTACTGATTAATCCTAATTACTACTGATTAATCATAATTATTAGTAATTAATCCTAACTATTACTAATTAATCATAATTATTACGATGGGGGAAGGAGAGGGGCGGTCCTCGACGTCTCTCGACACCTTGTTTTCCCTAGCTCATCCAAGAGGAGGAAACCTCCTTTCTTTCGTTGCAAATCACCATGTCGATCGACTATGACCGCCTGCTTCAGACTCGATCAAGGGTCGAGACAAGGAATACTTGAAGAGCTTCTCCTTTTTTTCTGGTTTTCCGTGGGTTTCTTTTGCTTCACTTGCGAATCGGGTCTCGAAACGTACAGTCAAAAAGGGTGCACTCGCTCATGTTACAGCTTCGAACCCTGCTATTTCAGCAACGATTGATCTCTACAAGTACTTAATAATTGCTCGCATCTGATTGATGAAAGGTATGAAACCCTAGAAACTCGTTGATCTTGTTTCCCGTCTCGCCTCTATTTGGGGATCTGAAGATTTCTAATGTGTCTCAATAAGACGTGGTTTCTTCCATATTTTGTTCCCTACTGCTAAACTTACAGGACAAGCTTGGAGTATAGGTTCGACAAATCTAAGGCCTGAAACGCTTATGATTCATGAATGGAATCTAAGTTTCAATCTTAACGAATTTAAGGATACTTGTGCACTAGTATGGATTAAAATCCATGGACTTAATTGGGTATTATGGCACTTTGAAATTTTGCATGACATCGCTTTTGCGATTTATATCCCTATTCGAATGGATAATATCACCAAAGAAGTTAGTTTTGGCCATTTTGCATGAGTTTTGGTAGAGGTAAACTTATGTACCACATTGATTGATAGAGTGGTGCTTTCCACTTCACATGATAAGATCAACCTTCAAATTGAGTATGAGAAAGCTCCTCCATTTTGTGTCTCTTACCGAATTGCAGGTCACTCGATTGATGCATACAGAAGAGAACTGGTTTGTTCTAACTATCAAGCTAAAGGTCATAACATGAAAAACTATCGAAAGAAGAATAACTCGGAGTCTGACTAGCGCTTTGATGCTCAGGACAAGAACCCTGTTGATGATTCAGTTCCTAAGAACCTAAATCTTCTAGTTGGACAGAATCCTACCGTTGAGGTAGGGTCTGGAATTGATGTTGAATCCCCTTCTTTAAAAGATAGATTCACTGCTCAAGGTGATCCCATTTTGATTTCTCATGCCCGAATGAATGGTAAAGTCACTTCATCTTAGGCAGATATGGCTGAGGATAGTCACATGGATGTTAATAATGCTTACAAGGATGTTATTAATGGGATTTACTTTAAAGATGTGTTGTCTAAAGGTATAGTAGATGAATGTGACAACGAATCAGATAAAAGCCAGACTATCAAGGAGCACTCTGCTCATGAGGCTATGGATTTCATTTTGGGGAAAGAGCAGATAATGGCTAATGTTAAGGACAGAAAATGGAAGAATAAAATGGAGGTCGTTACCTCAAAGAGGATTTAATCCAACAAGGCTGTCAATAATTTTGATCCTATGAAGGTTAATGAGAAGGTCTTACTCCGCATTTCTCAAACTTCTTCTGAGCCAAGAAGAATCCATAGGAGGTCTGCAGCTCCCTCCTCCCCACATGCAACTCCTAATGCAGATATTTTATCAAAGAAATGCACTCAGAATGAATCTACTACTTCTATAATCAATAACACTAAATGTTATTCAGATTCTAGTTTTCCAGCAATAAAGGCTCTTGAGTAGGTTCATCTTCTTGCCAAGGAAGTTATTTCCTCACCTTTAGAATTAGTAGATTCTAAAGGGACAGATACATATGTGGTTGTGCAGAGCGACTCCCAATTGAATTCTGGTATGGGTTCTAGTGGGATAGGGATTCCTATTTGCACCATTGTTTTGCATGAGTAGTGAAAGATTGGACATAAACCTACTAATCCTTTGGTTTCAAAGGTAGAAATCTCTATGGGGACAGGACCATCACTTGCTCCACGCTGCAATGTCCATGCCTAGACTACTACTCAGAATGTAATTAAAAATGTTAATACTCATAATCCTTTTAAAATTCTTGGCTCTGTCAGCAGCGATGATGATGGAAAAGAAAGTGATGGTGTGCACAAGATTGATGACATGAGTGAATATTTCTCCACAGACCTCTCAGAGGATGAGGTGGGCCCCAAATATAGGTCAAGACTTGGAAGAGGTTACATCACCCTCATAGTTGTGGTGAAAGTCTATCTCATCACAATATGACCGTATGCTCCCAAGTTTCTTGATGTCTCGTGTGTTTTTTTGGTGGACTCTTTTGGTCTTGTTTGGTTCCTCTTATATTGTTATGTTTTTTATTTTATAAAGAGGCCTTTGCACCTCAACCTTTAAAAAATTAATCCTAATTATTACTAATTAATCCTAATTATTCCTAAGTAATCGTAATTATTTCTAATTATTCCTAATTATTACTAATTAATAATATTTATTACTAATTATTACTAATTACAACTAATTATGGCTAATTATTACTAATTATCTTTAACTATCACTAATTGTTAAAAATTATGACTAATTGTTACTATTTATTATTATTTATAAATATTCATTTCAATTTATTACTTATTAACGTTAATTATTCTTAATTATCACTAATTATTACTAATTATGACTAATTATTAATGATTATTAATAATTTTTCTAATTAATACTAGTGACTACTAATTAATAACAATTAATATAACTATTAATTAATACTAATAACATATAATTGTAAAAAAAATAATGCAAAAATAATAATCTAATTCTAATTTAATTTAATTACAGCTAATTAACAATAATTATAACTAATATCAAATAAAATGAATTAACTAAAAAATAAAATAAATAGATAAATACCTTAAAACTGATTTTTTCAGAGGATTTAAGCCATGAATATTTCTCCGATTTAAAATTTTTAACTTTGAAACTTTTTGAGAGAGAAAATGTAAGTAGTGAGGGAGAGAGGAGTATAGAAAAGAGTGGAATGGGAGGAAAAAATGATAGGGTATATATAGGTTAGCTTAGTTGCGACGAGACCCATCACAAATACTAACCCCCTATTAATTAGGGTTATTGGTTAAAAAGTTATTTGGGCCGGGTCCCGGTGAAAATACCAACCTGCCGACATAATATTTATGACAAGAGATAAACCCCATCACAAATACCCTTCCTGTAGTTTGGCACGTAACTCACACCAAACCTTTTGTGATGGGTTGAGGGTCCCATCGCAAATAGTCCCTCTTGACAGACTATTTGCGATGAGACCCTTCTCCATCACAAATACCCCATCACTAATACCTGTTTTTCTGTAGTGTTGATTTATCTGGTTATACTGTTCTTTTGGGTTATAGGGCATGTGTTATGAGCGGTTGTAACGCCCCGACCCCAGCTACCCAGAGTCGGTGCATCAATTTGTAACATTGGCATGATCACAAAAGATAAGTCTCAAAAGACCGATTAGTTTAGTAGCCTTGGAAACACTAGATACATTCATAAATGTTACATTACATCAGAAGGTGAAAAACTACAATAAAAAAGTCTCCATAGTCCACACTCATATCCTCTTCTGACTATCCCTGCAGGTCATTCATAAAATACTTCTTCGCATCCTGGAAAATATTAAAACATTGAAAGGGGTGAGCTCAGATGCTCAGTAAGGATAACAATATTGCGGAAGCTTTCATAAATAATCATTAACATTTAAGGCAATGTATAACTAAAACAAAATCCTTTTTAAACTTTAACTTTAGCATAATATGGAAAAAATAAAATTAAATAATGCCATTTACTTACTCACATGGATATTCTACTAATCGAATAATCCCATGCAATATCAATAACCACTTTCATAATGATGGAATGCATAATGCCAGACTATCATAACCACGTAGCCAAGGCCTCGTGCCAAGACCACAAATAAGATTTTGTCAAGGCCTCGTGCCAAGACACTAGTTTGTCTCATGAGACCTACCGATGCATCGAGGAGCTATAGCGGGCTCCACCCGTCACTTATTAAGTCCAACGCATTCCTCATATGAATAGGTTTAAACATTTCATAAACCATAACATAATCGTATCACGTAAAACATGCATAAAGGAAACATAACATTTCCACATTTCAATCACAAGATAACAATACAACACATTGATATAATAAAAACGCTTTCAAAACCATTTTCAATACCAAAATAAAAGAAAGTTAAAACATTGTATTTATTTTTCATTAAAAAAAAGTGATGGCTTGTAGAGGAAGCTGAAACTCAAATAATGGTCACGGCGGCGGAGAAGTCGTTGTCGCCGCATATGTATGGAAAGAAAAACATTACCTTTTTGTCGTTTAGTAAAACGCTTCGTATAAAAAAAGATTCCTTTTGAATAAACATAAAAGTCAAAGGGGTTTATACACCGTATAAAAGAAAGTTGTGTATAAAACCAAATATGCCTCAATGAAAGGAGATTGAGACGAAGTCCTTAAAAAGATCATTTTTAAAATAAAATAGATCTATTATGTGTATTCACTATAGGTACACATAAAGAAAGTAAAAATACAAAATAAGACATAATAATATCATGACATAATTTGAAATTAGGAGATTAACCCAAAGAATGGAAATTGGGTTAAGAAGTTCCCTTACCTTGCGTCCTGTCCTGACTCGACCGTTCTTTAACCTCCTGAATAATAAACTAGAGTTAATTCCTATTTACTTAAGAACCTTTTTCATGTTCATTATTCCTTTTATATCCCTTATTACCATGTTATGAACATTATGTAATTATTTAAGTTTATAACGGTCATTTTGTCGATCTTAGGTACTTGAGTCAAAAATAACATTCTTATAATTACAAGTTGTTCATGTGGTGATATATCCATTATATCCAGAATTATATTCATGATATAGATATCATATATCTCATATATATCCAGTATATACAAGAATTTATATTATTACATAACATTTAGAGGTAAAAATGAAATGCATCGTTCATGGAGACGGTAAGCCGTACGTACGCATGAACGCTACTTTCATTTCTATTTCATATTTAATGGAATGAAATCATAATTATATAAAGGTATAATATAGTTCCATTATAATATCATATATAATATCATTTACTCCATCCTTTATACATCCCACATATGGCATTAACTATTCACATCACTTTGAGGGGGCGGTAGTCCGCACTTCCTAAAATGAAATTATCGCGTTTACCCATAATGGAAACAATAAAGGTATGACATAAATGAAAAATACAGAACCTTAAGTAAAACATAAACATATTATATATCATTTATAAATAGAGTTACATCTAAATGGCCACCTTTGAAGGTGTTTTATGAGTGTTGAAAATCATCGTTTCGTGAGACAGAAATTCGCCATCCACAGAAACTGTATGTTCTTTAACCATTAGATGTAGGTGTGTGTAAGTGTAGCTAGAATACTCATTATAAAAACATCCTAGTATATTGAGGATACTGGTTTTGTTACAAAAGAAAGGAATAAAAAGAGTTTAGGGGTTTGGATAAGAAAAATAAAACAAAATAACATAAGAGAAGACATTACCTTAAAATTGGGTAACTCTTTTGATTTGAGCCAAAGGCTTCCTTGGGAAGACTTATGCCCAAATTGAGGCTTCTAGAAGTAAGGGAGGGAAGTTGGGAGAGTATTTGGGTAGAGGTTGGCCGAGCAAAAAGGCTTTTAATGTGTGAGTAAGGTGGTAGAGGTGGGGGCCTTTTATAAGTGGAGAGGAGGGGCACTCTTGGAAAGTAAAGAAAAGTCACTTTATTATAAAATGAGTTTCGGATTTTAGAGGTCCCAAAATTATATAATTTGATGTTAAGGTGATAAGGGTTTTAAATCTACTCATTCAATAGGTTTTTGAAAAGTGTAATCCTTGGATTGTACATTATCTTTTCATTTTATTAAAATCGTTAAATAATGAGGTCATCGCTGCATTATAATTATGTCATAAATAATTTAATTTATTTAATGTATAAAAATTATAAAAAAAATACTATGATATAGTAAATCTTTTTATATTTCCAATTACTATTTATAGTCAAAAATATGACTTGTATAACCCCATTTAAAATTTGTTTTAGTAAAAAATTTCATGTTTGTGTCATTTTTTACTTTAACATTAAATAAAAGGTATTTATGTCATTTTCCAACTAAAGTGGCTCCATGGGGTCCCCAAGTTGACCCATGGATTGGTATTGGTCGGCCATGGCACATCCAATGAGGGTAGTACATGTGTCAAGCTCATCTCATATTATTAAAACATTATTTTTACCTTAAACTACACTAATTACCTCTAATCGCGATTAAGAACTTAAAAGTTACTATTTACCAAAAATTATTTTAATCTCATTGAACCACATTTTACTTTTTAATGAAAACCATGTATGTCGGATTTTTGAAAATCAAATCAAAGAAGTGGTAATATTTCATTTAAACGAAAAATCAGTTATTTAACTACCACTTAGTGGTTTCACTATTCATCAAAAATTGAAGTTTTTCAGAACAATGCTAAAATTTCACCCTAAGCTATAATTGATATTCCAAATTCAAAAATGATGTCTATTTTAAAAAATTCCAAACATATAAGTTTCATTAATTAATTTTATAAATAATTCCCGCTGTCACAACAAATAGCGTGTTTTTAAGAAACAATTTATATCAAAAGATTGGCAATTGTTTATGTCCAATTTCAAGGTTAAATTAATTCTAATGACCACCATTGGATAAAATGGTAAAAATATATTCTAATTATACTTTAAAACCACTAAATAGTATAATTTATCACTATAAATTATTTTGATTAAAAAAGTTGTTTTTAAGTATTTTTCACTATTCATAAAAAATTAGATGTTCTCAGAAAAATACCAAAAATTCAACATAGGCTAATTTTGATATTCTGAATCCAAAAATGAAGTCCATTTTGAAATATAAAAATTCTATAATTTTAAAAAGTGGTTATTACTATTCACAACGGCTACTTTGATTAGTCGCCGTGTTTTAGAACTCAAAGTTGCGTACAATACAAGCTATTGCATTATTGAATGAGAAGCGTATTGTGGAAGCTCGGGGTGTTACATTCTCCCCTCCTTCAATAAATTGCGTCCTCGCAATTTGAAATTTTTCTTAGAAAATAAAAGGTTGAAAAAATAAAATACCTTTGTGGAAAACCCACATCGGAAATAAGATTAATAAAATTTAGCCTTAATAAGAGGGAAAGGGAAATGAAAAAGTCACCACCCAATTATGATCTCGATTAGGAGAACATTGGTGGAAATTAGAGATATATAATTGGAGGAAAAACGTAAATATTTGTATGGAGTGATTGAGGTCATCAATCACAATCAACTGTCAAATTGAGGGCCTCAAAGCCTTCAATCTATGTTGATTTAAAATATCATCAGTTCAACAAGACATAAGGTATTAGGATAACACATTTTTTTGTTTTAATATCCCTTTAATAAAGTTTAAGAATTAATTTATTCATTGAATAAGAGATAGGTATATATATATTTATGCTTGACAATTAGAGTTTCAACCTTCAAGTCATCTTTCACTCAAAAAGATAATATAACTCAAAAATATTATACTTATCCTAATTGTATAAGGTTCCAAATGTTAACACATACCATTTAGATTAGTAAAATTATTTTGTAATAACCAGGGACTTCCTGTAGGCTAGTGGTAGGAAATAAAGGCCTGTCGCACTATGGTTGTGGGTTCGATTCCTACAGCTTTGTCCGACGTGACGGGTTATGCCCCACCCTGCAGGTTGTCCTTTTCCTAAAACTATAGTATTATAATATTCCAAAAATAATCTTCATAAATTTTTTAACCTTAAACAATACTATCCAAATATCAACTTAATCCACTCCAACCTTTATAGTTATCCAAAATACCTCTGTCCAGACTTTCTCTAAAAGGTCTCTTAATTCCAAAATCAATTTATCAGATTACCCAAACAAAGTAAAGTTTCTCTTATTGTCACATACTAAAAATATGATTACCTTCATCATATTAAAACCTTACTGAAACAACAAGTACTGCAGTACAATCCTTATATATATATCACATTATTCTAATAAACAGAATATAATCCATGAGTCCAAAATCACCAATACATTAATTATTCCGCTTCAACTGTAGTAACAACATAAGATTGTCCTTGATCCCTTGGCCTTTTCTGAGGTAAGTTTCCCTGAAGCTTAGGACATTCATTTGCATAATGCCCCATTTCCCTACAATTGTAGCATTGAACATTTATAGCCTCTTTCTTTCCCTTGCAATCACGCGCCTGGTGACCTTTTTCTCCACATTTATAACAAACTCCCATTCCTTTTAGGCAAGTACCAGGGTGATTCTTCCCACAATTATCACATAATGGAAAATCCTTCTTTCCCTTTTCCCCTTTATCTGTCTCTTGTTCCACTGTTCTCTTCTTCTCTTACTTTACTTTGTTGTCATAAGACTTAGAGAATTCCTTTTCTGTCTTGATAGCACATGAGACAATATCTTCGTATGTTGAGAAAGATTGTGATACTAAAGCTCTACGGAGAAATGGTTTTAACCCATCAAAGAAACGATCAATCTTACCTCTTGGGTTAGGTATATAATCTGCAGTATACCTCGCAAACCTTGTAAAGTTTGCCTCATACTTTGCGACATTCTCATCCTCTTTTTGTCTCAGACTCAGAAATTGCCTTTCCACATCTGCTCGATGGTCATGAGGAAAGTATTTTTCTAAGAAAAGCTCTTTGAACTCCCTCCATTCCATATTCGATACGTCATCATCTTCCTTTGTATTTTTAATCAATGAACACCATTGATCGGCATCTCTAGTGAGGCGGTAAACTGCCATGATAACCTTATCCCTTTCGCTACTCCCTAAGGCGTGGAATATTTTCTCTAAGGAGTTTATCCATTGCTCATCTACTAACAGATTTGTACCCCCATTAAATGTTGGTGGTTGTTTCCTCATGAAGCGGTCTAACATTGATCCTCCACGTTGCGGATCAGGGTGCTCCATACGAGTAAGGTTATTATTCATAACCTGAGTGAGTTGTCCCAGTATGGTAATAAGTTGATCAGCACCAGTTGTATCTCCAGCTCCACAATAATTATCTCGAGCAGGAGGGCAATCCCTACACGGAGTGCGTGCATTGATACGGTTTCCATTCCTTCCACTAGGCGCCATTTCTAAACAATGGCATAAACTATATTAGTTTATGAATCAAAATACATAATTCCATACTTGTAAGATACATAACATAAATTGAACTATTTATGGATATAATCCATAAAAATGTTTTCTTTGAGGAAGTATATACTCATAACCCTTCATAGTGGTTTATAAAGAAAATGAGAATTATCCAAATCATATCCCCCGGGAGTGTCGTAACCAAGAGTGCAGCAAGGCCCGTTGTCGTGCACCAGTTCCCGTTCGAGTCTAGCTCAAAGCGGTGTTTTCGGGTTTTACCCCTAGGTACATCTGTTCCAGAGCCGTCTCTACCTTCTCGTATCCAGACATAGATGTATTTCTCGGAAAACTCACAACATCTCTACAATACCAAAATTCTAGGAAGTTCTTCTATACTAATCCTCAAAGTCTATCTTCGGGATATGTGCTCTAATCAGAGTTTATCTAAATCTAGCTTCCAAGGTTAGTACTAAACTGCCTCTGATACCAACTGTAACGCCCCGACCCCAGCTACCCAGAGTCAGTGCATTACTTTGTAACATTGGCATGATCACAAAAGATCAAGTCTCGAAAGACCGATTAGTTTAGTAGCCTTGGAAACACTAGATACATTCATAAATGTTACATTACATCAGAAGGTGAAAAACTACAATAAAAAAGTCTCCATAGTCCACACTCATATCCTCTTATGACTATCCCTGCAGGTCATTCATAAAATACTTCTTCACATCCTGGAAAATATTAAAACATTGAAAGGGGTGAGCTCAGATGCTCAGTAAGGATAACAATATTGCGGAAGCTTTCATAAATAATCATTAACATTTAAGGCAATGTATAACTAAAAAAAATCCTTTTTAAACTTGAAATTTAGCATAATATGGCAAAAATAAAATTAAATAATGCCATTTACTTACTCACATAGATATTCTACTAATCGAATAATCCCATGCAATATCAATAACCACTTTCATAATGATGGAATGCATAATACCAGACTATCATAACCACATAGCCAAGGCCTCGTGCTAAGACCACAAATAAGATTTCGTCAAGGCCTCGTGCCAAGACACTAGTTTGTATCATGAGACCTACCGATGCATCGAGGAGCTATAGCGGGCTCCACCCGTCACTTATTAAGTCCAATGCATTCCTCATATGAATAGGTTTAAACATTTCATAAACCATAACATAATCGTATCACATAAAACATGCATAAAGGAAACATAACATTTCCACATTTCAATCACAAGATAACAATACAACACATTGATATAATAAAAACGCTTTCAAAACCATTTTCAATACCAAAATAAAAGAAAGTTAAAACATTGTATTTATTTTTCATTAAAAAAAAGTGATGTCTTGTAGAGGAAGCTGAAACTCAAATAATGGTCACGGCGGCGGAGAAGTCGTTGTCGCCGCATATGTACGGAAAGAAAAACATTCCCTTTTTTTCGTTTAGTAAAACGCTTCGTATAAAAAAAGATTCCTTTTTAATAAACATAAAAGTCAAATGGGTTTATACACCGTATAAAAGAAAGTTGTGTATAAAACCAAATACGCCTCAATGAAAGGAGTTTGAGACGAAGTCCTTAAAAAGATCATTTTTAAAATAAAATAGATCTATTATGTGTATTCACTATAGGTACACATAAATAAAGTAAAAATACAAAATAAGACATAATAATATCATGACATAATTTGAAATTAGGAGATTAACCCAAAGAATGGAAATTGGGTTAAGAAGTTCTCTTACCTTGCGTCCTGTCCTGACTCGACCGTTCTTTAACCTCCTGAATAATAAATTAGAGTTAATTACTATTTACTTAAGAACCTTTTTCATGTTAATTATTCCTTTTATATCCCTTATTACCATGTTATGAAAATTATGTAATTATTTAAGTTTATAACGGTCATTTTGTCGATCTTAGGTACTTGAGTCAAAAATAACATTCTTATAATTACAAGTTGTTCGTGTGGTGATATATACCTTATATCCAGAATTATATTCATGATATAGATATCATATATCTCATATATATCCAGTATATACATGCATTTATATTATTACATAACATTTAGAGGTAAAAATGAAATGCACCGTTCATGGAGACGGTAAGTCGTACGTACGCATGAACGCTACTTTCATTTCTATTTCATATTTAATGGAATGAAATCATAATTATATAAAGGTATAATATAGTTCCAGTATAATATCATATATAATATCATTTACTCCATCCTTTATACATCCCACATATGGCATTAACGATTCACATCACTTTGAGGGGGCGGTAGTCCGCACTTCCTAAAATGAAATTATCGCGTTTACCCATAATGGAAACAATAAAGGTATGCCATAAATGAAAAATACAGAACCTTAAGTAAAACATAAACATATTATATATCATTTATAAATAGAGTGACATCTTAATGGCCACCTTTGAAGGTGTTTTATGAGTGTTGAACAATCATCGTTTCGTGAGGCATAAATTCGCCATCCACAGAAACCGTATGTTCTTTAACCATTAGATGTAGGTGTGTGTAAGTGTAGCTCGAATACTCATTATAACAACATCCTAGTATATTTAGGATACTAGTGTTGTTATAAAATAAAGGAATAAAAAGAGTTTAGGGGTTTGGATAAGCAAAATAAAACAAAATAACATAAGAGAAGACATTACCTTAAAATTGGGTAACTCTTTTGATTTGAGCCAAAGGCTTCCTTGGGAAGACTTCTGCACAAAGTGAGGCTTCTAGGAGTAAGGTAGGGAAGTTGGGAGAGTATTTGGGCAGAGGTTGGCCGAGCCAAAAGGCTTTGAAAGTGTGAGTAAGGTGGTAGAGGTGGGGGCCTTTTATAAGTGGAGAGGAGGGGCACTCTTGGAAAGTAAAGAAAAGTCACTTTATTATAAAATGAGTTTTGGATTTTAGAGGTCCCACACTTATATAATTCGAGGGTAAGGTGATAAGGGTTCTAAATCTACTCATACAATAGGTTTTTGACAAGTGTAAGCCTTGGATTGTACATTATCTTTTCATTTTATTAAAATCGTTAAATAATGAGGTCATCGCTGCATCATAATGATGTCATAAATAATTTAATTTATTTAATGTCTAAAAATTATAAAAAAAAATACTATGATATAGGAAATATTTTTAGCTTTCCAATGACTATTTATAGTAAAAAATATGACTTGTATAACCCCATGTAAAAATTGTTTTAGTAAAACATTTCATGTTTGTGTCATTTTTTACTTTAACATTAAATAAAAGGTATTTATGTCATTTTCCAACTAAAGTGGCTCCATGGGGTCCCCAAGTTGACCCATGGATTGTCTTGGTCGTCCATGGCACATCAAATGAGGGTAGTACATGTGTCAAGCTCATCTCATATTATTAAAACATTATTTTTACCTTAAACTACACTAATTGCCTCTAATCGCGATTAAGAACTTAAAAGTTACTATTCACCAAAAATTATTTTAATCTCATTGAACCAAATTTTACTTATTAATGACAACCATGTATGTCGGATTTTTGAAAATCAAATCACAGAAGTGGTAATATTTCATTTAAACGGAAAATCAGTTATTTAACTACCACTTAGTGGTTTCACTATTCATCAAAAATTGAAGTTTTTCAGAACAATGCCAAAATTTCACCCTAAGATATAATTGATATTCCAAATTAAAAAATGATGTCTATTTTACAAAATTCCAAACATATAAGTTGCATTAATTAATTTTATAACTAATTCCCGCTATCACAACAAATAGCGTGTTTTTAAGAAACAATTTATATCAAAAGATTGGCAATTGTTTATGTCCAATTTCAATGTTAAATTAATTCTAATGACCACCATTGGATAAAATGGTAAAAATATATTCTAATTATACTTTAAAACCACTAAATAGTATAATTTATCACTATAAATTATTTTGATTAAAAAAGTTGTTTTTAAGTATTTTTCACTATTCATAAAAAATTAGAAGTTTTCAGAAAAATACCAAAAATTCAACATAGGCTAATTTCGATATTACGAATCCAAAAATGAAGTCCATTTAGAAATATAAAATTTATATAATTTTAAAAAGTGGTTATTACTATTCATAACGGCTACTTTGATTAGTCGTGGTGTTTTAGAACTTGAAGTTGCCTACAATGCAAGCTATTGCATTATTGAATGAGAAGCGTATTGTGGAAGCTCGAGGTGTTACAGCGGTGATGTTTCTTGGTCCCCATTTAGAGACATATTTGGAATCTTAATGCTCCACTGAATTCCAAGCATTTCTGTTGGAAAATTTGTAGAGGTGTCCTACCCACATACGCTCACCTGTCCGATAGGCACGTCTCTGATAACGACATGTGCCTGCTCTATGGGAGTACGACTGAGACAAATTTTCATGTCATTTTTTCTACCCTTGGGTCACCAGGACTTGGTACACATGTGTGACACAAGATCTCATTCATTGGAGAAACCTTGATAACGTTAATCTCATTGTGGGGGATTGGTTTGGTACTTTTCCTGCTCAGACTATTGCAGGACTATGTATCCATTCCTGGATTATAAGGTTTTTTTGTAACACCTTCATTTTCAAGAACATTATTAAATACATCATGGTATAGATTTCTAGGATACATAATTGGGTCACTTAGTGGCTTGATGCTAAGGGGCTCATCCACCTTCACCTATTCATTCCCTTCATATCCGATGTATCACCCCCCCTTTGGGTGTTCTAAAACATAATACTAACGCAGTGACTCCTGGGGATGGTTCTTTTGGCCTAGGGGTAGTCCTCCAAGATCATGCTAGCTCTATTATTGTGGATCGTTATTCCTCATACATTGTTGGTTGTTCTCCTCCTGTGGCAGAGGCTGTATCTATTTGAAAGGGTGTGTGGTTCATCTCATCTCTTGGATGGAAGGATGTTGTGGTCGAATATGATTTTTAAGTTATTATCAATGCTCTGAAGGAGGATGAAGGTGACCACCAAGAATATGGGTCCATTATAGACATTATCAGATCTTTGGCACCATTTTTCTCTTATTATTGTTTCTCCTTTGTGAGGAGAGAGGGAAATCATGCAGCTCATTTTATTTCCAAATCATTTTTTTATTTTATTAAAAGATACTTTAAGGAAAAGTGGGAACCATACAGAATCATTGACAACAGCAGAAAAAATGGACCCTACAAAAAAAAGTTCACCACATATTTCAAAATTCAAAAAATTAAAACATCACCAACACACCACGCCTCGAACTGTCACCATGCACCCTATTCAAATTTCAAACAACAGATCCACATTGTTGCCTCAATCCACAAACCCTACAGTGAGATGAGACCATCATCAACCACTGTGTTGCCACCATCACCACAACACCTCTTTCACCTACACAGTGCCACTGTTCACTCCAAAAATCTTCATAATCACTAATTCCATACCTCGTTGCCACCGATATATCATCTTCATCATCACCCCCTGAAGCCTCCTTCTCAAACTCACTTCCCAAAGAACATTGAAGAACACTGCACAACTCCACCTCAGTGAGAACAATGGAAGCCTGGATAAAGAGTAGAGAAAAAATAGGCTTTTTCATGAAGATACAATGGTAAGACCATCTTTGACCGGGAGACCTCAAACTAGGGAACATGATTAACCAGAAAAGACCTAAACAAATCTAACCCCAGAATCGACCTCCCCAAACAACCATGCTGATGCAACCCTCATCACTAGCCCCAAGCCACAGAAACGGTGGCGGAATCCAAACAAAATCCACTAAAACCCACTAACACTGTGAGACGAGACTCCTCTAGGAACAACACATCCATAAAAAACCAAAGCCACTAAAGAATCTAAAATGAGGAAGAACTAGTCCAGACGTCAACTAGTCGATGCTCTCCTTCACCTATGCCATCCATGACGCATCACAAAATCTACCCTATGCTGACACCACATCCCACATCGAACCAAAAAATATAAAATCAAAAAAACTCAACAAAATACAAGAATAAATTTTCAAGAGAGAGGTAAAAAGAGTGATATTGGAACCTGAGGAGGAAACGGGGAAAATGATACCATGGATGAAAACCTAGGAGACCTGGGGATGAAACCCTGAAGGAAGAAGTCCAGAAGTGTTGAGAGGATCCTCAATCACCAAACCGCATCTCAAAAACTCAGTGTGCCCTCCACTACAAATCCAACTTGGATAGGAGCAGTGGAAATTGAGGCCAAATATCAGTAAGGAGCCTAATAAAAGATGTCATGGAGCATGGGGAGGAGAAACATGGAGTGGAAAGAAGAAAAACAGGATAAACCCTAGGAGGGAGGGGAAGAAGGCAGAGATCTGAGAGTGTCAAGAGAAACCCTTTGAGGTTTTTCTTGTAAAAAAAATATGTATACTTATTAATTTTTATTAAAAATTTTATCTATTTGTTATTTATTTAGTATATTTTATGTTTATAAACAAATACGTATTAAGAGTTTCAAAAAAAAAACTGTGTAAATCTATACATGTATATAAAAAAAACAATTTTCAAAATAATGTAACATATAAGGTTCTAGAATATTTGTATTGACATAATAATAATAATGGTACCATCAGAGTGAAAATTCGATATCATTTGAAAAAAATATATTAGATCAAAGTTTATAAGTGAAAAAAAGTGTTTGCATATATTAAGGAGAGAGAATATAAATTGGGTTGTGTGCGTGGAGCATGGGGTGTGTGGGCATTATAGGTATGAAAATATAATTATTAATTTTAATAAAACACTCTCAATAACCATATCTATCTCCACATATCCCTGATACACGTGCACTGCATCCAATCTATGAATTAATCCTCTATTTTAGGTAGAAAATAGAGAACATTCTAATCCCGTGATTTTAGTATAATATAGATATATAATATAAATTATATATAAATATTAATATATAACATATAATATTGATTCGATTGATTTAGTATTCAAATTTTATTATTAATATTTGTATTTCTATTCCTAATATTATTATAGTGATTAATAAATTTCATTATTAATTATAATTGAACATTTTTGTAATTATTATTAATGTGTTATTATTATTTTATGTATAATTTTATTAGTATTACTTTCCTAGTATGGTTAATTATATATATTTATAATTATAAAATTTTCTAACTCTACTTGTTACTATTTTTATTATTTTACCTAATTATTATTACCATTATTTATATTATTAAAATATACCCCCATAGGTAGTAGGGTGGTAAGGGAGGGTGGAGTTTTGGGGCGACGGTCTTGGGATCGAGTCCTCAAACCAATTTATGTAATTGTTTGTGTGTGTTGTAATAAAATTTACTACTACTACTACTACTGCTGCTGCTGCTGCTGCTGCTGCTACTGTAATATTTTTTGTTATTATTATTATTATTATTATGAAAATGTGTATAATTCTATAATTGACTGAATTTAACTTATACCCTCAGTATATCCAATCACTTAACTGAATACAAGGATCCTATTCGGCTTATAATCATTAAAAGTGGGAATCCTAGCCTCAAAACATAAAAAAAGGTGGTGTTGGCCCTCTTTAGGTACACACCATCAACACCCTCCCTACTCACCTTCTAGCCCAGTGGCATAATCACTCCCACCTTCCTTTCCTCTCACCAGTACACCAAACACCATAAATGTTTCAATCATTTATAAATAAATATATATTTTTATAGTTATATACACATCTGTGAAATTATTAGCATTTAATTTTAGTTAGAGTTGAATCTGAGTTATTAATTTTTTTTTGAAATCACTTAATTTAATGTAGTGATCCTTTTCGGCCGTACAATCTTTAAAAGTGGTGATACCAGCCTCAAACAACCAAAATGAAACTTCAACCCTTTTCTGAATCACACCATCGACACCCTCCCTACCAGACTTCAAGACTAGTGTCGGAACCACTCTCGCCTCCATTGCCTCTCACCGGTACACCATCGTCCATGACTGTTTCAGTTATTTATAAATAAATATATAATTATATATACATGCTTATCTTTATTTATTTACATATAAAAATTTTATTATGTAAATAAATATTCAAATATATATACATAAAAAATTATATATGATGTTTGTTTGTAAATATGTGTGTTGATACACATATATGTATTTTTTATATATTCTAATATATGGAAATAAATTTTAATATATATATATATACATTAAAAAAACTAATAAGAGATTTATTATTTTTCATGATGATTTGTTTAGAAGTGAAGGCATATAATCGTCTTGGAATTTGGTGGTGAGTCTTGGGTTGGATTTAGCCTTTTATTATAGTGATTTATTATTATCATTATATATCGTAATTTAACATGTTTTTAATTAGAATTAATATGTAATTAATATTTTATGTATAATTATATTAGTATAACTTTTTTAATATACATAATTATATATATTTATAATTTTAATTGTTTCCAACTCTTATTATTACTATTTTTATTATTATACATAATAATAATAATTATTATCATTATTGTTGTTATTTTTTTATATTATTATTATTGTTATTATTATTAAAATGCACCCCCATAGGCAGTGGGGTGGCTAGGGTGGGTGGGGGTTTGGGGTGGCGATCATTGGGTCTAGTCTTGTTACTGATTGATGTAATTGACTGTGTGTTGTAATAAGATTTATTATTATTATTATTATTATTATTATTATTAATTATAAAATGAGTATACTTATATAATTGAAAAATAGTGAGGATCCCAGCCTCAAACCATTAAAAAATGTCGTGTTGGCCCTCTCTAGTTGCACTCCATTAACACCCTCCCTACTCACCTTCTCGCCTGATGTCACAACCACTCCAACCTTCCTTCTCACCAGTACACCATCCTCGATGACTATTTCGATTATTTATAAATAAATATATAATTATAGATTTATATACACGTGTGTGTAATTATTATCATTTAATTTTAGTTTGAGTAGAATCTTAATTATTAATATTTTTTTAAATCTCTTAATTGATTATAAGGATCCTTTTTAGCCATATAATCTTTAAAAGTGGGGATCCCATCTTCAAAACATAAAAAAGGAAATGTCATCCCTCTCAAGTTGCACACCATAAACACCCTCCCTACTCACCTTATAGCTCAACGTCGCAACCACTCTCGACTTCATTACCTCTCACGAGTACACCATCATCCATGACTATTTAAATTACTTGTAAATAAATATATATTTATATATTTATATACACATGTGTGTAATTAATATCATTTAATGTTATTCAGAGTTGAAATTGAATTGTTAATATTTTTTAAATCACTTAATTGAATACATGTGTCCTTAAAGCCTTATAATCCTTAAAAGTGGGGACACCACCCTCAAACCATTTAAAAAAAGAAATGTCATCCCCCTATGGTTGCACACCATCAATACCCTCCCTACTCCCCTTTAAGCCCGACGTTACAACCACTCCTTCCTTCCCTGCCTCTCACCAATACACAATCCTCCATAACTATTTTTGGTTATTTATAAATAAATATACAATTATATATATGTACTTATTTTTATAGATTTACATATATTATATAAATAAAGATTCAAACATATGTACATAAAAATTTATACATTCTGATATATGTAAATAAATTTTAATATATATATATATACATTAAAAAACTAATAATAAATTTATTATTTTTCATGATCATTTGTGTATAAGTAAATACATATAATTGGCTTGGCATTTGAGGGCGAGGCTTGGGTGGATTTTTGGAATTTTATTAAAAAAGTGTCCAACAACCTAGTTGGCTAAGGGGAGCCCACAACCATTGATTAGGTGGGTAGGGTCAACCCACACCTTTCCATTCGGGGTGGTAGGTGGACAGATAGTGGTTGCATGTATGCCCTAGGCTAAAGCGCACTTTATGAGTAGCATAGTGCCCACTCAACCACACAAATATGAGATCGTGAAAGTTTTAGTAAAGTCAGTGTGCATAGGTAGATGCTTTCTATAATTATTATCATTTATTATTAGTAAGAGTAGAATATGAAATCTCAATCTTTTTAAAATATCTTAATTTAATACAAGTATTATTTTCATCCCCAAAATATTTAAAGGTGGGAATCCCAATCTCAAACTATAAAAATAAGGCAGCGTTGGCCCTCTCGGGTAGCACACCATCAACACCCTGTCTACTCATCTTCTAGATCTCCATCGCAACCACTCCCGCCTTGCCACTCACCACTAGACCATCCTCAATTAATGTTTCGATTATTTATAAATAAACAAATAATTATATATTTATATAGATGTGTGTGTAATTATTATCATTTAATGTTAGTCAGAGTAGAATCTAAATTATTAATTTTTTGAAATCACTTAATTGAATACATGGATAATTTTTGGCCTTATAATCTTTAGAAGTGGGGATAACAACCACAAAAAATAAAAAAGTTGTTGTTATCCCTCTCCGAAAGCACACTGTTGATACCCTCCCTACCCGACTTCTAGCCCGACGTCATAACCACTCTCGCCTTTATTACCTCTCACCAGTACACCATCCCCCGTGATTATTTCAATTATTTATAAATAAATATATAATTATATATTTGCATGTAATTATTATCATTTAATGTTAGCCAGAGTATAATAAAAAAATATTTATCTATTTTAAGTATCTTAATTGAATAGAGGGATTATTTTTGGCTATATATTCTTTAAAAGTTGGGATCCCAGCCTCAAACCTTAAAAAGGTAGTTTTAGCCCTCTTCGGCTACACACCATCAACACCCTCCCTACTGTAACGACCCGAAATTTTAAATAAATCTTGTTTCCTAATTTTATGTGTTATTTTAATTTTATACTCAACAAAAATGTTTCATTTAATAACATGAGTATAATTAAAATGATACCATTAGGTTTTGACTGTTATATGACCATTGGTTAATATGACCCCTGGAAACTAAACGTTTTGATTATTGTCTCTAAATACAAGTAATCTTGGTTAATTATTATAGAAAGAAGATACGACGGCCTCACCCAGTAGTCTTGGACCAATCGAAGCCCATCTAACAGAACTTGGGAAGGAGTTAGCACCACTGGGCATTGCTCTGGACCAAACCCAAGTCGAACTTCATCGTGTGAAGCTAGAACAGAATCTCCTTTGCAAGAAGTTCAAACTAATAGAAATTACTACTCGTGCAATGTTGGCCGAGCCTCCCTCGCATTCTCTCACCTTAGCACACCTTACACTTAGGTCCTATGCTGGTGCGATAAGGGGCTATGTAAGGAGACCATAACTGCCTTATGTAATCTTCTGTTTTAAATAAAAATTGGGATTTCTTCCTATGATGATGTTTATGACTTTTCAAATGACCGTATAAATATAGTATGCATATTTTTGATGAATTTTAGAAAAAGGATATTTTAAAAATGTTTATGTAAACCTTAAATAATTAAAAATGTGTAATGATTTTCAAAAAATGGTCTTCTACAATTATGTTCAGTACGAAATTTAGAGTCTAATAAGATCAAATTAATTTGTGATGAATAGTAAATTATGAATAGTGATTTTATGATTAGTATTAGTAATGTGTCCAAATGGATTAGTAATCTCACTTAAAGAAAGTATTAATATAATCTAGGCACCTTGATTAAGTAATGTGATTCAATAAAATGGTTAAATAACGGTTTCATAAATTATTATTCAAGTATTAGTTTTTTCAAGTGAATAGTGTTTTTTAATTAAAAATTAAATTAAAAAAATTTAAAAAAATTCTTTCTATAAAATGGATTTCATTTTTGAACTCAGAGCACCGATATTATGTTATGGTAATTTTTGGGGTTTTTTCTGAAAAAATGAATTTTCGGTGAATAGTGTATTTATTTAAAAAATAAATTAAAAATATTTAGAAAATTATTTTTATAAAATGGAGTTCATTTTTGATATCAGAGCATTGATATTTGGTTAATGTGAAATTTTGGGATTATTCTGAGAAAGTTGAATTTTCGATGAATAGTGAAAATACAGTTTTTAAGTTACGAGTGTTTAATGACATCATTAAATGATGTATTAAGTATATAATAAATATGGTCGACTTATGAATAGTAAGTTAAGGTATGAGGTGTCCCAAGTGGCCAATACCATGGGCAAATAACATGGGCAAGCCCATGGTTTTTCCAAAACCACTAATGAGGTGTCCCTTGGCCATTAATGCCTTGTCCCCTCACTTTCACTATAAATACCAAGACATACTCTCATCCATTCGACTCCCCACTCTTCCCAAACGAATTTATGGTCTCATTACCTCCCAAGGAGTCCTCCCAAGGTTCCCCCAAGCCCTCAAGGTCCCAACCATTGAGTTTTAAGAGTTACGTTTTAAGGTAAGGGATCCAACCTCTCTCTTTCTTTTAAAGAAATCTCTTTTATGTCATTTCTTTTATGCTCCATGTTCTTATGTTAAAGGATGTTATTTTATACTCCTCTTATTTCCCTTTTCATGTTCATATAATGAGAGATCCCCTCTTACACTCATTATTTCGTTTTATGAAGTTTTAAGTGGCGCCGTTAGGCTGCCAAATTTTTTGTAACAGATTCTTTCTCCCTTCTCATTTTTTCAAGATCTATTTTCCATGTAAAGTATTTCAAGTACCTTTTTATTATGTTGGAGTATGATATCTAAATTTATCATACTGATATTTTATGATCATATGATGAGATACCCCATTTGATCTCTTCAATTCAGTATTTTGAAGTTTTAAGTGGCGCCGTTAGGCTGTCGAATTTTTAAGTGGTTCTTCACCCTTCTCGTTTTGAAGTTCTACTTTCATGTCAATTCTGTAAAGTTAATTTTTGTTATGTTGGGGTATGATATCTATATCTATCATACTGATCTTTTATGACCATATGATGAGATACCCCATTTGATCTCTTCAATTCAGTATTTTGAAGTTTAAGTGGCGTCGTTAGGCTGCTGAATTTTTAAGTGGTCCTTGCACCTTTCTCCCTTTTCAAAGTTCTAATTCCATGTCAAGTATTGAAAGTTACTTTTTATTATGTTGGGGTATGATATATATATCTATCATAATGATATTTTATGTTCATATGATGAGAGACCCTATTTGATCTCATCAATTCATTTTTGGTTGAAGTTTATGTAACGCCATTAGGCTGCCGAATTTTCATAAGAGAAATCTTATTTTTGTCTTCCTTTCATGTTCTTCATTTCATATGGTATATTTTCAAATTTCATTACCATGTTCTTAAATCCCTTATATTCTGTCCCTCTACTATTTTATGGGTCATTTATGAATATTTTACCCATGTCCCCTCTCTCTTCAATTTTTTCTAAAAACCTTGCAACATAGCCGTTATGCTGCAGAATTTTCGTCTCAAAATGCCTCTCTCTTTTCTCAAAATTATTTTATATTATAAATTGAATACTAAAAGCTCTTATTTCTACATGGGTATTCACATATATACCAAAATTTTCTATTTTATATTCTGGGATTTACATACATGAAACCCGCTTTCCCTTTTCGTGGGTTTAAAGTGACGTAAAGATCATGTCTTTAAAGCAGTTTTTAAAACATTATGATTATGAAATGAAACCCATTTATTTTATGCTATATGGGTCATTTATGAAATGTTTGATGATGATATATGTGGCTCACACGATAATAAATGCAAATTTAATGGTGCGCCCTAATAGCGCTCCAATGCATTGGGTAAAGACTTAATCTCTAGAGATGACCATTTTTAACGACGCCTTGGTGAATAACCTTGGTAATTTTTAATGACACCTTGGGGATGGACCTTGGTGAAATGAAACGATTGTAAATATTAAATGTTGTAGCCACATCTTCAAGTTATGAAAAATTTTATTTTTTTATTATGATGTATCTCATGATTTCTTTCTCATGCCTTAAAGTTCTTTTCATGACCTTATTGAAGTATCTCAAGTTCACATGTAAAATGTTTCTCTTGTTTCCCTTACTGGGCCTTCTGCTCACCCTTTCTTTTGATGTATGTCCCCAGGTTATGAGATGCAGTAATGAACCTAGGATGAACATGAGGAGAATCCTTTCAAGTGTTTAACAAGAATGCTTTGTGTTTTCATGTTTTAAGTTCCTGGTTTCCAAGACACTAAACCTTAAAGATCCTCGGTTTTTTTTAAAATGTAATGAAAGTTTATGTGATAAAAATGCGGGATTCAATAGTTGGTATCAAAGGATGGTTTAGTTATTTGTGGAAATTAGTATATGAAAACTCTAGGAAGAACCATATAGAAAAGTTTAAATATAGGAAATCTTCCTGGTATTTTAGTGAGTATTGAGTAATGGGTTGCCAAGCAAATACATCCCTGTCTAGATACGAGTAGGTAGAGGTGGCTCTGGCACATATGTACATAGGGGTAAAACCCGAAAACACCGCTTTGAGCTAGACTCGATCGGGAACTGGTACACGACAATGGGCCTTGCTGCACTCTTGGTTACGACACTCCCGGGGGGATATGCTTTGGTAAATTCATAAGCTTAGTATGAACCATTGTTAAAGGAACAAAGATAAAATAAAATAAAGATTCACATAAGAATATATGATCATGGATAACCTAGATGGGAACCTAGGGGATCACAAGTTAGGGTATAATTTTCTTCTAAAAGTTATCCTTATATGCTTTCAGTTCCTTTTCTTGATTATTGGCTAAGTACTTAAGCCCCTAATTATGCTTTCTCTTCTTAGTTAATGGTGGGAAATGGAAGAACATGTCCCAACAACCAATGTGATAGGAAATGCGATGATTGTCGTATTAATATGACAAGGATGATTAGGGGATTAAAATATGATTATTATTTTGGAAGACGTTTACTATTTTGGGGACCCTATATGATCGAGGTAAATAGATTACTACAGTATTTTCATTTAGGAGTAAGGTTGACTTATATTTTGAAGAATCGATGAATTTAAGGTGGGCTTATAGTAATTTAGGTTACTTATGGGAATGATTAACCTATCTCGGGTAAAGTATGTTTAGTTTAGATACTTTTGTTATAAGATGTTAGGAGTGGTTGATGTTGTTTGGAGATGAACAATGAAGTTTATTTTGGAAGACTATGTTATCAAATCCTTCTTGTATTTGGGTTTCAATCTTAGTTTGGTTTATTTTGAGGAATTTTAAGGACCGTTATTTATGGAATGGACTATGATGAACTTTGGGTAGTACCATGGAACTTTGAAGATTTAAAAGTAGTTTCCATTCCTATGGGATTATTTATTTTTAAAGAGTTGTTTTACCTTACCATTTCTTTTTTTGGGATAATGTTTAAAGATAGAAGAAATAGATAGTTAATCTTTTGGGGATTATGTGATTCTCTAGAAGATGATTCTTGTGTTTTGATGAGACCAAGTAGTTTTGAATGCTCATCGTTTGGAGAAAAGATTAGTTTTGGGTAGAAACTTATTAAAGGATGAAAATCTACATGAAGATAGGTATATTTTCTTATGTTTTTGTTTTATGTTGTAAATGAATTCCTCAAAATTATGAAAAGGAACATAAAACAAAAATGTTGTTGGTTTACATTTCCTACTAGGTAATCAAAGACCGTTTACACACATCATAAGTTTAGGATTTTCTTATGGTTAACTTTCTCCTAATCTTGTTTTCTATCACTCTCCCTGAGAACTTGACCCTTTGTTTTCTCCTCCATATTCATGTTTTCCTACATGGAATCCTAGTGTGTGTTATCTCGGGTGACCTTTGTACTTCCCTTTCTTTCTTTTAAAGTAATAGTTTTACTGAATCCTTTTCCGATGTGGGAATTTCAATGAAATTTCAAAACCCAATTTTAAAAATTGTGAGGACGCAATTTCTTAAGGGGGGAAGATTGTAACGACCCAAAAATTTTGAATAAATCCTGTTTCCTAATTTTATGTGTTATTTTATTTTTATACTCAACAAAAACGTTTCATTTAATAACATGAGTATAATTAAAATGAGACCATTGGGTTTTGACTGTTATATGACCATTGGTCAATATGACCCCTGGAAACTAAACGTTTTGATTATTGTCTCTAAATACAAGTAATCAAGGTTAATTATTATAGAAAGAAGATATGACGGCCTCACCCAGTAGTCTTGGACCGATCGAAGCCCATCTAACAGAACTTGGGAAGGAGGTAGCACCACTGGGCTTTACTCTGGACCAAACCCAAGCCTAACTTCATCGTGTGAAGCTAGAACGGAATCGCCTTTGCGAGAAGTTCAAACTGATAGAAATTACTACTCGTGCGATGTTGGCCGAGCCTCCCTCGTATTCTCTCACCTTAGCACACCTTACACTTAGGTCCTATGCTGGTGTGATAAGGGGCTATGCAAGGAGACCATAACTGCCTTATGTAATCCTTTGTTTTAAATAAAAATTGGGATTTCTTCCTATGATGATGTTTATGACTTTTCAAATGACCGTATAAATATAGTATGCATATTTTTGATGAATTTTAGAAAAAGGATATTTTAAAAATGTTTATGTAAACCTTAAATAATTAAAAATGTGTAATGATTTTCAAAAAATGGTCTTCTACAATTATGTTCAGTACGAAATTTAGAGTCTAATAAGATCAACTTAATTTTTGATGAATAGTAAATTATGAATAGTGATTTTATGATTAGGATTAGTAATGTGTCCAAATGGATTAGTAATCTCACTTAAAGGAATTATTAATATAATCTATGCACCTTGATTAAGTAATGTGATTCAATAAAATGGTTAAATAACGGTTTCATAAATTATTATTCAAGTATTAGTTTTTTCGAGTGAATAGTGTTTTTTAATTAAAAATTAAATTAAAAATATTTAAAAAAATTCTTTTTATAAAATGGATTTCATTTTTGAACTCAGATCACCGATATTATGTTATGGTAATTTTTGGGGGTTTTTCTAAAAAAATGAATTTTCGGTGAATAGTGTATTTATTTAAAAAATAAATTAAAAATATTTAGAAAATTATTTTTATAAAATGGAGTTCATTTTTGAAATCAGAGCATTTATATTTGGTTAAGGTGAAATTTTGGGATTATTCTGAGAAAGTTGAATTTTTGATGAATAGTGAAAATACAGTTTTTAAGTTACGGGTGTTTAATGACATCATTAAATGATGTATTAAGTATGTAATCAATATGGTCGACTTATGAATAGTAATATAAGGTATGAGGTGTCCCAAGTGGCCAATACCATGGGCAAATACCATGGGCAAGCCCATGGTTTTTCCAAAACCACTAATGAGGTGTCCCTTGGCCATTAATGCCTTGTCCCCTCACTTTCCCTATAAATACCAAGCCATCCTCTCATTTATTAGACTCCCCACTCTTCCCCAACGAAGTTCTGGTCTCATTACCTCCCAAGGAGTCCTCCCAAGGTGCCCCCAAGCCCTCAAGGTCCCAACCATTTAGTTTTAAGAGTTACGTTTTAAGGTAAGGGATCCGACCTCTCTCTTTCTTTTCAAGAAATCTCTTTTATGTCATTTCTTTTATGATCCATGTTCTTATGTTAAAGGATGTTATTTTATACTCCTCTTACTACCCTTTTCATGTTCATATAATGATAGATCCCCTCTTACTCTCATTATTTCGTTTTATGAAGTTTTAAGTGGCGTCGTTAGGCTGCCGAAATTTTTGTAACAGATTCTTTCTCCCTTCTCATTTTTTCAAGATCTATTTTCCATGTAAAGTATTTCAAGTCCCTTTTTATTATGTTGGGGTATGATCTCTAAATTTATCATACTGATATTTTATGATCATATGATGAGAGACCCCATTTGATCTCTTCAATTCAGTATTTTGAAGTTTTAAGTGGCGCCGTTAGGCTGCCGAATTTTTAAGTGGTTCTTCACCCTTCTCGTTTTGAAGTTCTACTTTCATGTCAATTCTGTCAAGTTCATTTTTGTTATGTTGGGTTATGATCTCTATATCTATCATACTGATATTTTATGACCATATGATGAGATACCCTATTTTATCTCTTCAATTCAGTATTTTGAAGTTTAAGTGGCGTCGTTAAGCTGCTGAATTTTTAAGTGGTCCTTGCACCTTTCTCCCTTTTCAAAGTTCTAATTCCATGTCAAGTCTTGCAAGTTACTTTTTATTATGTTGGGGTATGATCTCTACATCTATCATAATGATATTTTCTGTTCATATGATGAGAGACCCTATTTGATCTCATCAATTCATTTTTGGTTGAAGTTTATGTAACGTCATTAGGCTGCCGAATTTTCATAAGAGAAATCTTATTTTTGTCTTCCTTTCATGTTCTTCATTTCATATGGTATATTTTAAAATTTCATTACCATGTTCTTAAATACCTTATATTCTGTCCTTCTACTGTTTTATGGGTCATTTATGAATGGTTTACCCATGTCCCCTCTCTCTTCAATGTTTTTTAAAAACCTTGCAACATAACCGTTATGCTGCAGAATTTTCATCTCAAAATGCCTCTCTCTTTTCTCAAAATTATTTTATGTTATAAATTGAATAATAAAAGCTCTTATTTCTACAGGGGTATTCACATATATACCAAAATGTTCTATTTTATATTCTGGGATTTACATACATGAAACCCGCTTTCCCTTTTCGTGGGTTTAAAGTGACGTAAAGATCATGTCTTTAAAGCGGTTTTTAAAACGTTATGATTATGAAATGAAACCCATTTATTTTATGCTATATGGGTCATTTATGAAATGTTTGATGATTATATATGTGGATCACACGATAATAAAGGAAAATTTAAGGGTGCGCCCTAATAGCGCTCCAATGCATTGGGTAAAGACTTAATCTCTAGAGATGACCATTTTTAACGACGCCTTGGTGAATAACCTTGGTAATTTTTAATGACACCTTGGGGATGGACCTCGGTGAAACGAAACGATTGTCAATATTAAATGTTGTAGCCACATCTTCAAGTTATGAAAAATGTTATTTTTTTTATTATGAAGTATCTCATGATTTCTTTCTCATGCCTTAAAGTTCTTTTCATGACCTTATTGAAGTATCTCAAGTTCACATGTAAAATGTTTCTCTTGTTTCCCTTACTGGGCCTTCTGCTCACCCTTTCTTCTGATGTATGTCCCCAGGTTATGAGATGCAGTAATGAACCTAGGATGAACATGAGGAGAAGCCTTTCAAGTGTTTAAGAAGAATGTTTTATGTTTTCATGTTTTAAGTTCCTGGTTTCCAAGACACTAAACCTTAAAGATCCTCGATTTTTTTTAAATGTAATGAAAGTTTATGTGATAAAAAGGCAGGATGCAATACCTACCCACCTTCTAGATTAGTTTCATAACCAATCCCGCATTTCCACTCACCACTGTAGCATCCCTCGTGACTATTTCTATTAATTATAAATAAATATATATTTATATATTTATATACATGTGTTGGGGGGAGCGTTGAAATGGATGTCTAGAATAATGAACAAGATCTACTGAGGCGTTTTATATGGTTACAAATTGATTTATAAAAATCAATTTATTTAAATAATAAGAATCAATTTAACAAGGTTAATGTTTTTATCAGATCAAAAAAGAAAAATAGGAAACAACACCAAGATATAATGTGCTTCAGATTGATTTGATCCTACAAGCATGGTGAGAACCCCACACTGGGAATATTCTTATAAAAGAAATGGATACAAGAAAATAAATACTCGATGCAAGAAAGTAAAATACTAGAGAATCTGTCTGAGGAGTCTGACCTTGCAAGACGAGGTCGCGGTGATGAATAGTTGGAGTTTGTGTCCTAGGACCAACTGATTATACATTGATTACATGTTTATTCGATGAATTGAATATTAATTGAAAATATTATTACAGATTTTACATTGTTCTGCATGACTTTAATGTAATAATGTCCTAGAGTATTTGTCATATTGATAAGTTCATAGTATTTCCCCACTATGATGAAAATCATGAAGTTATATGACAATATTTTTAATATAGTTTTTTAGTTGGATAACAAATTATAATGGGACAAATAATATAGAGACTATTATGTGTAAGTACTCATAAGTAGATGAGGATTATTCTCTCGAAGTTTTCACTTGGTAATATCCATGATGAGAGATTATGAGAACAGACCTACTGGTAGTAATTCCACATATGTTGGTGGGAAGTAGGGTATGTTGGGTGCATCATGATTGAGAATAGAAAATTATTGAGCATAAAAAATTCCCTCTAGACTCCTCTTTATCTATCCCTATGAAGAACAATAAATACAAGAGATATTTCTTCAAGACTAAATAATGAGAGATCAAGAATGAACAACAAAAGACATTCAATTTTTTGTGCTAGAACCCAAAGATTGAGTGGCATTGCTCGGAGATAATAAGAGAATGTATGGATCACTGCTAGAGTGATTCTATCCTTGGAACCTCACAACGCAACAAAGGCAAACCCAAGGTGTCTTTTTGGATGATCAATGAAGAAAGTTCCTAATAATAGGTATTAATTTACTAAACTATTAATTAAATTAATTATAAATTTGACATGAAAGATCCTTGTTTATGGTTTTAGAAAATGATAATTAAATGAAATTTTAATATATCGCCCACCATTGAATGCTTCTGTTGCACCCATAACCAACAAGTGGTATGAGATAGATCACATTTAAATTTATAATTATTTATTTGATTGTTTATCTATGTGAAATTATGGTTATATTTTCATTTCATGCTATATATTCTTTAATATGATTTGAATTAACATATCATCAACATATTAAACATGTTTTTTCAATGTTTCATTTTCTTAAAGGTTCAAGAATAAATGAATAATGACTATATATTCCATCGAGAAGTTCCAAATCTTTTTCCTGTAAAAATGGGTTACAAGGCATGTAGCTGGAGCACACACTGTGTACCCATGCACAATATAAATGGATGTGTAGAGCAGTTAATTACATGTGGTGCATTTATTGCACACTGTGTGTTGACCAGAATAATTTTTCACACAAAAAGATGATACATGGATTATAGCTGGTATGTACTCATCATGTAATTCATTCTAGTTAACACACCAAATCCCCAGGTGTGTGACTCAAATACACAACAACTGCGGTACACGACGTGTAGTTGGATTGTACATGCTGTGCAGTCTCCCAATTAATGGAAGACTTAAATTACATTAAATTGACAATTGCAGCATTAAAACATTAATTTATCGATTTTAACCTATTGTGTGCTTGAAAATTTAACAGCGGTATTAATGTTTTTTAAATGGTCAATCAATTTTTGTAATAAATAAGTTATTATTGGTTTTTTCATTTATTTTTCATATATTTCATAAATGATGGGAATCTCCAATTAATTTTGGATAATAATTAATATTAAAGGGAATTAATAAATTAATTTATTAATTTATTAAGGCAAGTGCGTTTATCTTAATGATAAAGAACAAATAAAGAAATGAATGCTAGCTGGATACTTTTGCGTATTCGTTGCATGTATGACCATTCATAATCTTGAAAAAGTCCTATTTATGTGTTTTATGTTTTAATTTAATTTATTGCACGAGTTTTCAATTATTTATTATTAAATTAAATATGATGTCCTACAAGTCATCCCTCCCTCAATTATTATGTAGGACCTACGTGTCCAAGGATATTTATGTCATCATTTTTTAACTAACCCTTTGGTTCCCCTATTATATGTGTGATTCATAAATACATGTAATTGATGGAGTATCCCTTGTCACATGGAGAATTTTCAAGATAGAACCATAATAATGTCAACTCATGTGATATGAAAGTTACAGATGGAATGCTGTAACTCATTCCAAGACTGACAAAATGAGTTATTTCCCCTATATCATAGGTTGATTTAATGTTTTCTCATTAAATCAACCATTAGATAAAGCTCAGGAATGGGTCATTTAATTAATTAATTATTTCAATCTATGCAATTATTTATTTTAAGTATGCAAGGGTGCATTCACATAAATAAATTAATTAATGTGAAAATATGGAATTTAAATTAATGTATTATGTGTAAATGTTTTATCTAACATTTTTAATTAATTATGTAGCATACACATATTATTAACAATACATATAAAGGATAAAATAAGATAAAAATTATGCTTAATAAATTAAATAAATGATTTATACCTAAATTTTTTGTCCAATATGGTTAATTAATTAACTAAAATCTTATTAATATTAAGAATACATGTAAAGTATAAAATAAGATATAATTTATGCATAATCAATTAAAACCCCTCGAACTAATATTATATCAGACTAAGTCTTCTGTTACTTGATTAAGAACAAAACTCAATAAAAATAAGTGTTTTACTAACCCTTATTGGGACACTTAATTTTATAAGGGGATTTATTATGATTGTTTTGGGTAAACTTAACCATTTTACATCAAGAGTAGAAGCCCTTTCTAGACTTGGTGTAATTTGGAGAAAAGTGTTGAGCCAATACAAGTTAAGATTTCAGGATTGGGTAATCCACTGAACGAATCAAGGAGCTGCATGCCCTTAGTTGGAAAACACCTTCTCATCTAAATACCTTCAAGTAGTTTGACCAACCCTTATTGGGGTTGGGAAAATGGGTATATAGATATTTTACACTATAATGTTAAAGAAAATAAAAATTCTAAGTTCAATGGTGAGGGTTATTGGTACATGAAAAATAGTTGGAGATTTAATAAAATCAATTAATTGATTATATATCACTAAATTTGTAATAAATAAAAAGTAATAATAATATACTACTTTAATTGTATAATAAAATGAAAATCTCTTCATGCAAATTATCTCTATGGTCAATATTTGAGGAAGACAACCTCCTAATTATAGGTAACTTCTAATAGTGGTTTAGATGCCTTAAGTTAGTTCTTCACCATGAATGAAAATCTTATGAGATAAAATCATCTATGCCTGATCCACCAGTTTTGCAGGTGAGTGATGAAGGGATACTTTTATACGAAAAACATTTGAGCAACATGATCAACATTCAATTTTTGATGCTTTCATCAATTTTTGAGAACTCATTAAGTCTCATGAAAACATGGATGTGTATTGTATGCTTGAGAACCTCTATGGTCATTACCGAGAGAGATCTAGACCTGAACAGTTTGAGATTTCCATTTTGATCTTTCAAAAAAATCCCAGAGAGGGTTCCCCATATTAGAATCATGTTGTCAAGATCATTAGATACATTGTGCACCTTGAGGTTCTAGGGATTAAACTCCCTAAAGAACTATGAACTGATCTCATTATGGCATCACTTCCTCAGAGAATCTCTATCTCTGTTGCTAATTTTAATATTAACATACATTGGGAAGTATCTTACAGATCTTATCACTCTTCGTATCCAATTAGATAAGGATACAAAGTGTGAAAATAATTCTATCCTTATGGTGAACAAACAGAAATGGGAATCAAAGAGATTTAAGACCAAATATTCTTCACACCCTTCTAATAAGGGGAACATTGAAGGGAAAGCAAGGTAACAGTATGTTTTCTATTTCACATGTGGCAAGATGGTCTCGTGGAAGAAAAACGACACCCATCCAAAGAAGCAATGGAAGATTCATGTGAGTTTTTTATCGAGTTCAATTTATCTGTTTCAAAAAATTGGGGATTAGATACAACTTATGGTTCTCACATATGTATTAAAATATAGGAACCAAGCAGATTAAAAAATATTGACCATGGGGAGGTAGATCTATGAGCATCCAATGAAGCTAAACCTGTTTTTATAACTATCGAGGACTATCGCCTCATGTTTCTGACTAGAATGATCTTGGGTTTGAAAGTTTTTTATTATGTTCCATCTATTAAAAAAACATTATTTCATTATCAAAAATGGATTAATATGGATTTATTATCAAATTGAGAATAAATGTTTCTTCTTTTATAAAGATATCATTTTTATTGTATGACACATTTAAATAATGGTCTTTATGTGTTGTACTACATGAACCAATTAATGGAAATCGATAACAAAGTTACTTCACATGAATCATAACACTCCTAACTTTGAAATCACTAGCTAGGAAATTTAAAATAAAAGTGCTTGACTAATTTCATCAAGATGCATATTTATATTCTTTTGAACTAAAACCACATGGTGTATTTCACAAATGTTTATAAGGAAAAATTACCAACACCCCATTTAGTAGGAAGGTTGAAAGGTCTAAATTGCTTCTTGAAGTAGTACATAACAAGGTGTTTGGACAATTTCCTATTAAATCATGGGGTGGGTAGTCATACTTGATAAATTTTACGGATGATTTTAGTATATATGTATATCTCTACTTAATGAGGTATAAGTCAGATTCTTTTGATAAATTCAAGGAATACAAGAATAAAGTTGAGAACCATCTTGGTAAGAAGATTAAGAAACTTAGCTCAAACCATGGTGGAGAATATCTTAATAAAGACTTCAATGATTACTTATGGGAGTTTAGGATCCTATCCCAACTCACTTCTCTTTGAACACCTCAGTTGTAACATCTTTACCCAGGTTCCACGTGCTGGTGCCCCGAGCCGGTTGGACACATGACCTTAGGCGTGCGTCCCCATATTCCAGAGGTTACCAACTAGTAGTGAGGGTATAATATAGATATTGTGGTACAAATATACCCTCATTATCAAAGAATAACAATGGTGGATATAAATAAACAATATCTAACTGATGATAAACAAAAACCAGATTAATACCATAACCAATATAGACCAATATCACATGATAAATCAAAAAAAAAAACTTCCAAAACCAAAACCATAGATATTTCATTCCCCATATGTGTCAAGTGTAAAATGAAAATAAATAAATAAATAAATACACTGAAATATTCCAAGAAGGTCCTGACATCATGTCTAGTTCTCTTTTCCTTGCTTTATCCCAACTCATCCATCTAACATAGGGATCTTTCCCTAACCCTATCCTGCAAAAATGAAGTCAATTTGAGTACCAATATGGTTTACCAAGTAAGGTGTAAGTACAACTCAGTAGGGCACCACCAATGACATCTAAAACAATATCTAGTATATAACAATTTATATAGTTGTAAAAAGAATAAAGTATGATATATAAAGTAACATGTTTTCACATTTCATTATCTTATAATTAACCCAATATTTCCCCAGGTTCATGATGACACACAAACCATCAATACATGATTTGTACCATGCTGAATTTTGAACCATACCTAAAGGTATATCACATTTCATTACATCCTGGGTTTTTATCAATAAAATCATTCCAATTTCACATTCAAACTATGGGGGCCCATAGCATCATTCTGGAACCCCGTGGGTTTTTGGAGAAGCTATCCCCATCCCAAAATTTAGTTATTGCAAATATACATAAATATATTGGATGCCTAGAGTAGTATTCTGGAACTCCTTGGGTATTTGGAGCATCATTTCCTATCCCACAACTCATTCAAAAATATCACAACACATGGTTCCATATTTCCAACCATTTAACTTCAACTATCATAATTCAATATTCAAAAAATTTCACAATTTCCTTTACCAAGAAAGTAAAAATTTTAAATCTTAATTTTAATCTTATCAGAACACCCCAATGGTTTCTACCAATTTCAATAATCACACCCCATGGGTCACTATAAATTTTATAAACCATTAATCAATCAATTTCATAATCCCATTTCTCACCAATTCCATTCTCACATAATTAAACAATTTCATTATCACATGGTAAGATCAATCTATTCGTTAATTTAATTTATAATCCAATTTCCAAATGTGGAAATTGTAATTTCACAATTTAATACTCACAACCATTATCAAGACTATGGGATTTGATAATTATACCACTTACCTTAGGGTCATTGACAAACAATCGCTAACCCTTATCCCTCATTTCAATGGAGGATGGCCAAAAACACAACAACTAAGAAGATTGGGAATCAAAACCTAGGATAAAGATCAACCCCCAAAACCAAAAACTATCAAATGATTCCACCGCTTCATTGGAAGAAGGTGGAATGGAAGGAAATCAAAGAAAAAAAGTCTTATCGGGTATTAAACACCAATCTGTGATGATTAGAGATGAAGAAATCACTCCAAATCCACTGAGATTCACCCTAGGGTAGAGGGGAGGAGGTATGAATGAAGGAATCGAAAACAAATAAACTTCATGAACCCTTTAAAATTACTTCTTGGGAAATTACATGGTGGGTAATTCTATTACCTGTCATGTAATCTTTTTAGAGGGTTACACCAAAAAACCCATCGCCTAAGGTTGATATTTATCCTGATTAATTATTAAATGTCATGTAATAGGATTACATGGAGTGAAATATTTTCATTTCTTGAACTAGTACACAATGTGTAATGGTTCATGACATGTTTTTGGAGAAATTTATATGTCGTGTAACCTATTTGTACGATGTGTAAATTTTCTACACACTATTTTCATCCCAAAAGTTCTACTTTAAATATCCAAACCACCTCCAAAGACTCCCAAACCATTTCAAGCCCTCACAAACCCTAGAAAAAAAAAACTCAAGGGGTACATACATGGTAAAAGGATGGGATCTTACAATCACCCCACCTTATAACAACTCATCCTAGAGCTATACTCCCAAACATCTCTAAACTCATGAGGTAGAAAGGTGGGTATACTAAGCTTTCATATTCTCTTCCCACTCCCATGTTTCCTCCTGAACAGAACCATGTTTTCACAACAATCTGACTATCGACATGGTATTTCCCCCACAACTCTTTCTCACTATGATCTATATCATGAATTAGATGCTCCTTAAAGGATCCATCAGTCTCAATCTCAACATAATCAACATCGATAACATGCAAAGGGTCATGGTGATACTTATGTAGCTGTGAAAAAATGGAAAAAATCATGCATAACACAATATATCTATGGAATATCCATTCGATGTGTCGTCGGATCTATTATCTCCATAATCTCAAAAGGTCTAACAAACTTGGGTGTCAACCAACATTGCCTCTGAATCCTATGGTGACCCAATCTAGGAAAAACCTGATGGAACACATGATCTACCATTATAAACTCAAGGGGTCATCGACATTGATTATAATATGAATTTTTTCTACCCTGTACCGTATTCACATGTTTTAGAATCAACTTGACTTGCTCATACATATCCTGCACGAAACATGCTTCCAAAAACTCTGACTCACCCACCTCTATCCAACACAGATGTGATTTTCATGGACTAACATAAAGTTCTTCATATAGTTCCATATGAATATTAACATGATAAATTTTTTTATAGGTGAAATCAATGAGCACTAATTTCTTCTCAAAATACCCACCAAATTCAATAATTCACACTCATATCATATTCTCTAGCACCTCTATAATATGTTTCAACAACCCATCTATTTCTGGGTGGAATACCATACTCAAAAATACATATGTACCAAGAAACTTCTACAAGACTTACCAATTGTGTGAAGTTAAACATGAGTCATAGTCTAAACCTATTCTCTTTTGAACCACATGTAGATGAACTTTCTCCTGAATGTACAAGTCTCCCAAATGATCCACTTAGAAGGTCTCCCGAATAGGCAATAAATGGGAAACTTTCATCAGCTGGATTACAATTACCCATATATAATCATTCTACTGAGGAATAATTAGGAGACCCACCATGATGTCCATGTTATGAAATCCCATTTATATTCCAAAATGGGGAAAAAATGTGGTAAACCATCTATTTGTTTATGCCCGACCTTCACCTACTAACAGGTGTAACATCATGTCACGAACCCTAAAATCTCCCTTTTTAGGCTCGGCCACCAATACTATTGATGTAAGCCATTATAAATTTTGTTCAAACCAATATGTACTTCCCAATTCAATCCATGAAACTCACACATTAGAACTTATCACATACACACAGTGACAATAACATAACTCCAAACATAGATGATCTCATCGTCATCTATAGTCCAATTGGAAGATGAATCCCCACCTTCAAGAATTTATCTTAAGGAAAGACACTTTAGATCCTTATACTGCACCTCTCTAATATATATCATAAGTGTGGACTCAAAAGATATTTATATGAGGTCCATTTACTCCATGACCTCCTAGAAAACAACATGCATCTCAGCAAACAAAGTCATTATCTTCCACTCAAAACTAGACTCCTAAACTGCCTGAGTTTATGTATTCCTTCTCAAAGAATCATCAATATTGTTTTCCTTTTAGATTGTATATTCTTGCTCAGAATCAAATGATTTTATATACTCAACCCAACTTTCATTTCCAGAGATTCAAATCTCACTATAAAAAGATATACTTTAAGATATTGTGATCAGTATACATAATAATATTTTTTCCTAACATGAAAATCCACCCACACTTCATGTAATAAACCACCATAGATTACTTCAGATCATTTATAGGGTAGTTCCATTCTTGTGTCCTCAACTTCTATGACACATATACCACAACTCGACCCCCCTGTATCAAAACTGCTCTAAGTCCAATCCCGTATACATCACAATACACCATGTACTCCTCACCCAGCTCGGGTAGGATAAAGATTAGCATGGTAACCAAACACTTCTTCATATACTACAAAGAATTATCACATGTCCCAGACCATTAAAACTTTACCCACTTCTTGGGGAATCCCAAATGTGATGCTTCCAAGAATTAAAATTCTTGGATGAACATTCGATAATAACCCACCAATCCCAAAAAGCTTCATATATCAAAAACATTATTGGGTTACTCCCAAGAAACAACTACCTATAATTTCTCTAGGTCTATAAACACACCTTCCTTAGAGATGATGTGACCTAGGAAATGCAACTACCCACTTTTTTTAGATAATATTTGTTTCCCGAATAAATGCATGTTATATATTATATAATATTATACACATAAAAAAATAGTAGAACCAAAAAAACCTAATCTCATTAATAATGATCATTACATTAGTAATCTATGAATCCAATTAAAATTCCAAACATTACAACCAGATAATGAATATAAAATAGAATAGATAAAATGGGAAAATATGGATTGCCCCAATATACTAGAATCATCACCCCCACAATAAATGATATATAAATAAAACAAAATATTTGTAAACTAATGAGAATCATGATAAATGAAAATATAACCTTAGGGGTAATTGTAGTGAATATTGAGTGAAAGAATGAAGTGGTATTTATAGGATATAAAGGGAAATGTGACCATTGTTATTTGACCGTTGTATGATCATTGGTTAATATAACCATTGTGAAATTTGACCATTGATAATTGTACCCATTTTTAATAATTTTACCATTATAATTAGTGTTTATAAGTCGTAATGACAGAGGATAATTGATACATAAATGAGAAATAATGACCTCAAATAGTAGAGTCATATCATTTAAAGCCCATTTCTCAGAACTTGGGAGGGAATTAGCATCACTAGGGTTCACCCTTGACCAAGCCCAAGTTGAGATTAAACAAGTGAAGCTTTAATGAAATCAAATTTAGGATAATTTAAAGTTAGTGGGTATTACCACTTGGTCGATGCTAGATGAGCCTCCCCATAAAACTACCTCCATCACACACCATACCCTTAGGGTGTATGCGAGTGTAATAAGGGGTTACATGTCTAGGCCTTAGTAACATAAAGTGTAATTCCCTTTTTATAAAAAAAATAATTATTCCATAAATTCCATTTTAAGAATAGTTTTGTTTAATAAAATATATATTTAATTGAGGAAAATTTGAAAAATTGATTTTTGGACAACAAAATAAACATAATTTTTATTTTAGAAAAGGTATACATTTTAAAGGTATTCTGAATAATTTATATTTTAATTAAATAATATTTTTGATCACTCTTATTTAAATATAAATAATAATAAAAATTATTATTTCCTAATTTTTTTTGTAACTGTCAAAAAATTTGACCGTACCTTAAAAAAGCTATTTTTCAATAAATAAGGATTTTTATATTTAAAAGTTAAAATTATCACAATTAGATAATTATTAAGATAAAATAAAAATTATTTTTTAAATCATCATGTCAATATTAGGTTAGGGTGAATTTATGTTAATTTTCTAAAATAATTTATTTTTCTATGAATAGTAAAAATACAATTTTGGGTTTTTAGTATGTTTATGACTTCATATTTATGTCATAATGATTTAATAATTAATTAAAAACAATCCAAGACATAAATTATATAAATTTATTAATAGTTTTTATTTTAATTGATTTTAATCAATTTCCAAACCTATAATTTACTTTCCAAAGTCTAAAATGGGAATTTTGATTTTTAAAAACAGTACTTTTTTGAAAAATTAATTTTTCCATGACAAAATAAGTATTAAAAAATTTAGTTTAGTTCTAGAATATTAAAATATCATAAATTGTGACTCAAATTTCAATAACCATAAGAAAAAACCATGGTTAAGACATTTTTTTCATTTTATACAATCTAGATTTCCAGGACCAATATTTGCAAATTGTTAAACAATTCCTCCACTTTTTCTATAAATACCCACCAATTTCACCATTAACCTTCACTCCCAATACATTATTCCGGAAGTTTTTGTGATTTTTCTTCCCAAGTAGTCCCCCTAAGGTGTCCTCAATACCCTAAGGCTCCATTCTCATGTTTTAGGAACAACTCTTCCAGGTATGGAAAATATCCACTTCTCTATTTCATTCATGTTACCTTTTTGTGGTACATATTCTATTTTCCAAACCAATTCCATATTTTCCACTTTATATTGTCCCATTACTTTAATAATAGTATTTTATTAATGGGATACCCTTACACCCTCTCATTTTACCCTTTTCTAAAACCAAATTTTATACCCGTTATGCTATATAATATATTTCATGAATTTCTATCTTTTACATGAGAAATTATATTTTCCTTTTTATTTAAAAATCCAAACAACCTTTATCTAAAATGGGTATTTAAATAGATGTAAAAATTACTTATTGATTCAGGTATTTAAATACATGAAGCCCTCATTCCCTTTCCATGGGTTAGGAATGATTTAATAGTCAAGTATTTAAGCACCTTTTACACAATGATTTTGATATGAAACATATTCTTTATTTTCAAAAGGTTAAAAATGAAATGATTATGATCAATGTGGTTCACCTAAAATGAATATATATTAAGGTTTCACCCTGAAAGTTCTCCAATGAATTGGGTAAATAATTTAATCTCTATATATGACATGTTTTATGATACCTTGGTGAATAACCTTTATAATTTTGTTTTATGACACCTTGGTGATAAACATTGGTGATATTCTTATGGATGTATCATTTAAATGTTGTACCCACATTTCCATTTTATGATTCATGTTCATATTATTATGATATGCCTCTTTTTTATGCCTTATTTTTATGTCTTGTGTTCTTATTGATATGTCTCATGATCACATAATTTTTGTCTCCCTCATTTGTTGCTTTATTGGGATTCATTATCACCCCTTTACTTTGATGTATATCCCTAGGATATGAGATTCAATGAAAGTAACCCAGATTGAACCCATGAGGATTTATTTTAACTTTATTATAAGAATGTTTTATTTTTTCATGTATTATGTACCTATTTTCAAAGAAACTAAACTATAAATGATCTTATGTTTTATCTTATGTATTGAAAAGTTATGTAATAAAAACATGGGATGTAATAGTTGGTATCAAAGGATGGTTTAGTGATTTTTGAAAATTAGGACTTAAAAAATTTAGAATGAACACTAGGTATAAGTATAAATATAGGAAAACATCCTGGTGTTTTGGTATGTATTATGTAAGTGGTTTCCAAGAAAATACATCCCTCTATCTAGATACTAGAAGTGGACATGGTTATGACACATATGTACCTAGAGGTAACACCCAAAAACACCGCATTGAGATAGACTCTATTAGGAACGTTTTCATAATAATGGGCCTTACCACACTACTAATTTGACACTCTTTGGTGATATGTTTGGTTAATCACAATATTTTCATGAACCTTTATGAAGGATATATAGAAAATGTAATTATTATTATATGAGATTAATAAAATATTTAATAATGATGTTTTAAGATATAAAATACATTTAGAATTATAACATTCCTAAAAGTAACACATTTCCCACTAAGATTTTCTTATTTTAGAAAAAATGGTGGGAAATAGGAGGGATCACATAAATGATGAGTGTAACAGATGATGCACTAATGACATTCTGATGGAATATGGAATGGAAAACTACATGAGGATGATAAATCAACTAAATCAAGTTATGAAAAATAACTTGAATCAAGTTGAGAGTCCAGATTCACCTCAAAGGGAAAAAAATTTGTTCAGTCCTTCATGTGTGAATGAACACCTTCTTTTAGTTGATCTAATGAACCATTTATTACTGAAAAATGGGTTATCTCTATAGAAAATATCATTTCTATACTCCACTATTCAGATCTAGATAAATTCACCCTGGTAGTATACCACTCAGAAGGAGAATATAATTAGTGGTGGAAATTTATTAAAAACACAAAAACAAGAAGGTAGATTAATGCTATGGAGTGGGAAGAGTTTGGAGAAATATTTTTCAATAAATATTTTTCATATTAGATGTGAACAAAAATAGAGAAATTATTCATATATTTGAATCAAAATGAAAATTAATCAGTGGGAAGATATGAAATGATCTTTTAAACTTTTTCTCGATACACCCATAGCTTTTTTATGTTTCCTAAGGGAAAATTTTATAGATTCTTTGGTGTTATTAGACCCTATATGTGAAGGAATATTGAAAATTGAGAATATGAAATCAATGATGAGATAATGGGAAGTTATATGAAGTTCTAACTGGAGTTTCAAGATATTAAGTGGTCACATAGGCTGAATGAAAATAAGAGAGAAATGGATCCAAACTCAGGGATTAATTTTGATCTTTAAAGAGGATGAAATAAAGTGAAACTTAACATGTGAAACAATCATGGGAAGAAGAATTTGGAGAACTGCTTTCTTGGGACTAGAAAGTTCTAAAAATGTGTAATAGATGAGCATATATCTCAGAACTATTGTGGTGAGGCGAAGCCTGAAATTCTCAACACTAATGACAAAGGGAAGATGGTGCAGGCCCAGCTAGAAGTTCAATGCTTCATGTTTTGAAATCATGGGAACTTTTCTAATCAATTTCCAAATTATAAGATAATGTAGGGAAAACCCCTATTAACTTCATCATAGTACAAGATATTAGGGTCGTGAATTTTCTATCACAACAGCTAAAATGGAGACTCCAATTGATGTGGTGGCTGGTACACTTGTTTTTCTCTCAAATCTAGCAAGTAATTTGTTTGATTTTTGGTTCTACACATTCCTTTATTTAATCTAAGTTTGCAAAGAATATAGACTCAATCCAAAAAATAATAGAAGTAGTGTTATAATTCAATACTCCTAGAGGGATTATCCTAGAATCAATAGTGTATAGAAACTCTAGTATTAACTTTGGTGAGTATAATCTCATCACAAATCTAGTTGTCATTCCCATGTTGTAATTCGACGCTATACTAAGGATTTATTCTATCTCAATGTATAATGTTAATATCAACTGCATATTAAAGGAAATTTTAGTAGTATTTAATGGAAAAACTATAATTATTTTTAAAGGAGATATATCCCATCCTGTGATTTTTCTAGAAGTTCCTCACATATAATTATTTATGGAGATGATTATCAAATAGGGAGAAAGAAATGAAATTATAAAGATATATAATGTCCCCATCATTTTGGAATACATTGATGTCTTTATCAAAGAGTTACTTGGACCTCCCACATAAAGAGAGTTAGATTTATCAATTGAAAACATACCTGGATCTAAGTCGATATCAAAGACCCCATATAGAATTGAAAATGTGGAGTTAGAGGAATTAAAGAAACAACATCAATATCTTCTGGAGAAGGGATTTATCTGACCAAGTGTGTCTCCTTGAGAAGAACCTATTTACTTTGTGAAGAGGAAGGATGGATCAATGTGGATATGCATTTATTATAGATAACTTAATGATATCACAATGAAGAAAAAGTACCCTCTCCCAAGGATTGATGATTTATTCGACAAAATTCTTGGGGATAAATTCTTTTAAAAGATTAAACTCTGATATGGGTATCATTAATTGAGGGTGAATAAAGAAGATATTCCAAAGAATTTCTTTTGAACAATATATGGGCATTATGAGTTATTTTTATTTCTTTCGGCTTGACAAATACTCCTCCTATATTTATGGATTTAATAAATATATTATTTATGGACTTCCTTGATAAATTCATGGTAGTTTTTATTGATGATATTCTAATATATTTCAAAATTTGTGAGGAGTATAAAGATCATCTCAGGGTTATATTAAAAAATATGGGGAAGGATAATCTTTTTAGAAAATTAAAAAAATATGAAGTTAGGTTGCAACATGTTGAATTCTTAGGGAACATTGTAACCAATGAAGGAATATTAGTTAACCCTACAAAGATAAAGGTTGCAGAAGAGTGGCCTTATACTACAATAGTAACTTAGAATTGTATTTTCCTTTTTTTTCAAGATATTATAAAAGGTTTATAAAAAAAATCACAACTTTCTAATCGAATAACCATGTTAACTTGAAAAGGATCCAAGTTCCTCTCGATAAAGGAGTGTGAAGAAAGTTTCCAATAACTAAAGAAGAGATTGGTTACTACACCTATGTTTACTTTACCATCAGTCAGAGAAGGATTTTTTATTTATAGTGATGCATATTTAAAAGGTATTGGGTTCATCCTCATGAAAAATTATAAGTTTATTGCTTATGCATATTGACAGTTAAAGCCTCATGATCATAATTTTCCTATTCATGAATTGGAGTTAGCTGTATGAATTTTTACTCTGAAAATATGGAGGCACTATATTTTTGGAGAGAAATGTGAAATATACATAGGACAATAATGTTTTAAGTATATATTAACACAAAATGAATTGAACAAGAGATAAAGGATTTGGTTGTAACTTATAAAAGAATACAACTATTCAGTTCATTATCACCTCAGAATAGAAAACAATGTCGTGAATTCATTAAGTAATAAAGAACTTATTGTGATGTAAATGATGAGGATTCAAGGAGATCCATTAATCAAGGACCTAGGAAAGTTTTACATGGGAATCTTAAGGTAAAGTACATCATCAAACCTATCCTAAATGATTTATCAACCAACATTACTAGAGAAGATAAAGAGAGCCTAAAGAGAACATACTCTGATAAAAAAGAATATAGTGGATATGAAGAATGGTAAGTTTACTGAGTTCATTATTGACCAAGAAGGTGTACTAAATTTTTGTACAATGATATATTTCCCATCTATCCCAGATATTAAAAAAATAACCGATGGATGAATTTCATAGTTCTATATTCTCTATACATACTAGAAGAACTAAAATTTATAAAGACCTTTATGGTCATTATTGGTGGGATAATATGAAATGGGAGATTTTCAACTACACTGCAAGGTGCTTGGTGTCTCAACAATTGAAAGTGGAACAACAACTTCCTAAAGAGGTAGTGAAATCATTACCCATACCAACATGGATGTGGGACAATATCACTATGGACTTTATCATTGGTTTCCAAATAACATCCCAAGGAAACAATGTGATATGTTTTATAGTGGATAAAATCCCTATTACTGCCCTTTTTATCACTATTAAGGATGATATATCTCTTGACCAACTTTCCAAGATAAACGTAAAGTAAGTGGTGAGGCTGCATGGGGTGCCACTTTCTATAATTTCTGATCATGATCCATGTTTCATATCTAAATTTTGAAGAATTCTTCAACATGATCTGAATACTGAATTGAATTTCAGTATGTACTATCACCCCAAAACTGATATCCAATCTTAAATGACTATTCATACATTTTATTACATGCTGAAAACATGCTCAATGGAATTTACTAGTGAGTGGGATCAACACCACCCATTAGTTGAGTTCTTATACAACAACACCTTCCCCTAGAGTATTCAAATGGAACCATATAAATCACTATATGGGAAGTGGTGTATAACTCCTACATGTTGGGATAAAGTTGGTGAGAGAAAGCTACCTGGCCCCGATCTTGTTCAAGAGATGACATAAAAGGCTCATTCCATCCAACAACATATAAAAGATTCTCAAATTCAGTAGAAGATCTATACTGAAAACTATCAAAGGGACTTGGATTTTGATGTTAGAGACAATGTTTTCCCTAAGATATCACCATGGAAAAGATTAATTCAATTTTGAAAGAAATGTAATATTATCCCTATGTACATTGTCCCCTTTGAAATCCTTAATTGCATGGGATCAGTGGACTACTAACTAGCTCTTCCACCAAATATTTATAATTTTCATGATTTATTCCACTTATCTCTCTTGAGGATGTTAATTCTTGACCCCTCACCTATACTGAATCCACATGTGGTAAAATTGGAACATGACCTCTCTTACGAGGAGCAGTCGGTGGAGATCTTGTACCATAGGAAAAAATTACTACACAACCAGAAAAATCATCTTGTAAACGTGTTGTGGAGGAACCATACATATGAAGAAGTGACATGGTAACCAGAGTAGACCATGATATAGAAGTACCCTCACCTTTTCTCATCTATATAATGAGTTGAAATTTCCAGGATGAAATTTATTAAAGGGGAAGAATGTAATGACTCATGCTATTTAAAAAAAATATTTTTTTTTCAGGAATAAACATGTGTTATATATTATATAATAATATACACATACAAAATATAGTAGAATATGAATTATTAATTTATTAAAACCACTGAATTGAATACATGGATCCTTTTTAGCCTTATAATATTTAAAAGTGGGGATACTAACCCCAAACCATAAAAATTGGTGATGTCATCCCTTTATGGATACACACCATTGAAACCCTCCCTAACCTCCTTCTGTCTTGATATTGTAACCATTTTCACATTTATTGCCTCTCACCAGTACACCATCCTCTATGAAAATTTCATTTATTTATAAATAAATATATAATTATATATTTTTGTGAAATTATTGTCATTTAATGTTATTCAGAGTAGAATCAAAATTATTAATCTTTTTGGAATCACTTAGTTGAATACAAGTATTATTTTTAGCCTTACATTCTTTAAAAGTTAGGATCCCAGCCTCAAACCATAAAAAAGGTAGTGCTGGACCACTCTGGATGCACACCATCAACACCCTCCAAACTCACCCTCTAGCCCAATGTCACAACAACTCCATCCTTTCCTCTCACCAGTACACCATCCTCCATGATAGTTTCAATTATTTATAAATAAATATTTATTTATATATTTAGATACACATGTTTGGGGAATCATTGAAGTGTCTATCAAAAATAACGACCAAGATCTACTAAAGTGTTTTATATGGTTATAGAGTGATTTAGAAAAATCATTTTATTTAAAAAAATGTGAATAGATTTAATAAGGATAATGTTATTATTGGAATATAAATTAAAAATAAGAAACAACACCAAGATATAATGTGATTCAGATCGATGTGATCCATAGTGCTTGCTAAGAAACCAACCTATGTAAGATTATTACTAAAGAAATAGAAAAAATAAAATATATAATCGATGAAAGAATGTAAAATACCAAAGAAGCTATCTGAGGAGTTCGACCTTTCTAAACAAGGTGGCGTTGATGAACTATTGTAGTTTTTTTCCTAGGACCAATTGATTTTACTATGATTAATTTTATATTATATGTATTGAATATTAATTAAAAATCATATTACATATTTTACATTGTTCTACATGAATTTTATGTAAAAATTTCCATGAGTATTTTTCACATTGACTAGGTTATATCAGTTCCCCTCTATGATGAGAACCTTGAAGTGATATGAAAATATTCTTAATATATTTCTACATTTGGATGAAATAACATTGTGGGACACATAGTATTAATATTGTTAGGTGTGGGTACTCGTAATCAGATGAGGCTTCTTCTCATGAAGTTTTCACTTGGTAATATCCAACACGGGAGATTATGAAAATAGACCCACTAGTTTGAATTCCGCATGTATTGGTGTCATCAGATATTCCTATTAGTGCATATGTAATGGTCCTTAGAATTTAATATTATCATCAATGCATGTCACGAATCATACAATTATATTTACTTATCAAAACCATCACACTATATATTGGCGGGAAATATGGTAAATTGGGTGTGTCAAGATTGACATGTCATTAATGGATAACTCAAGGAAGGATTTGTCCCTTTCATCTTTATGGGAGTTGATATATCTCCCCTTTGATTGGAATATATTTGTCACCTAAATTCCATTTCCCTGGTGAAATGAATTATTTATTTAGGATAGTAAAAGAAATACGTATCAAGCATATAGGTTGATGACACCATCGTACAACCTTCTTGATGAGATATTGTGATAAAGAAATTATATTATACAGTAAGAATTTGAATGTGGTTAACAATCATTGCAACAGTAAGTTATTTCTCTCAGGTTCCTTGACCCATTGTTAGATAGTAATATTGTACTTTATTCCATCCCGCCTAATGCCAACGAGAAAGAATCATAGAGGGTTACACACGAAGTGTTTTTGTTGATGTCAATTAAATTATATTTGAACTTAATTAATGGAATAAATATTATTATAAATACTAAATAATAATTTTATTTAAGTTATATTAATCACATAAATTAAATAAATATTTATTTTCTAGTATGTGAATAAAAATATATTTTTTTTATTTTATTTAATAGTTAATAAATATTTATTCATCAATATGTAAATGAAATATTTATTTATGAATAAAATAATTATCTGGGTATACATTAAATACCAAGGAGTTATAATGGAACAAGACTATGTCTAGTGATAAAATAATTATTTATAAGCTGGTAAATATTATTTATCAATTTACTCAAGTTGGTGCACCAAAAAATATTATTATTATTATTATAATGTGACAAGGGGTTTATTAATGTTATTTAATGTTATTTAATATCCATCATTAAATTAAATTATATTTTAACCTAAACCATTTCTCTATAAATATATTGTTATGTATATTGTTTATTGCATCCAAGATTGAGAATAGAAAATTGTTGCACACAATGAATTCACTCTATACTCCTCCTTGCCTATCCATCTCAAGAATGAAAACAAGGTAGATATTTCTTCAAGACCAAAGAAGAGTGATCAAGAACTAATTTATATGAGATATTTCCACCTTCCCTATCCCTATAGATTTATTATTGATTCTATTTTCCTCATTTCTCTCCCTCATTGAGAATAGTGATTTCCCATGTCATTGATATATCTCAATATTTACTAGATTAGTTGTATTTTTTGGATTCTGCTTTAATTGATCCAAGACTTTCAAATTACCTTGGGTGTGGATTCCATGTTGGGTGGTTGTTGATTCCTTAAATTGAGGTAGGAGTTTTTTTAAGTAAAATCCCATCAATTAAATCCATTTATGATTGTTGATTTTAAAATAAAATTTTAATTGTTTTAGAATGATTGATTTTTTATTACTCATGATGATTTATTAAAGGGTTTTGTTATAGTCTAATTATAATTATTAGAAGTTGTGGAAGTGATTTAAACCCTTATCTAAGGACCTCCCATGCAAGATAAATGAAAAAAAATAAGTAGAAATAAAGAACTAATGTAAATAGCATAACTTACTCCGAAGAGCATATTTAACATCTATAAACTCTATTACATGGGTTTGATAATGATTAAAAAGGTAATCCAAAATACATCCCATCTTCATAGTATATCGATAGGTTTCATAGACTAATCCGAAGTTCAAATTTGATCCATCCTTCCTCCATTACATGCTAGTTCCGCATCTGAAAAGGAGAGCAATGGAGAGATCTTTTGGTGATGGAGAATTATGGCCCAAAATCATTTGATCATCCAAATACACTATCATCATATAAAAATTGTTTATATATATTTTTGAATACACTCTTCGACTACTACTATATTTACTCATGATTTTATAATGCATGAGTAAATTCCACATATAGTGCATTCATAATTAATGCATACTCAATTATTACATTATATCTCATGTAACATATTAATAAATACTAGATTTTAATGAGTTTTAATCAATAAAATATCAACACACTTAATATTACTTTTCTCATTCAATTAAATGCAATATCATGCATGGAATCTTATTTCATACATACATCTTGATATACCATACACTTGATAAATCCATAAATCATATAAATGTTATGGATTTAGGGTATATCTCCTTCAATTTCCAACATTCACTAAATCCAAATAGACTTTTTTTCATTTCACTTTATACAATATAATTTAAAATAACTTGTGAAAACATATCCATAACTCATTTTGAATATCTTACAAAAAACTTTTGGAAATATATCATTAACTTTACCTTGTATCTCATCATATATAATACCTTGTGAATATCCATCCATTTTTTTGATTAACTCTAATACACTTTTGGTGTAGCTCTTAGAGTAAAAATAAATCCCCATTTAGTTAACCCCAAATTGTGACTCCAATTTACTTTATAGAGTTGAAAAAAATATTAATAAATAGATCCATAAATGTATGTAAATGTTGCCTCTAGAAAAGAATCAATGCTACTCAATCAGTAAAGTGAGGTGGCATGATATCCATCAAAAACATGTTTCTATATACTTATTCCCACCAGTATGATTAATATAAAAACATGTATTCTCATATTTTCCCATTTAGTAAGACATTGTGTGACCATGGGACATGAAATATGTCAATCCCATATATCCATCTCATTTATTCTTGATTCTTAAAGTGTAAATATAACTGATCTATTAATACATCACATGTAATGTCCCAGAATTCCATGTAATTTTTTTGAAAATTAAATGGAATTATTTCGAGACTAGGCTCTGAGATAACACATGATTCAGAGGCATGGAGTGTCTAAAATGTATTTTAGAACAATTTTTAAAGTCTATTAAATAATTATGTGAGTGGGTTTTTCTAACTTTTAAACTGGTACCCAGATTAAAACTCTGAGGGCACCATTGAACTCAGAGCATCTGGATTTTCCTAGGAAGGGCCTAACATTGGCCAGTGCATACCAACCATGGAAAGTAGTTTTTGGTCATAAATATAATAATTGAATAAAGATTATTTTATTTTCAAATCCTTATAATTCATAAATGGTAACTCAGATTGGAAATACGAGAGTACCATTGAGCTCATGATGGTGTTCTTCCCATAAGCATAGCCTAACCTCAACTGGCACTAGTCAAGGGTGAAAGCTAATTTTTGGACGTTTTAAAGGAAAATAAAAAAACCTAGAAAAGGTTTATTTTATTTCTTTTAAATTTTTGCAGTGACACAACATCGCTGCAATGCGGCGACGTGATGATGCTGAAAATAATTAATGCAATACATTAATGAATCAGTGTGGTGACACTGCAATGCGCAACACATCCTCCTTCTTTAATTAAACATGGATTCAGGGATGAAAAACAACCCTAAAAATAATCTAACTAATGATGAAGGAAACATATCCAACAATGAACATCGACGAATCAAAAAATAGTGATGACACTCTTGGAGAGTGGATTTGACACCGGAGATGGATAGATGATCATCCTTTATAATTCTCCTTCTTCCCAGGCAGGGTTTTGATGATTTTCTGTGTTAATTGATTTTCTCCGTTCTTTCTTTTAAATGAAAAATGTGGGTTAAATCACAAGTAAGTTAACCCGTGGATCGATCATTCATGTGGGATGGGAACTTATCTTGCGGGGATTGAAAGAAATGGGATTATTTATCAAATATTCCACCATCCTTTCTAACATAATGATCAAAGGCCAAACTAATAGGGTCGATGTTCGTCGCCTTGGGTGTTCCTTGTGATGCCCCCCCCCCCCTTTCTCTTGAGTTCTTCACTGGAGGACCCCCAGGGTAGCATTGGGCCTTTTCCATGGGATGATGAACATGACCGATTACCCGGAGAAACAATATAATGACATGGAGCCCACTGAAGACATCTATAGGACCCAAAGAGCCCAGGAATGTTATTGGATTGAAGAATAGAACAATGAAGCGGGTCAGGTGGCCCACAGAGTAGACCGCCGATGCGCCGGAGTGGGTGACCAGTGATGGCCGGTAGGCAGGAGGTGGAACGTGCTGACGGTGCACTTCAATAGTAGCAGAAACCTCTGGTACCAAGGCCGACAACATACAGGACACGACGCACTGGTAGAGCATCGTGGCAGTGATAGGGGCCATAGGCATGAAGGTTGGTGGCTTGTTGTAGGTGGATATGGACACCAAGCCACGTCGGAGGCACCATGGAACACAAATCTGCAGTCCGCAGACTGTGGTGATGGGGGTCAACATAGCACTTTGCCGTATTGACCAGGTAGTAGGACTCAGTGCCCCAATGCGTCCTATGTGGAGAAACCGACTACCCCTTTGGTGGTTGGGCGGGTGTATACAGACCATCCCACACCCAAGTGGGTTGGGTTGTCCTAGCAGGCCGACCGGCAGGTCAGACCAGACGCAACCGAGCTGGGTTGGGCCCAACGGGTAGGGTCGGGTTGGACTGAACCTGGACCCATTCGACCCACTTGTCAAAAAAAGAGGCATATCATTTGTAACAGGTTTCCATTTGATGTACCATCTATAGTGTTGGGACCCTTGCAATGAGGCGGTCCATTTGGTATACTCCAGTTGGTCTGGCTGAGTTAGATCAGGCTTAGATGCAACCTTCCCCTGTTTAATAAAATGCTAATAACTTTTAGACCGAGCTTCTGATTAACGCACCATCTACAATTTTGGGACCCTTGAAATGAGACAGTCCTTTGGGTATATTCTTAGTGAATTTTTGTGGTAGTCGAGATATGACTGATGGATTGAGGAGTAGAATCTCTCAGAGTCAAGTGCACTAGAGAGCGGGAATCCTACAGCTGGTTGTGACCTAAAGGATATGATGAGTAAACCTTAGTGGTCCAATAGTAGAGCATACCTCAGTGGTTTAGTAGCTGAGTGAACCTCAATTGTTCAATAGTTGACCGGGCCTTAGTGGTCCAGCAGTTGAGTGGACCTCAGTGGTCTAGTAGCTGAGCGAACCTCAGTGACTCATCATGGATGAGTCCCTCTATAGTACAATATTATTTAGCTTTACGACTGATAATCTTACTTTTTTATACCTTGAATTATACCTAGTGTGAGCTTTATTTTTTTTTGTGGTATTTCTTTGTGGTCTTGCTTTGTGGTGTTTACTTTGTGTTATGGGGTCTCTACTGAGTATTGTGTTAATCACCCATGCATGGGCTTCGCCTGCACATGTTGTGTATTTTCCAAGCGATCTATGCTTCGATGGGGACCTTAGTGGTCTAGAAATAGGTGGTGTTCAGTGAGATGAGATATATGGGTGTACTTCTATGACTACAAGCATCTACGCTTCACCTACCCTTCAGGTAGGGTCTTGAGTGGATAGACCGTGGTAGTTGTACTTTTTTTTGTGGTTTTGGGCTTGTATTCTGCCCCTTTTTACTTTCATTTTGTATTGTACTCCTAGTAGTTGTCTTAGTGATAGTTTTGTTTTACTTCGTTTTTACTTTCAATGGTTTGAGCTTTGCTCCTATGTATAGGTTTAAAGGAAAATTCCTTCCCTTTTTGGGATATTCCTACTAGGTGATAGTCGACATCCAATTTTCTATGGAAGGTGGTCTAGGGGTAGTCGCGACATGGGCCATGGGGGATGGGTTATGGAAAAGTGGTATCAGAGAAGGTCGGTTCTACTAGAAGAACTAAGAGTCTAAATTTTTTTATAGAGAAATAGTGTTAGTGTCTCAAGTTCGAATTTCAGTCCAGGGAGTCCAGTGTTGGTGCGGTGGATGACATATCCATACACTAGGACCCTGAATTCTACTTTTTGACTTGGTACATGAAAACAATGGTTGCATTTGTCTTTCAATGTTTTCTCATGATCCTTATGAGTCAGAGTCATCTCACCAGGTATAATCTACTAATTTTGATTCATCTTGATCCCTTTTAGAATGCCTCCATACAAAAATCCGACCAAGATTCCAGTGCATGACCATGAGGATGGTCCACATAGTGACGAGGCTTCAGTACAAGGACTTTTGCCTGAGATGGTACATTAGAGTGGTTTTTCAACAATACCACCACCCATTGGTTAGCAGTTACTACCGGTATAGGACACAAATATGCTCAGCGCATTACACTAGTTCTAAAGATAAAGACCTCCAAGGTTTAGGGGAGAGATAGATCCTTAGGTCACTGAGGATTGGCTGTAGATGGTGACATGAGTCTTCTGCTTAGTGAGGATGCCACTTGACCATATGAAGGATCTATCAGTGATCATTATATAGAGATCAGTGAGGAGATGATGGAGTTTGATGATCCTAATGCATGAGGAGGTGACTCTCACTTGGTCTGACTTTGAGAAACTTTTTAAGGAGGAGTTCTTCCCTGCAAATTTTCAATCAATGTGCATATAGGAGATACTTAACCTACAATAGGGCAACCTGATAGTGGATGAGTACTCTTCGAGGTTCACATACCTCTCCAGTTACTTTACAGATATGGTACGAGACCCTTTCTTCAGGGCCCAGACCTTTGAGTAGGTACTTCGATGGGATATTAGGAAATCGATGATTTCCCTCAGCATCCTTACACAGGATGTGGTGCTGCAATCAGAGAGCTTCCTTGCAGAGCAGACACCGATGGTGGGATCTACCTCCAGGTGACATGTGTTTGAGTCATCTGTGGTGGGTAGCCGACATATGACATAGAGGACAAAATGGTCCAGAACATTCGAAGGATGACCCCAGTACTTAGGGTCGGCGGTATGAGGCTCCTAGGGAATGGGGTAATAATGCCTCCCATCCATACAGAGGTTATAACCGACACAAGATAATAATGCCTCCATCCCATATATACATAGAGGTTAACAATGGTGGGGGGTAAACATGCCTCCCACCCATACATTTTGTAAGTGGAATGGGTTATGAATGCCTCCCATATACACATTCACATTGTAATTCACAAAAAAAGAAATTTCATAAGCATTCACATTATATAATGTAAGTAAAAACATCTTACATCATTTCAAATTAAACAAGAAAACTAATTATGCAATGCCCTTAGTAATAAAACAAGGAATGGGAAAGCCATGACATCTATTGAAACCATTCTCTTAGTCCAAATCACTTATAAGGTTTAGGATAACTCATCCTAGCCAACCTAAAAATCCAACCTTCCAATTTTCCTAACATGGAAAATCCATTTTAAGTCAAGGTGTCAAGGTCTAAACATCAAAGTCAAAATACTCACATACCCATTTGGCCATTTCTTATCTGAAAGGGTATAAAAACAATTGAGGCACCTTGGTATACTCCAAATACACATGGTACAATGTCCAATTCAATTAAAAACCAATCCAGGACCATCAAACCATACTTAGATATTTTGGGAAATTGGCCTAAAATGGCCAATTTGGGTGGCACATCCCTTGGGTGTCCATACAAAGAAAGGGTGGTCTCTAAACCCCTAATCCAAACCCAATCCACCTATATCAAGGATCTAGGGTCATTTAGACATGAAGTAATCAACACAAAAGAGGAGCTCTACAATGGTCAGCTCATGGAACAACATAATAAATACGAAATGACCAAAAATCAAAGGGAAAACTATGTGGCCATCTACATTAGAGCCATAGAGGATCCCTCACTGGATATTGACCTCAGATTCAAAGTAGATTAAAGTAGATCTGAGTTTCAGTCTAATTCCTTAAAAATAGGGCAAATGAACTTGCATCTAAATAGCACAACAGATGGTGAGATTCACTGAGGAAGGAGGAGTACGCAAGGTTAGCCTTACCTTGGCCTATCTGATGCTTCTCTCAGATAAAGCATCAATCACCGGATGGAGGAGAAGAAATATATACAAGGATGAAGTGGATTTATATTAAAAGGAATAGAGGTTTTAGGGTTTTTCTATTGGAGTTTAGGGAAAAGGAAAGTTAGAACTTAAATGAAGGGAGGGGGAAAATGTTAATTTTTCTTCAAAAATAGGCTCGCACAGTTTATGCACATGGTTAGTGAAACCGTACACAAACTGTGTGTACTCCACTGCCTTTCTGGGCACATTTCATGGTCTTTACACATGGTTTCACTAACCACACATATACCATGCAAATCCCTACTACAGTAACTGCACGGCCATGCATTTGGGTCGCACTATTGCAGACAAACTGTGTAGCCCAATCTACTTTCCCCTTTGCATAGCTCTAGGATTCAGAAGTTCCTCGGATGCTCTTGTGACCTCCTTAGATTAATGATAGGACTTCATTAGGACCATTTAAGTTATCCAAAAAGAAAAACCAATTATCCTTTTCTTGGATAAAGAGTCAGGTCGTTACAACCTCCCCTCCTTAAAGCAACTCATCCCCAAGTTTCCCTTGTGAGGGTGAAGAGGTACTATCAGTAAAGAGTTACAACCACTGAGACCATATATCAGCTTCCCACTCCCAAATCTCATCTTGTACTTGGATGTGATTCCATAACACCCATATAAGAGGAATGGAGCTACCTCAGAGTTTCTTCCCTCTCCGATCAACAATACAAACTGGATACTCCTCAAAGGAAGCATCCATATCCAACTCAACCTCAGTAGGATGGAAGACTTGAGATGGGTCTGGAAAATATTGACAAAGTTGAGATACATGAAATACATCATGCATAGAGAAGTATCTCTAAGGAAGTTCCAACTGGTAAGCCACTACTCTGATCCACTTCACAGCCTCATATATCCCAAAAAATGTTAGTGATGGCATACCGTACTTCTAAATACGTATATAACCCAACCTAGGTGATACTTTCAAGAAAACCAGGTCTTCGACATCGAACTCAAGAGGTTTCTGATGTCTGTTATCATAAGACTGCTTATCTAGACTGAGCTATCAACATGTACATCCTGGTCATCTAGACCTGCTCTGAATTTTCCTGCACAAGACAAGGCCCAAGCATTATAGCTCCCCTACCTCTAACCAACACATAGGTGAGAAAAAAGGCCTACCATAAAAGGATTTAGAGGGATCTATCTTTATGGTAGACTAAAATCTATTTTTATAAGTAAACTAAATGTGAGGAATATATTTCTCCCAAGAACCCCCAAAGTCAAGAATGCACACATGGATAATATCCTCAAGAACCTGAATTTTACGCTCTGTCTATCCATTTGTCTGAGGGTGATAGGTCATGCTCAAAAGTACCTATGTACCCAAGGCCTTATGCATCCCCTACCAGAATTGTGACTTGAAACAAGCATCTCTTTAGGAAACAATAGAATTAGGTGACCCAGGAATACATACAACCTCCTTGATGTCATAGATATCGATACATTTTGGTGACACCAGGGTGAACTTCCCATGCTGAGGCATGGAAATCCCTCATCAAATCCTCTCTAATGCCTGCAAGGACCCATATACACCAACAGAACAGAAGAGTATTATCCCCATAGACTATCCAGCCATAAGATGTATCATCATCATAAACTCTTTCTCGTATTTCAAGGCCTTCAGGAACAAATATATGTCTCCACATTACTCGTTCCAGAAGAGTATATGTCACCACTAAGGCTGAGAGAATAGTCTTACCATGGTCCTTCTGAACCTCAATGTGCATCTCCAAGAATAATGCCATAATCTTCCATTCGTCACTGGACTCCTAAACTACATGTGTATGAGTCTTTTGGATTAGATAATTAGATACTGAATTCCCTTTCCCTGAAGTGTAGGAAATTTTGAAATCAAATGATTGTAGGTACTCAATCGACCTACACTACCTGAGATTTAGATCTCATTGAGTAAATATGTTTTTGATGCTTTTGTGGTCTCTGAACACCACAAAATCTCTCCCAGAAAATAGTTTCTCCAACAACATAAGGTGTGAACAACAACAACGATCTTGAGGTCATGCGTTAGGTAATTATGCTCATGAGGCCTCAATTGATGAGAACCATTTGCAACGCCTTGCTCATCCTGCATTAGAATAGCTCCAAGACCAATACCTGATGCATCGTAATCAACCATATAATCCCTTCTTGGCTATGGAAGAATCAGTATTGGCTCTAAAGTAAGTATTCCCTTTCACTCTTGAAAGGATGCTTCACAAGATTCTGACCATTTTAATTTCACACCCTTCTTCATAAAACCCATAAGCGACACTAAAATGCATGAGAAATCCTGAATCATGCATCTATAGTATCAAAAAATCCCCAAGAAACATCGAATATCAAAAACATTCCCAGTATTAACCCATGAAACCACATTCCTCACTTTCTCTAGGTCAACTAAAACTCATGTCACTGAGATTATATGACCTAGGAAGTGAAATTTATCTATCCAGAAGTCACATTTACTGAGCTTAGCATAGATCTGATGCTTTCTCAGCAAATTTAGCAGAATCACAAGGGATTCATGGTCATGTATAGAGAGAATACACTAATATACCATCAATTAATAAAATCAAAAATGAATCCAAATATGGGTGGAAAACCCAATTCATAAGAGAAATGAAGATAGTAGGTGCATTTGTGAGTCCAAACGGCATAACCAGGTACTCGTAGAGACCATACCTACTCTAGAAAGTTGTACAAGGTATGTATAAAGTCCTGACATGCACCTGATGATAGACCAACCTCAAATCTATCTTTGAAAACTCTTTCTCTCTTAAAATCTGATCAAATAGGTCATCTATTCTAGGAAAAGGATACCAATTCTTGATAGTCAATTAATTTAATTGATAGTAATCCACACAAAACCTAAGGGTACTATCCTCCTTTTTGGAAAAGGGGATAGGTAAACCCCAAAGAGAAGTGTTGGTCCATATAAAACCTTTCACCTCTAGATCCTACAACTGGTTCTTGAGCTCCAGAAGCTTCTTAGGTTCCATCCTATATGGAGAAATGGTCACATGTTCTAATCCTAGAATAAGATCAATAGTAAACTCTACCTCTCGATCTAATGTAATACTAGAGAAGTTTTCAAGAAAAAAATCTCTAAAACACTCCACTATAAGAGGAAAAACAATGGGTTTCAACCCCTGGTCATCAAGGTAAATACTAGATACTTGTGTTGTTTCACTACCCATCCTCTACTACTTGGGTACTACTCTTATTGCACCAACATACCATTATCCCTTCTGTACATACATAACACCATCTGTTGATGTAAACATCACCCTCTGACGATAGAAGTCAATGTGGGGTTTACAAGGAACTAACTAGTCTATCCCAAAGATTACATCAAAACCCATCATGTTGAGAACGTATAGGTTCCATTCGAAAAAGGTAACTTCATATATCAAGGGGTAAATTTTGAGAGTGATGAATTCCCTATGATAGAATACCTAAGGGAGTATCTAGCATCATAATTCCATGATAGTACTCAATATCGAGACCCAAACTCCCAGTGATTGCCTCATATATGAACAAGTGAGGCGTGCCTATATCAAACAAAGTAGATACTATAGTGGAGGCTACCAAAATAGTACCTCATGTTATAGATGGTTTGGAACTCTGCTCTTGCATCATATGATGGACTGTATGTAAATGGCATGTACCACAACCATGATTCATTTCCTAACTACCATGTGCAGACCTGCTTTGTTGGTGCTAGGAATCATAAGTCTGGTTGCCTCTGACTCGACCACCACCACAGCCTAATTGACCGGTTTTCTTCCAACTGCCTATCTATTGTGATCCTTCTAACCCCACTCTTGGACAAGAAGTTGGTGCAGATACCTGCTCACTAAGAATATGAGGGAAAGTTCTGCAGAAATGGTGGAGATGGTGTAATGACCCAAACATTCATTAATGGAAAATCCCTCTTGATATAATTAAATGTCTCTTTATGTAAAATGTTTATATAAAATTTCAACTTATTTGGTTTTATATTAATAATTTTTATAGTTTCTAATATATCCATTGAACAGTGATCACATGATTGGTATAAATATAGGGCTTTAACAATCTAATTTACTCAGACAAAGGAAGTGATGGCCTCATATAGTAGAATTGCTCCATACAAAGCCCATTTGTCAGAGCTTAGAAAATAGTTGGCATCATTGGGCTTCTCTATTGACCAATCCCAATATGAGCTTCATCATGTCAAGCATGAACAGAACTATCTACGGGAGAAGTGGAAGTTGATAGAGATCACCATGCGTGCAATGTTATCCGAGCCACCCCAAGAGTCTGTCACCATCGCACACCTTGCCCTTAGGTATTATGTAGCTGTTTTAAGGGGTTATGTAACAAATCCCTAGTACAATGGTTATTTACATTATTTTTGTACATAATAATGAATATACTTTCATTTTATTATTGTTACCTAGTAAATAGTTTTTAAAGCACAAATAGTGTTTTTAGTTAAAGTTAAACTAAGAAAACTATTTTGATGAATTAATGGATTTTTGAAATAAATAATATTTTAATAAATTATTATTATTATTATTATTAAATTAAATTTTATTAAATATAAATGATCGTATAATTTTATGAATGCAATCGTCATTTTTTTTAAAGTTTGAAAGCCATTTTTGTCAAAACACGTGAATTTTTTATAAATGGCGGATTTTATTTTAAAAGTGAAAATTAACATATTTAGAAAATTGTTTAGATAAAATAAATATTATTTCTGGAATTAGGACGTCAAAATTATCCAATGATGATTTTTTCATAATTTTCTAAGACAGTCAAATTTTTGGGTAAAAATTAAATATCGTTTAAATATATAATGTGTTTTATGACATCATAAGGACCCAATAGTGATGTAATAAAATACTATAAGATTTACGTTCATCCAATATATGTTTTAACATTAAAATAATTTGATTTTGGGTTTTTTTGACTTATTTTACAAAGCATTAATGGACCCTTCAAGACTTATTAAACATCTTGTCTTTTTAAATTGTTTCCCTTGGGAGTGTGACTCACCTCTATATAAGCAACCCAATTATTTTAAGAAGTTCGGACTTTGGCCTTATAAAATATTTTTTTCCACTTCCCTTTTCCAAAAACCATTTGAAAAAACCATGGTTTGGTTTGTGGTTTGGAATATTTTAATGTGAGGTGTCCCAAACCAAAATAATAATGAATTCCCTCACCTTTCCTATATAAATCCACCCAAGCTACCACTTCCTCCTCACTAAAAGCCTTTGGAGTTCGTCCAACCTCTTCCCTCCTCTCTTTATAATCCTCCCAAGGTTCCCCAAGCTCCCAAGAAGCCTCTCTCAAGCCTCTCTCAAGCCTTTGGAAGCACACTTCTAAGTAAGGGTTTTTCTTCCTTTCTCATTTTTGTCTGATATTATTTAAATTGTTATGCCCTTTTAATTTCAATTATAAATTTTGGGGTATGGTTTATAACCTCCCCAATACTGACCTATTTATTTTTTAATTATGGGATACCCCTTTCTCTCTCATTAAATGCCTCCCATGTACACCCGTTACTATGCCGAAATTCTGAGAGGAATTCCTCTCTCCTCTTTTACATTCAAGAAATTATTTTGTATCATGACTCTAAATTCCATTAAAATTGTTGGGAAATGTATCTATATGAGCCCCTTAATTTCCATTTCATGTACATATGATGATACACCTCTTTCTCTCTGATCAATAATTTTTATGAATTCTTACGTCAAGCCGTTATGCTGTCGAAATTGCACTGATTTTCCAAGCCAATGTCATTGTGTAGTGAATATCATGCTCATTCCTCTATAAAGGGTATTTGTAACGCCCCTACCCCAGTTACCTAGAGTCGGTGCATTATTACATAACATTGGAATGATCACAAGAAAGATCAAGTCTCAAAAGACCGATTAGTTTAGTAGCCTTGAAATAACTAGATACATTAATAAAGTTTACATTACATCATAAAATGAAAACTACAACAATATAGTCTCCATAGTCCAGAATCTTATCCTCTCATACTATCCATGAAATTCATTCATAAATTACTTCTTCACATCCTGGGAAAAATAAAACATAGAAAAGGGGTGAGCTCAAATGCCCAGTAAGGATAACAATATAGCAGAAACTTTCATAAATAAGAATGAACATTTAAGGCAATGTATAACTAAAACAAAAGCCTTTTAAAATTGAACTTCAACATAATATGGCAGAAATAAAATGAAATAATTCCATTTAATTATTTACATGGATATTCTACTAATCGAATAATCACATGCAATATCAATAACCACTTTCATAATGATGGAATGCATAATGCCAGACTACCATAACCACATAGCCAAGGCCTCGTGCCAAGACTACAAATAAGATTTTGTCAAGGCCTTTTTCCAAGACACTAGTTTGTCTCATGATACCTACCGATGCATCGAGTAGCTATTGCGTGCTCCACCCGTCACTTATTAAGTCCAATGCATTCCTTATATGAATAGGTTTAAACATAACATAAACATTCATTTTAAAACTAGCATACGAAATGTCAATACTTTCTCCATAAACCATGAATGGTATAAAAATAACACATCCACAGTCAAACATATCACAAAACCTTCAATACAATATGGAAGTTTTTTATCATAAAAAATAAACTTCAAATAAGCTTAAAATCCATCAAAGGATGTGAACATAGATGAAATAAAAACTATTTGAGAGAAATATCTCCTTTTTTAAATCATTTAAAAGTAACATAATTATAAAATAAAACATTTAATTTGAAAATTTTATTATAATCTTGTAAGGTAAGCTTCGAAGATTTTATAACGGAAGAAAATAGCCACACCCGCCGTATAAATTAAAAAAATCATTCATCGAAAAGGTTAAAAAGGACCTTGTTTGGAAAACGACAGAAAGATTCCTTTATAAACCTCTTATAAAAAGTCAAAAAAGGGTATAAATGACTTTAAACCATATTATAGTAAATATTAAAAATGTTTTTGAATTCATTTTTAGAAACCATGGATGTGGATGATAAAGAAGTCTCAGTAGATTATTACGTATAAACAACCTCAGATAATGAAGTGATTGCGAAATAAACCCTTACCTTGTACTTTTCCTTGGTTGGTGGTAGGTTGACCTCCTATATAATGGTGAAATAATTGTTATTAGATTATAAAATAATCATATACATTAATATGATATCATATATGATCTTTTAACATTGATTTGTTAATAATATCTTAGTATTATCATTGTTTCGGGTGTTATCAGATTCATTTTCCTTTATATTCTTTGTTATGTGAGCCATATTTGTTATGGATGGGGTGTATATTATTCATATCCATAATGATATCATGTATCTAAAAATTATTTTTAATCATAAAATGAGAATTAGACTTGAATGGATACGATGGAGAATGAATCTCATCGCGTTCGTGGAGACGGTAGTCCGTACGTACGCACGAGCGACAATATCATTCTTTTGATATTATAATAATATATAATTGGATGGTATATCATATATACAGAATAATTATCATGTTATATTTATTATTTAGATGAATTACACATCATTATTATACCCATCCAAATAATAATTTATTGAATAACAATTACACCACGATGTGGAGATGGTAAGGCGTACGTACGCACGTATGGTGACATGTCATTCAAAGGATGGATAGAATAATGAATATGGTTTTACCATATTTATAATAAAATCATAGTATATATAAGATACTGGAGTTATTATTTTAGAATGGGAATAACAAATAAAGAAGAAGTTGAAGAAGAAAGGAACTTGAAAGAGGGTGGTGAAAACATTACCTCTTCTTCAGGTTCTTCCTTTTGATTTGATCAAAAGGACTCCTTAGGTTGGATTTCTGACTAAAGGAAGGCCTCTAAGATTGATTTAGGGCAGTTGAGAGAGTATTTGGGCAGGGGTTTTCCGAACAAAAAGGCATTGAAAGTGTGAATTAATGAGAAGGGGGAGTTCCCTTTTATAAGAGGGGTAAGGGGCACCTTTGGAAAAGCTAGAAATATTATTTTATAATAAATTCATATTCAGTTTATAATGGCTCCAAAGTGTATTATTTATATTTTAAGGTGGTTATGGGTCGAAAACAACTCAAACAATAGGATTTAGACAGGTTTGGGTTACTATATTAACCTTATCTTTAAGTATTAACTCTTAGTTAATTGGTTTCACTTTTACAATGTCTCTTTGTATTTTTATATTATATGGTTAATAAACTTACCATATACATCCAATAAAACCCCAAGTGGTCCATTAATAATACACCTATCATGATATAATTCTCTTTGTCTAACCTTAGATTTTTAGGAATTGAATATAAATTAATAATATAATATTTGTTTTAAAAACTCTTTTATGTCAATTTTGACACTATTGGGTATTTTGTTTTTGAAAAATTCATAACAGCATTATTAATTAGAAAAAAATTCATATAATAAATCCTAATATGTCATATTAACCTATAAAATTAGTGTAATTCATAAAAATTCTCAAATTACACTTATTTTGATATTTAAAATATCAATTATTTTAATATTTCATTAATTAGGTAATTACTACATCACCATTGTGTCATAAATAAATTAAATTATTTAATGTCTAAAAATTATAAATAAAATACCATTATGTATGAAATATTTTTATCTTTCTAATGAATATTTACAATCGAATTTATCTTATGTATAACCCTATATTAAAAATGTTTTAGTAAATAAACTTTGATTTTAACTCTTTTAACTATTCTTTGAATTAAATAATAATAAATGTCCTAATCTAATCCAAGTGGACCAAAAAGTTTCATATTTTATTCCTAAGGTTGTTTTTGGTCGAATTAAGCTTATCCAACAGAATTAGGACATGTTTTAGGGTAATATTAATACCATTTTTACCCTTAATTATCCAATTTACTTTTAACCGTGGTAAATGAAAGTAAAAAGTTACTATTCACCAAAAATTATTTTCATCTCATTGAACCACATTTTACTCCTTGATATTAACCATGTCTCTCGGATTTTCAAAATTCCACTCACAGAAGTGGTAAAATTAAGTTTTATGAAAAATTCAGTTTTTTAACTACCACTTAGTGGTTTCACTATTCATCAAAAAATGAAGTTTTTCAGAAAAATACCAAAAATTCACCCTAGGCTAATTTCGATACCCCAAATCCAAAAATGAAGTCCATTTTGAAAAATAAAATTTATAAATTTTAAAAAGTGGGTATTACTATTCATAACGGCTAGTTTGATTGGTTGTGGGGTGTTAGAACTCGATGTTGCGTACAACACACGCTATTGCATTATTCAAAGAGAAGTGTACCGTAGAAGCTTGGGGTGTTACATTCTCCCCTCCTTCAAATAATTTCATCCTCAAATTTATAGAATACTACCTCATGAAAAGACTTAGGTGGTTCTTCATTATAAGTTCCTCGGGTTCCCATGTTGCCTCTTCCATCTTATGGTTTCTCCATAGAACTTTTACAAGACGAGTCATCCAGTTTCTCAGCACTTGTTCTCTCGTATCAAGAATCCTGTCGGGCTCTTCGCAATAAGACAGATCGGGTTCCAGTTCTAATTCCTCATAGGTGAGTACATGCGTTGGGTCAGGCATGTATTTTCTCAACAGAGATACGTGGAATGCATCGTGAACTTTGGAGAGACTTGGAAGCATTGTCAATCGGTAAGCTACAGCCCCAATTCATTCTAGAATTTTGAAAGGTCCTATGTACCTGGGACTCAATTTACCTTTCTTACCAAAACGTATGACTCCCTTCCATGGAGATACCTTCAGGAAAACGTGATCACTGACTTGAAATTCCAAATCCTTCCTTCGATTATCGGCATAGCTCTTCTGCCTACTTTGAGCTCCTTCTATGTGGGTTTGGATTACCTTCACCTTTTCCATCATTTCCTCCACAAGTTCTGGTCCTACAAGTTTTCTTTCGCCAATGTCATCCCAACATGTTGGTGTGCGACATCTCTTTCCGTATAACGCTTCATATGGTGCCATCTGAATACTTGAATTGAAATCCAATCCATACCGAGGATTATATCAAACTCAATCATAGGTATGACGATGTGATCAGTGGATAAAGAACATTTATGTGCTCTAATGGGGACTGATTCACAAAACTTAATTGTAATGATACTTCCCTTAGGATTTTTAACTAACAACTCCCTTATTAAATCAAATTGGAAATATCTAATTTTCTTAGAAAACTGGGAAGATATGAAACAATGCGATGATCCAAAATCAAATAATGCATTTTCTAAACTTGAGGAAACCATTAAATTACCTGCCACCACATCTTTCGGAGCTTCTACCTCAACAGTAGTGATAGATTAATCTTGTCCTTGATCCCTTGGCCTTTTTTGAGGTAAGTTCCCCTGACGCTTAGGACATTCATTTTCATAATGTCCCATCTCCCTTCAGTTATAGCATTGAACATCGGTAGCTTCTTTCTTCCCCTTTCAATCACGAGCTTGGTGGCCTTTTTCACCACACTTATAATAGACTCTCATTCCCTTCAAGAAAGTACCAGGGTGTTTCTTCCCACATTTACTACAGAATGGATATTCAACTTTTCCCTTCTTCCCCTTATTTCCATTCCTAGATTGATCGGTAGATCTCTTCTTCTCTTGCTTTTCTTTAAAGTCATAAGACTTGGAGAATTCCTTTTCTGTCTTGATAGCACATGAGACAATGTCTTTGTACGACAAGAAGGATTGTGAGACTAATGCTCGACGGAGAAATGGTTTTAACCCATCAAATAAATGATCAATATTACTTCTTGGGTTACGTATATAATCTCCAGCATACCTTTCTAACCTCGTAAAGTTAGCCTCATACTTTGCAACATTCTCATCCTCCTTTTGTCTCAGACTCAGAAATTGTCGTTCCATATCGGCTCGATGGTCATGAGGAAATTATTTTTCTAAAAACAGATCTTTGAACTCCCTCCATTCCATATTTGATACTTCATCATCTTCCTTAGTGTTTTGAATCAATTACCACCATTGATCAGCATCTCCGTTGCAGCGGTAAACTTCCATGATAACTTTTTCCCTTTCCCTACTCCCCAAAGCCTGAAATATTTTTTATAGATAATTTATCCATTGCTCAGCTACTAAAGGATTTGTACTCCCATTGAACGTTGGTGGTTGTTGCCTCATGAAGCGATCTAACATTGATCCTCCATGCTGCGGATCAGGGTGCTCCATTCGGGTAAGGTTATTATTCATAACATGAGTGAGTTTTCCCAGTATGGTGATTAGCTGATCAGCACCAGTTGCATCACTATCTCCACTATAATTATCTTGAGCAGGATGGAAATCCCTACATAGAGTGTGTGCATTGATACAATTTCCATTTCTTCCCCTAGGTTCCATTTCTAAACAATGGCATAAACTAAATCAGTTTATGAATCAAAATACATAATTTCATACTTATAAAACACTTAACATAAATTTAACTATTTATGGATATAATCCATAATCATAAAAATGTTTTCTTTCAAAAAGTATATACTCATAAACCCTTCATAATGATTTGTAAAGAAAATGAGAGTTATACTAAGCATATCCCCCGGGAGTGTCGTAGCCAAGAGTGCAGCAAGGCCCGTTGTCATGCACCAGTTCCCGTTCGAGTCTAGCTCAAAGCGGTGTTTTTGGGTTTTACCCCTAGGTACATTGTGCCAGATCCGGCTCTACCTGCTCGTATCCAGACAGGGATGTATTGCTCGGAAAACTCAAAAAATCTCTACAATACCAAAATTCTAGAAAGTTCTTCTATACTAATCCTCAAAGTCCATCTTAGGTCTATGTGCTCTAATCAGAGTTTATCTAAATCTAGCTTCCAAGGTTTGTACTAAACTTCCTCTGATAACAACTGTAATGCCCCAACCCCAGTTACCTAGAGTCGGTGCATTATTACATAACATTGGCATGATCACAAGAAAGATCAAGTCTCGAAAGACCGATTAGTTTAGTAGCCTTGAAATAACTAGATACATTAATAAAGTTTACATTACATCATAAAATGAAAACTACAAAAATATAGTCTCCATAGTCCAGAATCTTATCCCCTCATACTATCTATGCAGGTCATTCATAAATTACTTCTTCACATCCTGGAAAAAATAAAACATAGAAAAGGGGTGAGCTCAAATACCCAGTAAGGATAACAATATAGCGGAAAATTTCATAAATAAGAATGAAAATTTAAGGCAATGTATAACTAAAACAAAAGCCTTTTAAACTTGAAATTCAACATAATATGGCAGAAATAAAATGAAATAATTCCATTTACTTATTCACATGGATATTCTACTAATCGAATAATTACATGCAATATCAATAACCACTTTCATAATGATGGAATTCATAATGCCAGACTATCATAACCACATAGCCAAGGCCTCATGCCAAGACTACAAATAAGATTTTGTCAAGTCCTTGTGCCAAGACACTAGTTTGTCTCATAAGACCTACCGATGAATCGAGGAGCTATATCGGGCTCCACCCATCACTTATTAAGTCCAATGCATTCCTCATATGAACAGGTTTAAACATAACATAAACATTCGTTTTAAAACTAGCATAAAAAATGTCAATTCTTTCTCCATAAACCATGAATGGTATAAAAATAACACATCCACAATCAAACATATCACAAAACCTTCAATACAATATGGAAGTTTTGTATCATAATAAATAAACTTCAAATAAGCTTAAAATCCATCAAAGGATGTTAACATAGATGAAATCAAAACTATTTTAGAGAAATATCTCCTTTTTGAAATCATTTAAAAGCCACATAATTATAAAATAAAACATTTACTTTGAAACTTTTCTTATAAGCTTGTAAGGTAAGCTTTGAAGATTTTATAACAGGGGGAAATAGCCGCACCCGCCATATAAATTAAAAAAACATTCATCGAAAAGGTTAAAAAGGACCTTGTTTGGAAAATGATGGAAAGATTCCTTTATAAACATCTTATAAAAAGTCAAAAAAAGGGTATAAATTACTTTAACCCATATTCTAGTAAATAGTAAAAATGTTTTGGAATTTATTTTTAAGAAACATGGATGTGGATGATAAAGAAGTCCCAGTAGATTATTATGTATAAACAACCTCGAATAATGAAGAGATTGCGAAATAAACTCTTACCTTGTAATTTTCCTTGGTTAGGGGTAGGTTAACCTCCTTTATAATGGTGAAATAATTGTTATTAGATTATACAATAATCATATACATTAATATGATATCATATATGATCTTTTAACATTTATTTGTTAATAATATCTTATTATTATCATCGTTTTGGGTGTTATCAGATTCATTTTCATTTATATTCTTTGTTATGTGAGCCATATTTATTATGGATGGGGTGTATATTATTCATATCCAGAATGATATCATGTCTCTAAAAATTATTTTTAATCATAAAATGATAATTAGACTTGAATGGATACGATGAAGAATGAATCTCATCGCGTTCGTGGAGACGGTAGTCCGTACGTACGCACGAGTGACAATATCATTCTTTTGATATTATAATAATATATAATTGGATGTTATATCATATATACAGAATCATTATCATGTTATATTTATTATTTATATGAATTACACATCATTATTATACCCATCCAAATAATAATTTATTGAAATACAATTACACCACGACGTGGAGACGGTAAGTCGTACGTACGCACATATGGTGACATGTCATTAAAAGGATGGATAGAATACTGAATATGGTTGTACCATATTTATAATAACATCACAGTATATATAAGATACTAGAGTTATTATTTTATAATGGGAATAACAAAGAAAGAAGAAGTTGAAGAAGAAAGGAACTTGAAAGAGGGTGGTGAAAACATTATCTCTTCTTCGGGTTCTTCCTTTTTATTTGATCAAAAGGACTCCTTAGGTTGGATTTATTACTAAAGGAAGGCCTCTAGGATGAAGTTATGGAAGTTTAGAGAGTATTTGGTCAGGTTTTGGCCGAACCAAAAGGCTTTTAAAGTGTGAATTAATGAGAAGAGGGATTTCCCTCTTATAAGAGGGGTAAGAGGCACCTTTGGAAAAGCTAGAAATATTATTTTATAATAAATTCATATTCAGTTTATAATGGCTCAAAAGTGGATTATTTAAATTTTAAGGTGGGTATGGGTCTAAAAAAACTCAACCAATAGGATTTAGATAGGTTTGGGTTACTATATTAACCTTATCTTTAAGTATTAACTCTTAGTTAATTAGTTTCACTTTTACAATGTCTCTTTGTATTTTTATATTATATGGTTAATAAAATTACCATATACATCCAAGAGAAACCCAAGTGGTACATCAATGATACACCTATAATGATATAATTCTCTTGGTCGAACCTTAGATTTTTAGGAATTGAATATAAATTAATAATATAATATTTGTTTTAAAAACTCTTTTATGTCAATTTTGACACTATTGGGTATTTTGTTTTTGATAAATTCATAATAGCATTATTAATTCGAAAAAAATTTATATAATCAATCCTAATGTGTCATATTAACCTAGAAAATTAGTGGAATTCATAAAAAGTCTCAAATTACACTTATTTCAATATTTATAATATCAATTATTTTAATATTTCATTAATTAGGTAATTACTGCATCACCATTGTGTCATAAATAAATTAAATTATTTAATGTCTAAAAATTATAAATAAAATACCATTATGTAGGAAATCTATTTATCTTTCTAATTAATATTTACAATCTAATTTATCTTATGTATAACCCTATATTAAAAATGTTTTAGTAAATAAAATTTGATTTTAACTCTTTTAACTCTTCTTTGAATTAAATAATAATAAATGTCCTAATCTAATCCAAGTGGACCAAAGAGGTTCATATTTTATTCCTAAGGTTTTTTTTGTCGAATTAATCTTATCCAATAGAATTATGACATGTGTTAGGGTAATATTAATATTATTTTTACCCTTAATTATCCTATTTACTTTTAACCGTGGTAAATAAAAGTAAAAAGTTACTATTCACCAAAAATTATTTTCATCTCATTGAACCACATTTTACTCCTTGATATTAACCGTGTCTCTCGAATTTTCAAAATTCCACTCACAGAAGCGGTAAAATTATGTTTTATGAAAAATTCAGTTTTTAACTACCACTTAGTGGTTTCACTATTCATCAAAAAATGACGTTTTTTAAAAAAATACCAAAAATTCACCCTAGGCTAATTTCGATATTCCGAATCCAAAAATGAAGTCCATTTTGAAAAATAAAATTTATAAATTTCAAAAAGTGGGTATTACTATTCATAACGGCTAGTTTGATTGGTTGTGGTGTGTTAGAACTCGATGTTGCGTACAACACACGCTATTGCATTATTAAAAGAGAAGCATACCGTAGAAGCTTGGGGTGTTACAGTATTCACCTTTATGCACATTTGCTTATTTATTATAAAGTCTCATGTTTTAATTTCACATTCCTTTATCTTGGAATAAATTGTTATGTTTTATGAATCCCTGTTATATGATCCATGTGGTACACTTATGCATGAGATGAAATGTTTAAGAAGGGTGTGCCCTGATAATGCTCCAATGCATTGGGTAAAGTATAGTATCATGATACATCGAGTGCAGTGGGTTTTTACTCGTTCTAATTCAAGTTCAACTAGGTTTTACTCATACTTCATGTGCAATGAGGATTTACTCATGCTCTGTGTGCAATGAGCCTTGGCTCATGCTAATTACATGTTAAGTGTTGTTGCCACATTTCCATGTTATGATTATCATGCTTTATCATGACTTTATTTTTATACTTCTATTGTGCTCTAATGATTTTCCTATTGTATAACATTTATTTTATTCCTCATGTTACTCCATGTTTATTCCCTTACTGGTCTTTATAGCTCACCCTTTTCTTATGCATGTCCTCATGTTATCCCATACAATGCTAAGTACGAGGGAATATGGTGGTCATGTAAAGGAAGTTTTCAATAAATATGTTGTATTTCATGTTTTAAGTTGTTATGTAATGATTCTATTCCCAAAACACACTAGACCTCTTGATCTTCTATGTTTTATCAAGTGAAGTTTATGTAATAAATTATGTTTAATTGTGTAATAAAAATTAGGGTTGTCATAGTTGGTATTAGAGGATAGGTTTAGTTATTTTTGGGATTAGGATTAGAAAACCATAGTAAAGCCTTAGATACAAGACTAAGTATAATAAAAACATCCCTAAGTTTTTTTGAGTATTTATTAAGTGGTCTATCAAGCAAATACATCCCTGTCTGGATACGAGCAGGTATAGGCGGCTCTGGCACAGATGTATCCTAGGGGTAAAACTCGAAAACACCACTTTGAGATAGACTCAAACAGGAACTGGTGCATGACGACGGGCCTTGCTGCACTCTTGGTTATGACACTCTCGAGGGATATGCTTTGTTAAATTCACAATCTTAGTATGAACCATTATTAAGGGACAAAAAAAATGCCCTGAGAATATATGTTAGAAAGTAAATCATGGATAATATAGACTGAAGCCAATAGATTCATATGTTATCAAAATAAAATTTATTTATAAGTTTTTAGTTTTTTCCTTGGATTACCCTTTATGTGTTACCCCAAACTTTCCTTTTATTTCATCTAATGGCTGGTAATAGGAGGACTCGATCTAAAAACTGATGTGAAGATCAATATGATGATTATACTAATGAGATGCCCAATCCAATGGGAGCGGGAATCGCGAACTTTGTCACGCTTCTCTCTCAGATAACTCAATATTTGAATAGAAATATGGGTGAAGAGGAACGTTCAACCCCCCCCCCCCCAAGAAATAACAAGTCTCTATCGAGAGGTTCATGAGATAAAGGCCTCCTGCTTTTAATGGATCATTAGATCCCTCAATCGCTGAATAATGGATCAACTCCATTGAAAAGATCTTCTCCATCCTTCAATGTTCTGAACAAGAGAAGGTTCTTATGGATGCTTATCATATGGAGGGTGAAGCTGATCAATGGTAGACGTTGATAAAAAATATGAAGCCTGAGGAGGAGATCGAGGTGTTGGAATGGAAGGATTTCCAGAAGATGTTTTTTGGTAAATATTTTTCGTGCACCCTCCGGCTTAAGATGGAAAGGAGCTTCCTTTCCCTCAAGAAAAAAGACAATGAATATGTTGGAGCATATGAGGAAAACTTCACAAGGCTTTCATGATACACTTCTGGATTTTTTGTTACCTCCAAACGCAAGGTTGACCGCTTCTTTGGTGGGCTGAAACCTAGCCTACGGAAAGTACTGGCGATCCGCGACTTCGAAAGCTATGAGGAAATTTTCTGATGTGCCCTCAAGGTCGAAATGGAGATCGGAGAATCTCAGGGGTATCATGGGGATAAGAAGCGTAAGGTGGACTTCAATTCTGGCAGTCCAATGGATAAATCCAATGGTACTAAGAAGATCCAGCACCCCACTTTACAAAGGTGTGGAAAGAAGCACCTCAAAAATTTCCCGAAGGGGATGAGGAAATGCTTTAGGTGTGGAAGAGAAGGGAACCTAGCTGTTAACTGCCGACAAGAAAAACCCACAGCTGCAACAGAGGAGAGGAACTCTCCATTCGAACCTCAATGCTTTGTTCATTGCTACAACTGCAAAGAACCAGGGCATCTTGAAAATCAATTCCCTAAGTCAAGGGTCTTCGGAGGTAACCAACAACCTCCAAGGTAGCAAGGGAGAGATTTTTCCATCACTACTACCGTGAAATCCGAAAATGAAGTGGTGATAGGTACACTAGTTATTCATTCAAGAATAGTGAATGTACTTTTTGATTCAGGTTCTACACATTCTTTTATATCTCTAAAGTTTATTAGAACAATCCCAGCACCACCAAAAATCATGAAAGTGAAGATGTCGGTGAGTACGACAAATGGGGCAATCATTGCATCCCATGAATATAACTCCTCCCCTATCATAATATGTGGATTAAACTTCCCAGAAAACCTCGTCATACTCCCTCTAGTGGAATTTGATGCAATTCTTGGCATGGATTGGCTTTCCTTATATAGAGCCAATATAAATTGCTATGAGAGGGAAATCAGTCACCATATGGAGAATTGACCCCCGATTCTTTTCAAGTGAAAGGAGGAAGATGAATCTTCTATAGCTCCATCATCTCAAGCGTGGATATTAATGCCCTATGAGCACACGTATCTAGCTCAGATGATTGAGTCTAAGGAGGCAACCATCCTATAAGACATGCCTATTGTGAGGGAATTCACTGAAGTGTTTCTCGAGGAATTGTCTGGTCTTCCTCCTAGAAGAGATGTTGAATTCTCAATTGATCTTATACTTGGGGTGTTTCCAATATCCAATACTCCGTATGGAATGGCTGTTGTGGAGCTTTAGGAGCTGAAGAAACAACTACAGGAGAATCTAGATAAAGGGTTTATACGCCCAAGTGCTTCACCATGGGGTGCACCAGTCCTCTTCATCAAGAAGAAGGATGGGTCAATGCACCTTTGCATCGATTATCGTGAGCTTAAAAAAATCATGATAAAGAAAAGGTATCCTCTCCCGCAAATTGATGACTTGTTTGATCAGATGTGTGGAGAACAATACTTCTCCAAAGTGTATTTACGGTCAGGATATTATCAAGTAAGAGTGAAGAAGGAACATATCCCCAATACTACTTTTCGTACAAGATACGGGCACTATGAATTCATAGTAATTCCTTTCTGACTCACCAATGCTCCCGAAATCTTTATGGAATTGATAAATAGAGTCTTTAGAGATTACCTAGACAAATTTGTGGTAGTCTTTATTGATGATATTATAATATACTCCAAAACCAAGGAGGATCATGAGGAGCATTTAATAATTGTACTAGAGACCTTGCGGAAGGAGAATATCTATGAAAAGTATATCAAGTGTGAGTTCTGGTTGAAGGAGGTATCATTCTTGGGTCATATCATCACAAGCAATGGGATATCTGTGGATCCAAAATAGATGAAATTGAGGGATGGTCGAGGCCAACATCGGTAACAGATATCTGTAGCTTCTTAGTATTAGTTGAATATTATCGATGATTTGTGAGAAATTTATCACGATTGTACAACCCTCTTACCAAGCTAACTCAGAAGGTAGTAAAGTTTTCTTGGAGTGATGAATGCGAAGAAAACTTCAAGGAGTTGAAAATGAGGCTTATCATTGCACCTGTGCTCACTTTACCCTCAAGTGGAGAACTTTTTGTGTTATTCATTAATGATTCAAAGAAGGGCATGGGATTTGTGTTGATGAAAAATGAAAAATTCATTTCCTATGCTTCAAGGCAATTGAAAGTTCATGAACAAAACTATCCAACACATGACCTCGAGTTGGCTGCAGTGATCTTCGCTTTGAAAATTTGGCTGCATTATCTCTTTGGGGAGAAGTGTGAAATATATATAGACCACAAAATCCTCAAGTATATATTCACATAGAAAGAGTTGAACATGTGCCAATGAATATGGTTAGAGCTGATCAAAGACTATGACTTCTCAATCCATTACCACCCTGGGAAAGTGAACAAGGTGGAAGATGCCCTAAGTAGAAATGACTCAGCAATTCTATCATTGATGAGAATTGAAAAGGATCCAATATTCTTAGATTTGATGAAGATGGACATGGGGATCAAAAAGAAGGGAACATCATCTATCCTTTCACAAATTATTGCTCAACCGTCACTTTTGGAAAGGTTAAATGATGCTCAAAAGGATGACATGGGAATTCAGGAAAAAGTGGAAGCTATCAGAAAAGGGAAATCCTCAGAGTTTAATGTTAATGAATAAGGAATTGTGAGATTTGGGAAAATACTATGTGTTCCATCAAGTCTAGAGCTGAAGAAGGAACTTTTGGATGATGCACATAGTTCAAATTTCTCTATTCACCCAAGAAACACAAAGATGTATCGAGATATCCAAGAGCATTATTGGTGGGATAATATGAATAATGAGATCGCTGAATATACATCAAAGTGACTGGTGTGTCAACAAGTGAAGGCAGAGAGGCAGAAGTCTAAGGGGATGATGCAACCATTTCCCATACCAGAATAGAAATGGGAGAACATCACCATGGACTTGTCATCAGACTTCCGAAGACATCCAAAGGCATCAATACAATCTGGGTTGTTATGGATCGTCTTACAAAGGTTTCACACTTTATTTTTATTCAGGAGGATTTATCATTGGATCAACTGGAATGGATATATATCAGGGGAAGTGGAAAGGTTGCATGGAATACCACTATCTATTGTGTCAGATTGAGATCTCAGATTCACCTCTATGTTTTGGAAGAGTCTGAATACTGAACTGAACTTCAGTACGGCCTATCATCCTCAAACTGATGGCCAATCTGAGCAGACTATCCAAACACTTGAAGACATGTTGAGATCGTTCTCAATGGACTTTAGAGGTGGATGGGATCAACATCTTCCTCTGGTTGAGTTCTCTTATAATAACAGTTTCCACTCAAGCATCCAAATGGCACCATATGAAGACCTTTATGGGAAAATTTGTATAACACCGGTGTGTTGGGATGAGGTCGGTGAGCGTAATCTACTTGGAACAGAAATGGTCGAAGAAATGGTGGAGAAGGTGAAAACCATTTAGCAGCATATCAAGGCAGCCCAGAGTCGACAAAAGAGTTATGCAGATAACCGTCGATGATACCTTGAGTTTAAAGTTGGAGACATAGTATTTCTATGCATATCTCTATGGAATAAGGTCATGAGGTTTGGAAAGAAAGGGAAGTTAAGTCCAATATACATCATCCCCTTATAGATTCTTGATCGTGTCGGGGTTGTGGCCTATCAACTAGCACTTCCACCTACCATGGCCAAAGTGCATGATGTCTTTCATGTATCCCTCTTAAGGAAGTACATACTGGACCCTTCACATGTACTCTCTTCAGAGGTGGTATAGTTAGAGGATGATATTTCTTATGAGGAGCAACCAGTTAAGATCTTAGATCATAGAGAAAAAGTTCTACGAAATAAGACAATGCCCCTCGTCAAGGTGTTGTGGTGAAACCACAAGTTTGAAGAAGCAACATGGGAATCGGAGGAAATGATGAAGTAGAGTTACCCACATCTATTTTAGTGAGGGAAAAGGAAATTTCGAGGGAGAAATTTCTTAAGGGGGGAAGATTGTAACGACCCAAACTTTCATTAATGTAAAATCCCTCTTAATCTAATTAAATGTCTCTTTATGTAAAAATTTTTATATTAAATGTCAACTTATTTGGTTTTATTTTAAGAATTGTGACCGTTGCTAATATAGTCATTGAACAATGATCACATGATTAGTATAAATATAGGGATTTAACAATCTAATTTACTCAGACAAAGGAAGTGATGACCTCATCCAGTAGAATTGCTCCATACAAATCCCATTTGTCGGAGCTCGAAAAATAGTTAGCGTCATTGGGATTTTCTCTTGACCAAGACCAAGCCGAGCTTTATCATGTCAAGCTCGAATGTAACCATCTACGGGAGAAGTGGAATTTGATAGAGATCACCACGCGCGCAATGTTATTCGAGCCACCCCAAGAGTTTGTCACCATCGCACACCTTACCCTTAGGTCTTATGCGACTATTTTAAGGGGTTATGTAAAAAATCCCTAGTACTATGGTTATGTACATTATTTTTTTATATAATAATGAATATACTTTCATTTTATTATTGTTACCTTGTAAATAGTTTTTAAATCACAAATAGTGTTTTCAGTTAAAGTTCAACTGTGAAATCTATTTTGATGAATTAATGGACTTTTGAATTAAATAATATTTTAATAAAATATTATTATTATTATTAAATTAATTTTTATTAAATATAAATTATCGTATAATTTTATGAATGCAATCGTAATTTTTAATAAGGTTTGAAAGCCATTTTGGTCAAAACCCGTGAATTTTCGATAAATGACGGTTTTTATTTTAAAAGTGAAAATTAACATATTGAGAAAATTATTTAGATAAAATAAATACTATTTCTGGAATCAGGATGTCAAAATTATCCAATAGTGAATTTTTCATAATTTTCTGAGACAGTCAAATTTTTGGGTAAAAATTAAATACCGTTTAAATATATAATGTGTTTTATGACATCATAATGACCCAATAGTGATATAATAAAATGATATAAGCTTTATGATCAGCCAATATATGTTTTAACATTAAAATAATGTGATTTTGGGTTTGTTTGACTTATTTTACAAAGCATTAATGGACCCTTCAAGACTTATTAAACATCTTGTCTTTTTAAATTGTTTCCCTTGGGAGTGTGACTCACCTCCACATAAGAAACCCCATTATTTTAAGAAGTTTGGACTTTGGTTTTATAAAATATTGTTTTTCACTTCCCTTTTCCAAAAACCATGGGCAAAAACCATGGGCTGGTTTGTGGTTTGGATTAGTTTAATGTGAGGTGTCCCAAACCTAAATAATAAAGAATTCTCTCACCTTTCCTATATAAACCCACCCAAGCTCCCACTTCCTCCTCACTCAAAGCCTTTGGATTTCATCCAACCTCTGACCTCCTCTCTTTATAATCCTCACAAGGTTCCCCAAGCTCCCAAGAATCCTCTCTCAAGCCTCTCTCAAGCCTTTGGAAGCACACTTCCAAGTAAGGGTTTTTCTTCCTTTCTCATTTTTTTCCAATAATCTTTAAATTGTTATTCCCTTTTAATTTCAGTTATAAATGTTGGGTTATGGTTTATCACCTCCTCCATACTTCCCTCTTTATGTTTTAATGATGGGATACCCCTTTCTCTCTTATTAAATGTCTCCCATGTACACCCGTTACTATGCCGAAATTCCAAAAGGAATTCCTCTCTCCTCTTTTACATTCAAGAAATTATTTTGTATCATGACTCTAAATTCCTTTAAAATTGTTGGGACATGTATCTATATGACCCTATTAAATTTCATTTCATGTACATATGATGAGACACCCTTTTCTCTCTCATCAACCATTTTTATGAATTCTTACGTCACGCCCTTACGTTGCTGAAATTGTACCGATTTTCCAAGCCGATGTCATTGTGTAGTGAATACCATACCCATTTCAATATCAAGGGTATTCACCTTTATGCATATTTACTTATTGATTATAAAGTATCATTTATAAATTCCACATTCCTTTAGCATGGAATAAATTATTATGTTTTATGAATCCTTGTTATATGATCCATGTGGCACACTTATGCATAAAATGAAATGTTTAAGAAGGGTGTGCCCTGATAGCACTCCAATGCATTGGGTAAAGTATATTATCATGATAATTTGGGTGCAATGGGTGTTTACTCATACTAATTCAAGTTAAACAAGGTTTTACTCATGCTTCATGTGCAATGAGGATTTACTCATGCTCCGTGTGCAATGAGCCTTGGCTGATGCTAATTCCATGTTAAGTGTTGTTTCCACATTTCTATGTTATGATTATCATGTTTTATCATGACTTTATGTTTGCAATTCTATTGTGATCTAATTATTTTCCTATTGTCTAACATGTATTGTATATCTCATGTTACTCCATTTTTATTCCCTTGCTGGGCTTTATAGCTCACCCTTTTCTTATGCATGTCCTCAGGTTATCCCATGCAATGATAAGTACGAGGGAATGTAGTAGTAATGTAAAGGATGTTTTCAATAAAGATGTTGTATTTCTTGTTTTAAGTTGTTATGTAATGATCCTAATCCCCAAAGACACTATAACTCTCGATATTCTATGTTGTATCAAGTGAAGTTTATGTAATAAATTGTGTTTAATTATGTAATAAAAAGTAGGGTTGTCATAGATAGCCCATCCTACCACAGCCTCCACACTATACCAGATTCTATGTATAGTGGCTCTTAAAATTCCCTAGTGCTTTTCATGGGTGATATATAGGAGAACCACCAGAAAAAGGATCCTGACCATCACTACTCTCGCAATATTCTATAAAACATTGCTTTCACCTAGAAGAAGATCCACTAGAAGCCTTAGGTGTCAAAACACCCTATCTTGCACCCTCAACATCTCTTAGTTTCCACTATGTAATTACGGTCTGGTTAATGATTTTTGAAATAGTTGTTAGCTTGAAAACATTTACTTGCAACTGAATGGCATAACACATCCCATCCTCAAATCGCCTAGCATCCATCAGCTCATCTGTAGCTAGAGAAGGAGAGAAACGATGCATATTAGTGAAATGGGATGAGTAATCCATTACTGACATAGTCTCATACTTCATATTCATAAACACTCTAGATCTATCATCCCTCTAAGTCTAGGGAAATAAATAGTCATAGAAGACAATTTGGATGTCGTCCCAAACCATATCTCTATGTTGGACTGCCTGGGTGATGACATCCCACCACCTCTTGGATGGATTTCATATCATTTAAAAAACTAGTTTGACCCTCCACTCTGGAGGCATCTCTAGGTGCTTGAATATAGAAAGGATTTCCCCAATCCAAGACTCCTAAGTGAGTGGTCCTCTATCCCCCAAGAAAGTAGGATGATGCTACTGTTGAAACTCGCAAGTGAAATCTACCATGTTTGGGGTAGGTTGCACTCCACCTTTAATATTCTACATCCTACGCAAGAAACCCTCTCGAAATTGTGTGTCAGCGCCCAACTCAGGTAGAGGAGGAGGAACCATAGGTGGCTCAACTTGAAAAAAAACGAGTAGCTCAAGGACCGCCACCTTATGAACATGTTCGTCACTGCCTTTAGGGAGAACGACTCAAGGATATCATGGTGGCATAATTCTATAATTCAAATGAAATTCTCATAATGGATTTAATCATTTTAGGAGATTGCACTCAAGAAACTAGGAAAGGTACTACAGCCTTCCTATAAGAACAAACATGCCTCTCTTCTTGCTTCAAAATCCAGGAATAGATGTTAGATCAGACCATAACATTCCATAAGAATGGAGAAACACCCACTACACACTACTAAGGTTGGGTTCGGGTCAAATTTCTAAGTTAGGCATGTGAAGAAAGGATTTTCTCCCATTATAAGTCATTTCAACCGGCTAAATCCAATGATATTTCATTTTTTGGCCCATAAGGGCCCATACACCGTATGATTCAAAAGATTACACTCAATTGGATGTTATTTTTGTTTAGGTTGTGAATATCTAGTGAATATATCTTTTCTAAAATTTTGATCTAGTTGGAATTCCATTTTCTAATTCATAAGGGCCCATACACCTTACGAATCAAAGAGTAGAACCCATTAAACTCACAGTATAGAACGATCCAAATCTTTCAAAAAAGTGTCAGGACAATTGTATATATGTAACAACGCACAAAATCATGTAACATGAAATGATTGATGAAAATTTAAACATGACATGGAAGAAGGCATGGCCTATACATATTTTTTCTATCGTGATGCATGTTCTAACTCATAACCCTCATTTCATTGGGTTGAGAAATGAAATCACAATTCCAATATCATCAATATCAATAACATCAAAAAACATGTGAAGCATACAATAGTGAAATGATATCAATAGTAATAACAGAACCACAAATAGTAATAATTTAAGAAACTTGGTCCTTACCCCGTACATGGGTTCGTGATGACTAAGAATGGCTTGTGACCGAGTCCCAAGCTTTCCCAATCTCCAATCTATTGTCTCCAAATACTAACGTAAGAAAGGAACTAACCTATGATACCAATTTGTGGCAACCTGGACCCGGATGCCACATAACCCATGCCCCGAGCTTGGTTGGACACATAACCCTTGGCACATCTCCCCATAAACTAGGGGCTGCCAACTAGCAGTGGGGTGTGAAGGTAAATCAGTGGGGAGACTATACCCCCATGTCAGAGCACACATCGTATGTAACAACAACATACAATAGAGGATACATAAATATACAAATAGATGAAGTAAACAATATAAAACTAAATAATATAACAAAATCATCATAGGTAGTGTCTGATATAGATATGCATGCATGGAACACCAGTACAAATGGGAATAGAAAATAAAAAGCAGACATACTAATATAGAATTAAAATATAGAACAAAATCCAAAATATTCTCCATAGCATCTCGAGCCTAAGCCCAGTCCTCTGCTCCTAAGATTTGTCTAAGAAAAAGAGTCAACAACTAGATGAGTGGTGTTTTCCCCTTTCTATACCTTCAAGAAAACAACCTTCTCGGGTGCCAAAGGTTATCTGAGTAGGGTGTGATATAAATCTCAGTAGGCCACCACCAATGGTTTCTACATGTAATTCGAGTGGTACTCATAAGTAAACAATTTGCAGCTAACAACAGGAAAGTAAGCAATGCAGAATAAATAATCAACTTCCTACTCTGGTTCCTAAAGGACACCTAACAGGTCTACTTGCTTCAGCTCAATGTGGGTATGTCTAATCAATTCACTAGGTATATATATAGGATATTACATGGAATAAGGTAAGAATGCCTCTCGTACATACATATATATGTATAGGTTATCACTAGAACGAGGTAAGAATGCCTCTCGTACATACATATATATGTATAGGTTATCAATAGAGGATCTTAGCAAAGGCCGGCTCACGGAACGACAGAATAAATACTAAATGGACAAAACTCAAAGGGAAAACTATGTGACCACCTAACTTAGGGCTGTAGGTGATGCCTCACTAGATATCGACACCAGATTCGGAGTAGATTGGAGTATATCTAAGTTTCATTCCAATGCCTTGAAAATAGGGTGAATGATCCTACATCTAAATAGCACAATAGATGGAGAGATTCACTGAGGAAGGAGGAGTATGTAGGGTTATCCTTACATTGTCATATCTGATGCTTCTCTCAGATCAAGAATCAGTCATTGGATAGAGGAGTAGTAAGAGATACATGGAGGAAGGGGTTTGATCTTCCAATGAAATGAGGTGTGTGGGTTCTGTCTGCTGGAGGTGAGGAAAAAGGAAAGTTATAACTTAAATGAAGGGAGGGGGAAATGATAATTTTTCCTCAAAAACGTGCTCACATGGTTTATGTGCACTATTTCACTAACTGTGCGTATACCATGCAGATCCCTACTACATCAGTCGCATGGTTGTGCGCCTGGGATGCACGATTGTAGACAAACCATGCAGCCCAGTCTGCTTTCCCCTTTTCGGAGCTCTAGGCTACGGAAGTTCCCCAGATGCTCCTGTGACCTCCAAAGCTTAATGATCGGACTTCATTAGAACCATTTTAAGTTATCCAAAAAGAAAAACCAATTATTTGTACCTTGGATAAAGAGTCAAGTCGTTACATGTGGCAACACTCGAACATTCATCGGTTCCCATATAATGGAGAGTGGACACCTTACATGTACCACTTAACCAAGCCCCAATATGTGATTCAAATATATATAAATACACACATAAATTCACATTTTTTTAATACATATATAAATACACAATTTTTTTCACACATATATTAATACAAACATATATATAAATTCAATGAAATTCACATGTTTATACACACATACATACATACACACAGATAAATACACAAATACATATGTTTGTGTCTGTGTGCGCATGCGGGTTTTTTGAATAAATATTTATTAATATATATATGCAAACAAATTTTGAAACAAATATATATATATATAAGTAAATATATATAAATATGTATATATAAATATAAGTTTATAAATATATATAGAAATATAAATATATCAATATATAAAAAAAAGTAAAACTCTATTTAATGGTACAGTATCTTGTTTACAAGGTGTTGTGCAGGGCTTCAAATCTCACCAGAGTCAAAATAATCAAGAATTTTGATGGTTTCACATTAGTTCATGCATAAGGTTGCCTGAGCCTATAGTCAAGCACAACTGAATTCATGCATGGGTTTCCTAGGACAACATCAATGTTCCTAAGGGGTGAATATTATTTAAAATAATTTTGAAATAATTTTCCACTGCTAGTAATTACCATTGATAAAAGTTAAGCTTTAACGACACTAAAAAAAGGATGATAAATTCAGGCTTCTATAATTGCTAAAAAACATTGATAAAATCTACTCTTATCCATGGTAACTTAGGGATGACAAAATCCACTGGCCTTTATCAGTTCTCGCATTATAAATGCTTTTTTTAATGTTGATAAAAAAATTGTAGTGCTTTTAAAGCCAATTTTTGTGTTGGTGTTCTATACACTCTTATTTCAAATAAAACCCTTTTCTATTTCTAGATTCTTCAATGATTCATTCATTTTTTACCATCACCGTCTTCTTTTCTTCATTTTTATACTGGAATATGGTGATGTTCAACTTTCATTCTCTACTTAAATAAAATCTTTTAGAAATATTTTACATAAATATTATTTTATTATTGATTTCATGGCTTTAAGTGAAATTAAAAAATGCACACAATGTTAAATTCATATATTAAATGGAAAAGAATGATTTTATAAAATTGGGTTTCATTTGTTTAATAAATTAAAATTTACTATATCTATTTATTATATGGGTTTATGGCATCAATTTTATTATGTGGTTTAATTTTTTTAATTGTTTCATATATATTACTCCTATTCATTTTCATCATTTTTTTATTATGATATACACTTGAACGAAGTTGTACAATTTAAAAAAAATGAAACTATTTATTGGCTACACTTGTAGTAATCTTTAGTGATTAATGATATTTATTACAAATATTTAATTCTTTAGTTCAATAATTATTTAGTTATGATTTTTGTATGTTTTATAAAAATTATTTTCTCCCACAACATTCATAATTATATAAAACATGCATGTTTTTTTAAATCATAGTAAATAATATTTGCACTCGTTGTAATTTTCTATAATTAAATATATTTATTATATATCTTTAAATATCCATTCAGTTAAATAATTATTTGACTTTGATTATGGAAAATTTTATTAAAATTATATTTTTCAACAGCATTCTTGGTTAAATAAAATTTATATATTTACTAAATCACATTATGTAATATATATTCAAAATGTAATAAATTTTATCGAATGGGAATTTTGATTATAATTTCATTTGATGAATTGTTAAATTTAATTTTCCATAATTTTCCCCTGAGGGACTCTGAATATATGTGGTAGTTGGTTGTTGGGACCCCCCTTAACAGTAGAAGTGTGTTTATTCAAAAACCCAGAGATGCGGATTTGGAGGAGAATGAGTTGAATATGTCCCTCAAATATTTATGATGGTATATCATGTTAGATGATTCTATATCTGAATGACTTTGAAAGAAAAATTGTTCAAAAAATCAATAAAAAATAAATATGTTTCCATTTATGTTAGGATTTTATTTTATTAAAACATTGCTAAATTATTGATTAAAAATGACAATTATAATTTAGAAACTCTTTTTTTAGAGTAAGAGTGTTATTGTTAAGTTGGAAACATATAGTTTGGTTTTTATGACTTGTTAGTTGTGTTTGAAATAATCAAAATTCGAACAAAAAATCTTTTAACAAGGATAGTTTTATCAAAATTATTGTTTTTTACATAATATATCATATTGTTAATGATTTATTTATTTTATTAAGATGTGTAGTTTCTTCATGACACTTATATTTTATGAACTTCTCAAACAACTTAAGATGGTTTTAGGCTAATAATTTTACTAGATTAATACATTTTTAGATTGTTTCATTAAATGTATGTTATAAAGTTTTTATTGAACAACCTTGATAGACTTTATAATTCTTCTTTTAAATTCATATTTAAGAAATTTTGGATTAAAAAGTTTTTATATGTCTGAAGTCTTATATGCTGAAACTATTTAACAAGCATCGTGTTTTGTTTTATATACAAAAAATTATTAAAAAACTATTTTGCATCTGCTATTTAAATAAATGATGTAAAATTATCAAATTTCTTTTACAAAAAAAAAACTCATTTTGGGTCCCTTATTTAAAATAACCTATGCCAAAAAAATGTATATCAAGATCAATTATTTTTATATAACTATTGTAACAAATATAGTTTTCACATCCTTCAAAACAATTTTACTTGATTAAAAAACAAAAAATAACCAACCAATAAAACCTAAAGATGTACTTGAGGCATTCTCGCTTCAGGATTCTTAACTAAGATGAATTTATGATATGAGATGTTATTTAAAAGTATTTATTTAAGGAGGTATAGTGAGTATATAGGGTTTAGTGAGTATATAGGTACTAGGTTGCGCCTACCATGATAGATTTCAATTTAAAATGGAAGCACCATCCAACACCATAAATTGATGGATATCATTTTATTTTTTAAAAAAATTATTCCAACTCATGCGTTGGTAGGGTGCGAAGAAAAAAATGTCATAAATATTGTATTATTATAAGTATAATTATTTATTACATGGATAACATTAAAATATAATTATATAAATAATTATATAAGTATTTTCATATTCATTAATAATATAAATATAGTAATATTTTATATAGAAATTCAAATTCAAATTTAATTTTTATTTATTATAATTTTAATAAAATCATATATTTAAAATAACATTGTATTAAGAAATTTATTATTAGAAGAATATAGCTATATAAATATAATTATATTTTTTTATCAATGTACTTGTATACATAAATATAATTTTATTTTAATAAAAAAATAAAATAAATGAAATTGTATATATAAAAAATATAATTATTTTTATATAATATAATGTGTATATAATAATAAACTATAAATATAATATAATCTGAAATATTGTTATATTTGAATGCATAATAAGTGAAAAATAATTATATTTATGTTTATATAATTATAAATATAACAAAAAATGTATTTATATTTTAATATAAAAAATATTACAACAATTTTAATTATAAAAATATAATTATGTTTATATATTTATATTTTCATCTAATAATCAATTATGAATTAAATATAATTTTAAATACGATTGCATTTGAAATTATAATAAATATAAATATATTTATATTTATATAATTACAAAAGTGGTCTAATTATATATATTTATTAGTTTAACATAATTTTAAATATATTTTGGGTTGGTCCATGGTGTGCAATATTGTTTATCTTTTCAACAAAGGATTTAAATCTTTTACAAACTATTTTTTATAAATATTATGTTTATCGATGCATCATAATCTAATCCCTAACACTACAATGCAAACCAATATGCACACATATACCCAACTAAACACTCTTAAATAAATATTTTAAAATAAAAACCCTTATAAGAAATTTATCCTTATTAACGAGCGTGGGGGGCACCAAGGATGAAGTGTACAATTGTGAATAGGAATGTACCTATGCAATAGAGTATCTTCCACGGAGTTTCGTTACACCCACGAACCAGCGTAACACACCACTATGACCACCACCTCTGGCCGTATAAGTTCACATCTAACACAAATCATCGTAAGGTGGCTCGAGCCACATTGTGTTTAGGTGGGTGTTTTTGAAGACCCGAACCAACCCGTTTGGATCCCCAACCTACTATGGATGATCTTCTCCTTGCACAAAAGCGCGATGTTTTGGGATATCGATGATGAGCTTTCCCATAATGAAGCAATAAGAGAAGAATTTGTGGACACACGCTCCCCGGTAACCCTGCTCGAAGCTGTTGAGGTTCCTAATCAAAGACTCCATCAACACAGTCACTAGCAGGATTGGTATCTTCAGGGTACCGTTGGAAGAGTTAAATCTCAAATCCAGCAATGTCTCTTGGGTTCAAAAAGGGTGACCGTGAGACATTGCTGCAGTTGACATTTAATATTCTACCAACGACGCCCTCATGATATCAGTCCTTCCAGCGACTGTGTTGATGGAGTCTTTGATTTGGAACTTCAACAGCTTTGAGAAGGGCTACCGAGGAGCGTGCAACCATGAATTCTCCTCCTATTTCTTCATTATGGTCACCAATATCCTGGACACCACGCTTTTGTGCAAGAAGAATATCATCCACAACAGGTTGGGGGTCTATACGAGGTGGTATGGGTCATCAAAAATACTGACCTAAACACAATGCGACAGGAGTCACTTTACAACGATTTGTGCGTAAACGTTGGCTTATGTAGCCAGAGGTGGTTGTCAAAGTGGCGTGTTGCTTTGGTTCACAGGTGTAAGGCAAATCCATGGAATATAGTCTTTGGCATAGGTATATTCATATTCACAATTATACACTTCATCCTTGGTGTCGCGCTTGCTCGTTAAGAAGGATAAATTTCTTATAAGGTTTTTTATTATAAAACATCTATTTAAGAGTGTTTAGTTGGGTATATGTATGCATATTGGTGTGCATGGTAGGGTCAGGGATTGGATTTTGCACTATTGACAAACACAATATTTGTAAAAAAAAGTAGGTTGTAAAAGATTTCAATCCTTTGTTTAAAATGGAAACGACATTGTGCACCATGTACCAACCCAAAATATATTTATAATCACATTAAACTGATAAATATATATTAGTCCCCTTTTTGTAATTATATAAATATAAATATAAATATATTTATTATAATTTCAAATGTAATCTCATTTACAATTATATTTTATTCATAATTGATTATTAGATAAAAATTTAATTAAAAAACATAATTATATTTCTTATAAATAATTTTTTTATATATTAAAATATAAATATATTTTTTGTTATATTTACAATTATATCAATGTAAATATAATTATATTTTCACTCATTAAGGTTTGAAATATAACAATATTCCGGATCATATTATATTTATTATTTATTATTGGATAATCAATATATTATATAATAATTATTATATTATATATACAGTTTTATTTATTTTATTAAAATAAAATTATATTTATGTATGTGTAGATTGGTAAAAAATATAATTATATTTATATAGTTACATTTTTATATGAATGATTTATTAATACAGTGCCATTTTAAATATAATTTTTATTAAAATCATAAAAAATAAAAAAATAATTAAATTTGAATTTGTATAAAAAAATATAAATGTGTTTATACTATTAATGAATATAAAATTATTTACCCGGACCTGCGAAGCTGCGGCGAGGCTCGAGCGGTTGCGGGAAGTCGGGTCGGGTGATGGGAAATGGAGGAGATGGAGTGGCCGGAGTTCACGTGCGAAGCCGGTGTCGGAGACGGCGTTGGTGGATGTGGTGTGAGCGGAATGCAGGGGGCGGTTGCGGAGGCGGGGCTCCGTTGATTGAACAGGTTTTCTGAAACGGTAAAACTGTAGTGGATGGGTGTCTCCGTTGATTCATCGATGCGATCAGGACTACGGGCGGGAGTCGCGGAGAGGGACGACGTTGCTTTTTTTTAGACTTTGAGGCTCCGATACTGGCTTTTAAATATCCATATATTCAATTCACAGATTTCAATAATATTTAGAATTCAGATTCTGTTTGACCAACATTAAAAAACAAATATTACCCGCACGAGATCCTGCCCGATTCTTATGGACATAAATGCCCCACCACCAATCAGTGTTATATATATATATATTAAACTGCATAAATTTGCATTTATTAATACAATAATATTTATAAACGTTTTTTCAACCGTATGACAACGTTTAACTTTTATAGCTCGGTATTTCTAATTTTTATACCTTATATATTAACGTTTATTAATTGAATAACATTTCTAAATGTATTTTAAAATTTATAATGAGTGTATATATATTAACATTAATTTTAAATATACATTAAACATTATAATAACATTTGTGTATTAATATTTGTTTTTTTATCATTGATAAATTTTTTTTTAAATGACATGCGTATTAATGATTATATATATATCAATGTAACTACATACTATATATATGAAAAATAAAAATATATTAAAATGAATGGGCATTTACACACTTACATGTATGCTTGTAATGTACCTACCTACCTACATACATATATATATTAATACACACACATGCATACCTTCGTACATACAAATTAAGATAAGCACATACATACATGCTTTCAAACATATATTTCAATATAAGTATATTCATACATACGTATATAAATCTATATTAATATATTATAAATACATATTAATACAATTATATAAAATTATACATATATAAAATTATGTACAATTATAAGTATACACATCGACGCATACATACACATGCATAAGTATACATACACATATATACATTAATGTGTGATTTTTATTATATACAATATATTCAATTGTTAATATATAATACTTAATATATATGATGAATATATATATATATATATACATTATTTATTTATTAAACGTGCACACACACACATATATATTAATAATGAATACACATAAAATTTTAAAATTCAAAAAATACATTATATATTCATTACACATGCACGCGCTCACACACACACACACTAACACTTAGTATGTACCTATTTACAAATTTGTGAATGTAATTATTTAGAACTATACATCTACATAGTTACATACAAAAACAAGCACATGCATGCATTCATACATATATATAACTGTATATTAATCTCCACCGGGACATCTCCCATGTGTGATTCAAGCTATAAATCTCCATTAAGAAATCTCCCATGCGAGATGTCTCGGTGGAGATTTGTATGTACCTATATAAAAATTTATTAATGTAATTATTTAGATGCATGTGTGTACAAGCATTAAAACATACATAAAATTATTTGATGTTGTATATACCTATCTCTGTGTGTGTGTGCATGCATGCACTTATATCTGTAAGCAATTACATTAATTATATTTACATATAATTTCAGTAATATATATTTATGTACTCTTACTAATATAGATTTGTGTATGTGTGTACAAACACTTATAAATATTTATTTTTTGTTTATACTTATATAGATCTATATTTGAAAATAATTCCACTAAAATAATTATCTGTATTCATGTTTATATCTATGCGTATGTATGTACATATAATAATAAAATTTAGATGCATGTATGTACATGTATTAAAATATCGTTATAAATACTTATATGTGTATATGTCTATAAAAATTATTTATCACACACACCTAAAAACCAATGAATATATATACACCCAAACATACATACATACATAAATACATATTAATATATTTATACATAAACACATACATATATCCATACGTACAATGGAAGATTTACTTTGTATGTATATATGTGCATGTATACTAATGTGTATGTATGTATGTGTGCATGTGTATACTTATAATTCTACATATTGTTATATATGGATATTTTTATATACTTGTATTAATATGTATTTATGTACTTGTATTGATATAGATTTATATATGTATGCATGTATGTACTTATATTTAAATATTTGGATGAAAGCATGTATGTATATACTTCACACACATATATCAATATATATATGCATGTACATATATGTAGGTATATACATAACATATGTATATGTATGTATGTAAACACTCATTCATTTTCATAATTTCACACACACACACAATATTTTGTTATATTGAAGTATAATTACTACTATATATAAAAAATTTATAATTAGTATAATATATATAAAATATTACTGAGTATTTATAAGTATATAAAAATGTAGACACTCATTCATTTTTATAATTTTATATATACATATGTATAGTATGTAGTTATATTGATATATAATCAATATAATATATATAAAAGTATTAATTAATAAAATATTCATAAAATATTGTGTAAGTATTTATAAGTATACACAAATATAAACACTCATTTTTTTATACCTTTTATATATACATATATGTAGTATGTTGTTATATTAATACAAATAATATATTGTAAATTCACACTGCTATATTTGGAGTGACTTTTTATGTAGCCAATTTACATTATGTAGACATGTTTATGTAAAAATACATTATATATATATATATATATTCAATGATTTATATATATATCTGGGTGATAAAAAAACAAAATATATTTATCTACATATAGGTATAAAAAACTTAATTAGTATATACAACCACAAAACATGGTTTTTGCAGCGCCACCCTTTAATAGCGCTAAAAAAACGCTGATAAAGGGGGTGCCTTTATCAGCAATTTTTTTAGCCCTGATAAAGGTCCCCCCTTTATCAGTGCTTTTTTAGCACTCTTAAAGGGGACCCCTTTATCAGCATTTTTTTAGTAGCGCTGATTAATGCGGTCTTTATCAACGTTTTTTTTACTAGCGTTGATAAATGGTATATTTCAAAAAAAATTATATTTCATTAAAAATAATATATTAATATATAAATATATAAATATATTTATATTGATATAAATATAATATATATTTTGTAAATATGTTTTAGTTAAGTATAAATAGACATTTACACTTAACATCTAAGATATTTATAGAAAATGGTTTATAAAATAATTAAAAAAATATTATTAATTAATAATTTTCTAATTATTATCGAGTAATAGTCATTTAATAACAATTTGAAGACACAAAAAATCAAAAAATCAATAAAATATCTAAAATAAGTTGAAAACATAACTCGAACTTCAAACGACAATAACTTTTGATCTGAGTGTCTGTTTGAGCTCTACCACATATCAAATCGAATCTTGCGATGATCTCTACACCCATAGTGACACAGGTAAACCTCTATCTCATTTTTTGAGCCCCAAAAGGCCCCAAAGGCCTCCAAAACTGAGTTTTTAGTCGGAAATCCAAATGTTTTAAAATTTAATGGAATTTCAACCTCATTTAAGGGGGTATTTTTTCCCTTTATCAGTGGGGAATGAATTTATTCTCCGAGATTACATTAATATTGATATTATGACTTTGAAATTTTTATTTTTTTCATAATGTATTGTTATTTATAATCAAATATATAACAATATATACATATTTTTTATATATTCACACATAAAAAGTTAATTTTATAATTAATTAATTAACTATATTTACATATAAAATATATTTCTCAATATATAACTCTTATCTAAATAAAAACTAATATCCACTTTATTTAAAATACAAATATATATGAGTATTTATATACCTATATAATTTGTTCTCCTAAGGCTTTCGGCAACATGAGCTTTTGTGATTTGAATGTTTTTAACAATGCCCTCCTCGCCAAGCAAGGCTGGTGCCTTTTACAGAACCCTGATAGCTTGAGCGCTAGAGTCGTCAAAGCTAAGTACTTTCCCCACGAGGATTTTTTTGTCTTCCAGCGTGGGTCCTCAACCGTGCTATTTTTTTAGGAGTATTTGGGGTTCAAAGGTAGTCTTGAGTCGTGACATTTTTTGGAAAATTTCAAGCGGTGATTCAATTAATATATGGCACGATCCCTGACTGCCTGGTTTGGAGGGCTTGATTCTCGCTTCTTCGTCTACGCACGACCATGCACATGCTATTGTTAGAGAGCTACTGGTTGATGACCTTTCCGGTTGGGACCTTTAGAGGCTCAATAATTGGTTCACTGAGTCCGATCGTAAGGATATCCTAGCGGTTCCCGTTGTCCACAATGTTGGCCCAGACAAGGTGTGGTGGTCTCTTGCATTATTGGAAATTGAACTATTTGCAACGGGTCATTTTACGACAGGACCTCATTGCAAATGACCTGTTGTAGAAAAGGGGGTCGAAAAAAAACTATTTGCGATGGGATGTGGACCCGTCGCAAATAGTTTCCCCAAGATTATTTAAAAAACAATATTTGCAAAGGGTCGTCGCAAAAGGACTCGTCACAAAAATCTTAAAAAATAAAAAATAAATAAAATTGAATAAAATAATATTAGAAAATAATAATAAAATAATATTGGAAAATAATAATAAAAATAATAATATAAATAATAATAATAATATAAATATTAGTAATATAAAAAAATATAAAATAATAAAATAATATTAATGAAATAATAATATTAAAATTAGTAAAATAAAAATATTTAAAATAATGAAATAATATTATTAATAATAATATTAATATAATAATAATAATAATATAATATTAATAATATAATAATATTATTCATATTATTATTAATGAAATAATAATATTAATATTAGTAAAATAATAAAAAAAATTATAAAATAATAAAAACCTCTATATTTGTAAAAATATAAAAAAACAATAAAAAAATAATAAAAAATAAAAAATAAAAAATAAAAAATAAAAAAATAAAAAAAATAAAAAAAATAAAAAAATAAAAAAATAAAAAAATAAAAAAAATAAAAAAGTTAAATAAAGTAATAAAATGATAAAAAATTAAATAAATAATAAAAAATGCAATATTCACAACAATTTAAAAAACACAATATATAGAAATGTAAATAGTTAATATTATAAAAAAAATTGCATTCAAATGTTTTATCATAAAAAATAAATATACCATTGAGGGGGGGTCCTCTAGAGGAGTTGGGGGAGGTACTCTAGAGGAGTTGGGAGAGATGGTGGAGAGAACTTCATCCCTAAACCACGAATCAGACGTCGCATTTTCTCCATATACTCGTGCTACTGTTGTTGTCATCGATGCATCTCCTCCTCCAGCTGTTGCTGCTGTCATCGAAGCTCTTCCTGTTGTTGCTGCTGCCTTGGCACATCTCCTCCTGCTGCTGCTGATGCATCTCCTCCTACTCCATACACATACTCTCTATAAGCTCACTCTGAGCTCGCAGCTTCTTCTGATACTGTGCAGTAAAAGACGATGACTCTCCACAAACTCCCCTTGAGCTGGACACCGATATCACAGTGGTACCATAATAACTCACAAGCGTCAATCAAGAACCAATACCAACACTTTAGCCTTTCTCGAAGGCATATTGAGTCATCTACAACCATACTGCCTCATCAAATCGGTGGGCACTAGTCTAACCCTCGGTCTCGACCTGACTCTCAGTCTGTGTCTGAGATTTCATGACCTCATATGACTCTTTCAATTGTAATCTAAAATTAAAATAGTTAAAATATTATTTTCAATTAATTTTAAAACTTAAAAAGAAATTATACTAACCACAATCTGATGCCGGCGATCAGCTCTAATCTCTCCAGTGACCAGATCGATGTACATCCTCCTATAAATATCGAACTCCGTAAGATTGGGCTATTCGAATGCCTATTTGAATATAAATTAAACCTTTACATTTAAAATTATATAAATTATTTAAAAAAATTACTTACCATGTGTTCCCTATGCATACTGAATGTATGACCACCAGCTCGATATGTCAACTCATGTCTCCCCTGGTTTTGTCAACCTACCGATGATCTCTTCTGAAAACGTCCACCCAACTAGTGTGAACATAATCCATCCCAAACCTGAGATGAAATGTAATCTGGTCGCTGGATGTGATAAGACTCATCAAACTCTATCACTCCTGCTTTCTTTATTGCTTTCTTTCACAAATTATACAAAACATTATGCCAATGCTCACATATAAACCCCCCATGCATTCTAGATAGCATCACGTATGCTCTCATCGATGGAATACCATAAAACCTACAAATAATTTATAATATCAAGTTATTAATTAAATAAATTTCAAAATAAATATTACTTTTTTATGTACCAGCCAATGATCGAACATGCGGTGCTAAACATCAATGAGAATCTTATCCCATGTGACCCAAGCTGCATAAAAATAATTGTGTAATATAGCGCTCCCCTGTCCAACACCTATATGCGAAAAGCTATGTAAAAAAAAGAACAAATAATCAAACAATTATTATATAAATAAATTAATGAAAGCTAACTAAAATACACAAGTAAATATACCTCCGCATACGTGAATCGAAGCTAGGACATATACGTCTCTCAGGGATAGGGTCAGGAATCATCAACCGCACAAGACCACGCCACCTCCAAGTACTTCATGGACTGCCAGCAGTATGAAGGTTAGATGATCCAACATCCTGCTCGTCCAAAGGTAAATCGACCTCCTATAATTGACGAAATAGATTCTGTTCCATCTAAAACACGAAATAACTATTGTTATAAAATAGGTGAAAACAACTATTATATATAGATATATATTATATATGATTATAATCAGTATTTAACTATGTCAATGTTCATCTTTATCCTCATATTCATATCTGATGATGTCAATGTCTTCATATTCCTCCTCAGCATCATCAATTTCCATATGAGTTTCAGTTTCATCATCTCATGTCATTTCATATTCTTTTATAACATCATTAAAAACATCATCACCATCAACCCTTAACTATGGGGTGTCATCATTGATATTCATGTCTCTTTATGAAAAAGACAGATTTGGAGCAGTCTCTTGAAAAATTTCAATTCCTTGCACTTCAGCTGAACCATATTCATGTTGAGTAAACTAATATTCCCAAGATTTAATTTTTATTATACTCTACCAATCATCCAATTATTTAGCATAGTAATTTGTATAATAAATTTGATGTGCCTAATGAGCCAATAAAAATAGTTCATTTACTGCAAGAAGACTTTTATATTTAATATCAATGATTCTATGGGCCAGATGAACATGCAAGCCTCTCTCAGTATCCAACCACTGACATTTAAACATTGTTATATAATTCTATCCTAGATAACACAATTCAATAATTTCTTCAGCATGCTATAAAAATCAACTTTAGTTTCTCTATGATTAGATCCTCTCAAGAAGACACCACTATTGATTGTTTTTTTGATTCCCCATATGCACATGTATGAAATCAAAAACCATTCATGACATATGCATTATAAGACTTAGCCATTTTGGATGGTGGGTTACTCAAGACACATAACTGATTATCAATTTTATCAGCATGTTGAGATAACTGAAAATTTGTAAAACAATTATCAATATAAAAATTAATAAATTTATTTTTTATGTTAAACCATGAATAATTTATGTTACCAGTTTTTGAAACTAGTAGGAAAAATTATTTTACCGACTTTCTTCCAGAGTAGTAGCTGTAATTTTTGAAAGATGTTTCTTAATAAGATTATCATATAACCTAAAAATAAAATAATATTAATTTAATATAACAAATATTATAGAATAAGTGATAAGATCACTCATAATAAAAATGGTGTCATTTCTTCATAGTTGAGTAGAACATATATATGAGCTATACGATGTTCATCATATGAAAGCCATCATTCATGAACTCCATCGAAGCTAAGTTCGGGCTTATTAAAAACTGATAATTTATTTCTCATTTCATTGTCAATATTTCCCTCATTATGACCCATACATTTGTGTTTTGAGGGATATTTAGATTCAAAACAATGAGAGTAGAAAAAAGAAATTTCCCCTTGAAAATAAGCTTTTGTAATTAAGCCTTCAACCAATGCTTTGTTATGTACTTTTTTCTTCAATTTCTTCATGCATCTCTTGAATGGGTACATCCATCAGAACTGTACTAGACCTCCACATTTTTCTTCATGTGAAAAATATAATATCCAATGTTCCATTGAGTCAAAGAAAGTCGACGGGAAGATTTTTTCTTGTTTATGTAAAATTAAAACAACAACTTCTTATTGCCTAATTAGTGCATTCTAGTATGTTTTCATCATAAAAATGTCTTAAAATAAAATATGATATGTCTATTATCGCATAACAAATATTATAATTCAACAAACCACTTAATCCAATCAGCATAAGTATTTTCATTATAACATGACAATTATGAATTTTTAATCCAGTAATTTGACCATTTCTGACACATCTGCCCAAATTGGAAACATAATCATCTGAAAGTCTCAAATATATAATCCACTAAAAAAACAATAATCAATTTTCTTTAGACAATGTATAAGTTGCTTTAGGATTCATTAACTTCTGTGATCTGACATTTTCAAATAGTTCAATTTTTGGTCGCTTGCAAATTAGGGCAAGATCTAATTTTGTCTTTAAATTATCTTTGGTCTTACCTAGTGTATCCAAAAATATATGAAATAAATTATCAAAATATTCTTCTCAATATGCATGACATACAACATATGAAAGACCAAAAAATCAGACCAATATGGTAGATCCCAAAAAATGATCCATTTTATCCAATTGTGTTCTTTCCCAAAGCCGTCAATTTTCTATTGGTTAATTGTTGGTCTAAATGTGATGGGAGGTAATGAAGAGACAATTGATTTTACCTCTATACCTGAGATCATTTTTGGAGTTTCATTTCTTTCAATTGTACCTTTTCTGAAATGATATTTTTTCCTCCTAAAAGGATGATCGGTTGGAAGGAATTTGCGATGATAGTAAAAAAACAATGTTTTTTCCATTGATGAGTGTAAACGCTTTACTGTCTCTCATAAACTACAAACAAGATTTTGGACCATATGTACTCCAGCCAGATAACATTCCATATGCTGGGAAGTCACTAATTTTCCACAACAATGCAGATTTTAGTAGGAAATTTTGTTTTACGACAACATCATATTTACTGACACCATTACTCAATAATGAATTTAACTCATCAATAAATGGTTTGAAATCAACATCAATATTCTTTTTCAGATGTCCTGGAATTAATAAGGACAACAAGATATATGTTTCCTTCATCAACATCCAAGGAGGTAAACTATATGGAGTTATAAATATAGGCCAACATGAATACTAACTACCGTAAAAACCAAATGGACAGATTCCTTCAGTAGAAAGAACCAATCACACATTTCAGGATTCTAAAGCAAAATACACATTCACTTTATCAATATTTTTCCATAAATCACTATCAAATGGACAATTTAAGATTTTACTAGTTGAAATATTAGTTTTGTGCCATGAAATCAATGTCACTGTGTTCTAAGACATAAATAAACACTACAATCTTGGTGTAAGCAGGAAATATCTCAACTATTTTAAAAGAATCAATCCAAACTTCCCTAGTTGAGCCTCTTTATACCTTGATTTTCCACATGCAGGACAACTATCCAATGACTCATTTTCACCATAATATAAGATGCAATTATTTGAACATGCATGAATCTTCTAATAACCAAGTCCCAGATTACGAACCAGCCTCTTGCTATCATATAAATTTTTGGGCAACACATTTCCTTTAGGTAATAGTGTTTTAACCAAAGAGAATATTTGATCAAATAGCTATTTGACATTCCATTATCTGATTTAATAGCCATAAATTTTTCAACCGCTTCAAATTTTTATATCTTGCATCCAGGATATAAGACTTCCTCAGCAGACCTCAACAACTCATAAAATTGAGATGGTTCCAACTCAGGAGTAAAATCAATATCATCCCGAGTTTCAGTTTGTTGAAAAGATGGACCTACCACATCATGTACTAAATTTTAAAATTGTGAAAGATCCAGAAACAAATTATTAGTATATTCTCTGGAATTTCTTTCACCATGTTGATACCAAAAAACATAATCTGATTGAAAACCAAAATGTAATAGATGAACTCTTTACATTGTCAAATGTGTTAAACTTCCAGAGAGCATATTTTTTAAAAGGGCACATAATTATCCCTTCTAAAAAAATTCTGGGTTTGATGATACAAATGATAATAAAGATTCAACACCTTCAATATATATAGGATTTAAACCAAAACCATTTGGATTTCAGTGCTAATTTATGCAATTGCGATCATCTAATAATGACTATTGTTGACATCCTTACTCCACATTTCTCTACAAAATATAAAATATTTAGTTTTTTTAAATAATTTGATATAAGATAAACACTATCCAAAAAAGAGAAGAAATGTAAATTCACTTTTCTAGTAATTTATAATAATTTCTATTATTTCATATTTATTTATAGTATTATTTTAAAATTTATACTAATCTAGAATAATTTATAATAATTTATACTAATTACCTCTAATTATTATTAGTTACAGCTAATTTATACTAATTACTACTAATTATGAGTGATATAATTTCCATCAGATTAATAAGAACTCTTTTACCTGATGACTCATCTCCTTGCAACTTTATCCAACTAAAATCAATATGAAAAATATGCTCCGGCGTACAAAGATCCATTTTTGTATGCAGGAGAATGGAGAGCAGGGAGGCCTCACCGTGATGCTCACTATTCTCGTGCATACAAAAATGGATATCCATATGCCAGAATAGATTTTTCATAGTGATTTCAGTCGGATAAAGTTGCAAGAAGATGATTTAAAAGACAAAAGAGCCTCTTTTTCCCAACTGCTCATCTCCTTACAAATTTCTCTCGCAAAAATCAGTACAAAAAATATGCTCTAACATATACATATCAATTCACGTGAATATGAAAATGGATATCCATACATTGGAGCAGATTTTTCACAGTGATTTTAGTGATAGAAATTTGTAAGGATATGAACTAGTGAGCAAAAGGAATGCTTCCAATCCGCTAGAAATTATGCCAAATTATAATGAAATATTTCTAATTATTTATAATTATGGAAAATTATTTCTAATTATTGCTAATTATTGCTAATTATTTATAATTATTCATAATTATTTCTAATTATTACTAATTATTGACAATTATTTCTAATTATTGATAATTATTCATAATAATTACTAATAATTACTAATTATTCCTAATTTTTACTAATTAATCGCAATTATTACTAATTATTACTAATTATTACTAATTATTAATAATTATAACAATTTATTACTAATTTTTACTAATTTTTACTATTTATTACTAATTAATCCTAATTAATACTAATTAATCCTACTTAATTTTAATTAATAGTAATTATTACTAATTATTACTAATTATTACTAATTAATCTTAATTATTATTAATTATTACTAATTATTACTAATTAATACTAATTATTACTAAGTATTACTAATTATTTCAAATTATTACTAACTATTCCTAATTATTACTAATTTTTACTAAAAAAACTATTTATTACTAATTAAGCCTAATTATTACCAATTAATCATAATTATTACTAATTAATCCTAATTATTACTAAATATTACTATTTATTACTAATAAATATTATTTATTACTAATAAATACTATTTATTACTATTTATTACTAATTATTACTAATTAATCCTAATTATTACTAATTAATCATAATTATTACTAATTAATCCTAATTATCACTAATTAATCCTAATTATTACTAATTAATCCAAATTATAACGAATTAAACCTAATTAATATTAATTATTACTATTTATTACTAATTATTACTACTTATTACTCATAAATACAATTCATTACTAATAAATTCTATTTTTTACTAATTATTCCTAATTATTACTAATTATTACTAATTATTACTAATTATTAATAATTATTGCTAATTATTAATAATTATTACTAATTATTGCTAATTATTACTAATTATTGCTAATTATTACTAATTAATCCAAATTATTAATATTTTTTACTAATTTTTACTAATTATTCCCAATTATTATTAATTTATCCTAATCATTACTAATCATTACTAATTATCACTAATTATTACTATTTACCACTTGTTATTACTATTTATTACTAATTATTACTAATTATTACTAATTATTACTAATTAATCCTAATTATTACTAATTAATCCCAATTATTACTAATTGTTACTAATTATTACTAATCATTACTAATTATTACTATTGATTACCATTTATTACTAATTATTACCAATTATTACTAATAATTACTAATTATTACTATTTATTACAAATTATTACAAATTATTACTAATAATTACTAATTAATCCTAATTATTAATAATTATTCCTAATTATTACTAATTATTCCAATTAATACTAATTATTACTAATTAATCCTAATTATAACTAATTAATGCTAATTATTACTAATTATCGCTAATTATTGCTAATTCTTGCTAATTATTGCTAATTGTTGCTAATTATTCCTAATTATCCCTAATTATTCCTAATTATTCCTAATTATTGCTAAATATTACTAATTAGTCCTATTTATTCCTAATTATTCCTAATTAATCATATTTAATCCTACTTATTACTAATTAATCCTAATTATTACTAATTAATCCAAATTATTAGTAATTAATCCAAATTATTACTAATTATTCGTAATTATTACTAATTAATTCTAATTATTATTGATTAATACTAATTATTACTAATTATTACTAATTAATCCTAATTATTACTGATTAATCATAATTATTACTGATTAATCCTAATTACTACTGATTAATCATAATTATTAGTAATTAATCCTAACTATTACTAATTAATCATAATTATTACGATGGGGGAAGGAGAGGGGCGGTCCTCGACGTCTCTCGACACCTTGTTTGCCCTAGCTCATCCAAGAGGAGGAAACCTCCTTTCTTTCGTTGCAAATCACCATGTCGATCGACTATGACCGCCTGCTTCAGACTCGATCAAGGGTCGAGACAAGGAATACTTGAAGAGCTTCTCCTTTTTTTTGGTTTTCCGTGGGTTTCTTTTGCTTCACTTGCGAATCGGGTCTCGAAACGTACAGTCAAAAAGGGTTCACTCGCTCATGTTACAGCTTCGAACCCTGCTATTTCAGCAACGATTGATCTCTACAAGTACTTAATAATTGCTCGCATCTGATTGATTAAAGGTATGAAACCCTGGAAACTCGTTGATCTTGTTTCCCGTCTCGCCTCTATTTGGGGATCTGAAGATTTCTAATGTGTCTCAATAAGACGCGGTTTCTTCCATATTTTGTTCCCTACTGCTAAACTTACAGGACAAGCTTGGAGTATAGGTTCAACAAATCTAAGGCCTGAAACGCTTACGATTCATGAATGGAATTTAAGTTTCAGTCTTAACGAATTTAAGGATACTTGTGCACTAGTATGGATTAAAATCCATGGACTTAATTGGGTATTATGGCACTTTGAAATTTTGCATGACATCGCTTTGGTGATTTATATCCCTATTTGAATGGATAATGTCACCAAAGAAGTTAGTTTCGGCCATTTTGCATGAGTTTTGGTAGAGGTAGACTTATGTACCACATTGATTGATAGAGTGGTGCTTTCCACTTCACATGATAAGATCAACCTTCAAATTGAGTATGAGAAAGCTCCTCCATTTTGTGTCTCTTACCGAATTGCAGGTCACTCGATTGATGCATACAGAAGAGAACTGGTTTGTTCTAACTATCAAGCTAAAGGTCATAACATGAAAAACTATAGAAAGAAGAATAACTCGGAGTCTGACCAGTGCTTTGATGCTCAGGACAAGAACCATGTTGATGATTCAGTTCCTAAGAACCTAAATCTTCTAGTCGGACAGAATCCTACCGTTGAGGTAGGGTCTGGAATTGATGTTGAAGCCCCTTCTTTAAAAGATAGATTCACTGCTCAAGGTGATCCCATTTTGATTTCTCATGCCCGAATGAATGGTAAAGTCACTTCATCTTAGGCAGATATGGCTGAGGATAGTCACATGGATGTTAATAATGCTTACAAGGATGTTATTAATGGGATTTACTTTAAAGATGTGTTGTCTAAAGGTATAGTAGATGAATGTGACAACGAATCAGATAAAAGCCAGACTATCAAGGAGCACTCTGCTCATGAGGCTATGGATTTCAATTTGTGGAAAGAGCAGATAATGGCTAATGTTAAGGACAGAAAATGGAAGAATAAAATGGAGGTTGTTACCTCAAAGAGGATTAAATCCAACAAGGATGTCAATAATTTTGATCCTATGAAGGTTAATGAGAAGGTCTTACTCTGCATTTCTCAAACTTCTTCTGAGCCAAGAAGAATCCATAGGAGGTCTGCAGCTCCCTCCTCCCCTCATGCAACTCCTAATGCAGAGATTTTATCAAAGAAATGCACTCAGAATGAATCTACTACTTCTATAATCAATAACACTAAATGTTATCCAGATTCTAGTTTTCCAGCAATAAAGGCTCTTGAGTAGGTTCATCTTCTTGCCAAGGAAGTTATTTCCTCACCTTTAGAATTAGTAGATTCTAAAGGGACAAATACATATGTGGTTGTGCACAGCGACTCCCAATTGAATTCTGGGATGGGTTCTAGTGGGATAGGGATTCCTATTTGCACCGTTGTTTTGCATGAGTAGTGAAAGATTGGACATAAACCTACTAATCCTTTGGTTTCAAAGGTAGAAATCTCTATGGGGACAGGACCATCACTTGCTCTATGCTGCAATGTCCATGCCTAGACTACTACTCAGAATGTAATTAAAAATGTTAATACTCATAATCCTTTTAAAATTCTTGGCTCTGTCAGCAGCAATGATGATGGAAAAGAAAGTGATGGTGTGCACAAGATTGATGACATGAGTGAATATTTCGCCGCAGACCTCTCAGAGGATGAGGTGGGCCCCAAATATAGGTCAAGACTTGGAAGAGGTTACGTCACCCTCATAGTTGTGGTGGAAGCCTATCTCATCACAATATGACCGTATGCTCCCAAGTTTCTTGATGTCTTGTGTGTTTTTTTGGTGGACTCTTTTGGTCTTGTTTGGTTCCTCTTATATTGTTATGTTTTTTATTTTATAAAGAGGCCTTTGCACCTCAACCATTAAAAAATTAATCCTAATTATTACTAATTAATCCTAATTATTACTAATTATTCCTAATTATTCTTAATTATTCGTAATTATTTCTAATTATTCCTAATTATTACTAATTAATCATATTTATTACTAATTATTACTAATTACAACTAATTATGGATAATTATTACTAATTATCTTTAACTATCACTAATTGTTAAAAATTATGACTAATTGTTACTATTTATTATTATTTATAAATATTCATTTCAATTTATTACTTATTAAAGTTAATTATTCTTAATTATCACAAATTATTACTAATTATTACTAATTATTAATGATTATTAATAATTTTTCTAATTAATACTAGTGACTACTAATTAATAACAATTAATATAACTATTAATTAATACTAATAACATATAATTGTAAAAAAAATAATGCAAAAATAATAATCTAATTCTAATTTAATTTAATTACAGCTAATTAACAATAATTATAACTAATATCAAATAAAATTAATTAACTAAAAAATAAAATAAATAGATAAATACCTTAAAACTGATTTTTTCAGAGGATTTAAGCCATGAATATTTCTCCGATTTAAAATTTTTAACTTTGAAACTTTTTGAGAGAGAAAATGTAAGTAGTGAGGGAGAGAGGAGTATAGAAAAGAGTGGAATGGGAGGAAAAATGATAGGGTATATATAGGTTAGCTTAGTTGCGACGAGACCCATCACAAATACTAACCCCCTACTAATTAGGGTTATTGGTTAAAAAGTTATTTGGGTCGGGTCCCGGTGCAAATACCAACCTGCCGACATAATATTTACGACAAGAGATAAACCCCATCACAAATACCCTTCCTGTATTTTGGCACGTAACTCACACCAAACCTTTTGTGATGGGTTGAGGGTCCCATCGCAAATAGTTCCTCTTGACAGACTATTTGCGATGAGACCCTTCTCCATCACAAATACCCCATCACTAATACCTGTTTTTCCGTAGTGTTGATTTATCTGGTTATACTGTTCTTTTGGGTTATAGGGCATGTGTTATGAGCGGTTGTAACGCCCCGACCCCAGCTACCCAGATTCGGTGCATTACTTTGTAACATTGGCATGATCACAAAAGATCAAGTCTCGAAAGACCGATTAGTTTAGTAGCCTTGGAAACACTAGATACATTCATAAATGTTACATTACATCAGAAGGTGAAAAACTACAATAACAAAGTCTCCATAGTCCACACTCATATCCTCTTCTGACTATCCCTGCAGGTCATTCATAAAATACTTCTTCACATCCTGGAAAATATTAAAACATTTAAAGGGGTGAGCTCAGATGATCAGTAAGGATAACAATATTGAGTAAGCTTTCATAAATAATCATTAACATTTAAGGCAATGTATAACTAAAACAAAATCCTTTTTAAACTTGAACTTTAGCATAATATGGAAAAAATAAAATTAAATAATGCCATTTACTTACTCACATGGATATTCTACTATTCGAATAATCCCATGCAATATCAATAACCACTTTCATAATGATGAAATGTATAATGCCAGACTATCATAACCACGTAGCCAAGGCCTCATGCCAAGACCAAAAATAAGATTTTGTCAAGGCCTCGTGCCAAGACACTAGTTTGTCTCATGAGACCTACCGATGCATCGAGGAGCTATAGCGGGCTCCACCCGTCACTTATTAAGTACAATGCATTCCTCATATGAATAGGTTTAAACATTTCATAAACCATAACATAATCGTATCACATAAAACATGCATAAAGGAAACATAACATTTCCACATTTCAATAAAAAGATAACAATACAACACATTGATATAATAAAAACGCTTTCAAAACCATTTTCAATACCAAAATAAAAGAAAGTTAAAACATTGTATTTATTTTTCATTAAAAAAGTGATGGCTTGTAGAGGAAGCTGAAACTCAAATAATGGTCACGGCGGCGGATAAGTCATTGTCGCCGCATATGTACGGAAATAAAAACATTCCCTTTTTGTTGTTTAGTAAAACGCTTCGTATAAAAAAATATTCCTTTTGAATAAACATAAAATTCAAAGGGGTTTATACACCGTATAAAAGAAAGTTGTGTATAAAACCAAATATGCCTCAATGAAAGGAGATTGAGATGAAGTCCTTAAAAAGATCATTTTTAAAATAAAATAGATCTATTATGTGTATTCACTATAGGTACACATAAAGAAAGTAAAAATACAAAATAAGACATAATAATATCATGACATAATTTGAAATTACGAGATTAACCCAAAGAATGGAAATTGGGTTAAGAAGTTCCCTTACCTTGCGTCCTGTCCTGACTCGACCGTTCTTTAACCTCCTGAATAATAAACTAGAGTTAATTCCTATTTACTTAAGAACCTTTTTCATGTTCATTATTCCTTTTATATCCCTTATTACCATGTTATGAACATTATGTAATTATTTAAGTTTATAACGGTCATTTTGTCGATCTTAGGTACTTGAGTCAAAAATAACATTCTTATAATTACAAGTTGTTCATGTGGTGATATATCCATTATATCCAGAATTATATTCATGATATAGATATCATATATCTCATATATATCCAGTATATACATGCATTTATATTATTACATAACATTTAGAGGTAAAAATGAAATGCATCGTTCATGGAGACGGTAAGCCGTACGTACGCATGAACGCTACTTTCATTTCTATTTCATATTTAATGGAATGAAATCATAATTATATAAAGGTATAATATAGTTCCATTATAATATCATATATAATATCATTTACTCCATCCTTTATACATCCCACATATGACATTAACGATTCACATCACTTTGAGGGGGCGGTAGTCCGCACTTCCTAAAATGAAATTATCGCGTTTACCCATAATGGAAACAATAAAGGTATGCCATAAATGAAAAATACAGAACCTTTAGTAAAACATAAACATATTATATATCATTTATAAATAGAGTGAAATCTTAATGGCCACCTTTGAAGGTGTTTTATGAGTGTTGAACAATCATCGTTTCGTGAGGCAGAAATTCGCCATCCACAGAAACCGTATGTTCTTTAACCATTAGATGTAGGTGTGTGTAAGTGTAGCTTTAATACTAATTATAACAACATCCTAGTATATTGAGGATACTGGTGTTATTACAAAATAAAGGAATAAAAAGAGTTTAGGGGTTTGGATAAGCAAAATAAAACAAAATAACATAAGAGAAGACATTACCTTAAAATTGGGTAACTCTTTTGATTTGAGCCAAAGGCTTCCTTGGGAATACTTCTGCCCAAAGTGAGGCTTCTAGGAGTAAGGGAGGGAAGTTGGGAGAGTATTTGGGCAGAGGTTGGCCGATCCAAAAGGCTTTGAATGTGTGAGTAAGGTGGTAGAGGTGGGGGCCTTTTATAAGTGGAGAGGAGGGGCACTCTTGGAAAGTAAAGAAAAGTCACTTTATTATAAAATGAGTTTCGGATTTTAGAGGTCCCAAAATTATATAATTCAAGGTTAAGGTGATAAGGGTTCGAAATCTACTCATCCAATAGGTTTTTGACAAGTGTAAGCCTTGGATTGTACATTATCTTTTCATTTTATTAAAATCGTTAAATAATGAGGTCATCGCTGCATCATAATTATGTCATAAATAATTTAATTTATTTAATGTCTAAAAATTATAAAAAAATATTATGATATAGGAAATCTTTTTTCTTTACAATGAATATTTATAGTCAAAAATATTACTTGTATAACCCCATTTAAAAATTGTTTTAGTAAAACATTTCATGCTTGTGTCATTTTTTACTTTAACATTAAATAAAAGGTATTTATGTCATTTTCCAACTAAAGTGGCTCCATGGGGTACCCAAGTTGACCCATGGATTGGTCTTGGTCGGCCATGGAACATCCAATGAGGGTAGTACATGTGTAAAGCTCATCTCATATTATTAAAACATTATTTTTACCTTAAACTACACTAATTACCTCTAATCGCGATTAAGAACTTAAAAGTTACTATTTACCAAAAATTATTTTAATCTCATTGAACCACATTTTACTTTTTAATGAAAACCATGTATGTCGGATTTTTGAAAATCAAATCACAGAAGTGGTAATATTTCATTTAAACGAAAAATCAGTTATTTAACTACCACTTAGTGGTTTCACTATTCATCAAAAATTGAAGTTGTTCAGAACAATGCCAAAATTTCACCCTAAGATATAATTGATATTCCGAATTCAAAAATGATGTCTATTTTACAAAATTCCAAACATATAAGTTGCATTAATTAATTTTATAATTAATTCCCGCTGTCACAACAAATAGCGTGTTTTTAAGAAACAATTTATATCAAAAGATTGGCAATTGTTTATGTCCAATTTCAATGTTAAATTAATTATAATGACCACCATTGGATAAAATGGTAAAAATATATTCTAATTATACTTTAAAACCAATAAATAATATAATTTATCACTATAAATTATTTTTATTAAAAAAGTTGTTTTTAAGTATTTTTCACTATTCATAAAAAATTAGATGTTCTCAGAAAAATACCAAAAATTAAACATAGGCTAATTTCGATATTCTGAATCCAAAAATGAAGTCCATTTTGAAATATAAAAATTCTATAATTTTAAAAAGTGGTTATTACTATTCATAACGGCTACTTTGATTAGTCGCGGTGTTTTAGAACTCGAAGTTGCATACAATGCAAGCTATTGCATTATTGAATGAGAAGCGTATTGTGGAAGCTCGGGGTGTTACATTCTCCCCTCCTTCAATAAATTGCGTCCTCGCAATTTGAAATTTTTCTTGAAAAATAAAAGGTTGAAAATAGAAAATACCTTTGTGGAAAACCCACATCGGAAATAAGATTAATAAAATTTAGCCTTAATAAGAGGGAAAGGGAAATGAAAAAGTCACCACCCAATTATGATCTCGATTAGGAGAACATTGGTGGCAATTAGAGACATATAATTGGAGGAAAAACGTAAATATTTGTAGGGAGTGATTGAGGTCATCAATCACAATCAACTGTCAAATTGAGGGCCTCAAAGCCTTCAATCTATGTTGATTTAAAATATCATCAGTTCAACAAGACATAAGGTATTAGGATAACACATTTTTTTGTTTTAATATCCCTTTACTAAAGTTTAAGAATTAATTTATTCATTGAATAAGAGATAGGTATATATATATTTATGCTTGACAATTAGAGTTTCAACCTTCAACTCATCTTTCACTCAAAAAGATAATAGAACTCAAAAATATTATACTTATCCTAATTGTATAAGGTTACAAATGTTAACACATACCATTTATATTAGTAAAATTATTTTGTAATAACCAGGGACTTCCTGTAGGCTAGTGGTAGGAAATAAAGGCCTGCACTACTAGAAAACTAACCTTTACCAACGGTTTGGAACCGTTGGTATAGGCCTCCAAACCGTTGGTATAGCCTATACCAACGGTTTGGAGAACCGTAGCCAAGTAAGCCGTTGGGATAGGTCTATACCAACGGTTTTCCAAAAACCGTTGGTATAGACCTATATCAACGGTTTTGGAAACCGTTGGTATAGGTAATACGAAATCTATACCAACGGTAATGGAACCGTTGGTATATAAAATCCAAAAATAAAACATCCGCTGGGATTTGATCCCAGGACCCCTCGTTTATAATCGAACGACTTAACCACTAAGCTAACATCACTTTGTAAACATAATTTCATAAATATATATATGTATTATCATAATTATTTAAAATTTTGATTCATAAAATGTTCTCGGTTAGTAGATCTGGAAAAAAATTAAAGAACCTATCCCAACGGTTTTCAAAACCGTTGGGATAGCCCTTTCCCAACGGTTTTAAAAACCATTGGGATAGGTTTGGGTGGGATAACCCTTTCCCAACGGTTTTTAAAACCGTTGGGATAGGTTATGGTGGTTGATTTTCCCCCTCCCTTTCCCAACGATTTTGGTGAACCGTTGGGAAAGAGGACTCTTTCCCAACGGTTTTGATGAACCGTTGGGAAAGAGGAGGGAAAGAAGACCCTTTCCCAACGGTTCACCAAAACCGTTGGGAAAGGGGACTCTTTCCCAACGGTTTTGATGAACCGTTGGGAAAGAGGAGGGAAATAAGACCCTTTCCCAACGGTTTTGGTGAACCGTTGGGAAAGAGGGGGAGGGAAATAAGACCCTTTCCCAACGGTTTTGGTGAACCGTTGGGAAATGGTATCTATACCAACGGTTTTTACAAACCGTTGGTATAGAAGTGTTGGGAAAGATCATCTTTCCAGTAGTGCTGTCGCACTATGGTTGTGGGTTCGATTCCTGCAGCTTTGTCCGACGTGACGGGCTATGCCCCACCCTGCAGGTTGTCCTTTTACTAAAACTATAGTATTATAATATTCCAAAAATAATCTTCATAAATTTTTTAACCTCAAACAATACTATCCAAAGATCAACTTAATCCACTCCAACCTTTATAGTTATCCAAAATACCTCTGTCCAGACTTTCTCTAAAAGGTCTCTTAATTCCAAAATCAATTTATCAGATTCCCCAAACAAAGTAAAGTTTTTCTTATTGTCACATAATAAAAATATGATTACCTTCATCATATTAAAACCTTACTAAAACAACAAGTACTGCAGTACAATCCTTATATATATATCACATTATTCTAATAACCAGAATATAATCCACGAGTCCAAAATCACCAATACATTAATTATTTTTCTTCAACTGTAGTAACAGCATAAGATTGTCCTTGATCCCTTGGCCTTTTCTGAGGTAAGTTTCCCTGACGCTTAGGACATTCATTTGCATAATGCCCCATTTCCCTACAATTTTAGCATTCAACATTGATAGCCTCTTTCTTTCCCTTGCAATCACGCGCCTGGTGACCTTTTTCTCCACATTTATAACAAACTCTCATTCCTTTTAGGCAAGTACCAGGGTTATTCTTCCCACAAGTATCACTTAATGGAAAATCCTTCTTTCCCTTCTTTCCCTTTATCTATCTCTTGTTCCACCATTCTCTTCTTCTCTTACTTTACTTTGTTGTCATAAGACTTAGAGAATTCCTTTTCTGTCTTGATAGCACATGAGACAATATCTTCGTATATTGAGAAATATTGTGATACTAAATCTCTACGGAGAAATGGTTTTAACCCATCAAAGAAATGATCAATCTTACCTCTTGGGTTAGGTATATAATCTACAACATACCTCGCCAACCTTGTAAAGTTGGCCTCATACTTTGCGACATTCTCATCCTCCTTTTGTCTCAGACTCAGAAATTGCCTTTCCATATCTGCTCGATGGTCATGAGGAAATTATTTTTCTAATAAAATCTCTTTGAACTCCCTCCATTCCATATTCGATACGTCATCATCTTCCTTTGTATTTTGAATCAATGACCACCATTGATCGGCATCTCCAGTGAGGCTGTAAACTGCCATGATAACCTTCTCCCTTTCGCTACTCCCCAAGGCGTGGAATATTTTCTCTAAGGAGTTTATCCATTGCTCAGCTACTAACGGATTTGTACCCCCATTAAATGTTGGTGGTTGTTTCCTCATGAAGCGGTCTAACATTGATCCTCCACATTGCGGATCAGGGTGCTCCATACGAGTAAGGTTATTATTCATAACCTGAGTGAGTTTTCCCAGTATGGTAATAAGTTGATCAGTACCAGTTGTATCTCCAGCTCCACAATAATTATCTCGAGCAGGAGGGCAATCCCTACACGGAGTGCGTGCATTGATACGGTTTTCATTCCTTCCACTAGGCGCCATTTCTAAACAATGGCATAAACTATATTAGTTTATGAATAAAAATACATAATTCCATACTTGTAAGATACATAACATAAATTGAACTATTTATGGATATAATCCATAAAAATGTTTTCTTTGAGGAAGTATATACTCATCACCCTTCATAGTGGTTTATAAAGAAAATGAGAATTATCCAAAGCATATCCCCCAGGAGTGTCGTAACCAAGAGTGCAGCAAGGCCCGTTGTCGTGCACCAGTTCCCGTTCGAGTCTAGCTCAAAGCGGTGTTTTCGGGTTTTACCCCTAGGTACATCTGTGCCAGAGCCACCTCTACCTGCTCGTATCTAGACATGGATGTATTTCTCGTAAAACTCACAACATCTCTACAATACCAAAATTCTAGGAATTTCTTCTATACTAATCCTCAAAGTCTATCTTCGGGATATGTGCTCTAATCAGAGTTTATCTAAATATAGCTTCCAAGGTTAGTACTAAACTGCCTCTGATACCAACTGTAACGCCCCGACCCCAGCTACCCAGAGTCGGTGCATTACTTTTTAACATTGTCATGATCACAAAAGATCAAGTCTCGAAAGACTAATTAGTTTAGTAGCCTTGGAAACACTACATTCATAAATGTTACATTACATTAGAAGGTGAAAAACTACAATAACAAAGTCTCCATAGTCCACACTCATATCCTCTTCTGACTATCCCTGCAGGTCATTCATAAAATACTTCTTCACATCCTGGAAAATATTAAAACATTGAAAGGGGTGAGCTCAGATGCTCAGTAAGGATAACAATATTTCGGAAGCTTTCATAAATAATCATTAACATTTAAGGCAATGTATAACTAAAAAAAATCCTTTTTAAACTTGAACTTTATCATAATATGGCAAAAATAAAATTAAATAATGCCATTTACTTACTCACATGGATATTTTACTAATCGAATAATCCCATGCAATATCAATAACCACTTTCATAATGATGGAATGCATAATGCCAGACTATCATAACCACGTAGCCAAGGCCTCGTGCCAAGACCACAAATAAGATTTTGTCAAGGCCTCGTGCCAAGACACTAGTTTGTCTCATGAGACCTACCGATGCATCAAGGAGCTATAGCGGGCTCCACCCATCACTTATTAAGTCCAATGCATTCCTCATATGAATAGGTTTAAACATTTCATAAACCATAACATAATCGTATCACATAAAACATGCATAAAGGAAACATAACATTTCCACATTTCAATCACAAGATAACAATACAACACATTGATATAATAAAAACGCTTTCAAAACCATTTTCAATACCAAAATAAAATAAAGTTAAAACATTGTATTTATTTTTCATTAAAAAAAAGTGATGGCTTGTAGAGGAAGTCGAAACTCAAATAATGGTCACGGCGGCGGAGAAGTCGTTGTCGCCGCATATGTATGGAAAGAAAAACATTCGCTTTTTGTCGATTAGTAAAACGCTTCGTATAAAAAAAGATTCCTTTTGAATAAACATAAAAGTCAAAGGGGTTTATACACCGTATAAAAGAAAGTTGTGTATAAAACCAAATATGCCTCAATGAAAGGAGATTGAGACGAAGTCCTTAAAAAGATCATTTTTAAAATAAAATAGATCTATTATGTGTATTCACTATAGGTACACATAAATAAAGTAAAAATACAAAATAAGACATAATAATATCATGACATAATTTGAAATTAGGAGATTAACCCAAAGAATGGAAATTGGGTTAAGAAGTTCTCTTACCTTGCATCTTGTCCTGACTCGACCGTTCTTTAACCTCCTGAATAATAAAATAGAGTTAATTCCTATTTACTTAAGAACCTTTTTCATGTTAATTATTCCTTTTATATCCCTTATTACCATGTTATGAACATTATGTAATTATTTAAGTGTATAACGGTCATTTTGTCGATCTTAGGTACTTGAGTCAAAAATAACATTCTTATAATTACAAGTTGTTCATGTGGTGATATATCCATTATATCCAGAATTATATTCATGATATAGATATCATATATCTCATATATATCCTGTATATACGTGCATTTATATTATTACATAACATTTAGAGGTAAAAATGAAATGCACCGTTCATGGAGACGGTAAGCCGTACGTACGCATGAACGCTACTTTCATTTCTATTTCATATTTAATGGAATGAAATCATAATTATATAAAGGTATAATATAGTTCCAGTATAATATCATATATAATATCATTTACTCCATCCTTTATACATCCCACATATGGCATTAACGATTCACATCACTTTGAGGGGGCGGTAGTCCGCACTTCCTAAAATGAAATTATCGCGTTTACCCATAATGGAAACAATAAAGGTATGCCATAAATGAAAAATACAGAACCTTAAGTAAAACATAAACATATTATATATCATTTATAATTAGAGTGACATCTTAATGGCCACCTTTGAAGGTGTTTTATGAGTGTTGAACAATCATCGTTTCGTGAGGCAGAAATTCGCCATCCACAGAAACTGTATGTTCTTTAACCATTAGATGTAGGTGTGTGTAAGTGTAGCTCGAATACTCATTATAACAACATCCTAGTATATTGAGGATACTGGTGTTGTTACAAAATAAAGGAATAAAAAGAGTTTATGGGTTTGGATAAGAAAAATAAAACAAAATAACATAAGAGAAGACATTACCTTAAAATTGGGTAACTCTTTTGATTTGAGCCAAAGGCTTCCTTGGGAAGACTTCTGCCCAAATTGAGGCTTCTAGGAGTAAGGGAGGGAAGTTGTGAGAGTATTTGGGCAGAGGTTGGCCGAGCCAAAAGGCTTTTAAAGTGTGAGTAAGGTGGTAGAGGTGGGGGCCTTTTATAAGTGGAGAGGAGGGGCACTCTTGGAAAGTAAAGAAAAGTCACTTTATTATAAAATGAGTTTCGGATTTTAGAGGTCCCAAACTTATATAATTCGAGGGTAAGGTGATAAGGGTTAGAAATCTACTCATACAATAGGTTTTTGACAAGTGTAAGCCTTGGATTGTACATTATCTTTTCATTTTATTAAAATCGTTAAATATTGAGTTCATCACTGCATCATAATAATGTCATAAATAATTTAATTTATTTAATGTCTAAAAATTATAAAAAAAATACTATGATATAGGAAATATTTTTAGATTTCCAATGACTATTTATAGTAAAAAATATGACTTGTATAACCCCATGTAAAAATTGTTTTAGTAAAACATTTCATGTTTGTGTCATTTTTTACTTTAACATTAAATAAAAGGTATTTATGTCATTTTCCAACTAAAGTGGCTCCATGGGGTCCCCAAGTTGACCCATGGATTTTCTTGGTCGTTCATGACACATACAATGATGGTAGTACATGTTTCAAGCTCATCTCATATTATTAAAACATTAGTTTTACCTTAAACTACACTAATTACCTCTAATCGCGATTAAGAACTTAAAAGTTACTATTCACCAAAAATTATTTTAATCTCATTGAACCACATTTTACTTCTTAATGACAACCATGTATGTCGGATTTTTGAAAATCAAATCACAGAAGTGGTAATATTTCATTTAAACGAAAAATCAGTTATTTAACTACCACTTAGTGGTTTCACTATTCATCAAAAATTGAAGTTTTTCAGAACAATGTCAAAATTTCACCCTAAGCTATAATTGATATTCCGAATACAAAAATGATGTCTATTTTAAAAAATTCAAAACATATAAGTTGCATTAATTAATTTTATAACTAATTCCCGCTGTCACAACAAATAGCGTGTTTTTAAGAAACAATTTATATCAAAAGATTGGCAATTGTTTATGTCCAATTTCAATGTTAAATTAATTCTAATGACCAAAATTGGATAAAATTGTAAAAATATATTCTAATTATACTTTAAAACCACTAAATAGTATAATTTATCACTATAAATTATTTTGATTAAAAAAGTTGTTTTTAAGTATTTTTCACTATTCATAAAAAATTAGAAGTTTTCAGAAAAATACCAAAAATTCAACATAGGCTAATTTCGATATTACAAATCCAAAAATGAAGTCCATTTTGAAATATAAAATTTCTATAATTTTAAAAATTGGTTATTACTATTCATAACGGCTACTTTGATTAGTGTCGGTGTTTTAGAACTCGAAGTTGCGTACAATGCAAGCTATTGCATTATTGAATGAGAAGCGTATTGTGGAAGCTCGGGGTGTTAAAGAGGTGGTGTTTCTTGATCCCCATTTAGAGACATATTTGGAATCTTAATGCTCCACTGAATTCCAAGCGTTTCTGTTGGAAAATTTGTAGAGGTATCCTACCCACATACGCTCACCTGGCCGATAGGCACTTCTCTGATAACGACATGTGCCTGCTCTATGGGAGTACGACTAAGACAAATTTTCATGTCATTTTTTTCTACCCTTGGGTCACCAGGACTTGTTCCACATGTGTGACACAAGATCTCATTCATTGGAGAAACCTTGATAACATTAATCTCATTGTGGGGGATTGGTTTGGTACTTTTCCTGCTCAAACTATTGCAGGACTATGTATCCATTCCTGGATTATAAGGTTTTGTCCTAACACCTTCATTTTCAAGAACATTATTAAATACATCATGGTATAGATTTCTAGGATACATAATTGGGGAACTTAGTGGCTTGATGCTAAGGGGCTCATCCACCTTCACCTATTCATTCCCTTCATATCCGATGGATCACCCCCCCCCCCCTTTGGGTGTTCTAAAACATAATACTAACGCAGTGACTCCTGGGGATGGTTCTTTTGTCCTAGGGGCAGTCCTCCAAGATCATGCTAGCTCTATTATTGTGGATCGTTATTCCTCATACATTGTTGGTTGGTCTCCTCCTATGGCAGAGGCTGTAGCTATTTGAATGGGTGTGTGGTTCATCTCATCTCTTGGATAGAAGGATGATGTGGTCGAATATGATTTTTAAGTTATTATCAATGCTCTGAAGGAGGATGAAGGTGACCACCAAGAATATGGGTCCATTATCGACATTATCAGATCTTTGGAACCATTGTTCTCTTATTATTGTTTATCCTTTGTGAGGAGAGAGGGAAATCATGCAGCTCATTTTATTTCCAAATCATTTTTTTGTTTTATTAAAAGACACTTTAAGGAAAAGTGGGAACCATACAGAATCATTCACAACAGCAGAAAAAATGGACCCTCCAAAAAAAAGTTCACCACATATTTCAAAATTCAAAAAATTAAAACAGCACTAACACACCACGCCTCGAACTGTCACCATGCACCCTATTCAAATTTCAAACAACAGATCCACATCGTTGCCTCAATCCACAAACCCTACAGTGAGATGAGACCATCATCAACCACTGTGTTGCCACCATCACCACAACACATCTTTCACCTACACAGTGCCACTGTTCACTCCAAAAATCTTCATAATCACTAATTCCATACCTCGTTGCCACCGATCTATCATCTTCATCATCACCCCCTGAAGCCTCCTTCTCAAACTCACTTCCCAAAGAACATTGAAGACCACTGCACAACTCCACCTCAGTGAGAACAATGGAATCCTGGATAAAGAGTAGAGAAAAAATAGGCTTTTTCATGAAGATACAACGGTAAGACCATCTTTGACCGGGAGACCTCAAACTAGGGAACATGATTAACCAGAAAAGACCTAAACAAATCTAACCCCAGAATCGACCTCCCCAAACAACCATGCTGATACAACCCTCATCACTAGCCCCAAGCCACAGAAACAGTGGCAGAATCCAAACAAAATCCACTAAAACCCACTAACACTGTGAGACGAGACTCCTCTAGGAACAACACGTCCATAAAAAACTAAAGCCACTAAAGAATCTAAAATGAGGAAAAACTAGTCCAGATGTCAACTATTCGATGCTCTCCTTCGCCTATTCCATCCATGACGCATCACAAAATCTACCCTATGCCAACACCACATCTGACATCGAACCAAAAAATATAAAATCAAAAAAACTCAACAAAATACAAGAGTAATTTTCAAGAGAGAGGTAAAAAGAGTGATATTGGAACCTGAGGAGGAAACGGGGAAAATGATACCATGGATGAAAACCTAGAAGGAGACCTGGGGATGAAACCCTAAAGGAAGAAGTCAAGAAGTGTTGAGAGGATCCTCAATCACCAAACCGCATCTCAAAAACTCAGTGTGCCCTCCACTACAAATCCAACTTGGATAGGAGTAGTGGAAATTGAGGCCAAATATCAGTAAGGAGCCTAATAAAATATGTCATGGAGCATGGGGAGGAGAAACATGGAGTGGAAAGAAGAAAAACAGGATAAACCCTAGGAGGGAGGGGAAGAAGGCAGAGATCTGAGAGTGTCGAGAGAAACCCTTTGAGGTTTTTCTTGTAAAAAAAATATGTATACTTATTAATTTTTATTAAAAATTTTATCTATTTGTTATTTATTTAGTATATTTTATTTTTATAAACAACTACGTATTAAGAGTTTCAAAAAAAAACTGTGTAAATCTATACATGTATATAAAAAAAAAATTTCAAAATAATGTAACATATAAGGTTCTAGAATATTTGTATGGACATAATAATAATAATGGTACCATCAGAGTGAAAATTCGATATCATTTGAAAAAAATATATTAGATCAAAGTTTATAAGTGAAAGAAAGTGTTTGTATATATTAAGGAGAGAGAATATCAATTGGGTTGTGTGCGTGGAGCATGGGGTGTGTGGGCAATATAGGTATGACAAAATAATTATTAATTTTAATAAAACACTCTCAATAACCATATCTATCACCACATATCCCTGATACACGTGCACTGCATCCAATCTATGAATTAATCCTCTATTTTAGGTAGGAAATAGAGAACATTCTAATCCCGTGATTTTAGTATAATATAGATATATAATATAAAGTATATATAAATATTAATATATAATATATAATATTGATTCGATTGATTTAGTATTCAAAGTTTATTATTAATATTTGTATTTCTATTCCTAATATTATTATAGTGATTAATAAATTTCATTATTAATTATAATTGAACATTTTTGTAATTAGTATTAATGTGTTATTATTATTTTATGTATAATTTTATTATAATTACTTTCCTAGTATGGTTAATTATATATATTTATAATTATAAAATTTTCTAACTCTACTTGTTACTATTTTTATTATTTTACCTAATTATTATTACCATTATTTATATTATTAAAATATACCCCCATAGGTAGTAGGGTGGTAAGGGAGGGTGGAGTTTTGGGGCGACGGTCTTGGGATCGAGTCCTCAAACCAATTTATGTAATTGTGTGTGTGTGTTGTAATAAAATTTACTACTACTACTACTGCTGCTGCTGCTGCTACTGCAATATTTTTTGTTATTATTATTATTATTATGAAAATGTGTATAATTCTATAATTGATTGAATTTAACTTATACCCTCAGTATATCCAATCACTTAACTGAATACAAGGATCCTATTCGGCTTATAATCATTAATAGTGGGAATCCTAGCCTCAAAACATAAAAAAAGGTGGTGTTGGCCCTCTTTAGGTACACACCATCAACACCCTCCCTACCCACCTTCTAGCCCAGTGGCATAATCACTCCCACCTTCCTTTCCTCTCACCAGTACACCAAACACCATAAATGTTTCAATCATTTATAAATAAATATATATTTTTATAGTTATATACACATCTGTGAAATTATTAGTATTTAATTTTAGTTAGAGTTGAATCTGAGTTATTAATTTTTTTTGAAATCACTTAATTGAATGTAGTGATCCTTTTCGGCCGTACAATCTTTAAAAGTGGTGATACCAGCCTCAAACAACCAAAATGAAACTTCAACCCTTTTCTGAATCACACCATCGACACCCTCCCTACCTAACTTCAAGACCAGTGTCGGAACCACTCTCGCCTCCATTGCCTCTCACCGGTACACCATCGTCCATGACTGTTTCAGTTATTTATAAATAAATATATAATTATATATACATTATTATCTTTATTTATTTACATATAAAAATTTTATTATGTAAATAAATATTCAAATAGATGTACATAAAAAAATTATATATGATGTTTGTTTGTAAATATGTGTGTTGATACACATATATGTATTTTTTATATATTCTAATATATGGAAATAAATTTTAATATATATATATATACATTAAAAAACTAATAAGAGATTTATTATTTTTCATGATGATTTGTTTAGAAGTGAAGGAATATAATCATCTTGGAATTTGGTGGTGAGTCTTGGGTTGGATTTAGCCTTTTATTATAGTGATTTATTATTATCATTATATATCGTAATTTAACATGTTTTTAATTATAATTAATATGTAATTAATATTTTATGTATAATTATATTAGTATAACTTTTCTAATATACATAATTATATATATTTATAATTTTAATTGTTTCCAACTCTTATTATTACTATTTTTATTATTATACATAATAATTATTATTATTATCATTATTGTTGTTATTTTTTTATATTATTATTAAAATGTACCCCCACAGGCAGTGGGGTGGCTAGGGTGGGTGGGGGTTTGGGGTGGCGATCATTGGGTCTAGTCTTGTTACTGATTGATGTAATTGACTATGTGTTGTAATAAGATTTATTATTATTATTATTATTATTATTATTATTAATTATAAAATGAGTATACTTATATAATTGAAAAATAGTGGGGATCCCAGCCTCAAACCATTAAAAAATGTCGTGTTGGCCCTCTCTAGTTGCACTCCATTAACACCCTACCTACTCACCTTCTCGCCTGATGTCACAACCACTCCAACCTTCCTTCTCACCAGTACACCATCCTTGATGACTATTTCGATTATTTATAAATAAATATATAATTATAGATTTATATACATGTGTGTGTAATTATTATCATTTAATTTTAGTTCGAGTAGAATCTTAATTATTAATATTTTTTTAAATCGCTTAATTGATTATAAGGATCCTTTTTAGCCATATAATCTTTAAAAGTGGGGATCCCATCTTCAAAACATAAAAAAGGAAACGTCATCCCTCTCAAGTTTCACACCATAAACACCCTCCCTACTCACCTTCTAGCTCAACATCGCAACCACTCTCAACTTCATTACCTCTCACGAGTACACCATTATCCATGACTATTTAAATTACTTGTAAATAAATATATATTTATATATTTATATACACATGTGTGTAATTAATATCATTTAATGTTATTCAGAGTTGAAATTGAATTGTTAATATTTTTTAAATCACTTAATTGAATACATGTGTCCTTAAAGACTTATAATCCTTAAAAGTGGGGACACCACCCTCAAACCATTTAAAAAAAGAAATGTCATCCCCCTATGGCTGCACACCATCAATACCCTCCCTACTCCCCTTTAAGCCCGACGTTACAACCACTCCTTCCTTCCCTTCCTCTCACCAATACACAATCCTCCATAACTATTTTTGGTTATTTATAAATAAATATACAATTATATATATGTACTTATTTTTATAGATTTACATATATTATATAAATAAAGATTCAAACATATGTACATAAAAATTTATACATTCTGATATATGTAAATAAATTTTAATATATATATATACATTAAAAAACTAATAATAAATTTATTATTTTTCATGATCATTTGTGTATAAGTAAATACAGATAATTGGCTTGGCATTTGAGGGCGAGGCTTGGGTGGATTTTTGGAATTTTATTAAAAAAGTGCCCAACAACCTATTTGGATAAGGGGAGCCCACAACCATTGATTAGGTGGGTAGGGTCAACCCACACCTTTCCATTGGGGGTGGTAGGTGGAAAGATAGTGGTTGCCTGTATGCCCTAGGCTAAAGCGCACTTTATGAGTAGCATAGTGCCCACTCAACCACACAAATATGAGATCGTGAAAGTTGTAGTAAAGTCAGTGTGCATAGGTAGATGCTTTCTATAATTATTATCATTTATTATTAGTAAGAGTAGAATATGAAATCTAAATCTTTTTAAAATATCTTAATTTAATACAAGTATTATTTTTAGCCCCAAAATATTTAAAGGTGGGGATCCCAATCTCAAACTATAAAAATAAGGCGGCGTTGGCCCTCTCGGGTAGCACACCATCAACACCCTCTCTACTCATCTTCTAGATCTCCATCGCAACCACTCCCGCCTTGCCACTCACCACTAGACCATCCTCAATGAATGTTTCGATTATTTATAAATAAACAAATAATTATATATTTATATAGATGTGTGTGTAATTATTATCATTTAATGTTAGTTAGAGTAGAATCTAAATTATTAATTTTTTGAAATCACTTAATTGAATACATGGATCATTTTTGGCCTTATAATCTTTAGAAGTGGGGATACCAACCACAAAAAATAAAAAAGTTGTTGTTATCCCTCTCCGAAAGCACACTGTTGATACCCTCCCTACCCGACTTCTAGCCCGACGTCATAACCACTCTCGCCTTTATTACCTCTCACCAGTACACCACCCCCCGTGATTGTTTCAATTATTTATAAATAAATATATAATTATATATTTGCATGTAATTATTATCATTTAATGTTAGCCAGAGTATAATAAAAAAATATTTATCTATTTTAAGTATCTTAATTGAATAGAGGGATTATTTTTTTCTATATATTCTTTAAAAGTTGGGATCCCAGCCTCAAACCTTAAAAAGGTAGTTTTAGCCCTCTTCGGCTACACACCATCAACACCCTCCCTACTGTAACGACCCGAAATTTTGAATAAATCTTGTTTCCTAATTTTATGTGTTATTTTATTTTTATACTCAACAAAAATGTTTCATTTAATAACATGAGTATAATTAAAATGATACCATTGGGTTTTGACTGTTATATGACCATTGGTTAATATGACCCCTGGAAACTAAACGTTTTGATTATTGTCTCTAAATATAAGTAATCTTGGTTAATTATTATAGAAAGAAGATACGACGACCTCACCCAGTAGTCTTGGACCAATCGAAGCCCATCTAACAGAACTTGGGAAGGAGGTAGCACCACTGGGCTTTTCTCTGGACCAAACCCAAGTCGAACTTCATCGTGTGAAGCTAGAACAGAATCTCCTTTGCGAGAAGTTCAAACTGATAGAAATTACTACTCGTGCGATGTTGGCCGAGCCTCCCTCGGATTCTATCACCTTTAAACACCTTAAACTTAGGTCCTATGCTGGTGTGATAAGGGGCTATGTAAGGAGACCATAACTGCCTTATGTAATCCTTTGTTTTAAATAAAAATTGGGATTTCTTCCTATGATGATGTTTATGACTTTTCAAATGACCGTATAAATATAGTATGCATATTTTTGATGAATTTTAGAAAAAGGATATTTTAAAAATGTTTATGTAAACCTTAAATAATTAAAAATGTGTAATGATTTTCAAAAAATGGTCTTCTACAATTATGTTCAGTATGAAATTTAGAGTCTAATAAGATCAACTTAATTTTTGATGAATAGTAAATTATGAATAGTGATTTTATGATTAGGATTAGTAATGTGTCCAAATGGATTAGTAATCTCACTTAAAGAAATTATTAATATAATCTAGGCACCTTGATTAAGTAATGTGATTCAATAAAATGGTTAAATAATGGTTTCATAAATTATTATTCAAGTATTAGTTTTTTCAAGTGAATAGTGTTTTTTAATTAAAAATTAAATTAAAAAAATTTAAAAAAATTCTTTTTATAAAATGGATTTCATTTTTGAACTCAGAGCACCGATATTATGTTATGGTAATTTTTGGGGTTTTTTCTGAAAAAATGAATTTTCGGTGAATAGTGTATTTATTTAAAAAATAAATTAAAAATATTTAGAAAATTATTTTTATAAAATGGAGTTCATTTTTGAAATCAGAGCATTTATATTTGGTTAAGGTGAAATTTTGGGATTATTCTGAGAAAGTTGAATTTTCGATGAATAGTGAAAATACAGTTTTTAAGTTACGGGTGTTTAATGACATCATTAAATGATGTATTAAGTCTGTAATCAATATGTTAGAGTTATGAATATTAAGGTAAGGTATGAGGTGTCCCAAGTGGCCAATACCATGGGAAAATACCATGGGCAAGCCCATGGTTTTTCCAAAACCACTAATGAGGTGTCCCTTGGCCATTAATGCCTTGTCCCCTCACTTTCCCTATAAATACCAAGACATACTCTCATCCATTCGACTCCCCACTCTTCCCCAACAAATTTCTGGTCTCATTACCTCCCAAGTAGTCCTCCTAAGGTGCCCCCAATCCCTCAAGGTCCCAACCATTGAGTTTTAAGAGTTACATTTTAAGGTAAGGGATCCAACCTCTCTCTTTCTTTTCAAGAAATCTCTTTTATGTCATTTCTTTTATGCTCCATGTTCTTATGTTAAAGGATGTTCTTTTATACTCCTCTTACTTCCCTTTTCATGTTCATATAATGATAGATCCCCTCTTACTCTCATTATTTCGTTTTATGAAGTTTTAAGTGGCGCCGTTAGGCTGCCAAATTTTTTGTAACAGATTCTTTCTCCCTTCTCATTTTTTCAAGATCTATTTTCCATGTAAAGTATTTCAAGTACCTTTTTATTATGTTGGGGTATGATATCTAAATTTATAATACTGATATTTTATGATCATATGATGAGATACCCCATTTGATCTCTTCAATTCAGTATTTTGAAGTTTTAAGTGGCGCCGTTAGGCTGCCGAATTTTTAAGTGGTTCTTCACCCTTCTCGTTTTGAAGTTCTACTTTCATGTCAATTCTGTCAAGTTCATTTTTGTTATGTTGGGGTATGATATCTATATCTATCATACTGATCTTTTATGACCATATTATGAGATACCCCATTTGATCTCTTCAATTCAGTATTTTGAAGTTTAAGTGGCGTCGTTAGGCTGCTGAATTTTTAAGTGGTCCTTGCACCTTTCTCCCTTTTCAAAGTTCTAATTCCATGTCAAGTATTGAAAGTTACTTTTTATTATGTTGGGGTATGATATATATATCTATCATAATGATATTTTATGTTCATATTATGAGAGACCCTATTTGATCTCATCAATTAATTTTTGGTTGAAGTTTATGTAACGCCATTAGGCTGCCGAATTTTCATAAGAGAAATCTTATTTTTGTCTTCCTTTCATGTTCTTCATTTCATATGGTATATTTTCAAATTTCATTACCATGTTCTTAAATCCCTTATATTCTGTCCCTCTACTATTTTATGGGTCATTTATGAATAGTTTACCCATGTCCCCTCTCTCTTCAATTTTTTCTAAAAACCTTGCAACATAGCCGTTATGCTGCAGAATTTTCGTCTCAAAATGCCTCTCTCTTTTCTCAAAATTATTTTATATTATAAATTTAATACTAAAAGCTCTTATTTCTACATGGGTATTCACATATATACCAAAATGTTCTATTTTATATTCTGGGATTTACATACATGAAGCCCGCTTTCCCTTTTCGTGGGTTTAAAGTGACGTAAAGATCATGTCTTTAAAGCAGTTTTTAAAACGTTATGATTATGAAATGAAACCCATTTATTTTATGCTATATGGGTCATTTATGAAATGTTTGATGATGATATATGTGGCTCACATGATAATAAATGCAAATTTAAGGGTGCGCCCTGATAGCGCTCCAATGCATTGGGTAAAGACTTAATCTCTAGAGATGACCATTTTTAACGACGCCTTGGTGAATAACCTTGGTAATTTTTAATGACACCTTGGGTATGGACCTTGGTGAAATGAAACGATTGTCAATATTAAATATTGTAGCCACATCTTCAAGTTATGAAAAATGTTATTTTTTTATTATGATGTATCTCATGATTTCTTTCTCATGCCTTAAAGTTCTTTTCATGACCTTATTGAAGTATCTCAAGTTCACATGTAAAATGTTTCTCTTGTTTCCCTTACTGGGCCTTCTGCTCACCCTTTCTTTTGATGTATGTCCCTAGGTTATGAGATGTAGTAATGAACCTAGGATGAACATGAGGAGAATCCTTTGAAGTGTTTAAGAAGAATGCTTTGTGTTTTCATGTTTTAAGTTTCTGGTTTCCAACACACTAAACCTTAAAGATCCTTGTTTTTTTTAAAATGTAATGAAAGTTTATGTGATAAAAAGGCGGGATGCAATAGTTGGTATCAAAGGATGGTTTAGTTATTTGTGGAAATTAGGATATGAAAACTCTAGGAAGAACCATATATAAAAGTTTAAATATAGGAAATCTTCCTGGTATTTTAGTGAGTATTTAGTAATGGGTTTCCAAGCAAATACATCCCTGTCTAGATACGAGTAGGTAGAGGTGGCTCTGGCACAGATGTACATAGGGGTAAAACTCGAAAACACCACTTTGAGCTAGACTCGATTGGGAACTGGTACACGACAACGGTCCTTACTGCACTCTTGGTTACGACACTCCCGGGGGATATGCTTTGGTAAATTCATAAGCTTAGTATGAACCATTTTTAAAGGAACAAAGATAAAATAAAATAAAGATTCACATAAGAATATATGATCATGGATAACCTAGATGGGAACCTATGGGATCACAAGTTAGGGTATACTTTTCTTCTACAAGTTATCCTTATATGCTTTTAGTTCCTTTTTATGATTATTGGCTAAGTACTTAAGCCCCTAATTATGCTTTCTCTTCTTAGTTAATGGTGGGAAATGGAAGAACATGTCCCAATAACCAATGTGATAGGAAATGCGATGATTTTCGTATTAATATTACAAGGATGATTAGGGGATTAAAATATGATTATTATTTTGGAAGACGTTTACTATTTTGGGGACCCTATATGATCGAGGTAAATAGATTACTACAGTATTTTCATTTAGGAGTAAGGTTGACTTATATTTTGAAGAATCGATGAATTTAAGGTGGGCTTATAGTAATTTAGGTAACTTATGGTAATGATTAACCTATCTCGGGTAAAATATGTTTAGTTTAGATACTTTTTTTATAAGATGTTAGGAGTGGTTGATGTTGTTTGGAGATGAACAATGAAGTTTATTTTGGAAGACTATGTTATCAAATCCTTCTTGTATTTGGGTTTCAATCTTAGTTTGGTTTATTTTGATGAATTTTAAGGACCCTTATTTATGGAATGAACTATGATGAACTTTGGGTAGTACCATGGAACTTTGAAGATTTAAAAGTAGTTTCCATTCCTATGGGATTATTTATTTTTAAAGAGTTGTTTTACCTTACAATTTCTTTTTTTGGGATAATGTTTAAAGATAGAAGAAATAGATAGTTAATATTTTGGGGATTATGTGATACTCTAGAAGATGATTCTTGTGTTTTGATGAGACCAAGTAGTTTTGAATGCTCATCGTTTGGAGAAAAGATTATTTTTGGGTAGAAACTTTTTAAAGGATGAAACTCTACATGAAGATAGGTATATTTTCTTATGTTTTTGTTTTATGTTGTAAATGAATTCCTCAAAATTATGAAAAGGAACGTAAAACAAAAGCGTTGTTGGATTACATTTCCTACTAGGTAATCAAAGACCGTTTACACACATCATAAGTTTAGGATTTTCTTATGGTTAACTTTCTCCTAATCATGTTTTCTATCACTCTCCCTCAGAACTTGACCCTTTGTTTTCTCCTCCATATTCATGTTTTCCTACATGGAATACTAGTGTGGGCTAACTCGGGTGACCTTTGTACTTCCCTTTCTTTATTTTAAAGTAATATTTTTACTGAATCCTTTTCCAATGTGGGAATTTCAATGAAATTTCAAAACCCAATTTTAAAAATTGCGAGGACGCAATTTCTTAAGGGGGGAAGATTGTAACAACCCAAAAATTTTGAATAAATCTTGTTTCCTAATTTTATGTGTTATTTTATTTTTATACTCAACAAAAATGTTTCATTTAATAACATGAGTATAATTAAAATGAGACCATTGGGTTTTGACTGTTATATGACCATTGATCAATATGACCCCTGGAAACTAAACGTTTTGATTATTGTCTCTAAATACAAGTAATTAAGGTTAATTATTATAGAAAGAAGATATGACGACCTCACCCAGTAGTCTTGGACCGATCGAAGCCCATCTAACAGAACTTGGGAAGGAGGTAGCACCACTGGGCTTTGCTCTGGACCAAACCCAAGCCGAACTTCATCGTGTGAAGCTAGAATGGAATCGCCTTTGCGAGAAGTTCAAACTGATAGAAATTACTACTCGTGCGATGTTGGCCGAGCCTCCCTCGGATTCTCTCACCTTAGCACACCTTACACTTAGGTCCTATGCTGGTGTGATAAGGGGCTATGCAAGGAGACCATAACTGCCTTATGTAATCCTTTGTTTTAAATAAAAATTGGGATTTCTTCCTATGATGATGTTTATGACTTTTCAAATGACCGTATAAATATAGTATGCATATTTTTGATGAATTTTATAAAAAGGATATTTTAAAAATGTTTATGTAAACCTTAAATAATTAAAAATGTGTAATGATTTTCAAAAAATGGCCTTCTACAATTATGTTCAGTATGAAATTTAGAGTCTAATAAGATCAACTTAATTTTTGATGAATAGTAAATTATGAATAGTGATTTTATGATTAGGATTAGTAATGTGTCCAAATGGATTAGTAATCTCACTTAAAGAAATTATTAATATAATCTATGCACCTTGATTAAGTAATGTGATTCAATAAAATGGTTAAATAACGGTTTCATAAATTATTATTCAAGTATTAGTTTTTTCGAGTGAATAGTGTTTTTTAATTAAAAATTAAATTAAAAATATTTAAAAAAATTCTTTTTATAAAATGGATTTCATTTTTGAACTCAGAGCACCGATATTATGTTATGGTAATTTTTGGGGTTTTTTCTAAAAAAATGAATTTTCGGTGAATAGTGTATTTATTTAAAAAATAAATTAAAAATATTTAGAAAATTATTTTTATAAAATGGATTTCATTTTTGAAATCAGAGCATTGATATTTGGTTAAGGTGAAATTTTGGGATTATTCTGAGAAAGTTGAATTTTCGATGAATAGTGAAAATACAGTTTTTAAGTTACGGGTGTTTAATGACATCATTAAATGATGTATTAAGTATGTAATAAATATGGTCAACTTATGAATAGTAATATAAGGTATGAGGTGTCCCAAGTGTCCAATACCATGGGAAAATACCACGGGCAAGCCCATGGTTTTTCCAAAACCACTAATGAGGTGTCCCTTGGCCATTAATGCCTTGTCCCCTCACTTTCCCTATAAATACCAAGCCATCCTCTCATCCATTAGACTCCCCACTCTTCCCCAACGAAGTTCTGGTATCATTACCTCCCAAGGAGTCCTCCCAAGGTGCCCCCAATCCCTCAAGGTCCCAACCATTTAGTTTTAAGAGTTACGTTTTAAGGTAAGGGATCTGACCTCTCTCTCTCTTTTCAAGAAATCTCTTTTATGTCATTTCTTTTATGATCCATGTTCTTATGTTAAAGGATGTTCTTTTATACTCCTCTTACTGCCATTTTCATGTTCATATAATGATAGATCCCCTCTTACTCTCATTATTTCGTTTTATGAAGTTTTAAGTGGCGTCGTTAGGCTGCCGAAATTTTTGTAACAGATTCTTTCTCCCTTCTCATTTTTTCAAGATCTATTTTCCATGTAAAGTATTTCAAGTCCCTTTTTATTATGTTGGGGTATGATCTCTAAATTTATCATACTGATATTTTATGATCATATAATGAGAGACCCCATTTTATCTCTTCAATTCAGTATTTTGAAGTTTTAAGTGGCACCGTTAGGCTCCTAAATTTTTAAGTGGTTCTTCACCCTTCTCGTTTTGAAGTTCTACTTTCATGTCAATTCTGTCAAGTTCATTTTTGTTATGTTGGGGTATGATCTCTATATCTATCATACTGATATTTTATGACCATATTATGAGATAACCCATTTTATCTCTTCAATTCAGTATTTTGAAGTTTAAGTGGCGTCGTTAAGCTGCTGAATTTTTAAGTGGTCCTTGCACCTTTCTCCATTTTCAAAGTTCTAATTCCATGTCAAGTCTTGAAAGTTACTTTTTATTATGTTGGGGTATGATCTCTATATCTATCATACTGATATTTTATGTTCATATTATGAGAGACCCTATTTGATCTCATCAATTCATTTTTGGTTGAAGTTTATGTAACGCCATTAGGCTGCCGAATTTTCATAAGAGAAATCTTATTTTTGTCTTCCTTTCATGTTCTTCATTTCATATGGTATATTTTAAAATTTCATTACCATGTTCTTAAATACCTTATATTCTATCCCTCTACTGTTTTATGGGTCATTTATGAATGGTTTACCCATGTCCCCTCTCTCTTCAATGTTTTTTAAAAACCTTGCAACATAGTCGTTATGCTGCAGAATTTTCGTCTCAAAATGCCTCTCTCTTTTATCAAAATTATTTTATGTTATAAATTGAATAATCAAAGATCTTATTTCTACAGGGGTATTCACATATATACCAAAATGTTCTATTTTATATTCTGGGATTTACATACATGAAACCCGCTTTCCCTTTTCGTGGGTTTAAAGTGACATAAAGATCATGTCTTTAAAGCAGTTTTTAAAAAGTTATGATTATGAAATGAAACCCATTTATTTTATGCTATATGGGTCATTTATGAAATGTTTGATGATTATATATTTGGATCACACGATAATAAAGGAAAATTTAAGGGTGCGCCCTGATAGCGCTCCAATGCATTGGGTAAAGACTTAATCTCTAGAGATGACCATTTTTAACGACGCCTTCGTGAATAACCTTGGTAATTTTTAACGACACCTTGGGGATGGACCTCAGTGAAATGAAACGATTGTCAATATTAAATGTTGTAGACACATCTTCAAGTTATGAAAAATGTTATTTTTTTTATTATGATGTATCTCATGATTTCTTTCTCATGCCTTAAAGTTCTTTTCATGACCTTATTGAAGTATCTCAAGTTCACATGTAAAATGTTTCTCTTGTTTCCCTTACTGGGCCTTCTGCTCACCCTTTCTTCTGATGTTTGTCCCCAGGTTATGAGATGCAGTAATGAACCTAGGATGAACATGAGGAGAATCCTTTCAAGTGTTTAAGAAGAATGTTTTATGTTTTCATGTTTTAAGTTCCTGGTTTCCAACACACTAAACCTTAAAGATCCTCAGTTTTTTTTAATGTAATGAAAGTTTATGTGATAAAAAGGCAGGATGCAATACCTACCCACCTTCTAGATTAGTTTCATAACCAATCCCGCATTTCCACTCACCACTGTAGCATCCCTCATGACTATTTCTATTAATTATAAATAAATATATATTTATATATTTATATACATGTGTTGGGGGGAGTGTTGAAATGGATGTCTAGAATAATGAACAAGATCTACTGAGGCGTTTTATATGGTTACAAATTGATTTATAAAAATCAATTTATTTAAATAATAAGAATCAATTTAACAAGGTTAATGTTTTTATCAGATCAAAAAAGAAAAATAGGAAACAACACCAAGATATAATGTGCTTCAGATTGATTTGATCCTACAAGCATGGTGAGAACCCCACCCTGGGAATATTCTTATAAAAGAAATGGATACAAGAAAATAAATACTCGATGCAATAAAGTAAAATACTAGAGAATCTGTCTGAGGAGTCTTACCTTGCAAGACCAGGTCGCGGTGATGAATAGTTGGAGTTTGTGTCCTAGGACCAACTGATTATACATTGATTACATGTTTATTTGATGAATTGAATATTAATTGAAAATATTATTACAGATTTTACATTTTTCTGCATAACTTTAATGTAATAATGTCCCAGAGTATTTGTCATATTGATAAGTTCATAGTAGTTCCCCACTATGATGAGAATCATGAAGTTATATGACAATATTTTTAATATAGTTTTGTAGTTGGATAAAATATTATAATGGGACAAATAATATTGAGACTATTATGTGTAAGTACTCATAAGTAGATGAGGATTATTCTCTTGAAGTTTTCACTTGGTAATATCCATGATGAGAGATTATGAGAACAAACCTACTGGTAGTAATTCCACATATGTTGGCGGGAAGTAGGGTATGTTGGGTGCGTCGTGATTGAGAATAGAAAATTATTGAGCATAAAAAATTCCCTCTCGACTCCTCTTTATCTATCCCTATGAAGAACAATAAATACAAGAGATATTTCTTCAAGACTAAATAATGAGAGATCAAGAATGAACAACAAAAGACATTCAATTTTTTGTGCTATAACCCAAAGATTGAGTGGCATTGCTCGGAGATAATAAGAGCATGTATGGATCACTGCTAGAGTGATTCTATCCTTGGAACCTCAGAACGCAACAAAGGCAAACCCAAGGTGTCTTTTTGGATGATCAATTAAGAAAGTTCCTAATAATAGGTATTAATTTACTAAACTATTAATTAAATTAATTATAAATTTGACATGAAAGATCCTTGTTTATGGTTTCAGAAAATGATAATTAAATGAAATTTTAATATATCGCCCACCATTGAATGCTTCTGTTGCACCCATAACCAACAAGTGGTATGAGATAGATCACATTTAAATTTATAATTATTTATTTTATTGTTTATCTATGTGAAATTATGGTTATATTTTCATTTCATGCTATATATTCTTTAATATGATTTGAATTAACATATCATCAACATATTAAACATGTTTTTTCAATGTTTCATTTTCTTAAAGGTTCAAGAACAAATGAATAATGACTATATATTCCATCGAGAAGTTCCAAATCTTTTTCCTGTAAAAACGGGTTACAAGGCATGTAGCTGGAGCACACACTATGTACCCATGCACAATATAAATGGATGTGTAGAGCAGTTAATTACATGTGGTGCATTTATTGCACACTGTGTGTTGACCAGAATAATTTTTCACACAAAAAGATGATACATGGATTATAGCTGGTATGTACTCATCATGTAATTCAGTCTAGTTAACACACCAAATCCCCAGGTGTGTGAATCAAATACACAACAACTGCGGTACACGATGTGTAGTTGGATTGTACATGCTGTGCAGTCTCCCAATTAATGGAAGACTTAAATTACATTAAATTGACAATTGAAGCATTAAAACATTAATTTATCGATTTGAACCTATTGTGTGTTTGAAAATTTAACAGCGGTATTAATGTTTTTTAAATGGTCAATCAATTTACTGTAATAAATAAGTTATTATTGGTTTTTTCATTTATTTTTCATATATTTCATAAATGATGGGAATCTCCAATTAATTTTGGGTAATAATTAATATTAAAGGGAATTAATAAATTAATTTATTAATTTATTAAGGCAAGTGCGTTTATCTTAATGATAAAGAACAAATAAAGAAATGAATGCTAGCTGGATAATTTTGCGTATTCGTTGCATGTATGACCATTCATAAGCTTGAAAAAGTCCTATGTATGTGTTTTATGTTTTAATTTAATTTATTGCACGAGTTTTCAATTATTTATTATTAAATTAAATATGATGTCCTACAAGTCATCCCTCCCTCAATTATTATGTAGGACCTACGTGTCCAAGGATATTTATGTCATCATTTTTTAACTAACCCTTTGGTTCCCCTATTATATGTGTGATTCATAAATACATGTAATTGATGGAGTATCCCAAGTCACATGGAGAATTTTCAAGATAGAACCATTATAATGTCAACTCATGTGATATGAAAGTTACAGATGGAATGCTGTAACTCATTCCAAGACTGACAAAATGAGTTATTTCCCCTATGTCATAGGTTTATTTAATGTTTTCTCATTAAATCAACCATTAGATAAATCTTAGGAATGGGTTATTTAATTAATTAATTATTTCAATCTATGCAATTATTTATTTTAAGTATCCAAGGGTGCAGTCACATAAATAAATTAATTAATGTGAAAATATGGAATTTAAATTAATGTATTATGTGTAAATGTTTTATCTAACATTTTTAATTAATTATGTATCATACACATATTATTAACCATACATATAAAGGATAAAATAAGATAAAAATTATGCTTAATAAATTAAATAAATGATTTATACCAAAAAAATTTGTCCAATATGGTTAATTAATTAACTAAAATCTTATTAATATTAAAAATACATGTAAAGTATAAAATAAGATATAATTTATGCATTATCAATTAAAACCCCTCGAACTAATATTATATCAGACTAAGTCTTCTGTTACTTGATTAAGAACAAAACTCAATAAAAATAAGTATTTTACTAACCCTTATTGGGACACTTAATTTTATAAGGGGAGTTATTATGATGGTTTTGGGTAAACTTAACCATTTTACATCAAGAGTAGAAGCCCTTTCTAGACTTGGTGTAATTTGGAGACAAGTGTTGAGCCAATACAAGTTAAGATTTCAGGATTGGGTAATCCACTGAACGAATCAAGGAGCTGTATGCCCTTAGTTGGAAAACACCTTCCCATCTAAATACCTTCAAGTAGTTTGACCAACCCTTATTGGGGTTGGGAAAATGGGTATATATATATTTTACACTATAATGTTAAAGAAAATAAAAATTCTAAGTTCAATGGTGAGGGTTATTGGTACATGAAAAATAGTGGGAGATTTAATAAAATCAATTAAATGATTATATATCACTAAATTTGTAATAAATAAAAAGTAATAATAATATACTACTTTAATTGTATAATAAAATGAAAATATCTTCATGCAAATTATCTCTATGGTCAATATTTGAGGAAGACAACCTCCTAATTATAGGTAACTTCTAATAGTGGTTTAGATGCCTTAAGTTAGTTCTTCACCATGAATGAAAATCTTATGAGCTAAAATAATCTATGCCTGATCCACCAGTTTTGCAGGTGAGTGATGAAGGGATCCTTTTATACGAAAAACATTTGAGCAACATGATCAACGTTCAATTTTTGATTCTTTCATCAATTTTTGAGAACTCATTAAGTCTCATGAAAACAATGATGTGTATTGTATGCTTGAGAACCTCTATGGTCATTACCGAGAGAGAGCTAGACCTGAACAGTTTGAGATTTCCATTTTGATCTTTCAAAAAAATCCCAGAGAGGGTTCCCCATATCAGAATCATGTTGTCAAGATCATTAGATACACTGTGCACCTTGAGGTTCTAGGGATTAAACTACCTAAAGAACTTGGAACTGATCTCATTATGGCATCACTTCCTCAGAGAATCTCTATCTCTGTTGCTAATTTTAATATTAACATACATTGGGAAGTATCTTACAGATCTTATCACTCTTCTTATCCAATTAGATAAGGATACAAAGTGTGAAAATAATTCTATCCTTATGGTGAACAAACAGAAATGGGAATCAAAGAGATTTAAGACCAAAGATTCTTCACACCCTTCTAATAAGAGGAATATTGAAGGGAAAGCAAGGTAACAGTATGTTTTCTATTTCACATGTGGCAAGATGGGCTCGTGGAAGAAAAACGACACCCATCCAAAGAAGCAATGGAAGCTTCATGTGATTTTTTTATCGATTTCAATTTATCTGTTTCAAAAAATTGGGGATTAGATACAACTTATGGTTCTCACATATGTATTAAAATATAGGAACCAAGCAGATTAAAAAATATTGACCATGGGGAGGTAGATCTATGAGCATCCAATGAAGCTAAACCTGTTTTTATAACTATCGAGGACTATCGCCTCATGTTTCTGACTAGAATGATCTTGGGTTTGAAAGTTTTTTATTATGTTCCATCTATTAAAAAAACATTATTTCATTATCAAAAATGGATTAATATGGATTTATTATGAAACTGAGAATAAATGTTTCTTCTTTTATAAAGATATCATTTTTATTGTATGACACATTTAAATAATGGTCTTTATGTGTTGTACTACATGAACCAATTAATGGAAATCGATAACAAAGTTACTTCACATGAATCATAACACTCATAACTTTGAAATCACTAGCTAGTACATTTAAAATAAAAGTGATTGACTAATTTCATCAAGATGCATATTTATATTCTTTTGAACTAAAACCACATGGTGTATGTCACAAATGTTTATAAGGAAAAATTACCAACACCCCATTTAGTAGGAAGGTTTAAAGGTCTAAATTGCTTCTTGAAGTAGTACATAACAAGGTTTTTGGACAATTTCCTATTAAATCATGGGGTGGGTAGTCATACTTGATAAATTTTACGGATGATTTTAGTATATATGTATATCTCTACTTAATGAGGTATAAGTCAGATTCTTTTGATAAATTCAAGGAATACAAGAATAAAGTTGAGAACCATCTTGGTAAGAAGATTAAGAAACTTAGCTCAAACCATGGTGGAGAATATCTTAATAAAGACTTCAATGATTACTTATGGGAGTTTAGGATCCTATCCCAACTCACTTCTCTTTGAACACCTCAGTTGTAACGTCTTTACCCAGGTTCCACATGCTGGTGCCCCGAGCCGGTTGGACACATGACCTTAGGCGTGCCTCCCCATATTCCAGAGGTTACCAACTAGTAGTGAGGGTATAATATAGATATTGTGGTACAAATATACCCTCATTATCAAAGAAGAAAAATGGTGGATATAAATAAACAATATCTAACTGATGATAAACAAAAACCAGATTAATAACATAACCAATATAGACCAATATCACATGATAAATCAAAAAAAAACTTCCAAAACCAAAACCATAGATATTTCATTCCCCATATGTGTCAAGTGTCAAATGAAAATAAATAAATAAATAAATACACTAAAATATTCCAAGAAGGTCCTGACATCATGTCTAGTTCTCTTTTCCTTGATTTATCCCAACTCATCCATCTAACATAGGGATCTTTCCCTAACCCTATCCTGCAAAAATGAAGTCAATTTGAGTACCAATATGGTTTACCAAGTAGGGTGTAAGTACAACTCAGTAGGGCACCACCAATGACATCTAAAACAATATCTAGTATATAACAGTTTATATAGTTGTAAAAAGAATAAAGTATGATATATAAAGTAACATGTTTTCACATTTCATTATCTTATAATTAACCCAATATTTCCCCAGGTTCATGATGACACACAAACCATCAATACATGATTTGGACCATGCTGAAGTTTGAACCATACCTAAATGTATATCACATTTCATTACATCCTGGGTTTTTATCAATAAAATCATTCCAATTTCACATTCAAACTATGGGGGCCTATAGCATCATTCTGGAACCCTGTGGGTTTTTGGAGAAGCTATCCCCATCCCAAAATTTAGTTATTGCAAATATACATATATATATTGGATGCCTAGAGTAGTATTCTGGAACCCCTTGGGTATTTGAAGCATCATTTCCTATCCCACAACTCATTCAAAAATATCACAACACATGGTTCCATATTTCCAACCATTTAACTTCAACTGTCATAATTCAATATTCAAAAAATTTCACAATTTCATTTACCAAGAAAGTAAAAATTTTAAATCTTAATTTTAATCTTATCATAACACCCCAATGGTTTCTACCAATTTCAATAATCACACCCCATGGGTCACTATAAATTTTATAAACCATTAATCAATCAATTTCATAATCCCATTTCTCACCAATTCCATTCTCACATAATTAAACAATTTCATTATCACATGGTAAGATCAATCTATTCGTTAATTTAATTTATAATGCAATTTCCAAATGTGGAAATTGTAATTTCACAATTTAATACTCACAACCATTATCAAGACTATGGGATTTGATAATTATACCACTTACCTTAGGGTCATTGACAAACAATCTCTAACCCTTATCCCTCATTTCAATGGAGGATGGCCAAAAACACAACAACTAAGAAGATTGGGAATCAAAACCTAGGATAAAGATCAACCCCCAAAACCAAAAACTGTCAAATGATTCCACTGCTTCATTGGAAGAAGGTGGAATGGAAGGAAATCCAAGAAAAAAAGTCTTATCGGGTATTAAACACCAATCTGTGATGATTAGAGATGAAGAAATCACTCCAAATCCACTGAGAGTCACCCTAGGGTAGAGGGGAGGAGGTATGAATGAAGGAATCGAAAACAAATAAACTTCATGAACCCTTTAAAATTACTTCTTGGGAAATTACATGGTGGGTAATTCTATTACCTGTCATGTAATCTTTTTAGAGGGTTACACCAAAAAACCCATCGCCTAAGGTTGATATTTATCCTGATTAATTATTAAATGTCATGTAATAGGATTACATGGAGTGAAATATTTTCATTTCTTGAACTAGTACACAATGTGTAATGGTTCATGACATGTTTTTGGAGAAATTTACATGTCGTGTAACCTATTTGTACGATGTGTAAATTTTCTACACACTATACCCATATACCACAACTCGACCCCCCTGTATCAACACTGCTCTAAGTCCAATCCTGTATACATCACAATACACCATGTACTCCTCACCCAGCTCGGGTAGGATAAAGATTAGCATGGTAACCAAACACTTCTTCATATCCTACAAAGAATTCTCACATGTCCCAGACCATTAAAACTTTACCCACTTCTTGGGGAATCCCAAATGTGATGCTTCCAAGAATTAAAATTCTTGGATGAACATTCGATAATAACCCACCAATCCCAAAAAGCTTTATATATCAAAAACATTATTGGGTTACTCCCAAGAAACAACTACCTATAATTTCTCTAGGTCTATAAACACACCTTCCTTAGAGATGATGTGACCTAGGAAATGCAACTACCCACTTTTTTTAGATAATATTTGTTTCCTGAATAAATGCATGTTATATATTATATAATATTATACACATAAAAAAATAGTAGAACCAAAAAAACCTAATCTCATTAATAATGATCATTACATTAGTAATCTATGAATCCAATTAAAATTCCAAACATTACAACCAGATAATGAATATAAAATAGAATAGATAAAATGGGAAAATATGGATTGCCCCAATATACTAGAATCATCACCCCCACAATAAATGATATATAAATAAAACAAAATATTTGTAAACTAATGAGAATCATGATAAATGAAAATATAACCTTAGGGGTAATTGTAGTGAATATTGAGTGAAAGAATGAAGTGGTATTTATAGGATATAAAGGGAAATGTGACCATTGTTATTTGACCGTTGTATGATCATTGGTTAATATAACCATTGTGAAATTTGACCATTGATAATTGTACCCATTTGTAATAATTTTACCATTATAATTAGTGTTTATAAGTCGTAATGACAGAGGATAATTGATACATAAATGAGAAATAATGACCTCAAATAGTAGAGTCATATCTTTTAAAGACCATTTCTCAGAACTTGGGAGGGAATTAGCATCACTAGGGTTCAACCTTGACCAAGCCCAAGTTGAGATTCAACAAGTGAAGCTTTAATGAAATAAAATTTAGGAGAATTTAAAGTTAGTGGGTATTACCACTTGGTCGATGCTAGATGAGCCTCCCCATAAAACTACCTCCATCACACACCATACCCTTAGGGTGTATGCGAGTGTAATAAGGGGTTACATGTCTAGGCCTTAGTAACATAAAGTGTAATTCCGTTTTTATAAATAAAATCATTATTCCATAAATTCCATTTTAAGAATAGTTTTGTTTAATAAAATATATATTTAATTGAGGAAAATTTGAAAAATTGATTTTTGGACAAAAAATAAACAAAATTTTTATTTTAGAAAAGGTATACATTTTAAAGGTATTCTGAATAATTTCTATTTTAATTAAATAATATTTTTGATCACTCTTATTTAAATATAAATAATAATAAAAATTATTATTTCCTAATTTTTTTTGTAACTGTCAAAAAATTTGACCGTACCTTAAAAAAAGCTATTTTTCAATAAATAAGGATTTTTATATTTAAAAGTTAAAATTATCACAATTAGATAATTATTCAGATAAAATAAAAATTATTTTTTAAATCATCGTGTCAATATTAGGTTAGGGTGAATTTATGTTAATTTTCTAAAATAATTTATTTTTCTATGAATAGTAAAAATACAATTTTGGGTTTTTAGTATGTTTATGACTTCATATTTATGTCATAATTATTTAATAATTAATTAAAAACAATACAAGACATAAATTATATAATTTTATTAATATTTTTTATTTTAATTGATTTTAATCAATTTCCAAACCTATAATTTACTTTCCAAAGTCTAAAATGGGAATTTTGATTTTTAAAAACATTACTTTTTTGAAAAATTAATTTTTCCATGACAAAATAAGTATTAAAAAATGTAGTTTAGTTCTAGAATATTAAAATATCATAAATTTTGACTCAAATTTCAAGAACCATAAGAAAAAACCATGGTTAAGACATTTTTTTCATTTTTTACAATCTAGATTTCCAGGACCAATATTTGCAAATTGTTAAACAATTCCTCCACTTTTTCTATAAATACCCACCAATTTCACCATTAACCTTCACTCCCAATACATTATTCCTGATGTTTTTGTGATTTTTCTTCCCAAGGAGTCCACCCAAGGTGTCCTCAAGCCCCCAAGGCTCCATTCTCATGTTTTAGGAACAACTCTTCCAGGTATGGAAAATATCCACTTCTCTATTTCATTCATGTTACCTTTTTGTGGTACATATTCTATTTTCCAAACCAATTCCATATTTTCCACTTTATATTGTCCCATTACTTTAATAATAATATTTTATTAATGGGATACCCTTACACCCTCTCATTTTACCCTTTTCTAAAACCACATTTTATAACCGTTATGCTATATAATATATTTCATGAATTTCTATCTTTTACATGAGAAATTATATTTTCCTTTTTATTTAAAAATCCAAACAACCTTTATCTAAAATGGGTATTTAAATAGATGTAAAAATTACTTATTGATTTAGGTATTTACATACATGAAGCCCTCATTCCCTTTCCATGGGTTAGGAATGATTTAATAGTCAAGTATTTAAGCACCTTTTACAAAATGATTTTGATATGAAACATATTCTTTATTTTCAACAGGTTAAAAATGAAATGATTATGATCAATGTGGTTCACCTAAAATGAATATATATTAAGGGTTCACCCTGAAAGTTCTCCAATGAATTGGGTAAATAATTTAATCTCTATATATGACATGTTTTATGATACCTTGGTGAATAACCTTTATAATTTTTTTTTATGACACCTTGGTGATAAACATTGGTGATATTCTTATGTATGTATCATTTAAATGTTGTACCCACATTTCCATTTTATGATTCATGTTCATATTATTATGATATTCCTATTTTTTATGCCTTATTTTTATGTCTTGTGTTCTTATTGATATGTCTCATGATCACATAATTTTTGTCTCCCTCATTTGTTGCTTTATTGGGATTCATTATCACCCCTTTCCTTTGATGTATATCCCTAGGATATGAGATTCAATGAAAGTAACCCAGATTGAACCCATGAGGATTTATTTTAACTTTATTATAAGAATTTTTTATTTTTTCATGTATTATGTACCTATTTTCAAATAAAATAAACTATAAATGATCTTATGTTTTATCTTATGTATTGAAAAGTTATGTAATAAAAACATGGGATGTAATAGTTGGTATCAAAGGATGGTTTAGTGATTTTTGAAAATTAGGACTTAAAAAATTTAGAATGAACACTAGGTATAAGTATAAATATAGGAAAACATCATGGTGTTTTGGTATGTATTATGTAAGTGGTTTCAAAGAAAATACATCCCTCTATCTAGATACTAAAAGTGGACATGGTTATGACACATATGTACCTAGAGGTAACACCCAAAAACACCGCATTGAGATAGACTCTATTAGGAACTTTTTCATAATAATGGGCCTTACCACACTACTAATTTGACACTCTTTGGTGATATGTTTGGTGAATCACAATATTTTCATGAACCTTTATGAAGGATATATAGAAAATGTAATTATTATTATAGGAGATTAATAAAATATTTAATAATGATGTTTTAAGATATAAAATACATTTAGAATTATAACATTCCTAAAAGTAACACATTTCCCACTAGGATTTTCTTATTTTAGAAAAAATGGTGGGAAATAGGAGGGATCACATAAATGATGAGTGTAATAGATGATGCACTAATGACATTCTGATGGAATATGGAATGGAAAACTACATGAGGATGATAAATCAACTAAATCAAGTTATGAAAAATAACTTGAATCAAGTTGAGAGTCCAGATTCACCTCAAAGGGAAAAAAAATTTGTTCAGTCCTTCATGTGTGAATGAACACCTTCTTTTAGTTGATCTAATGAACCATTTATTACTGAAAAATGGGTTATCTCTATAGAAAATATCATTTCTATACTCCACTATTCAGATCTAGATAAATTCACCCTGGTAGTATACCACTCAGAAGGAGAATATAATTAGTGGTGAAAATTTATTAAAAACACAAAAACAAGAAGGTAGATTAATGCTATGGAGTGGGAAGAGTTTGGAGAAATATTTTTCAATAAATATTTTTCATATTATATGTGAACAAAAAGAGAGAAATTATTCATAGATTTGAATCAAAATGAAAATTAATCAGTGGGAAGCTATGAAATGATCTTGTAAACTTTTTCTCGATACACCCATAGCTTTTTTATGTTTCCTAAGGGAAATTTTTATAGATTCTTTGGTGTTATTAGACCCTATATGTGAAGGAATATTGAAAATTGAGAATATGAAATCAATGATGAGATAATGGGAAGTTATATGAAGTTCTAATTGGAGTTTCAAGATATGAAGTGGTCACATAGGCTGAATGAAAATAAGAGAGAAATTGATCCAAACTCAGGGATGAATTTTGATCTTTAAAGAGGATGAAATAAAGTGAAACTTAACATGTGAAACAATCATGGGAAGAAGAATTTGGAGAACTTCTTTCTTGGGACTAGAAATTTCTAAAAATGTTTAAGAGACTATCATATATCTCAGAACTATTGTGGTGAGGCGAAGCCTGAACTTCTCAACACTAATGACAAAGGGAAGATGGTGCAGGCCTAGCTAGAAGTTCAATGCTTCATGTTTGGAAATCATGGGAACTTTTCTAATCAATTTCCAAATTAGAAGATAATGTAGGGAAAACCCCTATTAACTTCATCATAGTATAAGAGATTAGGGTCGTGAATTTTCTATCACGATAGCTAAAATGGAGACTCCAATTGATGTGGTGGCTGGTACACTTGTTTTTCTCTCAAATCTAGCAAGTAATTTGTTTGATTTTTGGTTCTACGCATTCCTTTATTTAATCTAATTTTTCAAAGAATGTAGACTCAATCCAAAAAATAATAGAAGTAGTGTTATAATTCAATACTCCTAGAGGGATTATCCTAGAATCAATAGTGTATAGAAACTCTAGTATTAACTTTGGTGAGTATAATTTCATCACAAATCTAGTTGTCATTCCCATGTTGTAATTTGACGTTATACTAAGGATTTATTCTATCTCAATGAATAATGTTAATATCAACTTCATATTAAAGGAAATTTTAGTAGTATTGAATGGAAAAACTATAATTATTTTTAAAGGAGATATATCCTAGCCTGTGATTTTTCTAGAAGTTCCTCACATATAATTATTTATGGAGATGATTAGTAAAGAGGGAGAAATAAATGAAATTATAAAGATATATAATGTCCCCATCATTTTGTAATACATTGATGTCTTTATCAAAGAGTTACTTGGACCTCCCCCATAAAGAGAGTTAGATTTATCAATTGAAAACATACCTGGATCCAAGTCGATATCAAAGACACCATATAGAATTGAAAATGTGGAGTTAGAGGAATTAAAGAAACAACATCAATATCTTCTGGAGAAGGGATTTATCTGACCAAGTGTGTCTCCTTGAGAAGAACCTATTTACTTTGTGAAGAGGAAGGATGGATCAATGTGGATATGCATTTATTATAGATAAGTTAATGATATCACAATGAAGAAAAATTACCCTCTCCCAAGGATTGATGATTTATTTGACAAAATTCTTGGGGATAAATTATTTTAAAAGATTAAACTCTGATATGGGTATCATTAATTGAGGTTGAATAAAGAAGATATTCCAAAAAATTTCTTTTGAACAAGATATGGGCATTATGAGTTATTTTTATTTCCTTCGTCTTGACTAATACTCCTCCTATATTTATGGATTTAATAAATATATTATTTATGGACTTCCTTGATAAATTCATGGTAGTTTTTATTGATGATATTCTAACATATTTCAAAATTTGTGAGGAGTATAAAGATCATCTCAGGGTTATATTAAAAAATATGAGGAAGGATAATATTTTTAGAATATTAAAAAAATATGAAGTTAGGTTGCAACATGTTGAATTCTTAGGGAACATTGTAACCAATGAAGGAATATTAGTTAACCCAACAAAGATAAAGGTTGTAGAAGAGTGGCCTTATACTACAATAGTAACTTAGAATTGTATTTTCCTTTTTTTTCAAGATATTATAGAAGGTTTATAAAAAAATTCACAACTTTCTAATCGAATAACCATGTTAACTTGAAAAGGATCCAAGTTCCTCTCGATAAAGGAGTGTGAAGAAAGTTTCCAATAACTAAAGAAGAGATTGGTTACTACACCTATGTTTACTCTACCATCAGTCAGAGAAGGATTTTTTATTTATAGTGATGCATATTTAAAAGGGATTGGGTGCATCCTCATGAAAAATTATAAGTTTATTGCTTATGCATCTTAACAGTTAAAGCCTCATGATCATAATTTTCCTATGCATGAATTGGAGTTAGTTGTATGAATTTTTACTCTGAAAATATGGAGGCACTATATTTTTGGAGAGAAATGTGAAATATACATAGGCCACTAATGTTTTAAGTATATATTAACACAAAATGAATTGAACAAGAGATAAAGGATTTGGTTGTAACTTATAAAAGAATACAACTATTCATTTCATTATCACCTCAGAATAGAAAACAATGTTGTGAATTCATTAAGTAATAAAGACCTTGTTGTGATGTAAATGATGAGGATTCAAGGAGATACATTAATCAAGGACCTAGGAAAGTTTTAAATGGGAATCTTAAGGGAAATTACATCATCAAACCTATCCTAAATTATTTATCAACCAACATTACTAGAGAAGATAAAGAGAGCCTAAAGAGAACATACTATGATAAAAAAGAATATAGTGGATATGAAGAATGGTAAGTTTACTGAGTTCATTATTGACCAAGAAGGTGTACTAAATTTTTGTACAATGATATATTTCCCATCTATCCCATATATTAAAAAAATAACTGATGGATGAAGTTCATAGTTCTCTATTCTCTATACATACTAGAAGAACTAAAATTTATAAAGACCTTTATGGTCATTATTGGTGGGATAATATGAAATGGGAGATTTTCAACTACACTGCAAGGTGCTTAGTGTCTCAACAATTGAAAGTGGAACAAAAACTTCCTAAAGAGGTAGTGAAATCATTACCCATACCAACATGGATGTGGGACAATATCACTATGGACTTTATCATTGGTTTCCAAATAACATCCCAAGGAAACAATGTGATATGTTTTATAGTGGATAAAATCCCTATTTCTGCCCTTTTTATCACTATTAAGGATGATATATCTCTTGACCAACTTTCCAAGATAAACGTAAAGTAAGTGGTGAGGCTGCATGGGGTGCCACTTTCTATAATTTCTGATCATGATCCATGTTTCATATCTAAATTTTGAAGAATTCTTCAACATGATCTGAATACTGAATTGAATTTCAGTATGTACTATCACCCCAAAACTGATATCCAATCTTAAATGACTATTCATACATTTTATTACATGCTGAAAACATGCTCAATGGAATTTACTAGTGACTGGGATCAACTCCGCCCATTAGTTGAGTTCTTATAAAACAACACCTTCCCCTAGAGTATTCAAATGGAACCATATAAATCACTATATGGGAAGTGGTGTATAACTCCTACATGTTGGGATAAAGTTGGTGAGAGAAAGCTACCTGGCCCCGATCTTGTTCAAGAGATGACATAAAAGGCTCATTCCATCCAACAACATATAAAAGATGCTCAGGGACTTGGATTTTGATGTTAGAGACAATGTTTTACCTAAGATATCACCATGGAAAAGATTAATTCAATTTTGAAAGAAATGTAATATTATCCCTATGTACATTGTCCCCTTTGAAATCCTTAATTGCATAGGAGCAGTGGACTACTAACTAGATCTTCCACCAAATATTTCTAATTTTCATGATTTATTCCACTTATCTCTCTTGAGGATGTTAATTATTGACCCCTCACCTATATTGAATCCACATGTGGTAAAATTGGAACATGACCTCTCTTACGAGGAGCAGTCGGTGGAGATCTTGTACCATAGGAAAAAATTACTACACAACCATAAAAATCATCTTGTAAACGTGTTGTGGAGGAACCATACATATGAAGAAGTGACATGGTAACCAGAGTAGACCATGAGATAGAAGTACCCTCACCTTTTCTCATCTATAGAATGAGTTGAAATTTCCAGGATGAAATTTATTAAAGGGGAAGAATTTAATGACCCATGCTATTTAAAAAAAAATATTTTTTTTCAGGAATAAACATGTGTTATATATTATATAATAATATACACATACAAAATATAGTAGAATATGAATTATTAATTTATTAAAACCACTGAATTGAATACATGGATCCTTTTTAGCCTTATAATATTTAAAAGTGGGGATCCTAACCCCAAACCATAAAAATTGGTGATGTCATCCCTTTATGGATACACACCATTGAAACCCTCCCTAACCTCCTTCTGTCTTGATATTGTAACCATTTTCACATTTATTGCCTCTCACTAGTACACCATCCTCTATGAAAATTTCATTTATTTATAAATAAATATATAATTATATATTTGTGTGAAATTATTGTCATTTAATGTTATTCAGAGTAGAATCAAAATTATTAATCTTTTTGAAATCACTTAATTGAATACAAGTATTATTTTTAGCCTTACATTCTTTAAAAGTTGGGATCTCAGCCTCAAACCATAAAAAAGGTAGTGCTGGACCACTCTGGATGCACACCATCAACACCCTCCAAACTCACCCTCTAGCCCAATGTCACAAAAACTCCATCCTTTCCTCTCACCAGTACACCATCCTCCATGATAGTTTCAATTATTTATAAATAAATATTTATTTATATATTTAGATACACATGTTTGGGGAATCTTTGAAGTGTCTATCAAAAATAACGACCAAGATCTACTAAAGTGTTTTATATGGTTATAGAGTGATTTAGAAAAATCATTTTATTTAAAAAAATGTGAATAGATTTAATAAGGATAATGTTATTATTGGAATATAAATTAAAAATAAGAAACAACACTAAGATATAATGTGATTCAGATCGATGCGATCCATAGTGCTTTCTAAGAAACACACCTATGTAAGATTATTATTAAAGAAACAGAAAAAATAAAATATATAATCGATGAAAGAATGTAAAATACCAAAGAAGCTATATGAGGAGTTCGACCTTTCTAAACAAGGTGGCGTTGATGAACTATTGTAGTTTTTTTCCTAGGACCAATTGATTTTACTATGATTACTTTTATATTATATGTATTGAATATTAATTAAAAATCATATTACATATTTTACATTGTTCTACATGAATTTTATGTAAAAATTTCCATGAGTATTTTTCATATTGACTAGGTCATATCAGTTCCCCTCTATGATGAGAACCTTGAAGTGATATGAAAATATTCTTAATATATTTATACATTTGGATGAAATAACATTGTGGGACACATAGTATTAATATTGTTAGGTGTGGGTACTCGTAATCAGATGAGGCTTCTTCTCATGAAGTTTTCACTTGGTAATATCCAACACGGGAGATTATGAAAATAGACCCACTAGTTTGAATTCCACATGTATTGGTGTCATCGGATATTCCTATTAGTGCATATTTAATGGTCCTTAGAATTTAATATTATCATCAATGCATGTCATGAATCATACAATTATATTTACTTATCAAAACCATCACACTATATATTGGCGGGAAATATGGTAAATTGGGTGTGTCAAGATTGACATGTTATTAATGGATAACTCAAGGAAGGATTTGTCCCTTTCATCTTTATGGGAGTTGATTTATCTCCCCTTTGATTGGAATATATTTTTCACCTAAATTCCATTTCCATGGTGTAATGAATTATTTATTTAGGATAGTAAAAGAAATACGTATCAAGCATATAGGTTGATGACACCATCGTACAACCTTCTTGATGAGATATTGTGATAAAGAAATTATATTACACAGTAATAATTTGAATGTGGTTAACATCATTGCAACACTAAGTTATTTCTCTCAGGTTCCTTGACCCATTGTTAGATAGTAATATTGTACTTTATGCCATCCCGCCTAATGCCAATGAGAAAGAATCATAGAGGGTTATACACTAAGTGTTTTTGTTGATGTCAATTAAATTATATTTGAACTTAATTAATGGAATAAATATTATTATAAATACTAAATAATAATTTTATTTAAGTTATATTAATCACATAAATTAAATAAATATTTATTTTCTAGTATGTGAATACAAATATATTTGTTTATTTTATTTAATAGTTAATAAATATTTATTCATCAATATGTAAATGAAATATTTATTTATGAATAAAATAATTATCCGGATATACATTAAATACCAAGGAGTTATAATGGAACAAGACTATGTCTAGTGATAAAATAATTATTTATAAGCTGGTAAATATTATTTATCAATTTACTCAAGTTGGTGCACCAAAAAATAATATTATTATTATTATAATGTGACAAGGGGTTTATTAATGTTATTTAATGTTATTTAATATCCATCATTAAATTAAATTATATTTTAACCTAAACCATTTCTCTATAAATATATTGTTATCTCTATTGTTTATTGCATCCAAGATTGAGAATAGAAAATTGTTGCACACAATGAATTCACTCTATACTCCTCCTTTCCTATCCATCTCAAGAATGAAAACGAGGTAGATATTTCTTCAAGACCAAAGAAGAGTGGTCAAGAACTAATTTATATGAGATATTTCCACCTTCCCTATCCCTATAGATTTATTATTGATTCTATTTTCCTCCTTTCTCTCCCTCATTGAGAACAGTGATTTCCCATGTCATTGATATATCTCAATATTTACTAGATTAGTTGTATTTTTTGGATTCTACTTTAATTGATCCAAGACTTTCAAATTACCTTGGGTGTGGATTCCATGTTGGGTGGTTGTTGATTCCTTAAATTGAGTTAGGAGTTTTTTAAGTAAAATCCCATCAATTAAATCCATTTATGATTGTTGATTTTAAAATAAAATTTTAATTGTTTTAGAATGATTGATTTTTTATTAATCATGATGATTTATTAAAGGGTTTTGTTATAGTCTAATTATAATTATTAGAAGTTGTGGAAGTGATTTAAACCCTTATCTAAGGACCTCCCATGCAAGATAAATGAAAAAAAATAAGTAGAAATAAAGAACTAATGTAAATAGCATACCTTACTTCGAAGAGCATATTTAACATCTATAAACTCTATTACATGGGTTTGATAATGATTAAAAAGGTAATCCAAAATACATCCCATATTCATAGTGTATCGATAGGTTTCATAGACTAATCCGAAGTTCAAATTTGATCCATCCTTCCTCCATTACATGCTAGTTCCGCATCTGAAAAGGAGAGCAATGGAGAGATCTTTTGGTGATGGAGAATTATGGCCCAAAATCATTTGATCATCCAAATACACTATCATCATATGAAAATTGTTTATATATATTTTTTAATACACTCTTCGACTACTACTATATTTACTCATGATTTTATAATGCATGAGTAAATTCCACATATAGTGCATTCATAATTAATGCATAATCAATTATTACATTATATATCATGTAACATATTAATAAATACTAGATTTTAATGAGTTTTAATCAATAAAATATCAACACACTTAATATTACTTTTCTCATTCGATTAAAGGAAATATCATGCATGGAATCTTATTTCATACATACATCTTGATATACCATACACTTGATAAATCCATAAATCATATACATGTTATGGATTTAGGGTATATCTCCTTCAATTTCCAACATTCACTAAATACAAATAGACTTTTTTTCATTTCACTTTATACAATATCATTTAAAATAACTTTTGAAAACATATCCATAACTCATTTTGAATATCTTACAAAAAACTTTTGGAAATATATCATTAACTTTACCTTGTATCTCATCATATATAATACCTTGTGAATATCCATCCATTTTTTTGATTAACTCTAATACACTTTTGGTGTAGCTATTAGAGTAAAAATAAATCCCCATTTAGTTAACCCCAAAGTGTGACTCCAATTTACTTTATAGAGTTGAAAAAAATATTAATAAATAGATCCATAAATGTATGTAAATGTTGCCTCTAGAAAAGAATCAATGCTACTCAATCAATAAAGTGAGGTGGCATGATATCCATCAAAAACATGTATCTATATACTTATTCCCACCAGTATGATTAATATAAAAACATGTATTCTCATATTTTCCCATTTAGTAAGACATTGTGTGACCATGGGACATGAAATATGTCAATCCCATATATCCAGCTCATTTATTCTTGATTCTTAAAGTGTAAATAGAACTGATCTATTAATACATCACATGTAATGTCCCAAAATTCCATGTAATTTTTTTGAAAATTAAATGGAATTATTTCGAGACTAGGCTCTGAGATGACACATGATTCAGAGGCATGGACTGTCCAAAATGTATTTTAGAACAATTTTTAAAGTCTATTAAATAATTATGTGAGTGGGTTTTTCTAACTTTTAAACTGGTACCCAGATTAAAAATCTGAGGGCACCATTGAACTCAGAGCATCTGGATTTTCCTAGGAAGGGCCTAACATTGGCCAGTGCATACCAACCATGGAAAGTAGTTTTTGGTCATAAATATAATAATTGAATAAAGATTATTTTATTTTCAAATCCTTATAATGCATAAATGGTAACTCAGATTGGAAATATGAGAGTACCATTGATCTCATGATGGTGTTCTTCCCATAAGCATAGCCTAACCTCAACTGGCACTAGTCAAGGGTGAAAGCTAATTTTTGGACGTTTTAAAGGAAAATAAAAAAACCTAGAAAAGGTTTATTTTATTTCTTTTAAATTTTTGCAGTGACACAACATCGCTGCAATGCGGTGACGTGATGATGCTGAAAATAATTAATGCAATACATTAATGAATCAGTGTGGTGACACTGCAATGCGCAACACATCCTCCTTCTTTAATTAAACATGGATTCAGGGATGAAAAACAACCCTAAAAATAATCTAACTAACGATGAAGGAAACCTATCCAACAATGAACATCGACGAATCAAAAAATAGTGATGACACTCTTGGAGAGAGGATTTGACACCGGAGATGTATAGATGATCATCCTTTATAATTCTCCTTCTTCCCAGGCAGGGGTTTGATGATTTTCTGTGTTAATTTATTTTCTCCGTTATTTCTTTTAAATGAAAAATGTGGGTTAAATCACAAGTAAGTTAACCCGTGGATCGATCATTCATGTGGGATGGGAACTTATCTTGTGGGGATTGAAAGAAATGGGATTATTTATCAAATATTCCACCATCCTTTCTAACATAATGATCAAAGGCCAAACTAATAGGGCCGATGTTCATCACCTTGAGTGTTCCTTGTGATGTCCCCCCCCTTTCTCTTGATTTCTTCACTGGCGGACCCCCAGGGTAGCATTGGGCCTTTTCCATGGGATGATGAACATGACCGATTACCCGGAGAAACAATATAATGACATGGAGCCCACTGAAGACATCTATAGGACCCAAAGAGCCCAGGAATGTTCTTGTATTGAAGAATAGAACAATGAAGCGGGTCAGGTGGCCCACAGAGTAGACCGCTGATGCGCCGGAGTGGGTGACCAGTGATGGCCGGTAGGCAGGAGGTGGAACGCGCTGACGGTGCACTTCAACAGTAGCAGAAACCTCTGGTACCAAGGCCGACAACATACAGGACACGACGCACTGGTAGAGCATCGTGGCAGTGACAGGGGCCATAGGCATGAAGGCCGGTGGCTTGTTGTAGGTGGATATGGACACCAAGCCACATCGGAGGCACCATGGAACACAAATCCGCAGTCTGCAGACTGTGGTGATGGGGGGGTCAACATAGCAATTTGCCGTATTGACCAGGTAGTAGGACTCAGTGCCCCAATGCATCCTATGTGGAGCAACCGACTACCCCTTTGGTGGTTTGGCGGGTGTATACAGACCATCCCACGCCCAAGTGGGTTGGGTTGTCCTAGCAGGCCAACCGGCAGGTCAGACCAGACGCAACCGAGCTGGGTTGGGCCCAACGGGTAGGGTCGGGTTGGACTGAACCTGGACCCATTCGACCCACTTGTCAAAAAAAGAGGCATATCATTTGTAACAGGTGTCCATTTGATGTACCATCTATAGTGTTGGGACCCTTGCAATGAGGCGGTCCATTTGGTATACTCTAGTTGGTCTGGCTGAGTTAGATCAGGCTTAGATGCAACCTTCCCCTGTTTAATAAAATGCCAATAATTTTTAGACCGAGCGTCTGATTGACGCACCGTCTACAATTTTGGGACCCTTGAAATGAGACAGTACTTTGGGTATATTCTTAGTGAATTTTTGTGGTAGTCGAGATATGACTGATGGATTGAGGAGTAGAATCTATCGGAGTCAAGTGCACTAGAGAGTGGGAATCCTACAGCTGGTTGTGACCTGAAGGATATGATGAGTAAACCTTAGTGGTCCAATATTAGAGCAGAACTCAGTTGTTTAGTATCTGAGTGAACCTAAATTGTCCAATAGTTGACCGGGCCTTAGTGGTCCAGTAGTTGAGTGGACCTCAGTGGTCTAGTAGCTGAGCGAACCTCAGTGACTCATCATGGATGAGTCCCTCTGTAGTACAATATTATTTAGCTTTACGACTGATAATCTTACTTTTTTATACCTTGAATTATACCTAGTGTGAGCTGTATTTTTTTTGTGGTATTTCTTTGTGGTCTTGCTTTGTGTTGTTTACTTTGTGTTATGGGGTCTCTACTGAGTATTGTGTTAATCACCCATGCATGGGATTCGCCCGCACGTGTTGTGTATTTTCCAAGAGATCTATGCTTCGATGGGGACCTTAGTGGTCTAGAAATAGGTGGTGTTCAGTGAGATGTGATATATGGGTGTACTTCTATGACTACAAGCATCTACGCTTCACCTACCCTTCAGGTAGGGTCTTGAGTGGATAGACCGTGGTAGTTGTACTTTTATTTGTGGTTTTGGGCTTGTATTCTGCCCCTTTTTACTTTCATTTTGTATTGTACTCCTAGTAGTTGTCTTAGTGATATTTTTGTTTTACTTCGTTTTTACTTTCAATGGTTTGAGCTTTACGCCTATGTATAGGTTTAAAGGAAAATTCCTTCCCTTTTTGGGATATTCCTACTAGGTGATAGTCGACATCCAATTTTCTATGGAAGGTGGTCTAGGGGTAGTCACGACATGGGCCATGGGGGATGGGTTATGGAAAAGTGGTATCAGAGAAGGTCGGTTCTACTAGAAGAACTAAGAGTCTAAATTTTTTTATAGAGAAATAGTGTTAGTGTCTCAAGTTCGAATTTCAGTCCAGGGAGTCCAGTGTTGGTGTGGTGGATGACATATCCATACACTAGGACCCTGAATTCTACTTTTTGACTTGGTACATGAAAACAATGGTTGCATGTGTCTTTCAATGTTTTCTCATGATCCTTATGAGTCAGAGTCATCTAACCAGGTATAATCTACTAATTGTGATTCATCTTGATCCCTTTCAGGATGCCTCCATACAAAAATCCGACCAAGATTCCAGTGCATGACCATGAGGATGGTCCACATAGTGACGAGGCTTCAGTACAAGGACTGTTGCCTGAGATGGTACATTAGAGTGGTTTTGCAACAATACCACCACCCATTGGTTAGCAGTTACTACCGGTATAGGACACAAATAGGCTCAGCGCATTACACTAGTTCTAAAGATAAAGACCTCCAAGGTTTAGGGGAGAGATAGATCCTTAGGTCACTGAGGATTGGTTGTAGATGGTGACATGAGTCTTCTGCTTAGTGAGGATGCCACTTGACCATATGGAGGATCTAACAGTGATTATTCTATAGAGATCAGTGAGGAGATGATGGAGTTTGATGATCCTAATGCATGTGGAGGTGACTCTCACTTGGTCTGACTTTGAGAAACTTTTTAAGGAGGAGTTCTTCCCTGCAAATTTTCAATCAATGTGCATATAGGAGATGCTTCACCTACAATAGGGCAACCTGATAGTGGATGAGTACTCTTCGAGGTTCACAGACCTCTCCAGTTACTTTACAGATATGGTACGAGACCCTTTCTTCAGGGCCCAGACCTTTGAGTAGGTACTTCGATGGGATATTAGGAAATCGATGATTTCCCTTAGCATCCTTACACAGGATGTGGTGCTGCAATCAAAGAGCTTCCTTGCAGAGCAGACACCGATGGTGGGATCTAACACCAGGTGACATGTGTTTGAGTCATCTGTGGTGGGTAGCCGACATATGACGTAGAGGACAAAATGGTCCAGAACATTCGAAGGATGACCCCAGTACTTAGGGTCGGCGGTACGAGGCTCCTGGGGAATGGGGTAATAATGCCTCCCATCCATACAGAGGTTATAACCGGCACAAGATAATAATGCCTCCATCCCATATATACATAGAGGTTAACAACCGTGGGGGGTAAACATGCCTCCCACCCATACATTTTGTAAGTGGAATGGGTTATGAATGCCTCCCATATACACATTCACATTGTAATTCACAAAAAAAGAAATTTCATAAGCATTCACATTATATAATGTAAGTAAAAACATCTTACATCATTTCAAATTAAACAAGAAAACTAATTATGCAATGCCCTTAGTAATAAAACAAGGAATGAGAAAGCCATGACATCTGTTGAAACCATTCTCTTAGTTCAAATCACTTATAAGGTTTAGGATAACTCATCCTAGCCAACCTAAAAATCCAACCTTCCAATTTTCCTAACATGGAAAATCCATTTTAAGTCAAGGTGTCAAGGTCTAAACATCAAAGTCAAAATACTCACATACCCATTTGGCCATTTCTTATCTGAAAGGGTATAAAAACAATTGAGGCACCTTGTTATACTCCAAATACACATGTTACAATGTCCAATTCAATTAAAAACCAAGCCAGGACCATCAAACCATACTTAGATATTTTGGGAAATTGGCCTAAAATGGCCAATTTGGGTGGCACATCCCTTGGGTGTCCATACAAAGAAAGGGTGGTCTCTAAACCCCTAATCCAAACCCAATCCACCTATATCAAGGATCTAGGGTCATTTAGACATGAAGTAATCAACACAAAAGAGGATCTCTACAATGGTCAGCTCATGGAACAACATAATAAATACGAAATGACCAAAACTCAAAGGGAAAACTATGTGGCCATCTACCTTAGAGCCATAGAGGATCCCTCACTGGATATTGACCTCAGATTCAAAGTAGATTAAATTATATCTGAGTTTCAGTCTAATTCCTTAAAAATAGGGCAAATGAACCTGCATCTAAATAGCACAACAGATGGTGAGATTCACTGAGGAAGGAGGAGTACGCAAGGTTAGCCTTACCTTGGCCTATCTGATGCTTCTCTCAGATAAAGCATCAATCACCGGATGGAGGAGAAGAAATATATACAAGGATGAAGTGGTTTTAGATTAAAAGGAATAGAGGTTTTAGGGTTTTTCTATTGGATTTTAGGGAAAAGGAAAGTTAGAACTTAAATGAAGGGAGGGGAAAAATGTTAATTTTTCTTCAAAAACAGGCTCGCACAGTTTCTGCACATGGTTAGTGAAGCCGTACACAAACTGTGTGTACTCCACTGCCTTTCTGGGCACATTGCATGGTCTTTACACATGGTTTCACTAACCACACATATACCATGCAAATCCCTACTACAGTAACTGCACGACCATGCATTTGGGTCGCACTATTGCAGAAAAACTGTGTAGCCCAATCTACTTTCCCCTTTGCATAGCTCTAGGATTCAGAAGTTCCTCGGATGCTCTTGTGACCTCCTTAGATTAATGATAGGACTTCATTAGGACCATTTAAGTTATCCAAAAATAAAAACCAATTATCCTTTTCTTGGATAAAGAGTCAGGTCGTTACAACCTCCCCTCCTTAAAGCAACTCATCCCCAAGTTTCCCTTGTGAGGGTGAAGAGGTACTATCAGTAAAGAGTTACAACCACTGAGACTATATATCAGCTTCCCACTCCCAAATCTCATCTTGTACTTGGATGTGATTCCATAACACCCATATAAGAGGAATGGAGCTACCTCAGAGTTTCTTCCCTCTCCGATCAACAATACAAACTGGATACTCCTCAAAGGAAGCATCCATATCCAACTCAACCTCAGTAGGATGGAAGACTTGAGATGGGTCTGGAAAATATTGACAAAGCTGAGATACATGAAATACATCATGCATAGAGAAGTATCTCTAAGGAAGTTCCAACTGGTAATCCACTACTCTGATCCACTTCACAGCCTCATATATCCCAACAAATGTTAGTGATGGCATACCCTACTTCTAAATACGTATATAACCCAACCTAGGTGATACTTTCAAGAAAACCAGGTCTTCGACATTGAACTCAAGAGGTTTCTGATGTCTGTTATCATAAGACTGCTTATCTAGACTGAGCTATCAACATGCACATCCTGGTCATCTAGACCTGCTCTGAATTTTCCTGCACAAGACAAGGCCCAAGCATTATAGCTCCCCCTACCTCTAACCAACACATAGGTGAGAAAAAAGGCCTACCATAAAAGGATTTATAGGGATCTATCTTTATGGTAGACTAAAATCTATTTTTATAAGTAAACTAAATGTGAGGAATATATTTCTCCCAAGAACCCCCAAAGTCAAGAATGCACACATGGATAATATCCTCAAGAACCTGAATTTTATGCTCTGTCTATCCATTTGTCTGAGGGTGATAGGTCATGCTCAAAAGTACCTACGTACCCAAGTCCTTATGCATCCCCTACCAGAATTGTGACTTGAAACAAGTATCTCTTTAGGAAACAATAGAATTAGGTGACCCAGGAATACATACAACCTCCTTGATGTAATAGATATCGATACATTTTGGTGACACCAGGGTGAACTTCCCATGCTGAGGCATGGAAATCCCTCATCAAATCCTCTCTAATGCCTGCAAGGAACCATATACACCAACGGAATAGAAGAGTATTATCCCCATAGACTATCCAACCATAAGATGTATCATCATCATAAACACTTTCTCGTATTTCAAGTCCTTCAGGAACAAATATATGTCTCCACATTACTCATTCCATAAGAGTATATGTCACCACTAAGGCTGAGAGAATAGTCTTACCATGGTCGTTTTGAACCTCAATGTGCATCTCCAAGAATAAAGACATAAGCTTCCATTCGTCACTAGAATCCTAAACTACATGTGTATGAGTCTTTTGGATTAGATAATTAGCTACTGAATTCCCTTTCCCTGAAGTGTAAGAAATTTTGAAATCAAATGATTGTAGGTACTCAATCGACCTACGCTACCTGAGATTTAGATCTCATTGAGTAAATATGTTTTTGATGCTTTTGTGGTCTCTGAACACCACGAAATTCTCTCCCAGAAAACAGTTTCTCCAACAACATAAGGTGTGAACCACAACAACGATCTTGAGGTCATGCGTTAGGTAATTATGCTCATGAGGCCTCAACTGATGAGAACCATTTGCAACGCCTTGCTCATCCTGCATTAGAATAGCTCCAAGCCCAATACCTGATGCATCATAATCAACCATATAATCCCTTCTTGGATATGGAAGAATCAGTATTGGCTCTAAAGTAAGTATTCCCTTTCACTCTTGAAAGGATGCTTCACAAGATTCTGACCATTTTAATTTCACACCCTTCTTCATAAAACCCATAAGAGACACTACAATGCATGAGAAATCCTGAATCATGCATCTATAGTATCAAAAAATCCCCAAGAAACATCGAATATCAAAAACATTCCTAGTATTTACCCATGAAACCACATTCCTCACTTTCTCTAGGTCAACTAAAACTCATGTTACTGAGATTATATGACCTAGGAAGTGAAATTTATCTATCCAGAAGTCACATTTACTGAGCTTAGCATAGATCTGATGCTTTCTCAGCAAATTTAGCAGAATCACAAGGGATTCATGGTCATGTATAGAGAGAATACACTAATATACCATCAATTAATACAATCACAAATGAATCCAAATATGGGTGGAAAACCCAATTCATAAGAGAAATGAAGATAGTAGGTGCATTTGTGAGTCCAAACGACATAACCAGGTACTCGTAGAGACCATACCTACTCCAGAAAGTTGTGCAAGGTATGTATAAAGTCCTGACATGCACCTGATGATAGCCCAACCTCAAATCTATCTTTGAAAACTCTTTCTCTCTTAAAAGCTGATCAAATAGGTCATCTATTCTAGGAAAAGGATACCAATTCTTGATAGTCAATTAATTTAATTGATAGTAATCCACACAAAACCTAAGGGTACTGTCCTCCTTTTTGGAAAAGGGGATAGGTAAACCCCAAAGAGAAGTGTTGGTCCATATAAAACCTTTCACCTCTAGATCCTACAACTGGTTCTTGAGCTCCAGAAGCTTCTTAGGTTCCATCCTATACGGAGAAATGGTCACATGTTCTAATCCTAGAATAAGATCAATAGTAAACTCTACCTCTCGATCTAATGTAATACTAGAGAAGTTTTCAAGAAAAAAATCTCTAAAACACTCCACTATAAGAGGAAAAACAATGGGTTTCAACCCCTGGTCATCAAGGTAAATACTAGATACTTGTGTTGTTTCACTACCCATCCTCTACTACTTGGGTCCTACTCTTATTGCACCAACATACAATTATCCCTTCTGTACATACATAACACCATCTGTTGATGTAAACGTCACCCTCTGACGATAGAAGTCAATGTGGGGTTTACAAGGAACTAACCAGTCTATCCCAAAGATTACATCAAAAACCATCATGTTGAGAACGTATAGGTTCCATTCGAAAAAGGTAACTTCATATATCAAGGGGTAAATTTTGAGAGTGATGAATTCCCTATGATAGAATACCTAAGGGAGTATCTAGCATCATAATTCCATGACAGTACTCAATATCGAGACCCAAACTCCCAGTGATTGCCTCATATATGAACAAGTGAGGCGTGCCTATATCAAACAAAGTAGATACTATAGTGGAGGCTACCAAAATAGTACCTCATGTTATAGATGGTTTGGAACTCTGCTCTTGCATTATATGATGGACTGTATGTAAATGGCATGTACCACAACCATGATTCATTTCCTAACTACCATGTGCAGACCTGCTTTGTTGGTGCTAGGAATCATAAGTCTGGTTGCCTCTGACTCGACCACCACCATAGCCTAATTGACCGGTTTTCTTCCAAATGCCTATCTATTGTGATCCTTCTAACCCCACTCTTGGACAAGAAGTTGGTGCAGATACCTGCTCACTAAGAATATGAGGGAAAGTTCTGCAGAAATGGTGGAGATGGTGTAATGACCCAAACATTCATTAATGGAAAATCCCTCTTGATATAATTAAATGTCTCTTTATGTAAAATGTTTATATAAAATTTCAACTTATTTGGTTTTATATTAATAATTTTTATAGTTGCTAATATATCCATTGAATAGTGATCACATGATTAGTATAAATATAGGGCTTTAACAATCTAATTTACTTAGACAAAGGAAGTGATGGCCTCATATAGTAGAATTGCTCCATACAAAGCCCATTTGTCAGAGCTTAGAAAATAGGTGGCGTCATTGGGCTTCTCTCTTGACCAATCCCAAGATGAGCTTCATCATGTCAAGCACGAACAAAACTGTCTACGGGAGAAGTGGAAGTTGATAGAGATCACCATGCGTGCAATGTTATCCGAGCCACCCCAAGAGTCTGTCACCATCGCACACCTTGACCTTAGGTATTATGTAGCTGTTTTAAGGGGTTATGTAACAAATCCCTAGTACAATGGTTATTTACATTATTTTTGTACATAATAATGAATATACTTTCATTTTATTATTGTTACCTAGTAAATAGTTTTTAAAGCACAAATAGTGTTTTTAGTTAAAGTTAAACTAAGAAAACTATTTTGATGAATTAATGGATTTTTGAAATAAATAATATTTTAATAAAATAATAATATTATTATTATTAAATTAAATTTTATTAAATATAAATGATCGTATAATTTTATGAATGCAATCGTAATTTTTTTTAAAGTTTGAAAGCCATTTTTGTCAAAACACGTGAATTTTTGATAAATGGCGGTTTTTATTTTAAAAGTGAAAATTAACATATTTAGAAAATTTTTTAGATAAAATAAATATTATTTCTGGAATCAGGATGTCAAAATTATCCAATGATTATTTTTTCATAATTTTCTAAGACAGTCAAATTTTTGGGTAAAAATTAAATATCGTTTAAATATATAATGTGTTTTATGACATCATAAGGACCCAATAGTGATGTAATAAAATACTATAAGCTTTACGTTCATCCAATATATGTATTAACATTAAAATAATGTGATTTTGGGTTTTTTTTGACTTATTTTACAAATCATTAATGGACCCTTCAAGACTTATTAAACATCTTGTCTTTTTAAATTGTTTCCCTTGGGAGTGTGACTCACCTCTACATAAGCAACCCAATTATTTTAAGAAGTTCAGACTTTGGCATTATAAAATATTTTTTTCCACTTCCCTTTTCCAAAAACCATTTGAAAAAACCATGGTTTGGTTTGTGGTTTGGATTAGTTTAATGTGAGGTGTCCCAAACCTAAATAATAATGAATTCTCTCACCTTTCCTATATAAACCCACCCAAGCTCCCACTTCCTCCTCACTAAAATCCTTTGGAGTTCGTCCAACCTCTTCCCTCCTCTATTTATAATCCTCCCAAGGTTCCCCAAGCTCCCAAGAAGCCTCTCTAAAGCCTCTCTCAAGCCTTTGGAAGCACACTTCTAAGTAAGGGTTTTTCTTCCTTTCTCATTTTTGTCTGATATTATTTAAATTGTTATGCCCTTTTAATTTCAATTATAAATTTTTGGGTATGGTTTCTAACCTCCCCAATACTGACCTATTTATTTTTTAATGATGGGATACCCCTTTATCTCTCATTAAATGCCTCCCATGTACACCCATTACTATGCCGAAATTCTGAGAGGAATTCCTCTCTCCTCTTTTACATTCAAGAAATTATTTTGTATCATGACTCTAAATTCCATTTAAATTGTTGGGAAATGTATCTATATGACCCCCTTAATTTCCATTTCATGTACATATGATGATACACCTCTTTCTTTGTGATCAATAATTTTTATGAATTCTTACGTCAAGCCGTTATGCTATCGAAATTGCACTGATTTTCCAAGCCAATGTCATTGTGTAGTGAATATCATGCCCATTCCTCTATAAAGGGTATTTGTAACGCCCCTACCCCAGTTACCCAGAGTTGGTGCATTATTACATAACATTTTAATGATCACAATAAAGATCAAGTCTCAAAAGACCGATTAGTTTAGTAGCCTTGAAATAACTAGATACATTAATAAAGTTTACATTACATCATAAAATGAAAACTACAACAATATAGTCTCCATAGTCCAGAATCTTATCCTCTCATACTATCCATGAAATTCATTCATAAATTACTTATTCACATCCTGGGAAAAATAAAACATAGAAAAGGGGTGAGATCAAATGCCCAGTAAGGATAACAATATAGCAGAAACTTTCATAAATAAGAATGAACATTTAAGGCAATGTATAACTAAAACAGAAGCCTTTTAAAATTGAACTTCAACATAATATGGCAGAAATAAAATGAAATAATTCCATATAATTATTTACATTGATATTATACTAATCGAATAATCACATGCAATATCAATAACCACTTTCATAATGATGGAATGCATAATGCCAGACTATCATAACCACATAGCCAAGGCCTCGTGCCAAGACTACAAATAAGATTTTGTCAAGGCCTTTTTCCAAGACACTAGTTTGTCTCATGATACCTACCGATGCATCGAGGAGCTATTGCATGCTCCACCCGTCACTTATTAAGTCCAATGCATTCCTCATATGAACAGGTTTAAACATAACATAAACATTTGTTTTAAAACTAGCATACGAAATGTCAATACTTTCTCCATAAACCATGAATGGTATAAAAATAACACATCCATATTCAAATATATCACATATCCTTCAATACAATATGGAAGTTTTGTATTATAAAAAATAAACTTCAAATAAGCTTAAAATCCATAAAAGGATGTTAACATAGATGAAATAAAAACTATTTGAGAGAAATATCTCCTTTTTTAAATCATTTAAAAGTAACATAATTATAAAATAAAACATTTACTTTGAAAATTTTATTATAATCTTGTAAGGTAAGCTTCTAAGATTTTATAACGGCAGAAAATAGCCGCACCCGCCGTATAAATTAAAAAAACATTCATCGAAAAGGTTAAAAAGGACCTTGTTTGGAAAATGACGGAAAGATTCCTTTATAAACCTCTTATAAAAAGTAAAAAAAAGGGTATAAATGACTTTAACCCATATTATAGTAAATATTAAAAATGTTTTTGAATTCATTTTTAGAAACCATGGATGTGGATGATAAAGAAGTCCCAGTCGATTATTACGTATAAACAACCTCAGATAATGAAGAGATTGCGAAATAAACCCTTACCTTGTACTTTTCCTTGGTTGGTGGTAGGTTAACCTCCTATATAATGGTGAAATAATTGTTATTAGATTATAAAATAATCATATACATTAATATGATATCATATATGATCTTTTAACATTGATTTGTTAATAATATCTTAGTATTATCATCGTTTCGGGTGTTATCAGATTCATTTTCCTTTATATTATTTGTTATGTGAGACATATTTGTTATGGATGGGGTGTATATTATTCATATCCATAATTATATCATGTCTCTAAAAATTATTTTTAATCATAAAATGAGAATTAGACTTGAATGGATACGACGGAGAATGAATCTCATCGCGTTCGTGGAGACGGTAGTCCGTACGTACGCACGAGCGACAATATCATTCTTTTGATATTATAATAATATATAATTGGATGGTATATCATGTATACAGAATCATTATCATGTTATATTTATTATTTAGATGAATTACACATCATTATTATACCCATCCAAATAATAATTTATTGAATAACAATTACACCACGACGTGGAGACGGTAAGGCGTACGTACGCACGTATGGTGACATGTCATTCAAAGGATGGATAGAATACTGAATATGGTTTTACCATATTTATAATAAAATCACAGTATATATAATATACTAGAGTTATTATTTTAGAATGGTAATAACAAAGAAAGAAGAAGTTGAAGAAGAAAGGAACTTGAAAGAGGGTGGTGAAAACATTACCTCTTCTTCGGGTTCTTCCTTTTGATTTGATCAAAAGGACTCCTTAGGTTGGATTTATGACTAAAGGAAGGCCTCTAATATTGATTTAGGGAAGTTGAGAGAGTATTTAGGCAGGGGTTTGCCGAACAAAAAGGCTTTGAAAGTGTGAATTAATGAGAAGGGGGAGTGCCCTTTTATAAGAGGGGTAAGGGGCACCTTTGGAAAAGATAGAAATATTATTTTATAATAAATTCATATTCAGTTTATAATGGCTCCAAAGTGGATTATTTATATTTTAAGGTGGTTATGGGTCGAAAACAACTCAAACAATAGGATTTAGACAGGTTTGGGTTACTATATTAACCTTATCTTTAAGTATTAACTCTTAGTTAATTAGTTTCACTTTTACAATGTCTCTTTGTATTTTTATATTATATGGTTAATAAACTTACCATATACATCCAATAAAACCCCAAGTGGTCCATTAATAATACACCTATCATGATATAAGTCTCTTTGTCTAACCTTAGATTTTTAGGAATTGAATATAAATTAATAATATAATATTTGTTTTAAAAACTCTTTTATGTCAATTTTGACACTATTGGGTATTTTGTTTTTGAAAAATTCATAACAGCATTATTAATTAGAAAAAAATTCATATAATAAATCTTAATATGTCATATTAACCTATAAAATTAGTGTAATTCATAAAAATTCTCAAATTACACTTATTTTGATATTTACAATATCAATTATTTTAATATTTCATTAATTAGGTAATTACTACATCACCATTGTGTCATAAATAAATTAAATTATTTAATGTATAAAAATTATAAATAAAATACCATTATGTATGACATATTTTTATCTTTCTAATGAATATTTACAATCGAATTTATCTTATGTATAACCCTATATTAAAAATGTTTTAGTAAATAAACTTTGATTTTAACTCTTTTAACTATTTTTTGAATTAAATAATAATAAATGTCCTAATCTAATCCAAGTGGACCAAAAAGTTTCATATTTTATTCCTAAGGTTGTTTTTGGTCGAATTAAGCTTATCCAATAGAATTAGGACATGTTTTAGGGTAATATTAATATAATTTTTACCCTTAATTATCCTATTTACTTTTAACCGTGGTAAATGAAAGTAAAAAAGTTACTATTCACCAAAAATTATTTTCATCTCATTGAACCACATTTTACTTCTTGATATTAACCGTGTCTCTCGGATTTTTAAAATTCCACTCACAGAAGCGGTAAAATTGAGTTTTATGAAAAATTCAGTTTTTTAACTACCACTTAGTGGTTTCACTATTCATCAAAAAATGAAGTTTTTCAGAAAAATACCAAAAATTCACCCTAGGCTAATTTCGATACCCCAAATCCAAAAATGAAGTCCATTTTGAAAAATAAAATTTATAAATTTTAAAAAGTGGGTATTACTATTCATAACGGCTAGTTTGATTGGTTGTGGTGTGTTAGAACTCGATGTTGCATACAACACACGCTATTGCATTATTCAAAGAGAAGTGTACCGTAGAAGCTTGGGGTGTTACATTCTCCCCTCCTTCAAATAATTTCATCCTCAAATTTCTAGAATACTACCGCATGAAAAAACTCGGGTGGTTCTTCATTATAAGTTCCTCGGGTTCCCATGTTGCCTCTTCCATCTTATGGTTTCTCCATAGAACTTTTACAAGACGAGTCATCCAGTTTCTCAGCACTTGTTCTCTCGTATCAAGAATCCTGTCGGGCTCTTCGCAATAAGACAGATCGGGTTCCAGTTCTAATTCCTCATAGGTGAGTACATGCGTTGGGTCAGGCATGTATTTTCTCAACAGAGATACGTGGAACGCATCATGAACTTTGGAGAGACTTGGCAGCATTGTCAATCGGTAAGCTACAGCCCCAATTCTTTCTAGAAATTTGAAAGGTCCTATGTACCTGGGACTCAATTTACCTTTCTTACCAAAACGTATGACTCCCTTCCATGGAGATACCTTTAGGAAAACGTGATCACCGACTTGAAATTCAAAATCCTTCCTTCGATTATCGGCATAGCTCTTCTGCCTACTTTGAGCTCCTTTTATGTGGGTTTGGATTACCTTCACCTTTTCCATCATTTCCTCCACAAGTTCTGGTCCTACAAGTTTTCTTTCGCCAACGTCATCCCAACATGTTGGTGGGCGACATCTCTTTCCGTATAACGCTTCATATGGTGCCATCTGAATACTTGAATTGAAATCCAATCCATACCGAGGATTATATCAAACTCAATCATAGGTATGACGATGAGATCAGCGGATAAAGAACATTTATGTGCTCTAATGGGGACTGATTCACAAAACTTTATTGTAATGATACTTCCCTTAGTATTTTTAACTGACAACTCCCTTATTAAATTAAATTGGAAATATCTAATTTTCTTCAAAAACTGGGAAGATATGAAACAATGCGATGATCCAGAATCAAATAATGCATTTTCTAAACTTGAGGAAACCATTAAATTACCTACCACCACGTATTTCGGAGCTTCTACCTCAACAGTAGTGATAGCATAAGCTTGGCCTTGATCCCTTGGCCTTTTCTGAGGTAAGTTCCCCTGACGCTTAGGACATTCATTTTCATAATGTCCCATCTCCCTTCAGTTATATCATTGAACATCGGTAGCTTCTTTCTTCCCCTTTCAATCACGAGCTTGGTGGCCTTTTTCACCACACTTGTAATAGACTCCCATTACCTTCAAGAAATTACCAGGGTGTTTCTTCCCACATTTACTACATAATGGATATTCAACTTTTCCCTTCTTCCCCTTATTTCCATTCCTAGATTGATCGCTTTATCTCTTCTTCTCTTGCTTTTCTTTAAAGTCATAAGACTTAGAGAATTCCTTTTCTGTCTTGATAGCACATGAGACAATGTCTTCGTATGACAAGAAGGATTGTGAGACTAATGCTCGACGGAGAAATGGTTTTAACCCATCAAAGAAACGATCAATATTACTTCTTGGGTTACGTATATAATCTCCAGCATACCTTGCTAACCTCGTAAAGTTAGCCTCATACTTTGCAACATTCTCATCCTCCTTTTTTCTCAGACTCAGAAATTGTCGTTCCATATCGGCTCGATGGTCATGAGGAAATTATTTTTCTAAAAAAAGATCTTTGAACTCCCTCCATTCCATATTTGATACTTCATCATCTTCCTTAGTGTTTTGAATAAATTACCACCATTGATCAGCATGTCCATTGCAGCGGTAAACTACCATGATAACTTTTTCCCTTTCCCTACTCCCCAAAGCCTGAAATATTTTTTATAGGGAATTTATCCATTGCTCAGCTACTAAAGGATTTTTACTCCCATTGAACGTTGGTGGTTTTTTCCTCATGAAGCTATCTAACATTGATCCTCCATGCTGCGGATCAGGGTGATCCATACGGGTAAGGTTATTATTCATAACATGAGTGAGTTTTCCCAGTATGGTGATTAGCTGATCAGCACCAGTTGAATCACTAGCTCCACTATAATTATCTTGAGAAGGAGGTAAATCCCTACATAGAGTGTGTGCATTGATACAATTTCCATTTCTTCCCCTAGGCACCATTTCTAAACAATGGCATAAACTAAATCAGTTTATGAATCAAAATACATAATTTCATACTTATAAAACACTTAACATAAATTGAACTATTTATGGATATAATCCATAATCATAAAAATGTTTTCTTTCAAAAAGTATATACTCATAAACCCTTCATAATGATTTGTAAAGAAAATGAGAGTTATACTAAGCATATCCCCCAGGAGTGTCGTAACCAAGAGTGCAGCAAGGCCCGTTGTCATGCACCAGTTCCCATTCGAGTCTAGCTCAAAGCGGTGTTTTTGGGTTTTACCCCTAGGTACATTGTGCCAGATCCGCCTCTACCTGCTCGTATCCAGACAGGGATGTATTTCTCGGAAAACTCACAAAATCTCTACAATACCAAAATTCTAGAAAGTTCTTCTATACTAATCCTCAAAGTCCATCTTAGGTCTATGTTCTCTAATCAGAGTTTATCTAAATCTAGCTTCCAAGTTTTGTACTAAACTTCCTCTGATAACAACTGTAACGCCCCAACCCCAGTTACCTAGAGTCGGTGCATTATTACATAACATTGGCATGATCACAAGAAAGATCAAGTCTCGAAAGACCGATTAGTTTAGTAGCCTTGAAATAACTAGATACATTAATAAAGTTTACATTACATCATAAAATGAAAACTACAACAATATAGTCTCCATAGTCCAGAATCTTATCCCCTCATACTATCCATGCAGGTCATTCATAAATTACTTCTTCACATCCTGGGAAAAATAAAACATAGAAAAGGGGTGAGCTCAAATACCCAGTAAGGATAACAATATAGCGGAAACTTTCATAAATAAGAATGAAAATTTAAGGCAATGTATAACTAAAACAAAAGCCTTTTAAACTTGAAATTCAACATAATATGGCAGAAATAAAATGAAATAATTCCATTTACTTATTCACATGTATATTCTACTAATCGAATAATTACATGCAATATCAATAACCACTTTCATAATGATGGAATTCATAATGCCAGACTATCATAACCACATAGCCAAGGCCTCATGCCAAGACTACAAATAAGATTTTGTCAAGGCCTTGTGCCAAGACACTAGTTTGTCTCATAAGACCTACCGATGCATCGAGGAGCTATAGCGGGCTCCACCCGTCACTTATTAAGTCCAATGCATTCCTCATATGAATAGGTTTAAACATAACATAAACATTCGTTTTAAAACTAGAATACAAAATGTCAATACTTTATCCATAAACCATGAATGGTATAAAAATAACACATCTACAATCAAACATATCACAAAACCTTCAATACAATATGGAAGTTTTGTATCATAATAAATAAACTTCAAATAAGCTTAAAATCCATCAAAGGATGTTAACATAGATGAAATCAAAACTATTTGAGAGAAATATATCCTTTTTGAAATCATTTAAAAGTCACATAATTATAAAATAAAACATTTACTTTGAAAATTTTCTTATAAGCTTGTAAGGTAAGCTTCGAAGATTTTATAACGGGGGGAAATAGCCGTACCCGCCATATAAATTAAAAAAAACATTCATCGAAAAGGTTAAAAAGGACCTTGTTTGGAAAACGATGGAAAGATTCCTTTATAAACATCTTATAAAAAGTCAAAAAAGGGTATAAATTACTTTAACCCATATTCTAGTAAATAGTAAAAATGTTTTGGAATTTATTTTTAAGAAACATGGATGTGGATGATAAAGAAGTCCCAGTAGATTATTACGTATAAACAACCTCGGATAATGAAGAGATTGCGAAATAAACTCTTACCTTGTACTTTTCCTTGGTTGGGGGTAGGTTAACCTCCTTTATAATGGTGAAATAATTGTTATTAGATTATAAAATAATCATATACATTAATATGATATCATATATGATCTTTTAACATTTATTTGTTAATAATATCTTATTATTATCATCGTTTTGGGTGTTATCAGATTCATTTTCCTTTATATTATTTGTTATGTGAGCCATATTTATTATGGATGGGGTGTATATTATTCATATCCAGAATGATATCATGTCTATAAAAATTATTTTTAATCATAAAATGAGAATTAGACTTGAATGGATACGATGGAGAATGAATCTCATCGCGTTCGTGGAGACGGTAGTCCGTACGTACGCACGAGCGACAATGTCATTCTTTTGATATTATAATAATATATAATTGGATGGTATATCATATATAAAGAATCATTATCATGTTATATTTATTATTTACATGAATTAAACATCATTATTATACCCATCCAAATAATAATTTATTGAAATACAATTACACCACGACGTGGAGACGGTAAGCCGTACGTACGCACGTATAGTGACATGTCATTAGAAGGATGGATAGAATAATGAATATGGTTGTACCATATTTATAATAACATCACAGTATATATAAGATACTGGAGTTGGGAATAACAAAGAAAGAAGAAGTTGAAGAAGAAAGGAACTTGAAAGAGGGTGGTGAAAACATTATCTCTTCTTCGGGTTCTTCCTTTTTATTTGATCAAAAGGACTCCTTAGGTTGGATTTATTACTAAAGGAAGGCCTCTAGGATGAAGTTATTGAAGTTGAGAGAGTATTTGGTCAGGGTTTGGCTGAACCAAAAGGCTTTTAAAGTGTTAATTAATGAGAAGAGGGATTTCCCTCTTATAAGAGGGGTAAGGGGCACCTTTGGAAAAGCTAGAAATATTATTTTATAATAAATTCATATTCAGTTTATAATGGCTCAAAAGTGGATTATTTAAATTTTAAGGTGGGTATGGGTCTAAAAAAACTCAACCAATAGGATTTAGATAGGTTTGGGTTACTATATTAACCTTATCTTTAAGTATTAACTCTTAGTTAATTAGTTTCACTTTTACAATGTCTCTTTGTATTTTTATATTATATGGTTAATAAAATTACCATATACATCCAAGAGAACCCCAAGTAGTACATTAATGATACACCTATCATGATATAAGTCTCTTGGCCGAAACTTAGATTTTTAGAAATTGAATATAAATTAATAATATAATATTTGTTTTAAAAACTCTTTTATGTCAATTTTGACACTATTGGGTATTTTGTTTTTGATAAATTCATAATAGCATTATTAATTCGAAAAAAATTTATATAATCAATCCTAATGTGTCATATTAACCTAGAAAATTAGTGGAATTCATAAAAAGTCTCAAATTACACTTATTTCAATATTTATAATATCAATTATTTTAATATTTCATTAATTAGGTAATTACTGCATCACCATTGTGTCATAAATAAATTAAATTATTTAATGTCTAAAAATTATAAATAAAATACCATTATGTAGGAAATATTTTTATCTTTCTAATTAATATTTACAATCTAATTTATCTTATGTATAACCCTATATTAAAAATGTTTTAGTAAATAACATTTGATTTTAACTCTTTTAACTCTTCTTTGAATTAAATAATAATAAATTTCCTAATCTAATCCAAGTGGACCAAAGAGGTTCATATTTTATTCCTAAGGTTTTTTTTGTCGAATTAAGCTTATCCAATAGAATTATGACATGTGTTAGGGTAATATTAATATTATTTTTACCCTTAATTATCCTATTTACTTTTAACCGTGGTAAATAAAAGTAAAAAGTTACTATTCACCAAAAATTATTTTCATCTCATTGAACCACATTTTACTCCTTGATATTAACCGTGTCTCTCTGATTTTCAAAATTCCACTCACAGAAGCGGTAAAATTAAGTTTTATGAAAAATTCAGTTTTTAACTACCACTTAGTGGTTTCACTATTCATCAAAAAATGACGTTTTTTAAAAAAATACCAAAAATTCACCCTAGGCTAATTTCGATATTCCGAATCCAAAAATGAAGTCCATTTTGAAAAATAAAATTTATAAATTTCAAAAAGTGGGTATTACTATTCATAACGGCTAGTTTGATTGGTTGTGGTGTGTTAGAACTCGATGTTTTGTACAACACACGCTATTGCATTATTAAAAGAGAAGCATACCGTATAAGCTTGGGGTGTTACAGTATTCACCTTTATGCACATTTTCTTATTTATTATAAAGTCTCATGTTTTAATTTCACATTCCTTTATCTTGGAATAAATTGTTATGTTTTATGAATCCCTGTTATATGATCCATGTGGCACACTTATGCATGAGATGAAATGTTTAAGAAGGGTGTGCCCTAATAATGCTCCAATGCATTGGGTAAATTATAGTATCATGATACATCGAGTGCAGTGGGTTTTTACTCGTGCTAATTCAAGTTCAACGAGGTTTTACTCATACTTCATGTGCAATGAGGATTTACTCATGCTCCGTGTGCAATGAGCCTTGGCTCATGCTAATTACATGTTAAGTGTTGTTGCCACATTTCCATGTTATGATTATCATGCTTTATCATGACTTTATTTTTATACTTCTATTGTGCTCTAATGATTTTCCTATTGTATAACATTTATTTTATTCCTCATGTTACTCCATGTTTATTCCCTTACTGGTCTTTATAGCTCACCCTTTTCTTATGCATGTCCTCATGTTATCCCATACAATGCTAAGTACGAGGGAATATAGTGGTCATGTAAAGTAATTTTTCAATAAATATGTTGTATTTCATGTTTTAAGTTGTTATGTAATGATTCTATGCCCAAAATACACTAGACCACTTGATCTTTTATGTTTTATCAAGTGAAGTTTATGTAATAAATTATGTTTAATTGTGTAATAAAAAGTAGGGTTGTCATAATTGGTATTAGAGGATAGGTTTAGTTATTTTTGGGATTAGGATTAGAAAACCATAGTAAAGCCTTAGATACAAGACTAAGTATAATAAAAACATCCCTAAGTTTTTTTGAGTATTTATTAAGTGGTCTATCAAGAAAATACATCCCTGTCTGGATACGAGCAGGTAGAGGCGGCTCTGGCACAGATGTATCCTAGGGGTAAAACTCGAAAACACCGCTTTGAGCTAGACTCAAAAAGAAACTAGTGCACGACGACGGGCCTTGCTGCACTCTTGGTTATGACACTCTCGAGGGATATGCTTTGTTAAATTCACAAGCTTAGTATGAACCATTATTAAGGGACAAAAAAAATTCCCTGATAATATATGTTAGAAAGTAAATCATGGATAATATAGACTGAAGCCAATAGATTCATATGTTATCAAAATAAAATTTATTTATAAGTTTTTAGTTTTGTCCTGGGATTACCCTTTATGTGTTACCCCAAACTTTCCTTTTATTTCATCCAATGGCTGGTAATAGGAGGACTCGATCTAATAACTGATGTGAAGATCAATATGATGATTATACTAATGAGATGCCCAATCCAATGGGAGCGGGAATCACGAACTTTGTCATGATTCTCTCTTAGATAACTCAAGATTTGAATAGAAATATGGGTGAAGAGGAACGTTCAACCCCCCCCCCCCAAGAAATAACAAGTCTCTATCGAGAGGTTCATGAGACAAAGGCCTCCTACTTTTAATGGGTCATTAGATCCCTCAATCGCTGAATAATGGATCAACTCCATTGAAAAGATCTTCTCCATCCTTCAATGTTCTGAACAAGAGAAGGTTCTTATGGCTGCTTATCATATGGAGGGTGAAGCTGATCAATGGTAGACGTTGATCAAAAATATGAAGCCTGAGGAGGAGATCGAGGTGTTGGAATGGAAGGATTTCCAGAAGATGTTTTTTGGTAAATATTTTTCGTGCACCCTCCGGCTTAAGATGGAAAGGAGATTCCTTTCCCCCAAGAAAAAAGACAATGAATATATTGGAGCATATGAGGAAAACTTCACAAGGCTTTCATGATACACTTCTGGATTTTTTGTTACCTCCAAACGCAAGGTTGACTGCTTCTTTGGTGGGCTGAAACCTAGCCTACGGAAAGTGCTAGAGATCCGCGACTTCGAAAGCTATGAGGAAATTGTCTGATGTGCCCTCAAGGTCGAAATGGAGATCGGAGAATCTCAGGGGTATCATGGGGATAAGAAGCATAAGGTGGACTTCAATTCTGGCAGTCCAATGGATAAATCCAATGGTACTAAGAAGATCCAACACCCCACTTTACAAAGGTGCGGAAAGAAGCACCTCAAAAATTGCCCAAAGGGGACGAGGAAATGCTTTAGGTGTGGAAGAGAAGGGCACCTAGCTGTTAACTGCCGACAAGAAAAACCCACAGCTGCAACAGAGGATAGGAACTCTCCATTAGAACCTCAATGCGTTGTTCATTGCTACAACTGCAAAGAACCAGGGCATCTTGAAAATCAATTCCCTAAGTCAAGGGTCTTCGGAGGTAACCAACAACCTCCAAGGCAGTAAGGGAGAGATTTTTCCATCACTACTACCGTGAACCCTGACAATGAAGTGGTGATAGGTACACTAGTTATTCATTCAAGAATAGTGAATATACTTTTTGATTCAGGTTCTACACATTCTTTTATATCTCTAAAGTTTATTAGAACAATACCAGCACCACCACAAATCATGGAAGTGAAGATGTCGGTGAGTACGACAAATGGGGCAATCATTGCATCCCATGAATATAACTCCTCCCCTATCATAATATGTGGATTAAACTTCCCAGAAAACCTCGTCATACTCCCTCTGGTGGAATTTGATGCAATTCTTGGCATGGATTGGCTTTCCTTATATAGAGCCAACATAAATTGCTATGAGAGGGAAATCAGTCTCCATATGGAGAATTGACCCCCGATTCTTTTCAAGTGAAAGGAGGAAGATGAATCATCTATAGCTCCATCATCTCAAGAGTGGATATTAATGCCCTATGAGCACACATATCTAGCTCAGATGATTGAGTCTAAGGAGGCAACCATCCTATAAGACATGCCTATTGTGAGGTAATTCACTAAAGTGTTTATCGAGGAATTGCCTGGTCTTCCTCCTAGAAGAGATGTTGAATTCTCAATTGATCTTATACTTGGGGTGTTTCCAATATCCAATACTCCATATGGAATGGCTGTTGTGGAGCTTGAGGAGCTGAAGAAACAACTACAGGAGAATCTAGATAAAGGGTTTATACGCCCAAGTGCTTCACCATGGGGTGCACCAGTCCTCTTCATCAAGAAGAAGGATGGGTCAATGCACCTTTGCATCGATTATCGTGAGCTTAACAAAACCATGATAAAGAAAAGGTATCCTCTCCCACAAATTGATGACTTGTTTGATCAGCTGTGTGGAGAACAATACTTCTTCAAAGTGTATTTACGGTCAGGATATTATCAAGTGAGAGTGAAGAAGGAACATATCACCAATACTACTTTTCGTACAAGATACGGGCACTATGAATTCATATTAATGCCTTTCTGACTCACCAATGCTCCCGAAATCTTCATGGAATTGATGAATAGAGTCTTTAGAGATTACCTAGACAAATTTGTGGTAGTCTTTATTGATGATATTCTAATATACTCCAAAACCAACGAGGATCATGAGGAGCATTTAATAACTGTACTAGAGACCTTGCGAAAGGAGAATCTCTATGAAAAGTATATCAAGTGTGAGTTCTGGTTGAAGGAGGTCTCATTCTTGTGCCATATCATCACAAGCAATGGGATATCTGTGGATCCAAAATAGATGAAATTGAGGGATGGTCGAGGCCAACATCGGTAACAGATATCTGTAGCTTCTTAGTATTAGCTGAATATTATCGATGATTTGTGAGAAATTTATCACGATTGTACAACCCTCTTACCAAGCTAACTCAGAAGGTAGTAAAGTTTTCTTGGAGTGATGAATGAGAAGAAAAATTCAAGGAGTTGAAAATGAGGCTTATCATTGCACCTGTGCTCACTTTACCCTCAAGTGGAGAACTTTTTGTGGTATTCATTAATGCTTCAAAGAAGGGCATGGGATTTGTGTTGATGCAAAATGAAAAATTCATTTCCTATGCTTCAAGGCAATTGAAAGTTCATGAACAAAACTATCCAACACATGACCTCGAGTTGGCTGCAGTGATCTTCGCTTTGAAAATTTGGCTGCATTATCTCTTTGGGGAGAAGTGTGAAATATATATAGACCACAAAATCTTCAAGTATATATTCACACAGAAAGAGTTGAACATGTGCCAATGAAGATGGTTAGAGCTGATCAAAGACTATGACTGCTCAATCCATTACCACCCTGGGAAAGTGAACAAGGTGGCGGATGCCCTAAGTAGAAAGGACTCAGCAATTCTATCATTGATGAGAATTGAAAAGGATCCAATATTCTTAGATTTGATAAAGATGGACATGGGGATCAAAAAGAAGGGAACATCATCTATCCTTTCACAAATTATTGCTCAACCGTCACTTTTGGAAAGGTTAAAGGATGCTCAAAAGGATGACATGGGAATTCAGGAAAAAGTGGAAGCTATCGGAAAAGGGAAATCCTCAAAGTTTAATGTTAATGAATAAGGAATTGTGAGATTTGGGAAAATACTATGTGTTCCATCAAGTCTGGAGCTGAAGAAGGAACTTTTGGATGATGCACATAGTTCAAATTTCTCTATTCACCCAAGAAACACAAAGATGTATCGAGATATCCAAGAGCATTATTGGTGGGATAATATGAAGAATGAGATCGCTGAATATACATCAAAGTGCCTGGTGTGTCAACAAGTGAAGGCAGAGAGGTAGAAGTCTAAGGGGATGATGCAACCATTTCCCATACCAGAATAGAAATGGGAGAACATCACCATGGACTTGTCATCGGACTTCCAAAGACATCCAAAGGCAACAATACAATCTGGGTTGTTATGGATCGTCTTACAAAGGTTTCACACTTTATTGTTATTCATGAGGATTTATCATTGGATCAACTGGCATGGATATATATCAGGGGAAGTGGAAAGGTTTCATGGAATACCACTATCTATTGTGTCAGATTGAGATCTCAGATTAACCTCTATGTTTTGGAAGAGTCTGAATACTGAACTGAACTTCAGTACGGCCTATAATCCTCAAACTGATGGCCAATCTGAGCAGACTATCCAAACACTTGAAGACATGTTGAGATCGTGCTCAATGGACTTTAGAGGTGGATGGTATCAACATCTTCCTCTGGTTGAGTTCTCTTATAATAACAGTTTCCACTCAAGCATCCAAAATGGCACCATATGAAGACCTTTATGGGAAAATTTGTATAACACCGGTGTGTTGGGATGAGGTCGGTGAGCGTAAGCTACTTGGAACAGAAATGGTCGAAGAAATGGTGGGGAAGTTGAAAACCATTCAGCAGCATATCAAGGCAGCCCAGAGTCGACAAAAGAGTTATGCAGATAACCGTCGATGATACCTTGAGTTTAAAGTTGGAGACATAGTATTTCTATGCATATCTCTATGGAATAAGGTCATGAGGTTTGGAAAGAAAGGGAAGTTAAGTCCAATATACATCATCCCCTTAGAGATTCTTGATTGTGTCGGGGTTGTGGCCTATCAACTAGCACTTCCACCTACCATGGCCAAAGTGCATGATGTCTTTCATGTATCCCTCTTAAGGAAGTACATACCGGACCCTTCACATGTACTCTCTTCAGAGGTGGTATAGTTAGAGGATGATATTTCTTATGAGGAGCAACCAGTTAAGATCTTAGATCATAGAGAAAAAGTTCTACGAAATAAGACAATGCCCCTCGTCAAGGTGTTGTGGTGAAACCACAAGTTTGAAGAAGCAATATGGGAATAGGAGGAAATGATGAAGTAGAGTTACCCACATCTATTTTAGTGAGGGAAAAGGAAATTTCGAGGGAGAAATTTCTTAAGGGGGGAAGATTGTAATGACCCAAACTTTCATTAATGTAAAATCCCTCTTAATCTAATTAAATCTCTCTTTATGTAAAAAATTTTATATTAAATGTCAACTTATTTGGTTTTATTTTAAGAATTGTGACCGTTGCTAATATAGTCGTTGAACAATGATCACATGATTAGTATAAATATAGGGCTTTAACAATCTAATTTACTCAGAAAAAGGAAGTGATGACCTTATCCAGTAGAATTTCTCCATACAAAGCCCATTTTTCGGAGCTCGGAAAATAGGTAGCGTCGTTGGGATTCGCTCTTGACCAAGACCAAGCCGAGCTTTATCATGTCAAGCTCGAATGTAACCATCTATGGGAGAAGTGGAAGTTGATAGAGATCACCACGCGTGAAATGTTATTCGAGCCACCCCAAGAGTTTGTCACCATCGCACACCTTACCCTTAGGTCTTATGCGACTATTTTAAGGGGTTATGTAACAAATCCCTAGTACTATGGTTATGTACATTATTTTTTTATATAATAATGAATATACTTTCATTTTATTATTGTTACCTTGTAAATAGTTTTTAAATCAAAAATAGTGTTTTCAGTTAAAGTTCAACTGTGAAATCTATTTTGATGAATTAATGGACTTTTGAATTAAATAATATTTTAATAAAATATTATTATTATTATTAAATTAATTTTTATTAAATATAAATGATCGTATAATTTTATGAATGCAATCGTAATTTTTAATAAGGTTTGAAAGCCATTTTGGTCAAAACCCGTGAATTTTCGATAAATGACGGTTTTTATTTTAAAAGTGAAAATTAACATATTGAGAAAATTATTTAGATAAAATAAATACTATTTCTGGAATCAGGATTTCAAAATTATCCAATGGTGAATTTTTCATAATTTTCTGAGACAGTCAAATTTTTGGGTAAAAATTAAATACTGTTTAAATATATAATGTGTTTTATGACATCATAATGACCCAATAGTGATATAATAAAATGATATAAGCTTTATGATCAGCCAATATATGTTTTAACATTAAAATAATGTGATTTTGGGTCGGTTTGACTTATTTTACAAAGCATTAATGGACCCTTCAAGACTTATTAAACATCTTGTCTTTTTAAATTGTTTCCCTTGGGAGTGTGACTCACCTCCACATAAGAAACCCCATTATTTTAAGAAGTTCGGACTTTGGTTTTATAAAATATTGTTTTCCACTTACCTTTTCCAAAAACCATGGGCAAAAACCATGGGCTGGTTTGTGGTTTGGATTAGTTTAATGTGAGGTGTCCCAAACCTAAATAATAAAGAATTCTCTCACCTTTCCTATATAAACCCACCCAAGCTCCCACTTCCTCCTCACTCAAAGCCTTTGGATTTCATCCAAGCTCTGACCTCCTCTCTTTATAATCCTCCCAAGGTTCCCCAAGATCCCAAGAATCCTCTCTCAAGCCTCTCTCAAGCCTTTGGAAGCACACTTCCAAGTAAGGGTTTTTCTTCCTTTCTCATTTTTTTCCAATAATCTTTAAATTGTTATTCCCTTTTAATTTCAGTTATAAATGTTGGATTATGGTTTATCACCTCCCCCATAGTTCCCTCTTTATGTTTTAATGATGGGATACCCCTTTCTCTCTTATTAAATGTCTCCCATGTACACCCGTTACTATGCCGAAATTCCGAAAGGAATTCCTCTGTCCTCTTTTACATTCAAGAAATTATTTTGTATCATGACTCTAAATTCATTTAAAATTGTTGGGACATGTATCTATATGAACCTATTAAATTTCATTTCATGTACATATGATGAGACACCCTTTTCTCTCTCATCAACCATTTTTATGAATTCTTACGTCACGCCCTTACGTTGTTGAAATTGTACCGATTTTCCAAGTCGATGTCATTGTGTAATGAATACCATACTCATTTAAATATCAAGGGTATTCACCTTTATGCATATTTACTTATTGATTATAAAGTATCATTTATAAATTCCACATTCCTTTAGCATGGAATAAATTATTATGTTTTATGAATCCTTGTTATATGATCCATGTGGCACACTTATGCATAAAATGAAATGTTTAAGAAGGGTGTGCCCTGATAGCACTCCAATGCATTGGGTAAAGTATAGTATCATGATAATTTGGGTGCAATGGGTGTTTACTCATACTAATTCAAGTGAAATGAGGTTTTACTCATGCTTCATGTGCAATGAGGATTTACTCATGCTCCGTGTGCAATGAGCCTTGGCTGATGCTAATTCCATGTTAAGTGTTGTTGCCATATTTCTATGTTATGATTATCATGCTTTATCATGACTTTATGTTTACGATTCTATTGTGCTCTAATGATTTTCCTATTGTATAACATGTATTGTATATCTCATGTTACTCCATGTTTATTCCCTTGCTGGGCTTTATAGCTCACCCTTTTCTTATGCATGTCCTCAGGTTATCCCATGCAATGCTAAGTACGAGGGAATGTAGTGGTAATGTAAAGGATGTTTTCAATAAAGATGTTGTATTTCTTGTTTTAAGTTGTTATGTAATGATCCTAATCCCCAAAGACACTATAACTCTCGATATTCTATGTTGTATCAAGTGAAGTTTATGTAATAAATTGTGTTTAATTATGTAATAAAAAGTAAGGTTGTCATAGATAGCCCATCCTACCACAGCCTCCACACTATACCAGATTCTATGTATAGTGGCTCTTAAAATTCCCTAGTGCTTTTCATGGGTGATAGATAGGATAACCACCCAAAAAAGGATCCTGACTATCGCTACTCTCACGATACTCTCTAAAACATTGCTTTCACCTAGAAGAAGATCCACTAGAATCCTTAGGTGTCAAAACACCCTATCTTGCACCCTCAACATCTCTTAGTTTCCACTATGTAATTACGGTCTGGTTAATGATTTTTGAAATAGTTGTTAGCATGAAAACATTTACTTGCAACTGAATGGCATAACACATCCCATCCTCAAAATCGCCTAGCATCCATCAGCTCATCTGTAGCTAGAGAAGAAGAGAAAAGATGCATATTAGTGAAATGGGATGAGTAATCCATTACTGACATAGTCTCATACTTCATATTCATAAACACTCTAGATCTATCATCCCTCTGAGTCTAGGGAAATAAATAGTCATAGAAGACAATTTGGATGTCGTCCCAAACCATATCTCTATGTTGGACTGCCTGGGTGATGACATCCCACCACCTCTTGGATGGATTTCATATCATTTAAAAAACTAGTTTGACCCTCCACTCTGGAGGCATCTCTAGGTGCTTGAATATAGAAAGGATTTCCCCAATCCAAGACTCCTAAGTGAGTGGTCCTCTATCCCCCAAGAAAGTAGGATGATGCTACTGTTGAAACTCGCAAGTGAACTCTGCCATGTTTGGGGTAGGTTGCACTCCACCTTTCATATTCTACATCCTACGCAAGAAACCCTCTCGAAATTGTGTGTCAGCGCCCAACTCAGGTAGAGGAGGAGGAACCATAGGTGGCTCAACTTGAAAAACAATGAGCAGCTCAAGGACCGCCACCTTAGGAACATGTTTGTCACTGCCTTTAGGGAGAACGACTCAAGGACATCATGGTGGCATAATTCTATAATTCAAATGAAATTCTCATAAGGGATTTAATCATTTTAGGAGATTGCACTCAAGAAACTAGGAAAGGTACTACAACCTTCCTATAATAACAAACATGCCTCTCTTCTTGCTTCAAAAGCCAGGACTAGATGTTAGATCAGACCATAACATGCCATAAGAATGGAGAAACACCCACTACACACTACTAAGGTTGGGTTCGGGTCAAATTTCTAAGTTAGGCATGTGAAGAAAGGATTTTCTCCCATTATAAGTCATTTCAACCGGCTAAATCCAATGATATTTCATTTTTTGTCCCATAAGGGCCCATACACCGTATGATTCAAAATATTACACTCAATTGGATGTTATTTTTGTTTAGGTTGTGAATATCTAGTGAATATATCTTTTCTAAAATTTTGATCTAGTTGGAATTCCATTTTCTAATTCATAAGGGCCCATACACCTTACAAATCAAAGAGTAGAACCCATTAAACTCACAGTATAGAACGATCCAAATCTTTCAAAAAAGTGTCAGGACAATTGTATATATGTAACAACGCACAAAATCATGTAACATGAAATAATTGATGAAAATTTAAACGTGGCATGGAAGAAGGCATGGCCTATACATATTTTTTCTATCGTGATGCATGTTCTAACTCATAACCCTCATTTCATTGGGTTGAGAAATGAAATCACAATTCCAATATCATCAATATCAATAACATCAAAAAACATGTGAAGCACCCAATAGTGAAATGATATCAATAGTAATAACAGAACCACAAATAGTAATAATTTAAGAAACTTGGTCCTTACCCCGTACATGGGTTCGTGATGACTAAGAATGGCTTGTGACCGAGTCCCAAGCTTTCCCAATCTCCAATCTATTGTCTCCAAATAATAATGTAAGAAAGGAACTAACCTATGATACCAATTTGTGGCAACCTGGACCCGGATGCCACATAACCCATGCCCCGAGCTTGGTTGGGCACATAACCCTTGGCACATCTCCCCATAAACTAGGGGCTGCCAACTAGCAGTGGGGTGTGAAGGTAAATCAGTGGGGAGACTATACCCCCATGTCAGAGAACACATCGTATGTAACAACATATAATAGAGGATACAAAAATATACAAATAGATGAAGTAAACAATATAAAACTGAATATTATAACAAAATCATCATAGGTAGTGTCTGATATAGATATGCATGCATGGAACACCAGTACAAATGGGAATAGAAAATAAGAAGCAGACATACTAATATAGAATTAAAATATAGAACAAAATCAAAATATTCTCCATAGAATCTCGAGCATAAGCCCAGTCCTCTGCTCCTAAGATTTGTCTAAGAAAAAGAGTCAACAACCAGATGAGTGGTGTTTTCCCCTTTCTATACCTTCAAGAAAACAACCTTCTCGGGTGCCAAAGGTTATCTGAGTAGGGTGTGATATAAATCTCAGTAGGCCACCACCAATGGTTTCTACATGTAATTCGAGTGGTACTCATAAGTAAATAATTTGTAGCTAACAACAGGAAAGTAAGAAATGTAGAATAAATAATCAACTTCCTACTCAGGTTCCTAAAGGAAACCTAACAGGTCTACCTGCTTCAGCTCAATGCGGGTATGTCTAATCAATTAACTAGGTGTATATATAGGATATTACATGGAATAAGGTAAGAATGCCTCTCATACATACATATATATGTATAGGTTATCACTAGAACGAGGTAAGAATGTCTCTCGTACATACATATATATGTATAGGTTATCAATAGAGGATCTTAGCAAAGGTCGGCTCACGGCACGATGGAATAAATACTAAATGGACAAAACTCAAAGGGAAAACTATGTGACCACCTAACTTAGGGCTGTAGGTGATGCCTCACTAGATATCGACCTCAGATTCGGAGTAGATTGGAGTAGATCTAAGTTTCATTCCAATTCCTTGAAAATAGGGTGAATGATCCTGCATCTAAATAGCACAATAGATGGAGAGATTCAATGAGGAAGGAGGAGTATGTAGGGTTATCCTTAAATTGTCCTATCTGATGCTTCTCTCATATCAAGAATCAGTCATTGGATAGAGGAGTAGTAAGAGATACAGGGAGGAAGGGGTTTGATCTTCCAATGAAAGGAGGTGTGTGGGTTCTGTCTACTGGAGGTGAGGAAAAAGGAAATTTATAACTTAAATGAAGGGAGGGGGAAATGATAATTTTTCCTCAAAAACGTGCTCACATGGTTTCTGTGCACTATTTCACTAACTGTGCGTATACCATGCAGATCCCTACTACATCAGTCGCATGGTCGTGCGCCTGGGATGCACGATTGTAGAAAAACCATGCAGCCCAGTCTGTTTTCCCCTTTTCGGAGCTCTAGGCTACGGAAGTTCCCCAGATGCTCCTGTGACCTCCATAGCTTAATGATCGGACTTCATTAGAACCATTTAAGTTATCCAAAAAGAAAAACCAATTATTTGTACCTTGGATAAAGAGTCAAGTCGTTACATGTGGCAACACTCGAACATTCATCGGTTCCCATATAATGGAGAGTGGCCACCTTACGTGTACCACTTAACCAAGCCCCAATATGTGATTCAAATATATATAAATACACACATAAATTCACATTTTTTTAATACATATATAAATACACAAATTTTTTCACACATATATTAATACAAACATATATATAAATTCAATGAAATTCACATGTTTATACACACATACATATATACACACATATAAATACACAAATATATAAAAATGAACATATATAAATGCACAAATACATATGTTTGTGTCTGTGTGCGCATGCGGGTTTTTTGAATAAATATTTATTAATATATATATACAAACAAATTTTGAAACAAATATATATATATATATATATATATAAGTAAATATATATAAATATGTATATATAAATATAAGTTTATAAATATATATAGAAATATAAATATTTCAATATATAAAAAAAAGTAAAACTCTATTTAATGGTACAGTATCTTGTTTACAAGGTGTTGTGCAGGGCTTCAAATCTCACCAGAGTCAAAATAATCAAGAATTTTGATGGTTTCACATTAGTTCACGCATAAGGTTGCCTGAGCCTATAGTCAAGCACAACTGAATTCATGCATGGGTTTCCTAGGACAACATCAATGTTCCTAAGGGGTGAATATTATTTAAAATAATTTTGAAATAATTTTTCAGTGCTAGTAATTACCATTGATAAAAGTTAAGCTTTAACAACACTAAAAAAAAGGATGATAAATTCAGGCTTCTATAATTGCTAAAAAAGCATTGATAAAATCTACTCTTATCCATGGTAACTTAGGGATGACAAAATCCACTGGCCTTTATAAGTTCTCGCATTATAAATGCTTTTTTTAATGTTGATAAAAAAATTGTAGTGATTTTAAAGCCATTTTTTGTGTTGGTGTTCCATACACTCTTATTTCGAATAAAACCCTTTTCTATTTCTAGATTCTTCAATGATTCATTCATTTTTTACCATCACCGTCTTCTTTTCTTCATTTTTATATTGGAATATGGTGATGTTCAACTTTCATTCTCTACTTAAATCAAATCTTTTAGAAATATTTTACATAAATATTATTATATTATTGATTTCATGGCTTTAAGTGAAATTAAAAAATGCACACAATGTTAAATTCATATATTAAATGGAAAAGAATGATTTTATAAAATTGGGTTTCATTTGTTTAATAAATTAAAATTTACTATATCTATTTATTATACGGGTTTATGGCATCAATTTTATTATGTGGTTTAATTTTTTTAATTGTTTCATATATATTACTCCTATTCATTTTCATCATTTTTTTATTATGATATACACTTGAACGAATTTGTACAATTTAAAAAATGAAACTATTTATTGGCTACACTTGTAGTAATCTTTAGTGATTAATGATATTTATTACAAATATTTAATTCTTTAGTTCAATAATTATTTAGTTATGATTTTTGTATGTTTTCTAAAAATTATTTTCTCCCACAACATTCATAATTATATAAAACATGCATGTTTTTTTAAATCATAGTAAATAATATTTGCACTCATTGTAATTTTCTATAATTAAATATATTTATTATATATCTTTAAATATTCATTCAGTTAAATAATTATTTGACTTTGATTATGGAAAATTTTATTAAAATTATGTTTTTCAACAGCATTCTTGATTAAATAAAATTTATATATTTATTAAATCACATTATGTAATATATATTCAAAATATAATAAATTTTATCGAATGGGAATTTTGATTATAATTTCATTTGATGAATTGTTAAATTTAATTTTCCATAATTTTCCCCTGAGGGACTGTGAATATATGTAGTGGTTGGTTGTTGGGACCCCCCTTAACAGTAGAAGTGTGTTTATTCAAAAACCCAGAGATACGGATTTGGAGGAGAATGAATTGAATATGTCCCTCAAATATTTATGATGGTATATCATGTTAGATGATTCTATATCTCAATGACATTGAAAGAAAATATTGTTCAAAAAAATCAATAAAAAATAAATATGTTTCCATTTATGTTAGGATTTTATTTTATTAAAACATTTGTAAATTATTGATTAAAAATGACAATTATAATTTAGAAATTCTTTTTTTAGAGTAAGAGTGTTATTGTTAAGTTGGAAACATATAGTTTGGTTTTTATGACTTGTTAGTTGTGTTTGAAATAATCAAAATCAGAACAAAAAATCTTTTAACAAGGATAGTTTTATCAAAATTATTGTTTTTTTACATAATATATCATATTGTTAATGATTTATTTATTTTATTAAGATGTGTAGCTTCTTCATGACACTTATATTTTATGAACTTCTCAAACAACATAAGATGGTTTTAGGCTAATAATTTTACTAGATTAATTCATTTTTAGATTGTTTCATTAAATGTATGTTATAAAGTTTTTATTGAACAACCTTGATAGACTTTATAATTCTTCTTTTAAATTCATATTTAAGCAATTTTGGATTAAAAAGTTTTTATATGTCTGGAGTCTTATATGCTGAAACTATTTAACAAGCGTCGTGTTTTGTTTTATATACAAAAAATTATTAAAAAACTATTTTACATATGCTATTTAAATAAATGATGTAAAATTATCAAATTTCTTTTACAAAAAAAACTCATTTTGGGTCCCTTATTTAAAATAACCTATGCCAAAAAAAATTATTATTAGAAGAATATAGCTATAAGTATTTCAACTCATGCGTTAGTAGGGTGCGAAGAAAAAAATGTCATAAATATTGTATTATTATAAGTATAATTATTTATTACATGGATAACATTAAAATATAATTATATAAATAATTATATAAGTATTTTCATATTCATTAATAATATAAATATAGTAATATTTTATATAGAAATTCAAATTCAAATTTAATTGTTATTTATTATAATTTTAATAAAATCATATATTTAAAATAACATTGTATTAAGAAATTTTTTATTAGAAGAATATAGCTATATAAATATAATTATATTTTTTTATCAATGTACTTGTATACATAAATATAATTTTATTTTAATAAAAAAATAAAATAAATGAAATTGTATATATAAAAAATATAATTATTTTTATATAATATATTTTGTATATAATAATAAACTATAAATATAATATAATATGAAATATTGTTATATTTGAATGCATAATAAGTGAAAAAATAATTATATTTACGTTTATATAATTATAAATATAACAAAAAATGTATTTATATTTTAATATAAAAAATATATTTGTATTTTAATATAAAAAATATTGCAACAATTTTAATTATAAAAATATAATTATGTTTATATATTTATATTTTCATCTAATAATCAATTATGAATTAAATATAATTTTAAATACGATTGCATTTGAAATTATAATAAATATAAATATATTTATATTTATATAATTACAAAAGTGGTCTAATTATATATATTTATTAGTTTAACATGATTTTAAATATATTTTGGGTTGGTCCATGGTGTGCAATACTGTTTCTCTTTTCAACAAAGGATTTAAATCTTTTACAAACTATTTTTTTATAAATATTATGTTTATCGATGCATCATAATCTAATCCCTAACACTACAATGCAGACCAATATGCACACATATACCCAACTAAACACTCTTAAATAAATATTTTAAAATAAAAACCCTTATAAGAAATTTATCCTTATTAACGAGCGTGGGAGGCACCAAGGATGAAGTGTACAATTGTGAATAGGGATGTACCTATGCAATAGAGTATCTTCCACGGAGTTTCCTTACACCCACGAACCAGCGCAACACACCACTATAGCCACCACCTTTGGCAGCATAAGTTCACATCTAGCACAAATCATTGTAAGGTGGCTCGAGCCACATTGTGTTTAGGTGGGTGTTTTTGAAGACCCGAACCAACCCGTTTGGATCCCCAACCTACTATGGATGATCTTCTCCTTGCACAAAAGCACGATGTTTTGGGATATCGATGATGAGCTTTCCCATAATGGAGCAATAAGAGAAGAATTTGTGGACACACGCTCCCCGGTAACCCTGCTCGAAGCTGTTGAGGTTCCTAATCAAAGACTCCATCAACACAGTCACTAGCAGGATTGGTATCTTCAGGGTACCGTTGGAAGAGTTAAATCTCAAATCCAGCAATGTCTCTTGGGTTCAAAAAGGGTGACCGTGAGACATTGCTGAAGTTGACATTTAATATTCTACCAACGACGCCCTCATGATATCAGTCCTGCCAGCAACTGTGTTGATGGAGTCTTTGATTTGGAACTTCAACAGCTTTGAGAAGGGCTACCGAGGAGCGTGCGACCATGAATTCTCCTCCTATTTCTTCATTATGGTCACCAATATCCTGGACACCACGCTTTTGTGCAAGAAGAATATCATCCACAACAGGTTGGGGGGTCTATACGAGGTGGTATGGGTCATCAAAAATACTGACCTAAACACAATGCGACAGGAGTCACTTTACAACGATTTGTGCGTAAACGTTGGCTTATGTAGCCAGAGGTGGTTGCCAAAGTGGCGTGTTGCTTTGGTTCACAGGTGTAAGGCAAATCCATGGAATATAGTCTTTGGCATAGGTATATTCATATTCACAATTATACACTTCATCCTTGGTGTCGCGCTTGCTCGTTAAGAAGGATAAATTTCTTATAAGGTTTTTTATTATAAAACATCTATTTAAGAGTGTTTAGTTGGGTATATGTATGCATATTGGTGTGCATGGTAGGGTCGGGGATTGGATTTTGCACTATTGACAAACATAATATTTATAAAAAAAAGTAGGTTGTAAAAGATTTCAATCCTTTGTTTAAAATGGAAACAACATTGTGCACCATGTACCAACCCAAAATATATTCATAATCACATTAAACTGATGAATATATATTAGTCCCCTTTTGTAATTATATAAATATAAATATAAATATATTTATTATAATTTCAAATGTAATCTCATTTACAATTATATTTTATTCATAATTGATTATTAGATAAAAATTTAATTAAAAAACATAATTATATTTCTTATAAATAATTTTTATATATATTAAAATATAAATATATTTTTTGTTATATTTACAATTATATCAATGTAAATATAATTATATTTTCACTCATTAAGGTTTGAAATATAACAATATTCCGGATCATATTATATTTATAATTTATTATTGGATAATCAATATATTATATAATAATTATTATATTATATATATAGTTTTATTTATTTTATTAAAATAAAATTATATTTATGTATGTGTAGATTGGTAAAAAATATAATTATATTTATATAGTTACATTTTTATATGAATGATTTATTAATACAATGCCATTTTAAATATAATTTTTATTAAAATCATAAAAAATAAAAAAATAATTAAATTTGAATTTGTATAAAAAAATATAAATGTGTTTATACTATTAATGAATATAAAATTATTTACCCGGACCTGCGAAGCTGCGGCGAGGCTCGAGCGGTTGCGGGAAGTCGGGTCGGGTGATGGGAAATGGAGGAGATGGAGTGGCCGGAGTTCACGTGCGAAGCCGGTGTCGGAGACGGCGTTGGTGGATGTGGTGTGAGCGGAATGCAGGGGGCGGTTGCGGAGGCGGGGCTCCGTTGATTGAACAGGTTTTCTGAAACGGTAAAACTGTAGTGGATGGGTGTCTCCGTTGATTCATCGATGCGATCAGGACTACGGGCGGGAGTCGCGGAGAGGGACGACGTTGCTTTTTTTTAGACTTTGAGGCTCCGATACTGGCTTTTAAATATCCATATATTCAATTCACAGATTTCAATAATATTTAGAATTCAGATTCTGTTTGACCAACATTAAAAAACAAATATTACCCGCACGAGATCCTGCCCGATTCTTATGGACATAAATGCCCCACCACCAATCAGTGTTATATATATAAAATTATGTAGAATTATAAGTATACACATCGACGCATACATACACATACATAAGTATACATACACATATATACATTAATGTGTGATTTTTATTATATACAATATATTCAATTGTTAATATATAATACTTAATATATATGATGAATATATATATATATATATATATATATATATATATATATATATATACATTATTTATTTATTAAACGTGCACACACACACACATATATATTAATAATGAATACACATAAAATTTTAAAATTAAAAAAATACATTATATATTCATTACACATGCACGCGCTCACACACACACACACACTAACACCTAGTATGTACCTATTTACAAATTTGTGAATGTAATTATTTAGAACTATACATCTACATAGTTACATACAAAAACAAGTACATGCATGTATTCATACATATATATATAACTGTATATTAATCTCCTCCGGGACATCTCCCATGTGTGATTCAAGCTATAAATCTCCATTAAGAAATCTCCCATGCGAGATGTCTCGGTGGAGATTTGTATGTACCTATATAAAAATTTATTAATGTAATTATTTAGATGCATGTGTGTACAAGCATTAAAACATACATAAAATTATTTGATGTTGTATATACCTATCTCTGTGTGTGTGTGTGCATGCATGCACTTATATTTGTAAGCAATTACATTAATTATATTTACATATAATTTCAGTAATATATATTTATGTACTTTTACTAATATGGATTTGTGTATGTGTGTACAAACACTTACAAATATTTATTTTTTGTTTATACTTATATAGATCTATATTTGAAAATAATTCCACTAAAATAATTATTTGTATTCATGTTTATATCTATGCGTATGTATGTACATATAATAATAAAATTTAGATGCATGTATGTACATGTATTAAAATATCGTTATAAATACTTATATGTGTATATGTCTATAAAAATTATTTATCACACACACCTAAAAACCAATGAATATATATACACCCAAACATACATACATACATAAATACATATTAATATATTTATACATAAACACATACATATATCCATACGTACAATGGGAGATTTACTTTGTATGTATATATGTGCATGTATACTAATGTGTTAGGCGGAGAAAGAAAGGAAGTGATGACAAGAGGGGGGGTGAATTGCCTTTTAAAAAAAAGATTAACAAATTAAAAATCAAAGTGAAAGTGCAGCGGAAATAAAGAGGCAAGACACAAGAATTGATAACGGAGTTCGGCCTAAAACCCGGCCTACGTCTCCGCTCCCAACTCAACCGTTGAGAGATTTACTACCGCTTGCTTTTCAATGGTTGTAGCAAGAAACCCACTAGCCTTTTTACAGGTGAAGGCTAGCTCACCTATTACAGCTTGCTTTTTAATGGTTTGAGCAAGAAACCCACTAGCCTTTTTACGGGTGAAGGCTAGCTCACCTTTGACTCAAGCCTTTTAAAAGGAAAGGCTTGACTAACCTCTTCACACCTTAAAGGTGGTCTGAAAACCCAAATGAAAAGAGGAATGAAAGAGATGGGGGTTTGTAGGCACAAACCCACTTTGATGCTCAAAATGAATAAAACAAGAAAAACCGTAATTGGGGAGAAGCCTTGGGCGCCAATGGATGATTGGAGTTGAAGACGTGCACTCCCAAGCTTCTATGGTGATGCTCCTTGGATGTGGAATTGAGTTGGAGCGATTGGGGTTCCTTGGAGGAAGTCCGCCGGAGGTTCGCCAAATGATGGGAAATATGTCCGTTGGCTTCACAATAGTTCCGGCTATGTTCCTTGGGCTTCCGGGGGTTCCTAGTCCTTTATTTATAGAGGGGGAACCCTCATATGGCCGTTAGAGGCCTTTGGAGCCATTGGAGAGGCTTTCGGAGCCGTTGGAGGCCAAGTGGACAGGCTGGTCAAAAGCCCAACAGCTAGTTTGATTGGGTCCACCGGCTGACCGGTACAGAGCCACCGGTTGGCCGGTGTGTGCAAAATGGAGAGGCTTTCGGGCTCAGGCTCCACCGGCTGGCCGGTGAGGTGGCCACCGGTTGGCCGGTGCTCAGGCAGTAGCAAATACTGTTCTGGCTGGGTGCCACCGGCTGGCCGGTGCTGAGGCCACCGGTTGGCCGGTGTGGAGGCAGTGGCTGGACTCTCGGTCTGGGCTCTACCGGCTGGCCGGTGCTGAGGCCACCGGTTGGCCGGTGCTCTGGACAGTAGAGAGCCTTTCTATCAATGGTCCATCGGCTGGCCGGTGTCATGCCACCGGTTGGCCGGTGGACTGAAAACAGTCCAAGTTAACTCCTTTGCCACTTCTTGCTCCTGAAATCATGCCTAACAACACAAACACTTGAAAACAAGATTAGATAAATGAGAGGGTGATTGTGATCATGAAAATCAAACCACGAGGGGTACGAGAGGTACAACATAATGTGTATGTATGTATGTATGTGTGCATGTGTATACTTATAATTCTACATATTGTTATATATGGATATTTTTATATACTTGTATTAATATGTATTTATGTACTTGTATTGATATAGATTTATATATGTATGCATGTATGTACTTATATTTAAATATTTGGATGAAAGCATGTATGTATATACTTCACACACATATATCAATATATATATGCATGTACATATATGTAGGTATATACATAACATATGTATATGTATGTATGTAAACACTCATTCATTTTCATAATTTCACACACACACACAATATTTTGTTATATTGAAGTATAATTACTACTATATATAAAAAATTTATAATTATTATAATATATATAAAATATTACTGTGAGTATTTATAAGTATATAAAAATGTAGACACTCATTCATTTTTATAATTTTATATATACATATGTATAGTACGCAGTTATATTGATATATAATCAATATAATATATATAAAAGTACTAATTAATAAAATATTCATAAAATATTGTGTATGTAAGTATTTATAAGTATACACAAATATAAACACTCAATTTTGTATACTTTTATATATACATATATGTAGTATGTTGTTATATTAATACAAACAATATATTATAAATTCACACCGCTATATTTGGAGTGACTTTTTGTGTAGCCAATTTACATTATGTAGACATGTTTATGTAAAAATACATTATATATATATATATATATATATATTCAATGATTTATATATATGTGGGTGATAAAAAAACAAAATATATTTATCTACATATAGGTATAAAAAACTTAATTAGTATATACAACCACAAAACAGGGTTTTCGCAACGCCACCCTTTAACAGCGCTAAAAAAACGCTGATAAAGGGGGTGCCTTTATCAGCACTTTTTTAGACCTGATAAAGGTTCCCCCTTTATCAGTGCTTTTTTAGCACTCTTAAAGGGGACCTCTTTATCAGCGTTTTTTTAGTAGCGCTGATTAATGCGGTCTTTATCAACGTTTTTTTTACTAGCGTTGATAAATGGTATATTTCAAAAAAAATTATATTTCATTAAAAATAATATATTAATATATAAATATATAAATATATTTATATTGATATAAATATAATATATATTTTGTAAATATGTTTTAGTTAAGTATAAATAGACATTTACACTTAACATCTAAGATATTTACATAAAATGGTTTATAAAATAATTAAAAAAATATTATTAATTAATAATTTTCTAATTATTATCGAGTAATAGTCATTTAATAACAATTTGAAGACACAAAAAAAAAATCAAAAAATCAATAAAATATCTAAAATAAGTTGAAAACATAACTCGAACTTCAGACGACCATAACTTTTGATCTGAGTGTCTGTTTGGGATCTACCACATATCAAATCGAATCTTGCGATGATCTCTACACCCATAATGACACAGGTAAACCTCTATCTCATTTTTTGAGCCCCAAAAAGGCCCCAAAGGCCTCCAAAACTGAGTTTTTAGTCGGAAATTCAAATGTTTTAAAATTCGATGGAATTTCAACCTCATTTAAGGGGGTATTTTTTCCCTTTATCATTGGGGAATGAATTTATTCTCCGAGATTACATTAATATTGATATTATGACATTGAAATTTTTATTTTTTTCACAATGTATTGTTATTTATAATCAAATATATAACAATATATACATATTTTTTATATATTCACACATAAAAAGTTAATTTTATAATTAATTAATTAAATATATTTACATATAAAATATATTTCTCAATATATAACTCTTATCTAAATAAAAATTAATATCCACTTTATTTAAAATACAAATATATATGAGTATTTATATACCTATATAATGTGTTCTCCTAAGGCTTTCGGCAGCATGAGCTTTTGTGATTTGAATGTTTTTAACAATGCCCTCCTGGCCAAGCAAGGCTGGTGCCTTTTACAGAACCCTGATAGCTTGAGCGCTAGAGTCGTCAAAGCTAAGTACTTTCCCCACGATGATTTTTTTGTCTTCCAGCGTGGGTCCTCAACTGAGCTATTTTTTTAGGAGTATTTGGGGTTCAAAGGTAGTCTTGAGTCGTGACATTTTTTGGAAAATTTCAAGCGGTGATTCAATTAATATATGGCACGATACCTGACTGCCTGGTTTGGAGGGCTTGATTCTCGCTTCTTCGCCTACGCACGACCATGCACATGCTATTGTTAGAGAGCTATTGGTTGATGACCTTTCCGGTTGGGACCTTTAGAGGCTCAATAATTGGTTCACTAAGTCTGATTGTAAGGATATCCTAGCGGTTCCCGTTGTCCACAATGTTGGCCCAGACAAGGTGTGGTGGTCTCTTGTATTATTGGAAATTGAACTATTTGCAACGGGTCATTTTACGACAGGACCTCATTGCAAATGACCTGTTGTAGAAAAGGGTGTTGAAAAAAAACTATTTGCGATGGGATGTGGACCCGTCGCAAATAGTTTCCCCAAGATTATTTAAAAAACAATATTTGCAAAGGGTCGTCGCAAAAGGACTCGTCACAAAAATCTTAAAAAATAAAAAATAAATAAAATTGAATAAAATAATATTAGAAAATAATAATAAAATAATATTGGAAAATAATAATAATAATATAAATATAAATAATAATAATAATATAAATATTAGTAATATAAAAAAATATAAAATAATAAAATAATATTAATGAAATAATAATATTAAAATTAGTAAAATAAAAATATTTAAAATAATGAAATAATATTATTAATAATAATATTAATACAATAATAATAATAATATAATATTAATAATATAATAATATTATTCATATTATTATTAATGAAATAATAATATTAATATTAGTAAAATAATAAAAAAAATTATAAAATAATAAAAACCTCTATATTTTTAAAAATATAAAAAAACAATAAAAAAAATAATAAATAAAAAATAAAAAATAAAAAATAAAAAAAATAAAAAAAATAAAAAAAATAAAAAAAATAAAAAAGTTAAATAAAGTAATAAAATGATAAAAAATTAAATAAATAATAAAAAATGCAATATTCACAACAATTTAAAAAACACAATATATAGAAATGTAAATAGTTAATATTATAAAAAAAATTGCATTAAAATGTTTTATCATAAAAAATAAATATATCATTGAGGGGGGGGGGGGTCCTCTAGAGGAGTTGGGGGAGGTACTCTAGAGGAGTTGGGAGAGATGGTGGAGAGAACTTCATCCCTAAACCACGAATCAGACGTCGCATTTTCTCCATATACTCGTGCTACTGTTGTTGTCATCGATGCATCTCCTCCTCCAGCTGTTGCTGCTGTCATCGAAGCTCTTCCTGTTGTTGCTGCTGCCTTGGCACATCTCCTCCTGTTGCTGCTGATGCATCTCCTCCTACTCCATACACATACTCTCTATAAGCTCACTCTGAGCTCGCAGCTGCTTCTGATACTGTGCAGTAAAAGACGATGACTCTCCACAAACTCCCCTTGAGCTGGACACCGATATCACAGTGGTACCATAATAACTCACAAGCGTCAATCAAGAACCAATACCAACACTTTAGCCTTTCTCGAAGGCATATTGAGTCATCTACAACCATACTGCCTCATCAAATCGGTGGGCACTAGTCTAACCCTCGGTCTCGACCTGACTCTCAGTCTGTGTCTGAGATTTCATGACCTCATATGACTCTTTCAATTGTAATCTAAAATTAAAATAGTTAAAATATTATTTTCAATTAATTTTAAAACTTAAAAAGAAATTATACTAACCACAATCTGATGCCGGCGATCAGCTCTAATCTCTCTAGTGACCAGATCGATGTACATCCTCCTATAAATATCGAACTCCGTAAGATTGGGCTATTCAAATGCCTATTTGAATATAAATTAAACCTTTACATTTAAAATTATATAAATTATTTAAAAAAAGTACTTACCATATGTTCCCTATGCGTACTGAATGTATGACCACCAGCTCGATATGTCAACTCATGTCTCCCCTGGTTTTGTCAACCTACCGATGATCTCTTCTGAAAACGTCCACCCAACTAGTGTGAACATAATCCATCCCAAACCTGAGATGAAATGTAATCTGGTCGCTGGATGTTATAAGACTCATCAAACTCTATCACTCCTGCTTTCTTTATTGCTTTCTTTCACAAATTATATAAAAAATTATGTCAATGCTCACATATAAACCCCCCATGCATTCTAGATAGCATCACGTATGCTCTCATCGATGGAATACCATAAAACCTACAAATAATTTATAATATCAAGTTATTAATTAAATAAATTTCAAAATAAATATTACTTTTTTATGTACCAGCCAATGATCGAACATGCGGTGCTAAACATCAATGAGAATCTCATCCCATGTGACCCAAGCTGCATAAAAATAATTGTGTAATATAGCGCTCCCCTGTCCAACACCTATATGCGAAAAGCTATGTAAAAAAAAAGAAAAAATAATCAAACAATTATTATATAAATAAATTAATGAAAGCTAACTAAAATACACAAGTAAATATACCTCCGCATACGTGAATCGAAGTTAGGACATAGACGTCTCTCAGGGATAGGGTCAGGAATCATCAACCGCACAAGACCACGCCACCTCCAAGTACTTCATGGACTACCAGCAGTATGAAGGTTAGATGATCCAACATCCTGCTCGTCCAAAGGTAAATCGACCTCCTATAATTGACGAAATAGATTCTGTTCCATCTAAAACACGAAATAACTATTGTTATAAAATAGGTGATAACAACTATTATATATAGATATATATTATATATGATTATAATCAGTATTTAACTATGTCAATGTTCATCTTTATCCTCATATTCATATCTGATGATGTCAATGTCTTCATATTCCTCCTCAGCATCATCAATTTCCATATGAGTTTCAGTTTCATCATCTCATGTCTAACATCATTAAAATCATCATCACCATCAACCCTTAACTATGGGGTGTCATCATTGATATTCATGTCTCTTTATGAAAAAGACAGATTTGGAGCAGTCTCTTGAAAAATTTCAATTCCTTGCACTTCAACTGAACCATATTCATGTTGAGTAAACTAATATTCCCAAGATTTAATTTTTATTATACTCTACCAATCATCCAACTCTTTAGCATAGTAATTTGTATAATAAATTTGATGTGCCTAATGAGCCAATAAAAATAGTTCATTTACTGCAAGAAGACTTTTATATTTAATATCAACGATTCTATGGGCCAGATGAACATGCAAGCCTCTCTCAGTATCCAACCACTGGCATTTAAACATTGTTATATAATTCTATCCTAGATAACACAATTCAATAATTTCTTCAGCATGCTGTAAAAATCAACTTTAGTTTCTCTATGATTAGATCCTCTCAAGAAGACACCACTATTGATTGTTTTTTTGATTCCCCATATGCACATGTATGAAATCAAAAACCATTCATGACATATGCATTATAAGACTTAGCCATTTTGGATGGTGGGTTACTCAAGACACATAACTGATTATCAATTTTATCAGCATGTTGAGATACCTGAAAATTTGTAAAACAATTATCAATATAAAAATTAATAAATTTATTTTTTATGTTAAACCATGAATAATTTATGTTACCAGTTTTTGAAACTAGTAGGAAAAATTATTTTACTGACTTTCTTCCAGAGTAGTAGCTGTAATTTTTGAAAGATGTTTCTTAATAAGATTATCATATAACCTAAAAATAAAATAATATTAATTTAATATAACAAATATTATAGAATAAGTGATAGGATCACTCATAATAAAAATGGTGTCATTTCTTCATAGTTGAGTAGAACATATATATGAGCTATGCGATGTTCATCATATGAAATCCATCATTCATGAACTCCATCGAAGCTAAGTTCGGGCTTATTAAAAACTGATAATTTATTTCTCATTTCATTGTCAACATTTCCCTCATTATGACCCATACAGTTGTGTTTTGAGGGATATTTAGATTCAAAACAATGAGAGTAGAAAAAAGAAATTTCCCCTTGAAAATAAGCTTTTGTAATTAAGCCTTCAACTAATGCTTTGTTATGTACTTTTTTCTTCAATTTCTTCATGCATCTCTTGAATGGGTACATCCATCAGAACTTTACTAGACCTCCACATTTTTCTTCATGTGAAAAATATAATATCCAATGTTCCATTGAGTCAAAGAAAGTTGACAGGAAGATTTTTTCTTGTTTATGTAAAATTAAAACAACAACTTCTTATTGCCTAATTAGTGCATTCTAGTATGTTTTCATCATACAAATGTCTTAAAATAAAATATGATATGTCTATTATCGCATAACAAATATTATAATTCAACAAACCACTTAATCTAATCAGCATAAGTATTTTCATTATAACATGACAGTTATGAATTTTTAATCCAGTAATATGACCATTTCTGACACATCTGCCCAAATTGGAAACATAATCATCTGAAAGTCTCAAATATATAATCCACTAAAAAAACAATAATCAATTTTCTTTAAACAATGTATAAGTTTCTTTTGGTTTCATTAACTTCTGTGATCTGACATTTTCAAACAGTTCAAGTTTTGGTCGCTTGAAAATTAGGGCAAGATCTAATTTTGTCTTTAAATTATCTTTGGTCTTACCTAGTGTATCCAAAAATATATGAAATAAATTATCAAAATATTCTTCTCAATATGCATGACATCCAACATATGACAGACCAAAAAATCAGACCAATATGGTAGATCCCAAAAAATGATCCATTTTATCCAATTGTGTTCTTTCCCAAAGCCGTCAATTTTCTATTGGTTAATTGTTGGTCTAAATGTGATCGGAGGTAATGAAGAGACAATTGATTTTACCTCTATACCTGAGATCATTTTTGGAGTTTCATTTCTTTCAATTGTACCTTTTCTGAAATGATATTTTTTCCTCCTAAAAGGATGATCGGTTGGAAGGAATTTGCGATGATAGTAAAAAAACAAGGTTTTTTCCATTGATGAGTGTAAACGCTTTACTGTATCTCATACACTACAAACAAGATTTTGGACCATGTGTACTCCAGCCAGATAACATTCCATATGCTGGGAAGTCACTAATTTTCCACAACAATGCAGATTTTAGTAGGAAATTCTGTTTTACGACAACATCATATTTACTGACACCATTACTCAACAATGAATTTAACTCATCAATAAATGGTTTGAAATCAACATCAATATTCTTTTTCAGATGTCCTGGAATTAATAAGGACAACAAGATATATGTTTCCTTCATCAACATCCAAGGAGGTAAACTATATGGAGTTATAAATATAGGCCAACATGAATACTAACTACCGTAAAAACCAAATGGACAGATTCCTTCAGTAGAAAGAACCAATCACACATTTCAGGATTCTAAAGCAAAATACACATTCACTTTATCAATATTTTTCCATAAATCACTATCAAATGGACAATTTAATATTTTACTAGTTGAAATATTAGTTTTTTGCCATGAAATCAATGCCACTGTGTTCTAAGACATAAATAAACACTACAATCTTGGTGTAAGCAGGAAATATCTCAACTATTTTAAAAGAATCAATCCAAACTTCCCTAGTTGAGCCTCTTTATACCTTGATTTTCCACATGCGGGACAACTATCCAATGACTCATTTTCACCATAATATAAGATGCAATTATTTGAACATGCATGAATCTTCTAATAACCAAGTCCCAGATTACGAACCAGCCTCTTGCTATCATATAAATTTTTGGGCAACACATTTCCTTTAGGTAATAGTGTTTTAACCAAAGATAATATTTGATCAAATAGCTATTTGACATTCCATTATCTGATTTAATAGCCATAAATTTTTCAACCTCTTCAAATTTTTATATCTTGCATCCAGGATATAAGACTTCCTCAGCAGACCTCAACAACTCATAAAATTGAGATGGTTCCAACTCAGGAGTAAAATCAATATCATCCCGAGTTTTAGTTTTTTGAAAAGATGGACCTACCACATCATGTACTAAATTTTGAAATTGTGAAAGATCCAGAAACAAATTATTAGTATATTCTCTGGAATTTCTTTCACCATGTTGATACCAAAAAACATAATCTGATTGAAAACCAAAATGCAATAGATGAACTCTTTACATTGTCAAATGTGTTAAACTTCCAGAGAGCATATTTTTTAAAAGGGCACATAATTATCCCTTCTAAAAAAATTCTGGGTTTGATGATACAAATGATAATAAAGATTCAACACCTTTAATATATATAGGATTTAAACCAGAACCATTTGGATTTCAGTGCTGATTTATGCAATTGTGATCATCTAATAATGACTATTGTCGACATCCTTACTCCACATTTCTCTACAAAATATAAAATATTTAGTTTTTTTTAAATAATTTGATATAAGATAAACACTATCCAAAAAAGAGAAGAAATGTAAATTCACTTTTCTAGTAATTTATAATAATTTATATTATTTCATATTTATTTATAGTATTATTTTAAAATTTATACTAATCTAGAATAATTTATAATAATTTATACTAATTACCTCTAATTATTATTAGTTACAGCTAATTTATACTAATTACTACTAATTACGAGCGACATAATTTCCATCAGATTGATAAGAACTCTTTTACCTAATGACTCATCTCCTTGCAACTTTATCCAACTAAAATCAATATGAAAAATATGCTCCGGCGTACAAAGATCCATTTTTGTATGCATGAGAATGGAGAGCAGGGAGGCCTCACCGTGATGCTCACTATTCTCGTGCATACAAAAATGGATATCCATATGCCAGGATAGATTTTTTATAGTGATTTCAGTCGGATAAAGTTGCAAGAAGATGATTTAAAAGACAAAAGAGCCTCTTTTGCCCAACTGCTCATCTCCTTGCAAATTTCTCTCGCAAAAATCAGTACAAAAAATATGCTCTAACGTATGCATATCAATTCACGTGAATATGAAAATGGATATCCATACATTGGAGCAGATTTTTCATAGTGATTTTAGTGATAGAAATTTGTAAGGAGATGAACTAGTGAGCAAAAGGAATGCTTCCAATCCGCTAGAAATTATGCCAAATTATAATGAAATATTTCTAATTATTTATAATTATGGAAAATTATTTCTAATTATTGCTAATTATTGCTAATTATTTATAATTATTCATAATTATTTCTAATTATTACTAATTATTTCTAATTATTACTAATTATTGACAATTATTTCTAATTATTGATAATTATTCATAATAATTACTAATAATTACTAATTATTCCTAATTTTTACTAATTAATCGTAATTATTACTAATTATTACTAATTATTACTAATTATTAATAATTATAACAATTTATTACCAATTTTTACTAATTTTTACTATTTATTACTAATTAATCCTAATTAATACTAATTAATCCTACTTAATTTTAATTAATAGTAATTATTACTAATTATTACTAATTATTACTAATTAATCTTAATTATTATTAATTATTACTAATTATTACTAATTAATACTAATTATTACTAAGTATTACTAATTATTTCAAATTATTACTAACTTTTCCTAATTATTACTAATTTTTACTAAAAAAACTATTTATTACTAATTAAGCCTAATTATTACCAATTAATCATAATTATTACTAATTAATCTTAATTATTACTAAATATTACTATTTATTACTAATAAATACTATTTATTACTATTTATTACTAATTATTACTAATTAATCCTAATTATTACTAATTAATCATAATTATTACTAATTAATCCTAATTATCACTAATTAATCCTAATTATTACTAATTAATCCAAATTATTACGAATTAAACCTAATTAATATTAATTATTACTATTTATTACTAATTCTTACTACTTATTACTCATAAATACAATTCATTACTAATAAATTCTATTTTTTACTAATTATTCCTAATTATTACTAATTATTACTAATTATTACTAATTATTAATAATTATTGCTAATTATTAATAATTATTACTAATTATTGCTAATTATTACTAATTATTGCTAATTATTACTAATTAATCCGAATTACTAATATTTTTTACTAATTTTTACTAATTATTCCCAATTATTATTAATTTATCCTAATCATTACTAATTATTACTAATTATCACTAATTATTACTATTTACCACTTGTTATTACTATTTATTACTAATTATTACTAATTATTACTAATTATTACTAATTAATCCTAATTATTACTAATTAATCCCAATTATTACTAATTGTTACTAATTATTACTAATCATTACTAATTATTACTATTGATTACCATTTATTACTAATTATTACCAATTATTACTAATAATTACTAATAATTACTATTTATTACAAATTATTACTAATTATTACTAATTATTACTAATTAATCCTAATTATTAATAATTATTCCTAATTATTACTAATTATTCCAATTACTACTAATTATTACTAATTAATCCTAATTATAACTAATTAATGCTAATTATTACTAATTATTTCTAATTATTGCTAATTCTTGCTAATTATTGCTAATTGTTGCTAATTATTCCTAATTATCCCTAATTATTCCTAATTATTCCTAATTATTGCTAAATATTACTAATTAATCCTATTTATTCCTAATTATTCCTAATTAATCATATTTAATCCTACTTATTACTAATTAATCCTAATTATTACTAATTAATCCAAATTATTAGTAATTAATCCAAATTATTACTAATTATTCGTAATTATTACTAATTAATTCTAATTATTATTGATTAATACTAATTATTACTAATTATTACTAATTAATCCTAATTATTACTAATTAATCATAATTATTACTGATTAATCCTAATTACTACTGATTAATCATAATTATTAGTAATTAATCCTAACTATTACTAATTAATCATAATTATTACGATGGGGGAAGGAGAGGGGCGGTCCTCGACGTCTCTCGACACCTTGTTTGCCCTAGCTCATCCAAGAGGAGGAAACCTCCTTTCTTTTGTTGCAAATCACCATGTCGATCGACTATGACCGCCTGCATCAGACTCGATCAAGGGCCGAGACAAGGAATACTTGAAGAGCTTCTCCTTTTTTTCTGGTTTTCCGTGGGTTTCTTTTGCTTCACTTGCGAATCGGGTCTCGAAACGTACAGTCAAAAAGGGTTCACTCGCTCATGTTACAGCTTCGAACCCTGCTATTTCAGCAACGATTGATCTCTACAAGTACTTAATAATTGCTCACATCTGATTGATGAAAGGTATGAAACCCTGGAAACTCGTTGATCTTGTTTCCCGTCTCGCCTCTATTTGGGGATCTAAAGATTTCTAATGTGTCTCAATAAGACGCGGTTTCTTCCATATTTTGTTCCCTACTGCTAAACTTACAGGACAAGCTTGGAGTATAGGTTCAACAAATCTAAGGCCTGAAACGCTTATGATTCATGAATGGAATCTAAGTTTCAATCTTAACGAATTTAAGGATACTTGTGCACTAGTATGGATTAAAATCCATGGACTTAATTGGGTATTATGGCACTTTGAAATTTTGCATGACATCGCTTTTGCGATTTATATCCCTATTCGAATGGATAATATCACCAAAGAAGTTAGTTTCGGCCATTTTGCATGAGTTTTGGTAGAGGTAAACTTATGTACCACATTGATTGATAGAGTGGTGCTTTCCACTTCACATGATAAGATCAACCTTCAAATTGAGTATGAGAAAGCTCCTCCATTTTGTGTCTCTTACCGAATTGCAGGTCACTCGATTGATGCATACAGAAGAGAACTGGTTTGTTCTAACTATCAAGCTAAAGGTCATAACATGAAAAACTATCGAAAGAAGAATAACTCGGAGTCTGACCAGCGCTTTGATGCTCAGGACAAGAACCCTGTTGATGATTCAGTTCCTAAGAACCTAAATCTTCTAGTTGGACAGAATCCTACCGTTGATGTAGGGTCTGGAATTGATGTTGAAGCCCCTTCTTTAAAAGATAGATTCACTGCTCAAGGTGATCCCATTTTGATTTCTCATGCCCGAATGAATGGTAAAGTCACTTCATCTTAGGCAGATATGGCTGAGGATAGTCACATGGATGTTAATAATGCTTACAAGGATGTTATTAATGGGATTTACTTTAAAGATGTGTTGTCTAAAGGTATAGTAGATGAATGTGACAACGAATCAGATAAAAGCCAGACTATCAAGGAGCACTCTGCTCATGAGGCTATGGATTTCATTTTGGGGAAAGAGCAGATAATGGCTAATGTTAAGGACAGAAAATGGAAGAATAAAATGGAGGTCGTTACCTCAAAGAGGATTAAATCCAACAAGGCTGTCAATAATTTTGATCCTATGAAGGTTAATGAGAAGGTCTTACTCCGCATTTCTCAAACTTCTTCTGAGCCAAGAAGAATCCATAGGAGGTCTGCAGCTCCCTCCTCCCCACATGCAACTCCTAATGCAGATATTTTATCAAAGAAATGCACTCAGAATGAATCTACTACTTCTATAATCAATAACACTAAATGTTATTCAGATTCTAGTTTTCCAGCAATAAAGGATCTTGAGTAGGTTCATCTTCTTGCCAAGGAAGTTATTTCCTCACCTTTAGAATTAGTAGATTCTAAAGGGACAGATACATATGTGGTTGTGCACAGCGACTCCCAATTGAATTCTGGTATGGGTTCTAGTGGGATAGGGATTCCTATTTGCACCATTGTTTTGCATGAGTAGTGAAAGATTGGACATAAACCTACTAATCCTTTGGTTTCAAAGGTAGAAATCTCTATGGGGACAGGACCATCACTTGATCCACGCTGCAATGTCCATGCCTAGACTACTACTCAGAATGTAATTAAAAATGTTAATACTCATAATCCTTTTAAAATTCTTGGCTCTGTCAGCAGCGATGATGATGGAAAAGAAAGTGATGGTGTGCACAAGATTGATGACATGAGTGAATATTTCTCCACAGACCTCTCAGAGGATGAGGTGGGCCCCAAATATAGGTCAAGACTTGGAAGAGGTTACCTCACCCTCATAGTTGTGGTGAAAGTCTATCTCATCACAATATGACCGTATGCTCCCAAGTTTCTTGATGTCTCGTGTGTTTTTTTGGTGGACTCTTTTGGTCTTGTTTGGTTCCTCTTATATTGTTATGTTTTTTATTTTATAAAGAGGCCTTTGCACCTCAACCTTTAAAAAATTAATCCTAATTATTACTAATTAATCCTAATTATTCCTAAGTAATCGTAATTATTTCTAATTATTCCTAATTATTACTAATTAATAATATTTATTACTAATTATTACTAATTACAACTAATTATGGCCAATTATTACTAATTATCTTTAACTATCACTAATTGTTAAAAATTATGACTAATTGTTACTATTTATTATTATTTATAAATATTCATTTCAATTTATTACTTATTAACGTTAATTATTCTTAATTATCACTAATTATTACTAATTATGACTAATTATTAATGATTATTAATAATTTTTCTAATTAATACTAGTGACTACTAATTAATAACAATTAATATAACTATTAATTAATACTAATAACATATAATTGTAAAAAAATAATGCAAAAATAATAATCTAATTCTAATTTAATTTAATTACAGCTAATTAACAAAAATTATAACTAATATCAAATAAAATGAATTAACTAAAAAATAAAATAAATAGATAAATACCTTAAAACTGATTTTTTCAGAGGATTTAAGCCATGAATATTTCTCCGATTTAAAATTTTTAACTTTGAAACTTTTTGAGAGAGAAAATGTAAGTAGTGAGGGAGAGAGGAGTATAGAAAAGAGTGGAATGGGAGGAAAAAATGATAGGGTATATATAGGTTAGCTTAGTTGCGACGAGACCCATCACAAATACTAACCCCCTATTAATTAGGGTTATTGGTTAAAAAGTTATTTGGGTCGGGTCCCGGTGAAAATACCAACCTGCCGACATAATATTTATGACAAGAGATAAACCCCATCACAAATACCCTTCCTGTAGTTTGGCACGTAACTCACACCAAACCTTTTGTGATGGGTTGAGGGTCCCATCGCAAATAGTCCCTCTTGACAGACTATTTGCGATGAGACCCTTCTCCATCACAAATACCCCATCACTAATACCTGTTTTTCTGTAGTGTTGATTTATCTGGTTATACTGTTCTTTTGGGTTATAGGGCATGTGTTATGAGCGGTTGTAACGCCCCGACCCCAGCTACCCAGAGTCGGTGCATCACTTTGTAACATTGGCATGATCACAAAAGATAAGTCTCAAAAGACCGATTAGTTTAGTAGCCTTGGAAACACTAGATACATTCATAAATGTTACATTACATCAGAAGGTGAAAAACTACAATAAAAAAGTCTCCATAGTCCACACTCATATCCTCTTCTGACTATCCCTGCAGGTCATTCATAAAATACTTCTTCGCATCCTGGAAAATATTAAAACATTGAAAGGGGTGAGATCAGATGCTCAGTAAGGATAACAATATTGCGGAAGCTTTCATAAATAATCATTAACATTTAAGGCAATGTATAACTAAAACAAAATCCTTTTTAAACTTTAACTTTAGCATAATATGGCAAAAATAAAATTAAATAATGCCATTTACTTACTCACATGGATATTCTACTAATCGAATAATCCCATGCAATATCAATAACCACTTTCATAATGATGGAATGCATAATGCCAGACTATCATAACCACGTAGCCAAGGCCTCGTGCCAAGACCACAAATAAGATTTTGTCAAGGCCTCGTGCCAAGACACTAGTTTGTCTCATGAGACCTACCAATGCATCAAGGAGCTATAGCGGGCTCCACCCGTCACTTATTAAGTCCAATGCATTCCTCATATGAATAGGTTTAAACATTTCATAAACCATAACATAATCGTATCACATAAAACATGCATAAAGGAAACATAACATTTCCACATTTCAATCACAAGATAACAATACAACACATTGATATAATAAAAACGCTTTCAAAACCATTTTCAATACCAAAATAAAAGAAAGTTAAAACATTGTATTTATTTTTCATTAAAAAAAAGTGATGGCTTGTAGAGGAAGCTGAAACTCAAATAATGGTCACGGCGGCGGAGAAGTCGTTGTCTCCGCATATGTATGGAAAGAAAAACATTACCTTTTTGTCGTTTAGTAAAACGCTTCGTATAAAAAAAGATTCCTTTTGAATAAACATAAAAGTCAAAGGGGTTTATACACCGTATAAAAGAAAGCTGTGTATAAAACCAAATATGCCTCAATGAAAGGAGATTGAGACGAAATCCTTAAAAAGATCATTTTTAAAATAAAATAGATCTATTATGTGTATTCACTATAGGTACACATAAATAAAGTAAAAATACAAAATAAGACATAATAATATCATGACATAATTTGAAATTAGGAGATTAACCCAAAGAATGGAAATTGGGTTAAGAAGTTCCCTTACCTTGCGTCCTGTCCTGACTCGACCGTTCTTTAACCTCCTGAATAATAAACTAGAGTTAATTCCTATTTACTTAAGAACCTTTTTCATGTTCATTATTCCTTTTATATCCCTTATTACCATGTTATGAACATTATGTAATTATTTAAGTTTATAACGGTCATTTTGTCGATCTTAGGTACTTGAGTCAAAAATAACATTCTTATAATTACAAGTTGTTCATGTGGTGATATATCCATTATATCCAGAATTATATTCATGATATAGATATCATATATCTCATATATATCCAGTATATACAAGAATTTATATTATTACATAACATTTAGAGGTAAAAATGAAATGCATCGTTCATGGAGACGGTAAGCCGTACGTACGCATGAACGCTACTTTCATTTCTATTTCATATTTAATGGAATGAAATCATAATTATATAAAGGTATAATATAGTTCCATTATAATATCATATATAATATCATTTACTCCATCCTTTATACATCCCACATATGGCATTAACGATTCACATCACTTTGAGGGGGCGGTAGTCCGCACTTCCTAAAATGAAATTATCGCGTTTACCCATAATGGAAACAATAAAGGTATGACATAAATGAAAAATACAGAACCTTAAGTAAAACATAAACATATTATATATCATTTATAAATAGAGTTACATCTAAATGGCCACCTTTGAAGGTGTTTTATGAGTGTTGAACAATCATCGTTTCGTGAGACAGAAATTCGCCATCCACAGAAACTGTATGTTCTTTAACCATTAGATGTAGGTGTGTGTAAGTGTAGCTAGAATACTCATTATAACAACATCCTAGTATATTGAGGATACTGGTGTTGTTACAAAATAAAGGAATAAAAAGAGTTTAGGGGTTTGGATAAGAAAAATAAAACAAAATAACATAAGAGAAGACATTACCTTAAAATTGGGTAACTCTTTTGATTTGAGCCAAAGGCTTCCTTGGGAAGACTTCTGCCCAAATTGAGGCTTCTAGAAGTAAGGGAGGGAAGTTGGGAGAGTATTTGGGTAGATGTTGGCCGAGCAAAAAGGCTTTTAATGTGTGAGTAAGGTGGTAGAGGTGGGGGCCTTTTATAAGTGGAGAGGAGGGGCACTCTTGGAAAGTAAAGAAAAGTCACTTTATTATAAAATGAGTTTCGGATTTTAGAGGTCCCAAAATTATATAATTTGATGTTAAGGTGATAAGGGTTTTAAATCTACTCATTCAATAGGTTTTTGACAAGTGTAAGCCTTGGATTGTACATTATCTTTTCATTTTATTAAAATCGTTAAATAATGAGGTCATCGCTGCATTATAATTATGTCATAAATAATTTAATTTATTTAATGTATAAAAATTATTAAAAAAATACTATGATATAGTAAATCTTTTTATCTTTCCAATTACTATTTATAGTCAAAAATATTACTTGTATAACCCCATTTAAAATTTGTTTTAGTAAAAAATTTCATGTTTGTGTCATTTTTTACTTTAACATTAAATAAAAGGTATTTATGTCATTTTCCAACTAAAGTGGCTCCATGGGGTCCCCAAGTTGACCCATGGATTGGTCTTGGTCGGCCATGGCACATCCAATGAGGGTAGTACATGTGTCAAGCTCATCTCATATTATTAAAACATTATTTTTACCTTAAACTACACTAATTACCTCTAATCGCGATTAAGAACTTAAAAGTTACTATTTACCAAAAATTATTTTAATCTCATTGAACCACATTTTACTTTTTAATGAAAACCATGTATGTAGGATTTTTGAAAATCAAATCACAGAAGTGGTAATATTTCATTTAAACGAAAAATCAGTTATTTAACTACCACTTAGTGGTTTCACTATTCATCAAAAATTGAAGTTTTTCAGAACAATGCCAAAATTTCACCCTAAGCTATAATTGATATTCCGAATTCAAAAATGATGTCTATTTTAAAAAATTCCAAACATATAAGTTTCATTAATTAATTTTATAAATAATTCCCGCTGTCACAACAAATAGCGTGTTTTTAAGAAACAATTTATATCAAAAGATTGACAATTGTTTATGTCCAATTTCAAGGTTAAATTAATTCTAATGACCACCATTGGATAAAATGGTAAAAATATATTCTAATTATACTTTAAAACCACTAAATAGTATAATTTATCACTATAAATTATTTTGATTAAAAAAGTTGTTTTTAAGTATTTTTCACTATTCATAAAAAATTAGATGTTCTCAGAAAGATACCAAAAATTCAACATAGGCTAATTTTGATATTCTGAATCCAAAAATGAAGTCCATTTTGAAATATAAAAATTCTATAATTTTAAAAAGTGGTTATTACTATTCACAACGGCTACTTTGATTAGTCGCCGTGTTTTAGAACTCAAAGTTGCGTACAATACAAGCTATTGCATTATTGAATGAGAAGCGTATTGTGGAAGCTCGGGGTGTTACATTCTCCCCTCCTTTAATAAATTGCGTCCTCGCAATTTGAAATTTTTCTTAGAAAATAAAAGGTTGAAAAAATAAAATACCTTTGTGGAAAACCCACATCGGAAATAAGATTAATAAAATTTAGCCTTAATAAGAGGGAAAGGGAAATGAAAAAGTCACCACCCAATTATGATCTCGATTAGGAGAACATTGGTGGAAATTAGAGATATATAATTGGAGGAAAAACGTAAATATTTGTATGGAGTGATTGAGGTCATCAATCACAATCAACTGTCAAATTGAGGGCCTCAAAGCCTTCAATCTATGTTGATTTAAAATATCATCAGTTCAACAAGACATAAGGTATTAGGATAACACATTTTTTTGTTTTAATATCCCTTTAATAAAGTTTAAGAATTAATTTATTCATTGAATAAGAGATAGGTATATATATATTTATGCTTGACAATTAGAGTTTCAACCTTCAACTCATCTTTCACTCAAAAAGATAATATAACTCAAAAATATTATACTTATCCTAATTGTATAAGGTTCCAAATGTTAACACATACCATTTAGATTAGTAAAATTATTTTGTAATAACCAGGGACTTCCTGTAGGCTAGTGGTAGGAAATAAAGGCCTGTCGCACTATGGTTGTGGGTTCGATTCCTGCAGCTTTGTCCGACGTGACGGGTTATGCCCCACCCTGCAGGTTGTCCTTTTCCTAAAACAATAGTATTATAATATTCCAAAAATAATCTTCATAAATTTTTTAACCTTAAACAATACTATCCAAATATCAACTTAATCCACTCCAACCTTTATAGTTATCCAAAATACCTCTGTCCAGACTTTCTCTAAAAGGTCTCTTAATTCCAAAATCAATTTATCAGATTACCCAAACAAAGTAAAGTTTCTCTTATTGTCACATACTAAAAATATGATTACCTTCATCATATTAAAACCTTACTGAAACAACAAGTACTGCAGTACAATCCTTATATATATATCACATTATTCTAATAAACAGAATATAATCCATGAGTCCAAAATCACCAATACATTAATTATTCCGCTTCAACTGTAGTAACAGCATAAGATTGTCCTTGATCCCTTGGCCTTTTCTGAGGTAAGTTTCCCTGAAGCTTAGGACATTCATTTGCATAATGCCCCATTTCCCTACAATTGTAGCATTGAACATTTATAGCCTCTTTCTTTCCCTTGCAATCATGCGCCTGGTGACCTTTTTCTCCACATTTATAACAAACTCCCATTCCTTTTAGGCAAGTACCAGGGTGATTCTTCCCACAATTATCACATAATGGAAAATCCTTCTTTCCCTTTTCCCCTTTATCTGTCTCTTGTTCCACCGTTCTCTTCTTCTCTTACTTTACTTTGTTGTCATAAGACTTAGAGAATTCCTTTTCTGTCTTGATAGCACATGAGACAATATCTTCGTATGTTGAGAAAGATTGTGATACTAAAGCTCTACGGAGAAATGGTTTTAACCCATCAAAGAAACGATCAATCTTACCTCTTGGGTTAGGTATATAATCTGCAGTATACCTCGCAAACCTTGTAAAGTTTGCCTCATACTTTGCGACATTCTCATCCTCTTTTTGTCTCAGACTCAGAAATTGCCTTTCCACATCTGCTCGATGGTCATGAGGAAAGTATTTTTCTAAGAAAAGCTCTTTGAACTCCCTCCATTCCATATTCGATACGTCATCATCTTCCTTTGTATTTTTAATCAATGAACACCATTGATCGGCATCTCTAGTGAGGCGGTAAACTGCCATGATAACCTTCTCCCTTTCGCTACTCCCTAAGGCGTGGAATATTTTCTCTAAGGAGTTTATCCATTGCTCAGCTACTAACGGATTTGTACCCCCATTAAATGTTGGTGGTTGTTTCCTCATGAAGCGGTCTAACATTGATCCTCCACGTTGCGGATCAGGGTGCTCCATACGAGTAAGGTTATTATTCATAACCTGAGTGAGTTGTCCCAGTATGGTAATAAGTTGATCAGCACCAGTTGTATCTCCAGCTCCACAATAATTATCTCGAGCAGGAGGGCAATCCCTACACGGAGTGCGTGCATTGATACGGTTTCCATTCCTTCCACTAGGCGCCATTTCTAAACAATGGCATAAACTATATTAGTTTATGAATCAAAATACATAATTCCATACTTGTAAGATACATAACATAAATTGAACTATTTATGGATATAATCCATAAAAATGTTTTCTTTGAGGAAGTATATACTCATAACCCTTCATAGTGGTTTATAAAGAAAATGAGAATTATCCAAAGCATATCCCCCGGGAGTGTCGTAACCAAGAGTGCAGCAAGGCCCGTTGTCGTGCACCAGTTCCCGTTCGAGTCTAGCTCAAAGTGGTGTTTTCGGGTTTTACCCCTAGGTACATCTGTTCCAGAGCCGTCTCTACCTTCTCGTATCCAGACATGGATGTATTTCTCGGAAAACTCACAACATCTCTACAATACCAAAATTCTAGGAAGTTCTTCTATACTAATCCTCAAAGTCTATCTTCGGGCTATGTGCTCTAATCAGAGTTTATCTAAATCTAGCTTCCAAGGTTAGTACTAAACTGCCTCTGATACCAACTGTAACGCCCCAACCCCAGCTACCTTGAGTCAGTGCATTACTTTGTAACATTGGCATGATCACAAAAGATCAAGTCTCGAAAGACCGATTAGTTTAGTAGCCTTGGAAACACTAGATACATTCATAAATGTTACATTACATCAGAAGGTGAAAAACTACAATAAAAAAGTCTCCATAGTCCACAATCATATCCTCTTCTGACTATCCCTGCAGGTCATTCATAAAATACTTCTTCACATCCTGGAAAATATTAAAACATTGAAAGGGGTGAGCTCAGATGCTCAGTAAGGATAACAATATTGCGGAAGCTTTCATAAATAATCATTAACATTTAAGGCAATGTATAACTAAAAAAAATCCTTTTTAAACTTGAAATTTAGCATAATATGGCAAAAATAAAATTAAATAATGCCATTTACTTACATAGATATTCTACTAATCGAATAATCCCATGCAATATCAATAACCACTTTCATAATGATGGAATGCATAATACCAGACTATCATAACCACATAGCCAAGGCCTCGTGCTAAGACCACAAATAAGATTTCGTCAAGGCCTCGTTCCAAGACACTAGTTTGTATCATGAGACCTACCGATGCATCGAGGAGCTATAGCGGGCTCCACCCGTCACTTATTAAGTCCAATGCATTCCTCATATGAATAGGTTTAAACATTTCATAAACCATAACATAATCGTATCACATAAAACATGCATAAAGGAAACATAACATTTCCACATTTCAATCACAAGATAACAATACAACACATTGATATAATAAAAACGCTTTCAAAACCATTTTCAATACCAAAATAAAAGAAAGTTAAAACATTGTATTTATTTTTCATTAAAAAAAAGTGATGTCTTGTAGAGGAAGCTGAAACTCAAATAATGGTCACGGCGGCGGAGAAGTCATTGTCGCCGCATATGTACGGAAAGAAAAACATTCCCTTTTTTTCATTTAGTAAAACGCTTCGTATAAAAAAGGATTCCTTTTTAATAAACATAAAAGTCAAATGGGTTTATACACCGTATAAAAGAAAGTTGTGTATAAAACCAAATATGCCTCAATGAAAGGAGTTTGAGACGAAGTCCTTAAAAAGATCATTTTTAAAATAAAATAGATCTATTATGTGTATTCACTATAGGTACACATAAATAAAGTAAAAATACAAAATAAGACATAATAATATCATGACATAATTTGAAATTAGGAGATTAACCCAAAGAATGGAAATTGGGTTAAGAAGTTCTCTTACCTTGCGTCCTGTCCTGACTCGACCGTTCTTTAACCTCCTGAATAATAAATTAGAGTTAATTACTATTTACTTAAGAACCTTTTTCATGTTCATTATTCCTTTTATATCCCTTATTACCATGTTATGAAAATTATGTAATTATTTAAGTTTATAACGGTCATTTTGTCGATCTTAGGTACTTGAGTCAAAAATAACATTCTTATAATTACAAGTTGTTCATGTGGTGATATATCCCTTATATCCAGAATTATATTCATGATATAGATATCATATATCTCATATATATCCAGTATATACATGCATTTATATTATTACATAACATTTAGAGGTAAAAATGAAATGCACCGTTCATGGAGACGGTAAGTCGTACGTACGCATGAACGCTACTTTCATTTCTATTTCATATTTAATGGAATGAAATCATAATTATATAAAGGTATAATATAGTTCCAGTATAATATCATATATAATATCATTTACTCCATCCTTTATACATCCCACATATGGCATTAACGATTCACATCACTTTGAGGGGGCGGTAGTCCGCACTTCCTAAAATGAAATTATCGCGTTTACCCATAATGGAAACAATAAAGGTATGCCATAAATGAAAAATACAGAACCTTAAGTAAAACATAAACATATTATATATCATTTATAAATAGAGTGACATCTTAATGGCCACCTTTGAAGGTGTTTTATGAGTGTTGAACAATCATCGTTTCGTGAGGCATAAATTCGCCATCCACAGAAACCGTATGTTCTTTAACCATTAGATGTAGGTGTGTGTAAGTGTAGCTCGAATACTCATTATAAAAACATCCTAGTATATTGAGGATACTAGTGTTGTTATAAAATAAAGGAATAAAAAGAGTTTAGGGGTTTGGATAAGCAAAATAAAACAAAATAACATAAGAGAAGACATTACCTTAAAATTGGGTAACTCTTTTGATTTGAGCCAAAGGCTTCCTTGGGAAGACTTCTGCACAAAGTGAGGCTTCTAGGAGTAAGGTAGGGACGTTGGGAGAGTATTTGGGCAGAGGTTGGCCGAGCCAAAAGGCTTTGAAAGTGTGAGTAAGGTGGTAGAGTTGGGGGCCTTTTATAAGTGGAGAGGAGGGGCACTCTTGGAAAGTAAAGAAAAGTCACTTTATTATAAAATGAGTTTTGGATTTTAGAGGTCCCACACTTATATAATTCGAGGGTAAGGTGATAAGGGTTCTAAATCTACTCATACAATAGGTTTTTGACAAGTGTAAGCCTTGGATTGTACATTATCTTTTCATTTTATTAAAATCGTTAAATAATGAGGTCATCGCTGCATCATAATGATGTCATAAATAATTTAATTTATTTAATGTCTAAAAATTATAAAAAAAAATACTATGATATAGGAAATATTTTTAGCTTTCCAATGACTATTTATAGTAAAAAATATGACTTGTATAACCCCATGTAAAAATTGTTTTAGTAAAACATTTCATGTTTGTGTCATTTTTTACTTTAACATTAAATAAAAGGTATTTATGTCATTTTCCAACTAAAGTGGCTCCATGGGGTCCCCAAGTTGACCCATGGATTGTCTTGGTCGTACATGGCACATCAAATGAGGGTAGTACATGTGTCAAGCTCATCTCATATTATTAAAACATTATTTTTACCTTAAACTACACTAATTGCCTCTAATCGCGATTAAGAACTTAAAAGTTACTATTCACCAAAAATTATTTTAATCTCATTGAACCAAATTTTACTTATTAATGACAACCATGTATGTCGGATTTTTGAAAATCAAATCACAGAAGTGGTAATATTTCATTTAAACGGAAAATCAGTTATTTAACTACCACTTAGTGGTTTCACTATTCATCAAAAATTGAAGTTTTTCAGAACAATGCCAAAATTTCACCCTAAGATATAATTGATATTCCAAATTAAAAAATGATGTCTATTTTACAAAATTCCAAACATATAAGTTGCATTAATTAATTTTATAACTAATTCCCGCTATCACAACAAATAGCGTGTTTTTAAGAAACAATTTATATCAAAAGATTGGCAATTGTTTATGTCCAATTTCAATGTTAAATTAATTCTAATGACCACCATTGGATAAAATGGTAAAAATATATTCTAATTATACTTTAAAACCACTAAATAGTATAATTTATCACTATAAATTATTTTGATTAAAAAAGTTGTTTTTAAGTATTTTTCACTATTCATAAAAAATTAGAAGTTTTCAGAAAAATACCAAAAATTCAACATAGGCTAATTTCGATATTACGAATCCAAAAATGAAGTCCATTTAGAAATATAAAATTTATATAATTTTAAAAAGTGGTTATTACTATTCATAACGGCTACTTTGATTAGTCGTGGTGTTTTAGAACTTGAAGTTGCCTACAATGCAAGCTATTGCATTATTGAATGAGAAGCGTATTGTGGAAGCTCGAGGTGTTACAGCGGTGATGTTTCTTGGTCCCCATTTAGAGACATATTTGGAATCTTAATGCTCCACTGAATTCCAAGCATTTCTGTTGGAAAATTTGTAGAGGTGTCCTACCCACATACGCTCACCTGTCCGATAGGCACGTCTCTGATAACGACATGTGCCTGCTCTATGGGAGTACGACTAAGACAAATTTTCATGTCATTTTTTCTACCCTTGGGTCACCAGGACTTGGTACACATGTGTGACATAAGATCTCATTCATTGGAGAAACCTTGATAACGTTAATCTCATTGTGGGGGATTGGTTTGGTACTTTTCCTGCTCAGACTATTGCAGGACTATGTATCCATTCCTGGATTATAAGGTTTTTTTGTAACACCTTCATTTTCAAGAACATTATTAAATACATCATGGTATAGATTTCTAGGATACATAATTGGGTCACTTAGTGGCTTGATGCTAAGGGGCTCATCCACCTTCACCTATTCATTCCCTTCATATTCGATGGATCACCCCCCTTTGGGTGTTCTAAAACATAATACTAACGCAGTGACTCCTGGGGATGGTTCTTTTGGCCTAGGGGTAGTCCTCCAAGATCATGCTAGCTCTATTATTGTGGATCGTTATTCCTCATACATTGTTGGTTGTTCTCCTCCTGTGGCAGAGGCTGTAGCTATTTGAAAGGGTGTGTGGTTCATCTCATCTCTTGGATGGAAGGATGTTGTGGTCGAATATGATTTTTAAGTTATTATCAATGCTCTGAAGGAGGATGAAGGTGACCACCAAGAATATGGGTCCATTATAGACATTATCAGATCTTTGGCACCATTGTTCTCTTATTATTGTTTCTCCTTTGTGAGGAGAGAGGGAAATCATGCAGCTCATTTTATTTCCAAATCATTTTTTTATTTTATTAAAAGAAACTTTAAGGAAAAGTGGGAACCATACAGAATCATTGACAACAGCAGAAAAAATGGACCCTACAAAAAAAAGTTCACCACATATTTCAAAATTCAAAAAATTAAAACAGAACCAACACACCACGCCTCGAACTGTCACCATGCACCCTATTCAAATTTCAAACAACAGATCCACATTGTTGCCTCAATCCACAAACCCTACAGTGAGATGAGACCATCATCAACCACTGTGTTGCCACCATCACCACAACACCTCTTTCACCTACACAGTGCCACTGTTCACTCCAAAAATCTTCATAATCACTAATTCCATACCTCGTTGCCACCGATATATCATCTTCATCATCACCCCCTGAAGCCTCCTTCTCAAACTCACTTCCCAAAGAACATTGAAGACCACTGCACAACTCCACCTCAGTGAGAACAATGGAAGCCTGGATAAAGAGTAGAGAAAAAATAGGCTTTTTCATGAAGATACAATGGTAAGACCATCTTTGACCGGGAGACCTCAAACTAGGGAACATGATTAACCAGAAAAGACCTAAACAAATCTAACCCCAGAATCGACCTCCCCAAACAACCATGCTGATGCAACCCTCATCACTAGCCCCAAGCCACAGAAACGGTGGCGGAATCCAAACAAAATCCACTAAAACCCACTAACACTGTGAGACGAGACTCCTCTAGGAACAACACATCCATAAAAAACCAAAGCCACTAAAGAATCTAAAATGAGGAAGAACTAGTCCAGACGTCAACTAGTCGATGCTCTCCTTCACCTATGCCATCCATGATGCATCACAAAATCTACCCTATGCCGACACCACATCCCACATCGAACCAAAAAATATAAAATCAAAAAAACTCAACAAAATACAAGAATAAATTTTCAAGAGAGAGGTAAAAAGAGTGATATTGGAACCTGAGGAGGAAACGGGGAAAATGATACCATGGATGAAAACCTAGAAGGAGACCTGGGGATGAAACCCTGAAGGAAGAAGTCCAGAAGTGTTGAGAGGATCCTCAATCACCAAACCGCATCTCAAAAACTCAGTGTGCCCTCCACTACAAATCCAACTTGGATAGGAGCAGTGGAAATTGAGGCCAAATATCAGTAAGGAGCCTAATAAAAGATGTCATGGAGCATGGGGAGGAGAAACATGGAGTGGAAAGAAGAAAAACAGGATAAACCCTAGGAGGGAGGGGAAGAAGGCAGAGATCTGAGAGTGTCAAGAGAAACCCTTTGAGGTTTTTCTTGTAAAAAAAATATGTATACTTATTAATTTTTATTAAAAATTTTATCTATTTGTTATTTATTTAGTATATTTTATGTTTATAAACAAATACGTATTAAGAGTTTCAAAAAAAAACTGTGTAAATCTATACATGTATATAAAAAAAACAATTTTCAAAATAATGTAACATATAAGGTTCTAGAATATTTGTATTGACATAATAATAATAATGGTACCATCAGAGTGAAAATTCGATATCATTTGAAAAAAATATATTAGATCAAAGTTTATAAGTGAAAAAAAGTGTTTGCATATATTAAGGAGAGAGAATATCAATTGGGTTGTGTGCGTGGAGCATGGGGTGTGTGGGCATTATAGGTATGAAAATATAATTATTAATTTTAATAAAACACTCTCAATAACCATATCTATCTCCACATATCCCTGATACACGTGCACTGCATCCAATCTATGAATTAATCCTCTATTTTAGGTAGAAAATAGAGAACATTCTAATCCCGTGATTTTAGTATAATATAGATATATAATATAAATTATATATAAATATTAATATATAACATATAATATTGATTCGATTGATTTAGTATTCAAATTTTATTATTAATATTTGTATTTCTATTCCTAATATTATTATAGTGATTAATAAATTTCATTATTAATTATAATTGAACATTTTTGTAATTAGTATTAATGTGTTATTATTATATTATGTATAATTTTATTAGTATTACTTTCCTAGTATGGTTAATTATATATATTTATAATTATAAAATTTTCTAACTCTACTTGTTACTATTTTTATTATTTTACCTAATTATTATTACCATTATTTATATTATTAAAATATACCCCCATAGGTAGTAGGGTGGTAAGGGAGGGTGGAGTTTTGGGGCGACGGTCTTGGGATCGAGTCCTCAAACCAATTTATGTAATTGTTTGTGTGTGTTGTAATAAAATTTACTACTACTACTACTACTACTGCTGCTGTTGCTGCTGCTGCTACTGTAATATTTTTTGTTATTATTATTATTATTATTATGAAAATGTGTATAATTCTATAATTGACTGAATTTAACTTATACCCTCAGTATATCCAATCACTTAACTGAATACAAGGATCCTATTCGGCTTATAATCATTAAAAGTGGGAATCCTAGCCTCAAAACATAAAAAAAGGTGGTGTTGGCCCTCTTTAGGTACACACCATCAACACCCTCCCTACTCACCTTCTAGCCCAGTGGCATAATCAGTCCCACCTTCCTTTCCTCTCACCAGTACACCAAACACCATAAATGTTTCAATCATTTATAAATAAATATATATTTTTATAGTTATATACACATCTGTGAAATTATTAGCATTTAATTTTAGTTAGAGTTGAATCTGAGTTATTAATTTTTTTTTGAAATCACTTAATTTAATGTAGTGATCCTTTTCGGCCGTACAATCTTTAAAAGTGGTGATACCAGCCTCAAACAACCAAAATGAAACTTCAACCCTTTTCTGAATCACACCATCGACACCCTCCCTACCAGACTTCAAGACTAGTGTCGGAACCACTCTCGCCTCCATTGCCTCTCACCGGTACACCATCGTCCATGACTGTTTCAGTTATTTATAAATAAATATATAATTATATATACATGCTTATCTTTATTTATTTACATATAAAAATTTTATTATGTAAATAAATATTCAAATATATATACATAAAAAATTATATATGATGTTTGTTTGTAAATATGTGTGTTGATACACATATATGTATTTTTTATATATTCTAATATATGGAAATAAATTTTAATATATATATATATACATTAAAAAAACTAATAAGAGATTTATTATTTTTCATGATGATTTGTTTAGAAGTGAAGGCATATAATCGTCTTGGAATTTGGTGGTGAGTCTTGGGTTGGATTTAGCCTTTTATTATAGTGATTTATTATTATCATTATATATCGTAATTTAACATGTTTTTAATTAGAATTAATATGTAATTAATATTTTATGTATAATTATATTAGTATAACTTTTTTAATATACATAATTATATATATTTATAATTTTAATTGTTTCCAACTCTTATTATTACTATTTTTATTATTATACATAATAATAATTATTATTATCATTATTGTTGTTATTTTTTTATATTATTATTATTGTTATTATTATTAAAATGCACCCCCATAGGCAGTGGGGTGGCTAGGGTGGGTGGGGGTTTGGGGTGGCGATCAGTGGGTCTAGTCTTGTTACTGATTGATGTAATTGACTGTGTGTTGTAATAAGATTTATTATTATTATTATTATTATTATTATTATTAATTATAAAATGAGTATACTTATATAATTGAAAAATAGTGGGGATCCCAGCCTCAAACCATTAAAAAATGTCGTGTTGGCCCTCTCTAGTTGCACTCCATTAACACCCTCCCTACTCACCTTCTCGCCTGATGTCACAACCACTCCAACCTTCCTTCTCACCAGTACACCATCCTCGATGACTATTTCGATTATTTATAAATAAATATATAATTATAGATTTATATACACGTGTGTGTAATTATTATCATTTAATTTTAGTTTGAGTAGAATCTTAATTATTAATATTTTTTTAAATCGCTTAATTGATTATAAGGATCCTTTTTAGCCATATAATCTTTAAAAGTGGGGATCCCATCTTCAAAACATAAAAAAGGAAACGTCATCCCTCTCAAGTTGCACACCATAAACACCCTCCCTACTCACCTTCTAGCTCAACGTCGCAACCACTCTCGACTTCATTACCTCTCACGAGTACACCATCATCCATGACTATTTAAATTACTTGTAAATAAATATATATTTATATATTTATATACACATGTGTGTAATTAATATCATTTAATGTTATTCAGAGTTGAAATTGAATTGTTAATATTTTTTAAATCACTTAATTGAATACATGTGTCCTTAAAGCCTTATAATCCTTAAAAGTGGGGACACCACCCTCAAACCATTTAAAAAAAGAAATGTCATCCCCCTATGGTTGCACACCATCAATACCCTCCCTACTCCCCTTTAAGCCCGACGTTACAACCACTCCTTCCTTCCCTGCCTCTCACCAATACACAATCCTCCATAACTATTTTTGGTTATTTATAAATAAATATACAATTATATATACGTACTTATTTTTATAGATTTACATATATTATATAAATAAAGATTCAAACATATGTACATAAAAATTTATACATTCTGATATATGTAAATAAATTTTAATATATATATATATACATTAAAAAACTAATAATAAATTTATTATTTTTCATGATCATTTGTGTATAAGTAAATACATATAATTGGCTTGGCATTTGAGGGCGAGGCTTGGGTGGATTTTTGGAATTTTATTAAAAAAGTGTCCAACAACCTAGTTGGCTAAGGGGAGCCCACAACCATTGATTAGGTGGGTAGGGTCAACCCACACCTTTCCATTAGGGGTGGTAGGTGGACAGATAGTGGTTGCATGTATGCCCTAGGCTAAAGCGCACTTTATGAGTAGCATAGTGCCCACTCAACCACACAAATATGAGATCGTGAAAGTTTTAGTAAAGTCAGTGTGCATAGGTAGATGCTTTCTATAATTATTATCATTTATTATTAGTAAGAGTAGAATATGAAATCTCAATCTTTTTAAAATATCTTAATTTAATACAAGTATTATTTTCATCCCCAAAATATTTAAAGGTGGGAATCCCAATCTCAAACTATAAAAATAAGGCAGCGTTGGCCCTCTCGGGTAGCACACCATCAACACCCTCTCTACTCATCTTCTAGATCTCCATCGCAACCACTCCCGCCTTGCCACTCACCACTAGACCATCCTCAATGAATGTTTCGATTATTTATAAATAAACAAATAATTATATATTTATATAGATGTGTGTGTAATTATTATCATTTAATGTTAGTCAGAGTAGAATCTAAATTATTAATTTTTTGAAATCACTTAATTGAATACATGGATCATTTTTGGCCTTATAATCTTTAGAAGTGGGGATAACAACCACAAAAAATAAAAAAGTTGTTGTTATCCCTCTCCGAAAGCACACTGTTGATACCCTCCCTACCCGACTTCTAGCCCGACGTCATAACCACTCTCGCCTTTATTACCTCTCACCAGTACACCATCCCCCGTGATTATTTCAATTATTTATAAATAAATATATAATTATATATTTGCATGTAATTATTATCATTTAATGTTAGCCAGAGTATAATAAAAAAATATTTATCTATTTTAAGTATCTTAATTGAATAGAGGGATTATTTTTGGCTATATATTCTTTAAAAGTTGGGATCCCAGCCTCAAACCTTAAAAAGGTAGTTTTAGCCCTCTTCGGCTACACACCATCAACACCCTCCCTACTGTAACGACCCGAAATTTTAAATAAATCTTGTTTCCTAATTTTATGTGTTATTTTAATTTTATACTCAACAAAAATGTTTCATTTAATAACATGAGTATAATTAAAATGATACCATTAGGTTTTGACTGTTATATGACCATTGGTTAATATGACCCCTGGAAACTAAACGTTTTGATTATTGTCTCTAAATACAAGTAATCTTGGTTAATTATTATAGAAAGAAGATACGACGGCCTCACCCAGTAGTCTTGGACCAATCGAAGCCCATCTAACAGAACTTGGGAAGGAGTTAGCACCACTGGGCTTTGCTCTGGACCAAACCCAAGTCGAACTTCATCATGTGAAGCTAGAACAGAATCTTCTTTGCGAGAAGTTCAAACTAATAGAAATTACTACTCGTGCAATGTTGGCCGAGCCTCCCTCGCATTCTCTCACCTTAGCACACCTTACACTTAGGTCCTATGCTGGTGCGATAAGGGGCTATGTAAGGAGACCATAACTGCCTTATGTAATCTTCTGTTTTAAATAAAAATTGGGATTTCTTCCTATGATGATGTTTATGACTTTTCAAATGACCGTATAAATATAGTATGCATATTTTTGATGAATTTTAGAAAAAGGATATTTTAAAAATGTTTATGTAAACCTTAAATAATTAAAAATGTGTAATGATTTTCAAAAAATGGTCTTCTACAATTATGTTCAGTACGAAATTTAGAGTCTAATAAGATCAAATTAATTTTTGATGAATAGTAAATTATGAATAGTGATTTTATGATTAGTATTAGTAATGTGTCCAAATGGATTAGTAATCTCACTTAAAGAAAGTATTAATATAATCTAGGCACCTTGATTAAGTAATGTGATTCAATAAAATGGTTAAATAACGGTTTCATAAATTATTATTCAAGTATTAGTTTTTTCAAGTGAATAGTGTTTTTTAATTAAAAATTAAATTAAAAAAATTTAAAAAAATTCTTTCTATAAAATGGATTTCATTTTTGAACTCAGAGCACCGATATTATGTTATGGTAATTTTTGGGGTTTTTTCTGAAAAAATGAATTTTCGGTGAATAGTATATTTATTTAAAAAATAAATTAAAATTATTTAGAAAATTATTTTTATAAAATGGAGTTCATTTTTGATATCAGAGCATTGATATTTGGTTAAGGTGAAATTTTGGGATTATTCTGAGAAAGTTGAATTTTCGATGAATAGTGAAAATACAGTTTTTAAGTTACGAGTGTTTAATGACATCATTAAATGATGTATTAAGTATATAATAAATATGGTCGACTTATGAATAGTAAGGTAAGGTATGAGGTGTCCCAAGTGGCCAATACCATGGGCAAATAACATGGGCAAGCCCATGGTTTTTCCAAAACCACTAATGAGGTGTCCCTTGGCCATTAATGCCTTGTCCCCTCACTTTCACTATAAATACCAAGCCATACTCTCATCCATTCGACTCCCCACTCTTCCCAAACGAATTTATGGTCTCATTACCTCCCAAGGAGTCCTCCCAAGGTTCCCCCAAGCCCTCAAGGTCCCAACCATTGAGTTTTAAGAGTTACGTTTTAAGGTAAGGGATCCAACCTCTCTCTTTCTTTTAAAGAAATCTCTTTTATGTCATTTCTTTTATGCTCCATGTTCTTATGTTAAAGGATGTTCTTTTATACTCCTCTTATTTCCCTTTTCATGTTCATATAATGAGAGATCCCCTCTTACACTCATTATTTCGTTTTATGAAGTTTTAAGTGGCGCCGTTAGGCTGCCAAATTTTTTGTAACAGATTCTTTCTCCCTTCTCATTTTTTCAAGATCTATTTTCCATGTAAAGTATTTCAAGTACCTTTTTATTATGTTGGAGTATGATATCTAAATTTATCATACTGATATTTTATGATCATATGATGAGATACCCCATTTGATCTCTTCAATTCAGTATTTTGAAGTTTTAAGTGGCGCCGTTAGGCTGTCGAATTTTTAAGTGGTTCTTCACCCTTCTCGTTTTGAAGTTCTACTTTCATTTCAATTCTGTAAAGTTAATTTTTGTTATGTTGGGGTATGATATCTATATCTATCATACTGATCTTTTATGACCATATGATGAGATACCCCATTTGATCTCTTCAATTCAGTATTTTGAAGTTTAAGTGGCGTCGTTAGGCTGCTGAATTTTTAAGTGGTCCTTGCACCTTTCTCCCTTTTCAAAGTTCTAATTCAATGTCAAGTATTGAAAGTTACTTTTTATTATGTTGGGGTATGATATATATATCTATCATAATGATATTTTATGTTCATATGATGAGAGACCCTATTTGATCTCATCAATTCATTTTTGGTTGAAGTTTATGTAACGCCATTCGGCTGCCGAATTTTCATAAGAGAAATCTTATTTTTGTCTTCCTTTCATGTTCTTCATTTCATATGGTATATTTTCAAATTTCATTACCATGTTCTTAAATCCCTTATATTCTGTCCCTCTACTATTTTATGGGTCATTTATGAATAGTTTACCCATGTCCCCTCTCTCTTCAATTTTTTCTAAAAACCTTGCAACATAGCCGTTATGCTGCAGAATTTTCGTCTCAAAATGACTCTCTCTTTTCTCAAAATTATTTTATATTATAAATTGAATACTAAAAGCTCTTATTTCTACATGGGTATTCACATATATACCAAAATTTTCTATTTTATATTCTGGGATTTACATACATGAAACCCGCTTTCCCTTTTCGTGGGTTTAAAGTGACGTAAAGATCATGTCTTTAAAGCAGTTTTTAAAACATTATGATTATGAAATGAAACCCATTTATTTTATGCTATATGGGTCATTTATGAAATGTTTGATGATGATATATGTGGCTCACACGATAATAAATTCAAATTTAATGGTGCGCCCTAATAGCGCTCCAATGCATTGGGTAAAGACTTAATCTCTAGAGATGACCATTTTTAACGACGCCTTGGTGAATAACCTTGGTAATTTTTAATGAAACCTTGGGGATGGACCTTGGTGAAATGAAACGATTGTAAATATTAAATGTTGTAGCCACATCTTCAAGTTATTAAAAATTTTATTTTTTTATTATGATGTATCTCATGATTTCTTTCTCATGCCTTAAAGTTCTTTTCATGACCTTATTGAAGTATCTCAAGTTCACATGTAAAATGTTTCTCTTGTTTCCCTTACTGGGCCTTCTGCTCACCCTTTCTTTTGATGTATGTCCCCAGGTTATGAGATGCAGTAATGAACCTAGGATGAACATGAGGAGAATCCTTTCAAGTGTTTAAGAAGAATGCTTTGTGTTTTCATGTTTTAAGTTCCTGGTTTCCAAGACACTAAACCTTAAAGATCCTCGGTTTTTTTTTAAAATGTAATGAAAGTTTATGTGATAAAAATGCGGGATTCAATAGTTGGTATCAAAGGATGGTTTAGTTATTTGTGGAAATTAGTATATGAAAACTCTAGGAAGAACCATATAGAAAAGTTTAAATATAGGAAATCTTCCTGGTATTTTAGTGAGTATTGAGTAATGGGTTGCCAAGCAAATACATCCCTGTCTGGATACGAGTAGGTAGAGGTGGCTCTGGAACATATGTACATAGGGGTAAAACCCGAAAACACCGCTTTGAGCTAGACTCGATCGGGAACTGGTACACGACAATGGGCCTTGCTGCACTCTTGGTTACGACACTCCCGGGGGATATGCTTTGGTAAATTCATAAGCTTAGTATGAACCATTGTTAAAGGAACAAAGATAAAATAAAATAAAGATTCACATAAGAATATATGATCATGGATAACCTAGATGGGAACCTAGGGGATCACAAGTTAGGGTATAATTTTCTTCTAAAAGTTATCCTTATATGCTTTCAGTTCCTTTTCTTGATTATTGGCTAAGTACTTAAGCCCCTAATTATGCTTTCTCTTCTTAGTTAATGGTGGGAAATGGAAGAACATGTCCCAACAACCAATGTGATAGGAAATGCGATGATTGTCGTATTAATATGACAAGGATGATTAGGGGATTAAAATATGATTATTATTTTGGAAGACGTTTACTATTTTGGGGACCCTATATGATCGAGGTAAATAGATTACTACAGTATTTTCATTTAGGAGTAAGGTTGACTTATATTTTGAAGAATCGATGAATTTAAGGTGGGCTTATAGTAATTTAGGTTACTTATGGGAATGATTAACCTATCTCGGGTAAAGTATGTTTAGTTTAGATACTTTTGTTATAAGATGTTAGGAGTGGTTGATGTTGTTTGGAGATGAACAATGAAGTTTATTTTGGAAGACTATGTTATCAAATCCTTCTTGTATTTGGGTTTCAATCTTAGTTTGGTTTATTTTGAGGAATTTTAAGGACCGTTATTTATGGAATGGACTATGATGAACTTTGGGTAGTACCATGGAACTTTGAAGATTTAAAAGTAGTTTCCATTCCTATGGGATTATTTATTTTTAAAGAGTTGTTTTACCTTACCATTTCTTTTTTTGGGATAATGTTTAAAGATAGAAGAAATAGATAGTTAATCTTTTGGGGATTATGTGATTCTCTAGAAGATGATTCTTGTGTTTTGATGAGACCAAGTAGTTTTGAATGCTCATCGTTTGGAGAAAAGATTAGTTTTGGGTAGAAACTTATTAAAGGATGAAAATCTACATGAAGATAGGTATATTTTCTTATGTTTTTGTTTTATGTTGTAAATGAATTCCTCAAAATTATGAAAAGGAACATAAAACAAAAATGTTGTTGGTTTACATTTCCTACTAGGTAATCAAAGACCGTTTACACACATCATAAGTTTAGGATTTTCTTATGGTTAACTTTATCCTAATCATGTTTTCTATCACTCTCCCTGAGAACTTGACCCTTTGTTTTCTCCTCCATATTCATGTTTTCCTACATGGAATCCTAGTGTGTGCTATCTCGGGTGACCTTTGTACTTCCCTTTCTTTCTTTTAAAGTAATAGTTTTACTGAATCCTTTTCCGATGTGGGAATTTCAATGAAATTTCAAAACCCAATTTTAAAAATTGTGAGGACGCAATTTCTTAAGGGGGGAAGATTGTAACGACCCAAAATTTTTGAATAAATCCTGTTTCCTAATTTTATGTGTTATTTTATTTTTATACTCAACAAAAACGTTTCATTTAATAACATGAGTATAATTAAAATGAGACCATTGGGTTTTGACTGTTATATGACCATTGGTCAATATGACCCCTGGAAACTAAACGTTTTGATTATTGTCTCTAAATACAAGTAATCAAGGTTAATTATTATAGAAAGAAGATATGACGGCCTCACCCAGTAGTCTTGGACCGATCGAAGCCCATCTAACAGAACTTGGGAAGGAGGTAGCACCACTGGGCTTTACTCTGGACCAAACCCAAGCCTAACTTCATCGTGTGAAGCTAGAACGGAATCGCCTTTGCGAGAAGTTCAAACTGATAGAAATTACTACTCGTGCGATGTTGGCCGAGCCTCCCTCGTATTCTCTCACCTTAGCACACCTTACACTTAGGTCCTATGCTGGTGTGATAAGGGGCTATGCAAGGAGACCATAACTGCCTTATGTAATCCTTTGTTTTAAATAAAAATTGGGATTTCTTCCTATGATGATGTTTATGACTTTTCAAATGACCGTATAAATATAGTATGCATATTTTTGATGAATTTTAGAAAAATGATATTTTAAAAATGTTTATGTAAACCTTAAATAATTAAAAATGTGTAATGATTTTCAAAAAATGGTCTTCTACAATTATGTTCAGTACGAAATTTAGAGTCTAATAAGATCAACTTAATTTTTGATGAATAGTAAATTATGAATAGTGATTTTATGATTAGGATTAGTAATGTGTCCAAATGGATTAGTAATCTCACTTAAAGGAATTATTAATATAATCTATGCACCTTGATTAAGTAATGTGATTCAATAAAATGGTTAAATAACGGTTTCATAAATTATTATTCAAGTATTAGTTTTTTCGAGTGAATAGTGTTTTTTAATTAAAAATTAAATTAAAAATATTTAAAAAAATTCTTTTTATAAAATGGATTTCATTTTTGAACTCAGATCACCGATATTATGTTATGGTAATTTTTGGGGGTTTTTCTAAAAAAATGAATTTTCGGTGAATAGTGTATTTATTTAAAAAATAAATTAAAAATATTTAGAAAATTATTTTTATAAAATGGAGTTCATTTTTGAAATCAGAGCATTTATATTTGGTTAAGGTGAAATTTTGGGATTATTCTGAGAAAGTTGAATTTTTGATGAATAGTGAAAATACAGTTTTTAAGTTACGGGTGTTTAATGACATCATTAAATGATGTATTAAGTATGTAATCAATATGGTCGACTTATGAATAGTAAGATAAGGTATGAGGTGTCCCAAGTGGCCAATACCATGGGCAAATACCATGGGCAAGCCCATGGTTTTTCCAAAACCACTAATGAGGTGTCCCTTGGCCATTAATGCCTTGTCCCCTCACTTTCCCTATAAATACCAAGCCATCCTCTCATTTATTAGACTCCCCACTCTTCCCCAACGAAGTTCTGGTCTCATTACCTCCCAAGGAGTCCTCCCAAGGTGCCCCCAAGCCCTCAAGGTCCCAACCATTTAGTTTTAAGAGTTACGTTTTAAGGTAAGGGATCTCACCTCTCTCTTTCTTTTCAAGAAATCTCTTTTATGTCATTTCTTTTATGATCCATGTTCTTATGTTAAAGGATGTTATTTTATACTCCTCTTACTACCCTTTTCATGTTCATATAATGATAGATCCCCTCTTACTCTCATTATTTCGTTTTATGAAGTTTTAAGTGGCGTCGTTAGGCTGCCGAAATTTTTGTAACAGATTCTTTCTCCCTTCTCATTTTTTCAAGATCTATTTTCCATGTAAAGTATTTCAAGTCCCTTTTTATTATGTTGGGGTATGATCTCTAAATTTATCATACTGATATTTTATGATCATATGATGAGAGACCCCATTTGATCTCTTCAATTCAGTATTTTGAAGTTTTAAGTGGCGCCGTTAGGCTGCCGAATTTTTAAGTGGTTCTTCACCCTTCTCGTTTTGAAGTTCTACTTTCATGTCAATTCTGTCAAGTTCATTTTTGTTATGTTGGGTTATGATCTCTATATCTATCATACTGATATTTTATGACCATATGATGAGATACCCTATTTTATCTCTTCAATTCAGTATTTTGAAGTTTAAGTGGCGTCGTTAAGCTGCTGAATTTTTAAGTGGTCCTTGCACCTTTCTCCCTTTTCAAAGTTCTAATTCCATGTCAAGTCTTGCAAGTTACTTTTTATTATGTTGGGGTATGATCTCTATATCTATCATACTGATATTTTCTGTTCATATGATGAGAGACCCTATTTGATCTCAGCAATTCATTTTTGGTTGAAGTTTATGTAACGCCATTAGGCTGCCGAATTTTCATAAGAGAAATCTTATTTTTGTCTTCCTTTCATGTTCTTCATTTCATATGGTATATTTTAAAATTTCATTACCATGTTCTTAAATACCTTATATTCTGTCCTTCTACTGTTTTATGGGTCATTTATGAATGGTTTACCCATGTCCCCTCTCTCTTCAATGTTTTTTAAAAACCTTGCAACATAACCGTTATGCTGCAGAATTTTCATCTCAAAATGCCTCTCTCTTTTCTCAAAATTATTTTATGTTATAAATTGAATAATCAAAGCTCTTATTTATACAGGGGTATTCACATATATACCAAAATGTTCTATTTTATATTCTGGGATTTACATACATGAAACCCGCTTTCCCTTTTCGTGGGTTTAAAGTGATGTAAAGATCATGTCTTTAAAGCGGTTTTTAAAACGTTATGATTATGAAATGACACCCATTTATTTTATGCTATATGGGTCATTTATGAAATTTTTGATGATTATATATGTGGATCACACGATAATAAAGGAAAATTTAAGGGTGCGCCCTAATAGCGCTCCAATGCATTGGGTAAAGACTTAATCTCTAGAGATGACCATTTTTAACGACGCCTTGGTGAATAACCTTGGTAATTTTTAATGACACCTTGGGGATGGACCTCGGTGAAACGAAACGATTGTCAATATTAAATGTTGTAGCCACATCTTCAAGTTATGAAAAATGTTATTTTTTTTATTATGAAGTATCTCATGATTTCTTTCTCATGCCTTAAAGTTCTTTTCATGACCTTATTGAAGTATCTCAAGTTCACATGTAAAATGTTTCTCTTGTTTCCCTTACTGGGCCTTATGCTCACCCTTTCTTCTGATGTATGTCCCCAGGTTATGAGATGCAGTAATGAACCTAGGATGAACATGAGGAGAAGCCTTTCAAGTGTTTAAGAAGAATGTTTTATGTTTTCATGTTTTAAGTTCCTGGTTTCCAAGACACTAAACCTTAAAGATCCTCGATTTTTTTTAAATGTAATGAAAGTTTATGTGATAAAAAGGCAGGATGCAATACCTACCCACCTTCTAGATTAGTTTCATAACCAATCCCGCATTTCCACTCACCACTGTAGCATCCCTCGTGACTATTTCTATTAATTATAAATAAATATATATTTATATATTTATATACATGTGTTGGGGGGAGCGTTGAAATGGATGTCTAGAAAAATGAACAAGATCTACTGAGGCGTTTTATATGGTTACAAATTGATTTATAAAAATCAATTTATTTAAATAATAAGAATCAATTTAACAAGGTTAATGTTTTTATCAGATCAAAAAAGAAAAATAGGAAACAACACCAAGATATAATGTGCTTCAGATTGATTTGATCCTACAAGCATGGTGAGAACCCCACACTGGGAATATTCTTATAAAAGAAATGGATACAAGAAAATAAATACTCGATGCAAGAAAGTAAAATACTAGAGAATCTGTCTGAGGAGTCTGACCTTGCAAGACGAGGTCGCGGTGATGAATAGTTGGAGTTTGTGTCCTAGGACCAACTGATTATACATTGATTACATGTTTATTCGATGAATTGAATATTAATTGAAAATATTATTACAGATTTTACATTGTTCTGCATGACTTTAATGTAATAATGTCCTAGAGTATTTGTCATATTGATAAGTTCATAGTATTTCCCCACTATGATGAAAATCATGAAGTTATATGACAATATTTTTAATATAGTTTTTTAGTTGGATAACAAATTATAATGGGACAAATAATATAGAGACTATTATGTGTAAGTACTCATAAGTAGATGAGGATTATTCTCTAGAAGTTTTCACTTGGTAATATCCATGATGAGAGATTATGAGAACAGACCTACTGGTAGTAATTCCACATATGTTGGCGGGAAGTAGGGTATGTTGGGTGCATCATGATTGAGAATAGAAAATTATTGAGCATAAAAAATTCCCTCTAGACTCCTCTTTATCTATCCCTATGAAGAACAATAAATACAAGAGATATTTCTTCAAGACTAAATAATGAGAGATCAAGAATGAACAACAAAATACATTCAATTTTTTGTGCTAGAACCCAAAGATTGAGTGGCATTGCTCGGAGATAATAAGAGAATGTATGGATCACTGCTAGAGTGATTCTATCCTTGGAACCTCACAACGCAACAAAGGCAAACCCAAGGTGTCTTTTTGGATGATCAATGAAGAAAGTTCCTAATAATAGGTATTAATTTACTAAACTATTAATTAAATTAATTATAAATTTGACATGAAAGATCCTTGTTTATGGTTTTAGAAAATGATAATTAAATGAAATTTTAATATATCGCCCACCATTGAATGCTTCTGTTGCACCCATAACCAACAAGTGGTATGAGATAGATCACATTTAAATTTATAATTATTTATTTGATTGTTTATCTATGTGAAATTATGGTTATATTTTCATTTCATGCTATATATTCTTTAATATGATTTGAATTAACATATCATCAACATATTAAACATGTTTTTTCAATGTTTCATTTTCTTAAAGGTTCAAGAATAAATGAATAATGACTATATATTCCATCGAGAAGTTCCAAATCTTTTTCCTGTAAAAATGGGTTACAAGGCATGTAGCTGGAGCACACACTGTGTACCCATGCACAATATAAATGGATGTGTAGAGCAGTTAATTACATGTGGTGCATTTATTGCACACTGTGTGTTGACCAGAATAATTTTTCACACAAAAAGATGATACATGGATTATAGCTGGTATGTACTCATCATGTAATTCAGTCTAGTTAACACACCAAATCCCCAGGTGTGTGACTCAAATACACAACAACTGCGGTACACGACGTGTAGTTGGATTGTACATGCTGTGCAGTCTCCCAATTAATGGAAGACTTAAATTACATTAAATTGACAATTGCAGCATTAAAACATTAATTTATCGATTTGAACCTATTGTGTGCTTGAAAATTTAACAGCGGTATTAATGTTTTTTAAATGGTCAATCAATTTTTGTAATAAATAAGTTATTATTGGTTTTTTCATTTATTTTTCATATATTTCATAAATGATGGGAATATCCAATTAATTTTGGATAATAATTAATATTAAAGGGAATTAATAAATTAATTTATTAATTTATTAAGGCAAGTGCGTTTATCTTAAGGATAAAGAACAAATAAAGAAATGAATGCTAGCTGGATACTTTTGCGTATTCGTTGCATGTATGACCATTCATAATCTTGAAAAAGTCCTATTTATGTGTTTTATGTTTTAATTTAATTTATTGCACGAGTTTTCAATTATTTATTATTAAATTAAATATGATGTCCTACAAGTCATCCCTCCCTCAATTATTATGTAGGACCTACGTGTCCAAGGATATTTATGTCATCATTTTTTAACTAACCCTTTTGTTCCCCTATTATATGTGTGATTCATAAATACATGTAATTGATGGAGTATCCCTTGTCACATGGAGAATTTTCAAGATAGAACCATAATAATGTCAACTCATGTGATATGAAAGTTACAGATGGAATGCTGTAACTCATTCCAAGACTGACAAAATGAGTTATTTCCCCTATGTCATAGGTTGATTTAATGTTTTCTCATTAAATCAACCATTAGATAAAGCTCAGGAATGGGTCATTTAATTAATTAATTATTTCAATCTATGCAATTATTTATTTTAAGTATGCAAGGGTGCAGTCACATAAATAAATTAATTAATGTGAAAATATGGAATTTAAATTAATGTATTATGTGTAAATGTTTTATCTAACATTTTTAATTAATTATGTAGCATACACATATTATTAACAATACATATAAAGGATAAAATAAGATAAAAATTATGCTTAATAAATTAAATAAATGATTTATACCTAAATTTTTTGTCCAATATGGTTAATTAATTAACTAAAATCTTATTAATATTAAGAATACATGTAAAGTATAAAATAAGATATAATTTATGCATAATCAATTAAAACCCCTCGAACTAATATTATATCAGACTAAGTCTTCTGTTACTTGATTAAGAACAAAACTCAATAAAAATAAGTGTTTTACTAACCCTTATTGGGACACTTAATTTTATAAGGGGAGTTATTATGATTGTTTTGGGTAAACTTAACCATTTTACATCAAGAGTAGAAGCCCTTTCTAGACTTGGTGTAATTTGGAGACAAGTGTTGAGCCAATACAAGTTAAGATTTCAGGATTGGGTAATCCACTGAACGAATCAAGGAGCTGCATGCCCTTAGTTGGAAAACACCTTCTCATCTAAATACCTTCAAGTAGTTTGACCAACCCTTATTGGGGTTGGGAAAATGGGTATATAGATATTTTACACTATAATGTTAAAGAAAATAAAAATTCTAAGTTCAATGGTGAGGGTTATTGGTACATGAAAAATAGTTGGAGATTTAATAAAATCAATTAATTGATTATATATCACTAAATTTGTAATAAATAAAAAGTAATAATAATATACTACTTTAATTGTATAATAAAATGAAAATCTCTTCATGCAAATTATCTCTATGGTCAATATTTGAGGAAGACAACCTCCTAATTATAGGTAACTTCTAATAGTGGTTTAGATGCCTTAAGTTAGTTCTTCACCATGAATGAAAATCTTATGAGATAAAATCATCTATGCCTGATCCACCAGTTTTGCAGGTGAGTGATGAAGGGATACTTTTATACGAAAAACATTTGAGCAACATGATCAACATTCAATTTTTGATGCTTTCATCAATTTTTGAGAACTCATTAAGTCTCATGAAAACATGGATGTGTATTGTATGCTTGAGAACCTCTATGGTCATTACCGAGAGAGAGCTAGACCTGAACAGTTTGAGATTTCCATTTTGATCTTTCAAAAAAATCCCAGAGAGGGTTCCCCATATTAGAATCATGTTGTCAAGATCATTAGATACATTGTGCACCTTGAGGTTCTAGGGATTAAACTCCCTAAAGAACTATGAACTGATCTCATTATGGCATCACTTCCTCAGAGAATCTCTATCTCTGTTGCTAATTTTAATATTAGCATACATTGGGAAGTATCTTACAGATCTTATCACTCTTCTTATCCAATTAGATAAGGATACAAAGTGTGAAAATAATTCTATCCTTATGGTGAACAAACAGAAATGGGAATCAAAGAGATTTAAGACCAAATATTCTCCACACCCTTCTAATAAGGGGAATATTGAAGGGAAAGCAAGGTAACAGTATGTTTTCTATTTCACATGTGGCAAGATGGGCTCGTGGAAGAAAAACGACACCCATCCAAAGAAGCAATGGAAGATTCATGTGAGTTTTTTATCGAGTTCAATTTATCTGTTTCAAAAAATTGGGGATTAGATGCAACTTATGGTTCTCACATATGTATTAAAATATAGGAACCAAGCAGATTAAAAAATATTGACCATGGGGAGGTAGATCTATGAGCATCCAATGAAGCTAAACCTGTTTTTATAACTATCGAGGACTATCGCCTCATGTTTCTGACTAGAATGATCTTGGGTTTGAAAGTTTTTTATTATGTTCCATCTATTAAAAAAACATTATTTCATTATCAAAAATGGATTAATATGGATTTATTATCAAATTTAGAATAAATGTTTCTTCTTTTATAAAGATATCATTTTTATTGTATGACACATTTAAATAATGGTCTTTATGTGTTGTACTACATGAACCAATTAATGGAAATCGATAACAAAGTTACTTCACATGAATCATAACACTCCTAACTTTGAAATCACTAGCTAGGAAATTTAAAATAAAAGTGCTTGACTAATTTCATCAAGATGCATATTTATATTCTTTTGAACTAAAACCACATGGTGTATGTCACAAATGTTTATAAGGAAAAATTACCAACACCCCATTTAGTAGGAAGGTTGAAAGGTCTAAATTGCTTCTTGAAGTAGTACATAACAAGGTGTTTGGACAATTTCCTATTAAATCATGGGGTGGGTAGTCATACTTGATAAATTTTACGGATGATTTTAGTATATATGTATATCTCTACTTAATGAGGTATAAGTCAGATTCTTTTGATAAATTCAAGGAATACAAGAATAAAGTTGAGAACCATCTTGGTAAGAAGATTAAGAAACTTAGCTCAAACCATGGTGGAGAATATCTTAATAAAGACTTCAATGATTACTTATGGGAGTTTAGGATCCTATCCCAACTCACTTCTCTTTGAACACCTCAGTTGTAACATCTTTACCCAGGTTCCACGTGCTGGTGCCCCGAGCCGGTTGGACACATGACCTTAGGCGTGCGTCCCCATATTCCAGAGGTTACCAACTAGTAGTGAGGGTATAATATAGATATTGTGGTACAAATATACCCTCATTATCAAAGAATAACAATGGTGGATATAAATAAACAATATCTAACTGATGATAAACAAAAACCAGATTAATACCATAACCAATATAGACCAATATCACATGATAAATCAAAAAAAAAACTTCCAAAACCAAAACCATAGATATTTCATTCCCCATATGTGTCAAGTGTAAAATGAAAATAAATAAATAAATAAATACACTGAAATATTCCAAGAAGGTCCTGACATCATGTCTAGTTCTCTTTTCCTTGCTTTATCCCAACTCATCCATCTAACATAGGGATCTTTCCCTAACCCTATCCTGCAAAAATGAAGTCAATTTGAGTACCAATATGGTTTACCAAGTAAGGTGTAAGTACAACTCAGTAGGGCACCACCAATGACATCTAAAACAATATCTAGTATATAACAATTTATATAGTTGTAAAAAGAATAAAGTATGATATATAAAGTAACATGTTTTCACATTTCATTATCTTATAATTAACCCAATATTTCCCCAGGTTCATGATGACACACAAACCATCAATACATGATTTGTACCATGCTGAATTTTGAACCATACCTAAAGGTATATCACATTTCATTACATCCTGGGTTTTTATCAATAAAATCATTCCAATTTCACATTCAAACTATGGGGGCCTATAGCATCATTCTGGAACCCCGTGGGTTTTTGGAGAAGCTATCCCCATCCCAAAATTTAGTTATTGCAAATATACATAAATATATTGGATGCCTAGAGTAGTATTCTGGAACTCCTTGGGTATTTGGAGCATCATTTCCTATCCCACAACTCATTCAAAAATATCACAACACATGGTTCCATATTTCCAACCATTTAACTTCAACTATCATAATTCAATATTCAAAAAATTTCACAATTTCATTTACCAAGAAAGTAAAAATTTTAAATCTTAATTTTAATCTTATCAGAACACCCCAATGGTTTCTACCAATTTCAATAATCACACCCCATGGGTCACTATAAATTTTATAAACCATTAATCAATCAATTTCATAATCCCATTTCTCACCAATTCCATTCTCACATAATTAAACAATTTCATTATCACATGGTAAGATCAATCTATTCGTTAATTTAATTTATAATCCAATTTCCAAATGTGGAAATTGTAATTTCACAATTTAATACTCACAACCATTATCAAGACTATGGTATTTGATAATTATACCACTTACCTTAGGGTCATTGACAAACAATCGTTAACCCTTATCCCTCATTTCAATGGAGGATGGCCAAAAACACAACAACTAAGAAGATTGGGAATCAAAACCTAGGATAAAGATCAACCCCCAAAACCAAAAACTATCAAATGATTCCACCGCTTCATTGGAAGAAGGTGGAATGGAAGGAAATCAAAGAAAAAAAGTCTTATCGGGTATTAAACACCAATCTGTGATGATTAGAGATGAAGAAATCACTCCAAATCCACTGAGATTCACCCTAGGGTAGAGGGGAGGAGGTATGAATGAAGGAATCGAAAACAAATAAACTTCATGAACCCTTTAAAATTACTTCTTGGGAAATTACATGGTGGGTAATTCTATTACCTGTCATGTAATCTTTTTAGAGGGTTACACCAAAAAACCCATCGCCTAAGGTTGATATTTATCCTGATTAATTATTAAATGTCATGTAATAGGATTACATGGAGTGAAATATTTTCATTTCTTGAACTAGTACACAATGTGTAATGGTTCATGACATGTTTTTGGAGAAATTTATATGTCGTGTAACCTATTTGTACGATGTGTAAATTTTCTACACACTATTTTCATCCCAAAAGTTCTACTTTAAATATCCAAACCACCTCCAAAGACTCCCAAACCATTTCAAGCCCTCACAAACCCTAGAAAAAAAAATTAAAACTCAAGGGGTACATACATGGTAAAAGGATGGGATCTTACAATCACCCCACCTTATAACAACTCATCCTAGATCTATACTCCCAAACATCTCTAAACTCATGAGGTAGAAAGGTGGGTATACTAAGCTTTCATATTCTCTTCCCACTCCCATGTTTCCTCCTGAACAGAACCATGTTTTCACAACAATCTGACTATCGACATGGTATTTCCCCCACAACTCTTTCTCACTATGATCTATATCATGAATTAGATGCTCCTTAAAGGATCCATCAGTCTCAATCTCAACATAATCAACATCGATAACATGCAAAGGGTCATGGTGATACTTATGTAGCTGTGAAAAAATGGAAAAAATCATGCATAACACAATATATCTATGGAATATCCATTCGATGTGTCGTCGGATCGATTATCTCCATAATCTCAAAAGGTCTAACAAACTTGGGTGTCAACCAACATTGCCTCTGAATCCTATGGTGACCCAATCTAGGAAAAACCTGATGGAACACATGATCTACCATTATAAACTCAAGGGGTCATCGACATTGATTATAATATGAATTTTTTCTACCCTGTACCGTATTCACATGTTTTAGAATCAACTTGACTTGCTCATACATATCCTGCACGAAACATGCTTCCAAAAACTCTGACTCACCCACCTCTATCCAACACAGATGTGATTTTCATGGACTAACATAAAGTTCTTCATATAGTTCCATATGAATATTAACATGATAAATTTTTTTATAGGTGAAATCAATGAGCACTAATTTCTTCTCAAAATACCCACCAAATTCAAGAATTCACACTCATATCATATTCTCTAGCACCTCTATAATATGTTTCAACAACCCATCTATTTCTGGGTGGAATACCATACTCAAAAATACATATGTACCAAGAACCTTCTACAAGACTTACCAATTGTGTGAAGTTAAACATGAGTCATAGTCTAAACCTATTCTCTTTTGAACCACATGTAGATGAACTTTCTCCTGAATGTACAAGTCTCCCAAATGATCCACTTAGAAGGTCTCCCGAATAGGCAATAAATGGGAAACTTTCATCAGCTGGATTACAATTACCCATATATAATCATTCTACTGAGGAATAATTAGGAGACCCACCATGATGTCCATGTTATGAAATCCCATTTATATTCCAAAATGGGGAAAAAATGTGGTAAACCATCTATTTGTTTATGCCCGACCTTCACCTACTAATAGGTGTAACATCATGTCACGAACCCTAAAATCTCCCTTTTTAGGCTCGGCCACCAATACTATTGATGTAAGCCATTATAAATTTTGTTCAAACCAATATGTACTTCCCAATTCAATCCATGAAACTCACACATTAGAACTTATCACATACACACAGTGACAATAACATAACTCCAAACATAGATGATCTCATCGTCATCTATAGTCCAATTGGAAGATGAATCCCCACCTTCAAGAATTTATCTTAAGGAAAGACACTTTAGATCCTTATACTGCACCTCTCTAATATATATCATAAGTGTGGACTCAAAAGATATTTATATGAGGTCCATTTACTCCATGACCTCCTAGAAAACAACATGCATCTCAGCAAACAAAGTCATTAACTTCCACTCAAAACTAGACTCCTAAACTGCCTGAGTTTATGTATTCCTTCTCAAAGAATCATCAATATTGTTTTCCTTTTAGATTGTATATTCTTGATCAGAATCAAATGATTTTATATACTCAACCCAACTTTCATTTCCAGAGATTCAAATCTCACTATAAAAAGATATACTTTAAGATATTTTGATCAGTATACATAATAATATTTTTTCCTAACATGAAAATCCACCCACACTTCATGTAATAAACCACCATAGATTACTTCAGATCATTTATAGGGTAGTTCCATTCTTGTGTCCTCAAATTCTATGACACATATACCACAACTCGACCCCCCTGTATCAAAACTGCTCTAAGTCCAATCCCGTATACATCACAATACACCATGTACTCCTCACCCAGCTCGGGTAGGATAAAGATTAGCATGGTAACCAAACACTTCTTCATATACTACAAAGAATTATCACATGTCCCAGACCATTAAAACTTTACCCACTTCTTGGGGAATCCCAAATGTGATGCTTCCAAGAATTAAAATTCTTGGATGAACATTCGATAATAACCCACCAATCCCAAAAAGCTTCATATATCAAAAACATTATTGGGTTACTCCCAAGAAACAACTACCTATAATTTCTCTAGGTCTATAAACACACCTTCCTTAGAGATGATGTGACCTAGGAAATGCAACTACCCACTTTTTTTAGATAATATTTGTTTCCCGAATAAATGCATGTTATATATTATATAACATTATACACATAAAAAAATAGTAGAACCAAAAAAACCTAATCTCATTAATAATGATAATTACATTAGTAATCTATGAATCCAATTAAAATTCCAAACATTACAACTAGATAATGAATATAAAATAGAATAGATAAAATGGGAAAATATGGATTGCCCCAATATACTAGAATCATCACCCCCACAATAAATGATATATAAATAAAACAAAATATTTGTAAACTAATGAGAATCATGATAAATGAAAATATAACCTTAGGGGTAATTGTAGTGAATATTGAGTGAAAGAATGAAGTGGTATTTATAGGATATAAAGGGAAATGTGACCATTGTTATTTGACCGTTGTATGATCATTGGTTAATATAACCATTGTGAAATTTGACCATTGATAATTGTACCCATTTTTAATAATTTTACCATTATAATTAGTGTTTATAAGTCGTAATGACAGAGGATAATTGATACATAAATGAGAAATAATGACCTCAAATAGTAGAGTCATATCATTTAAAGCCCATTTCTCAGAACTTGGGAGGGAATTAGCATCACTAGGGTTCACCCTTGACCAAGCCCAAGTTGAGATTAAACAAGTGAAGCTTTAATGAAATCAAATTTAGGAGAATTTAAAGTTAGTGGGTATTACCACTTGGTCGATGCTAGATGAGCCTCCCCATAAAACTACCTCCATCACACACCATACCCTTAGGGTGTATGCGAGTGTAATAAGGGGTTACATGTCTAGGCCTTAGTAACATAAAGTGTAATTCCCATTTTATAAAAAAAATAATTATTCCATAAATTCCATTTTAAGAATAGTTTTGTTTAATAAAATATATATTTAATTGAGGAAAATTTGAAAAATTGATTTTTGGACAACAAAATAAACATAATTTTTATTTTAGAAAAGGTATACATTTTAAAGGTATTATGAATAATTTATATTTTAATTAAATAATATTTTTGATCACTCTTATTTAAATATAAATAATAATAAAAATTATTATTTCCTAATTTTTTTTGTAACTGTCAAAAAATTTGACCGTACCTTAAAAAAGATATTTTTCAATAAATAAGGATTTTTATATTTAAAAGTTAAAATTATCACAATTAGATAATTATTAAGATAAAATAAAAATTATTTTTTAAATCATCATGTCAATATTAGGTTAGGGTGAATTTATGTTAATTTTCTAAAATAATTTATTTTTCTATGAATAGTAAAAATACAATTTTGGGTTTTTAGTATGTTTATGACTTCATATTTATGTCATAATGATTTAATAATTAATTAAAAACAATCCAAGACATAAATTATATAATTTTATTAATAGTTTTTATTTTAATTGATTTTAATCAATTTCCAAACCTATAATTTACTTTCCAAAGTCTAAAATGGGAATTTTGATTTTTAAAAACAGTACTTTTTTGAAAAATTAATTTTTCCATGACAAAATAAGTATTAAAAAATTTAGTTTAGTTCTAGAATATTAAAATATCATAAATTGTGACTCGAATTTCAATAACCATAAGAAAAAACCATGGTTAAGACATTTTTTTCATTTTATACAATCTAGATTTCCAGGACCAATATTTGCAAATTGTTAAACAATTCCTCCACTTTTTCTATAAATACCCACCAATTTCACCATTAACCTTCACTCCCAATACATTATTCCGGAAGTTTTTGTGATTTTTCTTCCCAAGTAGTCCCCCTAAGGTGTCCTCAATACCCTAAGGCTCCATTCTCATGTTTTAGGAACAACTCTTCCAGGTATGGAAAATATCCACTTCTCTATTTCATTCATGTTACCTTTTTGTGGTACATATTCTATTTTCCAAACCAATTCCATATTTTCCACTTTATATTGTCCCATTAATTTAATAATAGTATTTTATTAATGGGATACCCTTACACCCTCTCATTTTACCCTTTTCTAAAACCAAATTTTATACCCGTTATGCTATATAATATATTTCATGAATTTCTATCTTTTACATGAGAAATTATATTTTCCTTTTTATTTAAAAATCCAAACAACCTTTATCTAAAATGGGTATTTAAATAGATGTAAAAATTACTTATTGATTCAGGTATTTAAATACATGAAGCCCTCATTCCCTTTCCATGGGTTAGGAATGATTTAATAGTCAAGTATTTAAGCACCTTTTACACAATGATTTTGATATGAAACATATTCTTTATTTTCAAAAGGTTAAAAATGAAATGATTATGATCAATGTGGTTCACCTAAAATGAATATATATTAAGGTTTCACCCTGAAAGTTCTCCAATGAATTGGGTAAATAATTTAATCTCTATATATGACATGTTTTATGATACCTTGGTGAATAACCTTTATAATTTTGTTTTATGACACCTTGGTGATAAACATTGGTGATATTCTTATGGATGTATCATTTAAATGTTGTACCCACATTTCCATTTTATGATTCATGTTCATATTATTATGATATGCCTCTTTTTTATGCCTTATTTTTATGTCTTGTGTTCTTATTGATATGTCTCATGATCACATAATTTTTGTCTCCCTCATTTGTTGCTTTATTGGGATTCATTATCACCCCTTTACTTTGATGTATATCCCTAGGATATGAGATTCAATGAAAGTAACCCAGATTGAACCCATGAGGATTTATTTTAACTTTATTATAAGAATGTTTTATTTGTTCATGTATTATGTACCTATTTTCAAAGAAACTAAACTATAAATGATCTTATGTTTTATCTTATGTATTGAAAAGTTATGTAATAAAAACATGGGATGTAATAGTTGGTATCAAAGGATGGTTTAGTGATTTTTGAAAATTAGGACTTAAAAAATTTAGAATGAACACTAGGTATAAGTATAAATATAGGAAAACATCCTGGTGTTTTGGTATGTATTATGTAAGTGGTTTCCAAGAAAATACATCCCTCTATCTAGATACTAGAAGTGGACATGGTTATGACACATATGTACCTAGAGGTAACACCCAAAAACACCGCATTGAGATAGACTCTATTAGGAACGTTTTCATAATAATGGGCCTTACCACACTACTAATTTGACACTCTTTGGTGATATGTTTGGTTAATCACAATATTTTCATGAACCTTTATGAAGGATATATAGAAAATGTAATTATTATTATATGAGATTAATAAAATATTTAATAATGATGTTTTAAGATATAAAATACATTTAGAATTATAACATTCCTAAAAGTAACACATTTCCCACTAAGATTTTCTTATTTTAGAAAAAATGGTGGGAAATAGGAGGGATCACATAAATGATGAGTGTAACAGATGATGCACTAATGACATTCTGATGGAATATGGAATGGAAAACTACATGAGGATGATAAATCAACTAAATCAAGTTATGAAAAATAACTTGAATCAAGTTGAGAGTCCAGATTCACCTCAAAGGGAAAAAAAATTTGTTCAGTCCTTCATGTGTGAATGAACACCTTCTTTTAGTTGATCTAATGAACCATTTATTACTGAAAAATGGGTTATCTCTATAGAAAATATCATTTCTATACTCCACTATTCAGATCTAGATAAATTCACCCTGGTAGTATACCACTCAGAAGGAGAATATAATTAGTGGTGGAAATTTATTAAAAACACAAAAACAAGAAGGTAGATTAATGCTATGGAGTGGGAAGAGTTTGGAGAAATATTTTTCAATAAATATTTTTCATATTAGATGTGAACAAAAATAGAGAAATTATTCATAGATTTGAATCAAAATGAAAATTAATCAGTGGGAAGATATGAAATGATCTTTTAAACTTTTTCTCGATACACCCATAGCTTTTTTATGTTTCTTAAGGGAAAATTTTATAGATTCTTTGGTGTTATTAGACCCTATATGTGAAGGAATATTGAAAATTGAGAATATGAAATCAATGATGAGATAATGGGAAGTTATATGAAGTTCTAACTGGAGTTTCAAGATATTAAGTGGTCACATAGGCTGAATGAAAATAAGAGAGAAATGGATCCAAACTCAGGGATTAATTTTGATCTTTAAAGAGGATGAAATAAAGTGAAACTTAACATGTGAAACAATCATGGGAAGAAGAATTTGGAGAACTGCTTTCTTGGGACTAGAAAGTTCTAAAAATGTGTAATAGATGAGCATATATCTCAGAACTATTGTGGTGAGGCGAAGCCTGAAATTCTCAACACTAATGACAAAGGGAAGATGGTGCAGGCCCAGCTAGAAGTTCAATGCTTCATGTTTTGAAATCATGGGAACTTTTCTAATCAATTTCCAAATTATAAGATAATGTAGGGAAAACCCCTATTAACTTCATCATAGTACAAGATATTAGGGTCGTGAATTTTCTATCACAACAGCTAAAATGGAGACTCCAATTGATGTGGTGGCTGGTACACTTGTTTTTCTCTCAAATCTAGAAAGTAATTTGTTTGATTTTTGGTTCTACACATTCCTTTATTTAATCTAAGTTTGCAAAGAATATAGACTCAATCCAAAAAATAATAGAAGTAGTGTTATAATTCAATACTCCTAGAGGGATTATCCTAGAATCAATAGTGTATAGAAACTCTAGTATTAACTTTGGTGAGTATAATCTCATCACAAATCTAGTTGTCATTCCCATGTTGTAATTCGACGCTATACTAAGGATTTATTCTATCTCAATGTATAATGTTAATATCAACTGCATATTAAAGGAAATTTTAGTAGTATTTAATGGAAAAACTATAATTATTTTTAAAGGAGATATATCCCATCCTGTGATTTTTCTAGAAGTTCCTCACATATAATTATTTATGGAGATGATTATCAAATAGGGAGAAAGAAATGAAATTATAAAGATATATAATGTCCCCATCATTTTGGAATACATTGATGTCTTTATCAAAGAGTTACTTGGACCTCCCCCATAAAGAGAGTTAGATTTATCAATTGAAAACATACCTGGATCCAAGTCGATATCAAAGACCCCATATAGAATTGAAAATGTGGAGTTAGAGGAATTAAAGAAACAACATCAATATCTTCTGGAGAAGGGATTTATCTGACCAAGTGTGTCTCCTTGAGAAGAACCTATTTACTTTGTGAAGAGGAAGGATGGATCAATGTGGATATGCATTTATTATAGATAACTTAATGATATCACAATGAAGAAAAAGTACCCTCTCCCAAGGATTGATGATTTATTCGACAAAATTCTTGGGGATAAATTCTTTTAAAAGATTAAACTCTGATATGGGTATCATTAATTGAGGGTGAATAAAGAAGATATTCCAAAGAATTTCTTTTGAACAATATATGGGCATTATGAGTTATTTTTATTTCCTTCGGCTTGACAAATACTCCTCCTATATTTATGGATTTAATAAATATATTATTTATGGACTTCCTTGATAAATTCATGGTAGTTTTTATTGATGATATTCTAATATATTTCAAAATTTGTGAGGAGTATAAAGATCATCTCAGGGTTATATTAAAAAATACGGGGAAGGATAATCTTTTTAGAAAATTAAAAAAATATGAAGTTAGGTTGCAACATGTTGAATTCTTAGGGAACATTGTAACCAATGAAGGAATATTAGTTAACCCTACAAAGATAAAGGTTGCAGAAGAGTGGCCTTATACTACAATAGTAACTTAGAATTGTATTTTCCTTTTTTTTCAAGATATTATAAAAGGTTTATAAAAAAATTCACAACTTTCTAATCGAATAACCATGTTAACTTGAAAAGGATCCAAGTTCCTCTCGATAAAGGAGTGTGAAGAAAGTTTCCAATAACTAAAGAAGATATTGGTTACTACACCTATGTTTACTTTACCATCAGTCAGAGAAGGATTTTTTATTTATAGTGATGCATATTTAAAAGGTATTGGGTTCATCCTCATGAAAAATTATAAGTTTATTGCTTATGCATATTGACAGTTAAAGCCTCATGATCATAATTTTCCTATTCATGAATTGGAGTTAGCTGTATGAATTTTTACTCTGAAAATATGGAGGCACTATATTTTTGGAGAGAAATGTGAAATATACATAGGATAATAATGTTTTAAGTATATATTAACACAAAATGAATTGAACAAGAGATAAAGGATTTGGTTGTAACTTATAAAAGAATACAACTATTCAGTTCATTATCACCTCAGAATAGAAAACAATGTCGTGAATTCATTAAGTAATAAAGACCTTATTGTGATGTAAATGATGAGGATTCAAGGAGATACATTAATCAAGGACCTAGGAAAGTTTTACATGGGAATCTTAAGGTAAAGTACATCATCAAACCTATCCTAAATGATTTATCAACCAACATTACTAGAGAAGATAAAGAGAGCCTAAAGAGAACATACTCTGATAAAAAAGAATATAGTGGATATGAAGAATGGTAAGTTTACTGAGTTCATTATTGACCAAGAAGGTGTACTAAATTTTTGTACAATGATATATTTCCCATCTATCCCAGATATTAAAAAAATAACTGATGGATGAATTTCATAGTTCTATATTCTCTATACATACTAGAAGAACTAAAATTTATAAAGACCTTTATGGTCATTATTGGTGGGATAATATGAAATGGGAGATTTTCAACTACACTGCAAGGTGCTTGGTGTCTCAACAATTGAAAGTGGAACAACAACTTCCTAAAGAGGTAGTGAAATCATTACCCATACCAACATGGATGTGGGACAATATCACTATGGACTTTATCATTGGTTTCCAAATAACATCCCAAGGAAACAATGTGATATGTTTTATAGTGGATAAAATCCCTATTACTGCCCTTTTTATCACTATTAAGGATGATATATCTCTTGACCAACTTTCCAAGATAAACGTAAAGTAAGTGGTGAGGCTGCATGGGGTGCCACTTTCTATAATTTCTGATCATGATCCATGTTTCATATCTAAATTTTGAAGAATTCTTCAACATGATCTGAATACTGAATTGAATTTCAGTATGTACTATCACCCCAAAACTGATATCCAATCTTAAATGACTATTCATACATTTTATTACATGCTGAAAACATGCTCAATGGAATTTACTAGTGAGTGGGATCAACACCGCCCATTAGTTGAGTTCTTATACAACAACACCTTCCCCTAGAGTATTCAAATGGAACCATATAAATCACTATATGGGAAGTGGTGTATAACTCCTACATGTTGGGATAAAGTTGGTGAGAGAAAGCTACCTGGCCCCGATCTTGTTCAAGAGATGACATAAAAGGCTCATTCCATCCAACAACATATAAAAGATGCTCAAATTCAGTAGAAGATCTATACTGAAAACTATCAAAGGGACTTGGATTTTGATGTTAGAGACAATGTTTTCCCTAAGATATCACCATGGAAAAGATTAATTCAATTTTGAAAGAAATGTAATATTATCCCTATGTACATTGTCCCCTTTGAAATCCTTAATTGCATAGGATCAGTGGACTACTAACTAGCTCTTCCACCAAATATTTATAATTTTCATGATTTATTCCACTTATCTCTCTTGAGGATATTAATTCTTGACCCCTCACCTATACTGAATCCACATGTGGTAAAATTGGAACATGACCTCTCTTACGAGGAGCAGTCGGTGGAGATCTTGTACCATAGGAAAAAATTACTACACAACCAGAAAAATCATCTTGTAAACGTGTTGTGGAGGAACCATACATATGAAGAAGTGACATGGTAACCAGAGTAGACCATGATATAGAAGTACCCTCACCTTTTCTCATCTATATAATGAGTTGAAATTTCCAGGATGAAATTTATTAAAGGGGAATAATGTAATGACTCATGCTATTTAAAAAAAATATTTTTTTTTCTGGAATAAACATGTGTTATATATTATATAATAATATACACATACAAAATATAGTAGAATATGAATTATTAATTTATTAAAACCACTGAATTGAATACATGGATCCTTTTTAGCCTTATAATATTTAAAAGTGGGGATACTAACCCCAAACCATAAAAATTGGTGATGTCATCCCTTTATGGATACACACCATTGAAACCCTCCCTAACCTCCTTCTGTCTTGATATTGTAACCATTTTCACATTTATTGCCTCTCACCAGTACACCATCCTCTATGAAAATTTCATTTATTTATAAATAAATATATAATTATATATTTTTGTGAAATTATTGTCATTTAATGTTATTCAGAGTAGAATCAAAATTATTAATCTTTTTGGAATCACTTAATTGAATACAAGTATTATTTTTAGCCTTACATTCTTTAAAAGTTGGGATCCCAGCCTCAAACCATAAAAAAGGTAGTGCTGGACCACTCTGGATGCACACCATCAACACCCTCCAAACTCACCCTCTAGCCCAATGTCACAACAACTCCATCCTTTCCTCTCACCAGTACACCATCCTCCATGATAGTTTCAATTATTTATAAATAAATATTTATTTATATATTTAGATACACATGTTTGGGGAATCATTGAAGTGTCTATCAAAAATAACGACCAAGATCTACTAAAGTGTTTTATATGGTTATAGAGTGATTTAGAAAAATCATTTTATTTAAAAAAATGTGAATAGATTTAATAAGGATAATGTTATTATTGGAATATAAATTAAAAATAAGAAACAACACCAAGATATAATGTGATTCAGATCGATGTGATCCATAGTGCTTGCTAAGAAACCAACCTATGTAAGATTATTACTAAAGAAATAGAAAAAATAAAATATATAATCGATGAAAGAATGTAAAATACCAAAGAAGCTATCTGAGGAGTTCGACCTTTCTAAACAAGGTGGCGTTGATGAACTATTGTAGTTTTTTTCCTAGGACCAATTGATTTTACTATGATTAATTTTATATTATATGTATTGAATATTAATTAAAAATCATATTACATATTTTACATTGTTCTACATGAATTTTATGTAAAAATTTCCATGAGTATTTTTCACATTGACTAGGTCATATCAGTTCCCCTCTATGATGAGAACCTTGAAGTGATATGAAAATATTCTTAATATATTTCTACATTTGGATGAAATAACATTGTGGGACACATAGTATTAATATTGTTAGGTGTGGGTACTCGTAATCAGATGAGGCTTCTTCTCATGAAGTTTTCACTTGGTAATATCCAACACGGGAGATTATGAAAATAGACCCACTAGTTTGAATTCCGCATGTATTGGTGTCATCAGATATTCCTATTAGTGCATATGTAATGGTCCTTAGAATTTAATATTATCATCAATGCATGTCACGAATCATACAATTATATTTACTTATCAAAACCATCACACTATATATTGGCGGGAAATATGGTAAATTGGGTGTGTCAAGATTGACATGTCATTAATGGATAACTCAAGGAAGGATTTGTCCCTTTCATCTTTATGGGAGTTGATATATCTCCCCTTTGATTGGAATATATTTGTCACCTAAATTCCATTTCCCTGGTGAAATGAATTATTTATTTAGGATAGTAAAAGAAATACGTATCAAGCATATAGGTTGATGACACCATCGTACAACCTTCTTGATGAGATATTGTGATAAAGAAATTATATTATACAGTAAGAATTTGAATGTGGTTAACATCATTGCAACAGTAAGTTATTTCTCTCAGGTTCCTTGACCCATTGTTAGATAGTAATATTGTACTTTATTCCATCCCGCCTAATGCCAACGAGAAAGAATCATAGAGGGTTACACACGAAGTGTTTTTGTTGATGTCAATTAAATTATATTTGAACTTAATTAATGGAATAAATATTATTATAAATACTAAATAATAATTTTATTTAAGTTATATTAATCACATAAATTAAATAAATATTTATTTTCTAGTATGTGAATAAAAATATATTTTTTTATTTTATTTAATAGTTAATAAATATTTATTCATCAATATGTAAATGAAATATTTATTTATGAATAAAATAATTATCTGGGTATACATTAAATACCAAGGAGTTATAATGGAACAAGACTATGTCTAGTGATAAAATAATTATTTATAAGCTGGTAAATATTATTTATCAATTTACTCAAGTTGGTGCACCAAAAAATATTATTATTATTATTATAATGTGACAAGGGGTTTATTAATGTTATTTAATGTTATTTAATATCCATCATTAAATTAAATTATATTTTAACCTAAACCATTTCTCTATAAATATATTGTTATGTATATTGTTTATTGCATCCAAGATTGAGAATAGAAAATTGTTGCACACAATGAATTCACTCTATACTCCTCCTTGCCTATCCATCTCAAGAATGAAAACAAGGTAGATATTTCTTCAAGACCAAAGAAGAGTGATCAAGAACTAATTTATATGAGATATTTCCACCTTCCCTATCCCTATAGATTTATTATTGATTCTATTTTCCTCATTTCTTTCCCTCATTGAGAATAATGATTTCCCATGTCATTGATATATCTCAATATTTACTAGATTAGTTGTATTTTTTGGATTCTGCTTTAATTGATCCAAGACTTTCAAATTACCTTGGGTGTGGATTCCATGTTGGGTGGTTGTTGATTCCTTAAATTGAGGTAGGAGTTTTTTTAAGTAAAATCCCATCAATTAAATCCATTTATGATTGTTGATTTTAAAATAAAATTTTAATTGTTTTAGAATGATTGATTTTTTATTAATCATGATGATTTATTAAAGGGTTTTGTTATAGTCTAATTATAATTATTAGAAGTTGTGGAAGTGATTTAAACCCTTATCTAAGGACCTCCCATGCAAGATAAATGAAAAAAAATAAGTAGAAATAAAGAACTAATGTAAATAGCATAACTTACTCCGAAGAGCATATTTAACATCTATAAACTCTATTACATGGGTTTGATAATGATTAAAAAGGTAATCCAAAATACATCCCATCTTCATAGTATATCGATAGGTTTCATAGACTAATCCGAAGTTCAAATTTGATCCATCCTTCCTCCATTACATGCTAGTTCCGCATCTGAAAAGGAGAGCAATGGAGAGATCTTTTGGTGATGGAGAATTATGGCCCAAAATCATTTGATCATCCAAATACACTATCATCATATGAAAATTGTTTATATATATTTTTGAATACACTCTTCGACTACTACTATATTTACTCATGATTTTATAATGCATGAGTAAATTCCACATATAGTGCATTCATAATTAATGCATACTCAATTATTACATTATATCTCATGTAACATATTAATAAATACTAGATTTTAATGAGTTTTAATCAATAAAATATCAACACACTTAATATTACTTTTCTCATTCAATTAAATGCAATATCATGCATGGAATCTTATTTCATACATACATCTTGATATACCATACACTTGATAAATCCATAAATCATATAAATGTTATGGATTTAGGGTATATCTCCTTCAATTTCCAACATTCACTAAATCCAAATAGACTTTTTTTCATTTCACTTTATACAATATAATTTAAAATAACTTGTGAAAACATATCCATAACTCATTTTGAATATCTTACAAAAAACTTTTGGAAATATATCATTAACTTTACCTTGTATCTCATCATATATAATACCTTGTGAATATCCATCCATTTTTTTGATTAACTCTAATACACTTTTGGTGTAGCTCTTAGAGTAAAAATAAATCCCCATTTAGTTAACCCCAAAGTGTGACTCCAATTTACTTTATAGAGTTGAAAAAAATATTAATAAATAGATCCATAAATGTATGTAAATGTTGCCTCTAGAAAAGAATCAATGCTACTCAATCAATAAAGTGAGGTGGCATGATATCCATCAAAAACATGTATCTATATACTTATTCCCACCAGTATGATTAATATAAAAACATGTATTCTCATATTTTCCCATTTAGTAAGACATTGTGTGACCATAGGACATGAAATATGTCAATCCCATATATCCAGCTCATTTATTCTTGATTCTTAAAGTGTAAATAGAACTGATCTATTAATACATCACATGTAATGTCCCAGAATTCCATGTAATTTTTTTGAAAATTAAATGGAATTATTTCGAGACTAGGCTCTGAGATAACACATGATTCAGAGGCATGGAGTGTCTAAAATGTATTTTAGAACAATTTTTAAAGTCTATTAAATAATTATGTGAGTGGGTTTTTCTAACTTTTAAACTGGTACCCAGATTAAAACTCTGAGGGCACCATTGAACTCAGAGCATCTGGATTTTCCTAGGAAGGGCCTAACATTGGCCAGTGCATACCAACCATGGAAAGTAGTTTTTGGTCATAAATATAATAATTGAATAAAGATTATTTTATTTTCAAATCCTTATAATTCATAAATGGTAACTCAGATTGGAAATACGAGAGTACCATTGAGCTCATGATGGTGTTCTTCCCATAAGCATAGCCTAACCTCAACTGGCACTAGTCAAGGGTGAAAGCTAATTTTTGGACGTTTTAAAGGAAAATAAAAAAACCTAGAAAAGGTTTATTTTATTTCTTTTAAATTTTTGCAGTGACACAACATCGCTGCAATGCGGCGACGTGATGATGCTGAAAATAATTAATGCAATACATTAATGAATCAGTGTGGTGACACTGCAATGCGCAACACATCCTCCTTCTTTAATTAAACATGGATTCAGGGATGAAAAACAACCCTAAAAATAATCTAACTAATGATGAAGGAAACATATCCAACAATGAACATCGACGAATCAAAAAATAGTGATGACACTCTTGGAGAGTGGATTTGACACCGGAGATGGATAGATGATCATCCTTTATAATTCTCCTTCTTCCCAGGCAGGGTTTTGATGATTTTCCGTGTTAATTGATTTTCTACGTTCTTTCTTTTAAATGAAAAATGTGGGTTAAATCACAAGTAAGTTAACCCGTGGATCGATCATTCATGTGGGATGGGAACTTATCTTGCGGGGATTGAAAGAAATGGGATTATTTATCAAATATTCCACCATCCTTTCTAACATAATGATCAAAGGCCAAACTAATAGGGTCGATGTTCGTCGCCTTGGGTGTTCCTTGTGATGCCCCCCCCCTTTCTCTTGAGTTCTTCACTGGAGGACCCCCAGGGTAGCATTGGGCCTTTTCCATGGGATGATGAACATGACCGATTACCCGGAGAAACAATATAATGACATGGAGCCCACTGAAGACATCTATAGGACCCAAAGAGCCCAGGAATGTTATTGGATTGAAGAATAGAACAATGAAGCGGGTCAGGTGGCCCACAGAGTAGACCGCCGATGCGCCGGAGTGGGTGACCAGTGATGGCCGGTAGGCAGGAGGTGGAACGCGCTGACGGTGCACTTCAACAGTAGCAGAAACCTCTGGTACCAAGGCCGACAACATACAGGACACGACGCACTGGTAGAGCATCGTGGCAGTGATAGGGGCCATAGGCATGAAGGTTGGTGGCTTGTTGTAGGTGGATATGGACACCAAGCCACGTCGGAGGCACCATGGAACACAAATCTGCAGTCCGCAGACTGTGGTGATGGGGGTCAACATAGCACTTTGCCGTATTGACCAGGTAGTAGGACTCAGTGCCCCAATGCGTCCTATGTGGAGCAACCGACTACCCCTTTGGTGGTTGGGCGGGTGTATACAGACCATCCCACACCCAAGTGGGTTGGGTTGTCCTAGCAGGCCGACTGACAGGTCAGACCAGACGCAACCGAGCTGGGTTGGGCCCAACGGGTAGGGTCGGGTTGGACTGAACCTGGACCCATTCGACCCACTTGTCAAAAAAAGAGGCATATCATTTGTAACAGGTTTCCATTTGATGTACCATCTATAGTGTTGGGACCCTTGCAATGAGGCGGTCCATTTGGTATACTCCAGTTGGTCTGGCTGAGTTAGATCAGGCTTAGATGCAACCTTCCCCTGTTTAATAAAATGCTAATAACTTTTAGACCGAGCTTCTGATTAACGCACCATCTACAATTTTGGGACCCTTGAAATGAGACAGTCCTTTGGGTATATTCTTAGTGAATTTTTGTGGTAGTCGAGATATGACTGATGGATTGAGGAGTAGAATCTCTCAGAGTCAAGTGCACTAGAGAGCGGGAATCCTACAGCTGGTTGTGACCTAAAGGATATGATGAGTAAACCTTAGTGGTCCAATAGTAGAGCATACCTCAGTGGTTTAGTAGCTGAGTGAACCTCAATTGTTCAATAGTTGACCGGGCCTTAGTGGTCCAGTAGTTGAGTGGACCTCAGTGGTCTAGTAGCCGAGCGAACCTCAGTGACTCATCATGGATGAGTCCCTCTATAGTACAATATTATTTAGCTTTACGACTGATAATCTTACTTTTTTATACCTTGAATTATACCTAGTGTGAGCTGTATTTTTTTTTGTGGTATTTCTTTGTGGTCTTGCTTTGTGGTGTTTACTTTGTGTTATGGGGTCTCTACTGAGTATTGTGTTAATCACCCATGCATGGGCTTCGCCTGCACATGTTGTGTATTTTCCAAGCGATCTATGCTTCGATGGGGACCTTAGTGGTCTAGAAATAGGTGGTGTTCAGTGAGATGAGATATATGGGTGTACTTCTATGACTACAAGCATCTACGCTTCACCTACCCTTCAGGTAGGGTCTTGAGTGGATAGACCGTGGTAGTTGTACTTTTTTTTTGTGGTTTTGGGCTTGTATTCTGCCCCTTTTTACTTTCATTTTGTATTGTACTCCTAGTAGTTGTCTTAGTGATAGTTTTGTTTTACTTCGTTTTTACTTTCAATGGTTTGAGATTTGCTCCTATGTATAGGTTTAAAGGAAAATTCCTTCCCTTTTTGGGATATTCCTACTAGGTGATAGTCGACATCCAATTTTCTATGGAAGGTGGTCTAGGGGTAGTCGCGACATGGGCCATGGGGGATGGGTTATGGAAAAGTGGTATCAGAGAAGGTCGGTTCTACTAGAAGAACTAAGAGTCTAAATTTTTTTATAGAGAAATAGTGTTAGTGTCTCAAGTTCGAATTTCAGTCCAGGGAGTCCAGTGTTGGTGCGGTGGATGACATATCCATACACTAGGACCCTGAATTCTACTTTTTGACTTGGTACATGAAAACAATGGTTGCATGTGTCTTTCAATGTTTTCTCATGATCCTTATGAGTCAGAGTCATCTCACCAGGTATAATCTACTAATTTTGATTCATCTTGATCCCTTTCAGAATGCCTCCATACAAAAATCCGACCAAGATTCCAGTGCATGACCATGAGGATGGTCCACATAGTGACGAGGCTTCAGTACAAGGACTTTTGCCTGAGATGGTACATTAGAGTGGTTTTTCAACAATACCACCACCCATTGGTTAGCAGTTACTACCGGTATAGGACACAAATCTGCTCAGCGCATTACACTAGTTCTAAAGATAAAGACCTCCAAGGTTTAGGGGAGAGATAGATCCTTAGGTCACTGAGGATTGGATGTAGATGGTGACATGAGTCTTCTGCTTAGTGAGGATGCCACTTGACCATATGAAGGATCTATCAGTGATCATTATATAGAGATCAGTGAGGAGATGATGGAGTTTGATGATCCTAATGCATGAGGAGGTGACTCTCACTTGGTCTGACTTTGAGAAACTTTTTAAGGAGGAGTTCTTCCCTGCAAATTTTCAATCAATGTGCATATAGGAGATACTTCACCTACAATAGGGCAACCTGATAGTGGATGAGTACTCTTCGAGGTTCACAGACCTCTCCAGTTACTTTACAGATATGGTACGAGACCCTTTCTTCAGGGCCCAGACCATTGAGTAGGTACTTCGATGGGATATTAGGAAATCGATGATTTCCCTCAGCATCCTTACACAGGATGTGGTGCTGCAATCAGAGAGCTTCCTTGCAGAGCAGACACCGATGGTGGGATCTACCTCCAGGTGACATGTGTTTGAGTCATCTGTGGTGGGTAGCCGACATATGACATAGAGGAAAAAATGGTCCAGAACATTCGAAGGATGACCCCAGTACTTAGGGTCGGCGGTATGAGGCTCCTAGGGAATGGGGTAATAATGCCTCCCATCCATACAGAGGTTATAACCGACACAAGATAATAATGCCTCCATCCCATATATACATAGAGGTTAACAATGGTGGGGGGTAAACATGCCTCCCACCCATACATTTTGTAAGTGGAATGGGTTATGAATGCCTCCCATATACACATTCACATTGTAATTCACAAAAAAAGAAATTTCATAAGCATTCACATTATATAATGTAAGTAAAAACATCTTACATCATTTCAAATTAAACAAGAAAACTAATTATGCAATGCCCTTAGTAATAAAACAAGGAATGGGAAAGCCATGACATCTATTGAAACCATTCTCTTAGTCCAAATCACTTATAAGGTTTAGGATAACTCATCCTAGCCAACCTAAAAATCCAACCTTCCAATTTTCCTAACATGGAAAATCCATTTTAAGTCAAGGTGTCAAGGTCTAAACATCAAAGTCAAAATACTCACATACCCATTTGGCCATTTCTTATCTGAAAGGGTATAAAAACAATTGAGGCACCTTGGTATACTCCAAATACACATGGTACAATGTCCAATTCAATTAAAAACCAATCCAGGACCATCAAACCATACTTAGATATTTTGGGAAATTGGCCTAAAATGGCCAATTTGGGTGGCACATCCCTTGGGTGTCCATACAAAGAAAGGGTGGTCTCTAAACCCCTAATCCAAACCCAATCCACCTATATCAAGGATCTAGGGTCATTTAGACATGAAGTAATCAACACAAAAGAGGAGCTCTACAATGGTCAGCTCATGGAACAACATAATAAATATGAAATGACCAAAACTCAAAGGGAAAACTATGTGGCCATCTACATTAGAGCCATAGAGGATCCCTCACTGGATATTGACCTCAGATTCAAAGTAGATTAAAGTAGATCTGAGTTTCAGTCTAATTCCTTAAAAATAGGGCAAATGAACCTGCATCTAAATAGCACAACAGATGGTGAGATTCACTGAGGAAGGAGGAGTACGCAAGGTTAGCCTTACCTTGGCCTATCTGATGCTTCTCTCAGATAAAGCATCAATCACCGGATGGAGGAGGAGAAATATATACAAGGATGAAGTGGATTTATATTAAAAGGAATAGAGGTTTTAGGGTTTTTCTATTGGAGTTTAGGGAAAAGGAAAGTTAGAACTTAAATGAAGGGAGGGGGAAAATGTTAATTTTTCTTCAAAAATAGGCTCGCACAGTTTATGCACATGGTTAGTGAAACCGTACACAAACTGTGTGTACTCCACTGCCTTTCTGGGCACATTTCATGGTCTTTACACATGGTTTCACTAACCACACGTATACCATGCAAATCCCTACTACAGTAACTGCACGGCCATGCATTTGGGTCGCACTATTGCAGACAAACTGTGTAGCCCAATCTACTTTCCCCTTTGCATAGCTCTAGGATTCAGAAGTTCCTCGGATGCTCTTGTGACCTCCTTAGATTAATGATAGGACTTCATTAGGACCATTTAAGTTATCCAAAAAGAAAAACCAATTATCCTTTTCTTGGATAAAGAGTCAGGTCGTTACAACCTCCCCTCCTTAAAGCAACTCATCCCCAAGTTTCCCTTGTGAGGGTGAAGAGGTACTATCAGTAAAGAGTTACAACCACTGAGACCATATATCAGCTTCCCACTCCCAAATCTCATCTTGTACTTGGATGTGATTCCATAACACCCATATAAGAGGAATGGAGCTACCTCAGAGTTTCTTCCCTCTCCGATCAACAATACAAACTGGATACTCCTCAAAGGAAGCATCCATATCCAACTCAACCTCAGTAGGATGGAAGACTTGAGATGGGTCTGGAAAATATTGACAAAGTTGAGATACATGAAATACATCATGCATAGAGAAGTATCTCTAAGGAAGTTCCAACTGGTAAGCCACTACTCTGATCCACTTCACAGCCTCATATATCCCAAAAAATGTTAGTGATGGCATACTGTACTTCTAAATACGTATATAACCCAACCTAGGTGATACTTTCAAGAAAACCAGGTCTTCGACATCGAACTCAAGAGGTTTCTGATGTCTGTTATCATAAGACTGCTTATCTAGACTGAGCTATCAACATATACATCCTGGTCATCTAGACCTGCTCTGAATTTTCCTGCACAAGACAAGGCCCAAGCATTATAGCTCCCCTACCTCTAACCAACACATAGGTGAGAAAAAAGGCCTACCATAAAAGGATTTAGAGGGATCTATCTTTATGGTAGACTAAAATCTATTTTTATAAGTAAACTAAATGTGAGGAATATATTTCTCCCAAGAACCCCCAAAGTTAAGAATGCACACATGGATAATATCCTCAAGAACCTGAATTTTACGCTCTGTCTATCCATTTGTCTGAGGGTGATAGGTCATGCTCAAAAGTACCTATGTACCCAAGGCCTTATGAATCCCCTAACAGAATTGTGACTTGAAACAAGCATCTCTTTAGGAAACAATAGAATTAGGTGACCCAGGAATACATACAACCTCCTTGATGTCATAGATATCGATACATTTTGGTGAGACCAGGGTGAACTTCCCATGCTGAGGCATGGAAATCCCTCATCAAATCCTCTCTAATGCCTGCAAGGACCCATATACACCAACGGAACAGAAGAGTATTATCCCCATAGACTATCCAACCATAAGATGTATCATCATCATAAACTCTTTCTCGTATTTCAAGGCCTTCAGGAACAAATATATGTCTCCACATTACTCGTTCCAGAAGAGTATATGTCACCACTAAGGCTGAGAGAATAGTCTTACCATGGTCCTTCTGAACCTCAATGTGCATCTCCAAGAATAATGCCATAATCTTCCATTCGTCACTGGACTCCTAAACTACATGTGTATGAGTCTTTTGGATTAGATAATTAGATACTGAATTCCCTTTCCCTGAAGTGTAGGAAATTTTGAAATCAAATGATTGTAGGTACTCAATCGACCTACACTACCTGAGATTTAGATCTCATTGAGTAAATATGTTTTTGATGCTTTTGTGGTCTCTGAACACCACAAAATCTCTCCCAGAAAATAGTTTCTCCAACAACATAAGGTGTGAACAACAACAACGATCTTGAGGTCATGCGTTAGGTAATTATGCTCATGAGGCCTCAATTGATGAGAACCATTTGCAACGCCTTGCTCATCCTGCATTAGAATAGCTCCAAGACCAATACCTGATGCATCGTAATCAACCATATAATCCCTTCTTGGCTATGGAAGAATCAGTATTGGCTCTAAAGTAAGTATTCCCTTTCACTCTTGAAAGGATGCTTCACAAGATTCTGACCATTTTAATTTCACACCCTTCTTCATAAAACCCATAAGCGACACTACAATGCATGATAAATCCTGAATCATGCATCTATAGTATCAAAAAATCCCCAAGAAACATCGAATATCAAAAACATTCCCAGTATTAACCCATGAAACCACATTCCTCACTTTCTCTAGGTCAACTAAAACTCATGTCACTGAGATTATATGACCTAGGAAGTGAAATTTATCTATCCAGAAGTCACATTTACTGAGCTTAGCATAGATCTGATGCTTTCTCAGCAAATTTAGCAGAATCACAAGGGATTCATGGTCATGTATAGAGAGAATACACTAATATACCATCAATTAATAAAATCAAAAATGAATCCAAATATGGGTGGAAAACCCAATTCATAAGAGAAATGAAGATAGTAGGTGCATTTGTGAGTCCAAACGGCATAACCAGGTACTCGTAGAGACCATACCTACTCTAGAAAGTTGTACAAGGTATGTATAAAGTCCTGACATGCACCTGATGATAGACCAACCTCAAATCTATCTTTGAAAACTCTTTCTCTCTTAAAATCTGATCAAATAGGTCATCTATTCTAGGAAAAGGATACCAATTCTTGATAGTCAATTAATTTAATTGATAGTAATCCACACAAAACCTAAGGGTAATATCCTCCTTTTTGGAAAAGGGGATAGGTAAACCCCAAAGAGAAGTGTTGGTCCATATAAAACCTTTCACCTCTAGATCCTACAACTGGTTCTTGAGCTCCAGAAGCTTCTTAGGTTCCATCCTATATGGAGAAATGGTCACATGTTCTAATCCTAGAATAAGATCAATAGTAAACTCTACCTCTCGATCTAATGTAATACTAGAGAAGTTTTCAAGAAAAAAATCTCTAAAACACTCCACTATAAGAGAAAAAACAATGGGTTTCAACCCCTGGTCATCAAGGTAAATACTAGATACTTGTGTTGTTTCACTACCCATCCTCTACTACTTGGGTACTACTCTTATTGCACCAACATACCATTATCCCTTCTGTACATACATAACACCATCTGTTGATGTAAACATCACCCTCTGACGATAGAAGTCAATGTGGGGTTTACAAGGAACTAACTAGTCTATCCCAAAGATTACATCAAAACCCATCATGTTGAGAACGTATAGGTTCCATTCGAAAAAGGTAACTTCATATATCAAGGGGTAAATTTTGAGAGTGATGAATTCCCTATGATAGAATACCTAAGGGAGTATCTAGCATCATAATTCCATGATAGTACTCAATATCGAGACCCAAACTCCCAGTGATTGCCTCATATATGAACAAGTGAGGCGTGCCTATATCAAACAAAGTAGATACTATAGTGGAGGCTACCAAAATAGTACCTCATGTTATAGATGGTTTGGAACTCTGCTCTTGCATCATATGATGGACTGTATGTAAATGGCATGTACCACAACCATGATTCATTTCCTAACTACCATGTGCAGACCTGCTTTGTTGGTGCTAGGAATCATAAGTCTGGTTGCCTCTGACTCGACCACCACCACAGCCTAATTGACCGGTTTTATTCCAACTGCCTATCTATTGTGATCCTTCTAACCCCACTCTTGGACAAGAAGTTGGTGCAGATACCTGCTCACTAAGAATATGAGGGAAAGTTCTGCAGAAATGGTGGAGATGGTGTAATGACCCAAACATTCATTAATGGAAAATCCCTCTTGATATAATTAAATGTCTCTTTATGTAAAATGTTTATATAAAATTTCAACTTATTTGGTTTTATATTAATAATTTTTATAGTTTCTAATATATCCATTGAACAGTGATCACATGATTGGTATAAATATAGGGCTTTAACAATCTAATTTACTCAGACAAAGGAAGTGATGGCCTCATATAGTAGAATTGCTCCATACAAAGCCCATTTGTCAGAGCTTAGAAAATAGGTGGCATCATTGGGCTTCTCTATTGACCAATCCCAAGATGAGCTTCATCATGTCAAGCATGAACAGAACTATCTACGGGAGAAGTGGAAGTTGATAGAGATCATCATGCGTGCAATGTTATCCGAGCCACCCCAAGAGTCTGTCACCATCGCACACCTTGCCCTTAGGTATTATGTAGCTGTTTTAAGGGGTTATGTAACAAATCCCTAGTACAATGGTTATTTACATTATTTTTGTACATAATAATGAATATACTTTCATTTTATTATTGTTACCTAGTAAATAGTTTTTAAAGCACAAATAGTGTTTTTAGTTAAAGTTAAACTAAGAAAACTATTTTGATGAATTAATGGATTTTTGAAATAAATAATATTTTAATAAATTATTATTATTATTATTATTAAATTAAATTTTATTAAATATAAATGATCGTATAATTTTATGAATGCAATCGTCATTTTTTTTAAAGTTTGAAAGCCATTTTTGTCAAAACACGTGAATTTTTTATAAATGGCGGATTTTATTTTAAAAGTGAAAATTAACATATTTAGAAAATTGTTTAGATAAAATAAATATTATTTCTGGAATCAGGACGTCAAAATTATCCAATGATGATTTTTTCATAATTTTCTAAGACAGTCAAATTTTTGGGTAAAAATTAAATATCGTTTAAATATATAATGTGTTTTATGACATCATAAGGACCCAATAGTGATGTAATAAAATACTATAAGATTTACGTTCATCCAATATATGTTTTAACATTAAAATAATTTGATTTTGGGTTTTTTTGACTTATTTTACAAAGCATTAATGGACCCTTCAAGACTTATTAAACATCTTGTCTTTTTAAATTGTTTCCCTTGGGAGTGTGACTCACCTCTACATAAGCAACCCAATTATTTTAAGAAGTTCGGACTTTGGCCTTATAAAATATTTTTTTCCACTTCCCTTTTCCAAAAACCATTTGAAAAAACCATGGTTTGGTTTGTGGTTTGGAATATTTTAATGTGAGGTGTCCCAAACCAAAATAATAATGAATTCCCTCACCTTTCCTATATAAATCCACCCAAGCTACCACTTCCTCCTCACTAAAAGCCTTTGGAGTTCGTCCAACCTCTTCCCTCCTCTCTTTATAATCCTCCCAAGGTTCCCCAAGCTCCCAAGAAGCCTCTCTCAAGCCTCTCTCAAGCCTTTGGAAGCACACTTCTAAGTAAGGGTTTTTCTTCCTTTCTCATTTTTGTCTGATATTATTTAAATTGTTATGCCCTTTTAATTTCAATTATAAATTTTGGGGTATGGTTTATAACCTCCCCAATACTGACCTATTTATTTTTTAATGATGGGATACCCCTTTCTCTCTCATTAAATGCCTCCCATGTACACCCGTTACTATGCCGAAATTCTGAGAGGAATTCCTCTCTCCTCTTTTACATTCAAGAAATTATTTTGTATCATGACTCTAAATTCCATTAAAATTGTTGGGAAATGTATCTATATGAGCCCCTTAATTTCCATTTCATGTACATATGATGATACACCTCTTTCTCTCTGATCAATAATTTTTATGAATTCTTACGTCAAGCCGTTATGCTGTCGAAATTGCACTGATTTTCCAAGCCAATGTCATTGTGTAGTGAATATCATGCTCATTCCTCTATAAAGGGTATTTGTAACGCCCCTACCCCAGTTACCTAGAGTCGGTGCATTATTACATAACATTGGAATGATCACAAGAAAGATCAAGTCTCAAAAGACCGATTAGTTTAGTAGCCTTGAAATAACTAGATACATTAATAAAGTTTACATTACATCATAAAATGAAAACTACAACAATATAGTCTCCATAGTCCAGAATCTTATCCTCTCATACTATCCATGAAATTCATTCATAAATTACTTCTTCACATCCTGGGAAAAATAAAACATAGAAAAGGGGTGAGCTCAAATGCCCAGTAAGGATAACAATATAGCGGAAACTTTCATAAATAAGAATGAACATTTAAGGCAATGTATAACTAAAACAAAAGCCTTTTAAAATTGAACTTCAACATAATATGGCAGAAATAAAATGAAATAATTCCATTTAATTATTTACATGGATATTCTACTAATCGAATAATCACATGCAATATCAATAACCACTTTCATAATGATGGAATGAATAATGCCAGACTACCATAACCACATAGCCAAGGCCTCGTGCCAAGACTACAAATAAGATTTTGTCAAGGCCTTTTTCCAAGACACTAGTTTGTCTCATGATACCTACCGATGCATCGAGTATCTATTGCGTGCTCCACCCGTCACTTATTAAGTCCAATGCATTCCTTATATGAATAGGTTTAAACATAACATAAACATTCGTTTTAAAACTAGCATACGAAATGTCAATACTTTCTCCATAAACCATGAATGGTATAAAAATAACACATCCACAGTCAAACATATCACAAAACCTTCAATACAATATGGAAGTTTTTTATCATAAAAAATAAACTTCAAATAAGCTTAAAATCCATCAAAGGATGTGAACATAGATGAAATAAAAACTATTTGAGAGAAATATCTCCTTTTTTAAATCATTTAAAAGTAACATAATTATAAAATAAAACATTTAATTTGAAAATTTTATTATAATCTTGTAAGGTAAGCTTAGAAGATTTTATAACGGAAGAAAATAGCCACACCCGCCGTATAAATTAAAAAAATCATTCATCGAAAAGGTTAAAAAGGACCTTGTTTGGAAAACGACAGAAAGATTCCTTTATAAACCTCTTATAAAAAGTCAAAAAAGGGTATAAATGACTTTAAACCATATTATAGTAAATAGTAAAAATGTTTTTGAATTCATTTTTAGAAACCATGGATGTGGATGATAAAGAAGTCTCAGTAGATTATTACGTATAAACAACCTCAGATAATGAAGTGATTGTGAAATAAACCCTTACCTTGTACTTTTCCTTGGTTGGTGGTAGGTTGACCTCCTATATAATGGTGAAATAATTGTTATTAGATTATAAAATAATCATATACATTAATATGATATCATATATGATCTTTTAACATTGATTTGTTAATAATATCTTAGTATTATCATCGTTTCGGGTGTTATCAGATTCATTTTCCTTTATATTCTTTGTTATGTGAGCCATATTTGTTATGGATGGGGTGTATATTATTCATATCCATAATGATATCATGTATCTAAAAATTATTTTTAATCATAAAATGAGAATTAGACTTGAATGGATACGATGGAGAATGAATCTCATCGCGTTCGTGGAGACGGTAGTCCGTACGTACGCACGAGCGACAATATCATTCTTTTGATATTATAATAATATATAATTGGATGGTATATCATATATACAGAATAATTATCATGTTATATTTATTATTTAGATGAATTACACATCATTATTATACCCATCCAAATAATAATTTATTGAATAACAATTACACCACGACGTGGAGACGGTAAGGCGTACGTACGCACGTATGGTGACATGTCATTCAAAGGATGGATAGAATAATGAATATGGTTTTACCATATTTATAATAAAATCACAGTATATATAAGATACTGGAGTTATTATTTTAGAATGGGAATAACAAATAAAGAAGAAGTTGAAGAAGAAAGGAACTTGAAAGAGGGTGGTGAAAACATTACCTCTTCTTCAGGTTCTTCCTTTTGATTTGATCAAAAGGACTCCTTAGGTTGGATTTCTGACTAAAGGAAGGCCTCTAAGATTGATTTAGGGCAGTTGAGAGAGTATTTGGGCAGGGGTTTTCTGAACAAAAAGGCTTTGAAAGTGTGAATTAATGAGAAGGGGGAGTTCCCTTTTATAAGAGGGGTAAGGGGCACCTTTGGAAAAGCTAGAAATATTATTTTATAATAAATTCATATTCAGTTTATAATGGCTCCAAAGTGTATTATTTATATTTTAAGGTGGTTATGGGTCGAAAACAACTCAAACAATAGGATTTAGACAGGTTTGGGTTACTATATTAACCTTATCTTTAAGTATTAACTCTTAGTTAATTGGTTTCACTTTTACAATGTCTCTTTGTATTTTTATATTATATGGTTAATAAACTTACCATATACATCCAATAAAACCCCAAGTGGTCCATTAATAATACACCTATCATGATATAAGTCTCTTTGTCTAACCTTAGATTTTTAGGAATTGAATATAAATTAATAATATAATATTTGTTTTAAAAACTCTTTTATGTCAATTTTGACACTATTGGGTATTTTGTTTTTGAAAAATTCATAACAGCATTATTAATTAGAAAAAAATTCATATAATAAATCCTAATATGTCATATTAACCTATAAAATTAGTGTAATTCATAAAAATTCTCAAATTACACTTATTTTGATATTTGAAATATCAATTATTTTAATATTTCATTAATTAGGTAATTACTACATCACCATTGTGTCATAAATAAATTAAATTATTTAATGTCTAAAAATTATAAATAAAATACCATTATGTATGAAATATTTTTATCTTTCTAATGAATATTTACAATCGAATTTATCTTATGTATAACCCTATATTAAAAATGTTTTAGTAAATAAACTTTGATTTTAACTCTTTTAACTATTCTTTGAATTAAATAATAATAAATGTCCTAATCTAATCCAAGTGGACCAAAAAGTTTCATATTTTATTCCTAAGGTTGTTTTTGGTCGAATTAAGCTTATCCAACAGAATTAGGACATGTTTTAGGGTAATATTAATACCATTTTTACCCTTAATTATCCTATTTACTTTTAACCGTGGTAAATGAAAGTAAAAAGTTACTATTCACCAAAAATTATTTTCATCTCATTGAACCACATTTTATTCCTTGATATTAACCATGTCTCTCGGATTTTCAAAATTCCACTCACAGAAGCGGTAAAATTAAGTTTTATGAAAAATTCAGTTTTTTAACTACCACTTAGTGGTTTCACTATTCATCAAAAAATGAAGTTTTTCAGAAAAATACCAAAAATTCACCCTAGGCTAATTTCGATACCCCAAATCCAAAAATGAAGTCCATTTTGAAAAATAAAATTTATAAATTTTAAAAAGTGGGTATTACTATTCATAACGGCTAGTTTGATTGGTTGTGGTGTGTTAGAACTCGATGTTGCGTACAACACACGCTATTGCATTATTCAAAGAGAAGTGTACCGTAGAAGCTTGGGGTGTTACATTCTCCCCTCCTTCAAATAATTTCATCCTCAAATTTATAGAATACTACCTCATGAAAAGACTTAGGTGGTTCTTCATTATAAGTTCCTCGGGTTCCCATGTTGCCTCTTCCATCTTATGGTTTCTCCATAGAACTTTTACAAGACGAGTCATCCAGTTTCTCAGCACTTGTTCTCTCGTATCAAGAATCCTGTCGGGCTCTTCGCAATAAGACAGATCGGGTTCCAGTTCTAATTCCTCATAGGTGAGTACATGCGTTGGGTCAGGCATGTATTTTCTCAACAGAGATACGTGGAATGCATCGTGAACTTTGGAGAGACTTGGAAGCATTGTCAATCGGTAAGCTACAGCCCCAATTCATTCTAGAATTTTGAAAGGTCCTATGTACCTGGGACTCAATTTACCTTTCTTACCAAAACGTATGACTCCCTTCCATGGAGATACCTTCAGGAAAACGTGATCACTGACTTGAAATTCCAAATCCTTCCTTCGATTATCGGCATAGCTCTTCTGCCTACTTTGAGCTCCTTCTATGTGGGTTTGGATTACCTTCACCTTTTCCATCATTTCCTCCACAAGTTCTGGTCCTACAAGTTTTCTTTCGCCAATGTCATCCCAACATGTTGGTGTGCGACATCTCTTTCCGTATAACGCTTCATATGGTGCCATCTGAATACTTGAATTGAAATCCAATCCATACCGAGGATTATATCAAACTCAATCATAGGTATGACGATGTGATCAGTGGATAAAGAACATTTATGTGCTCTAATGGGGACTGATTCACAAAACTTAATTGTAATGATACTTCCCTTAGGATTTTTAACTAACAACTCCCTTATTAAATCAAATTGGAAATATCTAATTTTCTTAGAAAACTGGGAAGATATGAAACAATGCGATGATCCAGAATCAAATAATGCATTTTCTAAACTTGAGGAAACCATTAAATTACCTGCCACCACGTCTTTCGGAGCTTCTACCTCAACAGTAGTGATAGATTAATCTTGTCCTTGATCCCTTGGCCTTTTTTGAGGTAAGTTCCCCTGACGCTTAGGACATTCATTTTCATAATGTCCCATCTCCCTTCAGTTATAGCATTGAACATCGGTAGCTTCTTTCTTCCCCTTTCAATCACGAGCTTGGTGGCCTTTTTCACCACACTTATAATAGACTCTCATTCCCTTCAAGAAAGTACCAGGGTGTTTCTTCCCACATTTACTACAGAATGGATATTCAACTTTTCCCTTCTTCCCCTTATTTCCATTCCTAGATTGATCGGTAGATCTCTTCTTCTCTTGCTTTTCTTTAAAGTCATAAGACTTAGAGAATTCCTTTTCTGTCTTGATAGCACATGAGACAATGTCTTCGTACGACAAGAAGGATTGTGAGACTAATGCTTGACGGAGAAATGGTTTTAACCCATCAAATAAATGATCAATATTACTTCTTGGGTTACGTATATAATCTCCAGCATACCTTGCTAACCTCGTAAAGTTAGCCTCATAATTTGCAACATTCTCATCCTCCTTTTGTCTCAAACTCAGAAATTGTCGTTCCATATCGGCTCGATGGTCATGAGGAAATTATTTTTCTAAAAACAGATCTTTGAACTCCCTCCATTCCATATTTGATACTTCATCATCTTCCTTAGTGTTTTGAATCAATTGCCACCATTGATCAGCATCTCCGTTGCAGCGGTAAACTTCCATGATAACTTTTTCCCTTTCCCTACTCCCCAAAGCCTGAAATATTTTTTATAGAGAATTTATCCATTGCTCAGCTACTAAAGGATTTGTACTCCCATTGAACGTTGGTGGTTGTTGCCTCATGAAGCGATCTAACATTGATCCTCCATGCTGCGGATCAGGGTGCTCCATTCGGGTAAGGTTATTATTCATAACATGAGTGAGTTTTCCCAGTATGGTGATTAGCTGATCAGCACCAGTTGCATCACTATCTCCACTATAATTATCTTGAGCAGGATGGAAATCCCTACATAGAGTGTGTGCATTGATACAATTTCCATTTCTTCCCCTAGGTTCCATTTCTAAACAATGGCATAAACTAAATCAGTTTATGAATCAAAATACATAATTTCATACTTATAAAACACTTAACATAAATTTAACTATTTATGGATATAATCCATAATCATAAAAATGTTTTCTTTCAAAAAGTATATACTCATAAACCCTTCATAATGATTTGTAAATAAAATGAGAGTTATACTAAGCATATCCCCCGGGAGTGTCGTAGCCAAGAGTGCAGCAAGGCCCGTTGTCATGCACCAGTTCCCGTTCGAGTCTAGCTCAAAGCGGTGTTTTTGGGTTTTACCCCTAGGTACATTGTGCCAGATCCGGCTCTACCTGCTCGTATCCAGACAGGGATGTATTGCTCGGAAAACTCACAAAATCTCTACAATACCAAAATTCTAGAAAGTTCTTCTATACTAATCCTCAAAGTCCATCTTAGGTCTATGTGCTCTAATCAGAGTTTATCTAAATCTAGCTTCCAAGGTTTGTACTAAACTTCCTCTGATAACAACTGTAATGCCCCAACCCCAGTTACCTAGAGTCGGTGCATTATTACATAACATTGGCATGATCACAAGAAAGATCAAGTCTCGAAAGACCGATTAGTTTAGTAGCCTTGAAATAACTAGATACATTAATAAAGTTTACATTACATCATAAAATGAAAACTACAAAAATATAGTCTCCATAGTCCAGAATCTTATCCCCTCATACTATCTATGCAGGTCATTCATAAATTACTTCTTCACATCCTGGAAAAAATAAAACATAGAAAAGGGGTGAGCTCAAATACCCAGTAAGGATAACAATATAGCGGAAAATTTCATAAATAAGAATGAAAATTTAAGGCAATGTATAACTAAAACAAAAGCCTTTTAAACTTGAAATTCAACATAATATGGCAGAAATAAAATGAAATAATTCCATTTACTTATTCACATGGATATTCTACTAATCGAATAATTACATGCAATGTCAATAACCACTTTCATAATGATGGAATTCATAATGCCAGACTATCATAACCACATAGCCAAGGCCTCATGCCAAGACTACAAATAAGATTTTGTCAAGTCCTTGTGCCAAGACACTAGTTTGTCTCATAAGACCTACCGATGAATCGAGGAGCTATATCGGGCTCCACCCATCACTTATTAAGTCCAATGCATTCCTCATATGAACAGGTTTAAACATAACATAAACATTCGTTTTAAAACTAGCATAAAAAATGTCAATTCTTTCTCCATAAACCATGAATGGTATAAAAATAACACATCCACAATCAAACATATCACAAAACCATCAATACAATATGGAAGTTTTGTATCATAATAAATAAACTTCAAATAAGCTTAAAATCCATCAAAGGATGTTAACATAGATGAAATCAAAACTATTTTAGAGAAATATCTCCTTTTTGAAATCATTTAAAAGTCACATAATTATAAAATAAAACATTTACTTTGAAACTTTTCTTATAAGCTTGTAAGGTAAGCTTTGAAGATTTTATAACAGGGGGAAATAGCCGCACCCGCCATATAAATTAAAAAAACATTCATCGAAAAGGTTAAAAAGGACCTTGTTTGGAAAATGATGGAAAGATTCCTTTATAAACATCTTATAAAAAGTCAAAAAAGGGTATAAATTACTTTAACCCATATTCTAGTAAATAGTAAAAATGTTTTGGAATTTATTTTTAAGAAACATGGATGTGGATGATAAAGAAGTCCCAGTAGATTATTATGTATAAACAACCTCGAATAATGAAGAGATTGCGAAATAAACTCTTACCTTGTAATTTTCCTTGGTTAGGGGTAGGTTAACCTCCTTTATAATGGTGAAATAATTGTTATTAGATTATACAATAATCATATACATTAATATGATATCATATATGATCTTTTAACATTTATTTGTTAATAATATCTTATTATTATCATCGTTTTGGGTGTTATCAGATTCATTTTCATTTATATTCTTTGTTATGTGAGCCATATTTATTATGGATGGGGTGTATATTATTCATATCCAGAATGATATCATGTCTCTAAAAATTATTTTTAATCATAAAATGATAATTAGACTTGAATGGATACGATGAAGAATGAATCTCATCGCGTTCGTGGAGACGGTAGTCCGTACGTACGCACGAGCGACAATATCATTCTTTTGATATTATAATAATATATAATTGGATGATATATCATATATACAGAATCATTATCATGTTATATTTATTATTTACATGAATTACACATCATTATTATACCCATCCAAATAATAATTTATTGAAATACAATTACACCACGACGTGGAGACGGTAAGCCGTACGTACGCACATATGGTGACATGTCATTAAAAGGATGGATAGAATACTGAATATGGTTGTACCATATTTATAATAACATCACAGTATATATAAGATACTAGAGTTATTATTTTATAATGGGAATAACAAAGAAAGAAGAAGTTGAAGAAGAAAGGAACTTGAAAGAGGGTGGTGAAAACATTATCTCTTCTTCGGGTTCTTCCTTTTTATTTGATCAAAAGGACTCCTTAGGTTGGATTTATTACTAAAGGAATGCCTCTAGGATGAAGTTATGGAAGTTTAGAGAGTATTTGGTCAGGGTTTGGCCGAACCAAAAGGCTTTTAAAGTGTGAATTAATGAGAAGAGGGATTTCCCTCTTATAAGAGGGGTAAGGGGCACCTTTGGAAAAGCTAGAAATATTATTTTATAATAAATTCATATTCAGTTTATAATGGCTCAAAAGTGGATTATTTAAATTTTAAGGTGGGTATGGGTCTAAAAAAACTCAACCAATAGGATTTAGATAGGTTTGGGTTACTATATTAACCTTATCTTTAAGTATTAACTCTTAGTTAATTAGTTTCACTTTTACAATGTCTCTTTGTATTTTTATATTATATGGTTAATAAAATTACCATATACATCCAAGAGAAACCCAAGTGGTACATCAATGATACACCTATAATGATATAATTCTCTTGGTCGAACCTTAGATTTTTAGGAATTGAATATAAATTAATAATATAATATTTGTTTTAAAAACTCTTTTATGTCAATTTTGACACTATTGGGTATTTTGTTTTTGATAAATTCATAATAGCATTATTAATTCGAAAAAAATTTATATAATCAATCCTAATGTGTCATATTAACCTAGAAAATTAGTGGAATTCATAAAAAGTATCAAATTACACTTATTTAAATATTTATAATATCAATTATTTTAATATTTCATTAATTAGGTAATTACTGCATCACCATTGTGTCATAAATAAATTAAATTATTTAATGTCTAAAAATTATAAATAAAATACCATTATGTAGGAAATCTATTTATCTTTCTAATTAATATTTACAATCTAATTTATCTTATGTATAACCCTATATTAAAAATGTTTTAGTAAATAAAATTTGATTTTAACTCTTTTAACTCTTCTTTGAATTAAATAATAATAAATGTCCTAATCTAATCCAAGTGGACCAAAGAGGTTCATATTTTATTCCTAACGTTTTTTTTGTCGAATTAATCTTATCCAATAGAATTATGACATGTGTTAGGGTAATATTAATATTATTTTTACCCTTAATTATCCTATTTACTTTTAACCGTGGTAAATAAAAGTAAAAAGTTACTATTCACCAAAAATTATTTTCATCTCATTGAACCACATTTTACTCCTTGATATTAACCGTGTCTCTCGAATTTTCAAAATTCCACTCACAGAAGCGGTAAAATTATGTTTTATGAAAAATTCAGTTTTTAACTACCACTTAGTGGTTTCACTATTCATCAAAAAATGACGTTTTTTAAAAAAATACCAAAAATTCACCCTAGGCTAATTTCGATATTCCGAATCCAAAAATGAAGTCCATTTTGAAAAATAAAATTTATAAATTTCAAAAAGTGGGTATTACTATTCATAACGGCTAGTTTGATTGGTTGTGGTGTGTTAGAACTCGATGTTGCGTACAACACACGCTATTGCATTATTAAAAGAGAAGCATACCGTAGAAGCTTGGGGTGTTACAGTATTCACCTTTATGCACATTTGCTTATTTATTATAAAGTCTCATGTTTTAATTTCACATTCCTTTATCTTGGAATAAATTGTTATGTTTTATGAATCCCTGTTATATGATCCATGTGGTACACTTATGCATGAGATGAAATGTTTAAGAAGGGTGTGCCCTGATAATGCTCCAATGCATTGGGTAAAGTATAGTATCATGATACATCGATTGCAGTGGGTTTTTACTCGTTCTAATTCAAGTTCAACTAGGTTTTACTCATACTTCATGTGCAATGAGGATTTACTCATGCTCTGTGTGCAATGAGCCTTGGCTCATGCTAATTACATGTTAAGTGTTGTTGCCACATTTCCATGTTATGATTATCATGCTTTATCATGACTTTATTTTTATACTTCTATTGTGCTCTAATGATTTTCCTATTGTATAACATTTATTTTATTCCTCATGTTACTCCATGTTTATTCCCTTACTGGTCTTTATAGCTCACCCTTTTCTTATGCATGTCCTCATGTTATCCCATACAATGCTAAGTACGAGGGAATATAGTGGTCATGTAAAGGAAGTTTTCAATAAATATGTTGTATTTCATGTTTTAAGTTGTTATGTAATGATTCTATGCCCAAAACACACTAGACCTCTTGATCTTCTATGTTTTATCAAGTGAAGTTTATGTAATAAATTATGTTTAATTGTGTAATAAAAATTAGGGTTGTCATAGTTGGTATTAGAGGATAGGTTTAGTTATTTTTGGGATTAGGATTTGAAAACCATAGTAAAGCCTTAGATACAAGACTAAGTATAATAAAAACATCCCTAAGTTTTTTTGAGTATTTATTAAGTGGTCTATCAAGCAAATACATCCCTGTCTGGATACGAGCAGGTATAGGCGGCTCTGGCACAGATGTATCCTAGGGGTAAAACTCGAAAACACCACTTTGAGATAGACTCAAACAGGAACTGGTGCATGACGACGGGCCTTGCTTCACTCTTGGTTATGACACTCTCGAGGGATATGCTTTGTTAAATTCACAATCTTAGTATGAACCATTATTAAGGGACAAAAAAAATGCCCTGAGAATATATGTTAGAAAGTAAATCATGGATAATATATACTGAAGCCAATAGATTCATATGTTATCAAAATAAAATTTATTTATAAGTTTTTAGTTTTTTCCTTGGATTACCCTTTATGTGTTACCCCAAAATTTCCTTTTATTTCATCTAATGGCTGGTAATAGGAGGACTCGATCTAAAAACTGATGTGAAGATCAATATGATGATTATACTAATGAGATGCCCAATCCAATGGGAGCGGGAATCGCGAACTTTGTCACGCTTCTCTCTCAGATAACTCAATATTTGAATAGAAATATGGGTGAAGAGGAACGTTCAACCCCCCCCCCCCCCAAGAAATAACAAGTCTCTATCGAGAGGTTCATGAGATAAAGGCCTCCTACTTTTAATGGATCATTAGATCCCTCAATCGCTGAATAATGGATCAACTCCATTGAAAAGATCTTCTCCATCCTTCAATGTTCTGAACAAGAGAAGGTTCTTATGGATGCTTATCATATGGAGGGTGAAGCTGATCAATGGTAGACGTTGATAAAAAATATGAATCCTGAGGAGGAGATCGAGGTGTTGGAATGGAAGGATTTCCAGAAGATGTTTTTTGGTAAATATTTTTCGTGCACCCTCCGGCTTAAGATGGAAAGGAGCTTCCTTTCCCTCAAGAAAAAAGACAATGAATATGTTGGAGCATATGAGGAAAACTTCACAAGGCTTTCATGATACACTTTTGGATTTTTTGTTACCTCCAAACGCAAGGTTGACCGCTTCTTTGGTGGGCTGAAACCTAGCCTACGGAAAGTACTGGCGATCCGCGACTTCGAAAGCTATGAGGAAATTTTCTGATGTGCCCTCAAGGTCGAAATGGAGATCGGAGAATCTCAGGGGTATCATGGGGATAAGAAGCGTAAGGTGGACTTCAATTCTGGCAGTCCAATGGATAAATCCAATGGTACTAAGAAGATCCAGCACCCCACTTTACAAAGGTGTGGAAAGAAGCACCTCAAAAATTTCCCGAAGGGGATGAGGAAATGCTTTAGGTGTGGAAGAGAAGGGAACCTAGCTGTTAACTGCCGACAAGAAAAACCCACAGCTGCAACAGAGGAGAGGAACTCTCCATTCGAACCTCAATGCTTTGTTCATTGCTACAACTGCAAAGAACCAGGGCATCTTGAAAATCAATTCCCTAAGTCAAGGGTCTTCGGAGGTAACCAACAACCTCCAAGGTAGCAAGGGAGAGATTTTTCCATCACTACTACCGTGAAATCCGAAAATGAAGTGGTGATAGGTACACTAGTTATTCATTCAAGAATAGTGAATGTACTTTTTGATTCAGGTTCTACACATTCTTTTATATCTCTAAAGTTTATTAGAACAATCCCAGCACCACCAAAAATCATGGAAGTGAAGATGTCGGTGAGTACGACAAATGGGGCAATCATTGCATCCCATGAATATAACTCCTCCCCTATCATAATATGTGGATTAAACTTCCCAGAAAACCTCGTCATACTCCCTCTAGTGTAATTTGATGCAATTCTTGGCATGGATTGGCTTTCCTTATATAGAGCCAATATAAATTGCTATGAGAGGGAAATCAGTCACCATATGGAGAATTGACCCCCGATTCTTTTCAAGTGAAAGGAGGAAGATGAATCTTCTATAGCTCCATCATCTCAAGCGTGGATATTAATGCCCTATGAGCACACATATCTAGCTCAGATGATTGAGTCTAAGGAGGCAACCATCCTATAAGACATGCCTATTGTGAGGGAATTCACTGAAGTGTTTCTCGAGGAATTGTCTGGTCTTCCTCCTAGAAGAGATGTTGAATTCTCAATTGATCTTATGCTTGGGGTGTTTCCAATATCCAATACCCCGTATGGAATGGCTGTTGTGGAGCTTTAGGAGCTGAAGAAACAACTACAGGAGAATCTAGATAAAGGGTTTATACGCCCAAATGCTTCACCATGGGGTGCACCAGTCCTCTTCATCAAGAAGAAGGATGGGTCAATGCACCTTTGCATCGATTATCGTGAGCTTAACAAAATCATGATAAAGAAAAGGTATCCTCTCCCACAAATTGATGACTTGTTTGATCAGCTGTGTGGAGAACAATACTTCTCCAAAGTGTATTTACGGTCAGGATATTATCAAGTAAGAGTGAAGAAGGAACATATCCCCAATACTAATTTTCGTACAAGATACGGGCACTATGAATTCATAGTAATTCCTTTCTGACTCACCAATGCTCCCGAAATCTTCATGGAATTGATAAATAGAGTCTTTAGAGATTACCTAGACAAATTTGTGGTAGTCTTTATTGATGATATTATAATATACTCCAAAACCAAGGAGGATCATGAGGAGCATTTAATAATTGTACTAGAGACCTTGCGGAAGGAGAATATCTATGAAAAGTATATCAAGTGTGAGTTCTGGTTGAAGGAGGTATCATTCTTGGGTCATATCATCACAAGCAATGGGATATCTGTGGATCCAAAATAGATGAAATTGAGGGATGGTCGAGGCCAACATCGGTAACAGATATCTGTAGCTTCTTAGTATTAGCTGAATATTATCGATGATTTGTGAGAAATTTATCACGATTGTACAACCCTCTTACCAAGCTAACTCAGAAGGTAGTAAAGTTTTCTTGGAGTGATGAATGCGAAGAAAACTTCAAGGAGTTGAAAATGAGGCTTATCATTGCACCTGTGCTCACTTTACCCTCAAGTGGAGAACTTTTTGTGTTATTCATTAATGATTCAAAGAAGGGCATGGGATTTGTGTTGATGAAAAATGAAAAATTCATTTCCTATGCTTCAAGGCAATTGAAAGTTCATGAACAAAACTATCCAACACATGACCTTGAGTTGGCTGCAGTGATCTTCGCTTTGAAAATTTGGCTGCATTATCTCTTTGGGGAGAAGTGTGAAATATATATAGACCACAAAATCCTCAAGTATATATTCACACAGAAAGAGTTGAACATGTGCCAATGAAGATGGTTAGAGCTGATCAAAGACTATGACTTCTCAATCCATTACCACCCTGGGAAAGTGAACAAGGTGGAAGATGCCCTAAGTAGAAATGACTCAGCAATTCTATCATTGATGAGAATTGAAAAGGATCCAATATTCTTAGATTTGATGAAGATGGACATGGGGATCAAAAAGAAGGGAACATCATCTATCCTTTCACAAATTATTGCTCAACCGTCACTTTTGGAAAGGTTAAATGATGCTCAAAAGGATGACATGGGAATTCAGGAAAAAGTGGAAGCTATCAGAAAAGGGAAATCCTCAGAGTTTAATGTTAATGAATAAGGAATTGTGAGATTTGGGAAAATACTATGTGTTCCATCAAGTCTAGAGCTGAAGAAGGAACTTTTGGATGATGCACATAGTTCAAATTTCTCTATTCACCCAAGAAACACAAAGATGTATCGAGATATCCAAGAGCATTATTGGTGGGATAATATGAATAATGAGATCGCTGAATATACATCAAAGTGACTGGTGTGTCAACAAGTGAAGGCAGAGAGGCAGAAGTCTAAGGGGATGATGCAACCATTTCCCATACCAGAATAGAAATGGGAGAACATCACCATGGACTTGTCATCAGACTTCCGAAGACATCCAAAGGCATCAATACAATCTGGGTTGTTATGGATCGTCTTAAAAAGGTTTCACACTTTATTTTTATTCAGGAGGATTTATCATTGGATCAACTGGCATGGATATATATCAGGGGAAGTGGAAAGGTTGCATGGAATACCACTATCTATTGTGTCATATTGAGATCTCAGATTCACCTCTATGTTTTGGAAGAGTCTGAATACTGAACTGAACTTCAGTACGGCCTATCATCCTCAAACTGATGGCCAATCTGAGCAGACTATCCAAACACTTGAAGACATGTTGAGATCGTGCTCAATGGACTTTAGAGGTGGATGGGATCAACATCTTCCTCTGGTTGAGTTCTCTTATAATAACAGTTTCCACTCAAGCATCCAAATGGCACCATATGAAGACCTTTATGGGAAAATTTGTATAACACCGGTGTGTTGGGATGAGGTCGGTGAGCGTAATATACTTGGAACAGAAATGGTCGAAGAAATGGTGGAGAAGGTGAAAACCATTTAGCAGCATATCAAGGCAGCCCAGAGTCGACAAAAGAGTTATGCAGATAACCGTCGATGATACCTTGAGTTTAAAGTTGGAGACATAGTATTTCTATGCATATCTCTATGGAATAAGGTCATGAGGTTTGGAAAGAAAGGGAAGTTAAGTCCAATATACATCATCCCCTTAGAGATTCTTGATCGTGTCGGGGTTGTGGCCTATCAACTAGCACTTCCACCTACCATGGCCAAAGTGCATGATGTCTTTCATGTATCCCTCTTAAGGAAGTACATACTGGACCCTTCACATGTACTCTCTTCAGAGGTGGTATAGTTAGAGGATGATATTTCTTATGAGGAGCAACCAGTTAAGATCTTAGATCATAGAGAAAAAGTTCTACGAAATAAGACAATGCCCCTCGTCAAGGTGTTGTGGTGAAACCACAAGTTTGAAGAAGCAACATGGGAATCAGAGGAAATGATGAAGTAGAGTTACCCACATCTATTTTAGTGAGGGAAAAAGAAATTTCGAGGGAGAAATTTCTTAAGGGGGGAAGATTGTAACGACCCAAACTTTCATTAATGTAAAATCCCTCTTAATCTAATTAAATGTCTCTTTATGTAAAAATTTTTATATTAAATGTCAACTTATTTGGTTTTATTTTAAGAATTGTGACCGTTGCTAATATAGTCATTGAACAATGATCACATGATTAGTATAAATATAGGGATTTAACAATCTAATTTACTCAGACAAAGGAAGTGATGACCTCATCCAGTAGAATTGATCCATACAAATCCCATTTTTCGGAGCTCGAAAAATAGGTAGTGTCATTGGGATTTGCTCTTGACCAAGACCAAGCCGAGCTTTATCATGTCAAGCTCGAATGTAACCATCTACGGGAGAAGTGGAATTTGATAGAGATCACCACGCGCGCAATGTTATTCGAGCCACCCCAAGAGTTTGTCACCATCGCACACCTTACCCTTAGGTCTTATGCGACTATTTTAAGGGGTTATGTAAAAAATCCCTAGTACTATGGTTATGTACATTATTTTTTTATATAATAATGAATATACTTTCATTTTATTATTGTTACCTTGTAAATAGTTTTTAAATCACAAATAGTGTTTTCAGTTAAAGTTCAACTGTGAAATCTATTTTGATGAATTAATGGACTTTTGAATTAAATAATATTTTAATAAAATATTATTATTATTATTAAATTAATTTTTATTAAATATAAATTATCGTATAATTTTATGAATGCAATCGTAATTTTTAATAAGGTTTGAAAGCCATTTTGGTCAAAACCCGTGAATTTTCGATAAATGACGGTTTTTATTTTAAAAGTGAAAATTAACATATTGAGAAAATTATTTAGATAAAATAAATACTATTTCTGGAATCAGTATGTCAAAATTATCCAATAGTGAATTTTTCATAATTTTCTGAGACAGTCAAATTTTTGGGTAAAAAATAAATACCGTTTAAATATATAATGTGTTTTATGACATCATAATGACCCAATAGTGATATAATAAAATGATATAAGCTTTATGATCAGCCAATATATGTTTTAAAATTAAAATAATGTGATTTTGGGTTTGTTTGACTTATTTTACAAAGCATTAATGGACCCTTCAAGACTTATTAAACATCTTGTCTTTTTAAATTGTTTCCCTTGGGAGTGTGACTCACCTCCACATAAGAAACCCCATTATTTTAAGAAGTTTGGACTTTGGTTTTATAAAATATTGTTTTTCACTTCCCTTTTCCAAAAACCATGGGCAAAAACCATGGGCTGGTTTGTGGTTTGGATTAGTTTAATGTGAGGTGTCCCAAACCTAAATAATAAAGAATTCTCTCACCTTTCCTATATAAACCCACACAAGCTCCCACTTCCTCCTCACTCAAAGCCTTTGGATTTCATCCAACCTCTGACCTCCTCTCTTTATAATCCTCAAAAGGTTCCCCAAGCTCCCAAGAATCCTCTCTCAAGCCTCTCTCAAGCCTTTGGAAGCACACTTCCAAGTAAGGGTTTTTCTTCCTTTCTCATTTTTTTCCAATAATCTTTAAATTGTTATTCCCTTTTAATTTCAGTTATAAATGTTGGGTTATGGTTTATCACCTCCTCCATACTTCCCTCTTTATGTTTTAATGATGGGATACCCCTTTCTCTCTTATTAAATGTCTCCCATGTACACCCGTTACTATGCCGAAATTCCAAAAGGAATTCCTCTCTCCTCTTTTACATTCAAGAAATTATTTTGTATCATGACTCTAAATTCCTTTAAAATTGTTGGGACATGTATCTATATGACCCTATTAAATTTCATTTCATGTACATATGATGAGACACCCTTTTCTCTCTCATCAACCATTTTTATGAATTCTTACGTCACGCCCTTACGTTGCTGAAATTGTACCGATTTTCCAAGCCGATGTCATTGTGTAGTGAATACCATACCCATTTCAATATCAAGGGTATTCACCTTTATGCATATTTACTTATTGATTATAAAGTATCATTTATAAATTCCACATTCCTTTAGCATGGAATAAATTATTATGTTTTATGAATCCTTGTTATATGATCCATGTGGCACACTTATGCATAAAATGAAATGTTTAAGAAGGGTGTGCCCTGATAGCACTCCAATGCATTGGGTAAAGTATAGTATCATGATAATTTGGGTGCAATGGGTGTTTACTCATACTAATTCAAGTTAAACAAGGTTTTACTCATGCTTCATGTGCAATGAGGATTTACTCATGCTCCGTGTGCAATGAGCCTTGGCTGATGCTAATTCCATGTTAAGTGTTGTTTCCACATTTCTATGTTATGATTATCATGTTTTATCATGAATTTATGTTTACAATTCTATTGTGATCTAATTATTTTCCTATTGTCTAACATGTATTGTATATCTCATGTTACTCCATTTTTATTCCCTTGCTGGGCTTTATAGCTCACCCTTTTCTTATGCATGTCCTCAGGTTATCCCATGCAATGCTAAGTACGAGGGAATGTAGTGGTAATGTAAAGGATGTTTTCAATAAAGATGTTGTATTTCTTGTTTTAAGTTGTTATGTAATGATCCTAATCCCCAAAGACACTATAACTCTCGATATTCTATGTTGTATCAAGTGAAGTTTATGTAATAAATTGTGTTTAATTATGTAATAAAAAGTAGGGTTGTCATAGATAGCCCATCCTACCACAGCCTCCACACTATACCAGATTCTATGTATAGTGGCTCTTAAAATTCCCTAGTGCTTTTCATGGGTGATATATAGGAGAACCACCAGAAAAAGGATCCTGACCATCACTACTCTCGCAATATTCTATAAAACATTGCTTTCACCTAGAAGAAGATCCACTAGAAGCCTTAGGTGTCAAAACACCCTATCTTGCACCCTCAACATCTCTTAGTTTCCACTATGTAATTACGGTCTGGTTAATGATTTTTGAAATAGTTGTTAGCTTGAAAACATTTACTTGCAACTGAATGGCATAACACATCCCATCCTCAAATCGCCTAGCATCTATCAGCTCATCTGTAGCTAGAGAAGGAGAGAAACGATGCATATTAGTGAAATGGGATGAGTAATCCATTACTGACATAGTCTCATACTTCATATTCATAAACACTCTAGATCTATCATCCCTCTAAGTCTAGGGAAATAAATAGTCATAGAAGACAATTTGGATGTCGTCCCAAACCATATCTCTATGTTGGACTGCCTGGGTGATGACATCCCACCACCTCTTGATGGATTTCATATCATTTAAAAAACTAGTTTGACCCTCCACTCTGGAGGCATCTCTAGGTTCTTGAATATAGAAAGGATTTCCCCAATCCAAGACTCCTAAGTGAGTGGTCCTCTATCCCCCAAGAAAGTAGGATGATGCTACTGTTGAAACTCGCAAGTGAACTCTACCATGTTTGGGGTAGGTTGCACTCCACCTTTCATATTCTACATCCTACGCAAGAAACCCTCTCGAAATTGTGTGTCAGCGCCCAACTCAGGTAGAGGAGGAGGAACCATAGGTGGCTCAACTTGAAAAAAAACGAGTAGCTCAAGGACCGCCACCTTAGGAACATGTTCGTCACTGCCTTTAGGGAGAACGACTCAAGGATATCATGGTGGCATAATTCTATAATTCAAATGAAATTCTCATAAGGGATTTAATCATTTTAGGAGATTGCACTCAAGAAACTAGGAAAGGTACTACAGCCTTCCTATAAGAACAAACATGCCTCTCTTCTTGCTTCAAAATCCAGGAATAGATGTTAGATCAGACCATAACATTCCATAAGAATGGATAAACACCCACTACACACTACTAAGGTTGGGTTCGGGTCAAATTTCTAATTTAGGCATGTGAAGAAAGGATTTTCTCCCATTATAAGTCATTTCAACCGGCTAAATCCAATGATATTTCATTTTTTGGCCCATAAGGGCCCATACACCGTATGATTCAAAAGATTACACTCAATTGGATGTTATTTTTGTTTAGGTTGTGAATATCTAGTGAATATATCTTTTCTAAAATTTTGATCTAGTTGGAATTCCATTTTCTAATTCATAAGGGCCCATACACCTTACGAATCAAAGAGTAGAACCCATTAAACTCACAGTATAGAACGATCCAAATCTTTCAAAAAAGTGTCCGGACAATTGTATATATGTAACAACGCACAAAATCATGTAACATGAAATGATTGATGAAAATTTAAACATGACATGGAAGAAGGCATGGCCTATACATATTTTTTCTATCGTGATGCATGTTCTAACTCATAACCCTCATTTCATTGGGTTGAGAAATGAAATCACAATTCCAATATCATCAATATCAATAACATCAAAAAACATGTGAAGCATCCAATAGTGAAATGATATCAATAGTAATAACAGAACCACAAATAGTAATAATTTAAGAAACTTGGTCCTTACCCCGTACATGGGTTCGTGATGACTAAGAATGGCTTGTGACCGAGTCCCAAGCTTTCCCAATCTCCAATATATTGTCTCCAAATAATAATGTAAGAAAGGAACTAACCTATGATACCAATTTGTGGCAACCTGGACCCGGATGCCACATAACCCATGCCCCGAGCTTGGTTGGACACATAACCCTTGGCACATCTCCCCATAAACTAGGGGCTGCCAACTAGCAGTGGGGTGTGAAGGTAAATCAGTGGGGAGACTATACCCCCATGTCAGAGCACACATCGTATGTAACAACAACATACAATAGAGGATACATAAATATACAAATAGATGAAGTAAACAATATAAAACTAAATAATATAAAAAAATCATCATAGGTAGTGTCTGATATAGATATGCATGCATGGAACACCAGTACAAATGGGAATAGAAAATAAAAAGCAGACATACTAATATAGAATTAAAATATAGAACAAAATCCAAAATATTCTCCATAGCATCTCGAGCCTAAGCCCAGTCCTCTGCTCCTAAGATTTGTCTAAGAAAAAGAGTCAACAACTAGATGAGTGGTGTTTTCCCCTTTCTATACCTTCAAGAAAACAACCTTCTCGGGTGACAAAGGTTATCTGAGTAGGGTGTGATATAAATCTCAGTAGGCCACCACCAATGGTTTCTACATGTAATTCGAGTGGTACTCATAAGTAAACAATTTGCAGCTAACAACAGGAAAGTAAGCAATGCAGAATAAATAATCAACTTCCTACTCTGGTTCCTAAAGGACACCTAACAGGTCTACCTGCTTCAGCTCAATGTGGGTATGTCTAATCAATTCACTAGGTATATATATAGGATATTACATGGAATAAGGTAAGAATGCCTCTCGTACATACATATATATGTATAGGTTATCACTAGAACGAGGTAAGAATGCCTCTCGTACATACATATATATGTATAGGTTATCAATAGAGGATCTTAGCAAAGGACGGCTCACGGAACGACAGAATAAATACTAAATGGACAAAACTCAAAGGGAAAACTATGTGACCACCTAACTTAGGGCTGTAGGTGATGCCTCACTAGATATCGACACCAGATTCGGAGTAGATTGGAGTATATCTAAGTTTCATTCCAATGCCTTGAAAATAGGGTGAATGATCCTACATCTAAATAGCACAATAGATGGAGAGATTCACTGAGGAAGGAGGAGTATGTAGGGTTATCCTTACATTGTCCTATCTGATTCTTCTCTCAGATCAAGAATCAGTCATTGGATAGAGGAGTAGTAAGAGATACATGGAGGAAGGGGTTTGATCTTCCAATGAAAGGAGGTGTGTGGGTTCTGTCTGCTGGAGGTGAGGAAAAAGGAAAGTTATAACTTAAATGAAGGGAGGGGGAAATGATAATTTTTCCTCAAAAACGTGCTCACATGGTTTCTGTGCACTATTTCACTAACTGTGCGTATACCATGCAGATCCCTACTACATCAGTCGCATGGTTGTGCGCCTGGGATGCACGATTGTAGACAAACCATGCAGCCCAGTCTGCTTTCCCCTTTTCGGAGCTCTAGGCTACGGAAGTTCCCCAGATGCTCCTGTGACCTCCAAAGCTTAATGATCGGACTTCATTAGAACCATTTTAAGTTATCCAAAAAGAAAAACCAATTATTTGTACCTTGGATAAAGAGTCAAGTCGTTACATGTGGCAACACTCGAACATTCATCGGTTCCCATATAATGGAGAGTGGACACCTTACATGTACCACTTAACCAAGCCCCAATATGTGATTCAAATATATATAAATACACACATAAATTCACATTTGTAGAGACCCGTATCTTGACGTACATTGACATTACATTACTTTTGCGGAATACTTAGTACATAACAAAAACACACACTAAAGGATCGTAATAGTTTAGTGTCTTTGGAAACTCGGAACGTAATCTTCTAATCGTGGTGAAAGTTCTTCAATATCTCCCATAAAGGTCATCCCCTTTTTTTTACCTAAAACCTTTCTTTATATCCTGGGGAAAAGAAAACATAAAAGGGTGAGCTCAAATGCTCAGTAAGGGTAAACAAAGGAAATATCAATCACATAATTTTCATAAGAACATAACATTTTTGGAAATCTTAACCTGCAAAAGAGAGCATAATTTCATAACATGGGATAAATCATAGTAGTGAAATGAAATCATAACTTAAAACATTACTCATTGTGGCATACACACATAATCATAGAGAATCATTTCTTGTTAGTCAAGACTCATTGCCAAGACTATCTTAGTGGACAAAGTCCCTTTCTGAATCGAGTAATCCTCGTTTCAGTCCTGTTTCACTGAACCGGTATAACCTACCATTCCAGTCATGTCTATCTCATGAGATATAAAATCTTTACCCAATGCATTGGAGGGAGATATAGGTCCCACCCATCTCTTAATGAATCCTTTCTTATGTGTGCCACAAAATCATAAATCATACATCATTTCATAACCCATGTAATAAAAATGGGATTCTTAAACAACATGACATCATAAAACCATTCATATAAGATAAAGGAATTCATAAACATAATTCCATCACAACATAGTCAAATCAATGTAAAAATATGGATAGAAACAGAACTCTTTATTATCTTAGATGGAAAATAATTTTGATAAAACACTTGAATTGAATTCTTGAGGAAAATATCCTTTCTTCTTCAAAATCAATTTCTTTTCACAAAACATCATGCAACTTTAAAAGAAAGAGATTTTATTGAAAATAGTCATGAAATCTTTTAGAGGAAGCTTCATGAAAATAAGGCTTTATAAAACAGTAGAAATCCGTTCGTGCCGTATAAGTTAAAAAAAACATTCTTCGTACTTTTGTCGGAAAAGTCAAAAAGTACCTCGTACGACAAAAGATTTCTTTCATACATATTACTAAAAACTCACCGAAGGGTAAAAATGGATTTAAAAAATTGTAGGTGGATGGAAATAATATTACATTTTGATGAAACATGGATGTGGATGATAAAATACACCCCAGTAAATACTTACGAATAAACAATCTCGGATAAAAATGAGATTGTGATATTTCCCTTACCTTAGGTCCAATTTGCTTCGTATGTGTCCGAACCTCCTGTATAATGATTTAAATAATGTCATTGACTTATTACAGAATCATATTCATTGTTATGATATCATATATGGTTCACTTATGACATTATATTACCCGTTCTTTTGTAAATTCCATGTTAAAGAAGCGTTTTGGGTAAAATCGTTTCATTTATCGTAGGTGTTTTGACTTGTTGTTCTTGACATCATTATTACTTATATCATGATTTACTTACTTCCAGAATATAAAATATGATTTATATATCATATATATTCAGTATATATATATATATAATAGATAGATAAATAAAATGAAAAACACCGTTCATGGAGACGGTAGTCCGTACGTACGCATGAACGCTGTTTTTCTTTCCTTATTGTCTTGAAATGGAAGTAAGTAGATGACATACATATGTATATATATATACATAAATCCAGTAGCTTTATAATGTCATGTATTTCATTATTATTTCTTATATATACATTATAATCATTCTTAAATGGTTAACATGGAGAATGAATCTCATCGCGTCGTGGAGACGGTATTCCGTACGTACGCACGAGCGATGATATCATTTCTATAAATATTGAATTGAATTGGAGTGGATTATAAAATATATCAGAATCATTATGATGTTGTAATAACTATGTATAGTTATTCTTTACACCATTATACCCATCCATGTAAGGTGGTGGTGGAAAATAGATTACACCACGGCGTGGAGACGGTATTCCGTACGTACGCACGCGCGGTGATTTCTTTTTCCGTAGGATGGATAGATGGTGAAATAGGGTTGTTTCATACTTATAATAACATATCAGTATATGAGTGATACTGATGTTATTACTTCATAATGAAACAACCTAAGAAGAAGAAGTGGAAGAAGAAATAAAGATGAAAGAATTGGTAACGGTAATTACCTCTTCTTTGAAGTGCCTCTTTGAGACCTCCTCTTAGGGCACTAGAATTGGTCTTTGAGGAAGACCAGAACCTATAGGATGTTGCTAGGGAAGTGGAGAAGGGATTTTGGCAGGGGTTGGCCGAGCTTGAGTGCTCAAATTGGTGTGAGGAGGAGGGGGAGGAGGTGTCCTTTTATAAGGGAGGAGAGGGGCACCTTAGGAATTCTTAAAAATATTAATTTATAATAAATATAACCCCACTTAAAAACCTCCAAAAATGACTCATATTCGAAGCTTAGATGAGATAGGGTTGTAATCTCATCAACCAATCAAATTTATACATGTTTGGATCTTATTTTAAACCTTATCAATTAGATTTAACTCTAAGTTAAATAATTTAACTTTTACCGTGTCTTTTTGTTTTCTTTCACTATATGGTTAATACACTTACTATAACATGCCAAACGAACCCCAAATTGTATATTATTAATACATATATCCTTATCTAAGTCATTTGGCCGAACCTTAGATTTTTAGGAATAAAATAACAATTAATAATATAATATTTGATTTAAAAACTATTTTGTGTCAATTTTGACACTATTTGATATATGATTTTTTTGAAAGTCATAACAGAATTATATATTCGAACCAAGTTGATTAAATCAACACTAATATATCATAGTAACCTAGAAAATTAGTGGAATTCATAAAAAGTCTTAAATTACATTTATTTTGGTATTTATATTATCAATTATGTCAATATTTCATTAATAAGATAATTACTGCATCATCTTTGTGTCATAAATAAATTATATTATATGCTGTCTAAAAATTACAAATAAAATACCATCATGTAGGAAATCTTTTTAGCTTTCTAATGAATATTTATAGTCGAATTTAGCTTATGTATAACCCCATATTAAAAATGATTTACTTATTAAACTTTGATTTTAACTATTTTAACCCTTCTTTAAATAAATTAATAATAAATGTCCTAATCTAATCCAAGTGGGCCTAAATGGTCATATTTTATTCCTAAGTTTGTTTTTGGTCGAATTACACTTGTCCAATAGAATTAGGACATGTGTTAGGGTAATATTAATATCATATTTACCCTTAGTTACCCTATTTACTATTAACCGTGGTAAAAAAAGTAAAAAGTTACTATTCACCAAAAAATTATTTTCATCTCATTGAACCACATTTTAGTCCTTGATATTAACCGTGTCTCTCGGATTTTCGAAATTCCATTCACAGAAGCGGTAAAATTAAGTTTTATGCAAAATTCCGTTTTTAACCTACCACTTAGTGGTTTCACTATTCATCAAAAATTGAAAGTTTTCAGAAAAATGCCAAAATTTCATCCTAAGCTATATTTCATATTCCGAATTCAAAAATGAAGTCTATTTTACCAAATTCATAGCATAGAAGTTGCATTAATTAATTTTATAATTAAATCCCGCTGTTAAAACAAATAGCGTGTTTTTTTAAGAAACAAAATCTATCAAAAGATTGACACTTGATTATGTCTGGTTTAAATGTGAAATTACAAACAATGACCAACATTGTATTAAATTGTAAAAATATATTCTAAATATACTTTAAAACCACTCAAATTAATAATTTATCACTATTAATTATTTCGATTAAAAAAGTTGTTTTTAATTATAATTTAGTAATTTTCACTATTCATTAGAATATGAAAGTTATCCGAAAAGTACCAAAATTTCACCTTAGGCTAAATTCGATACTCCGAATCCAAAAATGAATTCCATTTTGAAAAATAAAATTTACAAAATTTCCAAAAAGTGGTTATTACTATTCATAACGGCTAGTTTTAATAATATTTTAATAGCATATCGTTGTTTCGTGAAACTCAGTATTGCGTACTACACACGCTATCGAGGAAGGTCGCGATTGCGTGTAACGGAAGGAAAGTCAAGGATGCGTATTGTGAAAGCTTCTTTTGTTGTAGCGTACAACACAAGACATTAATGAAATTAAAAAGAATATTTTTCATAAAATCTTGGGGCGTTACAACATTTTTTTAATACATATATAAATACACAATTTTTTTCACACATATATTAATACAAACATATATATAAATTCAATGAAATTCACATGTTTATACACACATACATACATACACACAGATAAATACACAAATACATATGTTTGTGTCTGTGTGCGCATGCGGGTTTTTTGAATAAATATTTATTAATATATATATGCAAACAAATTTTGAAACAAATATATATATATAAGTAAATATATATAAATATGTATATATAAATATAAGTTTATAAATATATATAGAAATATAAATATATCAATATATAAAAAAAAGTAAAACTCTATTTAATGGTACAGTATCTTGTTTACAAGGTGTTATGCAGGGCTTCAAATCTCACCGGAGTTAAAATAATCAAGAATTTTGATGGTTTCACATTAGTTCATGCATAAGGTTGCCTGAGCCTATAGTCAAGCACAACTGAATTCATGCATGGGTTTCCTAGGACAACATCAATGTTCCTAAGGGGTGAATATTATTTAAAATAATTTTGAAATAATTTTCCACTGCTAGTAATTACCATTGATAAAAGTTAAGCTTTAACGACACTAAAAAAAGGATGATAAATTCAGGCTTCTATAATTGCTAAAAAACATTGATAAAATCTACTCTTATCCATGGTAACTTAGGGATGACAAAATCCACTGGCCTTTATCAGTTCTCGCATTATAAATGCTTTTTTTAATGTTGATAAAAAAATTGTAGTGCTTTTAAAGCCAATTTTTGTGTTGGTGTTCTATACACTCTTATTTCAAATAAAACCCTTTTCTATTTCTAGATTCTTCAATGATTCATTCATTTTTTACCATCACCGTCTTCTTTTCTTCATTTTTATACTGGAATATGGTGATGTTCAACTTTCATTCTCTACTTAAATAAAATCTTTTAGAAATATTTTACATAAATATTATTTTATTATTGATTTCATGGATTTACGTGAAATTAAAAAATGCACACAATGTTAAATTCATATATTAAATGGAAAAGAATGATTTTATAAAATTGGGTTTCATTTGTTTAATAAATTAAAATTTACTATATCTATTTATTATATGGGTTTATGGCATCAATTTTATTATGTGGTTTAATTTTTTTAATTGTTTCATATATATTACTCCTATTCATTTTCATCATTTTTTTATTATGATATACACTTGAACGAAGTTGTACAATTTAAAAAAAATGAAACTATTTATTGGCTACACTTGTAGTAATCTTTAGTGATTAATGATATTTATTACAAATATTTAATTCTTTAGTTCAATAATTATTTAGTTATGATTTTTGTATGTTTTATAAAAATTATTTTCTCCCACAACATTCATAATTATATAAAACATGCATGTTTTTTTAAATCATAGTAAATAATATTTGCACTCGTTGTAATTTTCTATAATTAAATATATTTATTATATATCTTTAAATATCCATTCAGTTAAATAATTATTTGACTTTGATTATGGAAAATTTTATTAAAATTATATTTTTCAACAGCATTCTTGGTTAAATAAAATTTATATATTTACTAAATCACATTATGTAATATATATTCAAAATGTAATAAATTTTATCGAATGGGAATTTTGATTATAATTTCATTTGATGAATTGTTAAATTTAATTTTCCATAATTTTCCCCTAAGGGACTCTGAATATATGTGGTAGTTGGTTGTTGGGACCCCCCTTAACAGTAGAAGTGTGTTTATTCAAAAACCCAGAGATGCGGATTTGGAGGAGAATGAGTTGAATATGTCCCTCAAATATTTATGATGGTATATCATGTTAGATGATTCTATATCTGAATGACTTTGAAAGAAAAATTGTTCAAAAAATCAATAAAAAATAAATATGTTTCCATTTATGTTAGGATTTTATTTTATTAAAACATTGCTAAATTATTGATTAAAAATGACAATTATAATTTAGAAACTCTTTTTTTAGAGTAAGAGTGTTATTGTTAAGTTGGAAACATATAGTTTGGTTTTTATGACTTGTTAGTTGTGTTTGAAATAATCAAAATTCGAACAAAAAATCTTTTAACAAGGATAGTTTTATCAAAATTATTGTTTTTTACATAATATATCATATTGTTAATGATTTATTTATTTTATTAAGATGTGTAGTTTCTTCATGACACTTATATTTTATGAACTTATCAAACAACTTAAGATGGTTTTAGGCTAATAATTTTACTAGATTAATACATTTTTAGATTGTTTCATTAAATGTATGTTATAAAGTTTTTATTGAACAACCTTGATAGACTTTATAATTCTTCTTTTAAATTCATATTTAAGAAATTTTGGATTAAAAAGTTTTTATATGTCTGAAGTCTTATATGCTGAAACTATTTAACAAGCATCGTGTTTTGTTTTATATACAAAAAATTATTAAAAACTATTTTGCATCTGCTATTTAAATAAATGATGTAAAATTATCAAATTTCTTTTACAAAAAAAAAACTCATTTTGGGTCCCTTATTTAAAATAACCTATGCCAAAAAAATGTATATCAAGATCAATTATTTTTATATAACTATTGTAACAAATATAGTTTTCACATCCTTCAAAACAATTTTACTTGATTAAAAAACAAAAAATAACCAACCAATAAAACCTAAAGATGTACTTGAGGCATTCTCGCTTCAGGATTCTTAACCAGGATGAATTTATGATATGAGATGTTATTTAAAAGTATTTATTTAAGGAGGTATAGTGAGTATATAGGGTTTAGTGAGTATATAGGTACTAGGTTGCGCCTACCATGATAGATTTCAATTTAAAATGGAAGCACCATCCAACACCATAAATTGATGGATATCATTTTATTTTTTAAAAAAATTATTCCAACTCATGCGTTAGTAGGGTGCGAAGAAAAAAATGTCATAAATATTGTATTATTATAAGTATAATTATTTATTACATGGATAACATTAAAATATAATTATATAAATAATTATATAAGTATTTTCATATTCATTAATAATATAAATATAGTAATATTTTATATAGAAATTCAAATTCAAATTTAATTTTTATTTATTATAATTTTAATAAAATCATATATTTAAAATAACATTGTATTAAGAAATTTATTATTAGAAGAATATAGCTATATAAATATAATTATATTTTTTTATCAATGTACTTGTATACATAAATATAATTTTATTTTAATAAAAAAATAAAATAAATGAAATTGTATATATAAAAAATATAATTATTTTTATATAATATAATGTGTATATAATAATAAACTATAAATATAATATAATCTGAAATATTGTTATATTTGAATGCATAATAAGTGAAAAATAATTATATTTATGTTTATATAATTATAAATATAACAAAAAATGTATTTATATTTTAATATAAAAAATATTACAACAATTTTAATTATAAAAATATAATTATGTTTATATATTTATATTTTCATCTAATAATCAATTATGAATTAAATATAATTTTAAATACGATTGCATTTGAAATTATAATAAATATAAATATATTTATATTTATATAATTACAAAAGTGGTCTAATTATATATATTTATTAGTTTAACATAATTTTAAATATATTTTGGGTTGGTCCATGGTGTGCAATATTGTTTATCTTTTCAACAAAGGATTTAAATCTTTTACAAACTATTTTTTATAAATATTATGTTTATCGATGCATCATAATCTAATCCCTAACACTACAATGCAAACCAATATGCACACATATACCCAACTAAACACTCTTAAATAAATATTTTAAAATAAAAACCCTTATAAGAAATTTATCCTTATTAACGAGCGTGGGGGGCACCAAGGATGAAGTGTACAATTGTGAATAGGAATGTACCTATGCAATAGAGTATCTTCCACGGAGTTTCGTTACACCCACGAACCAGCGTAACACACCACTATGACCACCACCTCTGGCCGTATAAGTTCACATCTAACACAAATCATCGTAAGGTGGCTCGAGCCGCATTGTGTTTAGGTGGGTGTTTTTGAAGACCCGAACCAACCCGTTTGGATCCCCAACCTACTATGGATGATCTTCTCCTTGCACAAAAGCGCGATGTTTTGGGATATCGATGATGAGGGACGACGTTGCTTTTTTTTAGACTTTGAGGCTCCGATACTGGCTTTTAAATATCCATATATTCAATTCACAGATTTCAATAATATTTAGAATTCAGATTCTGTTTGACCAACATTAAAAAACAAATATTACCCGCACGAGATCCTGCCCGATTCTTATGGACATAAATGCCCCACCACCAATCAGTGATATATATATATATTAAACTGCATAAATTTGCATTTATTAATACAATAATATTTATAAACGTTTTTTCAACCGTATGACAACGTTTAACTTTTATAGCTCGGTATTTCTAATTTTTATACCTTATATATTAACGTTTATTAATTGAATAACATTTCTAAATGTATTTTAAAATTTATAATGAGTGTATATATATTAACATTAATTTTAAATATACATTAAACATTATAATAACATTTGTGTATTAATATTTGTTTTTTTATCATTGATAATTTTTTTTTTAAATGACATGCGTATTAATGATTATATATATATCAATGTAACTACATACTATATATATGAAAAATAAAAATATATTAAAATGAATGGGCATTTACACACTTACATGTATGCTTGTAATGTACCTACCTACCTACATACATATATATATTAATACACACACATGCATACCTTCGTACATACAAATTAAGATAAGCACATACATACATGCTTTCAAACATATATTTCAATATAAGTATATTCATACATACGTATATAAATCTATATTAATATATTATAAATACATATTAATACAATTATATAAAATTATACATATATAAAATTATGTACAATTATAAGTATACACATCGACGCATACATACACATGCATAAGTATACATACACATATATACATTAATGTGTGATTTTTATTATATACAATATATTCAATTGTTAATATATAATACTTAATATATATGATGAATATATATATATATATACATTATTTATTTATTAAACGTGCACACACACATATATATTAATAATGAATACACATAATATTTTAAAATTCAAAAAATACATTATATATTCATTACACATGCACACGCTCACACACACACACTAACACTTAGTATGTACCTATTTACAAATTTGTGAATGTAATTATTTAGAACTATACATCTACATAGTTACATACAAAAACAAGCACATGCATGCATTCATACATATATATAACTGTATATTAATCTCCACTGGGACATCTCCCATGTGTGATTCAAGCTATAAATCTCCATTAAGAAATCTCCCATGCGAGATGTCTCAGTGGAGATTTGTATGTACCTATATAAAAATTTATTAATGTAATTATTTAGATGCATGTGTGTACAAGCATTAAAACATACATAAAATTATTTGATGTTGTATATACTTATCTCTGTGTGTGTGTGCATGCATGCACTTATATCTGTAAGCAATTACATTAATTATATTTACATATAATTTCAGTAATATATATTTATGTACTTTTACTAATATAGATTTGTGCATGTGTGTACAAACACTTATAAATATTTATTTTTTGTTTATACTTATATAGATCTATATTTGAAAATAATTCCACTAAAATAATTATCTCTATGCATGTTTATATCTATGCGTATGTATGTACATATAATAATAAAATTTAGATGCATGTATGTACATGTATTAAAATATCGTTACAAATACTTATATGTGTATATGTCTATAAAAATTATTTATCACACACACCTAAAAACCAATGAATATATATACACCCAAACATACATACATACATAAATACATATTAATATATTTATACATAAACACATACATATATCCATACGTACAATGGGAGATTTACTTTGTATGTATATATGTGCATGTATACTAATGTGTATGTATGTATGTGTGCATGTGTATACTTATAATTCTACATATTGTTATATATGGATATTTTTATATACTTGTATTAATATGTATTTATGTACTTGTATTGATATAGATTTATATATGTATGCATGTATGTACTTATATTTAAATATTTGGATGAAAGCATGTATGTATATACTTCACACACATATATCAATATATATATGCATGTACATATATGTAGGTATATACATAACATATGTATATGTATGTATGTAAACACTCATTCATTTTCATAATTTCACACACACACAATATTTTGTTATATTGAAGTATAATTACTACTATATATAAAAAATTTATAATTAGTATAATATATATAAAATATTACTGAGTATTTATAAGTATATAAAAATGTAGACACTCATTCATTTTTATAATTTTATATATACATATGTATAGTATGTAGTTATATTGATATATAATCAATATAATATATATAAAAGTATTAATTAATAAAATATTCATAAAATATTGTGTAAGTATTTATAAGTATACACAAATATAAACACTCATTTTTTTATACTTTTTATATATACATATATGTAGTATGTTGTTATATTAATACAAATAATATATTGTAAATTCACACTGCTATATTTGGAGTGACTTTTTATGTAGCCAATTTACATTATGTAGACATGTTTATGTAAAAATACATTATATATATATATATATTCAATGATTTATATATATATCTGGGTGATAAAAAAACAAAATATATTTATCTACATATAGGTATAAAAAACTTAATTAGTATATACAACCACAAAACATGGTTTTTGCAGCGCCACCCTTTAATAGCGCTAAAAAAACGCTGATAAAGGGGGTGCCTTTATCAGCAATTTTTTTAGCCCTGATAAAGGTCCCCCCTTTATCAGTGCTTTTTTAGCACTGTTAAAGGGGACCCCTTTATCAGCATTTTTTTAGTAGCGCTGATTAATGCGGTCTTTATCAACGTTTTTTTTACTAGCGTTGATAAATGGTATATTTCAAAAAAAATTATATTTCATTAAAAATAATATATTAATATATAAATATATAAATATATTTATATTGATATAAATATAATATATATTTTGTAAATATGTTTTAGTTAAGTATAAATAGACATTTACACTTAACATCTAAGATATTTACAGAAAATGGTTTATAAAATAATTAAAAAAATATTATTAATTAATAATTTTCTAATTATTATCGAGTAATAGTCATTTAATAACAATTTGAAGACACAAAAAAAATCAAAAAATCAATAAAATATCTAAAATAAGTTGAAAACATAACTCGAACTTCAAACGACAATAACTTTTGATCTGAGTGTCTGTTTGAGCTCCACCACATATCAAATCGAATCTTGCGATGATCTCTACACCCATAGTGACACAGGTAAACCTCTATCTCATTTTTTGAGCCCCAAAAGGCCCCAAAGGCCTCCAAAACTGAGTTTTTAGTCGGAAATCCAAATGTTTTAAAATTTAATGGAATTTCAACCTCATTTAAGGGGGTATTTTTTCCCTTTATCAGTGGGGAATGAATTTATTCTCAGAGATTACATTAATGTTGATATTATGACTTTGAAATTTTTATTTTTTTCATAATGTATTGTTATTTATAATCAAATATATAACAATATATACATATTTTTTATATATTCACACATAAAAAGTTAATTTTATAATTAATTAATTAACTATATTTACATATAAAATATATTTCTCAATATATAACTCTTATCTAAATAAAAACTAATATCCACTTTATTTAAAATACAAATATATATGAGTATTTATATACCTATATAATGTGTTCTCCTAAGGCTTTCGGCAACATGAGCTTTTGTGATTTGAATGTTTTTAACAATGCCCTCCTCGCCAAGCAAGGCTGGTGCCTTTTACAGAACCCTGATAGCTTGAGCGCTAGAGTCGTCAAAGCTAAGTACTTTCCCCACGAGGATTTTTTTGTCTTCCAGCGTGGGTCCTCAACCGTGCTATTTTTTTAGGAGTATTTGGGGTTCAAAGGTAGTCTTGAGTCGTGAAATTTTTTGGAAAATTTCAAGCGGTGATTCAATTAATATATGGCACGATCCCTGACTGCCTGGTTTGGAGGGCTTGATTCTCGCTTCTTCGTCTACGCACGACCATGCACATGCTATTGTTAGAGAGCTACTGGTTGATGACCTTTCCAGCTGGGACCTTTAGATGCTCAATAATTGGTTCACTGAGTCCGATCGTAAGGATATCCTAGCGGTTCCCGTTGTCCACAATGTTGGCCCAGACAAGGTGTGGTGGTCTCTTGCATTATTGGAAATTGAATTATTTGCAACGGGTCATTTTACGACAGGACCTCATTGCAAATGACCTGTTGTAGAAAAGGGTGTCGAAAAAAACTATTTGCGATGGGATGTGGACCGGTCGCAAATAGTTTCCCCAAGATTATTTAAAAAACAATATTTGCAAAGGGTCGTCGCAAAAGGACTCGTCACAAAAATCTTAAAAAATAATAAATAAATAAAATTGAATAAAATAATATTAGAAAATAATAATAAAATAATATTGGAAAATAATAATAATAATAATAATATAAATAATAATAATAATATAATAATAATAAAATAATATTAACATTGTTAATATTAATGAAATAATAATATTAATATTAGTAATATAAAAAAATATAAAATAATAAAATAATATTAATGAAATAACAATATTAAAATTAGTAAAATAAAAATATTTAAAATAATGAAATAATATTAATAATAATAATAATATAATAATAATAATAATATAATAATAATAATATAATAATATTATTAATATTATTATTAATGAAATAATAATATTAATATTAGTAAAATAATAAAAAAATAATAAAATAATAAAAACCTCCATATTTGTAAAAATATAAAAAAAACAATAAAAAAACAATAAAAAATAAAAAATAAAAAATAAAAAATAAAAAAAATAAAAGAAAATAAAAAAATAAAAAAAATAAAAAATAATAAAACAATAAAAATAATAAAAAAGTTAAATAAAGTAATAAAATGATAAAAAATTAAATAAATAATAAAAAATGCAATATTCACAACAATTTAAAAAACACAATATATAGAAATGTAAATAGTTAATATTATAAAAAAATTGCATTCAAATGTTTTGTCATAAAAAATAAATATATCATTGAGGGGGGGGGGGGTTCCTCTAGAGGAGTTGGGGGAGGTACTCTAGAGGAGTTGGGAGAGATGGTGGAGGGAACTCCATCCCTAAACCACGAGTCAGACGTTGCATTTTCTCCATCTACTCGTGCTACTGTTGTTGCCATCGATGCATCTCCTCCTCCAGCTGCTGCTGCTGTCATCGAAGCTCTTCCTGTTGTTGCTGCTGCCGTTGGCACATCTCCTCCTGCTGCTGCTGATGCATCTTCTCATACTCCATACACATACTCTCTATAAGCTCACTCTGAGCTCGCAGCTGCTCCTGATACTGTGCAGTAAAAGGCGATGACTCTCCACAAACTCCCCTTGAGCTGGATACCGATATCACAGTGGTACCATAATAACTCACAAGCGTCAATCAAGAGCCGATACCAACACTTTAGCCTTTCTTGAAGGCATACTGGGTCACCTACAACCATACTGCCTCATCAAATCGGTGGGCACTAGTCTAACCCTCGGTCTCGACCTGACTCTCAGTCTGTGTCTGAGACGTCGTGACCTCATATGACTCTTTCAATTGTAATTTAAAATTAAAATAGTTAAAATATTATTTTCAATTAATTTTAAAACTTAAAAAGAAATTATACTAACCACAATCTGATGCCGGCGATCAGCTCTAATCTCTCCAGTGACCAGATCGATGTGCATCCTCCTATAAATATCGAACTCCGTAAGATTGGGCTATTCAAATGCCTATTTGAATATAAATTAAACCTTTACATTTAAAATTATATAAATTATTTAAAAAAATTACTTACCATATGTTCCCTATGCGTACTGAATGTATGACCACCAGCTCGATATGTCAACTCATGTCTCCCCTGGTTTTGTCAACCTACCGATGATCTCCTCTGAAAACGTCCACCCAACTAGTGTGAACATAATCCATCCCAAATCTGAGATGAAATGTAATCTGGTCGCTGGATGTGATAAGACTCATCAAACTCCATCACTCCTACTTTCTTTATTGTTTTCTTTCTCAAATTATACAAAAAATGATGCCAATGCTCACATATAAACCCCTCCCATGCATTCTAGATAGCATCACGTATGCTCTCATCGATGGAATACCATAAAACCTACAAATAATTTATAATATCAAGTTATTAATTAAATAAATTTCAAAATAAATATTATTTTTTATGTACCAGCCAATGATCAAACATGCGGTGCTAAACATCAATGAGAATCTCATCCCATGTGACCCAAGCTGCATAAAAATAATTGTGTAATATAGCGCTCCCCTGTCCAACAACTATATGCAAAAAGCTATGTAAAAAAAGAACAAATAATCAAACAATTATTATATAAATAAATTAATAAAAGCTAACTAAAATACACAGGTAAACATACCTCCGCATGCGTGAATCAAAGATAGGACATAGACGTCTCTCAGGGATAGGGTCAGGAATCATCAACCGCACAAGACCACGCCCCCTCCAAGTACTTCATGGACTGCCAGCAGTCTAAAGGTTAGATGATCCAACAACCTACTCGTCCAAAGGTAAATTGACCTCCTATAATTGACGAAATAGATTCTGTTCCATCTAAAACACGAAATAACTATTGTTATAAAATAGGTGAAAACAACTATTATATATAGATATATATTATATATGATTATAATCAGTATTTAACTATGTCAATGTTCATCTTTATCCTCATATTCATATCTGATGATGTCAATGTCTTCATATTCCTCCTCAGCATCATCAATTTCCATATGAGTTTCAGTTTCATCATCTCATGTCATTTCATATTCATTTATAACATCATTAAAATCATCATCACCATCAACCCTTAACTATGGGGTGTCATCATTGATATTCATTTCTATTTATGAAAAAGACAGATTTGGAGCAGTCTCTTGAAAAATTTCAATTCCTTGCACTTCAACTGAACCATATTCATGTTGAGTAAACTAATATTCCCAAGATTTAATTTTTATTATACTCTACCAATCATCCAACTCTTTAGCATAGTAATTTGTATAATAAATTTGATGTGCCTAATGAGCCAATAAAAATAGTTCATTTACTGCAAGAAGACTTTTATATTTAATATCAACGATTCTATGGGCCAGATGAACATGCAAGCCTCTCTCAGCATCCAACCACTGACATTTAAACATTGTTATGTAATTCTATCCTAGATAACACAATTCAATAATTTCTTCAGCATGCTGTAAAAATCAACTTTAGTTTCTCTATGATTAGATCCTCTCAAGAAGACACCACTATTGATTGTTTTTTTGATTCCCCATATGCACATGTATGAAATCAAAAACCATTCATGACATATGCATTATAAGACTTAGCCATTTTGGATGGTGGGTTACTCAAGACACATAACTGATTATCAATTTTATCAGCATGTTGAGATACCTGAAAATTTGTAAAACAGTTATCAATATAAAAAGTAATAAATTTATTTTTTTATGTTAAACCATGAATAATTTATGTTACGAGTTTTTGAAACTAGTAGGAAAAATTATTTTACCGATTTTCTTCCAGAGTAGTAGCTGTAATTTTTGAAAGATGTTTCTTAATAAGATTATCATATAACCTAAAAATAAAATAATATTAATTTACTATAACAAATATTATAGAATAAGTGATAGGATCACTCATAATAAAAATGGCGTCATTTCTTCATAGTTGAGTAGAACATATATATGAGCTATGTGATGTTCATCATATGAAATCCATCATTCACGAACTCCATCGAAGCTAAGTTCGGGCTTATTAAAAACTGATAATTTATTTCTCATTTCATTGTCAACATTTCCCTCATTATGACCCATACAATTGTGTTTTGAGGGATATTTATATTCAAAACAATGAGAGTAGAAAAAAGAAATTTCCCCTTGAAAATAAGCTTTTGTAATTAAGCCTTCAACCAATGCTTTGTTATGTACTTTTTTCCTCAATTTCTTCATGCATCTCTTGAATGGGTACATCCATCAAAACTGTACTAGACCTACACATTTTTCTTCATGTGAAAAATATAATATCCAATGTTCCATTGAGTCAAATAAAGTCAGCGGGAATATTTTTTCTTGTTTATGTAAAATTAAAACAATAACTTCTTATTGCCTGATTAGTGCATTCTAGTATGTTTTCTTCGTACAAATGTCTCAAAATAAAATATGATATGTCTATTATCGCATACCAAATATTATAATTCAACAAACCACTTAATCCAATCGGCATAAGTATTTTCATTATAACATGACAGTTATGAATTTTTAATCCAGTAATATGACCATTTCTGACACATCTGCCCAAATTGGAAACATAACCATCTAAAAAGTCTCAAATATATAATCCACTAAAAAAATAATAATCAATTTTCTTTAGACAATGTATAAGTTGCTTTTGGTTTCATTAACTTCTGTGATCTGGCATTTTCAAACAGTTCAAGTTTTGGTCGCTTGCAAATTAGGGCAAGATCTAATTATGTCTTTAAATTATCTTTGGTCTTACCTAATGTATCCAAAACTATATGAAATAAATTATCAAAATATTCTTCTCAATATGCATGACATCCAACATATGACAGACCAAAAAATCAGACCAATATGGTAGATCCCAAAAAATGATCAATTTTATCCAATTGTGTTCTTTCCCAAAGCCATCAATTTTCTATTGGTTAATTGTTGGTCTAAATGTGATGGGAGGTAATGAAGAGACAATTGATTTTACCTCTATACCTGGGATCATTTTTGGAGTTTCATTTCTTTCAATTGTACCTTTTCTGAAATGATATTTTTTCCTCCGAAAAGGATGATCGGTTGGAAGGAATTTGTGATGATAGTAAAAAAATAAGGTTTTTTCCATTGATGAGTGTAAACGCTTTAATGTCTCTCATACACTACAAACAAGATTTTGGACCATGTGTACTCTAGCCAGATAACATTCCATAAGCTAGGAAGTCACTAATTCTCCCCAACAATGCATATTTTAGTAGGAAATTCTATTTCACAACAACATCATATATACTGACACCATTACTCAACAATGAATTTAACTCATCAATAAATGGTTTGAAATCAACATCAATATTCTTTTTCAGATGTCCTGGAATTAATAAGGACAACAAGATATATTTCTCCTTCATCAACATCCAAGGAGGTAAACTGTATGGAGTTATAAATATAGGCCAACATGAATACTAATTACCGTAAAAACCAAATGGACAGATTCAGTCAGTAGAAAGAACCAATCACACATTTCAGGATTCTAAAGAAAAATACACATTCACTTTATCAATATGTTTCCATAAATCACTATCAAATGGATGATTTAAGATTTTACTAGTTGAAATATTAGTTTTGTGCCATGAAATCAATGCCACTGTGTTCTAAGACATAAATAAACATTGCAATCTTGGTGTAAGCAGGAAATATCTCAACTATTTTAAAATAATCAATCTAAACTTCACTAGTTGAGCCTATTTATACCTTGATTTTCCACATGCGGGACAACTATCCAATGACTCATTTTCACCATAATATAAGATGTAATTATTTGAACATGTATGAATCTTCTAATAACCAAGTCCCAGATTACGAACCAGCCTCTTGCAATCATATAAATTTTTGGGCAACACATTTCCTTTAGGTAATAGTGTTTTAACCAAAGAGAATATTTGATCAAATAACTATTTGAAATTCCATTATCTGATTTAATAGCCATAATTTTTTCAACCGCTTCAAATTTTCATATATTGCATCCAGGATATAATACTTCCTTAGCAGACCTCAACAACTCATAAAATTGAGATGGTTCCAACTCAGGAGTAAAATCAATATCATCCCGAGTTTCAGTTTGTTGAAAAGATGGACCTACCACATCATGTACTAAATTTTGAAACTGTGAAAGATCCAGAAACAAATTATTAGTATATTATCTGGAATTTCTTTCACCATGTTGATTCCAAAAAACATAATCTGATTGAAAACCAAAATGCAATAGATGAACTCTTTACATTGTCAAATGTGTTAAACTTCCGGAGAGCACATTTTTTAAAAGGGCACATAATTATCCCTTCTAAAAAAATTCTGGGTTTGATGATACAAATGATAATAAAGCTTTAACACCTTCAATATATATAGGATTTAAACCAGAACCATTTGGATTTCAGTGCTGATTTATGCAATCACGATCATATAATAATGACTGTTGTCGACATCCTTACTCCACATTTCTCTACAAAATATAAAATATTTAGTTTTTTAAATAATTTGATATAAGATAAACACTATCCAAAAAAGAGAAGAAATGTAAATTCACTTTTATAGTAATTTATAATAATTTCTATTATTTCATATTTATTTATAGTATTATTTTAAAATTTATACTAATCTAGAATAATTTATAATAATTTATACTAATTACCTCTAATTATTATTAGTTACAGCTAATTTATACTAATTACTACTAATTACAAGCGATATAATTTCCAGCAGATTGACACAAACTCTTTTACCTGACGACTCATCTCCTTGCAACTTTATCCAACTAAAATCAATATGAAAAATATCCTCCAGCGTACAAAGATCCATTTTTGTATGCATGAGAATGGAGAGCAGGGAGGCCTCACCGTGATTCTCACTATTATCGTGCATACAAAAATGGATATCCATATGCCAGAATAGATTTTTCATAGTGATTTCAATCGGATAAAGTTGCAAGAAGATGATTTGAAAGACAAAAGAGCCTATTTTTCCCAACTGCTCATCTCCTTGCAAATTTCTCTCGTAAAAATCAGTATAAAAAATATGATCTAACATATGTATATCAATTCATGTGAATATGAAAATGGATATCCATACATTGGAGCAGATTTTTCATAGTGATTTTAGTGATAGCAATTTGTAAAGAGATGAATTGGTGAGTAAAAGGAATGCTTCCAATCCGCTAGAAATATGCCAAATTATGATGAAATATTTCTAATTATTTATAATTATGGATAATTATTTCTAATTATTTCTAATTATTCCTAATTATTTCTAATTATTCATAATTATATCTAATTATTACTAATTATTGACAATTATTGCTAATTATTGCTAATTATTCATAATAATTGCTAATTATTACTAATTATTCCCAAGTTTTACTAATTAATCGTAATTATTACTAATTATTACTAATTATTACTAATTATAATAATTTATTACTAATTTTTACTAATTTTTACCATTTATTACTAATTAATCCTAATTAATCCTAATTAATACTAATTAATCCTACTTAATTTTAATTAATAGTAATTATTACTAATTATTACTAATTATTACTAATTAATCTTAATTATTACTAATTATTACTAATTAATACTAATTATTACTAAGTATTACTAATTATTTCTAATTATTACTAACTATTCCTAATCATTACTAATTTTTACTAAATAACTATTTATTACTAATTAATCCTAATTATTACTAATTAATCATAATTATTACTAATTAATCCTAATTATTACTAATTATTAGTAATTATTAATAAATATTACTATTTATTACTAATAAATACTATTTATTACTAATAAATACTATTTATTACTAATAAATACTATTTATTACTAATAAATACTATTTATTACTATTTATTACTAATTATTACTAATTAATCCTAATTATTACTAATTAATCATTATTATTACTAATTAATCCTAATTATCACTAATTAATCCTAATTATTACTAATTAATCCAAATTATTACGAATTAAACCTAATTAATATTAATTATTACTATTTATTACTAATTATTACTACTTATTACTCATAAATACAATTCATTACTAATAAATTCTATTTTTTTACTAATTATTCTTAATTATTCCTAATTATTCCTAATTATTACTAATTATTCCTAATTATTACTAATTATTACTAATTATTAATAATTATTGCTACTTATTACTAATTATTGCTAATTATTACTAATTATTGCTAATTATTACTAATTATTGCTAATTATTACTAATTATTGCTAATTATTACTAATTAATCTGAATTATTAATATTTTTTACTAATTATTACTAATTATTCCCAATTATTATTAATTTATCCTAATCATTACTAATTATTACTAATTATCACTAATTATTACTATTTACCACTTGTTATTACTATTTATTACTATTTATTACTAATTATTACTAATTATTACTAATTAATCATAATTATTACTAATTAATCCCAATTATTACTAATTGTTACTAATTATTACTAATCATTACTAATTATTACTATTTATTACCATTTATTACTAATTATTACCAATTATTACTAATTATTACCAATTATTACTAATCATTACTAATTATTACTATTTATTACAAATTATTACAAATTATTACTAATTATTACTAATTAATCCTAATTATTAATAATTATTCCTAATTATTACTAATTATTCTAATTAATACTAATTATTACTAATTAATCCTAATTATAACTAATTAATGCTAATTATTACTAATTATTGCTAATTCTTGCCAATTCTTGCTAATTGTTGCTAATTATTCCTAATTATTCCTAATTATCCCTAATTATTCCTAATTAATCATATTTAATCCTACTTATTACTAATTAATCCTAATTATTACTAATTAATCCAAATTATTAGTAATTAATCCAAATTATTACTAATTATTCGTAATTATTACTAATTAATTCTAATTATTATTGATCAATACTAATTATTACTAATTATTACTAATTAATCCTAATTATTACTGATTAATCATAATTATTACTGATTAATCCTAATTACTACTGATTAATCATAATTATTAGTAATTAATCCTAACTATTACTAATTAATCATAATTATTACATTGGGGGAAGGAGAGGGGCGGTCCTCGACGTCTCTCGACACCTTGTCTGCCCTAGCTCATCCAAGAGGAGGAAACCTCCTTTCTTTCGTTGCAAATCACCATGTCGATCGACTATGACCGCCTGCTTCAGACTCGATCAAGGGTCGAGACAAGGAATACTTGAAGAGCTTCTCCTTTTTTTTTTTCTGGTTTTCCGTGGGTTTCTTTTGCTTCGCTTGCGAATCGGGTCTCGAAACATACAGTCAAAAAGGGTTCACTCGCTCATGTTACAGCTTTGAATGCTGCTATTTCAGAAAGGATTGATCTCTACAAGTACTTAATAATTGCTCGCATCTGATTGATGAAAGGTATGAAACCCTGGAAACTCGTTGATCTTGTTTCCCGTCTCGCCTCTATTTGGGGATCTGAAGATTTCTAATGTGTCTCAATAAGATGCGGTTTCTTCCATATTTTGTTCCCTACTGCTAAACTTACAGGACAAGCTTGGAGTATAGGTTCAAAAAATCTAAGGCCAGAAACGCTTATGATTCATGAATGGAATCTAAGTTTCAATCTTAACGAATTTAAGGATACTTGTGCACTAGTATGGATTAAAATCCATGGACTTAATTGGGTATTATGGCACTTTGAAATTTTGTATGACATCGCTTCAGCGATTTATATCCCTATTCGAATGGATAATGTCACCAAAGAAGTTAGTTTCAACCATTTTGCATGAGTTTTGGTAGAGGTAGACTTATGTACCACATTGATTGATAGAGTGGTGCTTTCCACTTCACATGATGAGATCAACCTTCAAATTGACTATGAGAAAGCTCCTCCATTTTGTGTCTCTTACCGAATTGCAGGTCACTCGATTGATGCATGCAGAAGAGAACTGGTTTGTTCCAACTGTCAAGCTAAAGGTCATAACATGAAAAACTATCGAAATAAGAATAACTCGGAGTCTGACCAACGCTTTGATGCTCAGGACAAGAACCCTGTTGATGATTCAGTTCCTAAGAACCTAAATCTTCTAGTTGGACAGAATCCTACCGTTGAGGTAGGGTCTGGAATTGATGTTGAAGCCCCTTCTTTGAAAGATGGATTCACTACTCAAGGTGACCCTATTTTGATTTCTCATGCCCGAATGAATGGTAAAGTCACTTCATCTTGGGCAGATATGGCTGAGGATAGTCACATGGATGTTAATAATGCTTACAAGGATGCTATTAATGGGATTTACTTTAAAGATGTGTTGTCTAAAGGTATAGTAGATGAATGTGACAACGAATCAGATGAAATCCAGACTATCAAGGAGCACTCTGCTCATGAGGCTATGGATTTCAGTTTGTGGAAAGAGCAGATAATGGCTAATGTTAAGGACAGAAAATGGAAGAATAAAATGGAGGTTGTTACCTCAAAGAGGATTAAATCCAACAAGGATGTCAATAATTTTGATCATATGAAGGTTAATGAGAAGGTCTTACTCCGCATTTCTCAAACTTCTTCTGAGCCAAGAAGAATCCATAGGAGGTCTGCAGCTCCCTCCTCCCCACATGCAACTCCTAATGCAGAGATTTTATCAAAGAAATGTACTCAGAATGCATTTACTACTTCTATAATCAATAACACTAAATGTTATTCAGATTCTAGTTTTCTAGCAATAAAGTCTCTTGAGTAGGTTCATCTTCTTTCCAAGGAAGTTATTTCCTCACCTTTAGAATTAGTAGATTCTAAAGGGACAGATACATATGTGGTTGTGCACAACAACTCCCAATTGAATTCTGGGATGGGTTCTAGTGGGATAGGGATTCCTATTTGCACTGTTGTTTTGCATGAGTAGGGAAAGATTGGACATAAACATACTACTCCTTTGGTTTCAAAGGTAGAAATCTCTATGGGGGTAGGACCATCACTTTCTCTATGCTGCAATGTCCATGCCTAGACTGCTACTCAGAATGTAATTAAAAATGTTAATACTCATAATCCTTTTAAAATTCTTGGCTCTGTCAGCAGCGACGATGATGGAAAATAAAGTGATGGTGTGCACAAGATTGATGACATGAGTGAAGATTTCGCCGCAGACCTCTCAGAGGATGAGCTGGGCCCCAAATATAGGTCAAGACTTGGAAGAGGTTACGTCACCCTCATAGTAGTGGTGGAAGTCTATCTCATCACAATATGACCGTATGCTCCCAAGTTTCTTGATGTCTCATGTTTTTTTGGTAGACTCTTTTGGTCTTGTTTGGTTCCTCCTATATTGTTATGTTTTTTATTTTATAAAGAGGCCTTTGCACCTCAACCTTTAAATCCTAATTATTACTAATTAATCCTAATTATTACTAATTATTCCTAATTATTCCTAATTATTCCTAATTATTTCTAATTATTCCTAATTATTACTAATTAATCACTTTTATTACTAATTATTACCAATTACAACTAATTATGGCTAATTATTACTAATTATCTTTAATTATCACTAATTGTTAAAAATTATGACTAACTGTTACTATTTATTATTATTTATAAATATTCATTTCAATTTATTACTTATTAACGTTAATTATTACTAATTATCACTAATTATTACTAATTATGACTAATTATTAATGATTATTAATAATTTTTCTAATTAATACTAGTGACTACTAATTAATAACAATTAATATAACTATTAATTAATACTAATAACATATAATTGTAAAACAAATAATGCAAAAATAATAATCTAATTCTAATTTAATTTAATTGTAGCTAATTAACAATAATTATAACTAATATCAAATAAAATGAATTAACTAAAAAATAAAATAAATAGATAAATACTTTAAAACTGATTTTTTCAGAGGATTTAAGCCATGAATATTTCTCTGATTTAAAATTTTTAACTTTGAAACTTTTTGAGAGAGAAAATGTAAGTAGTGAGGGAGAGAGGAGTATAGAAAAGAGTGGAATGGGAGGAAAAATGATAGGGTATATATAGGTTAGCTTAGTTGCGACGAGACCCATCACAAATACTAACCCCCTATTAATTAGGGTTATTGGTTAAAAAGTTATTTGGGATGGGTCCTGGTGCAAATACCAACCTACCGACATAATATTTGCGACAAGAGATAAACCCCATCACAAATACACTTCCTGTAGTTTGGCACGAAACTCACACCAAACCTTTTGTGATGGGTTGAGGGTCCCATCACAAATAGTCCCTCTTGACAGACTATTTGCGATGAGACCCTTCTCCATCACAAATACCCCATCACTAATACCTGCTTTTCCATAGTGTTGATTTATCTGGTTATTATACCGTTCTTTTGGGTTATAGGGCATGTGTTACGAGCGGTGATGGTTCTTGGTCCCCATTTAGAGACATATTTGGAATCTTAATGCTCCACTGAATTCCAAGCGTTTCTATTGGAAAATGTGTAGAGGTATCCTACCCACATACGCTCACCTGTCCGATAGGCACATCTTTGATAACGACATGTGCCTGCTCTATGGGAGTACGACTGAGACAGATTTTCATGTCATTTTTTTTCTACCCTTGGGTCACCAGGACTTGGTCCACATGTGTGACACAAGATCTCATTCATTGGAGAAACCTTGATAACGTTAATCTCATTGTGGGGGATTGGTTTGGTACTTTTCCTGCTCAGACTATTATAGGACTATGTATCCATTCCTGGATTATAAGGTTTTGTCGTAACACCTTCATTTTCAAGAACATTATTAAATACATCATGGTATGGATTTCTAGGATACATAATTGGGGCACTTAGTGGCTTGATGGTAAGGGGATCATCCACCTTCACCTGTTCATTCCCTCCATATCCGATGGATCACCCCCCCTTTGGGCATTCTAAAACATAATAATAACACAGTGACTCCTAGGGATGGTTCTGTTGGCCTAGGGGTAGTCCTCCAAGATCATTCTAGCTCTATTATTGTGGATCTTTATTCCTCATAAATTACTGGTTGGTCTCCTCCTTTGGAAGAGGCTGTAGCTATTTGGAAGGGTGTGCGGTTCATCTCATCTCTTGGATGGAAGGATGTTGTGGTTGAATCTGATTTTTAAGTTATTATCAATGCTCTGAAGGAGGTTGAAGGTGACCACCAAGAATATGGGTCCATTATCGAAATTATCAGATCTTTGGAACCATTGTTCTCTTATTGTTGTTTCTCCTTTGTGAGGAGAGAGGGAAATCATGTAGCTCATTTTATTTCCAAATAATTTTTTTATTTTATTAAAAGCCACTTTAAGGAAAAGTGGGAACCATACAGAATCATTCACAACAGCAGAAAAAATGGACCCTCCAAAAAGAAGTTCACCACATATTTCAAAATTCAAAAAATTAAAACAGCACCAACATACCACGCCTCGAACTGTCACCATGCACCCTATTCAAATTTCAAACAACATATCCACATCATTTCCTCAATCCACAAACCCTACAGTGAGATGAGACCATCATCAACCAATGTGTTGCCACCATCAGCAAAACACCTCTTTCACCTACACAGTTCCACTGTTCACTCCAAAAATCTTCATAATCACTAATTCCATACCTCATTGTCGCTGATCGATCATCTTCATCATCACCCCCTGAATCCTCCTTCTCAAACTCACTTCCCAAAGAATATTGAAGACCACTGGGCAACTCCACCTCAGTGAGAACAATGGAATCCTGGATAAAGAGTAGAGAAAAAATAGGCTTTTGCATGAAGATACAACGGTAAGACCATCTCTGACCGGGATACCTCAAACTAGGGAACATGATTAACTAGAAAATACCTGAACAAATATAACCCCAAAATCGACCTCCCTGAACAACCATGCTAATGCAACCCTCGTCACTATCCCCAAGCCACAGAAACGCTGGCGGAATCCAAACAGAATCCACTGAAACCCACTAACACTGTGAGACGAGACTCCTTTAGGAACAACACGTCCATAAAAAACCAGAGCCACTAAATAATCTAAAATGAGGAAGAAATAGTCCAGACGTCAACTAGTCGATGCTCTCCTTCGCCTATGCCATCCATGACGCATCATAAAATCTTCCCTATGCCGACACCAAATCCGACATCAAACCAAAAATATAAAATAAAAAAAACTCAACAAAATACAAGAATAAATTTTTAAGAGAGAGGTAAAAAGAGTGATATTGGAACTTGAGGAGGAAACGGGGAAAATGATACCATGGATGAAATCCTAGAAGGAGACTTGGGGATGAAACCCTAAAGGAAGAAGTCCAGAAGTGCTGAGAGGATCCTCAATCACCAAACCACATCTCAAAAACTCAGTGTTCCCTCCACTCCAAATCCAACTTGGATAGGAGCAGTGGAAATTGAGGCCAAAGATCAGTAAGGAGCCTAATAAAAGATGTCATGGAGTATGGGGAGGAGAAACATGGAGTGGAAAGAAGAAAAACAGGATAAACCCTAGGAGGGAGGGGAAGAAGGCAGAGATATGAGAGTGTCAAGAGAAACCCTTTGAGTGTTTTCTTGTAAAAAAATATGTATACTTATTAATTTTTTTTAAAATTTTTATCTATTTGTTATTTATTTAGTATATTTTATTTTTATAAAAAAATACGTATTAATATTTTCAAAAAAAAAACTGTGTAAATATATACATGTATATAAAAAAATCAATTTTCAAAATAATGTAACATATAAGGTTCTAGAATATTTGTATTGACATAACAATAATAATGGTACCATCAGAGTGAAAATTTGATATCATTTGAAAAAAATATATTAGATCAAAGTTTATAAGTGAAAAAAGTGTTTGCATATATTAAGGAGAGAGAATATCAATTGGGTTGTGTGCGTGGAGAATGGGGTGTGTGGGCATTATAGGTATGATAATATAATTATTAATTTTAATAAAACACTCTCAATCACCATATCTATCTCCACATATCCCTGATACACGTGCGCTGCATCCAATCTATGAATTAATCCTCTATTTTATGTGGGAAATAGAGAACAGTCTAATCCCGTGATTTTAGTATAATATATATATAATATAAAGTATATATAAATGTTAATATATAATATATAATATTGATTCGATTGATTTAGTATTCAAAGTTTATAATTAATATTTGTATTTCTATTCCTAATATTATTATAGTGATTAATAAATTTCATTATTAATTATAATTGAACATTTTTGTAATTATTATTAATGTGTTATTATTATTTTATGTATAATTTTATTAGTATTACTTTCCTAGTATGGTTAATTATATATATTTATAATTATAAATTTTTCTAACTCTACTTGTTACTATTTTTATTATTTTACCTAATTATTATTACCATTATTTATATTATTAAAATATACCCCCATAGGTAGTAGGGTGGTAAGGGAGGGTGTAGTTTTGGGGCGACGGTCATGGGATCGAGTCCTCAAACCAATTTATGTAATTGTGTGTGTGTGTTGTAATAAAATTTACTACTACTACTACTAATACTACTACTACTGCTGCTGCTGCTACTGTAATTTTTGTTGTTGTTATTATTATTATTATTATTATGAAAATGTGTATAATTCTATAATTGACTGAATTTAACTTATACCCTCAGTATATCTAATCACTTAATTGAATACAAGGATCCTATTTGGATTATAATCATTAAAAGTGGGAATCCTAGCCTCAAAACATAAAAAAGGTAGTGTTGGCCCTCTTTAGGTACACACCATCAACACCCTCCGTACTCACCTTCTAGCCCAGTGGAATAATCACTCCCACCTTCCTTTCCTCTCACCAGTACACCATACACCATAAATTTTTCGATCATTTATAAATAAATATATATTTTTATAGTTATATACACATCTGTGAAATTATTAGAATTTAATTTTAGTTAGAGTTGAATCTGTGTTATTTTTTTTTAAAATCACTTAATTGAATATAGTGATCCTTTTCGGCCGTACAATCTTTAAAAGTGGTGATACCAGCCTCAAACAACAAAAATGAAACTTCAACCCTTTTCTGAATCACACCATCGACACCCTCCCTACCCGACTTCAAGACCAGTGTCGGAACCACTCTCGCCTCCATTGCCTCTCACCAGTACACCATCATCCAGGACTGTTTCAGTTATTTATAAATAAATATACAATTATATATACATGATTATCTTTATTTATTTACATATAAAAATTTTATTATGTAAATAAAGATTCAAATAGATGTACATAAAAAAATTATATATGATGTTTGTTTGTAAATATGTGTGTTGATACACATATATATATTTTTTATATATTCTAATATATGGAAATAAATTTTAATATATATATATATATACATTAAAAAAACTAATAAGAGATTTATTATTTTTCATGATGATTTGTTTATAAGTGAAGGCATATAATTGTCTTGGAATTTGGTGGTGAGTCTTGGGTTGGATTTAGCCTTTTATTATAGCGATTTATTATTATCATTATATATCGAAATTTAACATGTTTTTAATTAGAATTAATATGTAATTAATATTTTATGTATAGTTATATTAGTATAACTTTTTTAATATACATAATTATATAGATTTATAATTTTAATTGTTTCCAACTCTTATTATTACTATTTTTATTATTATACATAATAATAATAATTATCATTATTGTTGTTATTTTTTTGTATTATTATTATTATTTTTATTATTAACATGTACCCCCACAAGCAGTGGGGTGGCTAGGGTGGGTGGGGGTTTGGGGTGGAGATCATTGGGTCTAGTCCTGTTACTGATTGATGTAATTGACCGTGTGTTGTAATAATATTTATTATTATTATTATTATTAATTATAAAATGAGTATAATTATATAATTGAAAAATAGTGGGGATCCCAGCCTCAAACCATTAAAAATGTTGTGTTGGCCCTCTCTAGTTGCACTCCATTAACACTCTCCCTACTCACCTTCTCGCCTGATGTCACAACCACTCCAGCCTTCCTTCTCACCAGTACACCATCCTCGATGACTATTTCGATTATTTATAAATAAATATATAATTATAGATTTATATACACATGTGTGTAATTACTATCATTTAATTTTAGTTCGAGTAGAATCTTAATTATTAATATTTTTTGAAATCATTTAATTGATTATAAGAATCCTTTTTAGCCATATAATCTTTAAAAGTGGGGATCCCATCTTTAAAACATAAAAAAGGCAACATCATCCCTCTCAAGTTCCACACCATAAACAACCTCCCTACTCACCATGTAGCTCAGCGTCACAACCACTCTCGACTTCATTACCTCTCATGAGTGCACCATCATCCATGACTATTTCAATTACTTGTAAATAAATATATATTTATATATTTATATACACATGTGTGTAATTAATATCATTTAATGTTATTTAGAGTTGAATTTGAATTGTTAATTTTTTTTAAATCACTTAATTGAATACATGGATCCTTAAAGCCTTATAATCCTTAAAAGTGGGGACACCACCCTCAAACCATTAAAAAAAAGCAATGTCAGCCCCCTTGCACACCATCGATACCCTCCCTACTCCCCTTTAAGCCCAACGATACAACCACTCCTTCCTTCCCAGCCTCTCACCAATACACAATCCTCCATAACTATTTTTATTTATTTATAAATAAATATACAATAATATATATTTACTTATTTTTATAGATTTACATATATTATATAAATAAAGATTCAAACATATGTACATAAAAATTTATACATTCTGATATATGTAAATAAATTTTAATATATATATATATACATTAAAAAACTAATAATAAATTTATTATTTTTCATGATCATTTGTGTATAAGTAAATACATTTAATTGGCTTGGCATTTGAGGGCGAGGCTTGGGTGGCTTTTGGAATTTTATTAAAAAAGTGTCCAACAACCTAGTTGGCTAAGGGGAGCCCACAACCATTGATTAGGTGGGTAGGGTCAACCCACACCTTTCCATTGGGGGTGGTATGTGGACAGATAGTGGTTGCCTGTATGCCCTAGGATAAAGCGCACTTTATGAGTAGCATAGTGCCCGCTCAACCACACAAAGATGAGATCGTGAAAGTTGTAGTAAAGTCAGTGTGCATAGGTAGATGCTTTCTATAATTATTATCATTTATTGTTAGTAAGATTAGAATCTGAAATCTCAATGTTTTTAAAATATCTTAATTTAATACAAGGATTATTTTCAGCCCCAAAATCTTTAAAGGTGGGGATCCTGATCTCAAACTATAAAAATAAGGCGGCGTTGGCCCTCTCGGGTAGCACACCATCAACACCCTCTCTACTCGTCTTCTAGATCTGCATCGCAACCACTCCCGCCTTGCCACTCACCACTAAACCATCCTCAATTAATGTTTCAATTATTTATAAATAAATATATAATTATATATTTATATAGATGTGTGTGTAATTATTATCATTTAATGTTAGTCAGAGTAGAATCTAAATTATTAATTTTTTGAAATCACTTAATTGAATACATGGATCATTTTTGGACTTATAATCTTTAGAAGTGGGGATACCAACCACAAAAAATAAAAAAGGTGTTGTTATCCCTCTCCAAAAGCACACTGTTGATACCCTCCCTACCCGACTTCTAGCCCGACGTCATAACCACTCTCGCCTTTATTACCTCTCACCAGTACACCATCCCCCGTGATTATTTCAATTATTTATAAATAAATATATAATTATATATTTGCATGTAATTATTATCATTTAATGTTAGTCAGAGTATAATAAAAAAATATTTATCTTTTTTAAGTATCTTAATTGAATAGAGGGATTCTTTTTGGCCATATATTCTTTAAAAGTTGGGATCCCAGCCTCAAACCTTAAAAAGGTAGTTTTAGCCCTCTTCAGCTACACACCATCAACACCCTCCCTACCCACCTTCTAGCTTAGTGTAGTAACGAATCCCGCATTTCCACTCACCACTGTAACATCCCTCATGACTGTTTATATTAATTATAAATAAATAAATATTTATATATTTATATACATGTGTTAGGGGGAGCGTTGAAATGGATGTCTAGAATAATGACCAAGATCTAATGAGGCATTTTATATGGTTACAAATTGATTTAGAAAAATCAATTTATTTAAATAATAAGAATCGATTTAACAAGGTTAATGTTTTTATCAGATCAAAAAAGAAAAATAGGAAACACCACCAAGATATAATGTGCTTCATATTGATTTGATCCTACAAGCATGGTGAGAACCCCACCCTGGGAAGATTCTTATAAAAGAAATGGATACAAGAAAATAAATACTTGATGTAAGAAAGTAAAATACTAGAGAATCTATCTGAGGAGTCTGACCTTGCAAGACCAGGTCGCAGTGATGAACAGTTGGAGTTTGTGTCCTAGGACCAACTGATTATACATTGATTACATGTTTATTTGATGAATTGAATATTAATTGAAAATATTATTACATATTTTACATTGTTCTACATGACTTTAATGTAATAATGTCCTAGAGTATTTTTCATATTGATAAGTTCATAGTAGTTCCCCACTATGATGAGAATCATGAAGTTATATGACAATATTTTTAATATAGTTTTGCAGTGGGATAACATATTATAATGGGACAAATAATATAGAGACTATTATGTGTAATTACTCATAAGTAGACGAGGATTATTCTCTGGAAGTTTGCACTTGGTAATATCCATGATGAGAGATTATGAGAACAGACCTACTGGTAGTAATTCCACATATGTTGGCGGGAAGTAGGGCGTGTTGGGTGCATCATGATTGAGAATAGAAAATTGTTGTGTACAACAAATTCCCTCTCGACTCCTCTTTATCTATCCCTATGAAGAACAATAAATACAAGAGATATTTCTTCAATAATAAAGAACGAGAGATCAAGAATGAACAACACAATACATTCAATTTTCTGTGCTAGAACCCAAAGATTGAGTGGCATTTCTCGGAGATAATAAGAGCATGTATGGATCACTGCTAGAGTGATTCTATCCTTGGAACCTCACAACGCAACAAAGGAAACCCCAAGGTGTCTTTTTGGATGATCAATGAAGAAAGTTCCTAATAATAGGTATTAATTTACTAAACTATTAATTAAATTAATTATAAATTTGACATGAAAGATCCTTGTTTATGGTTTCAGAAAATGATAGTTAAATGAAATTTTAATATATCTCCCACCATTGCATGCTTCTGTTGCACCCATAACCAACAAGTGGTATGAGATAGATCACATTTAAATTTATAATTATTTATTTGATTGTTTATCTATGTGAAATTATGGTTATATTTTAATTTCATGCTATACATTATTTAATATGATTTGAATTAACATATCATCAACATAATAAACATGTTTTTTCAATGTTTCATTTTCTTAAAGGTTCAAGAACAAATAAATAATGACTATATATTCCATCGATAAGTTCCAAATCTTTTTCCTGTAAAAATGTGTTACAGGGCATGTAGCTGGAGCACACACTGTGTACCCATGCACACTATAAATGGATGTGTTGAGTAGTTAATTACATGTGGTGCATTTATTGTACACTGTGTGTTGACCAGAACAATTTTTCACACAAAAAGATGATACATGGATTATAGCTGGTATGTACTCATTGTGTAATTCAGTCTAGTTAACACACCAAATCCCCAGGTGTGTGACTCAGATACACAACAACTGCGGTACACGACGTGTAGTTTGATTGTACATGATTTTCAGTCTCCCAATTAATGGAAGAATTAAGTTGCATTAAATTGACAATTGCAGCATTAAAACATTAATTTATCTATTTGAACCTATTGTGTGTTTGAAAATTTAACAGCGGTATTAAGTTTTTTTAAATGGTCAATCAATTTATTGTAATAAATAAGTTATTATTGATTTTTCCATTTATTTTTCATATATTTCATAAATGATGGGAATCTATAATTAATTTTGGATAATAATTAATATTAAAGGGAATTAATAAATTAATTTATTAATTTATTAAGGCAAGTGTGTTTATCTTAATGATAAAGAACAAATAAATAAATGAATGCTAGCTGGATACTTTTGCGTATTCATTGCATGTATGACCATTCATAAGCTTGAAAAAGACCTATGTATGTGTTTTATATTTTAATTTAATTTATTGCACGAATTTTCAATTATTTATTATTAAATTAAATATGATGTTCTACAAGTCATCCCTCCCTCAATTATTATGTAGGACCTGCGTGTCCAAGGATATTTATGTCATCCTTTTTTAACTAAACCTTTGGTTCCCCTATTCTATGTGTGATTCATAAATACATGTAATTGATGGAGTATCCCAAGTCACATGGAGAATTTTCAAGATAGAACCATAATAATGTCAACTCATGTGATATGAAAGTTACAGATGTAATGCTGTAACTCATGCCAAGACCGACAAGATGAGTTATTCCCCCTATGTCATAGGTTGATTTAATGTTTTCTCATTAAATCAACCATTAGATAAAGCTCATGAATGGGTCATTTAATTAATTAATTATTTCAATCTATGCAATTATTTATTTTAAGGATGCAAGGGTGCATTCACATAAATAAATGAATTAATGTGAAAATATGGAATTTAAATTAATGTATTATGTGTAAATGTTTTATATAGCATTTTTAATTAATTATGTAGCATACACATATTATTAACAATACATATAAAGGATAAAATAAGATAAAATTTATGCTTAATAAATTAAATAAATGATTTATACCTAAATTTTTTTTCCAATATGGTTAATTAATTAACTAAAATCTTATTAATATTAAAAATACATGTAAAGTATAAAATAAGATATAATTTATGCATAATCAATTAAAACCCCTCAAACTAATATTATATCAGACTAAGTCTTCTGTTACTTGATTAATAACAAAACTCAATAAAAATAAGTGTTTTACTAACCCTTATTGGGACACTTAATTTTATAAGGGGAGTTATTATAATGGTTTTGGGTTAACTTAACCATTTCACATCAAGAGTAGAATCCCTTTCTAGACTTGGTGTAATTTGGAGACAAGTGTTGAGCCAATACAAGTTAAGATTTCAGGATTGGGTAATCCACTAAATGAATCAAGGAGATGCATGCCCTTAGTTGGAAAACACCTTCCTATCTAAATACCTTCAAGTAGTTTGACCAACCCTTATTAGGGTTGGGAAAATGGGTATATAGATATTTTACACTATAATGTTAAAGCAAATAAACATTATAAGTTCAATGGTGAGGGTTATTGGTACATGAAAAATAGTGGGAGATTTAATAAAATCAATTAATTGATTATATATCACTAAATTTGTAATCAAGAAAAAGTAATAATAATATACTACTTTAATTGTATAATAAAATGAAGATCTCTTCATCCAAATTATCTCTATGGTCAATATTTGAGGAAGACAACCTCCTAATTAGAGGTAACTTCTAATAGTGGTTTAGATGCCTTAAGTTAGTTCTTCACCATGAATGAAAATCTTAGGAGCTAAAATCATCAATGCCTGATCCACCAGTTTTGCAGGTGAGCGATGAAGGGATCCTTTTATATGAAAAACATTTGAGCAATATGGTCAACATTCAATTTTTGATGCTTTCATCAATTTTTGAGAACTCATTAAGTCTCATGAAAACATGGATGTGTATTGTATGCTTGAGAACCTCTATAGTCATTACCGAGAGAGAGATAAACCTGAATAGTTTGATATTTCCATTTTGATCTTTCAAAAAAATCCCAGAGAGGGTTCCCCATATCGGAATCATGTTTTCAAGATCATTAGATACATTGTGCACCTTGAGGTTCTTGGGATTAAACTCCCTAAATAATTGGGAATCGATCTCATTATGGCATCACTTCCTCAGAGAATCTCTATCTTTATTGCTAATTTTAATATTAACATACATTGGGAAGTATCTTATAGATCTTATCACTCTTCTTCTCCAATTATATAAGGATACAAAGTGTGAAAATACTTCTATCCTTATGGTGAACAAACAGAAATGGGAATCAAAGAGATTTAAGACCAAAGATTCTTCACACCCTTCTAATAAGAGGAATATTGAAGGGAAATCAAGGTAACAATATGTTTTTTATTTCACATGTGGCAAGATGGGCTTGTGTAAGAAAAACGACACCCATCCAAAGAAGCAATGGAAGCTTCATGTGAATTTTTTATCGAGTTCAATTTATCTATTTCAAAAAATTGGGGATTAGATACAAATTATGGTTCTCACATATGTATTAAAATATAGGAACCAAGTAGATTAAAAAATATTGACCGTGGGGAGGTAGATCTATGAGAATCCAATGAAGCTAAACCTATTTTTATAACTATTGAGGACTATCGCCTCATGTTTCTGACTAGAATGATCTTGGGTTTGAAAGTTTTTTATTATGTTCCATATATTACAAAAACATTATTTCATTATCAAAAATGGATTAATATGGATTTATTATCAAATTGAGAATAAATGTTTCTTCTTTTATAAAGATATCATTTTTATTGTATGACACATTTAAATAATGGTCTTTATGTGTTGTATTACATGAACCAATTAATGGAAATCGATAACAAAGTTACTTCACATGACTCATACCACTCCTAAATTTGAAATCACTAGATAGGACATTTAAAATAAAAGTTCTTGACTAATTTCATCAAGATGCATATTTATATTCTTTTGAATTAAAACCACATGGTGTATGTCACACATGTTTATAAGGAAAAATTACCAACACCCCATTTAGTAGGAAGGTTGAAAGGTCTAAATTGCTTCTTGAAGAAGTACATAACAAGGTGTTTGGACAATTTCCTATTAAATCATGGGGTGGGTAGTCATACTTGAGAAATTTTATGGATGATTTTATTATATATTTATATCTCTACTTAATGAGGTATAAGTCAGATTCTTTTGATAAATTCAAGGAATACAAGAATAAAGTTGAGAACCATCTTGGTAAGAAGATTAAGAAACTTAGCTCAAACCATGGTGGATAATATCTTAATCAAGACTTAAATGATTACTTATGGGAGTTTAAGATCCTATCCCAACTCACTCATCTTTGAACACCTCAGTTGTAACGTCTTTACTCGGGTTCCACATGCTGGTGCCCCGAGCCGGTTGGACACATGGCCTTAGGAGTGCCTCCCCATATTCCAGAGGTTACCAACTAGTAGTGAGGGTATAATATAGATATTGTGGTACAAATATACCCTCCTTATCAAAGCAGAATAATGGTGGATATAAATAAACAATATCTAACTAATGATAAACAAAAACCAGATTAATACCATAACCAATATAGACCAATATCACATGATAAATCAAAAAAAAAAAAAAAATTCCAAAACCAAAACCATAGATATTTCATTCACCATATGTGTCAAGTGTCAAATGAAAATAAATAAATAAATAAATACACTGAAATATTCCAAGCAGGTCCCGACATCATGTCTAGTTCCCTTTTCCATGCTTTATCCCAACTCATCCATCTAACATAGGGATCTTTCCCTAACCCTATCCTACAAAAATGAAGTCAATTTGAGCACCAATATGGTTTCCCAAGTAGGGTGTAAGTACAACTCAATAGGCCACCACCAATGACATCTAAAACAATATCTAGTATATAATAGTTTATATAGTTGTATAAAGAATAAAGTATGATATATAAAGTAACCCGTTTTCACATTTCATTATCTTATAATTAACCCAATATTTCCCCAGGTTCATGATGACACCCAAACCATCAATACATGATTTGGACCATGCTGAAGTTTGAACCATACCTAAAGGTATATCACATTTCATTACATCCTTGGTTTTTATCAATAAAATCATTCCAATTTCACATTCAAACTATGGGGGCCTATAGCATCATTCTGGAACCCCGTGGGTTTTTGGAGAAGCTATCCCCATCCCAAAATTTAGTTATTGAAAATATACATAAATATATTGGAGGCCTAGATTAGTATTATGGAACCCCTTGGGTATTTGGAGAATCATTCCCTATCCCACAACTCATTAAAAAATATCACAACACATGGTTCCATATTTCCAACCATTTAACATCAACTATCATAATTCAATATTCAAAAAAATTCACAATTTCATTTACCAAGAAAATAAAAATTTTAAATCTTAATTTTCATCTTATCAGAACACCCCAAGGGTTTCTACCAATTTTAATCATCACACCCCATGGGTCACTATAAATTTTATAAACCATTAATCAATCAATTTCATAATCCCATTTCTCACCAATTCCATTCTCACATAATTAAACAATTTCATTATCACATGGTAAGATCAATATATTCGTTAATTTAATTTAGAATGAAATTTCCAAATGTGGAAATTGTAATTTCACAATTTAATACTCACAACCATTATCAAGACTATGGGATTTTATAATTATACCACTTACCTTAGGGTCATTGAAAAACAATAGCTAACCCTCATCCCTCATTTCAATGGAGGATGTACAAAAAAACAACAACTAAGAAGATTGGGAATCAAAACCTAGGATAAAGATCAACCCCCAAAACCAAAAACTGTCAAATGATTCCACCGCTTCATTGGAAGAAGGTGGAATGGAAGGAAATCAAAGAAAAAAAGTCTTATTGGGTATCAAACACCAATCTGTGATGATTAGAGATGAAGAAATCACTCCAAATCCACTGAGAGTCACCCTAGGGTAGAGTGTATGTAACACCCCGACCCCAGTTACCCAGAGTCGGTGCATTACTTCATAACATTGGCATGATCAAAAAAGATCAAGTCTTGAAAGACCGATTAGTTCAGTAGCCTTGGAAACACTAGATACTTTCATAAATGTTACATTACATCATAAAGTGAAAAACTATAATAACAAAGTCTCCATAGTCCACACTCATATCCTCTTCTGACTATCCCTGCAGGTCATTCATACAATACTTCTTCACATCCTGGAAAATATTAAAACATTGAAAGGGGTGAGCTCAGATGCTCAGTAAGGATAACAATATTGCGGAAGCTTTCGTAAATAAACATTAACATTTAAGGCAATGTATAACTAAAACAAAAGCCTTTTTAAACTTTAACTTCAGCATAATATGACAAAAATAAAATTAAATAATTCCATTTACTTACTCACATGGATATTCTACTAGTCGAATAATCACATGCAATATCAATAACCACTTTTATAATGATGGAATGCATAATGCCAGACTATCATAACCACGTAGCCAAGGCCTCGTGCCAAGACCACAAATAAGATTTTGTCAAGGCCTCATGCCAAGACACTAGTTTGTCTCATGAGACCTACCGATGCATCGAGGAGCTGTAGAGGGCTCCACCCGTCACTTATTAAGTCCAATGCATTCCTCATATGAATAGGTTTAAACAAATCATAAACCATAACATAATCGTATCACATAAAACATGCATAAAGGAAACATAACATTTCCACATTTCAATCACAAGATATCAATACAAAACATTGATATAATAAAAAAACTTTCAAAACCATTTTCAATACCAAAATAAAAGAAAGTTAAAACTTTGTATTTATTTTTCATTAAAAAAAATGTTATGTCTTGTAGAGGAAGCCGAAACCCAAATAATGGCCATAGCGGCGGAGAAGTTGTTGTCACCGCATACGTACGACAAGAAAAACATTCCTTTTTGTCGTTTAGTAAAACACTTCGTATAAAAATATTCCTTTTGAATAAATGTAAAAGTAAAAGGGGTTTATACACCTTATAAAGGAAAGTTGTGTATAAAACCAAATATGCCTCAATGAAAGGAGATTGAGATGAAGTCCCTCAAAAAGATCATTTTTTTAAATAAAATAGATCTATTATGTGTATTCACTATAAGTACACATAAAGAAAGTACAAATACAAGATATGACATAATAATATCATGACATAATTTGAAAGTAGGAGATTAACCCAAAGAATGGAAATTGGGTTAAGAAGTTCCCTTACCTCGTGTCCGAATTCACTCGACCGTTATTTGATCTCCTGAATAATAAACTAGAGTTAATTTATAATTTCTTAATAACCTTTTTCAAATTTATTATTCATTTTATATCACTTATTACCATGTTATTAACATTATGTAATTATTTATGTTAATAACGGTCGTTTTGTCGATCTTTGGTACTTGAGTCAAAAATAAACTTCTTATAATTACAAGTTGTTCATGTGGTGAAATATACATTATATCCAGAATTATATTCATGATATAGATATCATATATATCATATATATACAGTATATACATTCATTTATAATATTACATAACATTTAGAGGTAAGAAATGAAATGCACCGTTCATGGAGACGGTAAACCGTACGTACGCATGGACGCTACTTTCATTTCTATTTCGTATTTAATGGAATGAAATCATAATAGTATAAAGGTGTATTATAATTAAAGTATAATATCATATATAATATCATTTACTCCATCCTTTATACATCCCACATATGGCATTAACGATTCAAATCACTTTGAGGGGGCGGTAGTCCGCACTTCCTAAAATGAAAATATCGCATTTACCCATAATGGAAACCATAAAGGTATTCCATAAATGAAAAATAAAGAAGCTTAAGTAAAACATAAACATATTATATATCATATATAAATATAGTGACATATTAATGGCCACCTTTTAAGGTGTTATATGAGTGTTGAACAATCATCGTTTTGTGAGGCAGAAATTTGCCATCCACAGAAACAATATGTTCTTTAACCATTAGATGTAGGTGTGTGTAAGTGTAGCTCGAATAATCATTATAACAACATCCTAGTATATTGAGGATACTTTTGTTTTTACAAAATAAATGAATAAAAAGAGTTTAAGGGGTTGGAGAAGCAAAATAAAACAAAAGAACACAAGAGAAAACACTACCTTTAAAACGAGTAACTCTTTTTGATTTGAGACAAAGGCTTCCTTGGGAAGAATTATGCCCAAAGTGAGGCTTCTAGGAGTAATAGAGGGAAGTTGGGAGAGTATTTTGGCAGAGGTTGGCCGATAAAAATGGCCTGAAAGTGTAAATAAGGTGGTAGTGGTGGGGGCCTTTTATAAGAGGAGAGGAGGGGCACTCTTGGAAAGTAATGAAATGTTACTTTATTATACAATGCTTTTCGGATTCTAAAGGTCCCACACTTATATAATTCGAGGCTAAGGTGATAAGGGTTCAAAATATTCTCATAAAATAGGCTTTGGACAAGTTTAATGCTTATATTTTACATTATCCTTCCATTTTATTAAAATTGTTAATTAATGAGGTAATCGCTGCATCATCATGGTGTCATAAATATTTTAATTTATTTAATGTATAAAAATTATAAAAAAAATATCATGATGTATTAAATCTTTTTAGATTTCTAATGAATATTTATAGTAAAAAATATGACTTGTATAACCCAATTTAAAAATTGTTTTAGTAAAACAACTTATGTTTGTGACATTTTTATTTTAACTTTAAATAAAAGTTATTTATGTCATTTTCCTACCAAAGTGGCTCCATGGGGTCCCCAAGTTGACCCATGTATTGTATTGGTCGGCCATGATTCATCCAATAGTTTTAGGACAAGTGTCAAGGTCATTTCATATTTTTATAATATCATTTTTACCTTAAATTTCACCAATTACCTTTAATCGCGATTAATTAAACTTAAAAGTTACTATTCACCAAAAAATTATTTTAATCCCATTGAACCACATTTTACTTCCTAATGACAACCATGTATGTCGGATTTTTTAAAATCAAAACACAGAAGTGGTAATGTTTCATTTAAACGAAAAATCAGTTTTTTAACTACCACTTAGTGGTTTCACTATTCATAAAAAAAACAAGTTTTTCAGAACAATGCCAAAATTTCACCCTAAGCTATAATTGATATTCCAAATTCAAAAATGATGTCTATTTTACAAAATTCCAAACATATAAGTTGCATTAATTAATTTCATAATTAATTCCCGCTGTCACAACAAATAGCGTGTTTTTAAGAAACAATATATATCAAAAGATTGACAATTGTTTATGTCCAATTTCAAAGTGAAATTAATTCTAATGACCACCATTGGATAAAATGGTAAAAATATATTCTAATTATACTTTAAAACCAATCAATAGTATAATTTATCACTATAAATTATTTTGATTAAAAAAGTTGTTTTAAGTATTTTTCACTATTCATAAAAAAATGGAAGTTCTCAGAAAATTACAAAAAAATTCAACTTAGGATAATTTCGATATTATGAATACAAAAATGAAGTCCATTTTTGAAATATAAAATTTCTATAATTTTAAAAAGTGGGTATTACTATTCATAACGACTACTTTGATTAGTCGCGGTGTGTTATAACTCGAACTTGCGTACAATGCAAGCTATTGCATTTTTGAAAGAGAAGCGTATCGTGGAAGATCGGGGTGTTACAGTGGAGGAGGGATGAATGAAGTAATTGAAAACAAATAAACTTCATGAACCCTTTAAAATTACTTCTTGGAAAATTACATGGTGGGTAATTATATTACCCGTCATGTAATCTTTTTAGAGGGTTACACCAAAAAACCCATCGCCTAAGGTTGATATTTATCCTGATTAATTATTAAATGTCATGTAATAGGATTACATGGAGTGAAATATTTTCATTTCTTGAACTAGTACACAATGTGTAACGGTTCATGACATGTTTTTGGAGAAATTTACATGTTGTGTAACCTATTTGTACAATGTGTAAATTTTCTACACACTATTTTCAGCCCAAAAGTTATACTTTAAATATCTAAACCACCTCCAAAGACTCCCAAACCATTTCAAGCCCTCAGAAACCCTAGAAAAAAATAAAACTCAAGGGGTACATACATGGTAAAAGGATGGAATCTTACAATCAACCCACCTTATAACAGCTCATCCTCGAGCTATACCCCCAAACATCTCTAAACTCATGAGGTAAAAAGGTGGGTACACTAAGATTTCATATTCTCTTCCCACTCCCATGTTTCCTCCTGAACAGAACCATGTTTTCATAACAATATGACTATCGACATGGTATTTCCCCCATAACTCTTTCTCACTGTGATCTATATCATGAATTAGATGCTCCTCAAAGGATCCATCAGTCTCAATCTCAACATCATCAACATCGATAACATGCAAAGGGTCATGGTGATACTTATGTAGCGGTGAAAAAATGGAAAAAATCGTGCATAACACAATATCTCTATGGAATATCCATTTTATGTGTCGTCGGACCGATTATCTCTATAATCTCAAAAGGTCTGACAAACTTGGGTGTCAACCTACATTGCCTCTGAATCCTATGGTGACCCAATCTAAGAAAAACCTGATGGAACACATGATCTACCATTATAAACTCAAGGGGTCATCGACATTGATTATAATATGACTTTTTTATACCCTGTGCCATATTCACATGTTTCCGAATCAACTTGACTTGCTCATACATATCCTGCACGAAACATGCTTCCAAAAACTCTGACTCACCCACCTCCATCCAACACAGATGTGATTTTCATGGACTAACATAAAGTGCTTCATATAGTTCCATATGAATATTAACATGATAAATTTTTTTATAGGTGAAATCAATGAGCACTAATTTCTTCTCAAAATACCCACCAAATTCAAGAATGCACACTCATATCATATTCTCTAGCACCTATATAATATGTTTCAACAACACATCTTTTTCTGGGTGGAATACCATACTCAAAAATACATATGTACCAAGAACATTCTACAAGACTTACCAAATGTGTGAAGTTAAACATGAGTCATAGTCTAAACCTATTCTCTTTTTAACCTCATGTAGATGAACTTTCTCCTGAATGTACAAGTCTCCCAAATGATCCACTAAGAAGGTCTCCCGAATAGGCAATAAATGGGAAACTTTCATAAGCTGGATTACAATTACCCATATATAATCATTCTACTGAGGAATAATCAGGATACCCACCATGATGTCCATGTTATGACATCCCATTTATATTCCAAAATGGGAAATGAATGTGGTAAACCATCTAGTTGTTTATGCCCGACCTTCACCTACTAACAGGTGTAGCATCATGTCACGAACCCTAAAATCTCCCTTTTTAGGCTCGGCCACCAATACTATTTATGTAAGCCATTATACATTTTTTTCAAACCAATATATACTTCCCAATTCAATCCATGAAACTCACACATTAGAACTTATCGCATACACACAAGGACACTAACATAACTCCGAACATAGATGATCTCATCCTCATCTATAGTCCAATTGGAAGATGAATCCCCACCTTCAAGGATTTATCTTAAGGAAAGACACTTTAGATCCTTATACTGCACCTCTCTAATATATATCATAAGTGTGGACTCAAAAGATATTGATATGAGGTCCATTTACTCCATGCCCTCCTAGAAAACAACATGCATCTCAGAAAACAAAGTTATTATCTTCAACTCAAAACTAGACTCCTAAACTGCCTGAGTTTATGTATTCCTTCTCAAAGAATCATCAATATTGTTTTCCTTTTATATTGTATATTCTTGATCAGAATCAAATGATTTTATATACTCAACCCACCTTTCATTTCCAGAGATTCAAATCTCACTATGAAAAGATATACTTTAAGATATTGTGACCAGTATACATAATAATATTTTTTCCTAACATGAAAATCCACCCACACTTCATGTAATAAACCACCATAGCTTACTTCAGATCATGTATAGGGTAGTTCCATTATTGTGTCCTCAACTTCTATGACCCATATACCACAACTCGACCCCCCTGCATCAACACTGCTCTAAGTCCAATCCCATATACATCACAATACACCATGTACTCCTCACCCAACTCAGGTAGGATAAAGATTATCATGGTAACCAAACACTTCTTCATATCCTACAAAGAATTCTCACATGTCCCAGACCATTAAAACTTTACCCACTTCTTGGGGAATCCCAAATGTGACACTTCCAAGAATTAAAATTCTTGGATGAACATCTGATAATAACACACCAATCCCAAAAAGCTTCATATATCAAAAACATTCTTGGGTTACTCCCAAGAAACAACTACCTATAATTTCTCTAGGTCTATAGACACACCTTCCTTAGAGATGATGTGACCTAGTAAATGTAACTACCCACTCTTTTTTAGATAATATTTGTTTCCCGAATAAATGCATGTTATATATTATATAATATTATACACGTAAAAAAAATAGTAGAACCAAAAAAACCTAATATCATTAGTAATGATCATTAAATTAGAAATCTATGAATCCAATTAAAATTCCAAAAATTACAACCAGATAATGAATATAAAATATAATATCTAAAATGGGAAAATATGGATTCCCCAATATACTAGAATCATCACCCCCCATAATAAATGATATATAAATAAAACAAAATATTAGTAAACTAATGAGCATCATGATAAATTAAAATATAAACTTAGGGGTAATTGTAGTTAATATTGAGTGAAAGAATGAAGTGGTATTTATAGGATATAAAGGGAAAAGTGACCATTTTTATTTGACCGTTGTATGATCATTGGTTAATATAACCATTGTGAAATTTGACCATTGATAATTTTACCCATTTGTAATAATTTTACCATTATAATTAGTGTTTATAATTCATAATGATATAGGATAATTGATACATAAATGAGAAATAATGACCTCAAATAGTAGAGTCATATCATTTGAAGCCCATTTCTCAGAACTTGGGAGGGAATTAGTGTCACTAGGGTTCACCCTTGACCAAGACCAAGTTGAGCTCCAACAAGTAAAGATTTAATTAAATCAAATTTAGGAGAATTTAAAGTTAGTGGATATTACCAATTGGTCAATGCTAGATGAGCCTCCCCATAAAACTACCACCATCACACACCATACCCTTAGGGTGTATGCAAGTGTAATAAGGGGTTACATGTCCAGGACTTATTAATATAAAGTGTAATTAACTTTTTACAAATAAAATCATTATTCCATAAATTCCATTTTAAGAATAGTTTTGTTTAATAAAATATATATTTAATTGAGGAAAATTTGAAAAATTGATTTTTGGACAAAAAATAAACATAATTTTTATTTTAGAAAAGGTATACATTTTAAAGGTATTCTGAATAATTTCTATTTTAATTAAATAATATTTTTGATCACTCTTATTTAAATATAAATAAAAAAAAATTATTATTTCCTAATTTTTTTTGTAATTGTCAAAAAATTTGACCGTACCTTAAAAAAAGCTATTTTTCAATAAATAAGGATTTTTATATTTAAAAGTTAAAATTATCACAATTAGATAATTATTCAGATAAAATAAAAATTATTTTTTAAATCATCATGTCAATATTAGGTTATGGTGAATTTATGTTAATTTTCTAAAATAATTTATTTTTCTATGAATAGTAAAAATACAATTTTGGGTTTTTAGTATGTTTATGACTTCATATTTATGTAATAATGATTTAATAATTAATTAAAAACAATCCAAGACATAAATTATATCATTTTATTAATATTTTTTATTTTAATTGATTTTAATCAATTTCCAAACCTATAAATTACTTTCCAAAGTCTAAAATGGGAATTTTGATTTTTAAAAACATTATTTTTTTGAAAAATTAACTTTTCTATGACAAAATAAATATTAACTAATGTAGTTTAGTTCTAGAATATTAAAATATCATAAATTTTGACTCAAATTTCAAGAACCATGAGAAAAAACCATGGTTAATACATTTTTTTTTCATTTTATACAATATAGATTTCCAAGACCTATATTTGCAAATTGTTAAACAATTCCTCCACTTTTTCTATAAATACCCACCAATTTCACCATTAACCTTCACTACCAAAACATTATTCTTGAAGTTTTTGTGATTTTTCCTCCCAAGGAGTCCCCCCAAGGTGTTCTCAAGCCCCCAAGGCTCCATTCTCATGTTTTAGGAACAACTATTCCAGGTAAGGGAAATATCCACTTCTCTATTTCATTCATGTTTCCTTTTTGTGGTACATATTCTATTTTCCAAACCAATTACATATTTTCTACTTTATATTGTCCCATTACTTTAATAATAGTATTTTATTAATGGGATACCCTTATACCCTCTCATTTTACCCTTTTCTAAAACCACATTTTATACCCATCATGCTATATAATATATTTCATGAATTTCTATCTTTTACATGAGAAATTATATTTTACTTTTTATTTAAAAATCCAAACACCCTTTATCTCAAATGGGTATTTAAATAGATGTAAAAATTACTTATTGATTCAAGTATTTACATACATGAAGCCCTCATTCCCTTTACATGGGTTAGGAATGATTTAATAGTCAAGTATTTAAGCACCTTTTACACAATGATTTTGATATGAAACATATTCTTTATTTTCCACAGTTTAAAAATGAAATGATTATGATCAATGTGGTTCACCTAAAATGAATACATATTAAGGGTTCACCCTGATAGTTCTCCAATGAATTGGGTAAATAATTTAATCTCTAGATATGACATGTTTTATGATACCTTGGTGAATAACCATTATAATTTTGTTTTATGACACCTTGGTGATAAACATTGGTGATATTCTTATGGATATATCATTTAAATGTTGTACCCACATTTCCATTTTATGATTCATGTTCATATTATTATGATATTCCTCTTTTTTATGCCTTATTTTTATGTCTTGTGTTCTTATTGATATGTCTCATGATCACATACTTTTTGTCTCCCTCGTTTGTGGATTTATTGGGATTCATTATCACCCCTTTCCTTTGATGTATATCCCCAGGATATGAGATGCAATGAAAGTAACCCAGATTGAACCCATGAAGATTTATTTTAACTTTATTATAATAATGTTTTATTTGTTCATGTATTATGTACCTATTTTCAAAGAAACTAAACTATAAATGATCTTATGTTTTATCTTATGTATTGAAAAGTTATGTAATAAAAACATGGGATGTAATAGTTGGTATCAAAGGATGGTTTAGTGATTTTTGAAAATTAGGACTTAAAAAAATTTAGAATGAACACTAGGTATAAGTCTAAATATAGGAAAACATCCTGGTGTTTTGGTATGTATTATGTAAGTGGTTTCCAAGAAAATACATCCATCTACCTAGATACTACAAGTGGACATGGTTATGACACATATGTACCTAGGGGTAACACCCAAAAACACCGCATTGATATAGACTCTATAAGAAACTTTTTCATAATAATGGGCCTTACCACACTACTAATTTGACACTCTTTGGTGATATGTTTGGTTAATCACAATATTTTCATGAACCTTTATGAAGGCTATATAGAAAATGTAATTATTATTATTGGAGATTAATAAAATATTTAATAATGATGTTTTAAGATATAAAATACATTTAGAATTATAACATTCCTAAAAGTAACACATTTCCCACTAAGATTTTCTTATTTTAGAAAAAATTGTGGGAAATAGAAGGGATCACATAAATGATGAGTGTAAAAGACGATGCACTAATGACATTCTGATGGAATATGGAATGGAAAACTACATGAGGATGATAAATCAACTAAATCAAGTTATGAAAAATAACTTGAATCAAGTTGAGAGTCAATATTCACCTCAAAGGGAAAAAATTTTGTTCAGTCCTTCATGTGTGAATGAACACCTTCTTTTAGTTGATCTAATGAACCATTTATTACTGAAAAATGGGTTAGCTCTATAGAAAATATCATTTCTATACTCCACTATTTATATCTAGATAAAGTCACCCTGGTAGTATAACACTTAGAATAAGAATATAATTAGTGGTGGAAATTTATTAAAAACACAAAAACAAGAAGGTAGATTAATTCTATGGAGTGGGAAGAGTTTGGAGAAATATTTTTCAATAAATATTTTTCATATTAGATGTGAACAAAAATAGAGAAATAATTCATAGATTTGAATAAAAATGAAAATTAATTAGTGGGAAGCTATGAAATGATCTTTTCAACTTTTTCTCAATACACCCATAGCTTTTTTATGTTTCCTAAGGGAAAAGTTTATAGATTATTTGGTGTTATTAGACCCTATATGTGAAGGAATTTTGAAAATTGAGAATATGAAATCAATGAATAGATAATGGGAAGTTATATGAAGTTCTAACTGGAGTTTCAAGATATGAAGTGGTCACATAGGCTGAATGAAAATAAGAGAGAAATGGATCCAAACTTAGGGATGAATTTTGATCTTTGAAGAGGATGAAATAAAGTGAAACTTAACATGTGAAACAATCATGAGAAGAAGAATTTGGAGAACTGCTTTCTTGGGAGTATAAAGTTCTAAAAATGTGTAAGATATGAGCATATATCTCAGATCTATTGTGGTGAGGCGAAGCCTCAACTTCTCAACACTAATGACAAAGGGAAGATGGTGTAGGCCCAGCTAGAAGTTCAATGCTTCATGTTTGGAAATCATGGGAACTTTTCCAATCAGTTTCCAAATCAGAAGATAATTTAGGGAAAACCCCTATTAACTTCATCATAGTACAAGAGATTAGGGTCATGAATTTTCTATCACGATAGCTAAAATGGAGACTCTAATTGATGTGGTGGCTAGTACACTTGTTGTTCTCTCAAATCTAGCAAGTAATTTGTTTGATTTTTGGTTCTACACATTCCTTTATTTAATCTAAGTTTGCAAAGAATATAGACTCAATCCACAAAATAATAGAAGTAGTGTTATAATTCAATACTCCTAGAGGGATTATCCTAGAATCAATAGTGTATAGAAACTCTAGTATTAACTTTGGTGAGTATAATCTCATCACAAATCTAGTTGTCATTCCCATGTTGTAATTCGACGCTATACTAAGGATTGATTCTATCTCAATGTATAATGTTAATATCAACTGCATATTAAAGGAAATTTTAGTAGTATTGAATGGAAAAACTACAATTATTTTTAAAGGAGATATATCCCATCCTGTGATTTTTCTAGAAGTTCCTCACATATAATTCTTTATGGATATGATTAGTGAAGAGGGAGAAAGAAATGAAATTATAAAGATATATAATGTCCCCATAATTTTGGAATACATTGATGTATTTCCCAAAGAGTTACTTGGACCTCCCCCATTAAGAGAGTTAGAGTTATCAATTGAAAACATACCTGGATCCAAGTCGATATCAAAGAACCCATATAGAATTGAAAATGTGGTGTTAGAGGAATTAAAGAAACAACATCAATATCTTCTGGAGAAGGGATTTATCTGACCAAGTGTGTCTCCTTGAGAAGAACCTATTCACTTTGTGAAGAGGAAGGATGGATCAATGTGGATATGCATTTATTATAGATAACTTAATGATATCACAATGAAGAAAAAGTACCCTCTCCCAAGGATTGATGATTTATTCGACCAAATTCTTGGGGATAAATTCTTTTAAAAGATTAACCTCTGATATGGGTATCATGAATTTATGGTGAATAAAGAATATATTCCAAATAATTACTTTTGAACAAGATATGGGCATTATGAGTTATTTTTATTTCCTTCGGCTTGACTAATACTCCTCCTATATTTATGGATTTGATAAATATATTATTTATGGACTTCCTTGATAAATTCATGGTAGTTTTTATTGATGATATTCTAATATATTTCAAAATTTGTGATGAGTATAAAGATCATCTCAGGGTTATATTAAAAAATATGAGGAATAATAATATTTTTAGAAAATTAAAAAAATGTGAATTTAGGTTGCAACATGTTGAATTATTAGGGAACATTGTAACCAATGAAGGAATATTAGTTGACCCTACAAAGATAAAGGTTGCAGAAGAGTGTCCTTATACTATAATAGTAACTTAGAATTGTATTTTCCTTTTTTTTTCAAGATATTATAGAAGGTTTATAAAAAAATTCACAACTTTCTAATTGAATAACCATGTTAACTTGAAAAGGATCCAAGTTCCTCTCGATAAAGGAGTGTGAAGAAAGTTTCCAATAACTAAAGAAGAGATTGGTTACTGCACCTATGTTTACTCTACCATTAGTCCGAGAAGGATTTTTTATTTTTAGTGATTCATATTTAAAAGGGATTGGGTGCATCCTCATGAAAAATTATAAGTTGATTGCTAATGCATCTTGACAATTAAAGCCTCATGATCATAATTTTTCTATGCATGATCTGGAGTTAGCTGTATGAATTTTTACTCTTAAAATATGGAGGCACTATATTTATGGAGAGAAATGTGAAATATACATAGGACACTAATGTTTTAAGTATATATTAACACAAAATTAATTGAACAAGAGATAAAGGATTTGGTTGTAACTTATAAAAGAATACAACTATTCAGTTCATTATCACATCAGAATAGAAAACAATGTCGCGAATTCATTAAGTAGGAAAGACCTTGTTGTGATGTAAATGATGAGGATTCAAGGAGATCCATTAATCAAGGACCTAGGGAAGTTGTAAATGGGAATCGTAAGGGAAATTACATCATCAAACCTATCCTAAATGATTTATCAACCAACATTACTAGAGAAGATACAGAGATCCTAAAGAGAACATACTCTGATAAAAAAGAATATAGTGGATATAAAGAATGGTAAGTTTACTGAGTTCATTATTGATCAAGATGGTGTACTAAATTTTTGTACAAGGATATATTTCCCATCTATCCCAGATATTAAAAAAAATAACCGATGGATGAAGCTCATAGTTCTATAATCTCTATACATACTAGAAGAACTAAAATTTATAAAGACCTTTATGGTCATTATTGGTGGGATAATATGAAATGGGAGATTTTCAACTACACTGCAAGGTGCTTGGTGTCTCAACAATTGAAAGTGGAACAACAACTTCCTAAAGAGGTAGTGAAATCATTACCCATACCAACATGGATGTGGGACAATATCACTATGGACTTTGTCACTGGTTTCCAAAGAAAATCCCAAGGAAACAATGTGATATGTTTTATAGTGGATCAAATCCCTATTACTTCCCTTTTTATCACTATTAAGGATGCTATATCTCTTGAAAAACTTTCCAAGATAAACGTAAAGGAAGTGGTGAGGCTGCATGGGGTGCCACTTTCTATCATTTCTGATCATGATCCATGTTTCATATCTAAATTTTGAAGAATTATTCAACATGATCTGAATACTGAATTGAATTTCAGTATGTACTATCACCCCAAAACTGATATCTAATCTTAAATGACTATTCATACATTTTATTACATGCTGAAAACATGCTCAATGGAATTTACTAGTGGGTGGGATCAACACCGCCCATTATTTGAGTTCTTATACAACAACACCTTCCAATAGAGTATTCAAATGGAACCATATAAAGCACTATATGGGAAGTGGTGTATAACTCCTACATATTGGGATAAAGTTGGTGATAGAAAGCTACCTGGACCTGATCTTGTTCAAGAGATGACATAAAAGGATCATTCCATCCAACAACATATAAAATATTCTCATATTCAGTAAAAGATCTATACTGAAAACTATCAAAGGGACTTGGATTTTGATGTTGGAGACAATGTTTTCCCTAAGATATCACCATGGAAAAGATTAATGCAATTTTGAAAGAAATGGAATATTATCCCTATGTACATTGTCCCCTTTGAAATCCTTAATTGCATAGGATTAGTGGACTACTAACTAGATCTTCCACCAAATATTTCTAATTTTCATGATTTATTCCACTTATCTCTCTTGAGGATGTTAATTCTTGACCCCTCACCTATACTGAATCCACATGTGGTAAAATTGGAACATGACCTCTCTTACGAGGAGCAGTCAGTGGAGATCTTGTACCATAGGAAAAAATTACTACACAACCAGAAAAATCATCTTGTAAATGTGTTGTGGAGGAACCATAAATATGAATAAGTGACATGGTAACCAGAGTAGACCGTGATATAGAAGTACCCTCACCTTTTCTCATCTATAGAATGAGTTGAAATTTATTAAAGGGGAAGAATATAAGGACCCATGCTATTTAAAAAAATATTTTTTTTCTGGAATAAACGTGTGTTATATATTATATAATAATATACACATACAAAATATAGTATAATATACATTATTAAATTATTAAAACCACTGAATTGAATACATGGATCCTTTTTAGCCTTATAATATTTAAAAGTGGGGATCCTAACCCCAATCCATAAAAATTGGTGATGTCATCCCTTTATGGATACACACCATTGAAACCCTCCCTAACCGCCTTCTAGCTTGATATTTTAACCACTTTCACATTTATTGCCTCTCACCAGTACACCATCCTCCATGAAAATTTCATTTATTTATAAATAAATATATAATTATATATTTGTGTGTAATTATTTTCATTTAATTTTATTCAGAGTAGAATCAAAATTATTAATCTTTTTTAAATATCTTAATTGAATACAAGTATTATTTTTAGCCTTACATTCTTTAAAAATTGGGATCCCAGCCTCAAACCATAAAAAAGGTAGTGCTGGCCCACTCTGGATTCACACCATCAACACCATCCGAACTCACCCTATAGCCCAATGTCACAACAACTCCATCCTTTCCTCTCACCATTACACCATCCTCTATGATAGTTTCAATTATTTATAAATAAATATTTATTTATATATTTAGATACACATGTTTGGGGAATCTTTGAAGTGTCTATCAAAAATAATGACTAAGATCTACTAAAGTGTTTTATATGGTTATAGAGTGATTTAGAAAAATCATTTTATTTTAAAAAAAGTGAATAGATTTAATAAGGATAATGTTATTATTGGAATATAAATTAAAAATAAGAAACAAAACCAATATATAATATGATTCAAATCGATGTGATCCATAGTGCTTGCTAAGAAACCCACCTATGTAATATTATTATTAAAGAAATAGAAAAAATAAAATATATAATCAATGAAAGAATGTAAAATACCAAAGAAGCTATCTGAGGAGTTCGACCTTTCTAAACAAGGTGGCGTTGATGAACTATTGGAGTTTTTTTCCTAGGACCAATTGATTTTACTATGATTACTATTATATTATATGTATTGAATATTAATTAAAAAACATATTACATATTTTACATTGTTCTACATGAATTTTATGTAAAAATTTCCATGAGTATTTTTCACATTGACTAGGTCATATCAGTTCCCCTCTATGATAATAACCTTGAAGTGATATGAAAATATTCTTAATATATTTCTAAATTTGGATGACATAACATTGTGGGGCACATAGTATTAATATTGTTAGGTGTGGTTACTCGTAATCAGATGAGGCTTCTTCTCATGAAGTTTTCACTTGGTAATATCCAACACATGAGATTATGAAAATAGACCCACCATTTTGAATTCCACATGTTTTGGTGTCATCAGATATTCCTATTAGTGCATGTGTAATGGTTCTTAGAATTTAATATTATCATCAATGCATGTCACAAATCATACAATTATATTTACTTATCAAAACCATCACACTATATATTGGAGAGAAATATGGTAAATTGGGTGTGTCAAGATTGACATGTCATTAATGGATAACTCAAGGAAGGATTTGTCCCTTTCATATTTATGGGAGTTAATATATCTCCCCTTTGATTGGAATATATCTGTCACCTAAATTTCATTTCCATGGTGCAATGAAGTATTTATTTAGGATAGTAAAAGAAATACGTATCAAGCATATAGGTTGATGAAACCATCATACAACCTTCTTGATGATATATTGTGATAAAGGAATTATATTACATAGTAAGAATTTGAATGTGGTTGTCATCATTGCAACACTAAGTTATTTCTCTCAGGTTCCTTGACCCATTGTTAGATTGTAATATTGTACTTTATGCAATCCCACCTAATGCCAACGAGAAAGAATCATAGAGGGTTACACACTAAGTTTTTTTGTTGATTTCAATTAAATTATATTTGAATTTAATTAATGGAATAAATATTATTATAAATACTAATTAATAATTTTATTTAAGTTATATTAATCACATAAATTAAATAAATATTTATTTTCCAGTATGTGAATAAAAATATATTTGTTTACTTTATTTAATAGTTAATAAATATTTATTCATCAGTATGTAAATGAAATATTTATTTATGAATAAAATAATTATCCGGGTATACATTAAATACCAAGGAGTTATAATGGAACAAGACTACGTCTAGTGATAAAATAATTATTTATAAGCTGGTAAATATTATTTATCAATTTACTCAAGTTGGTGCACCAAAAAATAATAATAATATTATTATAATGTGACAAGGGGTTTATTAATGTTTTTAAATGTAATTTAATATCCATCATTAAATTAAATAATATTTTAACCTAAACCATTTCTCTATAAATATATTGTTATGTCTATTGTTTATTGCATCCAATATTGAGAATATAAAATTGTTGCACACAATGAATTCACTCTATACTCCTCCTTGCCTATCTATCTCAAGAATGAAAACGAGGTAGATATTTCTTCAAGACCAAAGACGAGTGATCAAGAACTAATTTATATGAGATATTTACACCTTCCCTATCCCTCTAGATTTATTATTGATTCTATTTTCCTCCTTTCTCTCCCTCATTGAGAACAGTGATTTCCCATGTCATTGATATATCTCAATATTTACCAGATTAGTTGTGTTTTTTGGATTCTACTTTAATTAATCCAAGACTTTCAAATTACCTTGGGCGTGGATTCCATGTTGGGTGGTTGTTGATTCCTTAAATTGAGGTAGGAGTTTTTTAAGGAAAATCCCATCAATTAAATCCATTTATGATTATTGATTTTAAAATAAAATTTTAATTGTTTTAGAATGATTGATTTTTTATTAATCATGATGATTTATTAAAGGGTTTTGTTAGAGTATAATTATAATTATTATAAGTTGTGTAAGTGATTTAAACCCTTCTCTAAGGACCTCCCATGCAAGATAAATGAAAAAAATAAGTAGAAATAAATAAATAATGTAGACAACATACCTTACTCTGAAGAGCATATTTAACATCTATAAACTCCATTACATGGGTTTGATAATGATTAAAAAGTTAATCCAAAATACATCCCATCTTCATAGTGTATCGATAGGTTTCATAGACTAATATGAAGTTCAAATTTAATCCATCCTTCCTCCATTACATGCTAGTTCTGCATCTGAAATGGAGAACAATGAAGAGATCTTTTGGTGATGGAGAATTATGGCCCAAAATCATTTGATCATCCAAATACACTATCATCATATGAAAATTGTTTATATATATTTTTGAATACACTCTTCAACTACTATTATATTTACTCATGCTTTTATAATTCATGAGTAAATTACACATATAGTGCATTCATAATTAATGCATACTAAATTATTACATTATATCTCATGTAACATATTAATAAATACTAGATTTTAATGAGTTTTAATCAATAAAATATCAACACACTTAATATTACTTTTCTCATTCGATTAAAGTCAATATCATGCATGGAATATTATTTTATACATACATCTTGATATACCATACACTCGATAAATCCATAAATCATATACATGTTATGGATTTAGGGTATATCTCCTTCAATTTCCAACATTCACTAAATCCAAATAGACTTTTTTTCATTTCACTTTATACTATATAATTTACAATAACTTGTGAAAACATATCCATAACTCATTTTTAACATCTTACAAAAAACTTTTGGAAATATATCATTAAATTTACCTTGTATCTCATCATATATAATACCTTGTGAATATCCATCCATTTTTTTTGATTAACTCTAATACACTTTTGGTGTAGATCTTAGAGTAAAAATAAATCCCCATTTAGTTAACCATAAAGTGTGACTCCAAATTACTTTATAGAGTTGAAAAAAATATTAATATATAGATCCATAAATGTATGTAAATGTTGCCTCTAGAAAAGAATAAATTCTAATCAATCAATAAAATGAGATGACATGATATCCATAAAAAACATGTATCTATATACTTATTCCCACCAGTATGATTAATATAAAAACATGTATTCTCATATTTTACCATTTAGTAAGACATTGTGTGACCATGGGACATGAAACATGTCAATCCAATATCTCCAGCTCATTTATTCTTGATTCTTAAAGTGTAAATATAACTGATCTATTAATACATCACATGTAATGTCCCAGAATTCCATGTAATTTTTTTGAAAATTAAATGGAATTATTTCGAGACCAGGCTCTGAGATGACACATGATTCAGAGGCCTGGAGTGTCCAAAATGTATTTTAGAACAATTTTTAAAGTCTATTAAATAATTATGTGAGTGGGTTTTTCTAACTTTTAAACTGGTACCCAGATCAAAAATCTGAGGGCACCATTGAACTCAGAGCATCTGGATTTTCCTAGGAAGGGCCTAACATTGGCCAGTGCAGACCAACCATGGAAAGTAGTTTTTGGTCATAAATATAATAATTGAATAAAGATTATTTTATTTTCAAATCCTTATAATGCATAAATGGTAACTCATATTGGAAATACAAGAGTAGCATTGAGCTCATGATGGTGTTCTTCCCATAAGCATAGCCTAACCTCAACTGGCATTGGTCAAGGGTGAAAGCTAATTATTGGATGTTTTAAAGGAAAAAAAAACCTAGAAAAGGTTTATTTTATTTATTTTAAATTTTTGCAGTGACACAACATCACTGCAAGGAAACGCAATGATGCTGAAAATAATTAATGCAATACATTAATGAATCAGTGTGGTGACAATATAATGCACAACAAATCCTCCTTCTTTAATTAAACATGGATTTAGGGATGAAAAAGAACCCTAAAAATAATCTAACTAATGAAGAAGGAAACCTATCCAACAATGAACACCGATGAATCAAAAAATAGTGATGGCACTCTTGGAGAGCATATTTGACACCAGAGATGGATAGATAATCATCCTTTATAAATCTCCTTCTTCTCAGGCAGGGGTTTGATGCTTTTCTGTGTGAATTGATTTTCTTCATTCTTTCTTTTAAATGAAAAACGTGGGTTAAATCACAAGTAAGTTAACCCGTGGATCGATCATTCATGCAGGATGGGAACTTATCTTGCGGGGATTGAATGAAAGGGGATTATTTATCAAATATTCCACCATCCTTTCTAACATAATGATCGAAGGCCAAACTAATAGGGCCAATGTTCATAGCCTTGGGTGTTCCTTGTGATGTCCCCCCCTTTCTCTTGAGTTCTTCTCTGGCGGACCCCCAGGGTAGCATTGGGCCTTTTCCAGGGGATGATGAACATGACCGATTACCCAGAGAAACAATATAATGACATGGATCCCACTGCAGACATCTATAGGACCCAAGGATCCCAAGAAAGTTCTTAGATTAAAGAATAGAACAATGAAGTAGGTCAGGTGGCCCACAGAGTAGACCAGCGATGCACCGAAGCGGGTGACCAGTGATGGCCGGTAGGCGGGAGGTGGAACGCACTGACAGTGCACTACAATAGTAGCAGGAACCTCTGGTACCAAGGCCGACGAAAGACAGGACACGACGCACTGGTAGAGCACCGCGACAGTGACAGGAGCCGTAGGCATGAAGGCCGGTGGCTTGTTGTAGGTGGATATGGACACCAGGACACGTCAGAGGTACCATGGAACACAAAGCCGCAGTCCACAGACTGTGGTGATGGGGGGTCAATATAGCACTTTGTCGCATTGACCAGGCAGTAGGACTCATTGCCCCACTGCATCCTATGTGGAGCAACCAGCTACCCCTTTGGTGGTTGGGCGGGTGTATACAGACCATCCCACGCCCAGGTGGGTTGGGTTGTCCTATCAGGCCGACCGGAAGGTCAGACCAGACACAACCGAGCTGGGTTGGGCCCAACGGGCAGGGTCGGGTTGGACCGAACCTGGACCCATTCGACCCACTTGTCAAAAAAAGAGGCATATCATTTGTAACAGGTGTCCATTTGATGCACCATATGTAGTGTTGGGACCCTTGAAATGAGGCGGTCCATTTGGTATACTCCAGTTGGTCTGACTGAGTTAGATCAAGATTAGATGCAACCTTCCCCTATTTACTAAAATTCCAATAACTTTCAGACCGAGCGTTCGATTGACGCACCGTCTACAATTTTGGGACCCTTACAATGAGACAATCCTTTGGGAATATGCTTAGTGAATTTTTGTGGTAGTCGAGATATGACTGATGGATTGAGGAGTAGGATCTCTCGGGGTCAAGTGCACTAGAGAGCGGGAATCCTACAGCTGGTTGTGACCTGAAGGATATGATGAGAAAACCTTAGTGGTCCAATAGTAGAGCAGACCTCAGTAGTCTAGTAGCTGAGTGAACCTCAATTGTCCAATAGTTGACCAGGCCTTAGTGGTCCAGCAGCTGAGTGGACCTCAGTGGTCTAGTAGCTGAGTGAACCTCAGTGACTCATCATGGATGAGTCCCTCTGTAGTACAATATTATTTAGCTTTATGACTGATAATCTTACTTTTTTATACCTTGAATTATACCTAGTGTGAGCTGTATTTTTTGTGGTATTTCTTTGTGGTCTTTCTTTGTGGTGTTTCCTTTGTGTTATGGGGTTTCTATTAAGTATTGTGTTAATCACCCATGTATGGGCTTCGCCCATACGTGTTTTGTATTTTCCAAGCAATCTATGCTTCGATGGGGAACTTAGTGGTCTAGAACCAGGTGGTGTTCAGTGAGATCGGATATATGGGTGTACTTCTATGACTATAGGCATCTACCCTTCACCTACCCTTCAGGTAGGGTCTCGAGCGGATAGACCGTGGTAGTTGTACTTTTATTTTTGGTTTTGGGCTTGTATTCTTCCCCCTTTTTACTTTCAGTTTGTATTGTACTCCTAGTAGTTGTCTTAGTGATATTTTTGTTTTACTTCATTTTTACTTTCAATGGTTTGAGATTTGTGCGTGTGTACAGGTTTAAAGGAAAATTCCTTCCCTTTTTGGGATATTCCTACTAGGTGATAGTCGACATCCAATTTTCTATAGAAGGTGGTCTTGGGGTAGTCACGACATGGGCCATGGGGGATGAGTTATGGAAAAGTGATATCAGAGAAGGTCAGTTCTACTAGAAGAACTAAGAGTCTAAATTTTTTATAGGTAAATAGTGTTAGTGTCTCAAGTTTGACTTTCAGTCCAAGGAGTCCAGTGTTGGTGCGGTGGATAACATATCCATACACTAGGACCCTGAATTCTACTTTTTGACTTGGTACATGAAAACACTGGTTTCATGTGTCTTTCAATGTTTTCTCATGATATTTATGAGTCAGATTCATCTCACCAGGTATAATATACTAATTGTGATTCATCTTGATCCCTTTCAGGATGCCTCCATAGAAAAAGCCGACCAAGATTCCAGTGCATGACCATGAGGATGGTCCACATAGTGACGAGGCTTCAGTACAAGGACTGTTGCCTAAGATGGTACATTAGAGTGGTGTTGCAACAATACCACCACCCATTGGTTAGCAGTTACTACCAGTGATACCAGTATAGGACACAAATAGGCTCAGCACATTACAATAGTTCTAAATATAAAGACCTCCAAGGTTTAGGGGAGAGATAGATCCTTAGGTCACTGAGGATTGACTGTAGATGGTGACATGATTCTTCTACTTAGTGAGGATGCCACTTGACCAGATGGAGGATCTAACAGTGAGAATTATACAGAGATCAGTGAGGAGGTGATAGAGTTTTATGATCCTAATGCATGAAAAGGTGACTCTCACTTGGTCTGACTTTGAGAAACTTTTTAAGGAGTAGTTCTTCCCTACTAATTTTCAATCATTGTGCATATAAGAGATGCTTCACCTACAACAGGGCAACCTGATAGTGGATGAGTACTCTTATAGGTTCACAGACCTCTCCAGTTACTTTACAGATATGGTATGAGACCCTTTCTTCAGGGCCCAGACCTTTGAGTAGGTACTTCAATGGGATATTAGGAAATCGATGATTTCCCTCATCATCCTTACGCAGGATGTGGTGCTGCAATCAGAGAGCTTCCTTGCAGAGAAAACACCGATCGTGGGATCTACCACCAGGTGACATGTGTTTGAGTCATCTGTAGTGGGTATCCGACATATGACGTAGAGGACCAAATGGTCCAGAACATTCGAAGGACGACACCAGTACTTAGGGTCGGCGGTACGAGGCTCCTGGGGAAGAGGGATTCATCTGAGGAGAAGAGTATGCTACGCATGCGGCGGGTAGGGGCACATGGTTCGAGATTTCTCGACTCACCACACAGAGGACTAACAGATGGTCGAGGGACTACCAAGGCAATGTTAGAGATAGGAACAGGGTAGTCTTCCAGGTGGAAGACATGGAAGAGGAGTGGGACGGGTGGTAGGAGGTAGGAATAGGTATGAGGTACCACCACCACCACCCCCATGTGGTCTAACATGGGCTCCAAAAGAAGGTGGATAGGGGTGGACTCAGCTTCAGGAAATAGAGGCCTATGGTCCCGACATCCCAAAGATGATACGAGGTACACCCTATGTCTTCTCCACTTTACCATAGTTCATATAGACACTGGTTCTAGACACTCTTTCCTTTCTAAAAATATTGTTCAGAGCTCGAAGATTCTAATTGATCCATTGGATTGATCCTTATGATTAGAGACTCATATGGGAGGGAATTCGATGATAAGGTACTAGTGCTGGTAGTGAGAGCTTACTCTTGGAGGTGAGAGCTTCGGCTGGGATCTCTTGGTAGCGGTGTCGAGTCCTTATGAAATCATTCTAGGTATGGACAAGTTATCCATAGTCCATGCTCAGATTAATAGTTTTAGGTGTAGATTGGGGTGTGTCCACAAAGATGGAACCAGGTTCTCCTTTACCAACGAAAAGGGAAAGCTTGTAGTGTAGGACAAAATTTCTCAGAGGAGGGTGGAGCCAATCACACACCAATTGGATCGCTTGAACCTAGGTGTAGTGGATGAGATGAGTCCAAAATTTCCTATAGTGGTGGATGATTACGAGGTCATCTTTCCATGGGATGTTCCATGAATACCTCCTTGCATAAAGGTAGAATTATTCATTGATCTGTACCCTAGGATGACACCGATATCTACACCTGTATATCGTATGGCTCCCGCAGAGCTCTAGGAGATGAGGGTATAATTGTAGGACTTGTAGAGGAAGGGGTTCATAAAGCCCATCATTTCACCATGGGTATCCCCAGTGTTGTTTTCCAAGAAGGCAGACAAAAGCTTGAGGTTATGCATGGACTTTCGGCGCTTGAACCAGGTGACCATGAAGAACAAGTATTCTCTACCGAGGATTTATGACCTTTTAAATTGGATGAAGGGAGAGAGATGGTTCTTGAAGATAGAATTCAGATCAAGCTATCACCAATTTCAAGTACGAGATGAGGAAACCTGGAAGAGGGATTTCAGATGTCGCTACAACCACTATGAGTACATAGTGATTCCGTTTGGCATGATGATCTCCCCAGTAGTGTTCATGGGACTCAAGAATAGGATATTCCAGACGTACTTAGACCGGTTTGTGGTGGTATTAATTGATGACATCTTAAAGTATTCAGCGTCTGAGGAGGAGCACACGATACACTTGAGGATGGTTCTGGACACACTCTGAGAGCGCCAGGTTTACGGAAAGCTCTCGAAGTTTGAGTTCTAGATATGAAAGGTCAACTTCCTAGTAAATTTCATCTCAGGGGATGGAGTTGTGTTGGATGCAATGAAGATCGAGGTGGTGCTTGCTTGGGATCCACCCAAGAGTGTTACCAAGGTGCGGAGTTTCCTTAGGTTGGCTGGGTACTATCAAAGGTTTGTACTTGAATTCTCCAAAGTAGTGACACCCATGAAAGCATTGAAAAATTAGGGAAAACCCTTCATGTGGACATAAATATTCCAACAGACCTTTCAAAAGTTGAGGTAGAGCTTGAAAAGTTCTCTTATCTTGAGGCTGCCAGAGGAGGGAACTGACTATGTGGTGTTCTGTGATACACCAAGAACCAGGCTTGGTTGTGTCCTGATGCAAGGGAAAGAAGTGATTGATTATAGCTCATGATAATTAAGACTGTAGGAGCAGAACTATGCAACTAATGACCTTGATTTGGAAGCGGTAGTCGTCGCATTGAAGATGTGGGGAAACTACCTTATGCGATAACGATTCATCATCTACTCTGACCACAAGATTCTAAAGTATATCTTTTCTCATAAGGATCTGAATCTGAGACAACCATATTGGATAAAGTTCCTCCAGGACTATGACTTCGAGATATTCTATACTCTTAGGAAGGGGAACGTAGTGGAAGATGCTCTCAGTAGGATATCGAGTTCACATCTACTAAATGAGGCCTTAGAGCAGTTGGAATCGCTTCAGATATCCTTCATGGATAGAGTGGAGATAGATTTTCTTTAGTCGATGGTAGTTTCCCATCCACTCTTATAGTGATTCAGGGAGGCACAACTCAGTGATTCTAGATTCGAGACTACATGTGCCTAGATGTCCACAGGGCATACCCCTGAGGGATATTCGAAATGCAGGGAGCAAGTTATCCTTTTCAGAGGATTCATTGTAGTACCAGTGGAATTGTGGGAGGAGGTGTTGAGGGAGTTCCATAAACCCCCTTTGGTGGCACATCCAGGTGTGGAAAAGATGTACTAGGACCTGCAACATCAGTACTGGTGGCTGAGGATGAAGAAAGTACTGGCAGAGTTTGTCCCGAGATGCCTCACTTTTCAGCAAGTGAAGGCTGAGCACCAGGTTCCCGAAGGTTTTACACAACCCCTCGAGGTACTGTGGTGGAAGTGGGATGAAATATATATGGACTTTGTGATGGTATTACATTGTATGTCCAGGGGTCATGATACCATCTGGGTGATTGTAGACCGACTCACCAAGTCAACCCACTTCCAACCCATTCGAGAGCAGGGTTCAATAGAGAGTTTGGGACGCCACTATATACATAAGATAGTTCAACTACATGGGGTCCTATCTATGATAGTATTATATAATGATTCATGCTTTACATCCCGGATGTGGAAGGGATTACAGGAGGTGTTTGGGAATCAGTTGTGCTTGAGCAGTCTTTCACCCACAAATGGATGGTAAGATAGTGCAGACCATACAGACCTTGGAGGACATGGTTTGTGCTTGCGTTCTTGATTTTGGTCATAGTTGGGAGGACCACCTACCGCTGGTGGAGTTTACATATAACAAAAACTACCACTCCACCGTCGGTATGACACTATTCAAGGCACTATAAAGATGACCATGCAGGTCACCATTATGTTGGACAGACCCAGGGGAGTCAGCACTCATGGGTCTAGAGATGGTACAAGATACCATTGGGATGGTGTAGGTCATCCGAGAGAGGATTAAGACTGCACAAAGCCAACATAATTCCTATGCTGATAGGTTATAGAGACCCTTGGAGTTTGAGGAGGGGGGATACGTATTCCTAAGGGCCTCTCCTCAATGAGGGATACATAGATTTGGCAGGGGCGGCAAGTTATCCCCACGGTTAATCAGACCTTTCCTAATACTACATAGAGCGAGAGAGGTGTCATACCACTTGGATCTACCACTACAGTTAGAGTGGTTACATGACGTCTTCCACATATCCTAGCTGAGGAGATACTTGCACGACCCTTCTCACATCATCGACCATGGCGATCTGGAGATTGACGACGAGGCAACATTCGTGGAGTACCCAGTGGAGATAGAGGATCAATAGGAGAGGATCCTTAATGTATGGTAGATACTCTAGTGCATTTTTTGTTGGAATCACATGAATCTCTAGGAGAGCACGTGGGAGAGGGAGGCTTAGATTCATGCTCAGTACCCCCATTTGTTTGATTAGCCCTTATATTGGATTACGATGGCGTAAAGCCCTAAAGGTGGGGGTAATGTAATATCCCAGAATTCCATGTAAATATTTTGAAAATTAAATGGGATTATTTCTAGACTAGGATCTGAGATATCATGTGATTCCGAGGCCTGGAGTGGCCGAAATGTATTTTGGAACTATTTTTAAAGTTCATTAAATAATTGTGTGGGAGGGTTTTTATAACTTTTAAACAAGTTCCTATATCAAAAATTTGAGGGCACCATTGAACTCAGAGCATCGAGATTCACCTTGGAAGGTCCTAACATTGGCCGGCGTGTTCCAATAGTGGAAAGTAGTTTTTGGCCATAATTAAAATATTTTAATAAAGATTATTTTATATCCAAATCCTTATAACTCATAAACGGTAACTCATATTGGAAATATGAGTGTACCATTGAGCTCATGAGGGTGTGATTCCCTTTGGAGGAGCCTAACCACGACCGATGTAGGTCGAGGGTGAAAGTTAATTTTTGGATGTTTTAAAGGAAAATAAAATAAATTTAGAAAATGTTTATTTTATTTCATTTAACTTTTTGCAGTGACACATCATTGCTTCAATGAAGTGACACGATGATGCTTAAACTCATTAATGAAATACATTAATGAATCAGTATTGTGATTCTACAACACAAAACACATATTCCATCATTAATTAAACATGGATTTAGGGTTGAAAAACAACCCTGGAATTCCTATGACGAACGATGAAGGACACCTCTCCAACAACGAACACCAGTGAATCATAAAATGGTGAAGAAACTATAAGAACCCGATTCTTATTTATGAGGTATGGGTTTCTTATTTTCTCTTTTCCTTAAGTGTTTTTGAGAAAATATGGAAAGTGGGAAAAATCATGAATTTTGGAAAGTACACGCCGTGTACTTTGTCCACATGCCGTGTACTTTTGGCCGTGTAGGGATGAGTACACGGGGTGTGTGCCCATGCCAGGGATGAAGGGTGTAGGAACAGACTACACGCTATGTAGTGGTCCTTTACACGCCATGTAGTCAGTCTGTAGGCCAAAACAGTAAGGCGGTGGAGCAGCCACCAGCTGGACGACAGTATATGCCGTGTAGTCGGGAGTATATGCCGTGTACTCATGTCGACAGATGAACAGTGTGGCGGTGCCGCCAGAAGAACAATTAAATGAAGGAAGTACACGCCATGTACTTGGAAGTACACACCATGTACTTTTTTTTCGCTTAAAATGGGCAGTAGCCTCCCCTGTTCACAGGGAAGGCTTAGAACGGGAAGAGAGCTCGGGAGAGGATGACCGAACCTTTGAAGATCCACCGGGAACACGTCTGGAATCCGATTCCTCTTCGGACGATCTCGTTGGAACCGCACGGGTAAGCCCTCTCTTCTCCTTGTGTGGTTCATACCAATTATTTCCATAATGAAAGTTATTTAGATTTGAGCGGGTTTGTTCTTCATCATATCTACGTCATTCTTGGGCATTTCTAGAACCGACATTCTTTTATAACGCTTATTGTCATTTAAGGTAGGTGGATTGGTGTTAATTTTTCTAACTATAGTGTGTTTTGTGCGTTTTTGTGCCACAAACCCATGTTGGGGTGTCGTGTGGCTGAGGAAATTGCTATATTAAACACCTAGAATTGAATAGGTGGTTAATTATGATAATAAAATGTTGGTTGGGATCATTTCTTGGATCCAGGACCACCCTGAGGGGTGCGTTCCTCTGTTTAGCCGTTTGACCAGGATACCCGAGGGTATGCCTTGTTTAAATTATGAATTAATTTTTCCTTTAGAGGAATTGTATTCAAATTTCATGTTTATATGTTGGGCATGACCCGGTTATTTATGCCTGAGGGTGGTATTTTTCTATAGCCTGAGGGCATAACTATATTAGCCTGAGGGCGTGACTATATTAGCCTGAGGGCGTGATTGTATTAGCCTGAGGGTGACGTTCTATTTCTCTTGAGGGAAACCTTTCGTGCCTGAGGTCTTGACTTCTATTCCTGAGGGCGACACTTCGTATTCCTGAGGGCGAGAATTCTATTATGCCTGAGGGTGAGATTCTGAATGCCTGAGGGCGAGATTCTAATTACCTGAGGGTGTGGTTTTACTTGTCTGAGGACAATGACTGTTTAATTAGAAATTCACTGTGGTGTTTTTCTTAATATTAAATGGTTAATTGAATAATTAAATGGCCATATAACTGGTAAGTTAGTTACTTTTTAGTACTGCTTAGCTTACTTCATTTTTACTACTGCACACTTGTTGCATGTTTTACACACAGTTGAGCACGAGTCTTTGGTGGGTGCCTACTGAGATATATTTCTCACACCCTGTTTGGGTCATGATTTTTGGCCCAAACATATTACATTTCTGCAGGTGTGGATAGGTGTAAGAGTCCCTACACAGGTACTTGACTGTGGCTGAGGAGTAAGAGGGCATGGGACCGAGCCTAGGCTCACGATGCCGTTGCCAGTTGTTTTGCTTTGTATTGCTGTACTCTTATTTTTATTGTACTGTATTGATGTATAACATGTTCTGGCTATTTTCTTAGAATTTGAGACATGTAGCATCATTATTTATATACTATTGGTTGTATACACTGTAGTTGTTTATTTCAGTTGTGTATGGTTTATTGCTTCTGCTGTCGTTGTATTTTTTGTTTTGTATTCTGCTGTGCTACACTTTGACAAATGAGGGCATAGTTTCCCCACTATCAGACCTGGGCCCTCGCTGCTAGTCGGAAGCCTCTGGCGTTTGGGGAAATGCGCTTGAGGTCACGTGGCGAACCGGGTTTGGGGAACCCTTTGAGTGGCACCCGGAACCAGGACGTTACAAAGTGATATCAAAGGGGTTCTTTTCTTTGACTTACTATTTGGTACCGTAGTGAGGGATAGGATGAACGGTAGTCGGTAATAAGCTGTTCCTGGGTGTAGCTAATCTGTGTACAGGGAAAATCCAATTTACCTCGTATTGCAATTTTTACTGATTTTTCAATTTACAGTTGATATGATTTCACCGAAGGGTGATGCACTTGGATTGTGCTGTTGATATTTTATCTATGGGTTCTATTTTTTTGCAACCCGATGAGATGCGGGTATGCCATCTCATGCATCATTTAGGCACATGCTATAAATCACATGTCATGCCTAGTTCCATGCCATGTAGGTGCATTATAATTTCACATGTTGTTGTGTTAGTTGTTGTGCTAGTAAAACATGATGTTGTGATAATTGCTTTGATAAAATATCTGATGTGTGATTGGGTAATTTTATTTGAGCCTGTGTATATAATGAACACCAAACTTTGGTTTTTGGGGAGTATGGGCCCTCACTGACCGGAATTTTGTGGATCATTAGATGGTTATTTTGTTATAACACAAAAAAGATGTCAAACTTTGATTTGTGGGGAGTATGGGCCCTCACGGGTCGGAATTTGACACTTAGGAGTTGTTTTTCAGTATTTTTTGGGTTCCAGGGAAGTTTCTAAGGTATATTGTCTGGAAACCCAGTATACACGCCATGTAGTATCTTTACACATGCTGTGTATGACCTTTTGTTTGGGAAGAAAAATGAACTTTTTAAGTACACACCATGTACTCTGAGTACACATCGTGTAGTCTCTTCCCGTGTCACAAATTGTGTGGGAGGCAACACGGGGTAGGGAAAGGCTTGGGGAAAACACGCCGTGTACCGAATGTACATGTCGTGTAGTGTTGACCCGGAGTCCGGCCGTGTAACTAACAACACGGGTCAGTGAACTCCTGTACAGAACACGCCGTGTCAATTATGAACACGCCGTGTAGTGTGACCTGGGGACTCGGCCGTGTAACTAACAACACGGGTCACTGTCACCTCTCCTTGAACACGCCATGTACCTATGGGACACGCCGTGTAGTATTGTCTGAGGACAGACCGTGTGGAGTTAGTCATGTGACTGAAAAAAACGAGGTGGTGTACACGCCGTGTGCGGGTGTAACACGCCGTGTAGTGTCAAGCCAAGTAGTCGGCTGTTTCACAAGAGACACGAGAAGTTGTAAAATAACACCATACACGCCGTGTAAATGATATACACACTGTGTAGTTTTGTTCAAACGGGAGCCGTGTGGCTTAGTCGTGCATAAGGACCCAGGTAGGGGAAGGGAAGTCAAGTACATGCCATGTAGTCAGTATACCTGCTATGTAGTCTTGTTTTTCACTTTTTGAATGCCTTCTTCCTCCTGTTTCCATTTTGGTTTCTTCATTTTTGGTCTTTGATAATCTTGTTATAAGGCGTGTTTTTGACTTTGTAGTGTCATGCTGCCTAGAAAACCGCGCATTGTTCACTAGGAGAGCAACAACAAGTATAATCCAGAGATGGTGGGCCATGGGCTACCAGTTGATCCTCCAGCAGGGCCGGATATAGCACCAGCTGTTATACCAGACGTAGGTGCGGAGGATCAGTTCCGTGAAGGCTTTATGCGGTTCATGCAGACCTTTCAGGGAGCACCGCAGGGTGCCACATCTATGGATGAGCTTACTCGTATCTTCCAGCAGCAGCATCCGCCTAAGTTTTCAGGGGATGGAGGACCACAGGCAGTAGAGTCTTGTCTAGGATTGATGCAGACTATTTTTGAGCATCTTGAGACGCCTCTAGGGCGGAGGGTCAAGCTTGCAACATACATGCTACGTGATTTCTCCAAGAGGTGGTGGGATGTCACCACCCAGTCAGAGCATCACAGAGACATGGAATGGGAGGATTTTCAGACAGTCTTCTATGAATTCTTCTTTCCAGAGACGCTGTGAGCAGACAGAGCTCGAGATTTCATGAATCTGAAGTAGGGTGCCTTGTTGGTGATGGACTATTCTTCTCACTTCACCGAGATTTAGCATTTTTCACCCATGCCAGTGGGTGATGAGATGTTGAGAGCTAGAGGTTTTGAGGATGGTCTTCGGTATGAAATCCGAGCACTGGTGAATGTCTTTAGGTTGCATTCAGTACATGAAATTATGAACCAAGCGCTGATTATAGAGAGGAACCTGCGGGAAACTAGTGGTGTGGGCTAGGGCGGTTCAACACCAATTTCTGGTACTATTTCTTCTGGCAAGAGGAAGAGACAAATGGATTTCTCACAGGGTGGAAGTACCAGCCATGCGGTCTCTTTAGGTGGCCCGATTAGGTGCTACCAGTGTGGTAATAAGGGGAAAAAGAGACCACAATTTCCATGTGATCCAGTGGAGTGCCGAGCTTGCAGCAAGATGGGTCATCTGTAGCATTTTTATAGGGCGTATCCACCATTGACTAGTGAGAGGGGTTTTGTGCAGACTCCGCGTGCGGGAGTAGGACCAGTGGCTTCTTACCAGTCAGGGAACTAGAATACGTCAGGGAGTGCAGGCAGAGATGGTGGTCGGGGCCGTGGTATCCAGACACCAGGATCTCAGAGGTAGTAGGGTGGGACAACTCAGGATAGCCAGGCTATGTCGCAGGGCCGCGACACTGGGCAGGCATATGCAGTGAAACAGACCCAGCAGGAGCGGGATCCCAGACTTTCTACAGTCAGAGGTACTATTCTAGTAGCTTCTGTTTTATCTTCAGAACTTTTCAATACAGGTGCTACACATAGTTTCATATCTTCACCCATTGTGGAGAGCCTTGGGCTCTGTGTTTCTACTTATTCTGATATCATGATGCTAGACACTCCATTGGGGACTAGAACGGCTGGTGTGCGTCAGTGCAAGGAGTGCCCCCTTGAGGTTGGTGGATGTCACTTTTTTGGGACCTCTATGTATTAGAGATGATGAGCTATGACGTTATTCTTGGAATGGACTGGTTGTTTCCCTTTCGAGCCTTTTTAGACTGATATCGTCGCAGGGTGATCTTCATGTCACCAGAGGGTGGAGAGTTTCTATACAAGGGCGAATGGGATGTTCAGGCGAGTCGAGCTAGACCAGAGCATCGTGGGCGAGGAGGAATCACAGCCCAGATTGCGAGTTTATATCTAGACGACCAGGGGACTTGTCAGATAGATTTCCCTCCAGTGGTTGATTGTTTCAGGGATGTCTTCCTGGACGACTTTTCAGGTCTTCCTTCGGAGCGAGGGGTGGATTTATCTATTGATCTTGTGCCAGGAGCAGCACCGGTGTTCATTCCTCCTTATAGGATGGCCACGCCTGAGTTACAGGAGCTCAAGATAAAGTTAGAGGAGTTACAGGCAAAGGGATTTATCCGACCCAGTACTTCTCCGTGGGGTTCTCCAGTCCTTTTTGCGAAAAAGGAGGACGGTACCCTCAAAATCTATGTGGATTATCAGAATCTAAACCAGTTGATGGTTAAGGACTGATATCCCTTTCCAAGGATTGATGATCTTTTTGATCAAATTTGTGGAGCACGAGTGTTCTCAATGATTGAATTGAGATCTGGATATCATCAGCTACGCATGATACCATCAGACATACTGATTATGGCTTTTCGGAGCAGATATGGTCTGTATGAGTACTTGGTTATGCCGTTTGGAATCACGAACGCGCTAGTAGTCTTCATGGCTCTAATGAATCGAGTGTTCCATCCGTATCTGGATTCTTTTGTGTTAGTATTCGTGGAAAACATCTTGGTTTACTCTCACACTCGACACGACCATGCCACCCATCTTGAGATCGCATTGAGTACACTGAGAGAGCATCATCTATATGCTAAGATCTCTATGTGCCACTTTTGGATGGACCAGATTCACTTCCTGGGTCATATCATCTTAGAGGAAGGCGTTGCAGTAGACCGAGAGAAGGTGAGAGCAGTAGTTTCCTGGGAGCAGCCTAAGAACATGTTTGAGATACGGAGTTTCTTAGGGCTGGATGGTTACTACAGATGCTTCATACATGACTTGTCCTGCTTAGCAGCACCGTTGACGGGTCTGACTAATAAGGGTGTGAAGTTCATTTGGTTAGAAGCCTACGAGGTAGCCTTTTAGGACCTGAAAGGAAGGTTGACATCAGTACTAATCCTGATACTCCCAAATTAGGGGAAGAACTATACAGTTTACTGTGATGCATCAGGTGTTGGGCTGGGAGCTATGTTGATGCAGGGTGATCGAGTTGTTGCGTACAGGTCTCAGAAGTTGAGGCCACATGAGAGGAATTACCCAACGCATGATCTCGAGTTGGCTACAGTTGTGCATGCATTGAGCTGTTGGAGACATTATCTATTGGGAGAGCATTTTGTGGTTTTCACCGACCACAAAATCCTCAAGTATATCTTTACTTAGCGTGAACTGAATCTGAGGCAGAGGAGGTGGGTCGAGTACCTACAGTCCTTCGATTTTGAGCTTGCCTATACACCTGGTAAAGGTAATGCAGTAGCCGATGCATTGAGCAGGAAGACTCAGATACAGGCAGTGCAGGAAGCCAGTGGTGAGTGGCAGCTTATGGCTTTGTTCTAGAAGATGCATCTGGAGGTGCACGACAGTCAGGGGTAGACTTATCTTTCCTCATTAGCTGTGACATCTACCCTCCTGGACAGAGTGAGGATGATACAAATATCTGATTTAGAAGTCCTAGTTCTACGGGAGTTGGTGGCAAGTGTGGACCCTCCTCCTGGTTGGATGATAGGTGATGATGAAGTTCTGCGTTTCCATGGATGTGTATGGGTTCCAGGAGATATACGCAAGGAGATGATGCAGGATTTTCATGCTTCAGCTTGGGAAGTTCATCCCGGGGTTACTAAGATGTATCGAGACTTGAGACGTCAGTACTGGTGGCTGGGTATGAAGATAGATGTAGCTGGTTATGTTACGAGGTGTTCCACCTGTTAGCAGGTGAAGGCAGAGCATCAGAGACTAGCTGGACTATTACAACAGTTACCCATTCCGGAGTGGAAATGGGATAATGTCGCGATGGATTTCGTGACTGGGTTTCCAAGGTCACGTCGAGGCAATGATTCCGTGTGGGTTGTTGTAGACAGACTCACGAAGGTAGCTCACTTCTTGCCGATCAAGGAGACCTTCGGTGTTGACGAGATTGGGAAGTTGTATATCCGAGAGATCGTACATCTTCATGGGGTCCCTTGTTCTATCGTTTCAGATAGGTACCCCTGTTTTACGTCTCGTTTCTAGAAGATTTTTCAGATGGCACTAGGTACACAGGTGCTTTTGAGCACAGCTTACCACCCTCAGATGGATGACCAGTCCGAGCGTACGATATAGGTTCTTGAGGACATGCTGTGAGCATGCGTCCTAGACTTTGGGGGCTCTTGGGAGAAGCATATACCCCTAGTCTAATTTTCCTATAATAATAGTTTTTAGGAAACTATTGAGATGGCACCATAAGAGGCTTTATACAGTAGGACGTGCCAATCACCTTTGTGCTGGTTAGAGGTAGGTGAGGAAGCCTTGCTGGGACCACGTCTCATGCAGGAGACTTCTGAGCAGGTTTAGTTGATTCAGAAGCAGATGGATACCACACAGTCTCATCAGAAATCTTATGCTGATCACCGCAGATGACCTTTGGAGTTTGTGGTCGGGTATCAGCTTTTCTCGCGTGTTTCACCGAGGCTGGGACACAAGCGGATCAGGAGACAGGGTAAACTTTCACCGAGATATGTAGGTCCATTTGAGATTTTGGAGAGAGTCGGGCTGGTTGACTATCGGTTGCAGTTACCTCAGAGGTACCGGGCCATGCACGATGTCTTCCATGTATATCAGTTGCATCGCTATCATTCAGACCTTGTCTCACACCTTTCAGCTAGAGGAGGTTGAGATTCAGATGGATGCGTCCTTTGAGGATCATCCGATTTGTATCGTTGATAGGAGCACAAAGGTTCTCCGAGGCCAGTCAGTTCATCTCGTACAGATGCTATGGTAGCATGGCCGAGTGCAGGACGAAACCTGGGAGCGGGAGACCAACGTACCTGCTCAGTGGATGGAGTTGTTCACGGCTATATCTTCACCACCCTTGGAAGGGCAATTTGGGGATGAATTTCTATATGGGGGAAGTTTTTAAGAACCCACTTCTTATTTTTGAGGTATGGGTTTCTTCTTTTCTTTTTTCCTTAAGTTTTTTTAGAAAATATGGAAAATGGGAAAAATCCTGAATTTTGGAAAGTACACACCGTGTACTTTGTCCACATGCCGTGTACTTTTGGCCATGTAGGGATGAGTACATGGGGCGTGTGGCCATTCCGGGGATGAAGGGTGTAGAAACCGACTACACGCTGTGTAGTGGTCCTTTACACGCCGTGTAGTCAGTCGGCAGACCAAAACAGTAAGGCGGTGGAGCAGCCGCTAGCTGGACGATAGTACACGCCGTGTAGTCGGGAGTACATGCCATGTACTCATGTCGATAGATGAACAGTGTGGCGGTGCCGCCAGAAGAACAATTAAATGAAGGAAGTACATGGAGTGTACTTGGAAGTACACACAGTGTACTTTGTTTTTTCGCTTAAAATGGGAAGTATACTCCCCTATTCACAGGGAAGGCTTAGAACAGGAAGAGATCTCGGGAGAGGACAACCGAACCTTCAAAAATCCACCTGGCGCATTTCTGGAATCCGATTCCGTTTCGGATGATCTCGTTGGAACCGCACGGGTAAGACCTCTCTTCTTCTGGTGTGGTTCATACCAATTCTTTCCCTAACGAAAGTTATTTAAGTTTGAGCGGGTTTGTTCTTCGTCAGATCTATGTTGTTCTTGGGCATTTCTGGAACCAACATTCGTGTATAACGCTCATTGGCGTTTAAGGTAGGTGTCTTGGTGTTAATTTTTCAAAATGTCATGTGTTTTGTGCATTTTTGTGCCACAAACCCATGTTGGGGTGTTGTGTGGCTAAGGCCATTGATATATTAAACACCTATAATTGAATAGGTGGTTAATTATGATAATAAAATGTTGGTTGGGATCATTTCTTGGATCCAGGACCATCCTGAGGGGTGAGTTCCTCTGTTTAGCTGTTTGGCTAGGATACCCTAGGGTATGCCTTGTTTAAATTATGCATTACTTTTTCATTGAGAGGACTTGTATTCAAATTGCATGTTTATATATTGGGCATGACCTAGTTACTTATGCCTGAGGGTGGTGTTTTGCTATAGCCTGAGGGCATGACTATATTATCCTAAGGGTGTGACTATATTAGCTTGAGGGCGTGACAGTATTATCCTGAGGGCGACGTTCTATTTCACCTAAGGGAAACCTTTCATGCCTGAGGGTTTGACTTATGTGCCTGAGGGTGACACTTTGTATGCCTTAGGGAGAGAATTCTGTTATACCTGAGGTCGAGATTCTGAAAGCCTGAGGGTGAGATTCTGATTACCCGAGGGTGTGGTTTTACTTGTTTGAGGACACTGACTGTTTAATTAGAAATTCACTATGGTGTTTTTCTTAATATTAAATGGTTAAATGAATAATTAAATGGCCATATAACTGGTAAGTTAGTTAATTTTTAGTATTGCTTAGCTTACTGCATTTTTACTACTGCACACTTGTTGCATGTTTTACACACAGTTGAGCACGAGCCTTTGGTGGGTGCCTACTGAGATATATTTCTCACACCCTATTTGGGTCATGCTTTTTGGCCCAAACAGATTACATTTCTATAGGTTTGGATAGGGGCAAGAGTCCCTACACAGGTACTTGACTGTGGCTGAGGAGGAGGGCATGGGACCGAGCCTAGGCTCACGATGCCGCTGCCAGCTGTTTTGCTTTGTATTACTGTACTCTACTTTTTATTGTACTATATTGATGTATAACATGTTATAGCTATTTTCTTAGAACTTGAGACATGTAGCATCATTATTTATATACTATTGGTTGTATACACTGCAGTTGTTTATTTCAGTTGTGTATGGTTTATTGCTTCCTCTGTCGTTGTATGTTTTGTTTTGTATTCCGCTACGCTACACTTTGACAAATGAGGGAATAGTTTCCCCACTATCAGACCTGGGCCCTCGTTGCTAGTTGGCAGCCTCTAGAATTTGGGGAAATGCGCTTGAGGTCACGTGGCAGACTGGGTTCGGGGCACCCGTTGAGTGGCACCTAGAACCGGGACGTTACCGAAACCCTTGGAGAGAGGATTCAAGGGTGGATATTGACAGATGATCATCCTTGAAAACTATCCTTCTTCCTAGGCAGGGGTTTGATTCAATTCTGTGTGAATTGATTTTTCCCATTCTTTCTTTTAAATGACCAATGCGGGTTAAATCATGAACAAGTTAACCCACTGATCGATCATTCATGTGGGATGGGAACTTATCTTGTGGGTATTGGAAGAAAGGGTATTATTTATCATATATTCCATCATCCTTTCTAATGCGATGAATTAATGCCAAACAAACAGGGTCGACGTTCGTCGTCTTGGGTGTTCCTTGTGATCTCCTCCATTTTCTCTCATGTTCTTCACTGGCAGACCCTTGGGGTCATGTATGGCCCTTGTTGGGGGATGCCAAACTTTTCCAATTCCACATAGTGACAACAAAATGATATAGATCCCACCACAGACATCTACACAGCCCAAGGAGCTCGGGACAGTTCCCGAATTGAAGAACGGACCACCGAAGCACGTCCGGTGGCCCGTGGAGTAGACTGCCAGCATGCTAGTGCTAGTAGTGGTGGATGATAGGTGGAAGGGGTTGCACACCATGGTGGGAGTAGGAGCCACCAACACCAAGGCTGGCGGTAGATGGGAGGCGGCGTGCTGCGACAATGACAGGGGTCGCCGGCAGGCGGATGCGGCTACCCAGCCACGTCGGAGGAGACACATGGCGTAAATCCACAGTCCATGGACTACGGTTATGGGGGGTCAATTTGGAACTTTGCAGCATTGACCAGGTGACAGTATGTGGTTCCCCAATGCAACCCAAGTGGAGCATCCAACCACCCATTCGGTGGTCGGGAGAGTGTTTGCGGGTCGGCTCACGCCCAAGCGGGCCAGCAGTCGACTGACCTATAGGGACATGCCAGTTGGTTGGACTAGAATCGGGGCCGAGTTGGGTCAGAGCTGGTAGATTAGGTAGGGTCAGGTCAGGTCGGCCCAACCAGGTCGGACTGAAACCAGACCCATTCTACCACCTTTTCCGAAAAAGAGGCGCATCTTTTGGACCAGGCATCCGTTTGATGCACCATATGTGGCATTAGGACCCTTGCAATGAGGAACTCTTTTTTGTTTACTCTTCTTGGTCTAGCCATGTTGGGCTGGGACCAGATTTAACCCGAACCTGTTTACTAAAATGCCAATAACTTTTAGACCGAGCGTCCGATTGATGCGCTGTCTGCGGTGTTGGGACCCTTGCGATGAGGTGGTCCTTTGGGTATAATCTAAGTGAGTTTTTGTGGTTGTAGAGATACAAATGAAGTCTTGAGGAGTATAATCTTCTAAAGTCAAGTGCACTAGAGAGCATGAATCCTATAGCTGTCTGTGACACGAAGGATATGACAAGTGGACCTTAGTGGTCCTGTAGCGGAGAATACCTCAGTGGTACAGTATCTGAGTGGACCTCTGTGGTCCAATAGCCAAGCGGACCTTAGCCATCCTATAGTCGATCAGAAATTAGTGTTCCAGTAACCTAGTGGACCTCAATGCTCTAGTATCTAATAGGACCTCAGTGGTTCAGTAGCCAAGCAAACCTTAGTGACTTATTAGGGATTAGTCCCTCAGTAGTACAAGATGATTCAGCTTTACGATTGATAATATTTATTTATATACCTTGAATTATACTTGGTGTGAGCTGTCTTTTATTTTTAGTCTTAGTTTGTGGTATTTCATTATGGTGTTTCCTTTGTGGCTTGGGGTCCGTACTGAATATTGTGTTACTCACCCCTGCATGGGCTTCGACTGCATGTGTCGTGTCTCATACAGGTGATCGATGCTTCGACGAAGACCTTGGTGGTCTGAGACCTGGTGGTGTTCAATGAGATAGGAGATAAGGGAATACTTCTACAACTATAGGTAACTACCCTCTACCTACCCTTCATGGAGGGTCTCAAGCAGATGGGCCGTGGAAGTTGTACTTTCCTTTGTGTTTTTGGGCTTGTATTCAGGCCCCTTTGTACTTTTAGTTTGTATTGTAATCTAATTAGTTTTCTTAGCGACAGTTGTGTTTTACTTTGTGTTTACTTTTTGTAGTTTGAGCTTTGTGCATGTGTATAGTTTTAAAGGCAAATGCCTTATCTTTTTGGGATAAGCCTACTCGGTGCTAGTCACCAGCCCCAGGCCTATGGAAGGTGGGATTGGGGCAGTCACGACATAGACCCTAGGGGACGGGTTGTGACATCACATATCATTCATCCATATGGATAATCACATCACATGTAACTTATCTAGATAGATATACAATATATATGTGTAGCCATCCACTCACATAGTCTATCTCAATCAAGGACCTAAATGTCATACTCGTTATACGAGAGGAAAAATTTCATCTTATTTTAGCTCCAATGGATAACATGATCAACAAAATACCCCACCACCCTTGTATTATCTATGTCAATATACAGATTTATTCAAGAAAGGGATTATTCTATAAAGGTTTTCATGGTAGTTATCTACCCAACCTTAGGTAATGTGGACTCAGAATATGATCCATACACCCCTAGGATACCAAATATATCTATATGACACTCCATGTGGTTTACTTACTGGTTCATCCAGTGCACACAAACACTATTATTTTTTTTTATGCCGCATGATAATATTATATATCTATATATAATAATAATACTCATTCTTACCTTAACAATTAATCATAACCTATAATACTCAATGAAAAACATCAGTTAGGGAGGAACTCAAAGTTGTACTTTGAGAGGTTTATTATCATTACTCATCACCAAATGTATACCTATATGTACATTTATATAGCCAATATGAGAGAATGAAAAGGTGGAGATTTCCTATAATATGATAAATTTTAACATTCTTAAACGTTTTAATTACAAAAAACCAATATAAGCACTAGTTTTTCATATCATATTTGATAAAATTCCAGATCATCCTTATGTTTTCCACACTTTATGGGTTCTCTTATCTCATTAAATCATATGTAATTCCTATCATATCTCTATGTGACCATCTAATAAAACTCCCCCAATTAAATATTTAGTATGAAAAATCTTTTAAATAATCTAGTTTGAATCACAATGGAACTTGGGAATCATATTCCTAACTATTCAACTTATTGAACATATTCAAACTTCATAACTTCACAACATCAAATGTTACATTCTCAACTATTATTTTTTACTTATAAATCTTTCTATGTTAATCATCATCATCCTTGGAACATTATTCCACAATTTTTCCTTAAAATAATGTAATAACTTACATTATTGTTTACCATTCATCCTAAATTCATTTATTATATTAATTGAAAATTAATTTAATATGATAGCTAAATGTAACTTTTACATTTATATTTACCACCTTACCCAAAAATCCTTTATGTTAAAGTGATAACAACTTTGTTACTATAACTATTGTAACTCTTTAAATTTCTCTTTACCATCATCCCCTAAACTCTTTTATGGAATTAAGTGTAATTAAATTTTAATTTTTACTGGAATAATCAATTAAGATATATTGTATTTCTCTTTTGATGATAAATAAATGCAACCCTTTACATTTTTCATTATCATTGAATATCATAAAATCTTTTAGGATATTGAGTGAAAAACATTATAATATTTTATTAGTATAATACTTTAGGAAATTATATTTACTAACTAAATGGTTACTAAATGTGACACTATACATTTTCCTTTACCATCACATGTCCTAAACATTTTAGGATATTAAGTGGTAATCACTTTAACTTTAGACTGGTGTAATGATTTATTTGTTAAATTTTAACTTCTATAAGTTCAAACATACTCCAAATAGACTCTTAGAAACTATATTACTTTAATAATATGTTACTTAGATTCAAAAACAGTTTGTATTAGTAAAATAAAATTTCTTTCCTTTTAGTGGGAATATTAAACAAAAAACCCATTATTTTCATATCATATGTTGTATTCTAGGAATTTGGATCATTTTAATTCTAAGAGTAGAATTTATTAAAATAAACAAACTATGGTTGGAAGGAAGACATTCCCTCATATTTAAAAAAAATATTTTGATAGAATTTTTATCATTGAAATAACATTTTTATCCATATCTTCTTCTCAAAACAAGCTATATAAATTTATGAATCATAATCTATGTGTATAAATTTAATCGTCTTATATTTTTAATAACATCTATTTATTATATAACATCTTATCTTATAAGATAACAAAAATAAGATGAAGAGATACATATTTTACTTAGATTCATTTGAGATTGATAAAATCCTTTACATTTGAATCCCTAGTGTAACATCTTTTTTTACTTCATCTTGTGAATGTAAACTACAAGCTTAATCAATTCTTCCATTGATTTTGAACTACTATATATTTAAAAAACATTGAAAAATATATATTTCTATATCACATATCCTTCAAAATAAAAGAATTAATTTCTATATCATCCATACCTAACATGGAAATTTGATAACATTTAAAATACTCCTTTAAGTATATCTTGGATGACCCAATCATATTGAATTATTACAATTCATTATTGACAACCCTAGGTTTTAATGGTCTTGATTATCTTCTTGAAGAAATGTTGTTGGACATTTCAACCAAAAATTATTCTTCCATTTTGATCATTTACCTACTTGTAATTTCTAAATAGTACTTTAAAACCTATAAATAATATGCATAGTTCATATATATTCCCAACACTTTTGAGGATATCGGGTAAATATTCTTGGATTTTGATCATATTGTCGAAACCTTTCCATAATTGACAATAGGAAGAAATCCATAACCAAAACAAATAATTATTTACTTTCCCTTTAAATCATGTTATATAAATGAACAAATCATAACCATTTGAAAAAAAAAATCATATATTTTTATTAAATAATTTTTTTTCATGGTCTTCTTAGGAGATAAATGAGATAATACACATATTATGAAAATTTTATCCAAGCATTCATAATTTAAGCTATCAATGTAGAAAATAATTTACTCCATTACTTAAAAATATCCATCATGGTCAAACCTAAAATTCTTAATAATCTTTTGAACTTTCAGTATATTTAATTTTTTTGTAAAACGATATTTGATAAAATATATTTGTTAGAATAATATAACTAAATTTAATAACCAATAAATCTTTAAGTAAATCTTTAGTCTCATTAATTCGTCATTATATTCAATCATATTCAATATTATTTTACATACCCAATAATATTGTGTATATGAGACCAAAATTAGTTTAATGAATCACTATATGCTTCTATAAGCATCTATATTCACTTTTTGAATAATTTTAGCACTTGGTTACTGAGAAAGGTACTATACTGACACATAGAATTTTCCTTTAATAAATTTTCTTAAATCAATAATATTTATTTAAAAAATTTCTAAAGTTACCAGTCTTAATAGATACATACATTAAGTTTCTCCTTATCAAGGATTGATCACAATGTTTAGATTAATAATGAGGATGATATTTATCTACAACTGAATCTTTTATTAGACGAGTACCATGTATTAATAACTACTTAATAAGGACTTTTATTAAATGGGATACCACTAAAATGATGACCCCTATTTAAAATCCATCATATCCATTCATGGTCTAAGATCCATATTTCATTAAGAAATGAGCCCAATAGGTAATTTATATCGCCATTTAATTTTTTAGGTTGGAAAACCTCAAAAAAACACGATATATGATTAATGGATAGATGAGTGGGAAACCCTTTCATAATAAATCATATGGATAAACTCAACTATATTATTATGGTATCCATACCATTAAGGATTCCCAGATAAGTGTTAATGAAAATGACAAAGACACACTAACCAAGTAAAATCAATGGGAACCCTAATTTGGAATTAAACTACATGATAATACAATACAAAGTCACTTATTACTTTCTTTCCTTACACTATATAATATAGGGGAACTAAAATTGGGCAGAAAACTACCTAGTTAGATGATTGAGGTCTTGAAAAGTGTCACTTTGGAAGGAATATCACACTTAATATTTAAGGTATTTTACTCCCACCATATTATATCATATTTTTCCATTTTATATATGCATATTTATAGTACTTAAGTTTATAATCCTATTCCCACCACCAAACCAATATGTTCAAACCATATTGATGTGTATCACTTTACATAACCCACAAGTTTGTGTTACTCACCCAAAACTAGAATTCAAGTATTATTCATACATATCCAAATACATCATAGGCATAAGGTGCATGATCACCTTATGTAAAGGTCTATAATTATATAAGATTGAAAATATCCATATAATTAGGCCCAAAGTGACAGATATCCAAACCTATTAACCAACCTAGATTAGTCATAAGCCTTCAGGTAGGCACATAGTTTGACCCCAAGTCCCTCAACCTGGGGAAACTTTAAACAAGAGATAATTCAATTCATCATAACTATAACACATAATATGAAAAAAATATATTCAATAACCAAATTCAATGTGATAACATCAATTAAAAACTGAGTTCAAGGTAGATGAAAAACTAAATTCATTATAGAGTCATTCCTAGCACATAATGCATGGATCTATTTAGAAAGAGTTTAAAAATTAAGTTAAATCATACACAATATTCACATTTATTAAAAAATTTACCAATAATGGATATAATAGGGAAAATTTTTTAAATAAAAGAACAATTCAAATATTTAAACATGAGATAAACATTTATGAACATTTGAAAAATAAAATCTATTTATAATCTATTTATAATTGTTATATTTAAAATTATGGAGTCACTATAATTTTGAATATAAAATTTTTGTATTAATTCTAATATAAACTCTTTCATATTTATCATTATATGGGATTCAAAATTTAAATATATGATATTATATGAATTATAAACTATTTATAATCCAAATTATATTTTTTAAACATTTTACATAATGTAAATCATATAGTTAATAATTATTTAAACCTTAAACTTATTAATCATCAAGAAACATTTTTATGTGACTTAAATAATACTAAAATAGGGCCCCATTTTATTTTTACCAATTAAATATAATGAATTATGAAAAATTCATTATTAAAAAATAAATATTTTATATTTTAGCCTCAGTACATAATTCAAAACCCTAGATAAATTAATTATTATGATTTCTAAATAAAAAAATTTATTTATATATCGTAAGGCATGCCTTATAATTTGGTTAAAAGGTATTTAAAATATTAACATTTAACATTTGGGAAAAATAAAAGTTTCATAAAAATATGATCAATTAAATATAAACCATTACTTATTTATTAATTAATTCCTTAAAAATTAAATATTCCGAAAATACCTTTAATAATTATTTATAAAGATTTTAGAAACCATTGAAACCAATTATTAATTTAAAAACATTTTTTAAAAACATTTATGTTTACCCTTACGTAGAATCCATATTTTTCATAAGGGTATACACCCTTTACCCTTATGTTGAAACTCCGTGTAAGAGTAATCTAATTCAGGAGCCCCCATGTATAGGTATAAAACTTGTTACCTTTACTAAATCCATCTCTTTAATGGTAATGAATTTATTACCATTACATAGCCTTATTTCACGTAATGGTAAGTGATCGGTTACCTTTACATAACCCTATTTAAAAAATGTGTAACTGTTATGCATGTTTTAAATAATTGTATAAACTTTATGTAGTAACATAACTTACCTTGATGCGATCCTTTAAAACCTTATGCTACCTTCACACTTAAGGGGATTCAATATCCTACCCTTATGTAACACCTTTATGAAAACCATTTATCTAAGGGTCACAATCCAAACTGCCTTTATGTGAACCATTTACATAAATGTAATCCTTTAGTTCCCATAATTTCATACGGGTAATGACTTGGTCACCCTTATGCATCTCAATTGTGTAAGGGTAAGGATGAAAGACCCTTACACCAACAGTTATGCATAAGGGAAAGTTAAGATGACCCTTACACAGAACTCTTCTGCATAAGGGTAATCCATAATGACCCTTACACAGATTGCTTCTTTGTAAGGGTAAACCATGATGAACCTTACATAGAACACTTCTATGTATGGGTAAATTATTTTTCCACAATTTTTTTAAAACTAAAAAATGATTCTATGGTTTTTCAATTTTTCTTCATTTCAAAAAAACATTTCATAAATCTAAATAATGGGTATAACAACCCTGATATTTATTTCACATTAATACATGATTTAATACATAATATTACACTTAATAAAACCTATAAGATCAATAATTATAGTTTCTTTTGGAATTAGGTACATTACATAATAATTTAAAATAGGAAAAAACATCGTATGTATTGAAAACTTCCTTAACATGCTCACACTTAAAACTGCATGGGATAACCAGGGGACATACATAAGAAAGGGGTGAACTATAAAGCCTAGTAAGGGAATAAACATTTCATAACAATAATAATGTAATAAATTTTATAAAATAATCATTTCAATGGGTCATAAAATGGGTGATAATCATAAATATGAATAATAAGGCATGATATAGCATAATAATCATAAATGAAACATGGGAAATGTGGAAACAACTTAAAACACTGCATCATAAACATAGGTCAAGGAGAAATTCCAAGATATAATGATGGAAAAAGTCCCATAATGGAATCAAGTTCACTCCTTATCCCAAAATTAAATCTCACAAGACTAAACATTATCCAACTTATTGGAGTACTATATAATTCTGGGCACACCAGTTAGTTTCATTTCATTTGGATGCTTAAGTTTACCACATAGATCGTACAACAAGGATTAATTAATCATCATTTTTTATTCCATGTTTAAGGATTGTGGAATAAATACATGTAAGTACCAATTAAAATAATTGTAAGTGTATAAATTAGAACACCCTTGATAGGAAATATGTAAGTTATTCACTATACAACAGTTTTGGCATGTAAAATCATGGTGAAATTTCAACATCCTAAAAGCATCACTTAAAAATTAATAAAATGGGTTGATGAGAGAGAATGTGTTCTCTCCGAATTTGGAAATAAAATGGGTAGTAATAGGGACATGTAAAGACATTTCCCAACATTAGGAATTGGAAATAGAAAGCATAATATAATAAAGAAACTTGAATAAATAAGGGAAGGTGAGGATCCCTTACTTGAGTGTCTGACTCCAAATATTTGGGAGGATCTTCTTGAGAACTTGGAGGTGCCTCTGGAGGACTCTAGAGAGGGGAGGTTAGAGTAAGTATGTGATAAAATAAATTTTAGTGAAGATAAATGGGAATTTTGGTGGGTTAATAAAGGAAATGAGTGGGGGATTCTTTATCATTTCTCAATCATAGGTTTTGGACACTATATAATAAAATAACCAAAAACAAAAACCTTCCCATGGTTTATGAACATGTTTTTTGAAAAATGGGATTGGATTTCATTATTTTATAAGTTAAATTCCTGAACTTAATAAAATAATACCCTTTCTTATGTGGAAGTGAGTCATGATCTTAAAGAAATTATTTTAAAACCATAAAATATATTAATGGTATTGGATGATTCAAAAAGTCTTTATAAAATTAATAAAATAAACATAATATCGTATTATTTTGAAGGGAAAAATATATTTGGTAATTTTTACCCTTTATAGTATTTATTACATCACTTTTTTGTCATTATAATTTCATAATGCACACTGTATATTTATACAATATTTAATTTTTACACGAAAATTTGACTATCTTAGAAAATTAGAAAAATTCACCATCAGATAATTTCAAAATTATGATTCTAAAAATAATATTATTTTTATATAAATATTTCCATAAATATGTTTATTTTCACTATATTAAAATAATAATCAATTTATATTGATAAATGTTGTGGTTTTTGACAATAATAGTTTTTGAAGCCTTATAAAAATTACATTTGACTTCATAAAAATTATATAATCATTTATATTTGATAAAATTTATTTAATAAGAATATTTTATTAAAATAATATTTATTTCAAAAATCCATTAATTCATCAAAATAAATTTCTTAATTGAATTTTAATATTAATCAAAAATACTATTTGTGGTTTATTGTATCAAAATAAAAAAATTTATAAAGTAATTATAATAAGATGAAAGTATATTCATTAGTTTATAAAAAATAATTTACACAATCATATTACTTGGTTCTTGATACATATCCCTTTAACACACCAACAAATTCCCTAAGATTAAGGTGAGTGATGGTGAGACTTTCATGGGGTGGTTCAGCGTTCATGGTTTGGACCATGATCACGATGAGCTTAAAATTTCCCATAAACGGTCTCAATCATTCTTAAGTTGTTGGATCTCATATTGGTCTTGATCAGGGGAAAGGCCTAGATATTCTATCTCCCTAAAAAGATCTGTTAAATGAGCTTCATAGGGTATAATCCTACTGGTTTAGGTCATCACTTCCTTTGTATCAATTAGATTTGTTAAAACTCTATATTTACACTAATCATATGACCATAGTTAAACGACTATATTATCCCTGATAATGAATCTCAATGGTCTTTTAAATCCAATGGGATATAATAAAACCATATAAGTTCATGTTTTTTCTATAACCATATTACATATTAATACATTTAATTAAAACATAAGGGGGAATTTTATTTATAACTATTTGGGTCATTATAATTGTAACATACCAACTTTAAGAAAGGTACATACCATTTTAAAATTTTCAGTTTTTACCTTAAAGAAATTAAATGGGTGTGTGGGATAAATTAAATAATACCCCGTACCATACGATGTTTTATAATTTAAAAGAATTTAAATTAATTTTAAATAATTAAATTAATTTAAAAAAATTAAAAAAAATTAAAAAGAAATAAAAATAAATTTAAAGGAAATTAAAATAAAGTAAAAATGGATAAAAATAAATTCTAAAATAAAATAAGAAGGGGGCTACAAGAAAAGTGAAAATAATTAAAATGTTCATTAGCCATTTTTTATTATTTTTATTTCCTTTTCTTTTTACACCATTTTATTTTTATTTATTTCCTTTTTCTTTTTTTTCTTTTTTTTTCTTTTTCCACTTTTTATTTATTCTTTTCTTTTTTTCCTCTCCCACTCCTATCTCCTTTGGTGCGTCTCCCCAATAGCGCCCCCTTAAAGTGCCCCAGCCTCCTCATCCTCTCTCCATTCAGAAGCCCGCTGTGACTCCGTTACTTCTTCGATTTCGATGTTATCTAAAGAGAAGTGATCCTCTTAGTAAGGCTTACAATCCAATTCAACAAATGTAGGATTTCATCAACCACCCATCGTGCAATCTACCGTGGAGATAATTTTTTCCCTATTTTGGGGATTTTTCTAAAACCTCTGATTCCTCCCATTTAAGGTCAAGTCAAAGATTTCAGTGGAGTGTAGTATCCACTACAATTATGAGGTAGGGTGTATACTCTTTTTCACATTGTTTCGTTGTGTCTTTTATATCAAATATTTTTTTGGCTCATCAATTCCTACCGACGATACTCAATTTTACTCAATCTAATTTAATTAAACTACTTTGCATGACTATTGAGACATTGTTTGAGGTGAACCAACTTGTTTAAATTGTTGAAACATCAATGGATACCCCTTTTGGTCTGCCGATGAAATCATTTTAAATTATTTTATCCCCAAATAATTAATTAATTTATTGTATGTGTTTGCGTGACCCCTCTTTGATTGAGTTTTAAATCAAATAAATTATTTAGGATAAATATGAACCCTAAAATTTTGGGTTTTTATTGCTTGTTTATTCCTAATAATTCTATGTTAAAATTCTTACCATGCTATTCTATTAAAAAATCATCTTTTTCTACTTTTGAGGATAATGTGTTTTTCCTTGATAAACCTTGGACTATTATATTATATTAATTGGTTAATTTATTTTCTACAAGATTAATATCGTGTTTTGAAATAAAACTCCTATAATGGAGGTTCCATAATTTAAACCCAAACTATGATGATTTGGTTTATTTAGGCATGTTTTTGTCTTGATATGTTTATTATACTACTTACTTTTGGCTATGAATGTTGGGCATGAATATTTAGGAAGTACATGAATTTTCGTGGCTTAAATTGATTTTTTGCAATTATAAAATGTGTACTATATGATATCTACTTATTTGAAATCTAAGTAAATTTAGGGTGGGGAGAGAACATGAGTTTTTTATTATGGAATCACACATTAACTCTATATTCCTAATTGGTTACCACACTATGCTATAGGGAAGCGATGCCTTAGGAATTTCCAAACAAGGGTTTCCATTGGATTTCTATATACTCATGAGTGATATCGGTTCCCTAAGGGACAATTGAAGATGAACCTATTGGAAAAGTGGCTATGCCAAGCCTCGAGTGATACTCAACCCCTTATGTGCGATAGTCAGGATAGACTCATCATAAACCATGCCTTGATCAATACATGGTCTTTTCAAAGATTTCTATGGGTGAGCTTGGTGGTATTGGATAAATCAAAGGATGTACCATAGAGATACCTTTGAGATGGGCTCGGAATCCAACTCTAAACTTTAATATAATAATAATAATAATGTGATAAAGGTTTTTATTAATGCTGCTTTGAGTTCCTTATCAATTGGGATACCTCTCTGGTTCCTTAAAGAACACTTTTTTTGACACATAAATTAGACACCAAGATATAACACAAGCTTGAGGGTATTCTCCTTTTTAGTTTTCATTCTATTTTCTAGGATTATATATATATATATACATACTTATTTATATAAGCACTCCTTCAGACTCCCAGCATAGGCCGAAGCAGGTGGTATGGAATGGGTGTCCGCTTAGGATCTCAGACCAAGTTATATTCTTATTTAATTATTTAAATGCTTTCATTTATTATATATGGTGCACTATTATTTGTTTATAGCACGAAATGGAAAGGTCTAGACACCATGGGTGCTGTCCTTCTAGGATTATATCTCACACCCTGCTCGGGCACCGTTTGGTACCTGAGTAGACTTTATGTCCATAGGTATGGATACAGGTAAGCGTGCCACTCCCGATGCTTGATTGCTTTGCTATTTTGTATGGGGTGTGGGGGAAGAGGACAGAGCCTATACTTGAGATGAAATTGTTGAAATTTGTGTCGTTTTCATTACAGCTTTGATATCATTATTATATTCCTACTTTCTGTACTTTTACTTAAGTAAATACATCATAGCATGACATCATTGTGTATCTGATTTTTTTATCAGCTATCGCACTTGTCATTTATTCAGTTAGGATTATTTATTTTATTCTCCTATAGTTTGTTTATTTTCATTCTTTCGCTACTTTTTATAAATTTATTTTTTCCACTATGTATTACGTTTTACCTTTGATGGAATATTCTCCCCCACATACATGTTAAAATTCCCTCACTTTTAGTCAGTAGCCTCTGACATTTAGGGAGATGCGCTTGAGGTCATATGGCCAACCCAACTCGGAGAACCTTTCCAATGGCTCCCAGGTCGGGGACGTTAAAAAGTGGTATCCGAGGGTTTTTTCCATTTTTTAATCTTTAATATTGACAAAAGAATATGAAATAATAATTTGGAATGTAATTTGTGTTTGGACATTGCTAACCCATGTACAGGGGAAACCCAAATTTCTTGGGGTTTGGATTTCAGTTATTGATTATGCCTTTTATTGTTGATACAACTTCACCATTGAGTAATGAACTTACTTTACATTACTATTGGTATTGGTATTATTGAGATGATGATTTTGACTATTTTATCCCGATGAAATGAGGGAATTGAATTTAAATGAATCATATTAGGCACCATAGGGATTAAAATGACATGCATGTTGCCGTGCCATATCTACTTTTAGAATGCATCTTCTTGTTTACATGTGAGTGCTATTGTGTTTAGTTGTAATATCTTAAAATATTTTCTGGTTATAAATATAAACTGTGTATGTGTCTTAGTGGTCCTAATAAGACCTATTCTCTTTCTATCTAGACTCGACACTCAGAGTGGGCTATCTGTTGTGTAAAACTCAGAGGCAGGCCATGTACATACCCTCTTTTTATTTACTTTCCTTACTTGCTATGCCATGTTCAGGGAGGCCTTGCACCTACCCTTTTTCTTACTACTCCTTTAATTTTTTACCACTAATTAAATAGAATTTATTCTAAGGTGTGTGTTTGGAAATTGTAGAGAAATGTCTCCATGGTGTCTTCGTGTCATACACTAGGAGAGTAACGATGAGAAAATTCCAGATTTGGTGGGTCTGGAACCACCTATAGTGATTCCTATTGAACCACATGTAGTGCCTCCTATGGAACCTCCTCCTGATCTTCCTTTGGGAACTGACACCCAGTTCAAGGATAATCTTCTTAGGTTTATACGGTTAGTTCAAAGTGTTCCTAGGCCTTCCCCAACTATGATAGAAATTATGAAGGACTTTTTTTAGTAGAATCCTCTCACTTTCTCAGGGGATGATGATCCCAATGATATAGAGTCATGGATAGAAGCCATGAAATACATCTTATATCATCTTGATAAGATTACAGAGTGAAGGTTCAAACTTATTGTCTACATGCTTCATGAATCCTCCAAGCATTGATGGGATGTTATTTCTCAGGCAGAGCATACCAGATACATGGTTTGGGAAGACTTCCAAACAACTTTCTATGATCACTTCTTTTCGCAGACTCTATGAGATGATCATGCCTGTCAATTATTACATCTTCAGTAGATATATATGATAGTGTTAGATTATTCTACTCATTTTATAGAACCTCAGAGTTTTTCTCCATCTCTAACTGGTGATGCATAGAAAACTATGAGATGATTTTAGGGTTGAATTAGATATTCCCTCCACTAGTAGGTGAACATCTATTGTTTGAAAAATATTATAGATATTTTGAATCAGGATTTAATTTTGGAATAAAATGTCTGGGTAGATAAACCTATGATCCAGGGTGGTTCAATTTCAAGATGAGGTGATTGTTCTTCAATAAATAGGAAGCACCATTTTGAAAGTACATGTGGGGGAAATCCCAGCCAAGCAGAATGTTTTGATAGTTCCGTCACATGTCATCAGTATGAAAGGGTTGGACATAAGAAGCCTCAGTGCATGAGAGATCCGATGGAGTTACGAGATTGCAGAAAGATGGATCACCTTCAACATTTATGTTGTTATTTATCATCAAAGTCTAGTGTAATGAGATCCATACCAACACCTCTATCAGGTATGGGATAAATTACTCCATAAAAAGTTAGAAGTTCATTTTCCACTGGCTGATCAGGACAATGTAATGGTAGAGTTTATGCTTTATAAAATCAAGTTCCAGACTATCAGTGTCTTCAGAGCAGACCTACTTAGGCTAGTTAGGTAGTATATCTTTTTCGTGGTTCAGGTATTATATATATAGTGAAACGAGAACTAGAGGAGTAGAGTGTAGGTCCATCTATGGTAAGAGGTACTTTTTTGGTAGCCTCTACTTTATTTTCTTCCATTTTTGATACCAGTGCATCACAATCCTTTTAATATGCTACTATTGTAGAAATACTTGGTTTTACAATCGATTACCTTCGCAGAATCATGTCTCTTGACACTCCACTAGGGATCATGATAGAGGGAATACACCAGTGCCAAAATTTCTCCTTGAGATAGGGGGTACCATTTCTTTTGGAATTTCTACATCCTCTATATGTCTGGAATCAACGTTATTCTTGGTATGAACAAGCTCAATCATTATCGTGCCCAATTGGATTTCTATCACCATTAGGTGTCCTTTAAATCCCTTAAGGGATACACATATCTACACAAAGGATAATGGGATATACAGGGAGATCAAGATAGACTTAAACATGTAGGACTGAGTAGAATTCCAGCTCAGTAAGAAAGTCTCTTCATGAGTGATCAGGGAGTGCATGCAGTCAAATTAGATCCTGTTGTGGATCATTTCAGGGATGTCTTCCCTGATTATTTCTCTATCTTACCTCCCATGAGGTAAGTGGATTTCACTACCGAGATAGTTCTAGGTGCGGCACCAATTTCTATTCCTCCTTATAGGATGAAAACTACAAAGATACATGAACTCAAAAAGTAGCTTGAAGACATCGTGTCTAAGGGTTTTATCAAACCTAGCACATCTTCATGGGGTTCACCAGTTATTTTCACTAATAAGTTAGAAAATACATTCAGATTGTGCGTGGATTATCATCAACTCAACCGGCTTATAGTAAATAATTGATATCTACTTCCATATATAGATGACCACTTCGACCATCTCTACAAATCAATTATTTTCTACAAGATTGATATATGTTTAGAATATCACTAGGTACAAGTGAGAGCATATAACATACCATGTATGCTGTTTCATAGTTGGTACATTTTTTATGAGTATCTGGTTATGCCATTCGGCCTCACTAATGCGCCAGTAGTCTTTATGGCTCTAATAAATCTGGTTTTTCACCCATACCTTGATTATTTTTTCATGATTTTTGTTAACGAAATCTTGGTGTATTCATTCTCCAAACATGACCATGAAACCCATCTTGATATCATGCGTGTACACTGAGATAGTACCATCTATATGAAAATCTCATCAAATGATTCTTATGGATCGATAAAGTTCAATTCTTGGGTCATATCATATCTAAGGCAGATGTATTAGTTGACCCAAAAATGGTGAGAGCCATAGTTTCATGGGAGAATCCCAAGAATGTTTTTGACATATGTAGTTTCTTGGGGATTTTTGGATATAACAAGAATTTCATTTGGGATTTCTCCTACTTAGAAAATCCTCTTACAACCCTGACTAAGATGGGTGTACAGTTCATCTAATTATATGCTTGTGAAAAATCTTTTCAGGATTTGAAGGTAAGACTAACCTCAGATTCGGTCCTGATTCTTCTTGAGCAAGGAAGAAGCTATATTGTTTACTATAATGCTTCAAGAATTAGATAGGATGTAGTTTTGATGCAGGGTGATTGAGTCATGGCTTATGGATCCCTCCAGCTGAGACATCATGAGTGGAACTTTCCTACACATGAACTTGAGTTAGTAGTTGTGGTTCATGCTTTACAATATTGGAGACACTAATTTTTGGGTGAGAGGTTAATTGTTTACATGGATCATAAAATATTGAAATATATCTCCACACAGTGAGACTTGAATTTAAGGAAGCGCAGGTGGGTCGAATACCTACAATTTTTTTATTTTGAGATTTATTATACCCCTGGTAAGGTAAATGTCATGGTTGCCGCTTTGATCTACAAAACGCAGACACAAGTCATCTAGGAATACAACAGTGAGTGGAAGAGGATGGATTTGTTTTCTAAGATGCATCTAGAGGTTCAAGAATATTAGGGACAACTAGTTTTAATATCTCTTATAGTGACATAATCTCTTCTGGAGTGAGTCTATATGTTACAGTAATCTGATCCAAAAGGGATCGTTTTGAGGAAGAGCATCACAGGAGAGAACCCACCTCCTGGTTGGGATATTGATGGCAGTGAAACATTACTTTACCATGGATGTGTATAAGTAACTTTAGATATACAGAAATAAATGATGATGTAATCTCAAAAATCCATTTGGGTAGTTCATCCTAGACATATAAAGATGTACAGAGACATGTGTTGTCGGTACTAGTGGTCGGGTATGAAGAAGAGGATAGCGGGTTTCATCACTCAGTGCTCCACCTGTTAGTAGGTGAAGGCATAACAACAATGACATGATGGAATTCTACAACCTCTGTCCATTACTTAGTGGAAATGGAATGACATCACCATGGATTTCATTACAGTATTTCTAAGGTCTCCTCAATGCAGCAATGAGGTATAGGTGATTGTCGATAGACTGGCCAAAGTCACGCACATCCTACCTATCCAGGAGACCTTTCTATTGATGAGTTGGGAAGTTTGTATATCTAGGAGATAGTGTGAATTCATTACGTACCTTGTTCTATTGTCTTGGATATAGTTTCCCACTTTACTTCATGGTTCTGGAGAGGGTTGAAAAAAGCACTGGGTTTACAGGTACTCTTGGGTACTACATATCACCCTCAGACTGATGGGTAGTCCAAGGGGAACATACGAGTGTTAGAGGATATGATACAGGACTGTGTCCTTGATTTTGGAGGTTCCTAGGAGAAACATATTCCTTTTTTTGAGTTTACCTATAATAAAAACTTTCAGGTGATAATTTAAATGGCTCCGTATGAGGCCCTCTATGGTAGACCATGTCGTTCACCTTTATGCTGGATCAAAGTAGGTGAGGCGACTCTGTTGGGTCCTCATAACATTTATAAGACTTATGAGGAAGTTATTCAGAAGAATATGACTACAACTCAGTCCATATAGAAATATTATACCAATTGTTTATGAAGACCTTTGGGGTTCCAGGTGGGACATCAAGTCTTTCTGCATGTTTCACCAAGTTTGGGTCATAGGCAGATCAGGAGAAAGGGGAAGTTATCATCGAGATACATCGTACGGTTCAAGATAGTGAAGGGATTTGGGCCAATATCCCATCAGTTACTATTACCTTAGAGGTACTATTCCATGCATGAAATCTTCCATGTATCTCATCTTTGACAGTATCATCTAGACCAATCTCATTCTTTTGACCTTGATGACATCAAGCTTGAGGAAAATGAATTCTTTGAGGAGCGTATGATTCGTATTGTCGATCGTAGCATGAAGGTTATATGAGGGAGAACAGTTCCTCTGGTCTGGGTTCTTTAGAAACATGGACATATTCAAGACGAGACTTAGGAGTAGGAGACTAATGTGCATGCTCATTGTCCAGATCTTTTCTCAGACAACATTCAACTACCCTAGGAGGGGAAACTCAGGGATGAGTTTTCTTAAGGAGGGGACGTTGTAACTTCCCGACTTTAAGCAAGGTATATAATATTTTAAAAAATTTTGTTTTTACCTTAAAAAATTAAATAGGTGTGTGGGATAAATTAAATAATACCCCATGACCTACGTTTCATTATAATTGAAAAAAATTAAATTAATTTAAAAGAATTAATTTAATTTAAATAAATTAATTTTAAAGAATTAATTTAATTTAAATAAATTAAAAGAAATTAAAATGAAATAAAAATAAATTTAAAGGAAATGAAAACAAAATAAAAAGTGATAAAAAAGAAATATAAAAATAAAATAAGAAGGTGGTTACGAGAAAATTGAAAATAATTAAAATGGGCATTAGCCCTTTTTTATTATTTTTATTTTATTTTATTTTTCCATCCTTTTATTTTTTTTAATTTCATTTTTCTCTTTTTTCATATATTTATTTTTCCACTTTTTATTTCTTACTTTATTTTTTTCTCTCCCTCTCCTCTCCCCCTTGGTGCGTCGCCCTCTATAGCGCCCCCTTGCAGCGCCCCGACCTTCTCTTCTGCTCTCCCTTTGAAAACCCATTGTGACTCCATTAATTCTCTAATTTCAACATCGTCTAAAGAAGAGTGATCCCCTCAGTAAGGCTTAAAATCCTCTTCAAAAAATTTAGGATTTCATCTACCATCCATCACACAATCTACAACAAAAGTAATTTTTCCCTATTTTGTGGATTTTTCTAAAACCTTTGATTCCTCCTATTTTAGGTCAAATAAAAGTTTTTCATGGATTGTAGTATCCACTATGATTATGAGGTATGGTGTCTGCTATTTTTCCAATCATTTTGTTTCATCTTTTACATCGTACATTTGTGACGCTCGTCAGTGCCTACTGGCGATACTCAATTTTACTCAATCTAATTTAATTAAATTGCTTTTATTGACTATTGCAACCTTGTTTGAGGTGAAACAACTTGTTAAAATTGTTGAAACATCATTGGATACCTTTTTGGGTGTGATGATGTAATCATTCTAAATTCTGTTATCCCCAAAAAATTAATTTATTAATAGCATGTGTTTGTGCGACCCCTCTTTGGTTGAGTTTTAAATAAAATAAATTATTTAGGATAAATATGAAGCATGAGATCTGGGTCTTTTTGGTTTGTTTATGCCTAATTATTCCTTGTTAAAATTATTACCATGCTATGCTATTATAAAAGAAAAAATTTATTTTTTTCTAGTTTCACTGATAAAGTGTTTTTCCTTAATAGACCTTGGACTATGATATTAAATTAATTGGTTAATTTATTTTCTACAAGATTAATGTAATGTTTTGAAATAAAACTCCTCTAATGGAGGTGTGCTGCTTTCAACCCAAAGTGTGATGAGTTGGTTTATTTAGGCATGTTTTGGTACTAATATATTTATTATGCTACATACTTTTTGTCATGACTATTGGGATTGAATAATCAGGAAGTACGTGGCTTTTAGTTGCTTAAATGGATTTTTTTGCAATTATAAAATGTGTATTCTGTGTTATATAATTCTTTGAAATCTAATTACATTTAGGTCAGGGAGAGAACGTGGGTTCTGTGTTAAGAACCCACACATTGACTCTCCGTTATTGATTGGTTACCACACTATGCATCGATGAGGCGATGTATTAGGCTTTTCCATACGAGGTTTTCCCTGGGATTTTTATATACTCATGAGTGATATTGGTTCCCTAAGGGAAAATAAAGGATAGACCCATTGGAAAAGTGGATATGCCAAGCCTCAGGTGATACTCGACCGCTTATGTTCAATACCAGGGACGAACTCATGATAAACCATTCCCTGAGTGATACTTGGTCTTTCAGAAGATTATTATAGACGAGCTCAGTGGTATTGGATAAATTGAAGGATGTACCATAGAGATACCTTCAGGACGAGCTCAGTCTCTAACTATAAACTTTAATATAATAATAATGATAATGTGAGGAAGGTTTTTATTAATGCTTCTTTGATTTCCTTGTGAATTGTGATACATCTCTGGTGCATTGAATCACACTTTGTTTCACACATAAATTAGACTCCAAGCTATAACACAAGCTTGGGGGTATAATCCTTTTTAGAATACCTTTTATTTTATAGGATTATATATATATATCTATATACACACACACACATCCTTCTTTATAAAATTACTCTTTTAGACTCCCCTCATAGGCCGAAGTAGGTGGTATGGAATGGGTGTTCTCTTAGGAACTCAAACCATGTTACAATATTTTTGAATTATTTTAATGCATTCATTTATTATATATGACACACTACTATTTGTTTACAGCAAGAAATGGAAAGGTATAGACACCGTGGGTGTCTACCTACTGAGACTATATCTCACACCCTTATCAGGCATCATTTGGTACCCGAGTAGACTTTATGTCCATAGGTATGGATACTGGGAAGCGCAACACTCCCGATGCCTGAATGCCTTTCTATTTTGGATGGAGATTAGGGGAATAGGACTAGGACTATGCTCGAGATACAATTGTTTCACTTTGTGTCATTTTCATTACATGTTTGATAACATGATTTTATTCCTTCTATCCATACTTTTACATTAGTATAGACATCATAGCATTACATCATTGTGTATCTGGTTTTATTTATGAGCTACCTCACTTTTCATTTATTCATTTGGGATTATTTATTTTCTTCTCTTGTAGTTTGTTTATTTATATGATTTCAGTAATTGTTATTATTTTATTTTCTTCCATGGTGTATTACCTTTTACCTATGAGGTCATAGTCTACCCCATGGACATGTTAAAAGGCATTCACTCCTAGTCGTCAGCCTCTGGTATTCAGGGAGATGCGATTGAGGTCATGTGGCCAACCCGGATTGGAGTACCTTTTCAGTGGCTCCCAGGCCAGGGATGTTATAAAGTGGTATTAGAGGGGTTTTCCCCCTTTTTCTTACTATTTGGGTTTGACAGGAGACTAGGAGATAGGAATTTGGAATGTACCCTATGATTGGGCGTAGCTAACCCATCTACAGGGGAAACCCAAATTTCATGGGTTTTGGATTTCAGTTAATGATTATTACATTTATTGTTGATATGAATTCACCATTGGGTGACGTTCTTGATTTATTCTATTATTGGTATTGTTATAATTGAGATGATTATTTTGACTATTGTATCTTAATGAAATGATGGATTTTCATTTACATGCATCATATTAGGCACCATAGGGATTAAAATGACATGAATATTGCCATTCCATATCTACTTTAGCATGTATCTACCTTTTTAAATATGAGTGATATTGTGTTTAGTTGTGATATCTTGAAGTATTTTTTGATTATAAATATAAAGTGTGTATGTGTCTTAGTGTTCCTTATACAAACTATTCTCTTTCTATCTAGACCTAGCTCTCAGAGCGGGCTGTCTATTGTGTAAAAATCATAGGTAGGCCATGCACCTACCCTCTTTTTATTTTCTTTCCTTACTTTCTATGCCATGTTTAGTGAGGAATCACACCTGCCTTTTTCCTCACTACTACTTTACTTGTTTACATATTCTTGAATAGAATCTAGTCTAAGGTGTGCATTCAGAAATTGTGGAGAAACGCTGTCGTGACTTCTTCATGTCATATGCCAAGAGAGTAGCAATGAGCACATTCTGGAGTTGGTGGATCTGGAACCAACTACAGTGATTCTTATTGAACCACCTATAGTGGCTCATATAGTGCCTCATGTGAAACCTCCTCTTGATCATCCTTTAGGAATTACCACCCAATTTAGGGATAATCTTTCTAGGTTCATACAGTTAGTTTTAAGTGTTCCCAGGCCTGCCCCAACTATGGAAGAACTTACACAAGACATTCTATGGTAGGATCCTCCCACTTTCTTAGGGGATGGAAATCCCAATACTATAGAGTCATGGATAGAATACATGAAATCCATATTCTATCATCTTGATATTCTTTCATAGTGAAGGGTCAAACTTGCAATCAACATGATTCGTGACTTCGCCAAGAATTGGTGGGATGTTATTTCTCAGGTGGAGCATACCAAATACATGGTTTGGAGATAATTACAAACATCTTTCTATGATAACTTATTTCCATAGAATCTGAGAGATGATCATGTCAGAGAATTCTTATATCTCTAGCAAGGATTTATGACAATGTCAGATTATTATACTCATTTAACAGATCTTCAGTGTTTTGCTCCTTCTCTAACCAGTGTCACACAAACAACAGCAAGATGCTTTGAGGATGAACTCAGATATTCCATACTATCATAGGTGAACGTATTTCATTTGAAAACTGCTACATAGATCATGAATTGTACCCTTATTTCAAAATGAAATCTCAGGGAAACTAAACCTGTGATCCAAGGAAGTTCAGTTTTGAGACAGGGTGATGGTTCTTCAAGAAATAGGAAGAACCATTTTGAAAGTTAATTTAGGGAAAATAATATCCAATAAACATGTTTTGATAGTTACATCACATGCCATTAGTGCGGCTGGGTTGGCCATAAGAAGCCTCAATGCACGAGAGACCCGATGGAGTGCCAAGATTGTGACAAGATGGGTCACCTTTAAAACAATTTACATTCTTTTTCCTCAGATTCCAGTGGAATAGGATCCATACCAAAACCTCTATCTGGTATGGGATATATGGATCCACAATAGGCTGGAAGTTCATTTTCCACCGGCCAATTAGGCTGAGGTAATGGTGGAGGCTGTGGTCGGGGAAATCAAGTTCCCGAATATTAGCGTCAGTAGAGCAGACCTGCTTAGGCTAGTCAGGAAGCATCTCAGGGATATAGTTCTGGTCTTATATATGTAGTGAAACCAGCACCAGAGGATTAGAGTGAATGACCATATATGGTTATAGGTACTATTCTGGTAGCCTCTACTTTATTTTCTACCCTTTTTATACTGTTACATCACACTCCTTTTTATATTTTTCTATATTTGAAATAATTGGTTTTACAATTGAGTACCTTTGAGGCATCATGTCTCTTGAAACTCTGCTAGGGGTCAGGGCAGAGGGAATATTCTCATTCTAAGAGTTCCCCTTGAGATAGGTTGGTACTGTTTCTTTTGGAATTTCTAATTCCTCAATATTTCTGGCATCTACATAATTTTTGTAATGAACTGGCTCACTCTTTATCATGCCTAAGTGGATTGGTATCACTATCGGGTGTACTTCACATCCCCTGAGGGTGACACATATCTACAAAAAAGAGAATGGGATATGTAGAGAGATCGAGCTGGACTTAAACATGCAAGACTGGGTAGAGTGGCGAATCAGTTAACAAGTATCTTCATGAGAGATTAGGGAACACAACTTGTGAAATTTCCTACCATTTTGGATCATTTCAAGGATGTCTTCCCTGATGATTTGTCTATATTACCTCCCATGAGGGAAATGGAGTTCACTATCAAGCTTGTGCTAGGTGTGGAACCCATGTCTATTCCTCATTATAGGATGGCACCTACAGAGCCACATGAACTCAAAAAGTATCTTTAAGACCTTAAGGCTAAGGGTTTTATCATACCTAGCACATCGTCATGGGGTTCACCAGTTCTTTTCTCAAATATGGTGGATGGTACCATCATATTGTGTGTGGATTATCATTAACTCCACCAAATTATGGTAAATAATTGATATCTATTGGATTGTAGAGATGACCTCCTAGACTATCTTTGAAGAGAAATTGTTTTCTACAAGATTGATCTGAGTTCAGGATACACCAGGTGCATGTGCGACCATCTAAAATACCATGTTTGGTGTTCTGGAGTAGGTACAACTTGCATGAGTATCTGGTTATGCTATTTAGCCTCAAGAATGAACTAGTAGTCTTTATGGATCTGATGAATCAAGTTTCTCACCCGTACCTTGATTCCTTTTTAGTTTTTTTATTGATGATAGCTTAGTGTATTTGAGCTCCAGACACGACCATGCAACCAATTTTGAGATCATTATGAGTACACTAAGAGAGCCCCAGCTGTATGAAAATCATAGAAAATTCCACTTCTGGATTGATAAAGTTCACTTCTTAGGTTATATCATATTTGAGGAAGGTGTATTAGCTGACCTAGAAAATGTGAGAACCATAGTTTCATGGGAGTATCCTAAGAATGTTTTCGACATACGTAGTTTCTTGGGTCATGATGGCTATTATAGGCATTTCATACAGGATTTCTCCATCTTAGAAATGCCTCTTATGACCCTGAATAAGAAGGGTGTATAGTTAATCTTTTAAGAATATTGTGAAAAATATTTTCATGAGTTGAAAGGAAGACTAACCTCAACTCCTATCCCGATTCTTCCAGAGCCAGACAGAACCTATACTGTTTACTGTGATACTTCAGGAATCTGACTGAGTGCAGTTTTGATACAGGGTAATCAAGTCGTAGCTTATTGATCCCACCAGATGAGACCTCATGAGAGGAACTATCCTACACACAACCTTGATTTACCAGTTTTGGTTCATGCATTATGCTATTGGAGACACTACTTGCTGGTTGAGAGGTTCTTTGTTTACACAGATCATAAAAGCTTGGAATATATTTCCACACAACAAGACTTGAATTTAAGGCAGTACTGGTGGTTTGAATACCTACAATCATTCAATTTCAAGCTTTCTTATACCCATAGTAAGGGAAATTAATTCTCTGATGCTTTGATCCAAAAAATGCAGACACAAGCCATCCAGGCAGCTAGGAGTGAGTGGTGGATGATGGATTTGTTTTCTGAGATGCATCTATAGGTTCAGGAATAGTGGGTATGACCAGTTTTAACAGATCTTATAGTGACATCCTATATTATGGAGAGAGTCCATATATGATATTTATCTGATCTAGAGGGTCTCATTTTAAGGAAGAGCATCACAGGAGAGAACCCACCTCTTGGTTGGGTTATTAATAGTAGGGAAACTTAGTTTTCCCTGGCCTTTTATGGGTACCTTTAGATATATGGGAAGAACTGATGAAGGAATATCATACCTCCATTTGGAAAATTTATCCTAGACATAACTAGATGTATAGAGACACGTATCATCAGTATTGGTATCCAGGTATGAAGAAGTAGATAGCGAGTCTCATCACTCGGTGCTCCACCTGTCAGTAGGTGAAGGTAAAGTATCAATGACCTACTCAACTTGTACAACCTCTATCCATTTCTAAGTGGAAATGGAATGACATCACCATGGATTCCATTATAGTCTTAACAATATCTCCTCTATTAGGTGATGCAGTATGGGTGATTATTGATAGATTGTACAAATCACACACTTCCTACCTATCTGGGAGACATTTATTTTGATGAGTTGAGAAGGTTGTATATTCAAGAGATAGTGTGAATTCATAGAATAACTCATTCTATTATCTCAGATAGAGACACGATCTTTACTTCATGGTTCTGGAAAGCGTTGAAAAAATCAATGGGTTAACAAGTAATCTTGAGTAATGTATATCACCCTCAGACCGATGGGTAGTCCTAGCAGACCATACGAGTGTTAGAGGATATGCTACGGGCCTGTATCCTTGATTTTGGAGGTTCTTGGGAGAAACATATTCCCTGTTTTGAGTTTACCTATAATAACAACTTTCAAGGGACAATTCAAAGGGCTCTGTATGATGCCCTCTACGGTAGACCTTGCTATTCACCTTTTTGCTAGAACAAAGTTGGTGAGGTAGCATTGTTGGGTCCTCATTTAGTTCAGAAGACTTTTGATAAAGTTTATCAGATTCATAGGTGTATGACTACAACTTATCCCAAATAGAATCCTTTTATTGATCTTTTCCACATACCTCTGTATTTCGAGGTGGGACATCTAGTAATTTTGCATGTTTCCCCGAGGTTGAGTCATAAGCGGGTTAGGAGACATAGGAAGTTATCACCAAGACACATCAAGTTGTATGAGATAGTGGAGAGAGTTGGGCCAACAACCTCTCAGTTACTGTTACCTCAGTGGTACCATTCCATGAATAACATATTCCATGTATCTCGGCTCCAACAGTATCATTAAGACCCATATCATTCTTTTGACCCTGAAAACATTGAGCTTGAGGCAGATTCATCCTTTGAGGAGTGTCTGATTCGTATTGTCGATCATAGCTTGAAGGTTCTCTTAGGGAGATAAGTTCATATGTTCTGAGTTCTATGGAAGCATGGATGTGTTCAGGATGAGACCTAGGAACGAGAGACCGATGTGCATGCTCATTGGCTGGATCATTTCTCAGATGGCATTCCACTACCCTCAAAGGGGAAACTCAGGGACGAGTTGTCTTAAGGAGGGGAGGTTGAAATGTCCAGACTTTAAGGAAGGTACATACCATTTTAATTTTTTTGGTTTTTACCTTAAATAAATTAAATGGGTGTATGGGCTAAATTAAATAATACCCCATTCCCTACAATGTTTTATAATATAAAATAATTTAAATTAGTTTTAAATAATTTAATTAATTTAAATAAATTTAAATAAATTAAAATGAAATAAAAAGAAATTTAAAAGAAAATTCAACTAAAGTAAAAAGGGATAAAATAAATTTTAAAATAAAATAAGAAGGGGGTTACAAGAAAAGTGAAAATAATTAAAATGGGCATTATACCTTTTTTATTATTTTTATTTCCATTTCTTTTTCTGTCCTTTTATTTTATTTTATTTTTATTTATTTTCTCTTTCTCTTTTTTCCTTATTTTTACTTTTCCTATTTTTCTTTCCTTCTTTTTTCTATATCCCTCTCCTCTCCCCCTTGGTGTGTCTCCCCCTGTAGCGCCCCCTTGCAGCTCCTCAACCTCCTCCACCGCTCTCGCTTTGGAAGCCCATTGTGACTCCGTTACTTCTCTAATTTTGATGTCGTCTAAAGCAAATTGATCCTATCAATAAGTCTTACAACCCACTTTAAAAAATTTAGGATTTCATCCACCATCCATTTTTTAATCTACCGTAGAAGGAATTTTCCCATATTTTGGGAATTTTCCTAAAACCTCTAATTCCTCCCATTTAAGGTCAAATCAATGATTTATGCGGAGCGTATGATACAATACGATTAAGAGGTAGGGTGACTAGTCTTTTTCCCATCATTTTTTTGCATATTTTACATCGCACGTTTTTTCCGCTCATAAGTTCCTAGCGGCGATACTCAATTTTACTCAATATAATTTAATTAAACGACATTACTTGACTATTGAATCATTGTTTGAGGTGAACCAACTTGTTTAAATTGTTGAAACATCATTAGATACCACTTTGGGTGTGGTTATATAATAATTATAAATTCCATTAGCCCCGAATAATTAATTTATTAATTTCATGTGTTTGTGCGACCCCTCTTTGGTTTAGTTTTAAATCAAATAAATTATTTAGGATAAATATGAACCATGAAATTTGGGGTCTTGTTGGTTTGTTTATTCCTGATGATTCCTTGTTAAAATTCTTACCCTGATATGCTATTATAAAAGAAAGAAATGAATTTTTTCCTACTTTCATTGATAAAGTATTTTTCCTTGATAAACCTTGGACTATGATATTAAAGTAATTGGTTAATGTATTTGCTACAAGATTAATGTAATGTTTTAAAAATAAACTCATCTATTGAAGGTGCACTAATTTCAACCAAAAGTGTGATTATTTGGTTTATTTAGGCATTTTTGGGTGTTGATATATTTATTGTGCCACTTAATTTTGGCCTTGACTGTTGGGCTTGGATAATCATGTAGTACGTGGATTTTAGTTGCTTAAATTGATTTGTTGCAATTATAAAATGTGTATTCTATGATATATACTTATTTGTAGTCTAATTAAATTTAGGTTAGGGGGAGAATGTGGGTTCCATATTAAGTACCCACACATTGAATCTCCATTCTAGATTGGTTACCACACTACGTGCCGGGGAGGTAATGTCTTAGGCTTCGATAGATGAGGGTTTCACTGGGCAATCTATATACTCATGAGTGATACTGATTCCTTAAGGGACAATCGAGGATGGACACATTGTAAAAGTGTCTATGCTAAGCCTCAGGTGATACTCAACAACTTATGTGCGATACATGGGATAAACTCGTGATAAACCATTCCTTTAGAAATACTTGGTCTTTCATAAGATTTCCATGGATGGTATCAGTGGTTTTGGATAAATTAAAGGATGTTCCATAGAGATACCTTTGGGATGGGATCAGACTCAAAATTTAAACATTAATATAATAATAATGATAATGCAACGAAGGTTTTTATTGATGTCTCTTTAAGTTCCTTATGAATTGTGATACCTCTATAGTGACTTGAAGCACACATTGTTTAACACATAAATTAAACCCCAAGCTATAACACAAGCTTGGGGGTATTCTCCTTTTTTTATACCTTCTATTTTCTATGATTATATATATATATATATACACACATCTTTCTTTATATATGTAATCTTTCAGACTCCCGGAATAGGCCAAAGTAGGTGGTATGGAACAAGTGTCTGATTAGGAACCCAAACCAAGTTACTATATTTTTCAATTATTTAAATTATTTCATTTATTATATATGGAATAGTGGTATTTGTTTACAACATAAAATGGAACGGTCTAGATAATGTGGGTGCTAACCTATTAAGAGTATATCTTACACCGTGGTCAGGCACCGTTTGGTACTCGATAAGACTTTATGTTTGTAGGTATGGATATAGGGAAGCATGCTGCTCATAATACTTGATTGATTTTCTATTTTAGATAGAGCTTGGGGGAAGAGGATCGAGCCTATGATTGATATTAAGTTGTTTCACTTTGTGTCATTTTCATTATAGCTTTGATATCATGATTTTATTCCTAATTTCCATACTTTTAATTTAGTAAAGACATCATAACATGACATCATTGTGTATTTGGTTTTATTTATCAGCTACCACACTTGTCATTTATTCAGTTGGGATTATTTATTTTCTTTTTCTGTAGTTTTTTATTTATATGCTTCTGCTACTTGTTATAAATTTCTTTTCTTACACTATTTATTACCTTTTACCAATGAGGGAATAGTCTCCCCCAATGACATGTTAAAAGGACCTCACAGCTAGTCGGCATCATCTAGCATTCAGGGAGATACACTAGATGTCATTTAGCTAACCCGACTTGGAGCACCTTTCCAGTAGATCTCGAGTCGAGGATGTTACAAAAATCTTCACCCCTTAAGAAATGTCAGCCTTGAAATTTTCATTTCCCACACTAAAATAGAAGAGGTTAATTCTATTTCATCACTTCCTCTAGTTCCCATGATGCTTCTTCAATGTTATGGTTTCTCCACAACACTTTGATTAGGTGTATTGTCTTATTCCTTAGAAATTTGTCTCTATGATCTAAAATCTTTACCAGATTTTTCTCTTAGGAAAGGTCATTCTCCAATGGTACCACCTCTGGATTGAGTACATGTGAGGGGTATGGTATATACTTTCTCAAGAGGGAAACATGGAATATATCATGTACATAATATAGGTTAGGTTAGAGTACTAGTTGATAGGCCAACACTCTGATGCGATCAAGGATCTCAAAGGGGTCAATGTATCTTGGACTAAGGTTTCCCTTCTTTACAAATATCATGAATTTATTCCAAGGATATATGCAGATGAATACCATGAATGCAACATCAAACTCTAGGTATCATCAATGATTTTAATCAAATCTCTTCTGTAAATTCTAATCATCCTAAATGTTCTATTGAATGGTCTTAACCTTTTCCACCATTTCATCGACAATTTCCAAACCTAGAAGTTTGTGTTCCCAAACTTCATCCCAACATTCAGGTGTTCTACATCTCGTCCCATAAAGGGATTCACATGGAGCCATTTGGATGCTTGAGTGGAAAATTTTATTGTACAAGAACATGACTAGATGAATATGTTGATCCCATCCTCCTTTTAAGTCAATTGAACATGCTCCCAACATGACCCCAAGTGTCTAGATATTTTTATTGCATTGGACATTAGTTTGAGGGTGATAATTCGTGATGAATTTTAACTCAGTGTTTATAGAATGTTGAATAATTTTATATAAATTTGAGTTAAATATTGTATCTCAATCCGATATAAGCGATAGTGGTGTCCCATGCAGCCTCACCACTTCTCTGATGTATATCCATGAAATTTGATCTAGTGATAATTTCTCTCAAATTGGGATAAAGTGAGCTGTATTTGTAAATGATCCACAACATCCAATATAGAATTTTTCCTAGGAATTTATTCGAGATACTAGTGATAAATTCCATGGTGATTTTTTCCCATTTCCATGTTGGTATGGGTAATGGTTGCATCATCCCCTTAAAATTTTGTCTTTTATCCTTCACTTACTAGAATACCTAGAACTTTGATGTATATTTTATGATCCCTTTCTTCATTTTGTCCCACCAATAGTGATATCATAGATACCAATACATCATTGTGCATCCTGGATGGATGGAGAAATTTGAACTGTGTGCATCATCCAACAAATCCTTCATAACTCAGGATTTGATGGTACACATAGTATTTGACCAAATCATACAATAACTTTTTCATTAAAATTGAACTATAATTATTTCCCTTTTCTTATAGTTTCCACTTTCTTATGAATTCCCACATCATTTATTTGATAATCCTTTATCTTCTCCAAAAGGTATGGTTGAGCAATCATTTGTTAAAGGATTGATGATGTTCCTTCCATTATGATTCCCATGTCTATCATTTTCAAATCTAATAAGATCGATCCCTCTTAACTATCAACAATGATAGAATTGCTAGATCCTTTATACATATTGAATACACCACTTTATTCTCTTCCCCATGATGGTAGTGAATTGAGTAGTCATAGTCCTTTATTATCTCTAACCATATTCATTGGTGTATATTCAGCTCTTTTTGTGTGAATATATACTTGAGGATTTTGTGATCCGTATATATTTGAAACTTCTCCACAAAGTGATATTGCCACAATATTTTCTAAGAGAAGATAACTTTATTTAACTCTAGATCATGTGTTTGATAGTTCTATTCATGAAATTTAAACTGCCTTGAATCATAGGCTATGAATTTTTCATTCTGCATTAACACACATCCCAATCCGTTCTTAAGTGCATTGCTAAATACTATGAAAAGTTCTCCACTTGTGGATAGTGTGGTATCATGGGAAATGATAATATCCCTTTTAAGCTCGTTTAATATCTCTTCACATTTATCATTCCAAGAAAACTTTACTCCCTTTTGAGTTATCTTGGTTAGAGAGTTTGACAATCATGAGAAATTTTACACATATCGATGATAGTACCTAGCTAATCCAAGGAAACTATAGATATCTATCACAGATGTTATCCTTGGATATCCTTCAATAGAATCTATCATTTAAGGGTCTATAGATATCCCATTTATTATAATTATATTACCCAATAATGAGACTTTCTTTAACTAAAACTCACATTTGTTGTACTGAGCATAAAACTTCTCCTTTTATAAGGTCTTTAGCATAGTACTGAGATGCTCCTCATGATCCTCCTTGCTTTTGGAGTGTATTATAATATCATCTATAATGACTACCAATTTTTTTTCAAAGTAATATCTAAGGAATATATTCATCATTTATATGAATATTTTTAGAGAATTAGTGAATATGAATGACATTACTATGAACTCATAGTTCCCATACCTTATACAAAAATTAGTCTTATGGATATCCTCATCCTTAAACCTAACTTGGTAATATCCTGACCATAGATCCACCTTGGATAAGTATTGTTCTCCACATAGCTGATCGAACAAGTCATCAATCTATTGTAGATGATACTTTTTTATTATCACAATCTTGTTGAGCTCACGATAATCAATACAAATGCACATTGAACCATCCTTCTTCTTTATGAATAGGACTATTGAACCCCATGGTGAAACAATTGGGCGTATCAACCCTTTATCGAGATTATCCTAAATTTTTTTTCTTCATCTCCTCAAGTTACACAACAAACATTCTATACAGATTCTTGGATATTGGTAATGGCCTAGGTATAAGCTCGATTGAAAATTCAACAACTCAGATAGGGGGAAGACCAAACAATTCCTTGGGAAACATATCAGCATATTATCTCACAATGGGCACGCCTTGAAGGATGATCTTTTCCTTAAACTCAATCATTTTAGCTATATACATATTCTCATAGGGAAATAATATCTATTCTTGAGATGTTGGTGAAAAATAAGATTCATCCACCTCCTTACACTTGTACAAAATCAGGGGTCAATTCATGATACTAAGAGTGATTTCCTTATCATGGAAATTTATATTGGATTTATATATGGAAAGCCAATCCATGCCCAAAATTGCATAAAATTCCACCAAAGGAAGCGTGAAAAGGTTATTTGGGAAGTTCAACTTAAAAAATTTGATAGGGTAGGTGTTATATACTTAGGGTGTAATAATTGCCCCATTTTCTGTTTTCACTGACATCTCTACTTCCATGTCTTTTTGTGGTGATTGAATAGTTGTACTAAACTTTCTTGATATTATGGAATGCATAGAAATAGAATAAAAAAGTTTTTTTCTATTACTTAATGAAAAACTAGCATACCCATCACAACTTTATTGTTGGGATCAATCTCAGTAGTTGTGATAGAAAAACCTATCCCTTACTACCTTGGAGGTTGATGGATATCTCCAAAAATCATTGTCTTAGTACATTTTTTTACAAAGGTACCTGGTTCCATACCGTTATAGAAATGAAAAATATGCTGAGGGATGATTGGATAATTTCTATCCTCCAATGAAATAGTGGGTTTCTCCAATAAATAATCACTATCAAGGTTCCCTTCCTTCCTGTACCTAAATCATTTCCCCCCCCTTAAGAAATTTCCAAGGTTCTTTTTTCCGTACCTTTGAAAAGTGGGATGTTTAAATTTTGTGGCCCTATTATATTTCTACATCAGATCACCAGAATAAAAACTCCACTTTCTAATTCTTATCCTTTTGATAACCTTGAGATTCACTAATATCCATTTCATCTTTTAGGGAACATCATAAAATTTCCTCTTAGCTATCAAAGTCTCATATCACTAGGGATTTTCGTAGAATATATTTTATCCCAACAAAGAAGTGTTCAACCTTGCATTCAGGGGTAATGAAAATGAATAATTTATATAATGAAAGTCTTTTGAAGTTTACCTCATAAGCCCCTATAGATTCATTACCTTTTTTCTTGAGGTTAATAAAGTCCCTTTTCATTTTATGTTAGAGAGTGAGAGGAAAATATTTGTAAAAAAAAAACATTTTCTAGAATTACTTCCACTCCATTACTTCAATCTCTTCCTCAAGTTTTTTATTCTTTATCAATGTTAACCAGTGATCATATTCTCCCTCCATATGATAAATAGATAGTATAACCTTATACAGTTTAGAACTTTTAATGATAAAGAAGACATTCTCAATAGAGTTTATCCATTATTCTGTGATTAATGGATCAAATGATCCATTGAAAGTCAATGGCCTTTGTCACATAAAGATATCAATTCTAGATTGTTTGTTCTTTGGTGGATTGTTTTGGTCCTCTTGATCTAGGTTTCCATTCAGAACTTGAATCAGCTGAGAGACTATCACCACAAATTTTGTGATTTCCACTCCCATTGGGTTGGACATCTCATTTGGGCAGTCATCACATTTCCCATCATATTGATTTTCTACTTTATTCCTCCTATTTCTAGATATTATATAAAATAAAGTGAAAATTAGGTATGAGTATTTTTAAACTATCAAACACATATATTGTAATCCAATGTCATTAAAGAAATAACTTATAAATTACATGTATTTTCATAACATATGAATTTTTAGGATTCAATATATGTTATCCTTGATCTATTTCCTAACATAGACTCTTATGGGGATTCTTGTTCCCTTAATAATCTTTTTTAATGAGATTAGGAATTTACCAAAGCATATCCTCTGGGAGTGTCAAACCATGTGTGCAATAAGGCTCATTTTCATGCACCAATTTCCGGTCAAGTCTATCTCAACATGGTGTTTTTGAGTATTACCTCTATGTACATCTATGCCAGAGCTACATCCATTTTTAGTATCCAGAAATGGATTTATTTTCTTTATAAAACAATTAATATATACTTACCAAAATTTAGGGATGTTTTCTTATAATTAGTCTTATACCTAAGGTTTGTTCTAGAGTTTTCTATCCCCAATCCAAAAAACAACTAATTTTTTCTTCTGATACCAACTATAACAACCCTTATCTTTATTTCACTTTAATACACAACTTAATACATATTATTAACCTTAATATAACCTTAACTATTGATAATTATATTTTATTTTGGAATTAGGTACATTAAATAATAATTTAAAATAGAAAAAAACATCATCATTATTGAAAACATCCTTAACATGCTCACACTTAAAACTGCATGGGACAACTTGAGGACATACATGGGAAAGGGTTGAGATATAAAGCTTAGTAAGTGAATAAACATGGAATAATATCAATAATGTAATACATGTTAGACAATAGGCATATAAATGGGGTATAAAAGGGGTGATAATCATAAAAATTAATAATAAGGCATGATACATCATGACAATCATAGAGGCAACATGGGAAATGTGACGACAACTTTAAACATTGCATCATAATCATAGGTCAAGGATAACTGACAAGACATCATGATAGAAAAAGTACCATAAATGAATCAGGTTCAATCTCTATCCCAACATGACATCCCATGATACTAAACATTACTCAATGCATTAGAGTGCTATATAATTTCTATCACACCTATCACTTTTTTTTTCATTTTCATTCTTAAGTGTTTCAGATAGATCATACAAAAAGGATTCATTCATCATCATTTTTTATTCAAATATTAAGGAGTTTGGAATACAAAAATTTATGTCCCAATTTAAATAAGTATAATTTTATAAATGTGAACATGCTTGATAGGAAATGGGTATGGTATTCATTACAAAATTGTTTTGTCATGGAAAATATCGGTGAAATTTCGGTAGCATAACGACGTCACTTAAAAATTCATAAAATGGGTTTATAAGAGAGAAATAAGTCTTTCATAATTTGGAAATAAAATGTAAAATATTATGGAAATGGAAATACATATCCCAACATTATTAATTGGAAATGGAAGGCATAAGGTAATAAATAAACTTGAATAAAGAAAAGAAGGTGAGGATCCCTTACTTGAGTGTGTGACTCCAAATTCTTGGAGGAGATTATTGAGAGCTTGGGGTGCCTTGGGAGGACTCTAGGGAGTGGAGGTCATAGTAAATACGTGATAAAAGGATTTTTAGTGAAGATTAATGGGATATTGGGTGGTTTTACAAAGGAAATGAGTGGGGGAAATTCTTTATCATTTCTCAAACTTAGGTTTTGGACTCTATATAATAAAATAACCAAAAATGAAAAACTTCCCATGGTTTTTCCCATATTTTGTTTCAAATGGGAGTGGTTTTAATTATTTTAAATGGGAAATAGAATTTATTAATTAAATAATATCATTGTTTATGTGGAAGTAATTCATACTCTTAAAGAAATGATTTTAAGACCATAAAATATATTAATGGTATTGGAGGATTCTCAAAGGCTTTATAAAATTAATAAAATAAAAATAAAATTACATTATTTTAAAGGCAAAACACATAATTTTTCGTTTATAGAATTTATTGTATTTATTACATTACTTTTGGGTCATTGTGATGTCATAATACACACAATATATTTATACCGTATTTAATTTTTACCCAAAAATTCGACTGTCTCATAAAATTATTAAAAATTAACCATTGCATAATTTTTATATTATGATTCCAAAAATAATAATTATTTTATCTAAATAATTTTAAAAATATTTTTATTTTCACTTTTAAAATAATAATCGACATTTAATGTGAAATGCTGATTTTTTTTTGAAAATAATAGTTTTTGAACCATTATAAAAATTACATTTGACTTTATAAAAATCTTATGATTATTTATATTTGATAAAAATTATTTAATAATAATATTTTATTAAAATATTATTTATTAAAAAGATAAATTAATTCACCAAAATAAATTTTTTAATTTAATTTTAATATTAACAAAAAATAGTATTTCTGTTTTATTGTATCAAAATAAAAATAATTTATAACGTAACAATAATAGGATGAAAATATATTCATTAGTCCATAAAATATACTATACATACTCATATTGATAGGGTATTGATAGATATCCCATTAATGAACCAGTAAATTCCCTAAGAGTAAGGTGTATGATGAATTCAAGTTATTTTGAAGATGTAACTACACTCTGTGCTGACATTGGTGATGGAGTCAAGTTAGTTTGTAGAAGTAGCTACACCCCGGGTAGGCTCTTACCTACTGAGGTAAAATATCCTCCAAAAGTCTATAAAATGATTACTTCCATGGTTTACCTCTAGCTTAGCCAGTGGGATGATCTACACCATGACACACACTCACTCAATGGAAAGATGGTGCAATGTGATTGTGGGGAGTATATTAATGATTGAGTATAAATTCTCTACCATGAACCACATGATTTGGTTCTCCAACATCACCAGGACGCTGAAGATGTACTTCTCATATTTGATTCTACTCAATATGAGATTTCATTCATATTTTCTTTCTTACATGACTCTCATCATTCTTTTGATGATGAAATAGCCATCAACCATCAAAATATTTGACAAATCCTCTGGTCTATGATTTATCGTGGGACCATAGTGTCGACACACTTGGACTTCAAGTTCAGTCATTGAACCTATCAAGTCCACTTTAGTGACTGATTGGTTGAGGGAGATAAATTTTTTGTTGTAATGAACCTTAATGGAATCCATGTTGCAGAGGCGAGGCTCTTCATAGTGGATATTACCAGTGGAGAGAGTAGTGGGGTGGAAGAACATATGGTTATGGTTGAAAAGGGTTTATAAAATGGTAAAAATGTAGTGGATGGGTGTATCTATTGATTCATCCATGTTATCTATTTTTCCAGCGAGAGTCAAGGAAGGAGTAGAGGTACAACGTTGCATTTTTTTGAGGCTTTGAGGATGAAATCCCCACTTTTAGATATCTTTATATTCAATTAAGATATTTCAAGAATATTAATAATTTTGATTCTATTTGTTTAACATTAAAAAGATAATAATTACACACATACATAATCCTAACCGATTTGTATGGCCATAAATTCTCCACAAACTATCAAATATATATATATATATATATATATATTAAACTGCATAAATACACATTTATTAATACAATAATATTTGTAAACATTTTTTCAACCGTATGACAACATTTAACATTTATCAATTAGCATTTCTATTTTTTATACATTATATATTAACATTTATTTATATAATAGAATTTATAAATATATTTTAAATTATATAATAATACGGGTATATATATTAACATTAATATAACAACATTTTTTAAAATATATTATTTTTTTTAATAATATTTGTAAATAAATATTTTTTTGAAGATGGGTAAATATATATTAAATGAAAACGGCATTAATGATTACATATCAATGTAAGTACATAATTTATATATTTATATAAAAATATATTAAAATGAATGGGAATTTATATACATGTATGCATATAAAGTATATAACTACTTACATACATACATACATATTTTAATACACACATACATGCATATATTCATACATACAAATTAAGATAAGCACATACATACATAATTTCATATATATATTTTAATATAATTATATTCATACATACATATATAAATATATATTATTATAATACAAATAAATATTAATATAATTATATGAAAATATACACACAAAAAATTATGTACAATTATAAGTATACATATTGAAGCATAGATACACATATATAAGTATACATACACATGTATAAATTAATGTGCAATTTTTATTATATACAATATATAAAATTATTAATATATAATACTTGATATATGTAATGAATATATATATATATATACAAATTATTTATTTATTAAAAATGAATATATACGTATATATTAATAGTGAATACACATAAAATTTAGAAGTCGAAAAAATACATTATTTATTCATTACACATGTTCGTGTGCTCATAGACACACACACACACACTAGCATTCAGTATAAGCCTATATAATTTTTTAATGTAATTTTTTAAAAACTATAAATCAACATAGTTACATACAAAAATAGGTACATGCATGAATTTATACATATATATAACTATATACAAATCTTCACTAGGAAATCTCCCATGGGAAATTCAAATTACAAATCTCCATTGGGAAATATCCCATGGGAGATTCATACTATAAATATACACTAGGGAAATATCCCATGGAAGATTGATAGTTTCAATCTGCACTGGGAAATATCCATTGGGAGATTCATAGTGCCAATATGCACTGGAAGATCTCTACAGGGATATTTACAATATCAATCTACATTGTGGAATCTCATCTAGGAGATTTGTACATTATTATATTTATATATTAAATATGTAAATGATTTCATTAATATATGTGTATTCATGCGTGCATGTGGGTACTTATACTACTATAAAATTACCCTATACCAATGGTTTAAAATCATTGGTATAGGCCCCATAATTTTTGGTACAGGATATACCAATAATTCTATGAACCACGGGTATCGTAAGCATCATTATAGGGACATACCAACTGTTTCAATGAAACCATTGGTATATCTCATGACCAAATTTTATTACTTGGGGTTTAAGTAAACTGTGGGTATACATCTATACCAATGGTTCCTAGAACTAAGGGTATAAAACCTTGTCTATTAGTAATGTATACCAACAGTTCATAGAACTGTTGGTATAGATACCTATCCCTAATACACATCAACACCATCTAGAACCTCCATTATAACTTGTAAATAAATTAAAAACCCTATATATATTTATTTTAGAAAAAATATTATATATTTATAATTTAACCACCTAGTTATCAAATTTTTTAAAACCATTTACAATACAATAACATAAATATAAAATCCTCGCAAAGAATAATTTGTTGTAAATAAACATCATCCACACATGTATCTTTACTATCAACCAAAAAATGGAGGGGATCAATATCTCCCTCATAACCACTAGTTCCATAATAGTCATCACCAAAATCTTTACCAGCATCATCACCTAGAGCACCAACATCACCCTCTTCAGAATCATCATCATCACCACCACCACCACAACCACTACCACCACCACCATCACCAGGAGTATCATCACCTCAACCTCAATTAGGACCCTCATTGACATCACTCAGTGCATCATATAAACATATAATTTTTTCCATACATGAATAGAAAAAATAGTAACCTCTGATGGAATTGGTGGACATATAAGTATCATAGCTTTCAGGAACTGTTCGGTGGCTATTTTACCTCTTTCATGGTCCTGTATACCTATTTTTTGGCCTCAACTTCTTTTGCATGATCATTTTTTAGCATGGTGGTGTGATTTATTTGAGAGGAGATTGACGAGGACCAATAACTAGTGGGTATTATGTATTTACCAGGTCCACATCAGACTCTCCCCTAGTGCTCCTCACCTAATACCAGTCTCAAATGATAATTTTCCCTATACTGTCATCTTCTTTCTCATTGAGGGCCTCCATAAAACAATTTTGAAAATATAAATAAAATATTTAATTGTGATTTACATATCAAAATTTGAAATATCTATAAAAATACTTAGAATATTTTCTAATGTATGTTATTTTACAACACTTCCATACTTTTCCCTCCTAATCGACAAAAAATATTTTTCTCGGGGAACACATCCTTTGATTCCCAATGTCTTTTGCTACAAATGACATTGACTACTATAATAGTACAATACCAAATAATATGAAATTGATAAATAAAACCATAAAATATCAATTGTGAAGACATGTGAGGTTAACCATCTACTCACATCAAGTTAAAACCTTCCTGAATTAGATTAAATTATAATGGTGAGTAACTATGTGGTATAAAATTCAATTGTCACATTAGATTAAGTTGCAAGGGAATGAATCTAAATTTGATTAAGTAGAATTCATTATCAAATGGGAAACATGGATAAGGTGGAATATATTTTAGATTAATAATATAGTGAGCAACTCATTTTAAATTAACCAATTTAAGCTACATAGGCGTTTAACACAACCTAGAATGAATTAAAATTTTAACTGTTGAAGAAATACATAAAATGAAGAATCATCTGACTAGATTATATACTATAATTCATAAATGGAAACAATATTAGTTAAATACATGGTCTCTATACATTATCTCATTCCAATTATGAACTAACTAGACCATATGAAATAATTCATAAATGAAAACCATATCATTTAACAGCATGTTCTCTATCCATCTATAGCTATAATAATGTGAAATTGTACACTATTATATACAAACTATATCTCATTTAGTATTTGAATATCTTTTTTAGTATTTAAAATTCACTTTTTAATAATTTCATATGAAAATGATAAAATATCATGATAGTGTACCATTGTATAGTTTTAATTAGATCCAATAAATGAACAAATGAACTTTGTAATAGTTTCATATATTATCATAGATTATTTTATCACATTGATCCTTAAATTTAGGCTTTGGGAACTTTTTTAACACCTAAATCCCCCCTTCCAAACTTTTTCATTCAAAATGAAAGGTATATGATTCTTTGTTAGAAATAGCCATAAGTTCAACTCATTTTTCTACTCAAACTTCTTTAGAAAAGTGAGGAAAATGGTTCTGAATGTACCATCCTATTAGTGACATCCTATTCCATATAAAATTTAAATATTATTAGAGTTTATTTCTAAATAAAATTATTCCAATGATCATAGAGAATGAAATTATATAATCTTGACCTTTTATATGACATGATGCTTCCACCTTTTTCTAAAATAGACTTATCAACTAAAATTTTAATTAAAATACACACATCAAGTGGAATTAGTATATTTAATCCTATTAATACCTGAATAACTTTATAATAATCTTATCATAAATCACGGGGTTCTCACATTTTTAGGGAGTAAAAAATGTACATAAAGGAAATATTCCATGTTAATGAATTAAAGGTGTATCCCTTAGAGGGGGAAATCTTGAGCTGGTTCTTCCAAATCTATAACATACAATAATTTATAAATCTAGATAGGCCTTAGTGAATTGATTTATAAGGAATTGTAGTCACACATTTCTATATATCCTTGGTTATATCAAGTATGTTGATGGAGGGGGACGATGTCAGTTGATGATAAAGAAAAGTATAAAGGGGGGTAACCCTATACGAACTTAAAATATTTTGATGGGGTTGTTGACATGAGAACATGAATAAATTTTTTCTTGATAAATATTATTTTAATCCCCTAAAGTTTTTAATTTATAATTTTATCACATTTATAAAGATTAATTGAAATCTTTGAATGACATGGTTACTCATTATTATTTTATACGTTGATTTTTACTATGTAGAATTAGTGTGATTAACTGGAGGAATGTAGATAGGAAAATATATGGTGTCATTACTTGTTTTAATTAATTCAATATGAATTGAAAATGAGGATTAAAAGGAGATGTTATATAAATAAAATGAAAATTTTATACCACTACAAACACCGTTTTATTTTTTATCAATAATAGGGAGATAAAAAAGGGTGGAATACACACATATTGACTTAAAAGTATTTTATGGTATTTATAAAAAAGTTAAATGGGGGTATTATAGATCCCAATATTTATGGTTGTATTTATTATCAATAGGGATGATTAACTTTGTATTATTGATGATTTCAATTTGTGTGGATGAAGATATTGGATTGGAATCTTGTTCTAGATCCTAATCATGTTGAAGATGGAATAGAGTTTTCAAGAAAATTATCTTTGTACATGAATAAGGTTAAATTAATATATAAACATCTTGAAAGAAACAAAATTAAATGGGGGAGGTATTTTAATAATTTTGGACTATTATGGATGTATATTACTACTATAATTTGTGAATTATTATTTTTCTTAGGAACTCTAATGATGTAGAAAAAATATTTGATATACTAAAACTAGTACATCCACTTAATAATCCAAGGAATAAAATAAACATCTGACCAAGCATGAAGGTGGTATCCATAATATATCTATATTAGAGGATTATAGAGAGTGACTAGAACCTGAATAGGTTTGTGTGGGCATAGATAAGTGAAGGGTTCTTAGCCTTATATTTGCTGGTTGGAATGAAATACCACTAGAATAAACTATCACTAGGTTGATTTCAAGGAGTCATGTATGGAGAGTTTTTTATTATAAGAAAGTGGTATCCTAGAGTTATTTCCAATGTGGGATACATTTTTTCATAAAATGTTCTTTTTTAATATGTTGAGCGAAAGGGATTTATGAAATTTTACATGAAATAAAATGAATACACATGTTCTTGGAATCTTTTGTCTTTAATCTCAGGTGATAAAATTTGGATATAGTGGATCTTTCTCCACTTATAATAATGAATAAATCATGAAATCCTAATGGCATGTTGAGTTTCCAAAATATTATATATTCTGAACAATTAATATATTAGAATATGCACATGATTAGAGCTTTATGAAATTAAAATCAAGGAAATTGATTCTTGTTGATGTTTTTCTAAAAAGATTCATCCTTCATCATATAATGAAAAATATTATTCTATAAGGATTTTAACACATTGCAATGTTATTATGATGTGGAATGTGTTTAAAGCAGTAGGATTTGTAGAAGAATATGTTATGAAATTTTTAAATATCACATTAAGATTAATATTTTATGTCTTTAATAGGATAAAAGAAAACTGAAGGATAGAATATTTTGTGTCTTGTAAAATTCAATTATAAGGAATTAAATACCAATATTTTAGGAAATTTTAATGTTAAGAACATAAGAAACCTATCCAAATATGGTGATCAATATTTAAGAGATTCGTAAGAATTGAGAAGATGTATTTTGAATATTTTATTTTTTATATACCTTCTATAATTCTCTGAATAATATAGATATCCTTCAATGATATATATTTTCTGAAGATTAAAGTAATAGAATAAAGAAGAGAAGCCTTTTACTGAGGAAAAGATTGAATAACACCTCCTTGAACTTAAAATATGCCCAGTTAGAGGTTAAAGAATGAAATATAAAAGAGATTAATAACTCTATACAAGAATAATGAAAGATCCATGAATATTATATTCAAATGCTAAAGAAAAATTAGGAATTCAAGTTTAGACTAGTTAAAGATGAATAATATTCCTTTATTATAAAGTGTCTTGATCTAAGAAAAAAATTGGAAAATATTGAAACTACTCAAGTAGAAACTTCCATAAATTATTAAAGTAAATATTTTTCCATACAAGGTTCTACTAAGATCCAATATTCCAAAAAGTTTTATATTTCTAGTGAAAATAAATTTAGATCACCTATATAAGTATCTATATAAAACTCATGGATAGAGGTAACATTCGTATCTAAATATGATAATCATAATAAATCTATTTCATTAATCATGGATATTTCAATGAAAAATATTTATAAAATTTGGTTATGAAAAGTGATGATAGGACTAAAATAATATCGTTGGTGGATAAAAGTTTTCATAAAAGTGTTGGCTCCCCAAATTATACCCAATTTTTTGTTTATAAAATCTAAAAACAACAAGCATCATGTTTTGAAAAATATCAGAAACTAGCACTCTGAAGAACAAATTTTTTTTAGGTCATTGGTTGAACTATTATAAGATTGGGAATAAGGAACTTTATTGTTGGGATTATTATTCTATATTTTATAAAATATAGAATATTCTATTTTTTGTTCACTATCAACATGAAAAATCATGAACCCTATCTAATAGAAAGGTCCCCAAAAATTTCAAATTCATAAAATAAATCCTTCATACTTAAGTAATAGTTTAATTGTAGATATTATTTATATTCATATTAAATTATGTGGAACCTCTCATGCTCAGAAATTTTAGCATGCATCAAAGCATGCATATAAATTATATCAACCTTTTTATTTTTTTACTATGCATCCTAAAAGGAAAATTAAAGATAATTATCAATAATTAAATTTTCAATACAAAACATTAAAGGTTAAGAATAACTTCAACTCATTGCTCTAACAATATAATATCCTTTCTTGGTATTGTGTTTTGGGATAGTCAGTGAATATTGGTACACCATCTAATCCAAATACGACTATACTCTTTCAACCAACATATAACTTATGATTATATGATTTCCACAACTCCCCAAGTTACATCAACTATGCAACCTTAGAGATTCATCGTCGAGAAAGTTAAACTGATGTTGTAATGAACATATTAATTCATATAAATAAAACAACATAGATATTAATTTAAAAAATTTTCTTACCCATATATCCACCCCATATTTATCCTTTATTAAATTAATTATATGCATCCATGAGGTTGGTTTCACCAAAATGATATCATTGTACTTGAATAGAGTTTCCATAATACTTCTACACTATTTGGAATATTTACCTATCATTTGATTATCTTCATTATAATCTACTATTATTTGTATTTGATGATTCCAAGCTTCACATACATGGGTTCAACCATGTATCATCTTAGAAGATCCCAATAAATAATATAAAATAAAAAAGTATAAATAATTCATATTACAACTTTAAAAAAATGATGCGATATAATTTGAAAATATTATAAAAAAAACCTGATCCAGGGTGATCATTAGGCTTTGATAGATCCGTAGGCTATCCTAGATTGGTAGCCTCTAAAGGATGTACCTATTACAATTCATGCACTAGGTCATTTACATTAATTGGAGTGGAATCTGAATGAGTAAAATCATTGGATCTTGGACAGATAGTAGGAAATGGAGGTGGTGTATACATGGTAGGATAAGGATAGAAGGGTTGGGGATACATCATAAGATATGGATATGTAATGGGTGAGAATAACCTTGGAGGCTGCGTAGATATGGTATGAGAAGTAGAAAATAAATAAGATGATGATGGAGGCTTGGGTGGTAATATCCCTAGAGTTCCAAGTGGAGGATGTAAAGGTGTGGTAGATAAGATGTACACTAGAGGGTCAAGGTGTAAATAGGTTTGATAAGTTCTCCGTGTAGCTCTAGGAGCACCCCTTCTCAAACCCAAACTAGTATGTAGAGGATAGGTTATATATGGTTAAGATGAATGAAACTAAAAGAATTGGATAAATAATAATAATATGACTGTTAATGTAATGTAGAATAAAAATATTACAATTATTATACTCCCTATGGGAACCAGAGGAGGTAACCCTAGTTCGTGAATTCATTAATCATTATCAAATAGTCTATTCCTTTTAATTTCTTCTATATCATTCATAATATTAATAATAATGAAATATAAATTTTTAGAAACACCTTTTGGGAATTATTCATACAGATTATAATTCAAACAAGACATAAACAACATCTCAACATGTTTCGGGAACTATAATTTAAAACCAAGTTATACATGTTTTAAAAACACATTTTAAACCTAGTTTTCTGAATTAAAATAAATCTATTTAAATTAAATGAAGAAATACTAAACAAATAAAATGATAAATAAAAAATACTATAAATTATTCCTATAAATAATGAACTAAACAAAGTATAAGACATGGAATGGGAAACAACTATAACACAATACAATTAAATACATATGTATTTATGAAACAATTATTTTTAAAAAATCCATGTTTCGAATATGACATTAATATAATTAATTACACTTGTATTTATGATGGAAAACATTTACTCAGGAATAAAACACTATTTCACTAAACATCAAAACTAAAAAAACATGGTATAATAATTTCTTGGAAATTCAACCATAATTGATATAAATATGAATAATCATCCAATTATAATATCATAGAAACTAATATTTATACAATAACAAAAATATATCCAAAATTTAATAAAGGCTATAGAAACCTGAAGTTGTATGATATATGAAATGAAATACAAAATTTTTTAGAAAAAATTAGTCACCTCTAAATGGAAAGAAAAATGTATCACTTTTCTCCTTCCATAAGCCTAAATGACATTCAACACTAACTCAAATAGTTACTTTTAACTACAAAAATTAAATTAAATTGGGTATACATACACATAGAGTGTGCATAAATTGTGAAAAAGATAATGAGTTAATATATATTACAAAAAAATATAATGTATTTATGTAAATGTAGTAGATAACTAAATTAAAACAACATGTATATATATATTACAATCACATTTATTTTGAAACACTATAACAAAAATAATCAAAACAAACCTTTTTTAAAATAACCTAGAACAATCATGACCTAAATTTTTTTAGGTTATGATACATAGATAAAAATGAAAAAAAAATTCAATAGAGGATAAGAAGGACTGAGAACTCACTAATCTGATATAGAAGAAGATCAGAATAAAAAAACCTGAATAAGGGGAGAATTCTGGAGGAGAAGAGAAGGACACCACACACTCAGGTAAGGGAGAATAGGGATTATGGGTGAATGGGGGGGGGGGTTAAGGATTTTAGAATACTATATACCAATGGTTATTAAAAAATCATTTGTATAGGTTGGGATATACCGATAGTTTTTTAAAAACTATTGGTATAACATTGTATATACCAATAGTTTTAATAAACTATTACTATAGACTGAATCCATGAACTCTATACCAATAGTTACTCTAAACAATTGGTATAGATGTGTGTGGATAACCCCATTTTCTAGTAGTGTTATATTTATATGTATGTGTTTAAATACACTTATATATATGTACATATGCATGTATATAATTACACCAATATATATGAATTCATGCATATATGTATATAATGATATTTATATGTATGTATGATTGTATGTATATGTATGTATGTATGTATGTATGATAATATTTAGATTCATGTGTGTACAAGAATTAAAATATCCCTACAAATATTTTTTTTGTATATACTTATGTGTGTATGTGTGTGTATGTGTGTGAATGCACTTATAATTGTAAGAAATTAAATTAATTATATTTACATATAATTGAAATAATATATATTTATTTACTTATACTAATATATACATATGTATATTTTTAAAAATACACTTATAAATATTTATATTTTTATATACTTCTATGGAATTGTATTTGTAAATAATTACACTAAAATAGATATATGTATGAATGTTTATATCTATGTGTTTGTATGTACATATAATAATAATATTTAGATTCATGTATGTACATGAATTAAAATATTATTATAAATCCTTATATGTGTATATACCAATAAAAATTATTGACCACAAACATATATAAAAACCAAGGAATATATATATATACACATACATACATGCATGCATGCATACAAATTAATATATATATATATAAACACATACATACATCTATACCTACAATAGGAGATTTACTTTGTATGTATATATATTCATGTATACTATTGTGTATGTATGTATGGGTTCATGTGTATACTTATAATTCTACATAATTTTATATATGTATATTTTTATATATTTGTATTAATACGCATTTATGTACTTGTATGAATATAGATTTATAAATGTATCCATATATGTACTTATATTTAAATATTTGGATGAAAGAATTTGTGTATATACTTCACACGCATATATCAATATATATATATGTATGTATGTATATGTAGGTGTATACATCACATACTTATATGTATGTATGATAACACTCATTTATTTTCACAATTTGACACACACACACACATATAGTATATAGTTATATTGAAGTATAATCAATACTATGTATATAAAATTTATAATTATCATAATATACATAAAATATTACCATGAGTATTTATAAGTATAAAAAATTGTAGACACAAATTCATTTTTATAATTTTATATTTACATATATATAATATGTAGTTATATTTACATATAATCAATATAGTATAAATAAAATTTATAATTAATAAAATATTAATAAAATATATTGTATAGAAGTATTTATATGTGTAAAAAAATATAAACACTCATTATTATATATATATATAAATGTAGTATGTAGTTTTATTGATGTAAAAAATATACTGTGAATTTCCACTACAATATTTACAGTGACTTTTTGGGTAGAAAATTTGCATTGTGTAATCTTGATTATGTAAAAATACATTATATATATATTCTTTGATTTTTACATATATGTGTGTGAAAAGAAAAATTAAAATATATTTATCTACATATAGTTATGAAAAACTTAATTAGTGTATATGGTGTACACAAAAATACACACTATAAATTTAATGTTCTAAATGTATGTTGTATGTATAATTATATATATGATTACAAACACACACACATGTTTATATAACATATGTTTGTAATTATGTATCTAGTTAAATTAATATATACTTATAAATAATTATATTTGTAAATACTTATATACATGTGTATACATGCATGGATCCACGCATGTACATATATATAGTTGTATGTAGTTATATATATGTATATTTGTAAAAAATTATAGTAATATGTATTTATGTAATTGTATTACTATTTGTGTATTTATGTATATAATTTTATACATTCATGAACACATAGATATTTAGACTTATTTTTTGAAAAAATTGTATCTATATATATTAGGTACTTAGGGGTAAATTACAAATAAATGCACACACACCTCACACCCACAGGGGCTGAAAGGCGGGTCATAGCCCCCCCAAGGGGAAACCCACACATAAAGACCCATTTATTTAATATATATGCCCACTATCCCTTATAATTTTATGGTCAAATACCCACTTATCATGGCCCAAAGGCCCCATTTCCTGATGACTTGTAGGCACAATTTTCAAAGAATTTCTCTCGCCTTTTCCTGTGCATCCCAAACAACACCATGAACTAATTTCCCTCAGAATAAAAATCAGCTAGCCTAGAAACACTATGGTAAATCATCACTGGAAATCATACCACTCTTGCAACCTAATAGACAACCCCCCTCCAAGCCTACGTTTCCCAATCCCTATGCCAACACCACTAGACCAAAGACCCAACATCTCACCGAACATCGTTTCACATGGAATCCATTTCTATAATATGTTATCATCCCCCCTTATATCATAACACCACCCCTACCATCAATTAGAGTTTATCTTAACCCATCACCTGGTGACAACGCTCTTGCCGCTACACTAATTTCTTGCACGACCTATGACTGCAGCGAGTCCTCTGCACCAACCAACGTCGAAGAGCACTATTTGTTGTGGCCTATAATCTCCCCAATCACAAATCTACATCCATAAACCATGTTGTCTTAGATATCCATTCCTATCATACTACTCTCATGTGGTCCCAACCATCACCATTGTAGTTACGAACTATCAATGATCACCACCGATAAATGGGGCCCAAATATTGATGCAGTTAGGAGTTGAACCCCAGCCACCTAAACATGTATAAAATATTACGGGGCATCTCAACCACCAATTCATGCCCCAAAAACTTAAATTTTATCTATATGTTATTTTTTAATATATTTTTTTATAAAAAAAATGTAATAAGAGTTTTCCAAAAAAATATAGTGTTAATACATAACAAAATATGAAAAAATTAATGTTCAAAATAATATATCATATATGGGCCTAGAATTATTCATATCAACATAACGATTGAAATGGTACTACTAGAGTTAAATTTTGATATCATTTGAAAAAAAAATTAGATCAAAGTTTATAAGTGGAAAAATTTGTTTTCATATGAAGGAGAGGGAATATCAATTGGGTTGTGCATGTGGAGCATGATCTATGAGGGCAGTATAGGTATGATAATATAATTAGTGATTTTAATAAAACACTATCAATCACCATATCAGTCTTGACGTATCCCACACACATGTTTTCTACATCGAACCTGTGAATTAATCCTCTATTTCAGGTGGGAAATGGAGAGCATGATAATCCCATGATTTTAGTATAAAATTGATATATAATATAATATAATATATATAAATATTAAAATATAATATCTTATATTGATTTGATTCATTTAGTATTCAAGTTTGATTATTAGTTTTTTTATTTCTATTCTTAATATTATTATAGTGATTAATTAATGTCATTATTATTTATAATTCAACTTGTTTGTAACTAGTGTTAATATATTATTATTATTTTATGTATAATTATATTAGTATAACTTTCCTAGTATGGTTAATTATATATATTTATAATTTTAATTATTTTATAGTCTACTTATTTCCATTTTTGGTATTATAACCTATTATTATTATTACTGTTAGTATTATTATTATTAAATTGTACCCACATATGCACCAGGGTGGTTAGGGTGGGTGGGGTTCTGGGACAGTGATCACAGGTTGAATCCTCAGACCAATTTATGTAATTGTATCCCTATTTTAATAACATTTATTATTATTATTATTATTATTATTATTATTATTATTATTATTAAAATGTGTATAATTCTATAATTTACTTAATTTAACTTATAAACTCAGTATATACACTTGTGTGTAATTATTATCATTTAATGTTTGTCAGAGTAGAATCTGAATTATTAATAGTTTTTAAATCACTTAATTGAATATAGGGACCTTTTTGACCTTACAATCATTAAAAGTGGGGATCCCAGCCTCAAGCCCAAAAAAGGTAGAATTGGACCTTTCTAGCTGTACATAATAAAGACCCTCCCTACTCACCTTCTATCACATTATCACAACCACTCCCACGTTCCATTCCTCTCACCAGTACACCATCCTCCACGACTATTTCAGTTATTTATGAATAAATATATATTTTTATATTTATATACATGCGTATGTAATTATTTTAATTTAATGTTAGTTGGAGTAGAATCAAAATTATTAATCTTTTTGAAATCACTTAACTGAATACAGTGATCCTTTTCAGCCTTAAAATATTCAAAAGTGGGGATCCCAACATCAAACCATAAAAAAAGGTGACGTAAGCCCCATTTGACAACACACCATTGATGCCTTCCCTACTCTCCTTCTAGCCTGGCATCAGAACGACACCCACCTTCATTGCCTCTCACTAGTACACCGTCCTTGAGGACTATTTTAGTTATTGATAAATAAATTTATAATTATATATACATACTTATATTAATATATTTACATATAAAAATATGATTATATAAATAAAGATTCAAACATATCTATATAAAAAATTATATATGATGTTTGTATGTAAACATGTGTGTGTTGATACACATACATGTATTTTTCATATATTTTAGTATATGTAAATAAATTTTAATTTATATATACATTAAAAAACTAACCATGATGATTTATGGAGAAGGGAAGTCATAATTGGTTTGGAATTTGGTGGTGAGAATTGGGTTGGATTTGACATTTTATTATAGAGATTAATTACTATCATTATTAATCACAATTTAACTTTTTTGTAATTAGTACTAATATGTTATTATTATTGTATGTATAATTATATCATTATAACCATACTTGTATAGTTAATTATATATATTAATAATTTTAAATGATTCCAACTAGGCTTATTACTATTTTTATTATTACACATAATAATAATAATAATAATAATAATAATAATAATAATAAAAATAATAATAATTATTGTTATTTTATTTATTTATTTATTATTATTATTATTAAAATGTACCTTTGTAGGCAGAAGCATTTCTAGGGTGGGTTGGGATTTGGGGTGATGGTCATTGGGTCAAGTCCTTATACCGACTAAGCCCTCCATCCCCACTAAGGTTTCCTCCTGTATTCAGCCTGTTATTTCTGAGGCCACAAATGAAAAGCTCACCCAGGACATTACTGATGAGGAAATCCTTCTCACCCTTAAGAAAATCCACTCCCCCAAATCCCCAGGTTTAGGTGGATTTCACGTCCCCTTCTTTAAAAACTGATGGCACATTGTGGGACCTGATGTGTCATGCCTCATTAGGGACCTCTGGCACTAGAAGGAAAACTTCACCACTATTAATGAAACCCTCATCGCCCTCATTCCTAAAAACCAAAAACACTATTGAGTTTTTGAGTTCTGACCCATTAGCCTATACAATGTCACCTATATAATTTTCTCCAAGCTCCGGGTCAACCGTCTTCACACCTTTCTTCCCTCCATTGTTTCAAAAAACAAGGTTCCTTTTTCCCTAGCAGGATTATCTCAGACAATGAAATTGTTTCCCATGAAACTTTCCACTCTACGAAGACTTGCAATGTGGCCAAACGTGGAATCTTGGCCAAAAAGATATACATGACTAATTCTTTTGATAGAGTGGAATGGCCATTCATCCAGTTCATTCTAATAAAAATGGGTTTATGATCAAGATGGGTTGACACATTTATGAAATGCATTACCTCAGGCTCATTCAAGTTCTTTATTAATGGAGGGCTCACGTGAATCTTCTAACCCTCTTGGGGAATTTTCCAGGGAGACCCCCTTTCCCCTTCTCTATTCATTTTAATTGATGTCATTTTTTCTAATATCATTTCAACATCTTATAAGGATAAATTTGTTCATGGAGTGAAGGCTTGTCATCAGGGCCCCCACATATCAATTATTTTCTTTGTCGATGACTGCCTTCTTTTATCTAGGGCCACCCTGGATGAATGAAAGTGTATTTATCTTATTATATTCCTCTATAAGAATGCTTTAGGGAAAGATGTCAACACCTCCAAATTGGAAGTTTCTTTTAGCAAGGGTGTGCCCCCGAATAGGAGGGCTGATCTCCAACAGGAATATGGCTTCCAAATGGTTGATAAAATCCACAAGTTCCTTGGGCTTCCCATAGTCTTTGTTTGTTACAAAAAATATGTTTTCTCCAACATCTTGGATAGAGTGGATAAAAAATTGAAGGATAGAGTGACAAAAGATTGTCCAAATCAGGAAAATAAATTTTCATTAAATCAATCATCCAATCCATTCCATCCTATTTTATGATGCTATTCAAACTCACTAGTTTTATCATGGATCATATCCACTCTCACTTTACAAAATTTTTCTAGGGGCTCAATGAAGGAAAACACAAGGTTCAGTGGATCTCTTGGGAGAAACTCTACAAGACAACGCCCCATGAGGGTATAGGGTTCAAGGACTTATTCCTCTTCAACGATGCAATTATCTCCAAATAAGTATGGTGATTTATTCAACAACCCAAATCTCTTTACACAAAGGTTATCAAAGATAAATAATTCCCATAAATTTACTTTTGAAGTGCCCCATTAGGCCCCTCCACAGCTTCCTCTCATTTTGAATCTGGGGATAACACACAACCCTCATGAAAGAACTTTATTGGAAAATTAGAAATGGATCCTCTATGAATATATGGATAGAATCTTGGATAGTTGATAAAAATGGGATCAAGGAAACCTCCACCACCCCCTTAAGGTCTCAAAGATGCAAAGGTTCTATCCCTTTTCAATGTGGATGTAAATGGATGGTGCCCTGATAAAGTCTCCTCCTAGTTCAATGAAAGGGACATAAGAATTATTCTTAGTATCTCTATCACTATGGATCTAGGTCCTAATCATTTATTCTGGATTGGGGAAAACTCTAGTACCTTTACTGTTAAATATGGGTATGATCTTGCTTCAACCAATCTAAATCTGGAGGTGGAGACTCATTGGAAACCCATCCGTCACCTATGTATCCCCCCCAAAGCTCACTATTTCTGGTAGTAAGCATGCACCAACATCCTTACTTCTTTGGGGATACTTGTTTCTCACCATGCATCAAATGAGCCAATATGTCTTATCTATGTATTCATGCCTGAATCTACCAGGAGCACCATTTCCCATTGCCCTGGTGCAAGGAACATATGTAAAAACATCAACCCCCATCCTAAAAACCTCCTTGATATGGACCATGATCTCATGAATCTTCTCAAAAAATGGTCCTCGCACCTCTCCACCCAAGACCTAGATTCCCATTTCATAATGACATGGATCATTTGGGTGAGGAGAAACAACTTTATTTTCAACCAAATCTCCAATCCATGTACCTTTTGGGTTGAGAACATATCCCACAGGTTATATAGTTGGATCACAAGGAGCATATGTTTGGAAAACCTCTTTTCAAGAAATTTTCCTATACCTAGAAACCCCCCACCGGTGACACCCTAAAAATTAACATGGATGCATCACATTTGGAAAATTCCATCACAAGTTTTATCTCCATCGCTCAGAACTCTCATTGGTAGATCATTGCGGCATTTCATTCTTACTTCTTGGCATCGCTCCCACCTGCAGTCACTGAAGCTCAATCTATTATTATTGGAATGTAATTCACTTTGGAGAAAGGGTGGAAATCCATCACTTTCGAATCTGATTACCTCACCATCATCTATTTTATCTCCACTCCAGAGTTAGGTCTCCAACCTTTTGAACTTTTGATCTTGAAGATCTAGTTTCTTCAGCTCCACTTCTTAACTTCCTCCTTCACCTTTACCAAAAGGGAGGTTAATATAGAGGCTCATAATTTAGCTACTCAAGGCCACTTTAATGACCCTCATGTCTAGTTGGATCTGTTCCCTAGTTGGTTGTATTCTCTTGTTTTACCTGATCATCGATATCTTAATATTTGAGTAACTCCTTTCCCTTTAAAAAAATTCCCTATATTGATTTATGTAATTATGTGCGTGTTGTAATAAGATTTATTAATATTAATAATAATATTATTAGATGGATAGGGGAAACCCCCCATTTTTTTGAAGCAAATCCCCCTCTTGTTTTTCTGGGCAGAGAGATCCTATTACATGAATTTATTGGAATGTACAGTGGATTGGAATCCCTACACATGATCTAAAAACCTAGTAGGCATTAATTACTAATACATGGCCCAATATGGCCTAGACCAATAGGTCACCATTTCTTGTGGGCGTACCCACCATCCACATCAACATTACCTGGGCGATAATACTCGTTTCCCATATAATCGTCACCATCTGCCTGTGAAGGAGTCGCCCATTCATTAAGTTACCAATACATCACCCCACCAGTGATATCACCAGCCACACCATTCGCTTTGCTTAGCCAGCACGTCGTGCTGCATCACTAACTCATCAGTGCCATCAGAGGTCAGCAATGTCCCTTGCTTCCAACTCTTCTTATTACTACTACTATTATTATAATAATAATAATAATAATAAAATAATAATAATTATAATCTATTAGGTCCACTAGGCTAGATACCCTGATAGGGGGGGAGGGGTGAATTAGGGTATGATAGATTAAAACAACTACCCCTTATGATATTGTTTTGTTGTTAGAAAAAACCCTATTCTCTATCCTTCCCATTGCATAGTATGAACAAACCTTAAAGCATGAACACAACACAAACATTTTACTTAGTTCACCCTCACATGGCTACATCCGAGGATCTTACATCGACGATGAACCTATGTACCAAATCCACTATAAGTTCACTACTATTTACGTGTTTCAAGTAGACTCAATATCCCTCCTAGTTTACAACCAATCACAATTTGAAAGCTCACTGCTCTCTCAACTGAAGTGTGCTCACTGCTTCTCCAGAATATCCACTCATAGTTTAAATACTTGTAGGTCCTTTCATTATCACTAATGAATGTATCTTATGCTATATATTTATACTCTATTGAAGTGTAATTTTCATCCATTGATGAATACCCCATTACCACTGAACGATGGGAAATAACCTTTGAAATAATTTTTCAAAGCTCACTGATTTGCAAATATCCCTATTTTGGAAAGCTCAAACATGACTTTGCAAAGTTCCTACCACTTCTCAAAGCACACACCTTCATAGAGATAAATGTTCCGTAGATCTCACTACGTTTCATAGCACACTATTTCACAGAGCTCAATCCTTTAGATAAATCAATCCGTTATAGAGCTCAATCCATCACAGAGCTCATGCTTTCACATAGAAACTTCCTTTTTAAAGGTCACTAAGCCAACACAGAACACCCCTTAGTTGCGAGGCTCTAAATACTTAGAGGCATTGACATTGGTCAAGAATTGGAGATTCATTTCACAAAGCTCAATCCATTCTTTGAAACCTTGCTTCGCAGAGCACCCCTAGCTTTACAAAATCAATACGAATCAAAATTTTCTCTCTTTAGCTCACGGGGAATGAAGAGGGCTGGCCTCTTATTTATAGGTGTTGTCGAACATAGATCTCTTCTTATTCCATCACAATACTTGGATAATCCAAAAATTCTCTACAGCACATCTTCACTTCATGAAGAACCACTAAAATTTGTCAATGTCTTAATGATCTACATCAAAAACTTCATGCTGCTACATCAATGCTATCTGTCAAATGCTTCATGCCGCCGCCACAATGCTCCCTCACAGTGATCTTGACCTCTTACATTCACAATGATCATAATAATTGTAGAGATCACCATTAATATTATTCGTGTCTTTGTGAAATACACTTCATGAAGCTTATATTCAAAAAATTCATTCATTTTCCATATTTTGATGAGATCTTCAAGGAAATACACTTTTTGCAATGCTCACCAAACTCCATATTTTAGATCGCAAAAATTTGGAAATAATTGGAAAATGGTTCCACCTTGTATCTATTCTTTTGAACCACCTCCAGATCATCCATTCCTTTTTCATGGTTCTTGGTCAACATGGATTGTCAACAACATCTCTATAACTTGACAATTCACCATGAAAACCAACTTTGTCAAAAAAAACTAATCCAAAAGTGCTATAATGTTACCATGAGGAATGTTTTCCCAACATAATCATCATCATTATTATTTTTATTATAGTAATTATTATTATTGTTAAAATGTACCCTCGTAGGCTATGAGGTGTCTTGGGTTAGTAGGGGTTTGGGGTGGCAGTCATGGGGTCGATTCCTCATACCAATTTATGTAATTACCTATGTATTTTAATAATATTTATAATAATAATAATAATAATAATAATAATAATAATCATCATAATTATTAAAATGATAGGTGGATGACACATTTATATTGAAAAAAATCCCTCTTGTTTTTCCAGGAAAAGAGATCCAATTACATAAATTTATTGGAAATACTTGTGGGATGGAAGCCCTACCCATGATACAAATACCCAATAGATGTTAAGTACTAATACATGGCCCAATAGGTCCTGGAAAAGTAGGTCACCATCGAATGTGGGCATCCCCACAACTAGCATCAACATAACCTATACCTGCATCCTCACTGCCCATATCATCGTCATCATTTATCAGTGAAGGAGTCACCCATTCATCAAGTTTCCATTGCATCCCCCTTCCAACACTATCACAATCTGGACCATCTTCTTCGCATCTCCAACACATCGCTCTCCATCACCGACTCACCAGTTCCATCAGAGGCTAGTAAAGTCCCTTACCTCTGCCGCTCCTCACTAAAAACCAGAGAAAGAACCATCTGAGGGACAATCAACCCCACCTCCACCTGAAACATGGTCACCTATCCCAACCTATCCCCCACTGAGAAGGCCCCTCTCCACACAGAAGGAACTACCACCGTAAATCCCCTCAAATTGAGGGAAATGAGATTGAACCCCATACCTGATGCAGTGTAACTGGGCTGCCAAATAACTTGACCAACACCCCACCTACAATTATTATAATTATTGTTTTTATTATTTTTATTAAAAAGAGTATAATTATATAATTTACTTAATTTAAATTATAACCTTAGTATATCCAATCATATATATTTATACACATGTGTAAATAGATGATCACTTCTTCTCTTAAAAAAAATACACGTGTGTAGAATTATTATCATCTAATTTTAGTAATAGTAGAATATAAATTATAAATCATTTTAAAATATCTTAATTGAATACATGGATTTTTTTCAGCCTTAAAATATTTAAAAATAGGGATCCCAACCTCAAATAATTTTAAAAAATGCTGCACCATCATCACCCTCCCTACTCAACTTTTAGCTCAGCATCACAACCACTCCAGCCTTTCCTCTCACAAGTACACCATCCTCGATGACTATTTATATTATTTATAAATAAATATATAATTACATATTTAGATACAAATGAGTGTAATTATTATCATTTAATGTTCTCCATAGTAGACTATGAATTATCAATATTTTTCAAATCACTTAATTGAATATTGGGATCCTTTTCGGACTTATAAAATTTAAAAAATAGTATCCCAACCTCAAACCATAAAAAAGGTTGTGGTGTCATCCCTCTCCAGTTGTATGACATCCACACCAACCCTACTCACCTTCTAGCCCGACATCACAACCACTCCAACCTACATTGTCTCTCACTAGTACACCATCCTCCATAAATATTTTAATTATTTATAAATAAAGACACACACACACACACGTGTGTGTGTGTGTGTGTAATTAATATCATTTAGTGTTATTATGATTATAATTGGAATTATTAATCTTTTTGAAATCACTTAATTGAATACAAGGTTCATTTTCAAGCTTATATTCTTTAAAAGTGGGGATCTCGTCCTTGAACTATAAAAAAACAACATTGCCCATCTCTTGTTACACACCATAGACACCCTCCCTACTCACCTTCTAGCCCAATGTCATAACCACTAATGTTTATTTGGGAATAAGTTTCCGAAAACACATATTTTCATAAATAGATTTCAAATTTCTGTTATATACGGAATTTTTTCATTTTATCCAAGCCATCATATCAAGGCAATGTCGTCTTCATCCTCGGCCACCCAAGATTTACTTCAGGCATCAGGTGTTCAGAATTCCACGATGTTCATATGATACAATTGTGCGTTGAGTAGTATTTCATCATCTTAGATATTTTAATATGATCAAATTATCATGAAACATCATTTTCATTAATAAACGAAGATTAATCTGGGACAATATGAAGATTGGTTTGTTTTTCAAAATGATGAACTCACGATCCTTCTAGGTCTTGTAAAGAAAAATATCATGAAAAATTACTTGGTTATGTAAAGGGAATAATAACTCTCATTCATTTTGTGGTTTCATGAGAGAAGTAGAATAATATTTTTGAGCCTTCACATGGAGCTGGAGGAAGAAAGAGGCATTTCATATTCTATTATACGAAGTGCTTGAGAGTGATTCCTAAAATGATATTCATGCATGAAGGCAGTGTTTCATTCTTGATTTAGAGATACTATTCGTCAATCTATGGTTTCATAAAGAATATTTGAGGAATAGATTGTGTATATCATAGTTACATGAAGAAGATAGAAGGTTCACATGAGCTGTTCAATCTAAGTCCTTACACGAAGTCAATTCATGTGAAGAAAATTTGATGCACAACATATTATGTATGATCACATATACAAGAAGAAGACTATATGCATTATAATAATACAATGAACTTTTTCATAGAGAGTGTGAAACTATCATGCAGTGAACGAAATATTTAATTATTGTAATGGGATTTCACTATTAAACATATGCATTCACATAAAATAATACTTGAATGAAAGCTTTTGAAATTGTTCTGTTACACCAAGTACATTGAATAAAATTGATAATTCCATGCATAAAATTTTATATTCATGAGTTTTTAAGGAGGAACATGTGATATACATTTCATAAATAGTGTGTAGTGTGTTTAATACTATGAAAAATAAGACAAAAGATGAAAAATATCTTTCTATCAGAGGATCATGTCTTGTGTGACTCAATATTATGTAAGTATTTAGTGGGAATATGAAGTAGAAAAAGTATTATAGGGTACTCTTGATCTAGATGGTGGGATGTTGTCAACATATTGGGATGTAGTATAAAGATCATCCCATGGGACTCAAGAGTCTCTAGAGTATGTGGGAACTTATAATCTCTAGTGGGACTCTAGAGAGGGAACACCATGAGACTCAGTGTTGATGGGAATATGGCTGTCCCAGGTTACAACCATCTGCATATAGTGAATAATCTATAACTAGTGGGTATAATTGGTTACAATAACGAGTATTTCTTAATACCAAACCTTGTAAAAATATTTTGTGTTTTGTTTCTTTTTTATTGTTTCATACAGGGTGATATATGAGAATTAAAGTAAGGGGATCAAGACTTTAATCGGTCAAAGACATCGAATTAAAATGAAATAATTCTTAGAAAATGAGTGCTTATATGGTTTACCTTTAGCGAAGCTAGTGGGAGCATAAATTCATAATGCTGGGATGTTAAGTTCAGTCATAACACAGATCATGTCCTATTGAATGACTGATGGGTTACAAGAGATAAATTTTTGGGTATAATAAAACATAATGATATCCCTAAGGTCGAGATGGGGTTGGTCATGGTGGATGGGGAATATAGAGAAAAAATGGGGTGGAAAAAATTTGGTTTATATTTAAGAAGTTTTCCAAAACTGTTAAAATATAATGGTGGGGTGTCAAAACATTTGTTGATTCACTCATGTTCCCTACAAGAAATCACCCACTGATTTAATTTCTATGCTTTTATCATCCATGTTTGTATGACTACCTAGAATTATGAATAGTTGAGGACATACACTTAAATCAATAATACATTTAATATTAATTTTTTAATGTATATATATATATATATTAAAATTTATTTACATATATAAGAATATATAAAAAGTATATTTGTGTGTATCAACACACACATATTTTCATAAAAACATCATATATATATTTTTATGTTAATATGTTTAAATATTTATTTATATAATCAAATCTTTATATGTAAATATATAAAAATAAGTATTCATATAAAATTATATATTTATTTATAAATAATATAAAAAACCATGGAGGATGGTGTAAGGGAAAGTGGAAAGGAAAGCGGGAGTGGTTGCGACGTAGGGCTAGAAGGTGGGTAGGGAGGATGTTGATGGTTTGCACCTTTAAAGGGCCAACATCACCTTTTTTTAGTGTTTAATGCTGGGATCCCCAATTTGGCAAGGCTGAAAAGGTTCTCTGTATTCAATAAAGAAATTTCAAAAGGGTTAATAATTCATATTTTAATTTTTCTAATAATAAATGTTTATGAATACACACATATATGTATATATATATGATTGTATAAACTAAGGTTTGAATTAAGTCAATTATATAATTATAGACATTTTAAAAATAATAATAATAATATTATTATTAATATTACAACATTCACATGATTACATAAATCATCCCATGGAATCAACCCCATGACCCCACCCTAAACCCCAACACACCCTAGCCACCCTGCAACCTCCTTGAGCACATTTTAATAATAATAATAATAGTAATTAGGTGTAATAATAAGAAAAAAAATAAGTAGAGTTATAAAAAATTAAAATTTTAAATATATATAATTATCTATACTAGGAAAGTTATAATAATATAATTATATAAAAATAATAATAACATATTACTACTAATAACAAACAAGTTAAATTAAATAAAATAATGATAATAATTAATCACTATAATAATATTAGGAATAACAATACAAAAAATTAATAATAAACTTTGAATGCTAAATGAATCAAATTTATATTATATAATACTATATATATATATATATATTATTTTATATTTTTATATATTATATATTATATATCTATATTATACTAAAATCGAGATGATAGTGGGTTCCCAAAAACCAAGCACTTGATCCTACCTGACCTAATTAAATCTTGTTTGGGTACCCTTTAATCGGGTTTGGGTAGGGCTCAAGTTCTATATTCCTTACCCAATTATTATTTGATTTGGGTTCGAGTATCCATTATAGGTTATCTAAAAGCCCAAACCCATTAATTCTATATTATATTATATTTTTTTTATTAATATTATTATTTTGAAATTATAGTGTTCTACAATGTGAAAACCTATATTTTGAAAATTTTAATTTTTTTACTATTGTTATCTTCTAAATTACCCACCTGAAATGGTGGGTTAATTTGGGGCCTACAATTGTGATGTGTGACCACTCAAAATTGGATGGTTTATCATTTTCCAAGCCTCCCCAGAATAACCTCATTCCAAGAAGCACCCCACGCGCATCCCCCATCAACCCCAATTCATTTTCTCTCTCATGCATTCATTTTTTTCAACTAAAAATCGTTGATCTAATATATTCTACTCAAATGGTATCAAAATTTCAATCTTTCAACACTAATGTGATCATTACAAAGATACGAATAATTCTAGACCCATATATGATACACTTTTTTTGAATTTTAAAATTTTCATTTGCAATTTCACATTTAAATTGAAAATTTACAATATATTTTTAAAACATTATTACTCATTATTGGTTTATACAAACAAAATACATTTAAAAAATTACATATAGATAGATTTTATAGAAAATTAATGAGTATACATGTCTATACATGTATAAATTTATTCAAGTATATACAAACATATATATTGTTATAATTACATATATACATATTGTTCTATAATTATTTACTAATATATATATCTAAGTACATGAAATAATATGCGCATGGATGCACCCATAAAAATATAAAATTATTTACTTTTATATATAAAAATAAATATATACATACTTATATATATATATATCACACTAGAATATGTATATATACATAAACATATATATAGTTATACATAGAACATAAATTTTGTTGCATAAAATTTAGAATGTATTTTTTATACAATTTGAGTATTAATTAATTTTTTATACCAAAATATTAGTAAATATATCTAAAAAACAATGATCATGTACACACACCCATATATACTTGAAAAAATTAACATATATACACGTATACAATTAATTTTTTAAAAACCCATCTTTATGTAAATTTTTAATGTATTTGTTTGTATAACAAATAAAAAGTATTAATTTTCTAGAAAATATATTGTAAATTTATAGTGTAAATTCATACCTATATATGAAAAAAATTAAAATTCAAAAAAATGCATCATATATGGGACTAGATTTATTTGTATAGAAGTAACAATGACATTGGTGGTGGAAGATTGAAATTTTGATACCATTTGAGCAGAATATATTAGATCAAACATTTTTTTTGGAAAAAAATTAATGCATGAGAGTTAAAATGAATTACTTATTATCACTGGGCTATGCGTATGGGTGTATTTAGGAAATTAAATCTATTAATATTTAAAAAAAATTCCAAAAGAAAGAAGATGCCTCAAGAAGAAAGGAGATTCCACCAAGTTGCTCTTCTCCATACGTCACAATTTGAAGCCTAAAACGATTCCACCATTTCAGGTGGGAAATGGAGATGGTGAAATCTTCCCCCTTGAATCTACCCCACTACCACCCATTTTCTTCTCTACCTTCCAGAATCCTCTTCCTCTTCACTTCCCACCATGCTGAGTCCCCTTTCTCTAGCCTCCTTCACACCATTGTACTAGGGTTTCATGTTCCTCCACCTTAGACTCTAACTCAAACTCTATTTCCCCTCAAACATTATTCTTATATCTAAATTAAAATAAGGTTTAATATACCTTTGATCCCCACCTTATCACTTCAAAATTTGGATCAGAGAACCATAACATCTTGATAGGCAATTCCAAAACCTTCTCACAACATCATAATTTCAAAATGAAATCTAATTCATGGTATGTCATGAATACCTCACCTATTAATTCAATTTTCCCCTACTATATATATAAACCTATTCTAAATTATCCCTCTATTGTTAATTACTTCCTCCTTCATGGTATCTTCATCTCTTGGTAGACCAAATTCAAAAACTAAGACACGACTTATCTCTGAATTTTGTATCTTCCACACTCTTTATTTCAATTTATTGTTATATTATATTCAATAATATGTAAATTATTTTTTTAATTATTTTAATATGTTATTATTTTCATAATTATTTTTAAAATCTATAATATTATTTTTTATAATTTCAATATTTTGTTCATTTTGTGTATATTAATCTTAATTTTTTTCCATAATCATTTTTTAGGTTTCCCTATTTTGTTAACTTTGTGAATTATTTTATTCAAAAAAAATTATCATTTAGTATATTGATCTAAATTAATAAATTAACAATTTTTTTTATTTTTATTAGATTATCTATAGATTATTAGGATACCTGCATATATGGTTTTTTGAAACCCTAGGGTTTCCCCAATTCTCCTCTAATGATTTACATGTAGGAAGAATTTAATCTCCCACTAGCGAGTTTTAGTTGCTTCTTGGACCACTACAGAACACCTAAATGGATAACCCCATAATAAATATCATGTTGATTTGAAATTTTCTACAAATAAGAATTTATTTTTTCATTGATTCAGTGATTTTCAGTGTTCCATGAACCAGGATCCCTAAAAATCACTCTACTTTTCTTTGGTATAACTCAAAGATATTTTTTGAATGTTATCTCACTCATATACATAGAATCCCCTCAGATATGTTTTTATGAATCAAGGTCCTAGCATAATACCCATTAAATGATAATAATCCTTTCTTCTAGGTGTAAATTTATATATAGTATTATAACAACTTGGTGACTATTTTTTTGGCTAAATATTGTACTCCTAAATATTTTAATTCCCATATTATTATATTAGTTTTATAGATCATTAATTTTAATTAATATAAAATCTAGATGCATGTATTTTTATAAATACAAGGTTATGTTATGTTAAGTGTAATCCTTTACTTGATATTTCCTCACATCATTTTATATCTTTTCTACTCATCGAAAACATATTCTTCTTTTAAACTCAGTTTTCATCCCCTATTTTAGGTCTCTACAAATTATCAACTTCCCTTTTATTGCATCTCGGGATGTTACAACATATTATTATATATATATGTACTTTCATAAGCACTTTGTATTTTTGTTAACTACCAATGGGAAACTACATACCTCTCTAGGTTTGGATTATATTTTGTGGGTTGATACATATTCATTATGTTAACACCTTTTACGTGGATATATTATTTTTGTTAACTATTATTGATAAAAAAAGATCTATGGTGCTTTGTTTATCTATTGTGGAAATCAATGATAGTCTTAAAGGTTTGATTTATCTCTTAATCTACCAATTAGGTTCAATTTTCCCTCTTCCCTCTTACCCTTGTGTACTTCACTTGTTCACCTTTCATTCACATATTTCATCTCCCCTCTCTATTTTTACTTCATGGATTTTATGTTCCCTTAATAGGTGCACACATTCCATCAAATAATTAATATTTTATTCTATTTCTTTTATTTTTTTACATGACAACCTCTATTAACAAACAATTGAAATCTTTTCAACCATTCAATTATCTTCATAATCTGTCCATAACTAGTATTCTCCAAAATTTATCATGGAATTCCATTGATTTCTATTTTTCAACTATTTTCCTAACATCTGAAGTATGTTACTTTCCATGAAAATTTTCTATAAATTATTTTGTGATTATGTGATCATTATGAATGATATATAAATTATAGTTATATTACATTAAAAAAATATAACATATAAATAAATTCCATCACTTCATATTATAGTTATTCTTCCCACTTGCCATTGATATAACATATGTTCCTGCATGCAATGCCTTTAATATTTTATCATGAAATTCCTTTGATTCATATTTATAATTTTTTACATTTTCAAGAATTATCCGATGTATCAAACCCCAAATACTTGGATTGCGACAATTATTATTCCTTCATGAATTTGTGTGGTTTAAAGTATGAAATACATTTTTTGATTAGATTTTAGCTAAGTTTATGCTATCTAAATAATATTGTTTCGCCTTACCATATGCTATTCATGTTGATACAATATTATAGAGTTACTATTGGGTGCATGAAGTGGGATTAGTTTTCCAAAAAACATACTACATCATGTGTATAGGGTATATTTATCTATCCAAAATATTTTCAATTTACATCACAATAAGAATTCTATAATTATAGAAAAATTAATTTCATTTTAAAAAATTTGGGCCACTAAAATATAATTATTCAATTACCAATTATTTAACAGATAAAGAACATGAATTAAATTTCTATAGGTTGTTGTTCATAATGATTTTTTTGGTGTGTAGGCCACTAGGTAGAATAAAAACTGGTATGTTAGGCTTTAGGGATGTTATTTATTTCAGTATATTCTTTTTCTAATCATTCAGTACAATTATGAATTATCATTTCAACAAGCTGTGCAAGTTAATCAATTTTTTGATAGTTATTTATTATATAATTCCAAATTCAATTAAAAAATTGATGTCCATGGATTATAATGAAACAATTTAGGTTCTTTTGTTCCATAAACAACTAATGAAATTTATAAAAAAACTACTTTTGAACAAAAAGATAATTTGATTTATGTAACATATTTTATAAATTTATGTAATACCATATCTTATTTATATATATATTTTGGGATTGAAAATTTATTAGGGTGTCCTACCTAATTATTTTATTAGTGTATAGACCACTAGGGAGAACATGAACTGGTATCTTAGTTTTTAGGGATGTTATTTATTTTGGTATGTTCTATTTTCTGATCATTTTGTACACAATTTTTTTTTCATTACAGCATATGGTATAAGTTTATTTTATGAAAGTTTTTATATTATATAATTAATTATTAATGGGGCTATTTATGGTAATTGATTATAGTGAAACAATTTTAATTATTCTATTCCATGAAAAAGTGATGAAGATTATAATAATAATTTCATCTGATCTTAGTGATAGTTTGATTTAGGTAACATATTTTCAGAATTTTTAATATACCATATCTCATTTATAAATAATACAACACCTAAAATTCTTTCCAATGATGGAAAATGATGAGTTTTAATGTCTCCTGGAACTGAATATTTTGAGGTCAAAAGTTTTGATAAAGTCTTTGGAAATCCTCAAATCCAAAATTTAGAATTTTTATTGAGACTCTAATTTTTTTTATTCATTTCAAATGATATTGTTTCTATAGATCCAATTTTCACTGGCCAAAATTTTAGTCTGTTATCATTTAATATGTATTTTTATTATTTTCACTAAGTTTTAACCTTTTTTTTCGTGAAACACTTAAACTCTTTACCTTCATATTTTTTTTGATTTCCATCTTTATGTAATCTAATTTTATTTTACATGAAGCCTTAGAAAACTGAATGGTAATTATTATTTCAATTATTATTTTTTGAATTTATATATTTATTAAATGTATTTTTGAGTGTCATATATTATTAATATGATCTAAATGGAAGGATTTTTGATAGTAAACAAGTCTACTCCAAGAGTTATCCAAAAAATAGAATGCTCTCCCAGTGTATTTAATTTTTCTCAAAAAATATATGTACCTTGGGAAGATAATTATTATTGTATTGGATAGGTATTTAGAAAAAATGGGTAGAGGCTAATCGAAGGGTCATTTATGAGTGAGAAATGAACCACTCATGAGGGTTTGGCTTCATAAAAATGTCCAATGTGGAAGAAATATTTAATGATTTCTACTCTTGATAACACGATGATATGATTGACCTTTTATAATTTGATATTGGATATAAGAAAAATTTCAAGGCTCAGTTTGGTAGTAGTTGAATGTTTATATCCCTTAAGAGGAGGGTGAATTGAGTTCCTAAAATTTTACCCCAAATAAAACAAATATCTTTAAATTAAATTCAAATATGTAATTTAACTCTTATAAAATATATAGTGGATGTAAAACATACATAATGAGTAGGAAATAGTTATTTTTATAGTGGTTCATGTATGATATAAGAACCTATAATCCACTCCACAAATAATCTATTTGAACTGAATGATTTTAACTAAATCTGGTCATTTTACCAAGGGTTGTCCAACTGAGCGTAAATAGTTGTAACTTGGTACAAATTTAAAAGAAATTTCAACTGGTATATCCATTTATATGGTTTGTCCATAGTCTGCAATAAACTCAAAATAGGAAGTAAATTATAGAGATAGGGGGGAGGTAATTTGGTTTAGCACATAGTCTCTTTGACTGCAAATTATATTTTTCAATATGTATATAGAATTAGTAACTATGTTTTATTTTTATTCACTTGGTATAGAGGATAAGAGATTTTAGTTAGGATATACCTTTAAAAGATATTTCATAGGGAGGGATAGAATATATATTACTAACATGATGAAGGATATGACACTAAATTCAATGAACTGAATAAAAACATAAATGAGAGAAAAAATATTGAATATTATTGAATGAAATTTGATGGATATGAAAATTTAGTTTGTAAAATAAGTAAAAACTACAACATCCCTATCCTTTTACACATATTTTTACATGATTTAGGGCATAATTAACCAATAATTACAATCCAAGGATTGTAATGTCTAGTATCTTTGGAATATTAGGTATGTAATTGGAAAGCATGAAACCAAAATAAAAAAATCTTTTATTTAATCTCCATAAAGAGCTATAGACTTCCTTTTAACCCTTACATCTACATAAGATAACCTGGGGAATACATTAAAAAATGGATGATCTAAAAATCTAAGTAAGGGAATATCCATATGAATAAAGCATGGAACATGGGTTAGAAAGCATAACAGTATGACATAAAGAGGCATGGAACATGAATAAACACGAGGAATAATAACATATATAACATGGGATCATGACATCATGAAATCATAGGAATGTTGAAACAACATAAAATGTGACATACGCATGAGTCATTGTTAACCACCAAGACCATTTCACATGTAGGATCATGATTCAAGGCTAACCACAAAGACCATTTCAAATGAAGGAGCCTGAGTCACGGCTAACCACCAATACCATTTCAAATGAAATCTCATGAGACTAAACATTACCCAATTAATTGGAGCACTATATGGGTGAACCCATCATAAAATGTTCCTAAAAATGTATTCCATGTGAAGAATAAAAAATATGGTATAAACATAAGGGTAACCCATGGAATGGAATGGGTGTCATAACCATGTCATAAGGCATAACAAATGGTTGTATCATAAAGGTGTCCATAAAAATAATGGATTCAAATAATACATAGATATTAATAAGATAAATTAGTCATAAAAATGATAATTTATGTCAAAATTAAGTGAAAACATGAAAAAATAGTGTTTAAGAAACTTTAGAAATGAGCCACTTTAGTGTAGTTTAATGGAAAATTTTAATGATTCTTTTAAAATAAAAAGGAATAATTTTTTTAATAAAACAAAAAATTAGGAAAGATAGTTTTTAATGATAAAATGATTGATTTTAGAAAAATAATTTTTTATTAAATCATATTATGGAGTTCACTTGAAAATGAGTAAGAAAATGAGAAATTCCCTTTAATTGGGCTTGCTTATCAGGAAGAATTGAGAAGGTAACCTTTTTAAAACATATATATACCCATAAAAGAAAGAATAACTTATATGAATAAATGATTTTGAAAAAAAATATACATATAATTCAGAAAAATTATATAAAAATAAAGGATAATTACATTGGGGTAAAGGGAGAGAAAGCATAACCCAAAGGAAGAATAGGGGTTCAGAGAGAATCCCTTACCTTATGTCTGAAAGTATTGGGAAATTGTACTTAATATCCTTGATAATAAAATTTAGTCCATTAATTAATTAATAACCTTTTATAGATGTTTTTTATTTATTATAATTTTATTATGTTCATTTATGGCCTTTTTATGAGTTATAAGATACACTTTGCTTGCGGGGCACGAGTGAGTTGGTTAAAAGGCGGTAGCGTCCTGACCCCGAGGTTCTAGGTTCGAGTCCTCACAAGGAAACACACACTATATTCTAGCAAACCACTCGTGGGCCCCTCTGCCCTGTTGGGAACTGGCCTAAGCCCAGGGGTTGGCTACCTTGGGCCTCACTGGGGACGTGCGGCGCGCAGGTGGGCAGGCCATCCCAATACCTCATTACCCATCAACACGTTTTCCAACGAGCCCATACCCAAGTGGTAAGGGCTACTGCTTGGAATCCAAGAGACACGGGTTCAATACAAAGTGGAGGAAAATTTCTAGGTCTCTGTAGCAGTACTGTAGCAGTTACTGTTCAGTGCCGTAGCAGCCGGAACTATTCACCCGATTTGGGCCTTTGGGCCATCGGTTTGGGCCTATGGGTCTCCAGGGCCTTCGGGTCATCAAAGGCCTTTAGGCCACAAGGAATTTAGGTCACTTTGACCATGGAGTATCCCAGTTCACACAGAACAGGCCCTAGAAAAGGATCAGAGCAACAAGAGTAGCAACCACCAGATGCAGAGCTAACTGGATTGGAAGAATGAGAGGGTATAGTAGCCGCCATCGGGACCAGGCACCGTGCAACTTTGTACGGGGCAATGCTAGCTGATCAGAAATACAAGGTGAGGTGCTAGGAGATCAATGACGTAGAAAGATGTGGAGGGGCAATTCAAGTGGGCTGGGCCTATGGGTCATGTCTTGGGCATGGTATGCCTTTGAGCCTTCGGGTCATGTATTGCAGGTTTGTCGGGCCTTGTGCCTGGGGCCTAAAGTTCATGTACGGGTTCCCCTTAAAACCTTAAAAGGGGGATTATCCATAATAAAATAAAAAAAATAATCCCTTCAGGCCATTCAGGCAGATACAATTTCATCGTTTGGGAGTGTTCGTTTCCTTGGTTTTCATGATCGGTTCATTTGTATACATGTATGAAAGATCATGTAAAATGTAAATAATTTTCTAGAATTCAAATTATATGTTATTAATGAACTTAAATAAGATCATTTTTTCTTATATGTCATTTTTTTATATGGTATGATGATGAATCATTAGATAAAATGTTAATGCTAATCGTTTAGATTAATTTGGCGTTTTTCGATCACGATGAACTAGTACTGTTCTATTATCTAATATTATGAATATATGTTAGTTATAGAACATAAAATAGGTTATAAAATAAATTTTAAAATATTTTTCAAACATTATAATGGTTTTATGACTATCCTTGAAGGCGTTAAAGTAAAATGAAAACATGAATTCCTTAAAGGTGATAAATCAACAACTCACGGACAATGATTTCATTTTAAGAATAAAAGGGAGAGTAGAAAAGGTCTGATGATGGATTATTCCATTACGGTAATAAAATTTTGTTATATATCCAAATCCATTTTTTTTATTTTAAAAGCCACTTTTAGGTTAGTGGTAACCTCACATATGACCAGAGATTTAAAAATTCAAAACATACACAGCGCAAAATTTAAACTTTAAACAAGAAAAGGGTGCAAGGATGGGCTGTAAATCACTAAGGCCAGAGACATCCAGGTCAAAGGAACTTCCCAGTCGTCCACTCCAAATAACGTCACATCCACGTCGCTACACCGCCCATTGAGCACAAATTAAAAGTTTTAAATTTCAAATTACAAAATACATCATCACCACCTTGGTTGATGAGTCGCCTCCCGACACGCACTCTGACCCCAATCGTACATCACAGCTTCACCAGAGCGCCGATGAGATCCACCCATCAGAATCCAATGTCACTGCCAAAGAAACTCCAAACAGAACACCACAAAACATCAAAGCCACATCTGAATATTCTTCACAACCATCTCAAGAGCATTTCAACCAAAAAAACCAAAAAAAACACCATCTTCACCATCTCCGATAACTATAGTAGATCTAAAACAAAACAGTAACCATGAACATAACAACAATAAGAAAAAACATCACCATCGAGCACTGCGACCTCTTGAAATTCCCACAGCTGCTCGAACTCACCTCCCAAGACACCTAGAACACCATCACGTAAATCCGACTTGGAGACGAGTGTTGGAATCTGGAGAAAGAGCACAGAAGGAGAGGACGCCGTCGAGAAGGAACCCGAGAACCGAGAACTTCTGTTGTTGTTGAGGATGAAAACCATGAACAAATCCGAAACTTGATGAGGCCAAACATCAATCTCAACCAGAAAAGACCACCAAGCCCAAACTGCAACTAGAGAAGAAGACTGAAACCCTAATGTAGAAGAGAGCCAACACGAATCGTGACTCCCGTAAAGCCGATGAACTCTCAACCAACACATCCCAAACCCCCCAAGAGAGCCACTGCATCAGACCGAGATGGAGTCTAGTGTAGTAGATCTGGGAGCAAGAGCAGAGATTGAGACGAACAAGGGCTCGACAGTGAGCCATGATCATGGAGAGAAAGAAAAACTTGACTGGGACGGACGGAAAAAGAGAGGAGGTGAGCATAAAAGGTCAATCAAAGTGCTGAGATGCACAAAGAAAATGGCCCTGAAAGTGAAACAAAGAGGAAAGCAATATCAACATAACGAGAGAAGAGAGAAATCCGGAAGTGGACGCTCCATCGATGGGGAAAACCCTAAATAGAGGAGAGGCGCAACGCGCTCGGGAGAGCTATCCGGGAGAGAAGGGGGCCATCTCACCGAATATAAAATTTCATTATATAAAATATAATGGAGTTATAATTCCATTTGGATAATGTTATGTGAGGAGAGAATAATAAAATAAAATAAATTCGAAATCAATTAATAGAAAATGAAAGAGGATTTTACCTCTTGAATTCTTCTCCTTGAGAACCCCTATAGGGAAGAAGGATTTGGTCTTTTGTTGAGACAAAAGGATCCTAAACATGGGTAAGGGGATTGTGAAGTGTTTTGGGAATAATTTAGACAAGATTAAAGTCTTTTGAAATGTGAGGAGAAGAGGTGGTGGGGGTGGTATTTAAAGTGGAGAAGAGGGGTGATTTTTGATCATTTTATTTATTAGTTTATTATTTTGGATCAAGAATATGAATAGTGATGATTTACATGAATAAATATAGTAAATAGATAAGGAGAGTTTGATATTATGTTACTGACATCAGTAATGAATCAAGGAATTGTGTTTATAACTTATAATGTTATATACTGTAAATTTCCATATTTCACTATTCAACAAAAATGAAACTATTTTAGAAAAATCCCAAAAAATCACCCTGACCACTTTTAGAAATTTAGGATTCAAAAAAAATTCCATTTTATGAAAATATTTTTTTAAATATAGTAGATACAATTTTCAAATAAAATTATCATTTACTTGAAAAATACTGATTTTAAAATTATAACTGATTTCATGACACTCTAAAAAATTAATTAAGATCTCATTTAATTATCTTATAATTATAAGAAAAAAAAATTAATTTATGAATCAATTTTATGAAAGGTTTTTTTCTTTTAAATCATTATATTAATTATATGATTATAAATAAACATTTATGTTTTATAAAAAAAGAACACTTAATTTATCAATTTTGAAACATATATATACTTATAAAATGATATATTTATATCATATTCTCACTTAAAAGATGCCTAAATTTTATTCACACTTTAATAGGCTAGGTTAATATTATATTGGAAGGTTGACAATTCCAAATGGTCAGTTTTCTATTCCAAGGGTCATGTTACTATTCCATTGGTTTAGGTTCCTTAATTTCTATTAATACCTCTTATTTCAATTATTCTTCATTTATAAAGTTTTTATTGTATTATATATGTGATTTTTATGTTATTTATACTGTATTAAATAATTATAAGAAGGAAAATTTAATTGATAAAATTTTGGTTTGTTATATTCTTCCCCCTTATGAAATATCACCCTCATAATTTCATTTAAAAAAACTAAGGGGAAATAGGAGAGGTTACTTATCTTTAATTGATTCCTATAGTTCTCACATTGCCTCTTAATTATTATAGATCCCACATAGTACTTTGACTAGGTTATTGGTCTTGTTGTGTAGAACTTTATATATATGATCTAAGATCTTCACCAGTTATTCCTCACAAGATAGATCATTCTCCAACTATACCACCTTCAAATTTAGTACATGTGGGGGATATGTTATGTACTTACTCAATAGGGATATTCGGAAAACATCCTATACTTGATGCAAGGTTTGTGAATGTTCTAGATGATAGGCCGTAGCTCCGACACGATCAATAATTTTGAAGTGGTTGATGTACTTGGGACTTAACTTTCCCTTCTTTCCAAATCACATGATCCTCTTCCATGGAGATATGTGGAGGAATAACATGTCTTCGAACTAAAACTTTATGTATCATCAATGATTGTTTTCATAGCTCTTTTTTTGACACCAGACTTCTTTGATGTGTTTCTGAATTGTTTTCACCTTTTCCACCATTTCTTTGACCATTTTAGGTCCTAGAAGATTATATTCACTGACTTCAACTCAGTATTTTGATTTTATTCATATTTTCCCATAAATGGATTTATATAGAGTTATTTGGATGCTCAAGTGGAAACTGTTGTTGTAAGAGAACTCAACCATGGGTAGATATTGGTCACATCCTCTTTTTAAGTCCATAAAACATGCTCTCAACATGTCTTTATCTTTATGAATAGTTTGATCAGATTGGCCATGAGTTTGAGGATGATAAGCCGTACTGAAGTTCAACTCAGTGTTTAGAGCATATAAGATACTTTTCCAGAACAAGGAGGTGAATATCAGATCTCGATTAGATATAATCTATAGTGGTACTCCACTCATCCTTACAACTTCTCTAATGTATATCCATACAGGTTGATCCATTGATATTTTCTATTGAATTTCGTTAAAATGAGTTGAATTTGTAGGATGATCCACAAAAACCCTTATAGTAGTGTTTCCTCTTGATAAATTTGGAAATATAGTGAAAATGTACATGATGATTTTTCCCATTTCCATGTTAGAATGGGTAGTGGTTGCATCATCCCCTTATAATTTTTCCTTTCAGCCTTTACTTGTTGACACACCAAGCACATTGATGTATATTCAACAATATTATTCTTCATATTGTCCCATTAATAGTGTTCTAAAATATCTTAATACATCTTTGTTCTCCCTTGGTGAATAGATAAGGTTAGCTATGTGTTTCATTCAGAATCTCTTTCTTTATATCTATATTGGATGGTACACATAGTCGTGACCCAAATATCATGACTACTTCCTCATCTATGTTGAACTCTGAGGATTTCTCTTTTCTGATATCTTCCACCTTTTTCTGAATCTCCACATCATTTATTTGAGCATCTTTTATTTTATCCATAAGGTATAGTTGAGAAATCATTTGATAAAGGATTGATGATTTCACTTACTTAATGATTCCCTTATCCATCCTTTATAGGTCTATAAAGATAGGATCCTTCTCAATTATCATCATTGATAAAGATGCATGATCTTTTCTGTTAGAGTTTTCTTCCTAGGACCAACTATTTGTACTTTGATAACATGAATATTTGATGTATTTAATATTAATAAAACTACTTATTACATATTGTATATTGTTCTGCATGACTCCAATGAAATAATTTCCTAGAGTATACATCACATTGATAAGGTCATAACAGTTCCCCTCTATGATGAGAACCATGATGTTCTATGACTATATTCTCAAATAATGTTCTATAATTGGATAACATGCTATAATGGGAAACATAGTACATAAAATATTTTGTGTTCATACTCATAAGTAGATGGGGATTCTTCTCATAAAGTTCACACTTGGTAATTTCCATGAAACGAGATTAAGAGAATAGACCATTTAATAGTAATTCCGCATGTTTTGGTGTCATCAGATATTCGTATCTATGAGCATGTGTGATGGTCCTAATACTTTAATATTATTATAAATTCATGTTACAACTCATGTACTTAGATGTATTTTGTAAACCATGATGATAACTATTCATGGAGAATTTGGATATGTTGGGTGCATCATAAGTGAAATGTCATTAATGAATAAGTTGAGGAAGGTTTTTTCCATTCCATATTTATGAATGCTGATATATCACCCCTTTGATTGGAATAGAATAGTTAGATTAAATTCCATGGTCATGGTGTAATGACGTGTCTATTCCAAATAGTCAAAGAAAGATATATCGATCATATAGGTTGGTAACACGGATGTGAAACCTACTTGACAAGATATTTTAAAAAAGTGATTATATTACATAGTGAGCATTTTTATGTGGTTTTAGACATTATGACATTAAGTTCATTCTCTTGGGTGCCTTGAACCATTATGAGATAGTAATCTTTGACTTTAGGCAAGCCCACCTAATGCCAAAGAGAAATAATCCTAGAGGGTCACACAGTAAGTGTTTACATTGATCTCGATTAAATTCTATTTGAGTTTAATTAGTTGAAGAAATATTATTCGCAAGTTCGAGTAATAATTTTATTCAAGTTATATTGATCAAATAAATTTAATAAATATTTATTCTTCGACTTCAGGATAAAATATTTATTTTATTTATTGAATATTTTAATAAATATTTATTCGATAGATTGTGAATAAAATATTTATTTATGGATAAAATATTTACTGGGTTATTTAATAAATACGAGAGGATTTTTAATGTACCAAGATCGAGTTTGGTGAAAAATATTAATTAATAAGACCATTATATAATATATGTTATTGCACAAGTTGTTTCACACCACAGAATAATAATTATATAATTATTATTGTGCGACATGGGATTTATTAAATGAATTAAATGAATTTTAATGGATGGTATGAATTTAAATAATATTTTAACGTAAATTCCATCTTTATAAATAGACGGATGTGTCTATTGTGTACAATATTCAAAAATTAAAAATAGATAATTATTGCACACAACGAATTCTTTATGAACTCCTCCTTCTCTCTCCCTCTCAAGAATGAGAAGTGCAAGAGATATTTCTTCAATACTGAAGAATGAGTGATCAAGAACGAAAAAATTAAGACATTCGAATCACTGTGATGGAACCCGGTGATCGAGTGGTGTTACTCTGAGATCATAGGACCACGAGTGGATCACGACTAAATAGATTATATCCTTGGATCCTCACATCACAATGAAGGTAATCTAAAAGTGTAATTTTGGATGATCAACATTCACCAACAATTTAAGTTCTTAATCCCAAGTATTTATTTATTTATATCATAAATAAATTAATTTTAAATTTGACCTGAAAGATCACCACTCTTGGTTTTGGTCAAATATTATTAAAAGAAATTTTAATACATCTCCCACCACTGCACACTTCTGCTGTGCCTGGAAACATCAAGTGGTATCAGAGTGGTTATATTTAAATTTATAATTATTTATTTGATTGTTGATCTATGTGAAATTGTGGTTGGATTTTCATTTCATGTTATACATTTTTTAATCTGATTTGAATTAACATGTTATCAAAATTTCAATCATGTTCATTCAATGTTTATATTTCTTAATTGTTTAAGAACAAAAGAAGAATGACCAAAGATGACTTTGGGAAGTTCCAAATCATTGGCCGGTAAAACTAGGTTACACGACGTGCATCCAGAGCACACGCCGTATACCCATTAACATTATATCAAGATATGCCAAGAAATTAATTACACATGGTGCTTTTATTGAACATCAGGTATTGATTGGGCCTACATGGAACACAGTAAGTGGATACAGGGTGTGCAGATATCATGTACACACCTTGTAGTCCAGTTTAGTCAACACCTTGAAGCCCCAATCATGTCTATTGGATATACGGACACTGAGGTACATGGCGTGTAGCTGCATGTATAGTCAGTGTAGTCTCCCATTAATGTAAAAAATTAAAATTATATTAAATTAGATATTTCATCATTAAACCTTGTTTTATTGATTGGAACAGTGTTGTGTGTTTGAAAATTTAATAATGGTTTTAATTAATTTTAAATTCTCAATTAATTTATTGTAATTAATATGTAATTATTGGTTCTGCCATTTATTTTCCATGAATTCCATTAATAATGGTTATCTTCAAATAATATTGGATTATCGTTAAGATGAAAGGGAATTAATTAATGAGAGCACATTTATCTTAAATAATAAATGAACAAATAAAGAAATGAATGATAAACATTTACTTTTTCATATTCATTGAATATATGACTATTCATGATATTGACCAAGACCCGTGTATGTTTTTGGATGTTTTAATACAATTTATTTCATGATTTTTAAATTATTTAATATTAAATAAAATGATGGCCTACGAGTCATCCCTCCCTCCATTATTATATAGGACCTATGTGTCCAAATATATTTATGTAATTCTATTTAACCAATCCATTGGTTCCCCTCACCTGCGTGTTAGTAATAAATATTTGTAATTAATGGTGTATCCCAAGGCGTATGGAGGAAGTTCAAGATAGAACCATAATGATGCCAAACTAGGTGATACACAGGTAGACTGGTGGAATGTTGTAACTCATGCCAAGATAGACAATAGGATTTATTTCCCCTAGGTAAAAGGTTGATTTATTGGCCAATCATTAAATCAATCATTAGATAAATATCATGAATATGTCATTAAAATTAATTAATTATTTTTTTCTATGAAATTATTTATTTTATGGATTCAAGGATGTGATCACATAAATAAATTAATTAATGTGAAAAGATATAAATTAAATAAACAAGTTATTTGTAAATGTTTTATACATCATTGTTAAGTAATTAAGTAACATCCACTTAATATTAAGAATATTTTTAAAGGATAAGACAAGATAAAATTTATGCATAATAAATTAAAATCCCTCAATTAAATATTAAGTTATACTAAGCCTTTCATTACTTTATTGGTAACCATAGAAATAAGTGTAGTACAAGGCCAAAGTTTGGACACTTACTTTTACTGGGGAGTTCTCATGAGAGTTTTGGGTTGAATTAATTGAAATTGTATTGAGTTTAACGGAAAAATTCTGTTAAATACAAATTTGGTGGAAAGTGTTGAGGAAATCCAAGTTAGAATTTTCATATATGGGAATCCACTCAACAGATCAAGGAGCTAAAAGTCCATGGTTGGAAAGACCACCTACCAAATTACTTTATTATGGTTTTCATGGCCAAAGTCTGGATCATTAATAAAAGTAATGGGGATCCTTACTACTAGAATTTAAAATCAACTAGACATTATAAGTTAAATGGTGAGGGCTATTAAGACTTGAAAAAAATAGAGGGATATTTAATAAATAAATAAATAAATAAAAACATTTAATTTATTATATCTCACTTATTTTTTCATCAAACAAAGTACTAATATTCTTCCCTTTCTAACTGTATAATAAAATGAGAAGTTCATCATTCACACTATCCCTATGATCAATATTGGAGAACGATAACCTCCTAACTGGAAGTAACTTATAGGGGTGGTTTAGAAGTCTTTGGGTTGTTCTACGCCATGAAATGAAATCATAAATTCTATAATACTCAATGAATGATCTTCCTACTAAATATGTAATGGATGAAGAGTTATTTTCTATGAAAAACATATGAGTGATGCAGTCGACATTCAATTTTTGATGCTTTCATCAATGTTTAGTGAAAAAATGATTTTTCATGAAAACATGGATGCGTTTAGAATACTTGAGCACCTACATGGTATTTACCATGAGAGATATAGGTAGGAACAATTTTATATTTCTGAGGCTCTCTTTTAGAGAAATATTGGAGAGGGTTCCCCATCTAGGCCTCTTATAGTCAAGCCTATTGGCTATATTGAGGGATTAGAGGTTTTAGGGTTTAAACTCCTTGATGAACTGGGCACTGACCTCATTCTAGCATCACTTACTCAAATATTCTCTATCTTTGTTGTGAATTTTAATGTGAACAACATTGATAAGTCCCTTCTAGGTCTTCGTACTCTTGTTCATCCTGTAGATAAGGATATGAAGTGTAAAAAACCTTCCATCTATATGTTGAACAAAGAAAAAGGGAAAGCAAAGAGATTTAAGCCCAAATATTCTTCAAACCCTTCCAAGAAGAGGAATATTGAGGGTAAATCAAGGAAATATGATGCTTTATATTTGTCATGTGGCAATAAGGACCAGTGGGAGAAGAACTACACATAACCAAAGAATAAAGGGGATGCTTCTGATGTATTTCTTATCGAGTTCAATTTATCTGTTTCTAAAAATTGGGTGTTAGATAAATATTTTGGTTCTCACATATATATTAAAATACAGAAACCATGTAGATTATGAAATATTGACTAAATAGTGGTAGATATTCAAGTAACCAAGTGAGTTAAACTTACTACTAGAGCTATCAGGGACTACCAAATCACATTGCCAACTAGAATGATCTTGGTTTTAAAGGGTTGTTATTATGTGCCTTCAGTTACCAAAAACATCATTTCCTATACCCAAACTTGATATGTATGGATTTATTTTAAAATTTCATATTTTTTCTTATTCTATAAATATAGAATTTTTATGGCAAGTTGCATTTAAATAACTATCTTTAAGTGTTGGATTACACGAACCAAATAATGTCAATCGATAATGAAGTTACTTCACATGAATCACACCACACCCAAATTTTTCATCACCATCTAGGTCATATAAATGATAATCACATGAATAGATTACATCAATATGGATAATAATATTCTTTTGAACTAAAACCACTTAGTTTATGTCATAAATGCTTATAAGAAAAAATAACCAAATCCCCATTTTGTAGGAGAGGAGAATGGGATAAAGAGATTCTTGAATTAGTTAATACCAATGTGTGTGGACCATTTCCTATTAAATAAATGGATGTTACTCATACTTCATAACTATTACTAATGGTTTTAGTAGATATGGATATGTCTACTTAATGAGGTATAAGTTGGATTTTTTTGAAAAATTCAAGGAATACAAGAACGAAGTTGAGAACCATCTTGCTAAGAAGATTGAGAAACTTTTCTTAGACCATGGTGGAGATTATCTTAATGAATAATTCATTGATTATCTATGGGATTTTGGTATTTTTTCTCAACTCATTCCTCCTTATACACCTCAGTGGAATGGTGTAAGTGAAAGGAGGAACTGCACCTTGTTGGACATGGTGAGATTAATGATGAGTCATGCGAGTCTTCCATTATCTGTTTGGGGATATGCATAACAAACAAAAAAATACGTATTAAACTGAGTTCCAAATAAATAAAGAGATGGTACACCATAATAATTATGTAATGTAAATAATCCTATGTTATCTTACATACATGTTTGGGGTTGCGAAGCATTTGTTAAGGCCTCTTCAGGTAACAAACCAGCACCCTGATGCATAATGTGTATCTTTATAGGATATCCAAAAGAAACAATGGGATAATAACCATATAATAATTTAGGAAAAAATGTTGTGGTTAATAGATGTCCCAAATTTCTTGAGGAGTATATTATATATAAAATAAATAGTGGAACTGATATATACTTCGATGAAGTCTAGGTTCAAGATACACAAGAGTTGTCATGGGAAAAAATTCCACAAAGCCCTGTGGAAGAAGAAATTCTTCCAGAGACACAATTACTATGTAGTAGTACTAGATAGGTTAGTGAACCATAATGGTATGTTTTTATAGTCACCATGGATGGTTAATCCTTATTAGTTTATAATAATGATCCTCAAACTAACAAGGAAGTAGTAAGTGGAACAGATGTTTCCAAGTGGCAAGAAGCCATGAATTCTGAAATGGATTCCATATACCAAAACCAAGTATGGATTTTGGTAGAACCTATAGTATATGTAAATCCCATTGGTTATAAATGGATATTCAAGAACAAAATGGACATGAAAGGACAAGAAAACACCTATAAGTTGTGAATAGTTTCAAGAGGGTTTAAACAGCATCAAGGCATTGACTACAACGAAACCTTTTCACCAGTTGCAATACAAAAATCCATTAGAATTATAATTTCCATTGCATATTTCCATGATTATTATACTTTTCAAATGGATTTCAATACATCCTTACTTAATAAGAACCTTTCTAAATATATTAATATGACATGGATCAAAGGATTTGCGACTTTTAATGATTCTGAAAATATATAAAAGTTTAAATGATCTACTTATGGATTAAAGAATGAATCTAGGTCATGAAACATTCATTTTTATGAGGCTATAACAAAATTTGGATTCATAAATATTGAATGTGAGTTGTGTGTATATAAAAAGTTTAGTGGAAGTGCAATCATTTCCATAATAGTCTATGTTGATGACATATTACTCATTGGAAATTAAATATCAGTCTTATAGTTTGTTAAGTCCTGGTTGAATAAATGATTCTCTATGAAGGAATTGGGTGAGGTTGAATATATTCTTGGGATCAAGATCCATCGAGATATATCCAAAAGGTTTCTTGTTCTATTTAAAAGTACATACATTGATAATATACTGAAGATATTTAGTATGGAACAATCCAAGAGGGGATTGGTTCCTATGCCACATGGAATTCATATTTCTAGGAAAATGTCCTTATACACATGATGAATGAAATGGAATGAAAAGGATTTAATACGCATAAGTGATTGGGTAAATCATATATGTATTGATATGTAATAGTCTAGATATCTCATACACATTAAGTGTAGTAGGAAGATATCAAGCTGATCCAGGTGACCGCCATTGGATTGAAGAAAAGACTATCCTTAAATATATGAGGCACACTAACGATATGTTCCTAGTTTATGAAATATATGGGGAACTAGTCATCAAAGGATGTGCAAATAATAGTTTCCAAACTGATCAATATGACATGAAGTCACAAATAGTATACATATTCCCTTTGAATGGAGGTGTTTTGACCTGGAAGAGCTCAAAGCAAGCTGTGGTTGCATATTCTATAGTAGACTCTGAGTATATTGCGGATTATGAGGTAGTTAAAGAAGTAGTATGGATGTGTAATTTTTTCCAATAACTTGATGTGTTACCTAGAATAAAAGATCCTATCACACTCTACTGTGATAATACTGTAGTGGTGGATCTTTCAAAAGAGACAAGGTTACATCAACGGAAGAAGAAAATAATTTGGAAGTATCATCTCTTGAGTTATTTTTATCAGATTGGTGAATTTGTAGTGAGAAATATTTCTATGGAAGACAGCATAGTGGACCCCTTGACCAAATTCTTGACTCAGTAGAAACATAATTATCATGTGAGGTCTAGCAGACTGAAGGTCGTAAGCTGTTGGCTCTAGTCCAAGTGGGAGTATGTTAGAGTTAGTGTCCTAGGACCAACTATTTTTACTCTGAATGAATATTCAATGTCATGAATATTAATAAAACTTCTTATTAAATATTTATTGGTGTTCATCTTGAATCTAATGTAATAATGACCTAGAGTATACATCACGTTGGTAAGGTTGTAACAGTTCCCACAAATGACGATATCCTTGATGTTCTATGATGATATTATCAAATAATTTTCTATTTTTGGATAATATGTTATGATGGGACACATAGTACATAGACTTTCTGGTGTGAGTACTCATAAGCAGATGAAGCTTCTTTTCATGAAGACCACACATAGTAATCTCCAAGATGGAAGACTATGAGAACTGACCTAACAATAGAAATTATTCTTGTTCTGGTTTCATCATATATTCTTATATATGAGTCTTCGTGTTGGTCATTAGAATTTAATATTATTATTAATTCATGTTACAACTCATGTAATTAGATGTATTTTTGTAAACCATGAAGATAACTATTCATGGAAAAGTTGGATATGTTTGGTGTATCATGAGTGACATGTGATTAATGAATAAGTCAAGGAAGGATTTTCTATTCCATATTTATAGAATTTGATAGCTCGGTCCTTTTATTGGAATAGAACCATCAAATTAAATTTCATGGACATGGTGTAACGATGTGACTATTTCAAATAGTCAAAGAAAGACATATCGATCTTATAGGTTGGTTACATGGATGTGAAACATGCTTGATGAGATATTTCAACAAAGGGATTATATTACATAGTGAGTGTTCATATGTGGTTGTCGATGTTGAGGCATTAAGTTCTTTCTCTTGGGTTCCTTGACCCATTTCTATATAGTAATCTTGAATTTTAGGCAATCCCACCTAATTCCAAAAAGAAATAATCCTACAGGTTCATGCACTAAGTGTTTCCATTGATCTCGATTAAATTCTATTTGAGTTTAATTAATGGATTAAATATTATCCCCAAGTTTGAGTAATAATTTTATCCATGTTATATTGATCACATAAACTCGATAAATATTTATTCGCCGGATTGTGAATAAAATTTTAATTTTATTTATTGAATATTTTAATAAATATTTATTTTCTAGATTGTGAATAAAATATTTATTTATGAATTAAATATTTTTTCAGTTATTCAATAATTTCTATAGGAGTTTGATAAAACCAAGATCGAGTCTGGTGAAAAATATTAATTAACAAGACTTTTAAAAAATATTTTTAATGCACAAGTTGGCACGCACCACAAAATAATAATTGTATAATTACTATTATGCACCATGGGATTTATTAAAGATAATAAATTTTATTTAAAGGACATTATGAAATTAAATAATATTTTAACATAAATCCCAACTATATAAATAGGTAGATATGCCTATTGTGTAGAGTATCCAATAATTGAGAATAGAGAATTGTTGCGCACCACATATTCACAATGAACTCCTCCTTCTCTCTCCCTCTCAAGAATGAGAGGTGGAAGAGATGTTTCTTTAATACTGAAAAATGAGTGATCAAGAATGAACAACACAAGATATTTTAATTGTTATAATAGCACCCAAAGACTGAGTGGTGTTGCTCAGAGGTCATAAGAGCATGTATGGATCACCACTAGATGGATTCTATCATAGGATCCTCAAAGTGCAATGAAATTAATCTAAAAGGGTCTTTTAAAATGATCAACATTCATCGATGAAGAATGTTCCTAATACCTGGTATTTATTTCTTTAGATATTAAATATATTAATTATAAATTTGACGTGAAGGATCCTCACTGTTGGTTTCAAGAAACGATTATTAAAATAAATTTTAATATATCATCCACCACCGATTGCTTCCGCTGCACCCGAAACCATCACTTTCTACTAAGAGCATACACCACCTTATTTTATTTACCAGGATTGTAGTGGATTTACCAGTCGTAATACTTGATGATACTTGACTATCTTCGATGGTTCATATTAATCTCATTTTGTGTGAATATATATTTGAGGCATTTATGATCAGTATATATTTCATACTTCTCCCCATCGAGATAATGGAACCATATTTTCAATTCAAAGACCATATACGCCAACTTCAGATCATTCATGGGATAGTTTTTCTCATGAATTTTCATCTTCCTTGAGGATTATGCTATTAATTTATGATTTTGAATCCATACACAGCCTATTCCCTTCTTTGAAGAATCATTGTACACCACAGAGTTCCCCACTTGTCAGAGGTGTGTGTACTTGTGAAATGATAAGCCTATTTTTTGTGATCCTTAAAGATTTACTTATATTATTGAGTCCAAACATACTTTACCCCCTTTTGAGTCAACTTGGTTAGTGGGTTTTATAATCATGATAAGTTCCTCACAAATCTTTTGTAGTACCCATCAAGACCAAGGAAGCTATAGATGTCCGTTACATATGTGGGACTGGGCCACTCTTTGATTAAATTAATATTGGAAGGGTACACAAATATCCATTTTTTGGTTATTACATGCCCCCAAAATGCTACTTTATCCATATAAAACTGACATTTACTGTACTTTTCATAAATTTTCTCCCTTCAAAAAGTCTTTAGAACAGTATTCAAATGCTCCTCATATTCCTCCTTGCTCTTGGAGTATATCAGAATATCATTAATATAGACTACCACAAATTTGTAGAGGTAATATCTAAAGACTATCCATTAAGTCTATGAATTTTTTTGGAGCATTAGTGATTCTAATGGGAATCACTATGAAATCATAGTGTCCATACCTCATTCGAAAGGCAGTCTGGGGAATATCTTCTTTCTTCACCTTTAGTTGGTGATATCCCAACTGAAGGTCCACCTTAGAGAAATACATATCCCCACATAGTTTATAAAACATGTAATTTATCCATTGAAGCATATAATTTTTATTTATCATGATTTTTTTAGCTCATGATAATCAATACCGAGGCAGTGGTGGGGCGTAGTGATGGGATTGAGAGTAAATAAAAATTATGGCTGAGAGGAAAAACATGGGTAAGGAAGGGATGAGTTATAACTCCTATGATACAATGTAGAACCATAATCCTTAACTCAATGATAGGTGAATCCATTTATTTATAGAGATAGGAAAGTAATAAAATATAGAGAAAACTAATATGGGACTCTAAAATACACATAACTAGGTCCAACAAACCAGTTCAACTTCAAATCCTTCATTGGTTTGATCAAGTATAACTTCATCAATGGGACCTAACAGTTTTGATATATCCTAGGGGACTATGTAGACACACCTGACATGGGGGGGGGGGGTAAATTAGGTGTTCACTAATTTTACCAAAATAAATTTATTTTAAGATTAATCCCTTTTGGTTTTTAACTTCTATCACCTGGTCAGATGAAAATAAATCTTTTTTGTATTTTACCCTACCAATTGCCTATATAATGTGGGGGTAAATTAGGTGTTCACTGATTTTATAAAAAACAATGTTCTTTTAAGATAAACCCCATTTAGTTTTTAACTTTTTTCACCTGGAAGGATGAAAATTAATCTTCTTTTTATTTTACCCCGCTAAACACCAATATGATGTGTAGCAACTAAAAGTAAAAATAACACATGTATTTTTACAAGGTTTAGCCATAGTGTGGGAAACCTAATCCTTATCAAGTCAACACCCATTGCATCATAAATTTACCACTCTAATAGTAATTTTTTTACAATGGGTGTCCATGGACCATCTTGAAACCTCTTCACGCAATATTACACATGTTTGGTCTCTATATTATGCATGCGACAAGCCTCCACTATATAACACAAGGGAAGGAGTATTTATAATTTCTCTAGAGTCTTCATCTCCCACTAGTTCTCTTCTTTCATCATATATATAAAGCAGATCAAAATCTTCCCTATACGTCACTGCACCCACAAAAATGATCTGCAGCCTCAACTCTAAGTGACTTCCACAACTAGGCTATCTTTAAACTCATCACATGCAACTTGGCCTCTAAAAATCTAAAACTTTCAGTTCTTCACAAAATCTATAACTGGAAAAAAATCTCATAAATTATTTGGGATAAAACAAGTTGAAAAATATCAATATACTTACTCTTAATATAATTCTATATAATATAAAATTTCTTCAACTTATTCTTTGTGTAAAATTCTCTTGGATACTCAAAGATCACACACACTGGTTAGCAACCACAAAAAGATGGTCGATCCTTTTTATTCTTCCTTTCTCAATATTCTCATCAACTCATGTTCATAGATGGATAAGTTAAATTAATTTTATCTTTTCAAAATACCATAAATGGTATGCTGAGAAGACAACACAACCACCAAAACCAAAGAAACATTATAGAATACCCATTTTGGGTTACCATGATTTTCTATACTCTCTTTTTTCAACTCAGAGAGTATTCCAAGTATACCATCATTAAATTATTCTCAATTTTGAAATGTCACTAAATAAAATATTATTTATTCTTCTCCATTGTGGATTATTATCAAAATAATCCATAAAATCCACTTCAAATCTTTACATTTGTACATAGATCATTCAAAAAATAATATCTACAGTATAGAACTCATTATTCTTTTCCAAATTCATTATATGTAGAATTATTATCATATATCAAGTATTTGAAAAATTACCATACTTAAATCATAGTTATTCACGAACACTTGAACATCCTTAGATAAAAATTAAGTAAACTTTGATAAATAGAAGCTCAATGAACAATGGTTATTTATTTTCATTATTCTAGAAAACTCGATAATTAAATTATCTGTATCATGAAATATATGTAATGAAATTATTCCTTCAATCATACCCAAAACATGATTAGATCATGGATTCCCTAAGAATAATGATATTCAGAACTCAAAATCAAGACTCAAGCATCTTTATATTTGAATTTACATATAATTAAATAATATTAGAAGCTCTATTTTTTTGATCTTCCCTTTTTATGGATGAAGATAACCCTATATATATTCTCAGGATTAGATCACAACCATTTCTTGGATTTAGTGATGTTTTTTCCCTGAAAAAACACCATTTCCATCATCTCAAATAATTTCATCTTCATCATATTTGAAATATGAAAATTTGTTTTTTCATCCATCAAAACATTGAAATTTTTCCAATTATTGAAGTCTTGCGCTAGATTATTCAGAGTCTTAAGTTTAGAAAGGCTTACGTTCAGATACTTACACTCAGTGGTAGAAATATTATGTTCATATTTGAAAGACTTAAAAACTTTTATTTATCATTTTTTAGAAAACGTCAAAGCATTACAATAGAAAATGAAGTTTTTTAAGGAATATTCATTATTGGAAAAGACATAAGATTAAGAGTGTTATGTGATGTAGTTCAAATAATTAAGATCACCTCAAAGCTTTATGCTCAACACCTGATTGTCCTAATTTCAATAGAATCATTATGATCATAATATAAAAAACCTTACACACATGATTTATCAACTTTTAATGAACATTGAAGTTATGACTTTTGAAAATAGTTTTGAATGATCTTATTCTTTCTATATGGTTTCTCCAAACTTCTCAAATCATCTCATAACATATTAAAATAAATATTAGAATTATAAAAACAATTCCGAACTCCTTAAAATCAGATCAAAGGTGTTGCATCATATAAAATAATCTCTTTTGTGTATTTCCATGAACTCATCTTCCCAATTAGGTGTGACTCATATTCAATCAATCTCGGGCCACCTTCATTCACTTAAACCATCACAAAAGAGTGTATAAACACAGATGAAATAGCCAAAAATACTTTATACTCCTTATATGGGTTTTATAACTTTAGGTTCTAAGGAATCTATCCAGTTATCTATGCCAAGGACCTATGATCTTCTTATTTTCTATTTATTCCTCATGGAAGCACCTTCACTTTCAAGAGTGGATACTCACTTCAACACCAAAGACCTCATATTAATTTGAGATCATATCATTGATCTATCTATGATAAAAAATAAAACAAACTTAATATTTTTCCACAATAAGTATATCAAAAATTTTAGTAACTCCAAGAATCTCAATATGATCATATGAATGAGCTAGAAAGGTAAGCGACTATTTCTCACCTCATTCAATAGCTATTGAAGAGAATAATTTAACGATACTTTATCTGAGATATCTAGACATCAAAAAATAATTATTAAAGAGATTGAGGCTCACTAGTATCACCCACCGACATCTTTACCTCATCTAGATCTACAACAACTTTCTCTTTATAAATAACCTCCTATTCTATATTAATATCTACTTGAACACCAATTGAAGAAAATTAAACACTTTTGGATATTTGAACATGTTCATAAATGACTTTAGGAACCCAATTATCAACATTATAGTGTTGTTTATATTTATTAGTAGGATATTAAACTTTACCTACTTTATAATGAGCTTTTGGGAAGGAATTTCAATATCCATGATCTTTAAACAGTATCGGTACATCTATATGCTCCTTATATGTCTCCCCTCAACATTATTAGGGTATTTAACATATTCCCATTCACTAATGGTAATAAGACACTTTAGATAGTAACTATAATTTGAAACACTTTTATTTAATACTCCATCTACCAAGGTGTTTATACCATGGCATTTAGAAGTCATTAATTCACTTATCTCAACATATTTATTATTAAACACAAGGGTTAAAATCCTTCCAATGTTATAAAAACTCTAATTTAAATTACAACAATGAAACATATATCTCAATATTTATCTAGGTACATTTATTCATTTCACTACGAGTAGTAGGTGTACAAAAAGTTCATTTTATATGCAATATGCATGAAATTTAATTTTCATAATATTCATGTTGTTTTTATATATTTGTGTAGCTTACTTTAATAAAATATGTTACCAATATCATCAACTATGACTAATTTGCATGAAAAAAATGAAATTACATTGAAATTATATAATCACATGAAAGTATTAGAGGTATTTTATTGAGTGTTCCCTCATTAGATATAATAGTTCCTTAGATTCTTATATTTTTTATATGAATCAACCTCTCAACTCAATAATCACTCTCATAATTTATTTATTTTTTCTATTTTTCTAAATAATTATCTCTTCATATAATTATTTATGTAAACAATTTTAAAATCATTTGATGCAATAAAAAACCCCTACCATCTATTAAATATAAAGGTGAATAGGCCCATTATTTTTCATAGGAAAATTACTAAATATTATACTAAATTTAGATTTACCCCCATACATGTTGTTTTACATGATAGCTTCTCTTAGTCTATCGACTATACCTCCCTCATTTTATTCTTATCTCCACCTCCCATCATCTCCACCTCGACCTCCCACTCTCAATCCATCCTTCTCACTCTTAGACCCCTGGATCCTTATCTATTCTACATCACACACTCATTCCCACATCCACCTCCCTATATATGACTCCAAATTTTGGTATCCACCTCATCACCCCAAACTCCACTTTTGGAATTGAATTTCACAATTTTAATCTTTTTATTTTCTTGTCTTCAATTTTCCATGTTATTAACAACCCTCATTTTGTGAAACCCTAAGTTTCTTTCCCAATACTCTCAATATTTCTGTTTAAGAAGATTTTTTTGAAAATTGATGTGCTTATATTCCTTCTTTAATTAAACCCAAAACCTTGAATTTGAAACCTAGAACTTATTTTCCTATTTCTATAATGATTTAATCCTAATTCCACTTCTTAGGTTCATCATATCCTATAATATTTATATTATAGAATAAAATTTCAACATTATTTTTTTATTATGTAATCCTGATCCTTTTTGAATCCTGTGTATTATAATAATTGAATTATTATTTCATAATATGCATTATATTTGTTTCAATTTCTTTGTGTATTATATTCTATAATCTCTAAAATAACTTTTTTTTTCAATTCTTGTAATATGTTTTTCCTTTCATAATTTTTTTTTCAAAATATATATTATTAATTTTCATATTTTCTATAATATGTTATGTCTTTCTATATTAATATGCATTATTTTTTTTAATAATAATTATTTTTCGGTTTTCCTAATATATTAGCTTTGAGAATTATTTTTTTCAAAATATTTTTATCTTCAATTATACTAATTTGAAATAATTAGTTAACGAATTTTTTGGATTTTTATTAGATTATCTAAACATATTTAGGATACCTATATAGATGATTTTTTGAAACCCTAGGGGGTTCCCTATTATCCTCCATTTATTTATGTGAAGGAAGCATTCAGTTTACCACTGGTGGGTTTCAGTTTCTTATTTGAAAACTATAGAATACCTAAAGGGAAACCCCTATAAAAAATATCATGTTGATTGGTAAATTTCAACAAATAATCATTTCATTTTTAATTGATTTAGTGATTTTTATTTTTCCATGAAACCTAATCCCTAAAAATCACTCCGCTTTTATTTGGTATAACTCATAGGTATGTTTTTGAATTCTATCTCACTCTTATGTAGTGAAGTCCCTCAGATTTTATTTTATTTTTATGAATTATGGTCTCAACATAATACCCAGGAAATGATAATAAGACTTTATTCCTAGTGTAATTTTACAGATGGAATTCTAATTCCATGTTAGATATTTTTTATTTATGAAAAATTTTATCCCATAAATTATTTTAATTCCTATTTTATTATCCCAGTTATATAGATCTTTAATTATTTTTAAGGTAAAATCTAGATGCATTTATTTTCTTAAATTTAAAGTGCGATTTTTTTTGAATACTCCATTACTGAATCTTTCCTGACATACTCATCAAAAATATATTTTTCTATTAACCATAGTTTTCAACCCCTATTTCATGTCTCTAGAAGTTATCAACTTCCATTTTATTGGATCTCATGATGTTACAAAATCTTCTTCCAGATGCATGTATTTTTATAAACACCTTGTATTTTTCTTAACTCTTAATGGTAAATTATATACTCCTCTTAGTCTGTTTTATATTTTGTGGGTTGATACAGATTCATTTAGTTAACATATTTTACATGAATATATTGTTTCAATTGACTTTTATTAATAAAAAAACTCTATGGCTATTTGATTCTCTATTAAGAAAAAAACCATAAGCTTCATGGTCTGATCTCCAAATTTCATATTCTATCTCATTCAATTTAACTATTCCCTCTTTCCCTTTTTTACTTTAAATTTTATCCTTTCCTATACTGATTACCACTTCGCACTTTCCCTTTTTTACTTTAAGGGTTTGTTTTCCCTTCAAAAGTTCACTCTTTCCATCAAATAATTAACATTTTATTCTATTTATTTTAATTGTATTACATTACAACCTCTATTATCCACAAATTAAAAATGGTTCAACCATTCAACTATCTTCCTGGTGTTTCACATAACCTATATTCTCTTCAAATTATCTTGAAATTCCATTGATTTTTTTTTTATATTTTCCTAACATTTAACTTCCATGATAGTTTTATATAACATATGTTGTGATTATGTGATCATTATGAATGATAGATAAATTAAATTTATATTATATTAAAAAAATATATCATATAAAGAAATACCATTGATTTATATTATAGTTATTCACTCTATATTCCTTTGATATAAAATTTGTTCCAACCTGCAATGCGCTTTATATTATATCATGAAATTCCTTTGATTCATATTTATATTTTTTTTTATATTTTATTAAATTATCCCTGGTCTCAAACTATAATTACATGTATTTCCATAGTTGTTCTTACAGTATGAATTTGTGTGGTAGAAAATATATGAGGCATTTTTTGATTAGATTCTCGGTGATTTTTTTCTATTATAATAAGATTTTTTCACCTTCTCATATGTTATTCATGTTTATACACAACTTTATAGTGGATTTTAGGTGCTTCACATGGGATGAGTTTTTCGACAACTTATTATATCCTAGATAGAGGATATATTGATCTATTCAAAATATTTTTGATTTAGAGTACAATTTTAATTCCATCATTATCAATTATCTAAATTAATTTCATTTTAAAAAACATAGTCTACTGAAATATAACTATTATATTACCTATTATTGTGTAGATAATATGTGGGATTGAACATGCTTTAGGTTGTTGTTCCTAATTCTTTTTCTAGTGTACATTCCACTATGGAGAACAAAAATTAGCATCTTAGTCTTAAGGGATGTTAATTATCTTGGTATGTTCTATTTTTTTTATCATTACATAAAATTACAAGTTTTCATTTCAACAAGCTGTATAAGTTAATAATTTTTCTCATAATTGTTTTTATTATATTCTTCTATATTCAATAAGAAATTTATGTTCATGGATTATAGTGAAACATTTTTTCTTCTTCTATTCAAAAAAAGTGATGTAGATTATTACAAAAACCACATATGAACTTAAATATAGTTTGATTTAGGTAACATATTTTATAAATTTATGTAATAAAATATCAATTTTGTAGATAAATTGTTGGACTACACATGCATTATGGTCTTGTTCCTAATGATTTTTCTAGTGTACAATCCACTGGGGTGAACATGAACCAATATCTTATGTTTTTAGGTTTTTATTTATTTCACTATGTTCTATTTTTTGTTCATTTTTTACAATTTAAAATTTTCATTTCAACATATGATATAAGATAGTTTTATGATAGGTTTTTTATTATATACTTATAGATTCATGGTGAAAATTATGGCCATGGATTATCGTGAAACAATTTTGGATCTTCTATTCTATAAACAAGTGATGTAGTTTATAACAAAAAATATATCTGAACTTAGAGATAATTTGATTTAGGTGACATATTTTATGAATTTATGTAATACAATATCTTATTTATAAATTTTACTACACCTATAATTATTTACATTAAAAGAAAATGATGAATTCTAATGTCTTCGTGAACTAAATTTTTTTGAGTCCAAAATTGTGACTTACTCTTTGGAAATCACTAAATACAACATTCATAATTTTTATCGAGACTCTTAACAAAATACTTAAAAAAAATTATTCATTTAAAAGGAAATTTTTTTACACCCAATTATCAATATCCAAAATTTTAGTCTCTTTTCATTTAATATTTCATATTATTAGTTTTTTTATATTTATTTTCTTTACCATTTTATTTTCCTATAATTTTTGTTTTATTGTTCAAACATATTATCACTGCTCTATATAAACACAACAATATAATATTCAATATGAGTTTACCTTTGTTTCCTTGTATCAATTCCAATCTATACCTCTATATTTTTACTAATTTACCTCTTTATGAAAACCAATTTTGTTTTAAATGAATCATTGAAAAAGTAAATGTTGATTATAGGAATGGTTGGTATGTATACATGTGGATAGAATGTGGAAATATGTGTGAGAATATCATACACATATCATTCATTTGTCTTAAAAATGTTTATTAATTTCTTTAGTATATAAAGTACTATAATTTCTTCTTGAATAATTCATTCATTCATATACTCTTTATATTCAACATATTGAATTTTTTCCTTTTCAAAAAGGAGTTAATTTCAAGACTTTGATGACAAATATTCAACTAAAATTAGGCAAAATGTTGATAATTATGATCTAAACACATTAGAAAAAATTGGTAACTTATCTCTATATTCTTATGATTTCAACTAAAGGAAAATTAAAACCGAAAGAATTGGGTTACAATATTAGTGTTTATAAATCGTTTTTTCACTAAGTATAAATCATCCGTGTATCAAAATTATTCAAAATCATAGATTTCTATCCTCATTATAATATATTATTTACAAAAATATAGGATAAAATAATATCCTTTCTGTATATGGTCGCTAAAAATCTTAAGGTAGTCTTGAAAATCTAACTTTGTTGCACACCCAGACACCAGAATCCTCAAACCTCTCATGTGAATTTCTAAGAACATTTGAGAAGTGACTATAGGGAGAGATTCTAGTGGTGATCCTTTAAAAATTTCCACTTATTTTAAATTATAAGCATCCCTCTAAGTCTTTACTAACTCATGATAAGTTTCATATTCTGAGGCATGATAATTTTCAACCTCTATTCAAATGTCCCTTATCTTTTCAAATATACTTTCAATGTTTTCATTTAGAAAAGGTTCCTACTACTTAACTATTCTCAAAACCTTTTTATATCATCCAATTTTCTATATTTATGTGTCTTAAAAGGAATCATATAGGTTGGAAAAAAAGTTAGTAAGGTCGTGAAAAGATTTATCCATCCCTTAAATGCCTCTTTTTCAAGAAGATTTAAGTTCCTTAGATTCATAAATGATGTCCCTTTTAGACTTCTAAAAAGTTTCTTGAGGAACAATATCATATTTCAGGAAACTAATATTTTCATTTACTAATTTCAAATATGATGAAACATATTTTAATTATTTTTTAATATCCTCAACACCTTTTAAATCAGATTAATTGATAGTTGTTTGATTTTTTATGAGACCTTTGATGACCCAAACTATGATATCATCATATTTTTCATTTAATAAAAGTTTGTTTTAGATATAATCTCGACCCTTAATGAATCAAAACCAGATTCTAAGACCATATTAGCTTTTATACATTCAAAATCAGATTGGAAAATATATATTTCATTAGTTTTCACTTCTTCTTTATATTCCATAATCTCATCCTTTAGATTTTACATTTCCTCCTTCATTATGTTGAACTCAAAAAAATCTGTGAAGAAAATGATTGAAATTAATCCTTAAATATAGATATTTTTTCCTCTTTATTTGTTGATTTTCCTTATATTACTCTTTCCACATATACTTGAGAAGTTTCAATTAATGTTTTTCTTCTTCTAGCATTCACTAACAAAGGAGTCTCTTTAATCACCTCTTAGTAAGATCCAATAATTTCATTCATTAAAAATTTAATCAGTTCAACTATAACTACTTAATTATTCTAATTAACTATATCTTCTTCAAATTTCATTGATAGTTTTGATATAGACTAGGGTATTGTATAGACACACCTGAGATGGTGTGGTGGATCGACTGTGGATCAATTTTACAAAAAACAAATTTCTTCCATTAAGTTCAACCCCTTATGATTTTTAAAAATTTTCACCTATTATGATGAAAATGAAACTTCATTATATTTCAACCTATCAAAAAAATATAATAAATGAAGATACTTAAAGTAAAAATTGCATAGGTATTTTTACAAAGTTTGACCCTTGTGTGGGAAACCTACTCCTTGTTGTGTCAACTCCCATTGAGTCATAGATTTACCAATATAATAGAATGAAAAATTAAAATGGGTGACCATGTGTCATATAGAAACATATTTACACAATATTAAACATGTTTTCCCATGTTACATAGGTGATAAGCCTCTACTATATAACACAAGCGAAGGGGTCTTTATAATTCTTCCATATTCTTCAGCTCCTACTATTTCTCTTCTTCCTTAATCTTTCTGAAGTAGATCACAATCTATCATGGAATGTCGTTATACCCAAAAATATGATTTTCTTCCTCAAATCAAAGTGAATTACACTACTAAGATATCATTAAGACCAACACATGAAACTTAGACTATGAAACTCTACAACATCCAATTCTTCCTAGAATATATAATTTGACACTGAAACTCATCACTTCTTCCAGACTCAATTGGTTTCGCAAGCACAAAAATATTACTCCACTTCTTCTTCACTAAAAAATGCATTGTATTTTTCTTCTTATTCTTTGAGAGATATAGTTTTATTGGATACTAAAATATTGAACACACTGGTCAACAATCACAACATGACGATCACTCCTTTAACTTATTCTTTTCTCAATCTTCTGATAAACTCACATGAATATATGGATATATTAAATGAATTTTATCTTTTCCAAACACCATAAACGGTATGTGGAGAAGAAAAAACAACCCCTAGAACAAAATAACCATTATAAAAAACCCATTTCATGTTTCCATGATTTACCGTGCTCATCTTTTTCAACATATAGTATTCCAAGAATACCCTCATTAAATTATTATCACCTTTTAATAAAAACCAAATAAAATATTCTTTATACTTATCCAAGCATGAATTATTATTCTCATAATTATCCATAGAATACATGCTCCAAATATTCACAATTTTACATAGATCATACGACAAATCATATCTGTGGCATGGAACCCATCCTAGTTTTCTTTATTAATTAAATATGGAAGTATTATAATTTCTATAGTCATTGGAGAGTTCCTAGAATTCAATATCAGTTTTTTAGAAACACCTAAACATCCTCAAATTAAAATGATGTAGGCTATGATAATCAAAATGTTTATGTTTGATGGTTCTTCATCTTTATTATTATCAAAAACCAGATAATTCTATTTTTAGAATCAAAGAATATATGTAGTGAGACTCTTCCTTCAATCATACTCAAAAAAAATCATAGATAATAGATTCTATAAGAATCCTGATATCCAAAACTCAAAATCAAAACACAAGTATCTTCATATTTTTATTACCTAAGAAATAAATAATTCTAGAAACTCCATTTTCACTATGTTTTGATCTTCCCTTTTCATGGATAAAGATCACCATCTATTTATTCCCAAGATTAGATCTCAACCTTTTCATGGTGTTTTTTTTATTTTTATATCATGAGAAAAACACATGCAGCATCCTAAATAATTTCAACTTCGTAATATTTTAGATATGGAAACTTTATTCTTCATCCATTAGAATATAAAAGATTTTCACAAGTTTTGAAGTATTACGTTGGGTTATTATAATAATTAAGCTTAGAAAAAAATATTTTTAGATACTTACACTTAGTGGATGAAGTATTACATTTGAATATAAAAAACAAATGCTCTTGAATTTTTCTATTTTCAATAGACCTCACATCCATACAATGGATTATGTATTCTTACGAGAAAATATTTACAATTTTAAAGGTCCTATGATTGAAAAATACATGAAATGTAATTTGAAGCCTTAAGATCACCTAAAATATTTATGCACAACACCTAAAGTCTAAATTTCAATAAAATATTTATGATCATAATTGAAAAATACTTACACTAAGGATTTATCCATTTTTATGAACTCCAAAAATTCTACAAATAGATTCGATTGAACTTTTACTTTCTCCAGGACTTCTTTAAACTTCTAAAATCATCAAAAAACTTCTAAAAATAAATATAATAATTATAAAAATAATTAAAAACTTATTCTTCTAAGTTCCATTGTGTTTTATCATATAAAATAATATCTTTTGAGTATTTCCATTAACTGATCTACCACCTTAGGTGTGGCACCATTTCAATATATCTTGATCCATCTATATTCATTTCATCTGTCATCCAGGAGTGTATAAAAACTAATGAAATAACCAAAAATACATTATACTCCTCAGACAAGTTATCTAACTTTAGTTTCCAAGGAATCCTTCCATCCAACTATTCTATAATCCCATGATCTTCTTATTTTCCATTTATTCCTCATGGAAGAAACTTCCCTTTCAGGGGTGGATACTCACTTTATCACCTAAGACCCAATATTCATTTGAACTCATATCATTGACTTAATCTATGGAAAAAAGTTCATAAAATATAATTTCTATCCATAATAAATATATCACAGCTTTAATAACTCCAAGATTCTCAACATGGGAAATTGCAATAGCTATAAAACCTAAGGGACTGTTTCTCACCTCGTTCAACTTCTACAAGACTTCTAACAATATTATCTAGAGAAACATTTTCCTGTAATATTTTAATATTAAAATCAACTTATTAACGTGCCTCAGTCTCAATAGTATCACCAACAAGCATCAAAAACTCAGTTGTATCAACAATAATGTGCTCTTTACGAGAAACCTCATATTCTATATCAATCTCAACCTGAACAGCAGTAGAATAATATTTATGACTTCCGAATATTTTAACTTCTATATTTATAGCTTTATAAACTCGATTATCAACATTTTAAACTTGTTTCTCTTAATATGTAGGATTTTGAACTTCACCTAATTCAACATGATGTCTTGGAAAGGAAGGTCTATCTTACTGAACATTCAACAGTATAGGAACAAATCTATGCTCCCTATAGGTCTCCCCCTCAACATCATTTTGGTCTTAAATATATTTATATTCTCTAATGGGAACAATATTATTTATTGAGTAACTCCAATGGTAAAAACTTTTCTATAAACCTCTAACTACCAAGGAGTTTAAACCATGAAATTTAAAAGCCACAACTTCACTTAGATCAACATCATTCTTATAAAAAATGGGTTCAATTCATTCTAGTGAGATAGAAACTAAGCTTCTTATTACAATAGTGATGTATATATCTCAATATGTATATAGGTAAATTTACTCATTTCTCTATGAGCAACAGCTATAAGAAAAAAATGTTGAAATAAGACTTTATCAAATTTCTTTAATCACACTTTAAATGTTATTATTTATAATTTTATTTAAATATAACACACATACATATAAAAAAACAATGTCTGACCTACTAGTAGTTAGTTTCAACAAAATTTTAGTTATTCCTATAAAAATGTTATTATCCACTAGTTTTACAGTTTCATGTAAATCAAGTTTTATATTTAAACTCAAAAGAGTTATATGGATATTATTATTTTTAGTCCAAATAATTTAAGTAAATCATGTATGAATTTTCTTTGATTTATCACATTTCCAAAATACTTTTGATAAATTTGATATCTATGGCATAATTTTTATTCTCCCATAATAATCATCTCAAATTGTTTATCCAAGAGTCTTTAAAAATCATTACAAAATTTTTGATTCGTTGAACCAAAAATAACATCATCAACAAAAGTTTTTACAAGTAAAAAATATTTTTATGATGTTTTCATAAATAAACCGGGGTCTCTCAATCCAAAAAGAAAACCATTTTAAAAATTAAAATAATTTAATCTTTCATACAATTCCCTTAGTGCTTGATTAAGACAATATTGACGTTTAGTAAGTTTGTAAATAGAATTTTGAAATTGGGGATTTTAAAAACCTAGTGGTTGTTCAAAATACACTTATTCAATAAAAAACCATTTATAAAAGTGGATTTTACATCTATATGGGAAATTATAAAGGTCATATTAGATGAATAAGCTAATAGAATCCTAATATCATTTATCCAGCTTTATGTACAAAGGTTTCTTTATAGTCTATCCCTTATTTCTGATTATATCCTTTGGCTACATGTATGAAATTATTTATAGAAATTATTCAACGATAATATCATTAATTCCAAAACACCCATTTAGTAACAATAACAAGATAATAAGAGGATATATCGACTAATTCTCAATCCTTTTCCCTTTTGATCAATTTTAACAATTATTGAAAGGATAATAGGAAACATTAATCACTTAATCCTTTTATAGTTTTTTATTCTATTTAGGATTAAAAAGAATAAAATTCATATAGGTTTATATCATTTCTCTTGATCCTAAATCACTCACCAAGGATTCCACTAACAGTCTCTAAATGGTGGTTTTTAAGGGTTCTAGGTTGTTTAGTAAATAAATTATCTGGTTCATTAGTTTATAACATTTCATGACTGGATTCTTCATGATCATGTTCCACATCACCATCCTTTTTATCATAAAAAATAGTCTCATGTATAATTTTATTCTTAAAATCACAAATATAATCAATTTGACAATTCTTATGATCAAAAGTACCACTATAAATGAATTTATCATGTGTATATTATATAATTATCATTTATTTTTAAATAAAATATAGAATCTTGAGAAGTATTAGGGTAAAATAAGAAGGTTCCCTCCTCTTTTTTAGATCAAACATACCAATATTATCCTTGGAGTTCAAGAAAAATACATTACATAAAAAACTGAAGTTTCCAACATTTTATTTTATTTTATTATATTATCCATTAGGTGTTTTCTTTAATATAGGACTTGTTATAACTCTATTTATAACATAGCATTCCATGTTAGTAGATTCATCCCAAAACTGAGTAAGAGTAGCAATTTTATATTCAAACGACATTTTTATAAAATTTATTATATGATATTATTCCTCTTTTTAATAAAAACATTTTCTAAGGTGTTCAAGGTGTATAAAATGTGTGTTTGATACCATTTTTTTAGAAAAAATAATAAAATTCATGATTCTTAAACTCTTCTATATGGTTACTTCTTAGTGAAATAATTTTGGCATTCCTTTCATTTTGAAAAAGTGTGAAGAAATTTATAAAAATGGGATATGATTCACATTTAATATGAAAAAAGTAAACCCATTTAAATCTAGAAAAATCATCGACTAGCATATAAACAAAGAATTTCCCACATAGGCGTGCAGTTCTAGATGGTTCATTTTATTCAACATAAATCGAGGCAAATAAGAAATTTAATTCTTCTTAGATTTTTTTTCAATGAATAAACATTACAATGTTCATTTCTTTTATTTCATATCCAAGATTCATTAATTTCATCATTAAAATAGTTAACATTTTTTTACACAAAGAATGAATATTTAATGTACAAAAATTTTCATTTGTTAGAGAATTAAATTTAGACATTTCTTCCTTGAAAATAAAATAAACATTGTTAAAAAATAAACTAAGTAAAATTTATCACAAAGACAATATATACTTAATAAATTATTATTTAATTCTTTCAGATAGATAATTTTTTGAATTAAGATTTAGTTTAAATTTCCTAAAGATCCAACTCCTATGATATTCACTTTAAAATTTTCACCATATGTAACATAGTCACTATTATCCTTTAATAATGACTGAGAGATTTATAAATTACCACCCATATGTCATGATAACCCACTTTCTATATACCAGTTTACTTTTCCGTCATTGTGTATTTTTTCCTACAAAAAGAAACTAAATTTGAATATATTTCTGGTACCCAAATGTTCTTAGGTCTGATAGTGTTATCGAGAAAATATCTGGGCACCCATATATATTTAGTATGATTAGAAATTATGGATTTATCTTTATAAATATACTTAGTAAAATAGGAATTATTTATTCCATATAAATAAGTATTTTTAAGGAAAGATTAATTTTTATAGTATCCAAGAGTTTTGTAATGAAAACATTTTACATTTTACATGTTTTTATTCTTTAAAATGGGAACAAATTATTTCCTATAAAAATTGAATCATTAACCATTACTTCTTATATCATGTTAACCTTTTGAAACTTTATTTTTAATAAATATTTGGTTTAATTAGATCTCTCACTTTGTAATAATATGTAACTCCTTTTTCATGGAGTCTACTTCAGACATTAATTCAATAAATTTTCATTCATGGATAACATGTATAGAAATATATGTAGCCAATTTTTTTTTAATTTATAATTCTTAGCTAAGTGAGTAAAAATATATCTTAAGTGTCTAATTCTACTTTTAATTTTTTTTCATTTTATCTTATAGCATTAAATAATACTCCTTTAATCCCCATGTGAGTAGTTTTTATTTTCTTGAATGAGATGTAGAATAATAATAATAATAATAATAATAATAATAATAATAATAATAAATACGTTATACCTCTTCTATATGATCCATGAAGCGTATATTAGATTTTTTTTCATATTTCTCAGCATATGAGTTGGAATAAGAGTCATAACTGGAGTCTTCTAAAGTACTCCAAGTGGATTTCATATCCTTTTTACACCTTTTCTTTAAATATGTATTCTTTGAAAATTCCATTCAAATTTATTATTTTCTTTGAGTAGAGGACAATCAAGTTTGATATGTCTGAAATTATTCCACTCACTGAATTTGAACTACTTTTTATTTCCATAATAAAATTTATATTTTTTAAAGAATTTATCAAATCCTTTCCTTTTTCTATAAAACATGTTAAAATTCATGGAAAGTTGATCTAGTTCATCAGTTGAGTCTAAACCACTTAAATTTTCTTGATCAGATGATTATTATAACAATGTTACTATTAAATTTTTGGTTTCTAACTTTTATATGTCACTATTTATGTATGAACATATTTTTATCTCACATGAAGTGGATGAGTGTCTCTAGTTGGTTGTGTCTATAGAGGTGAATGCCATGTTTCTTGGTGATATTTAGTAGTTTGAGGTTGTCAATGTTTTGAAGTGTATACATCCTCTAGGGATCCTTCGGTAGATGGAAACCATGATATTTTTTATAAGAAGTTTTAGAATGTTGTTGGATTTTATTTATTAATCCTTATTAATATGTATTGGAGGTGTACTATGGAGCTCATTTCTTTTTATGAAATTATCATTAATTGATTCAAAATATTATGGTGTTATTCATGGTGGCCAATTTTTTTCTTATTTACCCTTTTAATGTAATTTAAAAAGTTTTTTCAATGGATTTGGCTAATAGATTAAGGATTATTTTTTATTATATTATTTCTGATGTTAAAAGTACATTCATGCCCCAACGTTTGATCATGGATAATAAAATTGTGTCCCGTGAAGTGTTCCATTCCATGACTATGAGATCCTTAGATAAAAAAGTCTCCTTATCCTTAAAGATTGATATAATGAAAGCTTGTGATAGGGTCGAGTGGGGATTCCTTGAGTGAATTCTATCTAAATATGAATTCCACCATCATTTTATCCAAAATATTATGATAAGTATTTCAATGGTCTACAATAAGACCAATATTAATATAGAATCAGTGGAACCTCTCTCCCTTGAATAAGTTTGAGGCAAGGATATCCTATCCTACCCTATCTATTTATCATCATTGCTGATGTATTTTCTAAATTGATTTAGAATATAGTTATACATGGATGGATATATTGTATTAAGGATTGTATAAATGGCCCTGTCATCTCTAATATGATTTTGTAGATGATTTTTTATTTCTCTCTAGATCCTCTCATGAGGATTGATCTCTTATTTATCATCACATTCATTGGTTCTATGATTATTTGTGAAAAAATATCAATTTAACTATATCAGATGACTCCTTTAGCCAATATGTTCTTTAAGAATAGTTTGATGAATTAGGTACTATTATTAATGTCAATTAGGTATCAAAAAAAAAATAAATACATGGGGATCCCTACTTTTATTATAAGTTCTAAAAGGATGTTTTTTTGCTTAATTTTTTTATAGGTCCTAAAAATGAATATATGGTGGGAGGGGAAAGGGTATCTGAAGAGTTGGGAATAATATTTTGATTAAATATATGACAGAAGCTATTACTTCTTATATTTTTCCCATATTAAAATTACCACTTCCCTTATTACACATCTACACTCTATGTTTTTCAATTTTTGGTGGGGGTGGTGTATCGAAGAAGAAAGTGTTTGTTCTAGGCATAGCAAAAGCGAGTGGTGGTGGGTGATATATTAAAATTTCTTTTAATAATCATGTCTCGAAACCAGGATCAATGATCTTGAATGTTAAATTTTCCATTAATTTATTTAACATTTTAATAAATAAATACCTGGTATTAGGAATTTTCTTCATTGGTGAATGTTGATAATCCGAAAAGACCCTTTTATAATACCATTATTGCATTGTAAGGATTAATTGATAGAATTACTGTAGCGGTGATCCTCATATGACACTATGATCTCTGAGCTACAACACTCAATATCTGTGTGCTAACATGGAGAGTTGAATTTCTTACGTTGTTCACTCTTGATTGCTCATTATTTAGTCTCCAAGAAATATCTATTTGACTTCTCATTATTGATTGGGATATAGGAGGATGAGTTGAGAGAGAATTTTATATGTGCAAAAATTATCTATTATCAATTTTGGATACTCTATACAACAGAAATAACAATCTATTTATAGATTTAGGATTTGAGTTAAATATTACTTAATTGCATATCATCAATTAAATGACATTTATTACCTTTAATAAATCCCATTCCACATAATAACATCTTGAACAATCGTTGATTGGTCTACCCCATGCCACATAAGCCCATGCCACATTTGTTTTACCTAGTGTATCATCAGGTGGACCAAAGGGTGTAGACCACTTAGCTGATAGATTGTTGTGTTGAACCATTGTTGATCAGATTGTTACCCTGTGGAATGCTCTTCCATCTTGGCTGGAAATGGATCCTTCTCGGCTGGAGCTTCTCTGGATGAACTCTTTGTGGGAAGGGGGGTTTCTAAGTGTGGAGGGTTCAAAAAGGTCAGTCCCAAAAATTCCATTTCCAAAGAAGAATAATAATTATATAATTACTATTTTGTGGTGCGCACCAACTTGCACAATAAAAAATATTATTTAACAGTCTTGTTAATTAATATTTGTCACCAAACTCTGTTTTGGTCTGTTCAAACTCTTCTAGATTTTTTTAATAACCAAATAAATATTTTATTCATAAATAAATATTTTATTCACAACCTAGTGAATAAATAATTATTAAAATATTCAATAAATAAAATAAATATTTTATTCACAGGCTGGAGAATAAATATTTATTTAATTTATTTGATCAGTATAACTTGAATAAAATTATTCCTCAAACTTAAGAATAATATTTATTCCATTAATTGAACTCAAATAGAATTTAATTGAGATAAACGGAAACACTTAGTTTGTGACCCTGTAAGAATATTTCTCATTAGCATTAGGCGAGCTTGCTTAAAGTACAAGATTAATGTCTACCAACAGGTCAAGGCAACCAAGATAAAAAACATAAGGTCACAATATCAAAAAGACATATGAATGGTCACTGTGTTATATAATCCTTTTTTCAAAACATCTCATCAAATAGGTTGCACATCCATGTCACAAACCTATATGCTCGATACGTCTTTATTTGAATATTAGAAATAAACACTTCGTTACACCGTGGTAATAGAATTTAATGTGATGGTCTAATTCCAATCAAAGGTATGACATATCATCTTCCATAAATATGGAAGGGACAAATCCTTCCTTGACTTATTCATTAATGACATGTCACTTGTGATGCACCCAACGTATCCAACTTCTCCATGAACTATTATCATCATGGTTTACGAAATAAATCTTTGTATGTGAGTTGTAACATGCTTTAATAATAATCTTAATGTTTAAGGAACATCACACAAACTCATAGATAGGAATATCCAATGACACCAAAACATGTAGAATTCCTACTGGCGGGTCTCTTCTCATAACCTCCCATATTTGAGATTACTAAGTGCAGAATTCATGAGAAGAAGCCCCATCTACTTAAAAGTACTCACACCTGACATTCTATGTATTATGTATCCCATCATAGTTTGTTATCTGATAGCATAACATTATTTGGGAATATCGTCCTAGCACATCAAGGTTCTCCTCATAGTGGAGAACCGGTGTCACCTTATCAATGGGGAATATACTCTAGGAAATTATTACATTAGAGACATGTATAACAACAAAAAATATGTAATAATAAGTTTTATTGATTTTAATACCTCAAATATTCATGTAATCAAAGTAAAAATTATTGGTCCTAGGACACCAACTCCAAGAAACTCCCATTGGGACTTGATCTAACTGTCTAAAACTTTTAACTTTCTAGACCACATATGATAGTCACGTTCCTGTTGAGTCAAGGATTTAGTCAATTGGTTCACTACATTTTATTATATGAAAATAATTCTCACTACAACTTAAACATATTGAGAAAAAAACCCTCAAGAGATGATACTTCAAAAATATGTGATTCTTCTATTGATGTGAACTTGGCTCTTTTACAAGATCCACTACTGCAGTATTATTATAATAGAGTGAGGTATGATCTTTACTACTAGGTACCACATAAATCTCTCAGATAAAGTAGCACATCCATGATGATTCTTTAGCTACCTTTGAAGCTAAAATATACTCAGAATCTGCTATAGAATTTGTAACCATACCCTTCTTTGAGATCTTCCAACTCACAACACCTCTATTAAAAATGAAGATTCATCCCAATTGTGAATTCTTTTCATCTTGATCAGTTTTGAAACTAGAATCTTCATATCATCTAATGACTAGTTCCTCATATCCTCCATAAACTAAAAACATATCATTACTACACCTCAGATACTTACGGATAGTCTTGAAATCCATCCAATAGAAGTCACTTGTATCATCCAGATATATTCATACCACACTTACTACGTAGGTGACATATAGCTTATTACATAGCATAGAATACATGACTGCCCGAATTGCTAATGCGTATGGAATAATTTCCTTTTTTTCTTTCCTCATGTGTGTGAGGACACATTTTCCTATAAATATGAATACCATGTGATGATAGAAACAACCCCCTCTAAGATTTTTGAACACTGAATCTCTTTAGTATCTCGTCAATGTATGTACATTGAGTTAGAACGATCAACCTCGTAGATCTATGACGATGGATATTGATCCGAAGAATATATATTGCCTCACCCAAGTCCTTCATAGAGAATCATTTATTCAATAACTATTTAACAGGCTGTAATACTATTATTTCATTTACAATGAGTAATATTTCATCAACATATACTATTAATAAAATTACTATCCTCCCACTAAATCGTTTATAAACACATGGCTCAAATTAATTCTTTATGAATCAAAATTATTTCATGGCCTCATCAAAATTAATGTTCAATGACATTAATTCTTTCTTTAATACTTAAATGTATCTTTGAAACTTATATAGCTTGTTGGCATCCTTTGGAGTCACAAGCCATTTAGTATTTGTCATATTGACATCTTCCTGAAGGTTCCTGTTAAGGAAGGTTCTTTTGAAATCCATTTTCTAAATATCACAATCAAGGAAAGTCACAATGGAAAGTATAATTCTGATGGATTTTAGCATTGAAAAATAGTTAAAATGTTTTGTCCTAGTCAATACATTTACATTGTCTAAACCCTTTTGCAACCGGTTGTGCCTTATAGTTACTTACATTTCCTTATATGTCCAGTTTCTTCTTGAATACCCATTTTCAACCAATGGGATTTACATTTATTGGAGGGTCTACCAAAATCCATACTTGGTTTGGGTACATGGATTCTATTTTAGAATTCATGGTTTCTTTCCACTTGGAAACATCTGGGCCACTTAGTATTTACAGGTAGGTTAGAGGATCATTATTATCAACTAATAACGAGAAATTATCCTCAATGACTAGAAAAACATGCCATTATAGTTCTCTAACCTCTCTAGTACTCCTACACAGTAATTATGTCTCTGGGAAAATTTATTCTTTCATGGGGATTTGTGGAATTTTTCCCCATGCCAACACTTGTGTATATTGATCCTTGAATTCATTGAAGTCTATCTCACTCCCACCATCTCTTTTATAGATAAAATCCTACCCAATAAATGTGGGACTTCTGTCACCCACAACCGTTTTTATTGAAGGATTGTATAGTTAGTGTTCATTTATTTCTTTGGGATATCCTATATTGATACACTTTGTGCCGATGGGTGAAATCTTGTTACCTAAATAGGCCTTAAAAAATTCTTCACAACCCCACACATGTAATTAAGACAATATAAGTTTCTTTCCATTTCATAATTGGTATAGTATACCATTTGTTGTTTTATTTGGCACTAATTTTAGTACGTAATCTACTGTTTGTAATTTATATCCCAAAATGGACAATGGAAGACTCACATGACTCATCATTGATCTCATGATGTCTAACAAGGTTTGGTTCCTTCTTTCACTTACATCATTAAATTGGGTTATGTAAGGAGGATTGAGTTGAGATAAAATCCCAAAATCTGGTAGATAATCAATGAATTCTTGATTAAGATATTCTCCACCATGGTCTGTGTGATTTTTCTTAATCTTCTTACCAAGATGGTTCTCAAATTCATTCTTGTATTTATTAAATTTTTCAAAAGAATTTGACTTATACCTCATTAGGTTGACATATCCATATCTATTAAAATCATTAGTTAATGTTATTAAGTATGAGTACCCACTTTCTTCAATAGGAAATGATCCATACAGATCAATATGAACTAATTCAATAAGCTCTTTAGCCCTTTCACCTTTCCCAATAAATGGGTATTTGGTCATTTTTCTTTGTAAACATGTGTGCCATACACCAAGTGTTTTTAGAACAAAAAATCTAAATATCCATCTTGATGTAATTTAGTCAAGTGTTTTTTATTTACATGACCTAGCCGGTGATTCCAAAGTTGGGTGTGGTATGAGTTATGTGAAGTAACTTTGTTATCAATTTCCATTATTTGGCTCATGTAATCCAACTCATAAATACAATTATTTAAACATTCCTTACCATAAAAAAATATATATTTGTAAAATAAGAAACATTTATTCCTAAATTTAAAAATAAATCCATCTATATCAATTATGGATATAGAAATAATGTTTTTGCTAACTAAAGGAAATAATAGCAACGCTTTAAAACCAATATCATTCTAGTTGGAAATGTGAGGTGGTAGTACTCAATAGTTATAAATTTTTTTTTATCTTATTTGGACTCTCTAAGATCTACCACCACTTATTCAATATTTTTTAATCTACTTGGTTCCTCTATTTTAATACATATGTGATCACCACAAGTTGTATCTAATACCCAATTTGTAAAAACAGATAAGTTATACTCGATAAAAAATTCACCTGATGCTTCCCCTAGATTCTTTATCTGGGTGTTGTTTTTCTTCTAGTGTCCCTTCATACCATATATGAAGAATACATCATTCTATTCCCTTTATTTTCCCTTGATCTTCCACTTCTTAGAAGGATGTGAAGAAGGTTTAGGCTTAAATCTCTTCACTTTTCATTTTTATTTTTTTTCAACATAAGGATGGAAGGTTCTTCATGATTCATATCATCTTATACTTGGAAATTAAGAGAAATAAGATCTAGAAGATACTTCTCAATGTTGATCATATTAAAATTCACAATAATGTTGGAGAATCTCTAAGGGAGTGGTGTTAGAATGATGTTGGTTACTAATTATTTCGGGAGTTTAAACCCTAGAATCATTAAGCTCTTAATGTAGAAAATGATCTTGACTAAATGAGGTTCATATAGGGAAACCTCTCTAATATTTCTATGAAAGGGTTCCATATAAATTTCAAATAGTTCCTATCTATCTCTTCCTGGTAAAGACCACATATGTGCTCAATCATGCTATATGCATCCATGTTTTTATTAGACTTCATTAGTTCACAAAACATTGATGAAAGAAGAAAAACTTTAACATCTACTGCATCACTCAATTTTTTTCATATACAAGGAATACTTTATCACTCGCCTCTTTAGTAGGTAGATCAGACATTTTGGATTATAGAACATATGATTTCTGCTCATGGCGCATCATAACCCAAAGGCATCTAAACCGCACCTGGAAGTTACTTCTAGTTAAGAGGTCACATTTCTCTAATATTGATCATAGGGATGATGTGGATGATGAAATTTTCATTTTTTATACAATTAGAAAGAGAATATTATTATTATTTTTCCTGATTACAAAATAAGTGAGATATAATAAAATAAATGTTTTTATTTATTTATATATTAAATCTCCAACTATTTTATCAAGTATCAATATCCATCACCATTGAATTTGGAATGTCTAGTTTCTTTAACATTCTAGTGGAAATGATCCCCATTACTTTTAGTAATGATCCAGACATTGTCCATGAAAACCATAATAAAATAATCAAGTAATCAGTCTTTCCAACTATAGACTTGCAGCTCCATGATCTATTGAGTGGATTCCCCTATCCTAAATTCTGGTTTTGGATTTCCTCAACACTTGCCTCCAAATTTTTATTCAAAAGACTTTGTCCATTAAAATCACTAAAATTTTAGTTAATTCAACAAAAAACTCTCATGAGAACTCCCTAATAAAAGTAAGTGTCCAAACATTGGCCATGTAGTACACTTAGTTATGTGGTTTCATTTTCAATCAAGTAATGGAAGTCTTAGTGTGACTTAATATTTAGTTGATGAATTTTAACTTATTATGCATAAATTTTATCTTTTTTTACCTTTTACACATATTTTTAATATTATGTGGATTTTACTTAATTAATTAACCATATTGGATAAAGAGTTCACACAAAAATCATTTATTTAATTTTCTTATTTGCACATTAATTAATTTATTTATGTGTTCATCACCTTGAATCCATAAAATAAATAATTGAATAGATAGAAATAAATAATTAATTAAATGACTGATTCATGATATTTATCTAACAGTTGATTTAATGAGTGGACATCAAATTAACCTTTGACCTATGGGAAATAACTCAAATTTTTTGTCTTGGCATGAGTTACAACATTCCACCTATCTACCTATGTATCACCTAGGTTGGTATCATTATGGTACCATATTGAACCACCTTCATCTGCCTTGATATGCTCTATTGATTAAAAATATTTATTACTCACACATAGGTGAGGGGAACCAAAGGATTGGTTAAAGAGGATTACATAAATATCATTGGACATGCAGGTCCTACATAATAATGGAGAGAGGGATGAGTCTCATGAAATCATTTGATCTAATATTAAATAATTGAAAAATCATGAAATTAAATAAATTAAAACATAAAACTCATAAAAAGGTCCTGTTGAAGCTCATGAATGGTCATACATGCAACAAATACACAAAATTAAATGGCTAACATTCCTTTATTTATTCTTTATTTTATTATTTGATATAAACATGCTGGTATTAATTAATTTATTTTAAAAAAATTAATTTATTAACTAATTCCCTTGCATCTTAATGACAATCTCATCTTATTTGGAGATACCCATCATTAATGATATTAATGGAAAATAAACAGAATAACCAATAATGACATATTAATTAAAATAAATTGATTGATCATTTAAAATTATTTAAAACGATTATTAAATTTTCAAACACAAAATGGTGTGACAATCATTAAAATAAGGTTTTAATGTTATGATTTCAAATTCAATGTAATTTTAATTTTTTCCATTAAAGGGAGACTACACGATATGTGCATGCAGCTACATGCCATGTAAATTAGTTGATGTATATCCAAGTCACATACCAGGGGATTCAGTGTGTTGACTCGGCCAGACTAAATGTTGTGTACATTCTAGTTACACACCTTGTAACTACATTCCATGTTTCAGGTTTTCCTGGTCAACACATGGCGTGCAATAAAAGAACCAAGTGAAATTAATTTCTCAACACATATAGATATAATGTTCATGGGTACATAAAGTTTGGTCCAACCGCACATTGTGTAACCCAGTTTTATAGGCCAATGATTTGACACATCTTGATGGAATCTCTGGTTGTTATTAATTTGTTATTAAACCTTTAAGAAAATTAAACACTGAATGAACAAGATTAATATACCAATAACATGTTAACTCAAATCAGATTAAAGAATCAATAACATGAAATGAAAATCTAATAAAAATTTATCATAAATAAACAATCAAATAAATAATTATAAATATAAATATGACTGCTCTAAAACCACTTTATGGTTCCAAGTATAGTGGAAGTGTGCATGGGTGGGCAATATATTAAAATTTCTTATAATAATTGTTGCTTTATACCAAGAGTGAGGATCTTTCACCTCAAATTTATAATTAATTTATTTAATATTTGAATAAATAAATACATGGTCTTAGGATCTTTCTCCGTTGGTGAATATTGATCATCTGAAAAGACCCTTTCAGATTAAATTCGTTGTGTTGTAATGATCCATCCAAGGATAGAATCCCTCTAACGGTGATCCAAACATGCTCCTATGATCTCTGAGCAACAAAACTCGATCTCTAGGTGCTAACAAGATGAGTGGAATTTATTGAATTGTTTTTTCTTAATCTTTTGTTCTTCGGAATTGAATAAATCTATCTTTAAATTCTTGTTCTTGATAGGGAGAGAGGAGGATTAGTTTAGAGAGAATTCATCGTGTGCAAAAAATTCCATATTCTTAATTTTGGATACTTTAAACAATAGACATAATCGTCTATTTATTGAGTTAGGATTTGAGTTAAAATACTATTTAATTTCATAAAAACCATAAAATAACATTTATTTCCTTTAATAAATCTCACTCCATATAATAATAATTATATAATTATTATTTTGTGGTGCACACCAACTTACGCAATAATTTTTTTTGTAACGATATTGTTAATTAATATTTCTCATCGGACTTGGTCTTGGTCTGTTCGAACTCCTATAGCATTTATTAAATAATAGAATTTATATTTTATTCATAAATAAATATTTTATTCAAAATATAGTGAATAAATATTTATTAAAATATTCAATAAATAAAATAAATATTTTATTCACAAGATGATGAATAAATATTTATATAATTTATGTGATCATTATAACTTGAATAAAATTATTCCACAAACATGAGAATAATTTTTATTCCATTAATTAAACTCAATTATAATTTCACCTAGATCAATTAAAACACATAGTATGTGTCCCTGTAGGATTATTTCTCATTGGCATTAGGTGGTCTTGCTTAAAGTCCAAGATTACTGTCTAGAAATGGGTTAAGGCACCCAAGAGAATGAACTTAATGTTGTAATGTTAACAATGACATACAAATGATCGTTGTGTAATATAATCTCTTTGTCATAATATCTCATAAAGTAGGTTTCACATCCCTGTCACCAACCTATATGATCAATATGTATTTCATTAACTATCTAAAAGAAACACATTTTTACACTATGGACATAGAATTTAATATTATGGTTCTATTCCAATCAAAGAGACAAGATATCGGCATCCATAAAGATGTAAGGGAGAGATTCTTCCTTGACTTATTCATTAATGAAATGTCACTCGTGATGCACCCAACGCATCCAACTTCACCATGAACTATTATCATCATGGTTTATGAAATACATCTAAGTACGTGAGTTGTAACATGCATTAATAGTAATATTATTGTCTAAGGACCATCACACATGCTCGTATATTGGAATATCCGATGACTCCAAAACATGTTGAATTACTACTGGTGGGTCTATTATTATAATCTATCATCTAGGAGATAACTAAGTGCGAACTTCATGAGAAGAATCCTCATTTTCTTATGAGTACTCACACCTGATAGTCTATGTACTATGTGTCCCATCATAGTACATTATCAAACTGCATAACATTATTTGAGAATATCAACATAGCACATCAAGGTTCTTATCATAGTAGGGAACTAAAATGACCTTATCAATGTGATGCATACTCTTGGACATTATTACATTAGAGTCATATAGAACAAAAAAAATATGTAATAAGAATTTTTATTAATATTCAATACATCGAATATTCATGTAATAAAAGTTTTTTTTCCTAAGACACTAACTCTAACAGAAATATGCACATGGTTTCATCGGAAAGGTTGGGTAGTCCTAAAGATAAGGCCAGTTTGGAGTTTTGGAATAAGGGAAATTTTAACTCTACCCTCCTTGATAACTTGTTTTAGGGATTTTTTATGTTTATGAAATCTCTACCTACATGGGTTTTGAGTTCCATATAGTTCCTCTGGACTAGTTTTCTTCAAACTCATCTTAGGCTGAGTCCAAGATTCTTTTGGTGTAGTATCTGTAGGTGAGGGATCTCCCACTATTAAGTGTTTTTTAGAACATTTTTATGGGAATTTTGTGAATATATGTTAGGATACTTTTATTTGGGTTGTTTATTTTAGATTTATTTCATTATTTATACCTATTGGTATGGAGGATACTAGTATTTGAAATATTATAAAATTTAATTTCTATGGATATCATCTCAATAAAAATATTTTTTTGTTCAATGAAAGTGTTCAAAATTGGTTCTTGAACATCCCTATTTGTATGTGGTCATGTGGAGATGGGATTTTCTAAATATTTTCTCAGAATTTTATATTCACTATGAAATATGGTTACTAGAAATCCATATAGACACATAATCATTGTGGAGATTTGATTTGGTTGAATATTTGGTCCTAAAAATTATTACATAGGGTTCAATATTTTTAGTGGATGTTTGTGGATAACATGTTTCCAATAAGATACATTTTTGGAGGCATCATGTTCCAATGAACGATTCTTTCACAACATTAAAATATATTCTTTTGAATTTTATATATGCCTTTTTTTAGTTTTCTAGAGTGGAATAAATTTTGGTAATATGGGAGAAGGCTTCTCCTATTAGATTGGATGATAATATTTTGACTTCAGATGTCTAGTATGTGCTTTGAGGTTATACCAAATTTGAAAATTTATTAACTTACTAACTACTTAATAAGTAGAATGCATGGTCAAACCATATGGAGAATGTACATAGACATTAGAAATATCATCTTGAAAGAATGTTTAGGAAATGTGTTTTTAATTTAATTAACATCTAAAATTTTTAAAATCTAAAGAAATATTTAAAAATTGTTATTTAAATTAACTTAAACTATCCATGTGAACTAAATTAATCTATGGAGGAAAACAAGTGGAGATAGTGGTGCAAGAGTTATGATGTCTCTTCAGGTGATTGTAATGAAAATTATTTAATTCCCATATCTAAATATTTATTAATCTAATTATCACTGATTGAAAATTTAATCAAAATAATATTAGGATTCATTTTCTAATGTTAGATTATATTATATTTTCTTTTAAAAAACAATCAATCATTTCATTCTTGGATTGATGAATAATTTGTGTGGCATTTTATCATTGAATCACTTGGTAAAAGGTAACAAACCATTTCTCAAAAAGTCAAAGTATCTATTTGTGTCATGTTTACTCACATAAGATCACTTATTAGGTATCAATCATGAAACTTTTAAGTGAAAAATATGAAAAAATAATAATTCTTCAATTAATATTTTTATTCATTTGGAATTCACACACGTGAGATTTATGATTCTCTCAACTATGTGACCAAGTTTCAAAAAAAATTCTACGATGACATCCCATCCATGATTAATTATTAGAGATAACACAAAAAATAACCAAACCATGTGTGAATAATCCTTAAAAATTAAATCAAACACATATATAATTATATAAATAAACATATGACTAAAAAAATTCAAAATTCATTCAAACATGGTTCAAAAATATTGGCACACATACACCTTCACATTAATCACAATGACGACATAAAAAATATTTTCTAGCCATCATGAAAATGTGACACAAAAAATAAAGAATAGAAGTTAAGGCAATGATCCTTTTAAACTACTTACAGTAATGGAAACATGAAAACCATCACTCTAGTTATCACTACATTGTCAGACCGAACTATTGTGTGTGTTTATTGTAGTTAACTGTACATGTGGACCACACAAATAAAATATAACCAAATGAACACTAAGACATATCATATTAGGTGTATGTGAGTCCTTAGTTACTGCACAGGGAGATCATCATGGATATTCATGTATGAAAGGAGGAGGAGCCAAAGTCATGGGTGATGAATCATTATAGTCAATAGGGATGTGACATACATGCTCGATTTGTATAGAAGGGGAGATTCGTGGTTAGGTCATGCAATGAAAGATCTAGTGATAGGCTATAATGACATAGAAGAGGAGGTGATGTCCTAGTGTTGATGGAGATATGCCGCAAGGAAGAGATACTGGTAGGGTTTCACTACATGTAAGAAAGGGAAAATAGGATTTCAAGGTTTGATGCCATGATAAAGAGGAGATGGTCCCCTAGTACGGGCTTGAGGGCCCGTGGTGGTCAAATATGGTATGCCCATAGTGTCTGACCGACTGCTGAAGATGGAGGTTCCCCCGAATATATCCCCCCATGTGGTGCCAACAGCATAAAAAATGGATTTTTAAAATTCTAATTTCAAAATTAAAAACAAATCTAGTTATATAAATTTAAAAAGATAATAAAAATATTAAAAAGTAAATATCATTAGAATTAAATATATTTATATATATTCATGTAATTATAAATACTAATATAACACATAAAATATAATTAAAAGTTTAAAAATATTATAATCTACACACATAATAATAGTACAATTAAATGTTAATCTAATTTGTTAATAAAATTAAACTAATAATACTAATACTACTACTATTACTACTAAAAAAATTCATAGTGGAAAAATATTAAATAATATGTGATATTAATATATAAAAAAATATATATGAAAAATAATTGTAATAAATAATATTAATATATAATTTAACCAAAAATTATAAGAATAACTAAAATAATACAAAACTAAAATATCAGTCTAAAATTCTAAAAAAGTTTATACTAACTAATTAAAAAAAAGTTATAAAATTAGAAAAATATTAGTGAAATCCATATGCATCAAAATCCCATCCTAGTGTTTAAGTATACTTGATTATTTAAGTTTCCAAAAAATAACTATTTCATAGTTCATTTTGATGTGATGAAATGGTATTATTCTTTATCATAATAAACTCTCTGATTAGATTTGGATTTATTGGTCACATAGTTTTCTCAAAGTCTGAAAAAATCACGGGACTAATGATTTGAGTGGTCACATGGTAGTTCATATGGTCTCATGGTCTTTACCTCCTCCTAGTGTTGTTAAGTTCAATGTTGATATAAAATTTCTTGATTCTACTCGAGTTGGTGTTGATGTAGGTGGGAAATTATTTTTTAGGCGTTGTTTTGGATATTTTTTTGAAAATTTCACTACTTGATGGTGCCTTCATTTCACTGAAGCTATTGTAGTTTGTAATAGCCTGAAGTTTACACATGAACCAGGTTAGATTAATATTAATTTTTAATTATATTAAATTTCTATAATTTCATTATTCAATGATCATTTAGCTATTTAAAAAACTTTGGGGATCCTTTTTGATGATTTTTGGTGTGTTTATTTAACATTTGATCATTGCTGTTTTTTGTGAAAAGGGAATGAAATATGGTTTCCCATCACATTGAGAGATGTAATATCTCTTTTAATGCGTCAGTTTGGTTTGGGTGTGTGCCTATTGTGAATTTTTAATTTGTATCCAAGGATTTGTATACATTTTTATTAATTATTATTCTCTTTTTGTGAAAAAAGATAAAATACATAACACATTAAAAATAGTTCTTTGAAAAATAGCCCTTTTAACATTGAATAATCTTAATCATATCTACTCATTTCATTATTATAACAATTTTATTGGTGTTGTACCCCAAGAATATATAATACCATTGATCATATAGGTCTAATGACCACATTAACCCAACAATTATATAATCCCAATGACCATATAACCTTTATATATATATATACATATATATTCTCCCATATATCTCTAAAACCGTTACTTTTCATTATAAAAATAAAAGTTCTATTTATTTCCCATATTTTTATAGTTGTGATCGGGGTTTTGAAAATCATGGGTGACCATGAGGATAAAGATTATATGTTCCTAGTATTTTAATATATTTTTTAAATTTATTCTTATTTATTTTTTTTATTTTTTATTATTGTTGAAACTTCATAATGTATTGATTTTTATTTAAAATTGTAATATTTTACCCCAATATAATATTTCAAATTTTATTTTAGTTTAGTTTTGTATGTAACATAAGCTATCAAAATACTATTTAAATGAAAATACACTCTAAAATCATGAAGTGTTACAGAGAAGTGGGGCAATAGGGAGGCAGAGAAGGTGGGAGGCGGGGAGGTGGGGAAGGGATGAGGGATGCAGGGGTGGAAGATGAGGGTTTGGGAAAAAATATTATTATTTTATTTTATCTTATTAATCAATGGATTTGATTTTTAAAAAAAATATTATTTTTATTATATTTTTTTATATCATTCAATTTTATTTCAATATTAAAATTTGGATTTATTTTAAATTATTTCTCAATACTCTGTTTTTTATATGACACATTATTTATTTTTATAAGTTAATGTTTATATTATTAATAGTTTAAATTTATTTACAGTTCATTTACATTTCACTGCAAATTTATTTTTAATAGAGTAGATAATATTCCTAAAAAGTTATATATATGTCTCATCCTCCCATTAAAAACTCGAGTTACTTTTAGGTAATTAATTAAATATACATTAATTGTCGAAAATTAGTAAATAAATATTCTTTTATTAGTGAATTATTTTCTATCATCAAATTTTTTATGGTAGCATATTTTTCTTACAAAAAAATATTTTACACTAATAATAATTAAAATAAATATATTTATTTGTTGGTAAAAAATTATTGGTATTTATATGATGAAACATCAAGTTTTGATGTGAAAATACTACCCAAATGTTGTTTTACTATATGAAACTATGTTTAAAATAAGGTACATGATTGGTTTAGCCTCTCATATGTGATTTCAATGTAATTTTCTTGTTGGGTGAAAGGGTCATGAAGGTTGATTATGCCATCTTTGGAAAGATGAGATGGTAGTTAAAATTAAAAATTACTCTTAGAATCATATTGGGACTTATATTTAGTAATAAGGGATTTCAAAATGGTTATTCTTGGGATTATAATATCGGACCAATAAAGATGATAAATGATAATATTGGGAACCACTGAGGTCTGTGTGCATAGATATCTTTGGTCACTTATTGGTTAGGGGGAATTCAATAAAATCCATTTTCCAGAGAAAAGGAAGTAGTGTTTTTAGGCCTCTCTCTTTCTTGAAAATTTTCCAGGATGTTTTGTGGTCTATAAGGCTATCTGATTTCGAATATATAGGAAATACATTAACTTAGTTTTGGGGAAAGTTGAAGAGCACTAGGATATCTAAATTAATTGATAGATTTATGGGGTCCTATTAGTGGATTGGTCTTTCTCCTTTGTTCCATGTATCTCATTTATCATTTTCTTCTTCGAACTAATGCCCTATTTTTCTCACCAAGGGCTAAGGTGGGAGGAAAATTTGAAATGGATTTTTTTTTTCAGATTTGAAAGCAAGTGGACAAAATAGTAATACTGTGAAGGTATGGTCAGTTCAGCGTGTAATTCTTGTAATGCTTTTTTTTTTCTGAAATTGGAGTGGTGGTTTATTGTCTTAAGTAATGGAACATCTCTAAATTTCTTAATTTTTATTATGATACTGACCATATTGATAAGTGTTTAAAGGTGTGATATTCTTTTCCTATTTCAACTCCTAGGAACTCACAAATTTTGTCTCTTAAAAAATATTTAGAAAATAATATTAGAAATAAAATAAAGTTTCTAGTTCATGTGAGGAAGGGAATCACATATTTAAGAAGGATAATAGAATTAATTTTATTTCCATTAGAAGGAAATATGAAGGAAAAAATTTATTTAGAAATTATAGAGGCTTAAAGGAGGAGTCACTAACCAGGAGAGTGAAATCCATGATATTATTTTGATATTTTTTTATGATATGTACTCTTCTAAGTGATATTTTATTTGTACCATGGTTACCTCTTGTATATCCCCAATGGTGAAAAATAATATTAATATTGTTCTTATAAAAGACATCATTATTGAGGATGAAAACTTGTCTCTTTCTAAAATACATGCCACTAAGGCCCCAAGCCTAGATTGATTCCATGCCCTTTTCTTCAAGAATTTTTAGCTTATTGTAGGGTCTGATATCACAGAGCTCATGAAATACATATATAAAGGTGAGTATTTCTTCAATTTAATTAAAAAACTTTGATCACTTTGATTCCCAAATGTGAAAATCCTTCTAGAGTTTTTGAATTTATTCCTATTATAATTTGCAATATATTTTATAATATTTTCATAAAAATTATGAACAATCGACTTAGATGTTTTTTTCCTTACATTATTTCTAAGAATAAAAGTTTCTTTATTCCCAGAAAGGGTGATATTGGATAATACCGTTGTTTCCGATGAGATTTTTTATTCAATGAAGATCCACTCTATATCTCTAAAATAGGTGTGATAGACTAGAACTTTGACATGACTAAAGCATCTAATGGAGTCAAATCATATTTTTTTTATATTTTACATAGTGTGATGGGATTTTATAACCAATTTGTGGATTTAATTATGTGGTGTGTTTAATCATCTTCCTTCAAGATCAGTGTTAATGGAAATCTTACATGAATATTTATTCCTTATCATGGTCTTTGTGAGGGAGATACACTTTCCCTATACATTTTTATCCTTTTGGATAATATTTTCTCTAATTTTATCAATGGGATGATAAGGAACAATTAGATACATGGAGAAAAAGTATTTCATCATAGCTCCCTACTTCCTATTTTATATTTTCATATGACAACTTGTTATTTAATCGAGCCTCTTTAGAGGAATTTCATGCCATTATAAATATTTTGTGATTCTATAAAATAACATTGGGATAGTAAATAAACTAATCTAAATCTTAGATCTCCTTTAGTTGAGGAATCTATCCTTTCAAGAAATTTGATCTACAGGTGCTTCAGGCTTACAAGAAGTAGATAAACACCATTAAAACATTTCCATTCCTATAGTTTTTAGAAGATAAAATAAATGGGTATTCTCCTATATTATTGATATAATTGATGATAATATTCAACTATGGTCGGGAAGGAGTGTTTCTAAATTAGGTAAAGAGACTCATATCAAGGCGGCTGTCCAATCTATCACTATATATGTCATGTATTTATTCAATCTCCTATGTGGTCTTATTGATCAGTTAAATTTGTGATTGGATTATTTTTCCTGATGATATCATGAAGGGAAAAAGAAAGGAAATTTGGTGGCATGTGATAAATTATGTTTTCCAAAGGCTTGTGGGGGTTTGGTTTTTAGGAACATGAACTCTTTTAATGATGCTTTTATTACTAATAAGGGCTAGAACATTTTGAAAAACACTATGTCATTGAGTTCCAGGATTATTCATCCTAAGTATTATCCTCATTCCGATTTTTTGAATTTATTTTTGGGGCCAATTCCTAGTTTCTAATGGAGAATCTTATGAATCTCACATTGGATTTTGAATAAGGGTATCTGTTAGAGAATTGGTAATAGAAAGTTTAACATACCATTACAATTATATAGGTACAGAAATTGTTTTGTTGTTAGTTATCTTTGTTTTAATATTGATCCCTAGTACTTTATATCACTTATTATTTATAATTGTTGTTACTAAGATTTTTTCCCTTGTTCTAATTTTTAATGGGATTTGGGAGGGTGATTGATCCTAGTTATAGAGGCTGGGTAGAGGCTCTATATTTTAGAATGGGATTGATCTTCATAAGGGTAATCCTTGATGACCCTTATGTAGAATGATTCTATGTAAGTGTAAACCATGATGATCCTTATAAAAAGTTCTTCTACATATAGGTAAACTATTTTGCTATATTTTTCATAAAACTGAAAAAAATTTCTCAGTTTTTTCAATTATTATTCATTTAAACACAAAATTTCATAAATCTAAATAATGGGTTCCCTTTGATAGCATTTAAGGGTTTTTTAGAGTTCAAAAAAAATTATCAAAATCCATAGAAGTGATTTAATCCCTGTTATGAGGAACTCCCAAACTAGTTAAATGAAAAATACAATAAGAAGAAATAATGAACTAATATAAATAAAGTACCTTAAACCAATGAGAATATGAAATATCTACAAACTAAATCACATGGGTTTGATAAATATTATAAATGGAATCCAAAATATATCCCCTTTCCATAGTGTATCCATGGGTTGTCTAGATTCATCTGACATTCATATGGGGTCCATTTCCATCCATGGAATGATAATTCCTCTTTTTGAAAGGATAATAATGAATAGATCTTTTGATGATGGATAATTAATGCCTAGTATTGTGAAATCATCTAAAAACTTTTTCATCACATGTAAATAGTTTATATATCGCATTTAAGACATTATTTTACTGCTAATGATTTTACTCATACATTTATAACACATGAGTAAATTCCATGGACAATTAATTTATCTGATGAATGAAGACTCCATTCTTTAATTATATCTATTGTAACACATTTAAAATAATAACATTATATGATCTTGAATTAATTAAATATTAACACACTTAATAATCAATTAATCTTTTCATTAGAGGTAGTGGAATGCATGAAATATCATTTCATGCATGTATCTCAATATACCATACACTCAATATATCCATGTACATGCTATAGATTTGTGAAATATCTACTTCATTTCTATATGGAACTATGTACGTGTGTTGAACCCTTTGGGTGAGGCTTATCAAATAAAGTGATGTTTTCTAAAAAAATAAATTTGAAGTAAATTAATGATTTTTAGAATGATTTTATGATTTAATGGCATGAAATTATTAATAAAATTGAAATAAAATAGTTATTTTGAAAGGCCTGAGTTTGATGAAAAAACATTTGATGTTGGTTTTTGAAATATGATGGAATGTTTTTGAAGCTTCAACTTATAGATGATGAAATTATTGAGTGTTAGAAAATAATTAATGATGATTGAAAAGATTATATCTTCTTGTATGATAGTTTTCCATAGAGAACATTGAATCCTAGGTATTTAGGTTGGAAGAAAACATGAAATACATGTATTAGCTCTACATGGAAATTGATTGACGATGAAAACATTACTAATAATACTTAAGGAAAAGGATCCTATTCTTAGGGATTTTCTCATATACCCACTAGGAATTTGAAATAGGACAATGTGTACACCAGGAGCCTTAATTCAACATGATGTGTGAGAATCCATGTGAAAAACTATCCTCGATTATCTTAACCATATTTCTATTATTGATTTTTGGATAATTGAAATGATTTAAACATGTCAATGTTATAAAATTTTTTACTAAGATATTTTTTATTGAGATAATTATTCATGAATATTTTGATAAAAAATTTCTTTTATACCTACTTTTCCCTGGCCATTAAAATTTTGAAAATAATTTTTTGGATATGTACTATGAAAAGACTTCCATTCCTTATTTTAATTGAAATTGTGCATATTTGTTTTATTTTATATGGATTTCTTATGAAATGATTTGGGGAAATCCTACTAGGATTTAGTACTCACACCCTACCTTTAATTTCTGGAATTTTTACATTTTCCTATGTGTGGTCCAAGGAAATTAAAATAACTACTTGGTGGTGGTTGATGTTCTTGATTAAAGTGACTTTGGATTTGGTGGTGACAGGTGGAGCATGTGATCCACTTATTGCATGGAGTTTCTGAGATAATGTCTTGATGGTCTTAAATGATGACTTCAGTTGATGTATTGTTTGAGGCTTGTATCTACATACTTGTGTTTATTTTATCTCTTGATAAGTGTTTATAATATGGATTGTTTATCCATTTATATTCACTAATTTGTCATGATGAGTTATTATTGTGATGAAATCCTTCCCTCTTGATTGTTTTGATTCCCATGAGCTAGTCTCTAGCCCATGGATATTGGGAAAGCCCTTTAAGAAGTTTTAAAATCGATTTAGGTACTATAGGTTAAATATTTGGGTTGTTTCAAGACAAATTGGTATCAAAGGAATGATGTTGAGTCCTTCCATGATGTTACTATGTAGTTTTGGATGCCTTGGTAGACATGAGATGGGTTTGGAAGTAATTAAGGGATTTCGACCACCTCTCATCATAAAAAGCCTCATGTTACCATTGGTTGTTGGGAAAAAGTGTCGTTGAGGAGTTGTTTAATATAAATCTAGTCTTTTTATAAATATTTGATATGAGATTTATCTTTCTCCATTGAATTATTATTAATAGAGTTAATGATCTTTAATATATTAACTGATTTTCTATTGTAGGTTGATGATTTTTTATATCACCAAGCCCCCAATAAGAAGTTTGAAAATACCAAAAGGGGGATCTTCAAATGAACCATAGGAATTGAACCCTAAAATTGATCATAACCTTGTAGAGGTTTTGGTTCATGATTTCTAAGATCATGGATAGTTAGTTGCACCAATTACTAATCAAGGTGTAGAGGTTGTACCTCATATGGATGATAACAGAGATCATTCCCAGTTCTTCATCTGAATCCACCATCATTCTAGGGTATGAATGATTCTAAAGAGGTAGATGATTGGTTTAAGAAAGTTGAGTAGCTCTTTGAGTTTTTGGATACACAAGATTCAGTAAAGGTTAAATATTATATCTTAAAACTTGAAGGTACTAACAGAAAGTGGTGCATTATTTAGTCCTGGTAGGAAATAATGTGGGTTTGGAGTGTAAATACTTCAGAGATATTTTCAGAGAGTAGTAATATCCATAATAAATGGTGTGGGATAAGTCAATAGAGTTCCTTAATATTTAACAAGATGGTAAAACAATTACCCATTATTCCAACCATTATACTGATATTTTTCATTTATCACCTGAGGTTGTATCAAATGTGAAGCAACAATATTGAAAGTTTGATTTTAGACTTCAAGTAGATATTTGATCTTCCGTTTTTTCTAATGACTCCCATATCATATGTTACTATTATGGATAGAGACTTAATTGTTAAACGTGACTTGGATTGTAATTTGGGTTTGATTGGAGTTCTTCCTACTCTCAGTGGGGGATCAAGTGGTCCCTTTAAAGGGAAGAGGAAACATATAGAGTCTAATGGTGGAGATTGTAGTGATGTATCTCAACAACAGACATATTTTAAATCATCTATAATGTCTATAAAATTCCTACTAACTTTTTTTCTAATGTGATTGGGTTGGGAACTCAAATTATGCATACACGTAAGAACCTAAGATTTATAGATATTATGGGAACTCATACAACATATGAATATTTTACCATGTTTTTACATCTTTGTTTAGTGGTACAGGATCAAAAATACTGGGACTATTTTTAGAAGGGTAATATGCTTCAATAAAAAAGTTTTCTAGCCCTAGGTATTAGGAATAACACTTCTCACATAGTAGAAGAGTATCTAGGGGAAGTTGATATGGGTCTTATGATCATGATATGTACCATTCCCATTGATTCATCTTTATTGATTACTTTATTTGATATTGGTGCCTCTCATTCCTTCACATCAACACATATTTTGGAAATATTAAATATTCATATATATATCATTCATTATGTTATGGAGATTGATATTCTTTTCATGGTTAATAAAGATCAAGGTTTTTGATGTCCCTATTACACTTTTTCTTTAATAGAAGTTGATATTTCTTGGGAATTTTTGGTTCTAGATATGAAACCTTAGTATTTCATTCTCAATATGGATTGGTTGATTTATCATATATATTTTATAGAATATTATATTTATTTTATCCCCATTACTACAAAGAATGGGGTGTTCCATGTTTTTTTAGGAGAATGGGACTCAAGTTTGAGTCTTGCTAAACCTCTCCTTCTGGAGTTGGGTAGGATGATACCCATGTTTTATTTTGAAATGGATAAGAATTATTTATGTGGTGATGTTATTTCAATAATATATGAGTTTTCCAATGTATTCCTTTATGAATAATCTCATTTCCACTAGGGAGAGCTATAGAGTTTTCTATCTACTTGATACCAGGAACCCTGCATATTTCTATTCCCTCTTATCAGATGTCACCGACTAAAATGAATGAGTTAAAGACTTAATTGGATGAATTATTGTACAAGGGAATAATTCAACCCAACGTATCACCTTAGTCGTTGGTTGTTACTTTTTCTAAGAAGATAGAACACTTCCCCTTTGTATTGATTACTGAAATCCAAATCAGATCATAGTCAAAAACAAGTATCCATTACCTTGAAATGATGTTTTTTAACAACTGAAATGGGTAAATTGGATATAAAAGATTGATATTTATTATTTTTATCACCAAATTAGGACCAAGGAGTATTATATCCCTAATTCCACCATCAAGAGCATGCATAACCATTATGAGTGCCTTATTATGCCTTTTGGTCTGACTAATGCTCCTATTGTATTTATGTCATTGATAAACATAATATTTTACCAATATATTGATTCATTTATAGTGTTATTTGTGGATGAAATCTCAGTTTACTCTGATACTTAGGAGGAATGTGTGTGTCACTTGAGAGAAATACTATACGTCATGATAAAACTTAGAGTTTATGTCATGTTTTATGAATTTCACTTTGGGAGTTCAAGAGGATGGCACTAAGCTAATTTTATACAGTGTTTAGTGGAAATACAATCTTCTCAATATGATTCTATAGGAACAACATCTTGATGATAAGTTCCAATAATTAGGGATTAATTATATGGAGGGGATATCATTAGTGAATATTCTCTAACTTCTGTGGGAACCCTATTATTTTGGATCTACTATGTCCTTCCTTTTCCCATGAGGAAGGTTGTGATGAGGGATTTCTGTGATTCATAGTGGGAGGTACACCCATGCATGATGAAAGTATTTTTTTGATATAAATAATCATTTCTAGTGGCCAGGTATGAAACGAGACATTGCTGATTTTGTTCTCATTGTAATACTTGTTAGTATATTAAGGTCAAGCATCAGAATCCTTTGAGTATACTTCATCAAATTTCTTTCCAACTTGGAAGTGGGGTGAGATATTTATGAAATTTGTGTTTGAGTTTCCACATACACCTCTAGGAAATAATGTGAAATGGGTGGTGATTGATTGATTGGACAAATCATCTTACTTTATTCCCATTTTTGACACCACCAAGTTGATAACTTATGAAATATATATGTGCAAAAGATTTTCAAATTACATTGAGTTCTGTTTTCCATAGTTTCCAATAGTGATCCCAATTTTGCTTCTCATATTTTATAGGCCTCTTGGAGGAAATGGGATACCAAGTAAAGTTGATTATGGAATTCCATCCTTAGATAGATGGTTAGATGGAGCTTGCTATAAAAATTCTAGAGGACATGCACTATCCTAGAACATTCCATTGGATTATCCATGGATTAAAATTTGGGGATGGTCAAGTATTCATAGAGTAATAGATATCAGTCATCCATCAAGATAAAACACTTTTAGGCCCTTTATGTATGGCCTTGTGAATATCCTCTTTGTTAGTCATAGGTTGGTGAATATTCCTTGGTTATACCTAGTTTGGTTGAAAATATGATGATAAATATTTAGTTGATTTTTCAGATAATGAAAACATTACAAAGAAATTATAAATTTTAGGCTGATCATTATTGATTCCGTTTAGAGTTCTCAGTTGGTGACCTAATGTTTTTGATATTTTCACCTTAGTTAGGTCACTAAAGGCTTTGAAAATAAGGAAATTTAGCAACGAGATACTTGGAAATTTTTAAGGTCAATGAGTAAATTGGAAAGAGGGCCAACTATTTGGATTTTCCACCTCATATTACATTGATCCATAACATATTTCATGTGTCACAGATCATAAAGTATCTCTACAACTCATCTCATGTATAGAGATAGGAAGAAATTGATGTGGAAACTAATTTATCACTGACTAAGCAGCGAGTTTGGATATTTTCTTCTTAGATAATGGTCATTCATGGAAAATTTATCCCCTTGCTTCGGGTTCATTGGAAACACGGTTCTAATTTTGATGAGAATTGGGATTATGAGGCTTTGATGAGAGAGTAGTGTCCTCACCTCTAGTTAGAACAGTATTCTTAAAATACTTTATATGTGAAGAAATCATTAATATTGGGGATATTATAACATCCCATTACTAGATTTCATGTATGAACCTAGTTTTGATCATGGTTATAATTATTTTCATATTTATCGCTAATGGTTTCCATCAATTCTTAGTTATAATTTTTTTTCTTGGTTTTTCCCCTTTTTGAGTTTTAAGAAGGGTGTGGGAGGGTTCTTGATCCTAGTTTTAGTGTCTAGGTGGTGGATGAAGCTTTTATCATGGGAGTGGGCATGCTCCTATTGCTGGAAAAGCAATAGGAGGCCTACCAGCTCATTGATGGGGGCCACCGGCTAGCTGGTGGGAGGTTGGTAGGTTCCATTCCTATAGGAATCCCACTAGTTTGATAATGGGGATTCCAGAATACATTGTATTCGGCCAAGTACCACTGGGTATCTGGTGGAGGCCACCAGTTATCTGGTGATTCCAACAGAGCTAGGAAATGGTAGGGAAACATCATAACATTGCATTTTTTAATCCCTGAATTATTTTTAAACCACCTCTCTTGAATTTAATTTGACCCTAAACTCCATGGAGGCTCTCTAGAGGTGAATTTTTATCTCCCAGTATCATTTCTTCTAGTATCAAAGTGCTAGTTCATGCAATGATTATCTTTTGGTAAGTATTATCGTGATTTGATCATGGGTTTTCCATTCCTCATTTATCTCCCACTTCGAGAGTGGTGATTTCCCATATCATAGACACATATAGATATTTATTTGATGAATTGTGTCTCTAGGATTCCCCATTGATTGATCATATCCTTTCACCTTCCCTTGAGTATAGATTCAGTTTTTGGGGGATCGTTGATTCTATGAATTAAGGTAAGTGGTTCGACAAGGAAATTACTATCATCTAAGACAATTAATGCTTTCTAATTTGGAAGAGAATTTATAATTTTTTTTGTAATTTTTTATTTATGATTAATGATGATGATTATTACATGGCATGGCATGTGTGTGTCTGTTGAACCCTTTGGGTGACACATGTCATATATATTTCTGTTTTTATGAAAAATGGTGTTGAAGTAAAAGAATTTTTTTATGAAAGACTTTATGAACTGATGGAACGAAATGATTTATTAAATTTAAAGGAATGAGTTATTTTTAAAGAAAAGAGTTTTTATGAAAACCCATTATATTTTGGTATTTGAAATGTCATGGTATTTTTTCCGAAACATGAACTTGGGGATGATGAAATGATTTTATGATGATTAAAAAGAATGATAGCCCCATTGTATGATTGTTTTTCTTGAATCACTTAGGGGATTGTGTAATATGGTGGGAAGAACACACACTAGGAATATATTAGATTTATCTAGAAATTTATTTATGACGACAATGTTACCAAAACTATTTGAGGTCAAGGTGTTTATTGCTAGGATTTTCTCTTTTTCCCAAAAGGCAATTGACCTAGGAATGTGTGTCCACAAGGAGTTATACTTCACCAATATTTGTGAGAATCTATGTATAATCCTATCATCGGGTCACTTAACCATTTTGTTATGAATGATTTTTGGATAATTAAAATGATTTAAACATGCCAGTGTTAGGTTATGTTTACTCATCTCTATTTTTATGGAGTTGTTTATTTATGCATGTTTTGAGAAAAACATAAATTTATACATGTTTTACTCTGGACATTAAATTTTTGAAAAGAATTTTTTGGATATCTATTTTGAAAATATTTCCATGTCTTTTTTTAATTGAAATTGAGCATGTTTGATTTATTTGATATAAATTTCTTATGAAATGATTTTGTGTAATCCTACTGGGATTTTTTTATGACACTCTACCCTTTCATTTAGGAATTTATAGATTTTATTATTCTAGGTCCATGGAAAGGAAAGTCAGTGCTTGGTGGTTGTCAGTGTTCTTGATTAGAGGGACTTGAGAGTTGGGGGTGATAAATGGATCATGTGACCCACATATTGCATAGAGTTTCTAGGATAATGTATTGATGGTATTATCTATTGAATTTTGTTTACATACCATTTGGGACTTGTATTCATCTACTTGAGTTTCTTTTCTCTCTTGATAAGTGCTTGAAATACCAGATTTATATCCCTTTATATTTAGTTATTTGTCTTGATTAGTAATTATTGTGGAGAAATTGTTCCCTCTATATTTTTTGACACCCAAGTTCTAGTAAAAAACCCATTTGTACTGGGAATTCCCTTTAGGTCATGTAAAAATCAATTTGGGTACCATTTAAGTGGGATATCCAATTTGGTTTGTGGTAGTGAGAGGGTTAATATTTGGAGTTACCCTTGGATTGTTGATCATTATGGCTTAAGGGTGACTTTTCCATCAATTTAAGGATTATAACATTCCAAGGTTTGAGGGATTTTTAATGATAATTTGGAAGGATGGTCTTTCGATAAGGTTAACTTCCTAAATAAATACTAAATATAAATTTAATTATATTTATATAATTACAAAAGAGGATAATTATATATATATTTATCATTTTAATGTAATTATAAATATATTTTGGGTTGGTCCATGGTTCACAATAATGCTTCCCTTTTCAATAAAGGATTTAGATATTTTACAAACTATTTTTTTATAATTATTACATTTATTGATGCATCATAATCCAATCCATAACCCTACAATATAGACCAATATGCATACATACACACAACTAAACACTCCTAAATAAATATTTTTAAATAAAAACCCTTATAAGAAATTTTTCTTTATTAACGAACGTGGGAGGCACTAAGTATGAAGTGTACGATTGTGAATAGTAATGTACCTATGAAAAATACTATCTTCCAAGGAGTTCCCTTACACCCATTAACCAATGAAACACACCACTATGTCCACCAACTCTGATCATATAAGTCTATATCTAGAAAAAATCATCATAATGTGAATCTAGAAACATTGTGTTTACGTAGGTGTTTTTGAAGACCTGAACCAACTTATTTGGTCCCCCAACCTACTATAGATGATATTATCCTTGCACAAAATCACAATGTTCAGGATATCGGTGATGATCATGCCTATAATGAAGAAATAAGAGAAGAATTTGTGGACACAAACTCTCTAGTACCCCTACTTGAAGATGTTGAGGTTCCTAATCAAAGACTCCATCAACACAGTCACTAACAGGACTAGTATCTTTGGGATACCATTGGAAGATTTGAATTTATAATTCAGAAATGTCTCATAGTATCCCTTTTTTAACCACTCTCTAAACTTATTAAGGGTAGTATCAGATAGAATGTCCACCAGAAGCATAGGTTCTTCAATTTTTTACACATTGAAATCCAAGACCAAAATTGGAGGAGCTTGACAGAGAAATAGGGGGATTATATTGGCGATGGAGTCAAGTTGGTCCAAAAAAATGGTTTCCCCCTAGGCAGGCACACACCTGCCGAGGAAGCATCTCCACAAGTATAGAAAATGAGTACTTCTGTGGTTTACCTATAGTGGATCCAGTGGGATGATCAAAACCATGACACACAAGCACTTAATGGAAATATGGCGCAATTTTATTGGGGATATTAGATTAATGATTATTTAAAAATTATCTGGCATGGGACATGAGATTTGGTTCTCTTGATGTTGGAGAACCAAATATCAGGGTTTGTGATGGAAAATTTGCATTCAATCATTTGTCTACACTACCCAATCACATTACACCATTTTTCATTGATTGAATGCATGTCAGAGTGTTGATCATCCTAGTGTCCCCATTAAAGGAAAACCAAAGAATTACTCACTTTATGTAAGTGTGGTGGAGAAATTTCTTTGGAAGGTTTGAGACTTCCAAAGGTGCAGTAACATTTGTGAACTAACTTGACTCAGTCGCCAATGTAATTCCCATAGTTCTCTAGAAAGATCCCCCAATTTTGTTCTTGGATTTTAATGTTCCAAAAAAGTGAATAACCTATGCTTGTGGTGAAAATTACGTTTGGTACCGAACATGATATGTTTAGAGTGGGGTTCAAAAATGGAAACTATGAGACATTTCTGAACTTGATATTTAATATTCTACCAATGATGCCCTCATGATATCAGTCCTTCCAGCGACTGTGTTGATGGATTATTGGATTTGGAACTTCAAAATCTTTGAGAAGGGTTATCTATGAGCACGTGACCATTAATTCTCCTCATATTGCTTAATTATGGGAAATCTCATCACCGATATCCTAGAAACCATGATTTTGTGAAAAGGGAAGATCATCCACAATAGGTTGGGGGTCCATACGAGGTGGTACCGGTCTTCCAAAACACCGAACTAAATATAGTGTGCCATGAATCACATTACGACGATTTGTGCATAAACATGGACTTATAATGCTAGAGGTGGTGGACAAAGTGGCATGTTTCTTTGGTTAATATGTGTAAGGAAAATCCATGGAATATAGTCTTTGTCATAGGTACATTCATATTCATAATTGTATGCTTCATTATTGGTGTCACGCAAGCTTATTAAGAAGGAAAAAAATAATTATTATAACAAATTGGAATAACAAAATAACCTAAGTAGAAAATGAGACTCAATTTATCAGGTCCTACGATGCTGGGGTGAGGGGCAGAGTAGGGGAGGCATTTTCAAAGGTGGACCTAACCAGAAGGATGTTGCAGAGAGGTTTGAGTGGTTATGGGAGGTGGCATGATGGGATATGGATGAGATGGAGTGGTTGGAGAGGGAGTTGGTGGATGTGGTGTGGGTGGAGAAGATGGAGAAATAGGTGAATAGTGAGGAGGTGAGTTGGGAGGTAGAGGTTGTTGGGGAGACACGAGGCATAACCAGAGGATGCCAGGAAGGGAGGAGTCATCGCAGATGTTGGGGAATACATGGGTGGTTATGGAGGAAGGGCTCAATATCACTGATGATATGATATAGAATGTATTGGGATGGAAACACGTACTATTATGATTGAACAGGTTTTCTGATATAGTAAAACTGTAGTGGATTGGTGTCTCTGTTGATGCATCCAAGCTATCATGACTATGGGCAAGAGTTGCGGAGTGGGAAGATGTTGATTTCTTTTAGTCTTTGAGGATCTAAAACTAGATTTTAAATATCTGTAAATTTAATTTATAGATTTCAATAATATTTAGAATTTAGATTCTGTTTGACCAAAAATTAAAAACAAGTATTACCTGCACAAGATCCTGCCCGATTCATACAAGACCATGCCCCATCTGAGTACTCCCTCGACTACCAGCAGTCTGAAGGTTATATGATCTAACACCCATCTTTTCCAAAGGTAGATCAGCCTCCTATAACTGATGAAACATATCTTCATCCATCTAAAATACGAAATGACTATTGTTAATTTTTTTTGAAAACAACAATTATATGTAGATATATATTATATATGATTATAATCAGTATTTAACTATGTCAATATTCATCTTCATCCTCATCTTAATATTTGACGATGTCAATATCTTCATCTCCCTCCTCAACATCATCAATTTCCATATGAGTTTCAGTTTTATCATCTCTTATCATTTCAAATTCATTTACAACATCA